>JAZHEH010000733.1:4439000-5871000 GCA_036589455.1 Ateles fusciceps
AGGAGTGGCAGCGGCAGAGACACTTTGGAGGAAGTGGTAGAATTGATAGGACCTGGGATTAACCTGATGTTGAGAGTAAGGGCCAGAGGGGAGCTGAGTGGGCTTCTGTGCTTGAGGCTGCTTGGCTGGGAGATGGTAGCAGAGATAAAAATAGGGTCCTGTGCTGCCCCTTTACATGAGTTAATTCATTTGTCCTTCGACTGGCTGTTCTCCCATTTTAGAGATGAGGAAGCTGGAGCTCAGAGAAGTGAAGTCACTCTCCCCAAGGCCACACAGCAAGGAGATGGCTGAATCTGGATTCAAACTCAAGCCTGTCACATTACAAAGCCTGTGCCCTTAATCCGTTTAGGAATAGAGGGGTGTCATCTTATGATGGAGGTGCTTGCAGGTCCCCTGGGCAAAGAAAGCCTGCAGCCCAGGGGATTTGGACTATGTAGAGAGGACTAGTGGAGGAAGCACTGTGGGGAGGATTAGGGGTTCAGGACTAAGCAGCATTAAAGCCTCCAAGGGCTTAGGGAGCAGGTGGGAAGGGGAAATCAAGACTCAAGGAAGGATTGATCCCTCAGATCAAATGCCCTTGGAAGGTAGAGAAGCCTGAAGATGTACGAGGTAAGGCCTCCTGACTGCTGGAAAGACACTGTAACCTGCCAGGATTGTTTGGCCTTGGTACTCAGGGGATCCACCCAACTCTCCCCTTCCCAGGCTAGCTGGACACTTGGTCCTGGGCAGGTTGGGGATGTGAATTGGGAGCCCAGGAAGACCCATCCTCTTCCTGTTCCCATTCGTTTTGGATGGTCAAGCTCACACACATGGCCCTCCTTCTGGTTGGATTTATTGTTCCCATTGTGCGCACCGGGAGACTGAGGGAAGGGACTGCTGGAGTCAGACCATCTGGAATTCTTTTCATCCCTCCCACTGCCTGTAGACCTGGAGGTTTAACCTCTTGGAGTCCAGGGTCTTTGGTAGGCTCCACAGCTGAAGAAGGCTCTCTCCTTCATTCCCCCCCATGTCTCCTCCCCTTTCTTAGGGGGAGACTTGTGACCAACTGCTTGGGTGACTTGTTTGTGGGAGCCCTGGGCTTCTAGATAAGAGGCTGGTCCAGCTCCTTCTGATCTGAAGGATCTGAGATAAGCGAATCTCCTTGCTGCCCCAGGCCCTGACTCAAAGCGGAACCACTGAACCTCGTTCCTTCTAGGGGCAGAGTTATCCATAGTGAGGGCTCTTTGGAGATCATCTCTTCAACCCTCCCACATCCCAGATGAAGAAACTGAGGCCCAGAAAAACAGTGCCTGGCTCAGGATCATGCCGCAATTCAGGGGAAATGAAAGCTCCAACCTAGGACTCCTCACTCCAGGGCAGTGAGATCTGCTCTGGACCTAGAATTCCCTTCCCTCCCAAACTGAGGGGTTAGGGCTGCCAGAGAGGGGGTGTCACTAAAAAGAGATAAGGAGCTGATGTCAAGTGTTCCTTATCAGACCTTATCTTAACGGTCCCTAACTCTACTTGAGATTTGAAGAGAGCTGGAGTGGGTGGGGAGAGGAGGCTGCTGCTGGCATGGGGGAGAACATGATTTTGCAGCCAGTCAGAGTTGGGCTCATATCCTGCCTCTGCCATTACTAGCAGTGTGACCTTGGGCAAGTTTCTGACCCTTGGGGTCAGGGTTTACGCTGGATTGTGTGGCTTTCTTTAAGGTTCCCAGGCACTCTGTGAGGTGGGTATTAGTCCCACCTTACAGATGAGGAGACTGAGGCCCAGAGAGGCCATTCATTTATCCAAGGCCTGGAATCCAGACCTCCTGATTCCCGGCTCTTTCTTCTCCTTACTCTGGTGGCTGCCTCTCTGGTATCCATAAGATGGGGGATAATCATGCCTTGAAGCAACTAAGGAAAGGGCTATGGAAAGTTAGAATTGTGCCTTGGCAGAAAGGGATTATTATGTCATTGCTGGGAGCAAATACTGGCCCAGAAACTCATTAGGATATTTATTAATATTATTATAGCTAATTCCTCCCTGCACTACTGCCTGTTCCCCCAGGGCACCCCGTGAGATGGGCTCCTCCCCTCCCTGCTCTGGGCACTCCCTGCCCCCCATTATTTACCTTAGAACCGGCCTGTCAGCTCTGTCCCCGCTGGGGTGGGGCTGGACACCAAGGGAAGGAAGGAGGGGGATTCCTGCACAGGTTGGGTGCAGAGCCCTCACTTTTCTTTGGGCAGAGATTGAGGCTGTTCCCCCGACCCTGACCCTCCTTACCCATTCACTTTCTCAGACTTAGGATCACTAAGGTTGTTGGAGTGAGACCCAGGTTCAAATCTGAGATCTGCCACTCCCTGGCTGGGTGACCTTGAGCAAGTTAGTCACTTTCCCTTGAGTCTCCTAGTGCTCACTTGTAAAAAGGAAACCACTCCTGCCTTTTAGCTTTTCTGTCAGGTGTTCTTCGAGGCAGTAGAAGAGAAAGTGTTTTGAGAACTGTGAAGGGCCTCCACCTGAAAGTTTGTTACGCTCGTTTTCCTTTGTCTTGCCTTTTTGGAGATAAAATCTACAAACACTCTGGGTTCGGGTTCTGCTTCTAGAATGTGTAATGGGGTGGGGCGGGGGGCCTTCATTTGTCCACCTGTATGGTGAGGGGTTGAGGCTAAGGGCCTCTGAACACCCAGAATTCGGGCTCATGGGCTGGCCAGGGGTAGTTCAGACAGGAGTAGGGAGTTGGAGGCTGGGTTGGCTTTGGAGGGTTCAGCCTCCTGAGCAAGGCCACCTGGACAGCTGTGCCCTCCCCCCTCATTCCTCTCCCCTGAGTCAGGCCTGCCTGGCTGTGGGCGCGCCACCACCCCCACCCCTTGCTCTGGAATGGGGCAGGTTGAGGCCTCACCCCATGGAGGATGTTGCCAAGACAGTGCATGCGCATGCGCGTGGCCTTGGGAGGCTGGGGCTCCCACGATTCCTCCCTTTCCCCAGGCTCAGGAAAGCCCCTGAGTAGGGGCCACACACACCTGTTTTTCTGTACAGACAGCCCCTTGGCAGGCCCTGTGTGAGTCTGTGCAGTCGGTCACGGGTGAGGAAGGCAGGGACCAGGGTGGCTTAGGTGTGCTTTGTGGGTGTGGTTTCGAGAGTGCCCACCTGTGGGAGGTGGCCCTAGTGGGACGCTGCCCGAGTCCCTGCCCTGGTAAACTGTCTCTGAGTTGAGGAACATGCAATGTACTTCCCGGTGTGCCCTGCATGCTGGGGGGCGTGGCCAGGAGCAAGGTGTCTTCTCAGATCCAGGAAGCCTCCTCCCCCAGGCAGGTTGGGGATGGGGAGGCAGTGTGGGGTGCTTCCCTCATGGCCTCAGGGTAGAAAGCCCTGGAACAAGGACTCTTAAGTGTGGCTGTGGGCAAGGTCCTTCCACTCTCTGGACCTTAGTTTTTTGTGAAGTACCCCTCCCTGTCACCTGGGACTCAGGTTGCTGAGCCCCTCCCTAAGCAAGCCACAGGTGTATAGACCTGGGGCGGCTCCGAGAGGCTGCCGGCTCTGATTGTGGGTGGGTAGGGGGAGGGATGTTGCTGGGGCAACCAGATGTTATCAAGTGTAAGCCCTTGGATCTCTGGGAATTTGCAGCTGTGGCCCTGCCTGCCAGCTGTGGGCCTGGGACCTTGATGAGCTGATGTTCCCCCACCCCCATCTTGGCAGGAGCTCAGCCCTTAGTTTCCTTGGGTAGAGGGTAGCTGAGGATGACTGTCCTGTGTGGTGAAAGGCTCCAGTTTTAGAGCCAGCCAGAGCTCGGGAAGTCACATGGCTCTCTGAGCTTCACAGGCCTGTGATCAGCTACTAGAAAATTACCTTCCAGTACCTGCCTCGAAGAGCTTTTGTAAGATCCATGAGGACAGAGACTGTGTTTTGCTTTCCGCCAGGACCTGGCATGGTGCCTGGCATGAATTACCCTGCAAATGTTGGTCTAATGGTCTTTTCTGTTTGTGTGAGACTGATAAGAAGGGTGAGTGGGTGAGTCTGGCTTAAGAGGGGAAGAGTGAGGACAGTAGGTGGTCAAGAAAGCTCCAATTTGTAGGGATGATGGGGTCCCATGACCCTTCTTCAGAGGGGGAGATCAGGTTTGTAGCTGGCAAAGCGCACAGAACATGACTTTTGGATTCAAGTTGTTCTGAGGCAGAATACTGCTTTGCCATTTATACCGTGAAGGGTAGGGAGAGCAGCTTTATAATGCTTGCTCCCTCTGGCCTCCATTTCCTCATCTATAAAATGGGAATAAAAGTGTCTACTTCTTAGGATTGTTGTTTAGATCTCAATGATTTGTAGATGTGACTATTCAGGTCCACAAATGTTTATTCTCTGGAGAGCAGGGGCTCAGCTTGTGCTTGAGTAGTCTTTGAGAGGCCAGTGCTAGGGTGGCAGCAAATGGGGGAAGGAGCTGCAGGGGGGTTGTGTCACTTGGGAGCTGCTGTGAATTTTTAGTTCCCTACGGACTCAGAGAGAAAGGTGCTATGACAGAGGGGGTGTCCTCAGGCACGGCTGGTGGACTCCTGCACAGATACATGTATATAGTTCACAGACTCTCTCTTGCAGTCTCTGCTGTGCTTTTTAGAGTTACTAGGGGGAATCTTTTTTTAAGCTTTATTTTTATTTATTTAATTTTTTTTTTAGAAACAGGGACTTACTGTGTTGCCCAGGCTGTAGTGCAGTGGCACAGTTATAGCTCACTATAACCTTGAACTCCTGGGCTCAAGAGATCCTCCTGCTTCAGCCTCCCGGGGAATCTTTTTTTTTTTTTTTTAGATGGAGTTTCACTTTTGTTGCCCAGGCTGGAGTGCAATGCTGTGATCTCCGCTCACCGTAGCCTCCGCCTCCTGGGTTCAAGCGATTCTCCTGCCTCAGCCTCCTGAGTAGCTGGGATTACAGGCATGCACCACTATGCCCAGCTAATTTTGTATTTTTAGTAGAGACAGGGTTTCACTAAGTTGACCAGGCTGGTCTCGAACTCCTGACCTCTTATCTGCCCACCTTGGCCTCCCAAAGTGCTGAGATTACAGGGGTGAGCCACCATGCCTGGCCATTTTTGTATTTTTTTTAGCAGAGTTCGCCATGTTGGCCAGGCTGGTCTCAAACTCTTGACCTCACGTAATCTACCTGCCTCAGCCTCCCAAAGTGCTAGGATTACAGGTGTGAGCCACTGTGCCGGGCCGGAATATATATATATTCTTGAGACAGTCTCGCTCTGTCACCCAGGCTGGAGTACAATGGCACGATCTTGGCTCACTGCAACTTCTGCCTCCCAGGTTCAAGCGATTCTCTCACCTCTGCCTCCCTAGCAGCTGGGACTACAGGCACATGCCATCATGTATTTTTAGTAGAGACGGGATTTCACCATGGTGATCAGGCTGGTGGTCTTGAACTTCTGACCTGAAGTGATCTTCCTGCCTCAGCCTCCCAAAGTGCTGGGTTACAGGTGTGAGCCACTGCACACACTGGAATATATTTTAACAGTGTCACTACCCAGCTGAAACCCTCAAGGCCTATGGGGCCCAGCCTGACCTGGTGCCTGCCCTCCTCTGATTCCATCTTCTACCATTCTTTCCATTGCTCAGTCCTCCAGCCATACTGGCCTCCCCTCTGTTCCCTGAAACCCACTACTCCTGCCTCAAGGCCTTTACAGTTGCTGTAGCCTGTCTAGAAGACTCTCCCCACAGTACCTGCCCTGACTGGCTCCTCAGTATTCAAGTCTCAGTTTCAATGTCCTTTTCTGTTTATTTAAAAATTATTATTATTATTTTTTGAGACAGAGTCTCGCATTGTCGCCCAGGCTATAGTGCAATGGCACGATCTCGGCTCACTGCACTCTCCGCCTCCTGGGTTCAAGCAATTCTCCTGCTTCAGCCTCCAGAGTAGCTGGGACTACAGGCATGTGCCACCATGCCCAGCTGAGTTTTTTCTATTTTTAATAGAGACGGAGTTTCACCATGTTGGCCAGGATGGTCTCAATCTCCTGACCTTGTGATCCACCCAGCTTGGCCTCCCAAAGTGCTGGGATTACAGGCGTGATCCACTGCACCCAGCCTATTTTATTTTATTTTTAATTTATTTTTAAGACAGAGTCTCTGTTGCCCAGGCTGGAGTGCAGTGGTGGGATCTCGGCTTACTGCAACCTCTGCCTCCAGGTTCGAGCGATTCTCCTGCCTCAGCCTCCTGAGTAGCTATAATTGCAGGTATGTACCACCACGCCTGGCTAATTTTTTTTTTTTTTTTTTTTGTATTTTTAGTAGAGACTGAGTTTCACCATGTTGGCCTGGGTGTTCTCAAACTCCTGACCTCAGGTGATCCGCCTGCCTCGGCCTCCCAAAGTGCTGGGATTACAGGTGTGAGCCACTACACTTGACCGATTTTATTTTTTAAAGACAGGGTCTCTCTCTGTCATCCAGGCTGGAGTGCAGTGGCTCAAACATGGCTCACTGCAGCCTTGAGCTCCCAGGCTCAAGCAGTCCTCCTGTCTTAGTCTCCCAAGTAGGTGGGACCCCAGGTGTGTGACACCACGCCTGGCTAATTTTTAAAAATTTTTGTAGAGATGGGGTCTTGTCATGTTGCCCAGACTGATCTTCAGCTTCTAACCACAAGCCATCCTCCTGCCTTGGCCTCTCCGAGTGCTGGGATTACAGGTGTGAGCCACCGTGCCTAGCCTGTTCTTTTCTTAGAGGGGCTTTTCTTTTTTCTTTCTTTCTTTTTTTTCTTTTTTTTATGAGACAAAGTTTCACTCTTGTTGCCCAGGCTGGAGTGAAATGGTGTGATCTCAGCTCACTGCAACCTCCACCTGCCAGGTTCAAGCAATTCTCCTTCCTCAGTCTCCCAAGTTGCTGGGATTACAGGCATGCGCCACCACACCCAGCTAACTTTTTGTATTTTTAGTAGAAATGGGTTTCACTATGTTGGCCAGGCTGGTTTCGAACTCCTAACCTCAGGTGATCCACCCCCCCCTTGGCCTCCCAGAGTGCTGGGATTACAGGTGTGAGCCAGGGTGCCTGGCCAAAGGGCTTTTCTTGACAACCTAACTAAACCACTCTCCACTCTGGCCCCACCAAAACTTCCTGTCACAGCTCTGCAGTCTTCACTACCCAAAATTACATTGTTAGTTTACCTCATCCATGTATTCATCAAATATTTATTGAACTCAACTCATAGCATGTTTCAGGCACTGATTTATACTCTGGGGGATAAACTGGTGAACAAGATTAAGAAGTTCTCCATTAATGATACTCCCTAGTACTAGGTTAATAAATGTTTGCTGATAAATGAATGGATACAACAATCCTGGTTTTTTTTTTCTTTTTCTCTCTTTTTTTTTTTTGAGATGGAGTCTTGTTCTGTCACCCAGACTGGTGTGCAGTGGTGGGATCTTGGCTTACTGCAACCTCTGGCTTCTGGGTTCAAGAGATTCTCCTGCCTCAGCCTCCCAAGTAGCTGGGATTATAGCCATGCACCACCACACCCAGCTAATTTTTTTTTTTTTTTTTTTTTTGAGGGGGAAGGAGTCTCCCTCTGTCACCCATGGAGTGCAGTGGTTCGATCTTGGCTCACTGCAACCTCCACCTCCCAAGTTCAAGCGATTCTCTAGTCTCAGCCTCCCAAGTAGCTGGTATTACAGGTGCCCGCCATCACGCCCGGCTAATTTTTGTGTTTTTAGTAGAGATGGGGTTTCACCATGTTGGCCAGGCTGGTCTTGAACTCCTGACCTCAGGTGATCCGCCAACCTCGGCCTCCCAAATTGCTGGGATTACAGGTGTGAGCCACAACAATCTTATAAAGAGGAGTTTTTGGCCTTGTTTTCATGTGAGGTCATGACTTGTGTAATGGAGCTGGATTTGAACCTGGACTTGACTTCCTTCCCAGTACTTCTCCACTTCCCCTCCTGACTTTTTTACTGCTTTCACCTATGGGCTGTTTCTTGGCTAATTCTGTTTTCTCTGCCTGGTAATCCAGGACAGAGTCACTGACAGACTGGGGCCAGTGTGAAGAATCCCAGGCTAGGGGAGAAGGAGGTCTGCTTTGAAGTCCAGCCTTTGCAAGATTAAGTGTGATCTTGGAGAGTTCACTGTGCTTCTCTGGGCTTCTGATGTCACATTGTCAGTGGGAAGAAAGTCCTTTGGAAAGTGTGGGGCTGAACATATGTATGAGGGGCTGTACCGCCAGCCACTGTGGTTCTGCTCTGGGCATCTCCTTGGCTTCTCAGGACCGTGTCCTGGGACTGGCCCCTGCCCCTCCGGGGGGCTCTGCCCACAGCCTTGCCATCCCACAAGTAGCCCTGGGCTCCTGCCTGCCTGGCTGCTGCATGCTCTGAGCTCTTTCCCCAGGGAATTACCCTGGCCAGCCAGGAGGCTTGGGGGTGGGCACCCTGCCAAGTCTAGTCTGGTGGCCCCTCCACCTCCCATCTGGCAGCTGGGACCCCTGCCTTAGCTCTGGACTTGGGGGCAGGGTGAGTGATCCGCTGCTGGATTGAGTATCTTTGGTCCCCCTAGTCATACTCTGCTGGAGCAGATCACCCACGGACTCCTGGCCTCAGTTTCCTTTCTGTGGCCCTCCACCCCACTTGAGGGGCGGGGTGAGCAGATGGGCGGGATCAGTAGCGAAAGTGGGAGGAGGAGCCTGGAGAGCAGCCCCTCCCCCTCCTCTGCCTGGAGCCGGCGCTCTGCGGCCGGGCGGGGAAGGCTCGCATCCCCATAGTGCTGGGTTACAGTGAAGGCACGCCCCACGCTCTGCTCCGCAGAGGCTGGGTGGGATAGGGAACGTCCCGAGTGGCGCCCGCAGTCATGGTGGTGTTCCTGGGCCGCCACCTCCCGGTGCTTCTAGGGCTGTTTAAGAAGAAGGGTGAGTGGGTGTGGCTTGGGGGGGAGGGGGAGGGATACTCGAAGCCACCCTTTGCCAGACCCTTACGTAGAATGGGGGATCAAGGCTGGGCAAGAGTAATGGGATGGGGGCTGGAGGCTGGTAATGAGGCCAGAATCTCCCTTCCGGCTGTGCTTTTGTCCAGTCCCTTTGTTGCTGCCTTTGTCTAGGCCCTGCTTCTGGCGTGGGAGGATGGATCCAGGTGTCTCTGACCTTGAAGGCTGCAGCCCTCCCTCGAAACTTGCCTCCTTGCCGGGGTACCCACACTTTACTGGGTATAGCCTCCCATTCAAGATGTACTAGTGTGCAGGGGAGGACAGGACGTGGGGAGCCCAGAAGAGAGGAAAGTAGTGCCACTGGAAGTTGGGGAGCCTGCTCAGTGAAATCCTGCCTAGAGGCCTGAGAATGGAGAAGTTTTGGAGGGAGGGGCCTGTTCCTCCTTCCTTCTCCTAGGAATTGGGCTTTCAGACCTGGATTAAGTCATAGGGGCCAGAGTTTATTGGTCTTTTGAGGGTCGGGGACCCCCAGTCTGAGTGTGATCCAGGAGTCCCCTCTGGGAACCCAGAGTTGAGTCCAGGGTCTGCCTGACTCCTGTTGCTGGGTGACCTTAGGCAAGGCCTTTCCCCTTTGAGCCCCTTCCCCCACTGGTAAACTCTGGGGCTCTAGTGTGCTGGTCTGGTCGGATCTGTTGGGGGCCTCCTGGCTCTGACCTGTGGGATTCCTGCAGACTCCCTGGGGCAGGAGCTCTGGCAGTTGACAAATGGGCTGAGGGAGGAAGAAAGGCAGGTTTCTGAACTGAAGACCCTGTTCCTGGGGCATGGCCCTTTAAAGGGCTTGTTTTGTTCCTGTCCCTTTATAAGGTGCTACCAAGGTCACATGACCCTCCCAGCGCTTTTGCTTATGTTGTGGGTTTCATTTAAAGCGGGGCTGGGGCTGCAAAGTGCTGACACAGTCCCCCATCCCCAGGATTAGATGGCCATCCCCTCCATGGGCGGGGCCTGTAACAGGATCCTTTGTAATGGATCCCTGGCTCCTCTGCTACGGGGGCCAGGGCCAGGGCCTCCAGGAATGGGGGGATACCTGGGACTATTTCCCCAAGAGAGACTGGAGCCCCCTTGGGCAGATGGAGGGGCCTGGGTCTTTCTTCCCCTCCCCTGCCCATCCTTCCATTAAGGGGCAGCCACATGGGTGAGTAGGGGACCCAGGAGGCCATCTCCCTGGTCGGCATCTCCCTTCCCCACCACCTAGGATTTTCTGGGAATCTGGCTGTAACTCCTGCCAGCTCCCTCTCCTTCCTAATTTTTCATGGTATCTTTTTCCTAGACGTGGGCCAAAGGGTTGAATGAAAAGGGTGGTTTGTTTTCCTGTGAAGCGGGGTTTTGGGTATGGAGGTGAGAGCAATGTATTTGCTATGGGCTGTGTGTATACTGGGGATGTCTTTTGTGGGACCCTGAGTGATGTGTGAGTACACAGTTGTATACATACTTGGTTACTGTTTGTTTATATACAGAGCAGGGACTGTGGGTGTTGTATGTTTACGTGCGGGCTGGATGTGCTCAGTGTGTGTACCTATGTGTGTACCTATGTGTTTATACTCGGATGCTCTTTGTTTATATACGTGAACGATGTCTGTGGGTGCTGTGTACATACGCAGTAGACCTGTGTACCTGTGTGCCCTGCGTGTGGTGCCTTATATGGGGCCTTTTCTGTGGTGTGGGTACTCAGATATATGTATACTGGGGTGTAGTTTGTGTATGTATAATGGGGACTGTGTGTGTTCAGTACATACTCCAGAACTGTGGGTTATATGTCCAGACTGGGGGAAGGGGGCATTGCTTGTGTATGCAAGGGTCATGTGTAGTCTGGGGACCATGGATGCCCTTGCCGTGATACCTGTGCATCCCCCAGGGCCCAGATATCTTTACCTCATTTCCCTGCCTCCTCCCTCCCACTAGGCTCTGCCAAGGCTGAGAATGACAAACGTCTAAGTGTAGGGCCCAGCCAGGGGCCAGGGTCTACAGTGGATGAGCACCAGGACAATGTCTTCTTCCCCAGTGGACGACCCCCGCACCTGGAAGAGCTGCACACGCAGGCCCAGGAGGGGCTCCGCTGCCTCCAACACCAAGGTAACCTTCCCTTCCACTCCCCTCCCCTCTCCTCCCTCCAGTGCTGCTCTCTCAGCTCTCAAGGTCAGGGGCCTAACCCAACATACCCTTCTGGTGTCTTCCAGAGAAACAGAAACTGAATAAGGGTGGCTGGGACCATGGAGACACCCAGAGCATCCAGGTGAGCCCTGCCTTCAGCTCAGTCCTGACTCCTCTCCCTGCTTGACTTCTGGCAAAGATGTCTCAGAACCTTTCTGGGTCTCAGTTTCCTTCCTCTGTCACAAAGGGCTATGCTAAATGACCCCTGAGGGCTAGTCCAAGGTTACTCAGTGCTAGGTGATGCTGGAGGGGATCTGTGAGTCAAAAGTTCTAGTGGGAGGCTGGGCACAGTGGCTCACACCTGTGATCCCAGCACTTTGGGAGGCTGAGGTAGACGGATCACTTGAGGTCAGGAGTTCGAGACCAGCCTGGCCAAAATGGTAAAATCCCATCTGAACCAAAGATACAAAAATTAGCCAGGCATGGTGGGAGGTACCTATAATCCCAGCTGCTTCAGAGGCTGAGGCAGGAGAATTGCTTGACCTAGGGAGGCAGAGGTTACAGTACGCCAAGATTGCACCACTGCAGTTCAGCCTGGGCGACAGAGTGAGTCTCCGTCTCAAAACAAAAATAAAAACCAAAACGTTCCAGTGGGAGCCCTGAGGAGGCAGCCCCACCCCACCCCGATCAGGGCCTGATCTTCTTCCCTGATAGTCCTCCCGGACGGGGCCGGATGAAGACAACATCTCCTTCTGCAGCCAGACCACATCCTACTTGGCTGAGAGCTCCACAGCAGAGGACGCGCTCTCCATCCGCTCGGAGATGATCCAGCGCAAAGGTGGATTCATGGGCAGGGGAGAGGGACGGTGGGCATCATAGGGTCCTAGCATCTGTTTTTTTCCTCCTTATCCACTGTTTTGCCAGCCTCTTTGATTTAGTGAATTCAGAAAACACGGTACCCTATGTCCTCTTGCACGTTCATGATATACACTGATTATAAAGCAGTTAAGAGTTAGAAAATCTTAACTGTTGGGGGCCTGGTATAACTACTTGCAAGTTGTGTGACCTTGGGAAAACCCTTAACCTCTTTGAACTTCTGTTTGATGTTTTATAAAAATGAGGATAAGTACCTTATTGGAATGAATGCCAAATGTTTAGCATGCCAACTAACACATAATAATATGTTCACTAAATAATAAGCTATCACTAAAGGGAAATTACCATTGTTGACTTAGTAGCCTTCCAAAAGTCTTACGGAAAAGAAGCCTCTAGCTTTAACCTAACCTTGCCCATACCTACTTGACTGCAGAAACCATTTCTCGCAGAGCTCTTATTACAGAAGCAGTGCCCTGCAGAAAGTGCCCTGAGTCCTTTTGCTCTAACAGTTTTTCTCTCCCTGGATTGGCCCCCAGGCTCCACCTTCCGACCCCATGACTCATTTCCCAAATCTGGAAAGTCAGGGCGGCGGCGGCGGGAGCGGCGGAGCACCGTGCTGGGACTCCCGCAGCATGTGCAGAAGGAGCTTGGTGAGCCCTCGGGTAGGAGGGCAGTGGTGGTGGGTGGGGGAGCCTTGGTCAACCGCTCTCTGCTGACCCCACCTCTTCCCCCGTCCCTTCCAGGCCTTCGGAATGAGCGTGAAGCACCAGGCACGCCCCGGCCTCCTGTTGCGCGGGATGCTGTGCGCATCCCCCACGGTGGATGGCCGCCCCCAAGGCACCTCAGGGATGGGGGCCCGGGTGTCCCTGCAGGCACTGGAGGCAGAAGCAGAGGCTGGCGCTGAGACAGAGGCCATGCTGCAACGCCACATTGACCGTGTCTACCGGGATGACACCCTTGTTGGCCGGTCCACAGGCGCCCGGCCCCCACTATTGACCCGGCCCATGTCCCTAGCAGTGCCTGGACTGACAGGAGGGGGCAGGGCCTGCAGAGCCCCTGAGCCCGGCTATGTCCATCTCCCCCCAGGCCACCTACCTGTCGAAGCTGATACCGCATGCCGTGCTGCCACCCACAGTGGACGTGGTGGCCCTGGGCCGCTGCAGCCTGCGCACACTAAGCCGCTGCAGCCTGCACTCAGCCAGCCCGGCCTCTGTCCGCTCGCTGGGGCGCTTCTCCTCGGTCTCCAGTCCACCGCCCCGCAGCCGCCACCCTTCCTCCTCCAGTGACACCTGGAGCCACTCTCAATCCTCTGACACTATTGTGTCTGATGGTTCCACCCTCTCTTCTAAGGGTGGCTCTGAGGGCCAGCTGGAGGGCTCTGTGGCTAGCAGTAGTGTGGCACCCCCTCCCCAGGGAGGCAGTGGGAGGGGCTCCCCCCAGTGGGGGGCAGCACTGCTGAGGCCTCAGACACACTCAGCATTCGGAGCAGTGGGCAGTTGTCTGGCCGGAGTGTGTCCTTACGTAAGCTGAAGCGGCCTCCACCCCCTCCCCGCCGGACCCACTCCCTCCATCAGCGGGGCTTAGCAGTGCCTGACGGGCCCTTAGGGTTGCCCCCAAAGCCTAAGCGTAAGCAGCAGCTGCCTCGGCCACCCACCACTGGTGGCTCAGAAGGGGTGGGGGCAGCACCCTGTCCATCCAACCCGGTGAACAGCTGGGTGGCCTGCTTGTCTCCAGGTGGCTCCCGGCGCCCCCCACGCTCCCCAGAACGGACGCTTTCACCCTCCAGTGGATACTCTAGCCAAAGTGGTACTCCCACCCTCCCTCCCAAGGGCCTGGCAGGTGCCCCCTGCTTCCCCAGGCAAGGCCCAGCCCCCTAAGCCAGAGCGTGTCACCTCGCTTCGCTCCCCTGGGGCCTCTGTGTCCTCTTCTCTCACGTCTCTGTGTTCCTCCTCCTCTGACCCAGCCCCCTCAGACCGCTCTGGGCCACAGATGTTGACCCCCCTGGGTGACAGGTTTGTCATACCTCCTCACCCCAAGGTGCCTGCCCCCTTCTCCCCACCTCCCTCCAAGCTCAAGAGCCCCAACCTAGCTGCCCCTGCTCCAGCTACCCCTGCTGCAGTTACTGCACCTGTCTCTACCACTGATGCTGGTCCTCAGTTCCCTTCCACTCCCCAGACGTCCTTGACCCCACTGCAGGAGTCTCCCATCATCTCCAAAGACCAGTCGCCCCCACCGTCCCCACCCCCATCTTATCATCCACCCCCACCACCCACTAAGAAGCCAGAGGTGGTTGTGGAGGCGCCATCTGCTCCAGAGACTGCTGAGGAGCCCCTCCAAGATCCCAACTGGCCCCCACCTCCACCCCCTACCCCAGAGGAGCAGGACCTGTCCATGGCTGACTTCCCTCCACCCGAGGAGGCCTTTTTCTCTGTGGCCGGTCCTGAGCCTGCAGGCCCTTCAGGCTCCCCAGAGCTTGTCAGCTCCCCGGCTGCTTCGTCCTTGTCAGCTACTGCTTCACAGAGTCAGCCCCCGGGTAGCCCAGACCCTCCAGCTCCGCCATCCCCCACCTCCTGCTAGTTCTGCCCCAGGGCTTGTGGCCAAGCTCCCTCAGAAGGAACCAGTGGGCAGCAGCAAGGGCGGCGGGCCTCCCAGAGAGGACACGGGGTGCGCCCCTGGTCACGCCCTCGCTCCTGCAGATGGTGCGGCTGCGCTCCGTGGGTGCTCCGGCAGGGGCTCCCACCCCGGCACCGGGGCCATCGGCCCCCCAGAAGCCACTACGAAGGGCCCTGTCAGGGCGGGCCAGCCCGGCGCCTGCCCCCTCCTCAGGGCTCCATGCTGCCGTCCGACTCAAGGCCTCCAGCCTGGCCGCCAGCGAGGGCCTCTCAAGTGCCCAGCCCAATGGACCACCTGAGGCAGAGCCACGGCCTCCTCAGTCCCCTGCCTTGACGGCCAGCTTCATCTTCTCCAAGGGCACTAAGAAGCTGCAGCTGGAGCGGCCTGTGTCCCCTGAGACCCAGGCTGACCTCCAGCGGAATCTGGTGGCTGAACTCCGGAGCATCTCAGAACAGCGGCCATCCCAGGCCCCAAAGAAGTCACCTAAGGCTCCCCCGCCTGTGGCCCGAAAGCCATCTGTGGCAGTCCCCCCACCCGCCTCCCCCAGTTACCCTCAAGCTGAGCCCCTTACTGCTCCTCCCACCAATGGGCTTCCTCACACCCAGGACAGGACTAAGGGGGAGCTAGCGGAGAATGGAGATGTCGTGCAGCTGGTGGGCCCAGAGGAGAAGATGGGCCTCCCAGGCTCAGGTACAGTGGGCAGTGCTGGGGTGGGGTCCCATTGCTGATGTGGGAAAGTAGGAATCTGAAGACCTGCCAGGGGGGGATTTCCTCTTGGATCTTCAACTTTTCTGGTCTGAGGATGTCTGGGAAGGGTGAGCTGTCACCCTTGCTGGGCCCCAGAGGAGGAGAATGGTGTGTGAGCCTCAGGCCTACCGTGTTAGAATTCCAACTTTGCCCCTTTCCCTACCCTTCCTAGCTACATTGTAAAGTGTGGGGCAGTGACACCTACATTATAGTGTCAGAACATTTGTAAGGTGTCCAGCCCAGTGCTTCGGGCACAGTAGTCAAAGGGTTAAGAAGGTTGGGTGAGGGTATGCCTCGTTGGGCTCTTCGTGCCAGAACCAAGCCAGGAGGCCCCTTGCTAAGTGTCCCTTCTTTTTCTCCCCCAGACTCACAGAAGGAGCTGGCCTGACCACCAGGCACCTCACTGGCACTGCTGACCCATCCCAGAAACACAATCTCAGGGACCCGAGCAGCTCCAAGGACGAGGATACAGCAGACATAACCTAATAGAGAGGGCGCCTGCAGCCTTAACCTCCACGGCCTTCGATACTTATGCAAGCTTGGTGTTGCTCCTGTCCTCCGAATCATCCCGCACTCATGCCTTTTCCCGAATGGGTTCACCTCCGGCAGTTGCCGCTTCAGTCTTGGCCTTAGCCTCATTTTGAAGGAGGTAGCTGGTGGGAGAGGGTGGCTGCGCCCCCTGCTGGCCCTGAGGCCACAGAGTTGGGGAGCAGGACACCTTACCTGAGTTGGTTTCATTTTTTTTTCATGTCCAAACCATGCACATTTATAGTCCAGGATCAAAGCACTTTTGAAAGTGGCTGCATGGCCATCCTCCAGGGCCCAGGAAGCCGCATTCCAAGGGCCTGTTTACATAGCAGTGGAATCCATTCCCGGCAGCCAGCCCATAGCTTGGGACCAGTCTGTGCCCTCCTCCCCAATCCAGTTTACTCCTCTTGGTTCTTGGAGGTGGCCAAGTCATTGTGTTCCCACAGGCTTCCCTAGGCTGGGGGCAGGGGTGGGGCTGTGGAATTCCAAAGCACAAAAGGTGCAGAGGGGACTAGCCTTCCTGTGCCTCAACTCACCAACCACCCCCCTGCCTTCCAGTTCTGCCAGGTGCTCCATGCCGGGGACAAGTAGGAGACTGCCAGGGCCCAAAGAAATGGGTGAGCAGAGCAGTAGAGTCGTTTTGGGGCACTTGGCGGTGTCAAGCACCTGCCCCTTGCCTCCTTGAGCACGCTGGGTTGGGTGGGCACCCAGCACTTCAGAGGCAGCAGCCTTTGGGCTGAGCAAGCACTGAGAAGGTGGATGGAGGGAGCACCTGGTGGCGGAGAGCTTCCTTGGGCAGTGAGCCCAGGCCTGGCCCTCTGGACTTCATTCTCTGACCTTTCTACTCATTTCGGTGCATGTCCTTTCTGCAGCTGCCTTTCAGCACATGTGGTTCCACTGCGGGGAGCTGACACTGAGTGACAAGGATGGGAAGCCACAGGTGCATTTTACTCGTCTTCCCTAGTCAGTGAGGGGCACTCAGTGCTCTAGGGCAGGCTGGGTGGTGGTCCCCTAGGTATCAGGATCTCCTACCACACTCTCCTCCAGGAATGTTAACCTTTCTATTTTCAGCCTGTGCCACCTGTCTAGGCAAGCTGGCTTCCCCATTGGCCCCTGTGGCTCCACAGCAGCGTGGCTGCCCCCCAGGGCCACCCCTTCTTCTTGATCCTCTTTCCTCAACAGTGACTTGGGCTTGAATCTGGCAAGGAACCTTGCTTTTAGCTTCACCACTAGGGAGAGGTTGACGTGACCCCCACCCTCGCTCACCAAGAGCTGGGAACAGAGGGGGATGTGGGGGATGTGGTGACAGCCGGGTTCCTCTGGCCCTCTCCAGGGCTTTTTCAGCTTGTCACTACCGTCTTCTCCCTGTAACTAATCAACCAATGTCCTTCCCTTGCCTGTGGGCAGTGGAGAGTGCTGCTGGGTGTGTGCTGCACCTGCCCACTGAGTTGGGGGAAAGAGGATAATCAGTGAGCACTGTTCTGCCCAGAGCTCCTGATCCACCCCACCCCCTGGGATCCACGACTGAGTCAAAGCTGCATGAACCAGGCCCTGGCAGCAAACTAGGACCCGCTGGAGGCAGGAGGGAGCCTGACTTCTGTCTCTGTCCCTCCCCCTCTTCCAACGTTACTGGAACTCTATCCTGTTAGGATCTTCTGAGCTTGTTTCACTGCTGGGTGGGACAGAGGACAAAGGGGAAGGGAGGGTCTAGAAGAGGCAACCCTTCTTTGTCCTCTGGGGTAAATAAGCTTGACCTAGAGCAAATGGAGACCAAAAGCCTCTGATTTTTAATTTCCATAAAATGTTAGAAGTATATATATACATATATATATTTCTTTAAATTTTTGAGTCTTTGATATGTCTAAATAAAAAAATCCATTCCCTCTGCCCTGAAGCCTGAGTGAGACACATGAAAAAAACTGTGTCTCATTTAAAGGTGTTAATTAAATGATTGAGACTTGGCTGTGGCTGCTGCTGCTTAATGGGGGGAGGGACAGGGCAGTGGTCTGGGCCCACATTTAGAAGGGAAAATGTTTTGTCTGCTGCACACATTGGACCCAAGTGTGGGCCTCTCTTACTACTGCCAAAGGGACAGTCAAGGTGTCTTGTCCATCCTATGCCACCCAAGCCCCCATTGCAGGGTCAAGGAACCCCAGGCTAGGTGAGGGGCCAGCAGCTGCCTCACACTTGTGTTCTCTCCTGAGATGGTCCAGCTCATAGACAGGCCACATCCAGACACCCCTGTTCAGACATTTTATTTGAATCTATGACATGATGGGGATTTGACTGAGATGCCTTATGAAGAAGTACCCCACCCTCTCTGAAGACAGAATCACTCTCTGCCACCCATTCTGCCTGATGCTAACAGCATGCAGCTGGTTTAGGGAGTGTCCCAGCCTAGCTGGATCAAGGGAAATTCCAGGAGCCCTGGGGCAGGCCCTGCCCCCCCAGTGCCAAGCCTCAGGCTAAGCAGACATCGGGAAAGCTGCCAACCACTTGGTAGACCACTAGGTTCTGTTTTCCCTTCCCTTTCCTTTTCAAATCCCACAATTTCCTGTTGGGGGAGAAGCTGTAATTAGCCCAGTCTGGGTACTAGATCCCAGCTAGAGGCGCAGCTGCTGGGTTTACTCCCAAGAAAACCTGGGCACCAATATTTTTCCAATTACAAGGACTGTGGCATAAATTTTAAATGAGTTATATCGAAAACAGATTTCTCAAGTCAGCTGTCAAGGGAAAAAGGTAGGGCTGGACTCCCCTGCTGCTGCCCAGCCCTTGTCACTGCAGCCAGACCGGAAGATCCTGGGTTCTGGGGGAGGGTGAGCTGCCCCTTATTGAGTTCTGCACCTAATAAAGAGTCCAAACCCGCTGCTTCCGTGTCCTGAAAGATGGATAAACAGGGATGGAGCAGACTGAAGACACAGAAGATCAGGAGACTGACTGATGGATGGAGCAGACTGAAGACACAGCAGATGACTCAGTGGTGGAGAAGGGAGGAAGACACTGGGCTGGCTAGCTAATGTTCCCCCCTTTCAGCGATTTACAGGAAATGGACCCCAGCTTGGTCATGAAGTTGGTTTGCTTCCACTGTGCGATGCACTCCTCAGAAATTTTAAAGTCAGCCTGGACAAGATAGATAACAAAAGAGATGTTAATGATGGTGGTGGGACTGCAAGAAAACTCTTATATACCAGCAGGGTAAGCTGGCTCAGCTTTTCTAAGAGATGCTTGTCAAAAGCTTTCGTGTTCATATCTTTTGACTCAAGTAAGTTCATTTTAGGGAAGTTTAAGAATATAACCCTAAGTGCAAAGGCCTATGTGCCAAGACATGTGTGACATCATTCTAATAGTGAAAACTCAGAATAAGCTCACTGTCTAGTAAGAGTTTAGATTTTGATAATTATGGTAGAATACTATACAGTGCAACCCCCTTCAATGTTTTAAGAAGATGGGGAAATTTTCATGCATAAAGATAAATTTAAAAATCATTCCCAGCACTTTGGGAGGCCGGGGCAGGTGGATCACTGGAGGTCAGGAGTTTGAGACAAGCCTAGCCAACATGGTAAAACCCTGTCTCTACTAAAAACACAAATATAAAATCAGCTGGGTGTGGTGGTGGGCACCTCTAATCCCAGCTACTTGGGAGGCTGAGGCAGGAGAATCGCATGAACCTGGGAGGTAGAGGTTGCAGTGAACTGAGATCGTGCCACTGCACTCTAGCCTGGGCGACAGAGCAAGACCTTGTCTTGGAAAAAATAAAAATCATGGCCAGGTACAGTAGTAGCTCATGCCTATAATTCCAGTGCTTTGTGAGGCCAAGGCAGGAGAATCACTTGAGTCCAGGAGGTTTATAGGCTTGAGGTTACAGGGAGCTATGATGGTACCACTGTAATTCAGCTCAGGTGACAGACCCTGTTTCTAATTAATAAACAGATTATCACTCCAAGCATAGCGTAAGACCAGAAGGAAACAATCACTAATGACATTCTTTAGTATCTCCAGGTGGCAAAACTAGGATATTTTGTTTTATTCATTTTTCTCCTATATTTTAGACATTTTCTACCATGAAAATTTATTTTATATCAGAAAAAGAGATTCACAAAGTCAGACTAGAAAACCAGGAAAGGAGGGAGTGGGCAAAGCAAATGGCCTCATGCAGGAAGATGGAGAGTGGAAACTACTCTCAATGTCCTCCAGAAGCACTCATATAACTAAAGAAATACGGTATTAACTAGAAAGAGTCACACGATTGTTAGTTCCACGAGGAGAGTCAACTCCTTCTGCTTTATTCACTGGCATAGCCCAAGAACCCAGAAAAGCGCCTGACACCTACATTATGGACTCAGTATTTGTTAAATGAATGAATGAATGAATTCAGGGATCGCTGGGGCAGGTCAGATCTTCACTGTCCAGAAGGCAAGGAGACAATGAGTGCTCTAAACTCAAGGTGGGCAGGAGAGACCCTGGGAGGGTTCTGATCCTGGCCTTGTCATTTCTTTCTTTTTTGAGATGGAATTTTGCGCAGTTGCCCAGGCTGGAGTGCAATGGCACAATCTTGGCTCACTGCAACCTCCACCTCCCAGGTTCAAGCGATTCTCCTGCCTCAGCCTCTTGCCTGATTACAGGCGCCCACCACCACGCCCAGCTAATTTTTTGTATTTTTAGTAGAGACGAGATTTTACCATGTTGGCCAGGCTGCTCTTGAACTCCTGACTTCAGGTGATCTGCCTGCCTTGGCCTCCCAAAGTGCTGGGATTACAGGTGTTAGTCACCGTGCCTGGCTGTGGCCTCATAATTTCTGATGACCCTATGTGGCCTTGTCAGGTATCTTGCCAGATAAAATGGGGATAATCTCCTATCACAGACTGAAGATCAAATGAAGAAATGTCTGAAGTCCCTCACACAGGTCCTCAAATGATCTGTCAGAGATGTGAAGTCCTAAGACCCCCATGTTCCTAAGGCACCTTGAATTCAGAAAGGTCTGGAGAGAAGGAGGAAGAGAGGGGCTCAAATGCAGGAACTCCCAACTGGGAGAGGGGCAGCTATGGCTTTAGCAGTAGGACAGTCTGGGGACACAGTCCAGGCAGCCCAGCCAAGAAGGGGAATTACAGCTGTTTACCTGCAACTTCTCAAAGACCTTCTTCTTGGGCTTGAGCTCCTCATCTGGTTGGCCCTTTTCATAGCCCTTCACAAACACTCGCTCACCAGGAGCAGAGCCTGCCGGAGGGTCCAGAGGTTCAACCTGGCGGTTTATCCCTTCTCTGGGAAGACACACAGGACAAGGGAAGGGTGAGGCTATGGATGGCTTCCAGTAACTGTGGAGGCCAAAGCAATCCCAGCCTTTACACCAGGGCCCTGATGGGATTTAGGGCATCCTTCGTATCAGAGCCCCAGGAGGTCCTCTTATCTTGCTACATCTCTGCATATCATCAGGGTTAGATTAACCCAGGCTATACAAAAATCCTATGTCAGGAGAGATACCAAAATCTGTGTTTCTAGGGGAGGAAGCATAAAATAGCACAGCAAGGACTTTATAGCTATCAGAACTGGGATTCGAATCCCTGCGCCACTCCTTACTAGTAGTAAGACTTGGGCATGTACTGCTTTCAGTCATCCATTTCTATTTTAATAAAATTAACTGTAGGTAAAATGCTTCATTGACAGTACTTGTACGATAAGTCCTTCATGCATCAACTTTTGGCATCAGCGAGGAAGAGGCACATGTTCTCAGAGCTTCCACCTGGCGTGTGGAAGGACATCATATGGGACGATTCCCCATTCTTCCTGGCCTCCCCCAGGTTCTGTGCCCCACCCCAAGTCCTCACTCACATAGAAGCACACAGAAGCATGCCTTGGGACTCGACTCCTCTCATCTTCTGGGGTTTCAGGTTGCACAGCACCACTACCAGCCTGTCCTGCAGCTCCTCCTTGGGCACAAACTGTACCAGGCCGCTCACCACAGTCCGTGGTTCAGCTTCCCCCACGTCAATCTTCTCCACATACAGGCTGTCTGCATCTGGGTGCTGCCAGCAAGAGATGTCAGGAGGAAGAAGATCATCATCAATTAGAGGAGCAGCCTGGTGAACTCTCAGATTCCAGTAAGGAACGTCCACTCTTTATAGAGGCCCCTGGAAGGACCCTCTAGAGCTAACTTTCTTTCCAAGTCCCAGATAGCAGAGAGGAGAATGGGCTCTGAAGGTATATTCTGCTCTCAACTGAAGCCAGATTTGAGTAAAATGGACCTAGAAGCTTGGGTAAGAGGTGGAAGGATCTTTAATAGAGATGAAATGGCCCTGACTGGATGGGTACCATTATGGTGCGTGTGCTGCACCACATAGGTCCTAGGTGGGCTGGGAGATGGGAGGGGTACAACTGCTGGCCTTGCCATCTGATGCAGGTGCACCAGCATTGATCTCAGGGTAGTTTTGGTGGTTGGGGTATACAGTGAAAAGCAAATCAATGCTCAAGGGAAAAGAAGCCCAGAACAATGGTTCCAGGCCACTGGATGCAAAATCTTCTGTCTCTGGGAAAAAGGAAATCTTCTTCCCTCCACCATTTTCTGAAGAGGGCCAAGTGGCCCGTCCAAGATAAGGCCTGTAGCTAGTCCAGGCAGGCTGGCAGAGACCAGGTGAGTCCATCAGACCAAATTTAACAGACAAACACGTCCCTTTAACATCCGCACCCCCCTGCTGAGTTCCTGGCTGTGTTTGGTTGCGTAATGTCCACAGGCAACAATTGCAACAGAAAGCCTGATGCCTGGAATTAGACACCTGCACTCTGACTTGCAATATGACCTCAGGATGTTACTTCCCATCTCCAGGCCACGTTTCCTCCAGATGGAAGCAGACAAACCTGACCCAATCTGCCTCTCTGCGATGTGGTAAAAAATGAGTACCTTCTCCACAGTGATGATTTTCCCCACACGGATATCCAGCCGGGATGGGATGACCTCCTCTGGTTCTGAATTCTTGGCAGGGCCTTTGGCCATTGGCTCTGGGAATGAGAAGAACCCCATGAGGTAGAATTCTTCCCCATGGCAGGTCAGCTGCTGATCCCACCACGTGAAGACACTGAGATTAGGTAAGATTTAGTGTAGAACCCTGAGTCTAAACACTGAGTTATAGTTTCTTTAATACTGGGTTGGCAACCTATCAGACATGACATATCTGATTTTCATCTGTTCTCTCCCTCAAATATTAGACTAGAGAGGAGGGGAGCAGTGGTAGCTTTGCCTCCTTTAGGTATTTCCATTCATGAATTCCATATAGAATTAACTGAGTCTGGCCAGGGGTGGTGGCTCACACTTACAATTCTAGCACTTTGGGAGGCTGAGGCGGGAGGACTGCTTAAGCCCAGGAGTTTAAGACCAGTTTGGGCAATAGAGCAAGACCCTGTTTTTGAAAAATTAAAAACAAACAAACAAAAAAACTCATAATTTACTCAGTTTTTTTCTGGAAGGGTCACATGAAGCTTATCAATGCCAATATCTCAGCATCATGCATATCTGGATGGCCAACTAAGAGCAACGTCCATGCATATAGAAGGAAACAGGGAGAATCGAAAGATAAGCTTCTCTCTCTCTTTTTTTTTGAGATGAAGTTTCACTCTTGTTGCCAGGCTGGAGTGCAATGGCATGATCTCGGCTCACTGCAACCTCCGCCTCCCAGGTTCAAGCCATTCTCCTGCCTGCCTCAGCCTCCCAAGTAGCTGGGATTACAGGCATACGCCACCACGCCCAGCTAATTTTTTGTATTTTTAGTAGAGACGGGGTTTCTCCATGCTGGTCAGGCTGGTCTCGAACTCCTGACCTCAGGTGATCCTCCTGCCTCAGCCTCCTAAAGTGCTGGAATTACAGGTATGAGTCACCGTGCCCAGCAAGATAAGCTTCTGTAAGCTCTGTAGGCTCTGCCCAAGCAGCTGTATAAGAGACTACTGATATCCTATATACCAGATGGGTATAACAGGTCTAACACAATCTCTTTTTTTTTTTTTGAGACAGAGTCTCACTTTGTTGTCCAAGCTGGAGTGCAATGGTGCAATCATGGCTCACTGCAGCCTCAACTTCCCCATGCTCAGATGGTCCTCTGATCTCAGCTTCCTGAGTAGTTGGGACTACAGGCATGTGCTACTATGCCCGGCTAAATTTTTTGTTTCTGGGTAGAGACTGAGTTTTGGTCTCTAACTTTTGGGCTCAAGTGATGCGCCTGCCTCAGCCTTCCAAAGTGTTAAGATTACAGGTGTGAGCCAGTGTGTCTGGCCCCAGTCACTATCTTTGTTTTTTATTTTTTGAGACAGAGTCTTACTCTGTCACCCAGGCTGGAGTGCAGTGTTGTGATCTCAGCTCACTGCAACCTCCGCCTACCAGGTTCAAGGGATTCTCCTGCCTCAGCCTCCCGAGTTGCTGGGACTACAGGCGCACGCCACCACGCCCAGCTAATTTTTGTGTTTTTAGTAGCGATGAGGTTTCACCATGTTGGCCAGGATGGTCTCGATCTCCTGACCTCATGATCCACTCGCCTCGGCCTCCCAAAGTGCTGGGATTACAGATGTGAGCCACCGCGCCCGGCCCCCAGTCACTATCTTTAATGAAGAAGCAGATTTAGCAAACAGACTAGAAGGACCAAAGTCCTTACACCAGCAGCTCTCAGCAGTGCTGGTACAAAAGGATGTGATGACTTCCTTGTGTTAACCAAACCCAAATCAAAATGACTCAAGTTCCATTCTAGGAGCCAGTAGGACCTGACATTCCTGCACTTCAGACCCCCTGGGTTGTTGTGCCCTCAATTTTAAGACAGGCATTTTTCCAAGGCTCATTGACAAGCTCTCTCTCCTGACAATGTCAGTCCCTCTCTAGCTGGCCTTACTCTGCTTGGAGGGGATCTGGGGTAGGCAGCGCTGGCCAGTTTCTTCAGGGGCAGGGGTATTAAACTTTTCCCGGATTGGATCTAGCAACTTGTTCAGTGCAACTTCAACAGAATTCTTCAGGTCTCCAGGATGTACAACCTGCAGAATCAAACAAGACCTAGTGAGATGAGGTCTAGAACAGGGCACAGGACACCTGAATCCAAACAAGTAGGATCAAAAGAGTTTTTCCCAGCAGTCTTATTTGATCCTTGTGATAATCTTGTGAGGTAGATAGAAGAGAGAAGGGAAAACAGATTCAGAAAGGCTAACGTGTCTGAAATCCAAGGCTTTTGATTCTGAAGTCCATACTAACTTTGAGGGTGTTTAGGAGCTGAATGTACTTGTTAGTCTAATTCTTCTAGGCTCTCCATTTATGGTTAGAGTAGGGTCATAGACCAACTGGTATTTACAAGCAGAGAAACATTTACATAGGTAACCCAAGGCCTAAAGACAACTTGGGGGGAGAGAGCTGAGTAAGAAGAAGGAGGAAGGGCTTTGGAGTTCGGCAGACCCAGATTAGATTCCCAGCTAGCCGTGTGTGACCCCAAACTAGGCACATAACCTCTCTAAGCTTTGGCTGCTTCTTTTTTTCTTTTTGTAGAGACAGGGTCTCACTATGTTACCCAGGCTGGTCTTCAACTCCTGGGTTCAGGCAATCTGCCTGCCTCTGCCTCCCAAAGCGCTGGGATTACAGGCGTGAGCCACTGCGCCCGGCCACCGTTGGCTCTGTTACTTATAAAGTGAGGCTAACAATAGCTGTATCTCACAGGATGGGGATGAGGGTTAAATAACTGAATGTGGGTGAAAATGATGAGAACACTGCTGGTATATGGTAATAGTTCAGTAATTTCATTTTATTCCTTGTGTCCTGTGACTGCCCCCCCCCCCCCCGCCCCGCCTTCTTTTCTGAGACGGAGTCTTGCTCTGTTGCCCAGGCTGGAGGGCAGTGGCGTGATCTTGGCTCACTACAACCTCCACCTCCCGGGTTCAAGCAATTCTCCTGCCTCAGCCTCCTGAGTAGCAGGACTACAGGTGCACACTGCCACACCCGGCTAATTTTTTGTATTTTAGTAGAGATGGGGTTTCACTGTGTTGCCCAGGCTGGTCGCCAACTCCTGAACTCAGGCAATCCGCCCACCTTGGCCTCCCAAAGCGGTGGGATTACAGACGTGAGCCACCACGCCTAGCCAACTGCCCTTTTTTATATCTCAAATCTGGTATTAAAGAATCTTGTAGATATTCTGAGGGGACATCTCTTAGAAATGAACACTTTTAATACAATAATGCCAACATTTTTGCTTCTGATTTCCCCCAGGAATATTTAATTTTAATAAAAGCTCTAGGGCTGCCGCTGTCAAATATGGTGGCTACTAGCCTTGCGTGGGTATTTAAATGTAAACTAAAATTCAGTTCTTCAGTTGTACGCGCCACACTCTAGGTGCTCAACAGCTCACGTGGCTTCTGTGTCAGGAGTACAGATAGGAGGTATGCATCACCACAGAAAGTACTGTTGGGTAACATGGCTACAGACTTTTTTCTAAGCCATTTCATCTATTCCTAATTCCTACAAAATACTTTTTTATTTTTGGGACATGGTTTCGCTCTGTCACACAGCTGGAGTCCAGTGGCGCAATCACGGCTCACTGCTGCTTTGATCTCCTGGGCTCAAGTGATCCTCCCACCTCAGCCTTCCAAGTAGCTGGGACTACAGGCATGCGCCACTATGGCTGGCCAATATTTTGATTTTTTTTTTTGTAGAGATGGAGTCTCACTATGTTGCCCAGGCTGGTCTTGAACTCCTAAACTCAAGCAATTCTCCTCCCAAAGTGCTGACATTACAGGCGTGAGCTACCGGGTCTGGCCAGACATTAACATTTCGAACAGCCCCATTAAATTGGTTGGACCTGAATTCAGAGTCAATCACAATCCCCCCCATTTCATTCCCTATATTATTATGTCTTCTCTTTGTGACCTGGCCTTGCCTCTCTCTCCCGTAATCCCCCCCTCCTCACCTTTTAGACTCTGAGACCAAACCACCTGTAATTCCTCATACATCATGCTGTTTCATCCTACCATGTCTTTGTACAATTTCTTCCCTCACAGATTTCCTTGTGAACTCCTATTCCTCAAGCAAAATAGTACTTGGATAGTTTCCTCCACAAGCTTTTCTAGAGAGTCAGTTAATCACTCACACACACATACATATGTGTGTGTGTGTGTGTGTGTGTGTGTGTGTATATATTTTTTTTTTTTCTTTTTTGAGATGGAGTCTCGCTCTGTGGCCCAGGCTGGAGTGCAATAGTGCGATCTTGGCTAACTACAACCTCCACCTCCCGGGTTCAAGCAATTCTCCTGCCTCAGCCTCCCGAATAGCTGGGATTACAGGTGTGCACCACCACACCCAGCTAATTTTTGTATTTTTAGTAGAGATGGGGTTTACCCATGTTGGCAAGGCTGGTCTCAAACTCCTGATCTCGGGTGATCAGCCCGTCTCGGCCTCCCAAAGTACTAGGATTACAGGCATGAGCCACCACGTCCGGCCATTTCCTCCTATATCATTTCTGGAATATATATATATATATATATTTCTTTTTGTTATATATATTCATATATATTAACATATATAGCCATATAGAATATATATATTTACATATATTCACATGTCATATATATACATATCCATATATATACACGCACACATATGTTAAAAATATATGTACATACACACATAAAACATACATATGTAAAATGCAGCCAATGAAATGTTTACAAGTCTGCCTTTCCTATTGGACTGAGCATTAGGAGGACTGATCCCTCTGTGTAATACCAGTCCCTAGCATAGTGCCTAACACATGGGCACCTAGTAAGTTTTCTGTTAAAGTGTCTGTTGAAATGAATAGGAGCCTCTATTGTGTCCTTTGGTAATTGTCTCTTATTTTTGAACCCTGATTTTGTACCTGCTCCTGAAATACTTCATCTTTACTAGGTTCAGTCCTTTATTCCAGCCTGCTGAGTCCTTTGGAGAGTGATTAAAGCACCAGTATATTAGCTTTGTACCATCTGCTCATCGAATGTGGGGAACCACCTGAATCCTCACTGAAGCCATTAACAAAATATGCAGCCCCAGAGAGCATCAAGACAGAGCCCTGGCCAGGTGCAGTGGCTCATGCCTGCAATCTCAGCACTTTGGGAGGCTGAGGAGGGCTGATCACCTGAGGTCAGGAGTTCAAGACCAGCCTGACCAACATTGTGAAACCCTGTCTCTATTAAAAAATACAAAAATCAGCCTGACATGGTAGTGGCTGTCTGTAATCCCAGCTATTTGGGAGGCCGAGAAAGGAGAATTGCTTGAACCTGGGAGGTGGAGGTTGCAGTGAGCTGAGATCGTGCCACTGCACTCCAGCCTGGGCAACACAGCAAGACTCCATCTCAAAAAAAAAAAAAAGCAAACAAACAACAACAAAAAAGCAGAGCCCTATGGTGTAACTACAAAGTTGGTGGGCCAAGATGGAGAGGTCTGGCAGAGTTCAGCGGGGGATTAGCTTTCTTTTTTTCTTTATTTCAGAAAAGCTAACTGACAAGAAACTTTTACCAAAACTGAAATTTTGAAGGAAAATGGACACCAGTGAGATTACCAAAAGTAGAGTAAAAATACCAGGCAGCTCACTTCTACACAGAACAAGTTGTTTTAAACAAGTTTGAACAGTAAGCAAAAAAATAAGAAAATACAGATCTTCAGGAAAGGATTCCTTTTCTTTTCGTGTTACCTCAGCAGCAAAGTCCTTTTCCAGGTCCATGTAAGCTGTGTAGGTTTTGTTTCCTCCCCATTTCTCGTCTCGAAGGATCACAAACTCTGTAAGGAAAAGGATCTATGCCAACAAATTCACTGACAGCGGCAGAACTGGCATTCCTAGCCCAAATGCATGACTATTTGTAGCTTTTCCCATATATTTTGAACTCTATTGTACGGTATTTTATTACTCTTAAATTGGATGAGTGGCACGAGTGTATACCCAGCTAGCATTTCAGCTGCTTCATGGGAAGGCTTGTGGCTTATATCTATTTTGTTGTATTCCTCTAGTTCAACATGCCTGCCCCCACCCTTACTTCTAACACCTCTGCCCACCCCAGTGTTCCGTCAGAACCTAGCCTGGTAACAAATATATGGACAATTAAATGACATCTCAACATCATTCATACTTTAATATATAAGAAATCAGAGCAGAGAATCAGGGCAGCCAGTCCCTGGAGGAAGAGTCTGTGACAAATCACAAGTATGATCACAGCACGAATTTTGCTATTCTAGCCTGGCCTCTAGGAAGAAAACAGAGAGTGTTACCGGACTTCAGGGGAAAGAGGACATGCTTGATGAAGGACAGAACCCCATTGTTCTCCACATTTCCTGGCTCACAGAAGGCCTTCTTCAATTTTTTCTTCACATCCTCCTTCCGATCAAGGAGATCAATCTTGGACTCCTAGAAGTCATGGAAGGGAAGAGGACCTCTTGTGGTCGAAAATGAGAATATGCTGAACTAATACGAGTTAAATTTTGTTTTTTAACTTGGAGACAGGGTCTTACTGTGTTGGCCAGTCTGGAGTGCAGTGGCACAATCATGACTCACTGTAGCCTCAACCTCCTGGGCTCAAGAGATTCTCCCATCTCGGCCTCCTGGATACTGGGACTACAGGAATGCATCACCAAGACCAGCTAATTTTTCTATTTTTTGTAGAGACAGGGTTTCATCATGTGGCCCAGGCTGGTCTCAAACTTCTGGGTCCAAGCAATTCTCCTGCCTTGGACTCCCAAAGTGCTGAGATTAAAAGCGTGAGCCACTGTGCCCAGCTAAAAAAATTCTTTTTACAAAGATTTTAACATTAGGTACTTGGAGATATTTTCTTGTGGAGGTAGTAAAAATAAATAAATAAATAAGATTTTCCTTTGGGCTGGGCACAGTGGCTCATGCCTGTAATCTTATCACTTTGGGAGGCTGGAGGATTGCCTGAGCCCAAGAGTTCAAAACCCACGTGGGCAACATAGTGAGACCTCATCTCTACTGAAAATAAAAAATTAGCTGGGTGTGAAGTATGTGCCTGTGGTCCCAGCTACTCGGGAGGCTGAGGCAGGAGGATCGCTTGAGCCCAGGAGGTTGAAACTGCAGCCTGGGTGACAGAGTGAAAAACCACTCACAATCCTGCCATCTAACAAATTAAACTATTTTAATTCTTTGTGTTCTTCTCAGGCTTTGTCTATATTGACAGGATCTTGCCCTGTTGCCCAGGCCGGAGTGCAGTGGCATGATCATTGCCCACTGCAACCTTTGCCTCCCAGGCTCAAGCAGTCCTCCTACCTCAGCCTCCCAAATAGCTGGAACTACTGGTGAACACCACCACCCTAGCTAATTTTTAAAATTTTTTTGTAGAGATGGGATTTTACCATGTTGCCCAGGCTGGTCTCGAACTCCTGGACTCCAGCTATCTGCCCACCTTGACTTCCGAAAGTGCTAGGATTATAGGTGTGAGCCACCATGTGTGGCCTACTTTAATAGTTTTTTTTTTTTTTTTTTAAAGATGGGGTTTCACCATGATGGCCAGGCTAGTCTTGAACTCCAGACCTCAGGTGATCCACCCACCTCGGCCTCCCAAAGTGCTGGGATTACAGGCATGAGCCACTGCGCCCAGCCTAATAGTTTTTATGCCACATTATATTCCCAATTATTAGTGGAAACATAATTCAACAAATTCCAAACTGTTAGATTCTATCCTAATTTTTACAAATTATATATCTTAATGCTACACTGGACATCTTTGCAGAGTTTTTTCTTTTTTCTTTTTTTTTTTTTGCCTTTTCTAGAATCATTTCCTTAAGCTACCCAAAATTGCTAGGTTCAAAATTGTTTTTTGAAAGAAGATATCCTAATCAACATTGCCATCAACAATGTGTGAGGATATCTGTTCACAGCAATCAGCCAAATAAGATATTATACATTATCTACAGCTATTTTTTCTTTTTAGGTAATAGGCTTTGTTTCTTATTTTGGAGGCAGTGAGTTTCATTTGAGTTCAGTGTTTACCAAATTCTGGCCCACATGTGTCAGTACATGAATCACCTTTTACTGGGTTCCACCTAAACCTAATGAATCAAAATCTCTTGGGGTTGGGTCAGGCTATTGTTTTTTTTTGAGACAGAGTCTCACTTTGTCTCTCAGGCTGGAGTGCAGTGGCATGATCTCAGCTCACTGCAACCTCTGCCTCCCGGGTTCAAGCGATTCTCCAGCTCAGCCTCCCAAGTCACTGGGACTACAGTTGCATGCCACCACGCCCGGCTAATTTGTTTTGTATTTTTAGTAGAGAAGAGGTTTCACCGTCTTAGCTACAATGGTCTCAATCTCCTGATTGCGTGATCTGCCCACCTCGGCCTCCCAAAGTGCTGGGATTACAGGCGTGAGCCACCGCATCTGGCCTTTTTATTTTTTTATTTTTTTAATTTTTATTTTTTTATTTTTTTTATTTTTATTTTTAAAAAAGACGGGGTTTCACCATGTTGGTCAGGCTGGTCTTGAACTCCCGACCTCAGGTGGTCCACCCGCCTTGGCCTCCAAAGTGCTTGGATTACAGGCATGAGCCACCGTGCCCGGCCTTTAATTTGTATTTTTAAAAAGTTCTCCAAGTGATTCTGATTTGGGAACTACTGCTGGCCTGATTACCAGGGTGAAGATACAGCAAATTTCACCAAACAGGATGAGTGATATATTTGTCAAAGGGATAAGAGACACACAATGTTTTAATGTGACAGAAAAAGGAATGAGTATAGTTTTTAAAAATATGGTAACGGGTGAGGTTAGAAAACAACAAAAACAACAACAAAAAGAAAAAATATAACAGTATACATGCATATATTCACCAATCTCTGATCAAAGTTTGAGATGTCTTATTTAAAGAACTAGATGAGTGTGTGGATGTGACTTAAATCAGAATCACCTAGTAGGATTTGAAAGAAAACACAGATTCCCAGCCAGGCATGGTGGGACATGCCTATAATCCCAGCATTTTGAGAGGCTGAAGCAGGCAGATTACTTGAAGTTAGGAGTTTGAGACCAGCCTGGCCAACATGGCGAAACCCAGTCTCTACTAAAAATACAAAAATAAGCAGAGTGTGTTGGCAGGCACTTTTAATTCCAGCTATATGGGAGGCTGAGGCAGGAGAATCACCTGAACCTAGGAGGCAGAGGTTGCAGTGAGTTGAGAAAGTACCTGGGTGACAGGCTGGGTGAAACTGTCAAAACAAACAAACAAACAAAAAAAACTGTATCCAAAAAAATACAGATTCCTGAGTTCCTTCCAGAACTACTTTATCAGAATCTCTATGGTCAGGGTCTATAATTTTTTTTTTTTTCAATTTCCTAGATGATTCTGAAAATAACCCATGTTTGGGAACCCAGAACTCAACTTTTCATATCTTTGGATTTCCAAGCTCTAATGATCAGAACCAAAGTGAACTTTCCCTCAAGTACACGAGCTGAAGAAAAGGGACTCTTAAATGTTAAAAGATATCATAATATCAAGTATCACCCTAAGAATCAAAATGCTAATTAGTGAAATGCAACCATAGTGCTCTCATTAATAAGGCTGAATTTTATCACAGTTCTGTGAACAAAGACATTACTTTTGCTTGTGTTTTTTATCAGCAGTAAAAACCATTAAATGATGATTAGATCTCATCAAGACTGCTTTGGATCCTTCAATACTCAAGAACCACTGAACTAACTGAATGCTGTAAGGACCCATATAACTCAAATATTGGAGAATTCTAGTTAACCAGGTCACTGTTCTTTTCAGTCCTTGATCTCTCCATTGAGGCTGAAGATTTCTAAATTCAAGTCTCAGCTGGCAACTTACCTCTTCTGAAGAGCTCATTTTGCTGCCTGTTAATCCTGGAACCATAGGATTCATCAGATGGACCCGTTTTGAATAGCCAAGTGCAGGGAGGTACTGAGAGATTAGAGAAACACACAAAAGCAGCTATTAGTCTAAGCTCCTCCTCAGTGCCCTGATCTCATCTAAATTGGCTAGCAAATGAACAGTTGATACATTGCTTCCAATCCTTTTTTTTTTTTTTTTTTTGAGACAGAGTTTTGCTCTTGTTGCCTAGGCTGGAGGGCAATGGTATGACCTCATCTCACTGCAACCTCCACCTCCAGGTTCAAACGATTCTCCTGCCACAGCCTCCCGAGTAGCCCACCACCACGCATGGTTAATGTTTGTATTTTTAGTAGAGATGGGGTTTTGCCATGTTGGCCAGGCTAGTCTTGAACTCCTCACCTCAGGTGATCTACCATCTCAGCCTCCCAGAGTGCTGGGATTACAGGCATGAGCCACTGCACCCTGCCCTGTTTCTAGTCTTTGTATACTGAATCTGTAGTTTTCGACAGTGATTGTAATTCAAGCGAAGTTTTTTTTTTCCCTGCTGCTTTTCTATCAGTATTACATTGTGAGGCTACTGGACTTAATGTCACCATAAATGACAATAAAAGCTGGAAATACATAAAACAACAGGGCAGCAAATCTTGAGTGAAGGGAAGTAAGGTGACTACATGCTTGCCTTGGCTTTCTCACTGAGGGTATTTTTTGGCAAACCAAGTGCTGAGAAAAAGAGACCAAATAGAGGAAACAGCTATTAGAGTTCAGGGCTGCAGGAGGCTAGGGACTGGGGGCTCACTGCAACCTCTGCCTCCCGGGTTCAAGCAATTCTCCTGCCTCAGCCTCCAGAGTAGCCGGGACTACAGGTATGTGCCACCACCCCTGGCTAATTTTTGTATTTTTAGGAGAGATGGGGGTTTCACCATGTTGGTCAGGCTGGTCTCGAACTCCTGACCTCACGATCTGCCCACTTCAGCCTCCCAAAGTGCTGAGATTACAGGCGTGAGCCACCGCGCCCGGCCAATACTGGATTTAACAGAAGACAGGATTAATAAACTTGAAGAAAGGTCAATAGAAAATATCCAAACTAAAGCACAGAGGGAACAAAGAAAGGAAAACAATAGAAAAGAATATGAGACATGAGTTTTTTAACCCACGTGTAGCTAAACTCTGAGAGGAGAAAGAGAACAAGAGAGAAGCAGTATTTGAGGAAATTATGGCTGAGAATTTCCCAAATTTGATGAAAACAAATCCACTGATTCAAGAAGCTCAGTGAAATCTAAGCAGAATAAATACAAAGAAAACTATAGCTGAGGCCAGGCACGGTGGCTCACACCTATAATCCAAGCACTTTGGAGGCCAAGGCGGGCGGATCACCTGAGGTTGGGAGTTCAAGACCAGCCTGACCAACATGGTGAAACCCTGTCTTTAAAAAAAAAAAAAAAAAAAAAGAAAACTATAGCCAGGTACAGTGGCTCATGCCTGGGGAGGCAGAGGCAGGAGGATCATGAGGTCAGGAGTTTGAGACCAGCCTGGCCAAAACAGTGAAATCCTGTCTCTACTAAAAATACAAAAATTAGCTGGGTGTGGTGGCGGGCACCTGTAATCCCGGTTACTCAGGAGGCTGAGGCAGGAGAATCATTTGAACCTGGGAGGTGGAGGTTGCAGTGAGCTGAGATTACACCATTGCACTCCAGCCTGGGCGACAGAATAAGACTCTGTCTCAAAAAAAAAAAAAGAAAAGAAAAGAAAACTATAGCTGAAAACATCATTGTTGGTCAGGCACAGAAGTTCACATGTGTAATACCTGCAATCTGGGAGGCCAAGGCAGGCGAATCATTTAAGCTCAGGAGTTTGAGATCAGCCTGGCCAACATGGTGAAACTCCATCTCCAAAAAAAAAAATTAGCTAGGCGGCATGGTGGCATATGCCTTTAGTTAGTCCCGGCTACTCAAGAGGCTGGGGTGGGAGGATCACCTGAGCCCAGAAACTTAAAGCTGCAGTGAGCCAAGACCGCTCCAGCCTAGGCAGTGCAAACAAGACCCTATCTCAAAGAAACCAACAACAACAAAAACATCATAGTCAAATTGCTAAAAATCAGAGACAAAGAAAAAAGTCTTAAAAGCAGTCAGAGAAAAGACATATTGTCTGCAAAGGAGAAACAATAATACTTAGAAGTGACTTTTCAGTGGAAACTGTGGAAGCCAGAAGGCAATGCAATGATTCTTTAAAAGTGCTAAAAGAGGTTGAACATGGTGGCTCACGCCTATAACACCAGCAGTTTGGAAGGCTGAGGCAGGCGGATCACGAGATCAGGAGATCGAGACCACCCTGGCTAACATGGTGAAACCCTGTCTCTACTAAAAATACAAAAAAAATTAGCCGGGCATGGTGGCACACGCCTGTAATCCCAGCTACTCGGGAGGCTGAGGCAGGAGAATAGCTTGAATCGGGAGGTGGAGGTTGCAGTGAGCTGAGATCATACCACTGCACTCCAGCCTGGGCGACAGAGCAATGACTCTGTCTCAAAACAAAACAAAAAAAGGGCTAAAAGAAAAATAATTGCAAACGTCAAATTTCATACCCATTGAAAGAAACAGAAGGATGTTTTCAGATAAAAGAAAGCTGAAAGAACTCATTACTGAAAGAACTACAAACATTACACTACAAACACAAAATACTAAGTGGGGGCTCTTTGGGTTGCAGGAAAATGAACTCGCACAGAAGCATAGAACTGCAGTCAAGAATCAAGAGTATCAGAAAGGGGAAGTAGGGGTAGATATAGATAAAAAGTGACTTTAAAAAACAATTATAAGCCGGGCACGGTGGCTCACGCCTGTAATCCCAGCTCTGGGAGGCTGAGGCAGGCGGATCACCTGAGGTCAGGTGTTCAAGACTAGCCTGACTAACATGGTGAAACCCCATCTTTAAAAAAAAAAAAAAAAAAATTACAGGCCGGGAGAAGTGGCTCACGCCTCTAATCCCAGTGCTTTGGGAGGCCAAGGTGGGTGGAAGGTCAGGAGTTCAAGATCAGCCTGGCCAACATGGTGAAACCCCATCCCTACTGAAAATGCAAAAATTAGCCAGGCATGGGCCTGTAATCCCAGCTACTCAGAAGGCTGAGGCAGGAAAATCGCTTGAACCTGCGAGGCAGAAGTTGTAGTGAGTTGAGATTGAGCCATTGCACTCCAGCCTATGCAACAACAGTACAACTACGTTTCAAAAAAAAAAAAAAAAAAAAAAAAATATATATATATATATATATAATGTAAGCATTTCTGCATTCATTAAATATATCAAAAAAACTAAGCTGGGCCAGGTGCAGTGGTTCATGCCTGTATTCCCAGCACTTTGGGAGGTTGAGGCGTGCAGATCACAAGGTCAAAAGATTGAGACCATCCTGGCCAACATGATGAAACCCTATCTCTACTACAAATACAAAAATTAGCTGGACATGGTGGCATATGCCTGTAGTCCCAGCTAGTCAGGAGGCTGAAGCAGGAGAGTCCCTTGAACCCAGGAGGCAGAGGTTGCAGTGAGCCAAGATCGTGCCACTTTGCTCCAGCCTGGTGAAAGAGCAAGACTCCATCTCAAAAAAAACAAACAACAACAACAAAAACAAACAAAACAAAACAAAACTAAGCCGGGCACAGTGGCTTGTGCCTGTAATCCCAGCACTTTGGGAGGCCAAGGCAGGAGGACTGCTTGAGCCCAGGGATTTAAGACCTGCCTGCGCAACATAAGGAGGCCTCATCTCTACAAGTAATTTTAAAACTAGCTAGGTGTTGTGGTATGCACCTGTGGTCCCGCTACTTGGGAGGCTGAGGTGGGAGAATCGCTTTAGCCCAGGCTGTGGAGGCTGTGATGAGCTGTGACCGCACTACTGCACTCTGGCCTGGGCAACAAAAAAAGACAAGAGAAAGAAAAAGATGCAGGGAGATGCAAACCAAATGCTCTGTGAAAGGACAGTAGTTCCAACTGGTAAAGCCTCTCCTTGGAAACTGGGCCACTAGGAAAGAAGCCAATCCAACAGGTGTGGGAGCAGCTTCCTGGTGGTCACCAGGCACATGGGCTTTGAAGTTTGAAAAATCTGGGTACTAATAATTACTGCTCGGTTACTGTGTGATATTGGACAACTTTCTTATTCTTCTAGCCTAGTTTTCTCATCTGCAAAACAAGGAGGATACCTACCATACACCGTGACTAATGGGACTGACACATCATAGTTCAATAAAGTACAGTTGCATATCTCTGAGGCGCAAGAGAAAAACGACAGGAAGGCGGATACTCACCTTCTCTGCAAAGGTGAAAATCTTTCTCTGATCAATGCCTCCAAATTGAGCATCTACTTTTAAATACTCTTCATCCAAAGCCTGTGGAAAGAAACATGTGAAGATCAACATCTATTTTATTTTATTGAGACAGAGTCTCACTCTGTCACCATCACCCAGGCTGGAGTGCAATGGCATGATCTCAGCTCACTGCCACCTCTGACTCCTGGGTTCAAGCAATTCTCCTGCCTCAGCCTCCCAAGTAGCTGGGATTACAGGCATGTACCACCATGCCTGGCTATTTTTTTGTATTTTAAGTAGAGACAGGGTTTCGCCGTTTTGCCCAGGCTGGTCTTGAACTCCTGAGCTCAGGTGATCCACCCGCCTCACCCTCCTGAAGTCCTGGGATTACAAGCATGAGCCACCATGCCCAGCCTAAATATCTACTTTATTTTTTCTATATAGGTCCGAGAAATCAGAAACTTTAGAAAATTACTAGGTTTTTCAGAAGGTAAAGCCAGGGGACAGGCACGGTGGCTCGCGCCTGTAATCACAGTACTTTGGGAGGCCAAGGCAGGCAGATCACAAGGTCAGGAGTTTGAGACCAGCCTGGCCAATATGGTGAAACCTTGTCCCTACTAAAAATACAAAAATTAGCTGGGTGTGGTGGTACGCGCCTGTAGTCCCAGCTACTCGGGAGGCTGAGGCAGAACTGCTTGAACCCAGGAGGTAGAGGTTGCAGTGAGCCAAGATTATGCCATTGCACTCCAGCCTGGGCGACAGAGCAAGACTCCATCTCCAAAAAACAAACAAAAAAAGAAGGTGAAGTCAGGAAGAAAATAAACAGCAGTCGGCCTCCTTGAGAGCTGCAAAGACAGTTGCTGAGTACTTGAGGTAAACATTACTCCATGTGGATGTCATGGGATTAAAAAAAAAAAAGAGTAGAGGCCCTCAGGATATGCAGAATCCTACAGGGAGGGAGAGAAGGAAAGAAACTATAGTCATGCCAAAGGCATCCTACTGAATAAGGTGGCCTGTGACAAATGACATATAAATAGCATAAAGAAGTCCTGTAAGAACTAGGAAAAAGGTAAGCCTGAACTAGAAAATAGTGACTGTCCAGGTGCGGTGGCTCACACCTGTAATCCCAGCATTTTGGGAGGCTGAGGTGGGCAGGTCACTTGAGCTGAGATGTCTCAACAACGACAGCAAACAAACAAAAATTAAGCGTGATAGTGCGCATCTATAGTCCCAGCTACTCGGAAGTCTGAGGTGGGAGGATCACCTAAGCCCAGAGAGGTCGTAGCTGCGGTAAGTCACGATCATGCTACTGCACTCTGGCCTGGGAGACAGAGCAAGGCCCTGTCTCAAAAAATAAATACAGCAGTGACTGCCACTTATGACATGCCAGGCCTGGTGCCAGCTCTGAGATAATTCAGACCCGGACTCTCCCTTCAAGAAGCCCAGTTATCCAGCTGGGGAGAGACATGTTAACAGATCATTTCAACTCAGTGTGCTAAGGGCTAACCTAGATGTTCATATAAGGAACAATGTTGACATAAAACAAAAAATTATTCCTAATAAGATGGATGTGGGGGAAGGCTTCCTAGAATCAGATGGGCTGGGCTTGGTTTTGAAGAACATATAGATGTTTTACACCATGCAGAGGAAACAGAATGTGAGAAGGCACAGAGGTGTGAAGGGTTTAGGGAAATTTTGAGTGATTCAGTCTGCAAAAGTACAAACTTCAGGGATGTGGGAAGTAGTGACTGATGAGGTTAGAAAAGTAAGGACCATGAAATGTCATGCTAGGGTGTCTAGTGTTATCTCGGCCAGTGAAAGGTTTTAAGGAGGGGGAGAAATATGACCAGCACTGTAGGAAGATCACACCAGTAACAGGGCCGGGTAGAGACTGGAGACCCATGGGTTGGAGACAAAGTAAGTGGCTCGAAGTCTACTGTGAAAGTCTAGGTGGGAAATGATGAACAAAAGACAATGAGGATGCAGAGCAAGAATAAATTTAAGACATTTTTAAGAGGTAGAACTGATAAAATTTAGTGCATGATTGGCTGAAGGGAAGAGGAAGAAAAGGCTGAATGAACAAGCAGGAACAATCTAGAACAGTATTATCCAAGAGAACATGTGGTGATGAATATGTTATATGTCTGTGCTGTCCAATATAGTAGCTAACCAAGAACTGGATATATAGCCAATGCGACTGGAGAACAAAAATTTCCATTTTATTTAATTTTAATAGCCACATATGACTAGGACCACATTAGACAGTATAGACCTAGTTTTGTTTTATTTTATTTTTTTATTTTAAGACATGGAGTCTCACACACACAGAATAAAAGAGATGGAGTCTTGCTATGTTGCCTAGGCTGGTCTTAAACTCCTGGCCTCAAACGATCCTCCTGCCTTAGCCTCCCAAGTACCTGGGATTATAGGCATAAACCATGGTGCCCAGCCAACAGCACAGAACTAGCATTGTCTCCAGGAATTGATTGATTGATTGATTGATAGATAGACAGACAGACAGACAGATAGATAGGGTCTCACTCTGTCACCCAGGCTGGAGGGCAGTGGTGTGATCTCAGCTCACTGCAACCTCCACCTCCTGGGTTCAATTGATTCTCCTACCTCAGCCTCACAAGTAGCTGGGAGTACAGGTACATGTCAGCACAACTGGTTAATTTTTGTATTTTTCGGTAGAGATGGGGTTTCACCATGTTAGTCAGGCTGGTCTCGAACTCCTGACTCAAGTGATCTACCGGTCTTGGCCTCCCAAAGTGCTGGGATTACAGGCGCCAGCCACTGGGCCTAGCTCCAGGTTTAACCTTGGAAAATATCTCTTTGAAGTGACAAGGGAAAACTTTATTTTCTTATATCAAACGTTGTAGAGGACTAGGCGTGTTGGCTCACGCCTGCAATTTCAGCACTTTGGGAGACTAAGGCAGGAGGATCACTTGAGGCCAGGAGTTCAAGAATAGCCTAGGCAACACAGTGAGACCCTGTCTCTACAAAAAATTTAATTAAAAAAAATTGTACAGATATACAAAGAAAAAGTTAAGTCTAGCCATATTTTCATCCTGCCTTCACAAGGTAACCCGTATCAATAGCTTGGTTTGTATTTTTCTATCCTCCTTGCTCATACAAATATACATGCACACAAAGCAAACAAAAGGATGTTTCTGTTAAACAAAACATGTATTTTGTTTTGTTTAATGGAAATAGGATCATGCCTAAATTTAGTTTTATTCATCACTCTGAAGTTTATTTCCTTTATTAAGATTATGATTAAAAGGATTATGATTAACATAAAGATGTATGAGATGAACAATGTCTTAAAGGACAGATAGCTAGAGAAGATATTATAATTGAAGAAGTAAAAAAGCATCCCAGGAAGCAGAGGAAGAAGAGAGACATACAGAAAGACGTATAGGTTGGAGAAGGAAAAGCAAATGTATATATTTAACCGGTGCCAGAAGAGAGAGGTTTGTGTACAGCACAGGCATACCCCAGAGATACTGTGGGTTCAGTTCCACACAACCACAATAAAGTGAGTCACTTGGATTTTTTTTGTTTCTCGGTGCATATAAAAGTTGTACTTACACTATACTGTAGTCTATTAAGTGTGCAATAGCATTATGTCTATAAAAACAATGTCCATACTTTAATTTGGTTAAGGTATGGCTAAAAATGCTAACGGTGAGCTGAGCCTTCAGTAAGTCACAATCTTCTTGCTGGTGGAGGGTCTTGCCTCCATTTCTGATGTCTGCTGACTGATCAGGGTAGCGGTTGCTGAAGGCTGCAGTGGCTGTGGCAATTCCTTAAAATAAGACAACAATGAAGTTTGCCACATCAATTGACTCTTCCTTTCATGAAAGATTTATCTGTAGCGTGTAATGCTGTTTGATAGTATTTTGTCCACAACAGAACTTCTTTCAATACTGGAGTCCATCCTCTCAAACTCTGCTGCTGTTTTATCAACTAAGTTTATGTAATATTCAAAATCATTTGTTGCCATTTCAACAATGTTCACAGAATCCTCACCAGTAGTTTCCATTTCAAGAAACCACTCTGCTCATCTGTTCAAAATTCATGAGATTGTATCAATTCAGTCCCATCTTCAGGCTCCACTTCTAATTGTAGTTCTCTTGTTATTTTCACCCCATCTGCAGTGACTTCCTTCACTGAAGTCCTGAACCCCTCAAAGTCACCCATGACAGTTGGCATCCACTTCTTCCAACTCCTGTTAATATGGATTAATACAGGTATTTTTACTTCCTCCCATGAATTACAAATATTCTTTTTTTTTTTTTTTTGAAATGAAGTCTTGTTCTGTCGGTCAGGCTAGAGCGCAGTGGCACAATCTCAGCTCACTGCAACCTCCGCCTCCCAGGTTCAAGCAATTCTCCTGCCTCAGGCTTCTGAGTAGCTGGGATTATGGGCATCTACCACCTCGCCCAGCTAATTTTTGTATTTTCAGTAGAGACGTGGTTTCACCATATTAGCCAGGCTGGTCTCGAACTCCTGACCTTGGAATCATGCATATTCTTAATAACACCTAGAATGCCAAATCCTTTACAGAGGTTTTCAATTTACTTTGCTCAAGCCCATCAGAGGAATCACTATCTATGGCAGCTATAGCCTTTTGAAATGTATTTCTTAAATAATAAGACTTGAAAGTCAAAATCATGCCTTGATCCATGGGCTATGGAATGGATGTTGTGTTTGCAGGCATGAAAAAACATTTAACTCCTGTATATTTCAAGCTCTACAGAAGCTCTCCATCAGAGCTCTTGGGTGACCAGGTGCAATGTTAATGAGCAGTAATATTTTGAAAAGAATCTTTCTTTCTGAGCAGTAGTCCTCAAAAATGCGCTTAAAATGCTCAGTAAATCATACTGTTAACAGATGTGCTGTTATCCAGGCTTTCTTGTTCCATTTACAGAGCACATGCAGAGTAGATTTAGCATAATTCCTTTTTGAGATGGAGTGGCATGATCTCGGCTCACTACAACCTCCGCCTCCCAGGTTCAAATGATTCTCCTGTCTCAGCCTCCTGAGTAGCCAGGACTACAGGCACGCACCACCATGCCAGGCTAATTTTTTTTTTTTTTAGACAGAGTCTCACATTGTCACCCAGGCTGGAGTGCAATAGCGCAATCTCGGGTCACTGTAACCTCCGCCTCCCGGGTTTAAGCAATTCTCCTGCCTCAGCCTCCCAAGTAGCTAGGACTACAGGCACCCACTACCACTCCTGGCTAATTTTTTGTATTTTTTAGTAGAGATGGGGTTTCACTATATTGGCCAGGCTGGTCTTGAACTCCTGACCTCAAGTGATCCTCCCGCCTCAGCCTCCCAAAGTGCTGGGATTACAGGCATGAGCCACTGTGCCTGGGGCTATTTTTTTTGTAGTTTTAGTAGAGACAGGGTTTTGCCACGTTGGTCAGGCTAGTCTTGAACTCCTTGCCTCAAGAGATCCGCTTGCCTCGGCCTCCCAAAGTCCTGGGATTCCAGGCATGAGCCAGCATGCCTGGACTATTTAGCATAATTCTTTTTTTTTTTTTTTGAGACAAAGTTTCGCTCTTGTCCCCAGGCTGGAGTGCAATGGCACAATCTCGGCTCACTGCAACCTCTGACTCCTGGGTTCAAGTGATTCTCCTACCTCAGCCTCCTCAGTAGCTGGGATTACAGGCACCCGACACCACACTCAGCTAATTTTGTATTTTTAGTAGAAACGGGGTTTCACCATGTTTGCCAAGCTGGTCTCAAACTCCCGACTTCAGGTGATCCACCGGCCTCAGTCTCCCAAAGTGCTGAGAACAGGTATGAGCCACAGCCCCGGCCTATTTAGCATAATTCCTGTTTTTTTTGAGAGGGAATCTTGCTCTGTCATCCAGGCTGGAGTGCAGTGGTGCAATCTTGGCTCACTGCAGCCTCCGCCTTCTGGGTTCAAGTGATTCTCCTCCTCAGCCTCCCAAGTAGCTGAGATTACAGATGTGCACAACCACATCCAGCTAATTTTTGTATTTTTTGTACAGACGAGGTTTCACCATGTCGGCCAGGCTGGTCTCAAACCCCTGGCCTCGTGATTCGCCCACCTCGGCCTCTCAAAGTGCTGGGATTACAGGTGTGAGCCACCGCGCCCAGCCTATTTAGCATAATTCTTAAAGGCAGTAGGATTTTTGGGATGTAAATGAGTATTGGCTTCAACTGCATTAGCTGCCTTAGCTCCTAACAAGAGAGTCAGCCTGTCCTTTGAAGATTTGAAGCCAGGTATTGACTTCTCTCTAGCTATGAAAGTCCTAGATGGCATTTTCTTCCAATAGAAGGCTATTTCATCTACCTTGAAAATCCATTGTTTAGCATAGCCACCTTCATCAATGATCTTAGCTAGATCTTCTGGATAACTTACTGCAACTTCTAAATCAGCGTTTGCTGCTTCACCTTGCACTTTTATGTTATGGAGACAGCTTTTTCCCCTTTAAGGCTCATCAACCAATCTCTGCTAGCTTCAAACTTTTCTTCTGCATCTCCCTCACTTCTCTCAGCCTTCATAAAACTGAAGACAGGGCCTTTCTCTGGAGTAGGCTCTAGCTGAAGGTTATATTGTGGCTGGTTTGATCTTCTATCCAGACCACTTATATTTTCTCTTTATCAGCATAGATGAAACTTACATCTGTTGCACTTTCTATTTTTCAGGTGTTCACTGGAGTAGCACTTTGAATTTCCTTCAAGAACTTTCCTTTTGCATTCACAACTTGGCTGTTTGGTACAAGAGGCCCAGCTTTCTGCCTCCCTCGGCTTTTGACATGCATTCCTCACTAAGCTTAATCATTTCTAGCGTGGATTTAAAGTGAGAGATGGGCGACTCTCCTCTTCGCCTCAACACTTAGAGGCCATTGTAGGTTATTAATTAGCCTAATTTCAGTATTGTTGTATCTCAGGAAATAAGGAGGCCAGGAGAGAGTGGGGAAATGGCTGGATGGTAGAGTAGTCGGAACACACACAATATTTATTAAGTTCATTGTCTTATATGGGCACAGTTTGTGGTGCCCCAAAACAACTACAATATTAACATCAAAGGTCACAGATCGCATATCACCATACAGATATGATAACATTAAGTTGAAATATTGTGAGAATACCAAAATATGGCACAGAGACACAAAGTGAGCACATGCTGTTGGAAAAATGGTGCTGGACACAGGGTTGCCACACACCTTCAGATTGTAAATAATAGTATCTGCGTAGTGCAGTAAAGCAAAGCACAATGAGATATGCCTGTCATCAAACCAGAGCAGAAAAGGTCATCAGGCCACTCCATCCCCCCTTAAGTACCTGCAATCCAGGGTATAAGAGACCACTCAGCAAAGGGTGCTCCACCTGCTTTACCACCTCAGCTCCAGCCTTCTTGGAATCGTGCTGTGTGACCATGGAGGAGAGTCTGTACACATCTAGTGTGTACTCTCTGAAGAGGAAAGGAAGAGGGGGACAGCTGTAAACCTGGGCCTAGGCCTCAGTTTCCTAGGGCAATCTAAAGCACATTAATTTACTTCCCTAACCTTAGTGTAACCAGGATCTCAGTTTTAAAAATATTTTTTAACCACTGACTTTCTTGTTCTTCTTTCCCTCCCTCTGGTAATGCATGCTTACTTAATTATGTTCTTGCTTAAGAAATTCCAGAGAGGAGGGTGAGGATTCAAAAACCATCTATCGGGTATTATGCTGATTATCTGGGTGACAAAACTGTCTGTAAACCAAACCACTGTGACATGTAATTTACTCATGTAACAAACTTGCACATGCACCCCTTGAATCTAAAGAAAAAAATGGGGAAAAAAAAGAAGTTCCAGAGGCTAATCTTGAAACAAACTAGGCATGGAGCCCAGATTGCAGAATCCTCCTGCTCAGAGGGAGTCTCAATTAGTCCATTATCATCAGTCTGAAGTCAAGATAACACCAGCCATACCCCGGACGGGCAATTATGCAAGACAGCCATCAGAACAGAGACACACAGACCCTGCATTCTGCACCACTCCTGCATGTCTCCCATACAGAGTTTCCCTTTAAAAACATTACGGTAAAATTCAGAATTTAAGATGGTACTTTAGAACACTGGTCCACCATCTTCTCGGTTTGTTGGCTATCTGATTAAACCTGCTTTTCTTCCTACCAACCCTTGTCTCTTGTGTCTGGCTTTCAAGTGGCTGGGCAGCTGAACCTGGGTCCAGTTATACCAGGCCATTCAAATAGAGCACTGCCTGGTAGTTTCTAAAATGTGACACACCTATCCTCTCATCTAAAATATTACTTTATTTTTATGGTTTTCCTTTTATCTTATTTTTTTTTTTTTTTTTTTTGAGACAGGGTCTCACTCTGTTGCCTAGGCTGGCATGCAGTGGTGTGATCACAGCTCACTGCAGCCTCAATCTCCTGGGCTCAGGTGATCCTCCCACCTCAGCCTCCAGAGCAACTGGAACTACAGGCATGCGCCACCACAACTGGTTAATTTTTCTATTTTTTGTAGAGACGTGGTTTGGCCATATTGCCCAGGATGCTCTGGAACTGCTGGGCTCAAGTGATCTGCCTACCTCTGCCTGTGAAAGTGCTGGGGTTACAGGTGTGAGCTATAGTACCCGGCTTGCTTTCCTTTTAAAAGAGGGCTTTAATCAGTATTTTTCTTCACTTCTGGAAAATGTTCTGCTATTATCTCTTGAAATACTGCTTATCTGCCATTCTCCTTCAGTCTCTTCATCTGGAATGTCTTTTCTTTTCTTTTTTCTTTTCTTTTTTTTTAAAGACGGGGTTTCACCATGTTGGTCAGGCTGGTCTTGAACTCCCGACCTCAGGTGATCTGCCCGCCTTGGCCTCCAAAGTGCTTGGATTACAGGCGTGAGCCACCGCACCTGGCCTGGAATGTCTTTTCAACTGATATCAAAATTTCCCAATCTATTTCTGTTTTTGTTTGTTTGTTTTTGAGACATGATCTTGCTCTGTTGCCCAGGCTGGAGGTTGCAGTGAGCCAAGATTGTGCTTGGGCAACAGAGTGAGATGTTGTCTACAAAAAACAAACAAACAAAAATAAACTGAAATACATGTGAGAAATAATGAACAATACAAGGAACAGGGTACCCATCACCCAGTTTTTAAAAAAAGGACCTAGTCAGGCATAGTGGAGCACACCTATAGTCCCAGCTGCCAGAGGCTGAGGCAGGAGGATTGCTTGAGCCCATGAATTTGAGGCTGTAGTGAGCTCTGATCATGCCACTGCACTTTAGCCTGAGTGACAGAGACCCTGCCTCAAAAAATAATAAAAATAAAATTTTAAAAAATTATAAAGAAAAAGGACCTAACAATTACTTCTGAAGCTCCTGAGCAGTCCTCCACAATTCTCTCCCACTTCTTCTTCCTTCAGAGTAACCACTATCCTGAACACCTGTGTTTCTTTCCAGTATTATATTACATTTATATCACTATAAACAATGTGTTATAAATATTCTTGTGTATTTTGGTATACAAGTTTCTCTATATATGCCTAGAAGTAGAATTTCTGGATCACCAGGGATTTGCATCTTGAACTTTAGTGGATAATGCCTATTTGCCCTTTTAACAATTTTTTTCCTTAATTTTGACATTATTTTAAATTTTTGTCAATTTGGTGAGCACAAAATGTTTTCTCACTGTGGTTTTAATCTACATTTCTTTGAACAATAAACAAAGAGTTACAAGCTTTCCCTATGCACACTGGTCATTCAGGTTTCTTTTGTGTAATGTCAGACTTTTTCTACTGGATTGACTTATTTTTTTTTTTAACAAATGATTCTGTAGTTTTTGAAATTTAAGACTGAATATTAATTCTTTGCTAGTTATATGTGTTATACATTTCTTCCAGTTTGCGGCCTGTCTTTCTACTTTACTTCTGATGTACTGAAGTTCTTAACTTTAATGTAGTGGAATTCATCAATCTTTTCCTGTGATTCGTGCTTTTGGTATGTCTTGTTTTTCCTACCCTAAGATTATCAGATTGTACCATATACTGTCTTTTAGGTGTTTTGTAGTTTGGTCTTTACAATTAAATCTTTGTTTCACTTAGAATGGAAGGATCATTTTTTTTTTCTATATTGATTATCAATTGTTTTGACACCATTTTTCCTTTAAATGTTTATTCTTTCTCTGCTAGTCTGCACTGGCAGCTCTGTCATGTCAAGTTTCCATGTTTGTGAGGATCTATTTCTCAACTCTCCATTCTGTTTCATTGGTTAATTATCTATCCCTAGGCTAATTCCACATACATAAATGACATAGAATTTGGTATCCAAAAAAGTAGAAAAATGGGCAAAAACACTTGCACAGGCACTTTACAAAAGAGGAAATCCAAATGGCCAATAGAAACATGAAAATAATTTTTCACTGATAAATATTTTCAGATATTTTACACCTATACTTGCATAGTAATCTAGGTAATTTCAACCTGGATTTTTAGGTTGAAAATCCTTCTCTTTCTGAATGTTGGGCTCAAGCAATCCTCCTGCCTCAGCCTCCCTAGTAGCTGGGACTATAGATGTGTAGAGACGTATTCCCTCCCTTCCCTCCTTCCCTTCCGTCCTTCCTTCCTTGTCTCTCTCTGTTGCCCAGGCTGGAGTACACCTCCACAGTTCAAGTGATTCTCCTCCCTTAGCCTCCTGAGTAGCTGGGATTACAGGCGTCTGCCACCACACCTGGCTAATTGTTTGTATTTTTAGTAGAGATGGGGTTTCACCATGTTGGCCAGGCTGGTCTTGAACTCCTGACCTCAAGTGATCCATCCACCTTGGTCTCCCAAAGTGTTGGGATTACAGGTGTCAGCCACCTTGCCCGGGCTAGTGCTCCTGACATTTCTATATGTTATTTCTTCTTCTTCTTCTTTTTTTGAGACAGAGTTTTGCTCTTGTCACTCAGGCTGGAGTGCAACAGTGTGATCTCAGCTTGCTGCAACCTGCCCCTCCTGGTTAAAGCGAGTCTCCAGCCTCAGCCTTCGGAGTAGCTGGCATTACAGGTGCTCGCCACCATGTCCGGCTAAATTTTTTGTATTTTTAGTAGAGACGGGGTTTCGCCATGTTAGCCAGGCTGGTCTCGAACTTCTGACCTCAGGTGATCTGCCCACCTCAGCCTCCCAAAGTGCTGGGATTACAGGCGTGAGCCACCAGGCCTGGCCAATTTCTTTTGTCCCTTTGGGAGTTTGTAGAATATTTTTTGTCCTCAGTGTTTTAAAATATCAAGAGAATATACTTTAATGTGTATTTACTTTTATATATTATGCTAGGCACTTAATGGGCCCTTTCCATCTGAAATTCATGTCCTTTAATTGTCCTTATTTTCATGAATTATTTCATCCTTAAATTATTTCATTGATTATTTCCTTCACTTTGATTCTCCCTTCTCTTTTCTGAAACACTTATTCAAATATTAGACCTCCTGGCCTAGTATTCTAATTTTCTGACCTTTTTCTCTCTTTTTTTGTTCTTGTGTTCTATGAGACCAGAAAACCAAAGTTCAAGAACATACAATTCAATGATCCTCAAGGTGCAAGTAGTGTTCAGTGTTCCATATATTATATTTTGTAGATTCTAAGATGCATATTTTTTTAACATTTAACATTCTGAAATCTAGATGAGTCTTATAAACAACGGGATGTTATATGTTAACGTTTTTGACAGTATCTAAGATTAATTGAACTATAGTATCTCTGTATTCCCATTTTTACTCTAATCACTGAATATTCTTGTCTGTACATTGCTACATTTAGTATAAAAAAATTTTATCCAGCATTTTTAGCTGTTTTCAGCAGGTTACAATACCTAGTCTGCCAGACTGCTAGAAACAAAAATCATCATCCATATCTCAACCACTGTTACATTTTTTGTCCATCTTTCTGGTCTACATTTTGGGCAAATTTCTTAGTACTATCGTTCAAATCTCTAATTTTCTCTTCAAGTATATTTGGTCTAGAGTTGATCCTATTTATCCAAGACTAGGGTTTTTTTTTTCCTTTAATAACTGAAATTTCCATTTCCAAGATTTCTAAATGATTCTTTTTATTTTATATGTTCATGTTTCACTCTGCCTCTCTGTCCCTTGGTTATTATTTTTATTTATTTAGAAACAGAATCTCACTGTGTCCCCCAGTGCAGTGGCAAGATCTCAGCTCACTGCAACCTCTGCCTAGCGGGTTCAAGAGATTCTTGTGCTTCAGCCTCCCTAGTAGCTTGGATTATAGGAATGCACCACCACACCTGGCTAATTTTTTGTATTTTTAATAGACACATCACCATGTTGGCCAGGCTGGTCTCGGACTTCTGGCCTCAAGTGACCTATCTGTCTCAGCCTCTCAAAGTGCTGGGTGGTTATTTTATATATTTTTTTAATAAGAAATTTTTTTTAGAGATGGGGGGTCTGACTATGTTGCCCAGGCTAGTCTCATGCAATCCTCCCACCTCAGCCTCCCAAAGTGCTAGGATTACAGGCATGAGCCACCACGCCCAGCCCTATTTTCATATTTTTTCTATCATTGCTGTATTTGGAACAGAAGGAGCATATCAAGTGTGCACTACAAAGCCATCTTCCTATAAAGTCATTTTTTTTGTTTTCCTTTCTTTGAGACAGAGTCTTACTCTGTTGGCCAGGTTAGAGTGCAGTGGCATGATCTCGGTTCACTGCAACCTCTGCCTCCCAGGTTCAAACAATTCTCCTGCCTCAGCCTCCCGAGTAGCTGGGATTACAGGTGTGTACCACCACACCTGCCTAATTTTTGTATTTTTAGTAGAGATGGGGTTTTGACCTTAGGTGATCCACCCACCTCAGCCTCCCAAAGTGCTGGGATTATAGGTATGAGCCACCACGCCTGGCCCTAAAGTCATTTTTGTATATAGAAAAGTATCAAGTGACTTTGAAGCAAGATAGTTTCATTTATCCCACCTTCCCATATCCCAAATTCTCTTAAGTTCTTGGAGAATAAAAACTATGCCTGTGTTCTTCACAGGTATAACTACAGTGCCTAGTGTCTGGCACATAGTAAGAATTCAATATATACTTGCAAGACTCATTCCCTCACCATCTTCAGGTTTCTGCCTAATGTCATTTTAGTAGAGAGGGCTTCCCTAACCATCTCATTCAAATTGAAACCCCCCATTTCCTGAAAACTTTCTCTACACTGGCCTGTCTGCATTGTTTCAGCAATTGCCATCTGATACACACATAACTTATTATTTACTGTCTGTATTTCCTTGCTAGAATGTAAGTCCCATTAGGATAGGGACTTTTGTTTTGCTTTACTTTTGCATAATCAGTATCGAGAGCAGTGCTTATCATATACCAGGGGCTCCATAAAGATCAGCAGATTAAATATAAAAATGAATAAAATTTCAAGTACTCTACAAAGGCTGAAGATTCAAAGACCTGTTTATATAAGGATGTTTATATGCTTTATTTATTCATTTCTTTTCTTTCTTTTTTTTTTTTTTGGAGACGGAGTCTTACTCTATTGCCAAGGTTGGAATGTAGTGGTATCATCTTGGTTCACTGCAACCTTCACCTCCCAGGTTCAAGTGATTCTCATGCCTCAGCCTCCCAAGTAGCTGGGATTACAGGCGTGTGCCACCACGCCCAGCTAATTTTTTGTATTTTTAGTAGAGATGGGGTTTGGCCATGTTGGCCAGGCTGGTCTCAAACTCCTGACCTCAAGTGATCTGCCCACCTCCAAAGCACTAGGATTACAGGCGTAAGCCACCATACCTGGTCCTATTTTTCTTTTCTTTTCTTTCCCTTTCTCTTCTCTTCTCTCCCCACTTTCTTTCTTTCTTTCTTTCTTTCTTGAGATGGGGACTTGCTATATTGGCCAGGGTGGTCTTGAACTCTTGGCCTCAAGCAATTCTCCCAGCTTGGCCTTCCAAAGTGCTCAGATTACACGCGTGAGCCACCCTGCCCAGCCTACATGCTTTCTTTAAAGCCCTAAATGTATCAACAGTGAGGAATGGTAAAGAAAATTATATTAGATACAGTAAAAAGAGAAATTTACTAGTAAGCAAGAGATCTGGGTTATCTGACTCATCTACTTACTAGATATATAAACTTGGAAAAGTTAAATCTGAATTAATTTCCTTATCTGTGAAATAGGACAAAATAAGGCTTACTTTAAAAAATTGTTCTAAGGGTTTAAATGCAAAAGTGACTAATAGAGTGATATGTACTTAGAAATCCATATCTGAGGTTTTAAAATTTTTTTACTGTGGAGACAATGAGGTAGCATGCGGGAATTGCTTAAGAAAAAGTAAGTTAAGCATTAGGACACAAAATATCTATGCTAACGTTCCAAATATGAACAAAACTCACAAAGATAAGCAATAACAATTGTTAGGATGGTGAGAAATATTTTTCTTTCACATTTCTTTTATTATTTGGTGAGGCTAGAAGAGAAAGGGAGGCTGAATTATTCACCATCACACTCCCATATCCTGTAAGTTCTGCAAGGCCAAGGGCGTTGTTATGGTTACATTCATATCTCCAGCAAACAGGACAGTACCAAGGCATTTACTAGTCAATACGCTTCTGATAGATGAATTACAAGGACAAAGAGTATCAAGTTTTAAATGGTTCTGAATAGGTCATGCCAGACGGCTTCTCATCTAAACATAAAGAATGCCTGCACTCCACAGGACTGTAGTTAGCTACAACCACCAGAGCCACAAGGAAGGCGGATGATCAAGCACTTACTTGCTGAGCTGGTAATCAGTGCCTTTGATGAACTTGAGCTTCTCCAAGGGTACACCAATGCTCTCCAGCATTGCTTTGATCACATTCTCATAGTAACTAACTCGGAGTTCTAGAAGTTCCCATGGGGCTTTCATGTTATCCAAGTATGCGTGGAGGTCCGCAAACAGAATTGTTACCTGGACAAGGGATAAGGGGTCACCAAAATGTGAATTTGTCCAAGTACCTCCAACCTCTCTCCTCCAGCCCCACCCTGTCCTTGTTAAGTCTCTCTTGGGTCTCCCTCGGGTCAGTCCCCCAAGGGCTTATAGCATTAGTTCTTACCTCACATCCTGCCTTCAAGAAGTCTGCAATCTTTGACATGGGCACAAAGTAAGCCACATGTGGTTTGCCAGTGGTTGCTGTTCCCCAGTAAATTTTAAGTTCCCGCTCCTTCAGTATCTCCTTCAGCTTCTCTTCCCCCGAGAACCTCCTGTTGTGGAAGCAGAAGAGTTGGTTTAATGCCGGTGCCCCACCTTGCTCATCCTTTACCCTGTGACAAGGAAAACAAAAGCATGTGTCACTGGAGATCCAGGCTCAGAGCCATCAAGGGGGTCCAGCCATGCTCTCAGTGCAGAGAGCCAATGTAAGCTGGTACTGCTGCTAGTATCACCCCTGATGTTGGGGAGTGGGGACATGCCCCTAACGCATCTTTGCCTCCAGCTACTCGTAAACCAAAACTAAATTCTAAGCCCCCCAACTGACTGAATGGATCCCCCATTTTGGCCAATGGGATCCCAAAGAAACCTAAAAAACTAGTTCAGGCCAAGACAGAAAGGAAGGGTGTGGCATGCCTCATTATACGCTCCTCCCTTTGGAGTATATTTATTCTTTTTTTTTTTTTTTTGAGACAGAGTCTCACTCTGTCGCCCAGGCTGTAGTGCAGTGGCACAATTTTGGCTCACTTCAATCTCTGCCTCCCAGGTTCAAGCAATTTTCCTGCCTCAGCCTCCCAAGTAGCTGGGATTACAGGCATCTCCCACCACGCCCGGCTAATTTTTGTATCTTTAGTAGAGATGGGGTTTCACCATCTTGGCCAGGCTAGTCTCGAACTCCTGACCTCGTGATCTGCCCGCCTCAGCCTCCCAAAGTGCTGGGATTACAGGCGTGTGCCACTGCGCCTGGCTCTTTTTTTTTTTTTGAGACAAGGTCTTGCTCTGTTGCCCTGGCTAGAGTCCACTTGGGCAAACACAACTCACTGCAGCCTCGACATCCAGGCTCAAGCAATCCTCCTACCTCAGCTGAGTAGCTGGGGCTACAGGTACATATATGCCTGGCTAGTCTTTTCCGTTTAGTAGAGATGAAGTCTCACTATGTTGCCTAGGCTGGTCTTGAACTCTTGGGCTCAAGTGATTCTCTGGCCTCAGCCTACCAAAGTGCTGGGATTATAGGCATAAGCCAGCCCACCAGGTGATCCTCTGGAGTTGATACAACAGACCAGCATTAACATTAAAACACAGATATTAAGATTGACAAAACAAACTCTCTGTAGCAGTAAGATACCAAATTCCAACCTGATTCTGGTATAGCACTACATGACAGACAGCAGACCCTGAAAGAAATCAAAGTATTTTACCCCAAAAGATATTTCTTTGACATATTTTTAAATGTCCCTACAAAACTGTCTCTTGGGGAAATGTGCATTCTGTAGAGAAATCTCCTACCCTTACTAAATCTTTTCTGGAGAGTTTGACACCTTTTAAGATCAGGTAACAGACATTCACCATCAATTCTCTCTGAAGCCAGCTACCTAGAAGCTTCATCTATAAGACAAGAACCTTGGCTTCCACAACCCTCCTTATCTTTTTTTTTTTTTTTTTTGAGACGAGTCTCCCTGTTGCCCAGGCTGGAGTACAGTGGTGTGATCTCAGCTCACTGCAACCTCAAGCGATTCTCCCACCTCAGCTTCCTGAGTAGCTGAGACTACAGGCCCATGTTGCCACGCCCAGCTAATTTTTGTATCTTAAGTAGAGACAGGGTTTCACCATGTTGGCCAGGCTGGTCTCAAACTCCTGACCTCGTGATCCACCCACCTTGGCCTTCCAAAGTGCTGGGATTTACAGGTGTGAACCACCGAGCCAGCCTAACCCTCCTTAACTCAAACTGACTTCAACTCTTCAGGCAGAGTTTAACTCTTTCAACCAATTGCCAAACAGAAAATCTTTGAATCCACCTAGAAACTAGAACCCCCATCTCCTTTCTGGGCAAACCAATGTATACCTTACCTATATTGATTTATGTTTTTGCCTGTAACTTCTATCTCCCCAAAACATATAAAACCAAGCTGTAACCCAATCATCTTGAACACATGTTCTCAGGACTTCCTGAGACTGTGTCAGATGCCATGGTCTTTAACCTTAGCAAAATAAACCTCTAAATTGATTGAGACTTGTCTCAGATACCTTTTTTTTCCCCCCAAGACAGAGTCTTACTCTGTCGCCCAGGCTGGAATACAGTTCTGTGATCTCTGCTCACTACAACCTCCACCTCCAGGGTTCAAGCGATTTTCTTGCCTCAGCCTCCAGAGTAGCTGAGATTGCAGATGTGCCCCACCACACCTGGCTAATTTTTTGTATTTTTAGTAGAGATGGGATTTCACCATGTCAGTCAGGCTGGTCTCCAACTCCTGACCTCAAATAATCCACCTGTCTCAGCCTCCCAAAGTGCTGGGATTATAGGCATGAGCTACCACATCTGGCCTCAGATACTTTCTGGTTTACATACCTCTAACTCACTCTCCTTCCTTTCATAGCCAATTTCTTGAAACAGTGTCTCTTCTTTTGGTCTTCATTTCCTAATCTCCCATTCCAATTTGAATTCCATGCCACATCATACTGTGATAACCTGCTTTTTGCCAGCTAAAACTAACTCTTTCTCAGATTAAAAGCTGTTCAGGTTTTATGTTAGCATCTTGAGCCAGACAGACGCCATCTTAGCTTCTTCATATTAGTTATTTTCCCACCATCAAGTATGTAACTATAGTATGTAGCTGGGGCAGGCTGACACTGGGCACCTCTAGGAGTGCATTAGTTGATAAGAGGCCGAGTTAAGTGGTACCAGCAGAGCCTGGGAATGCAGGTGCAGTTGAATGCCCAGAACCCTCATTATCTGTAAGTTGTATGTCTTTTATGACAACTTTACCCCTTGCACCTGGCACTGTTCTATTTCTCATGTACCGGTTTATCTTTTAAGTTTTTTGCTTACTCTGCTTTTGTGAAAAATTTGCTTCAGCTAGGTTCCCCCCTCCCCTTCAAAACTAGGGTATAAAGACGACCTAACTTTTTCTTAGGTGCTGAGAGAATTTTGGGCGTTAGCCACCTCTCGGTTGCCAGCATAATAAAGGACTCATAATTCAATCTCAGAGTGTGGTGCATTCCTTGACTCGCTCTGGTACAACAATACTACTAAATTCCGTATCACATCACACATACTCTTGCTAAGATCACAGAGGACCTTCATGTTGCTAAATTCAGTGAGTATTTTTTAGTCTTTACTCCCTCCCAGAAGTACTCTCCTTTGGTCTCCTTTATTTTATTCTCTAAGTTTTCCTCTTCTCTGCCTGCTTGGATTTCTTTGCAACTGTTCTTATTTTTCCTAGTCATTAAATATTAGCAATCTCTGGGGCTCTGGTCTTTTTTCTTCTTACTGTACATTCTCCTTAACTGATCCCCTTCAGTTGCTTCAATTACTACTATGAGCCAGTAACTCCCAAATCTCCTGCTCACATCCATATACAGAACCATGTTTTTGTTATCAACCCAGTCGTTCAAAACACAACTCATGCTCTTGACTTCTTACTTCACTCCTCAACCATCTTTTTCACTGTTAGTTTCACTCCTTGTTCAGTAAATGGTACCATTATTTAGAGTTGTTCAAGGTACTCCAAAACTGCTCTTCAACCCTCCTATTTCTCTGCCACTACATGGCCACCCAAATCCAGGCCCCATCAGATCACACCAGGATTTCTAATATTCTCCTAACTGGTCTCCCAAATCTACTTTTGCTCCTTCCAATCAATTTTCTTTTCTTTTCTTTTTTTTTTTTTTTCTTCTGAGATGGAGTCTTGCTCTGTCACCCAGGCTGGAGTGCAGTGGTGTGATCTTAACTCACTGTTCAGATAATTCTCCTGCCTCAGCCTCCCAAGTAGCTGGAATTACAGGTCCCACCAGCAGGCCCGCGAAATTTTTGTATTTTTAGTAGAGATGGGGTTTGACTATGTTGGTCAGGTTGGTCTTGAACTCTTGACCTCAAGTGATCTGCCCTCATGGGCCTCCCAAAGGCATGAGCCACTCTGCACCTGGCCCCTCCAATCCATGTTCTAACAGTAGCCAGAGACAGTCCTTAAAACTCAAAAACTTCTTTAAAACTCATTTTCCTTTTTTAAAACCTTTAATGATTTATTTTTGTCCTATGACAATATTGGAAAAATTCTAATAGGCCAGTATATGTAGCGTCTCCTCAAGTTATGGTTTTGGGAGGCTGTTAGAAACCATGATATTGCTGGTTTGAATCATGTATTAGCACGACTTGTTAAAATCCTGTGCTCCAAGTCTGCTGGCAGGTGATCCCGCATGCTCAAGAGCATCCCCAACTATGTGGGCACTTGGAGGGTTATCACCACCCAAGAAGATGTCACATTACTTAGCCTTTAAACCCTGAGTGAGGCCAGGTGCGGTGGCTCACACCTGTAATCCCAGCACTTTGGGAGGCCGAGGTTGGCAGATAACTTGAGGTGAGGAATTTGAGACCAGCCAGGCCAACATAGTGAAACCCTATCTCTACTAAAAATACAAAAATTAGCCAGGTGTGGTTGTGCATGTTTGTAATATTCCAGCGACATGGGAGGCTGAGGCAAAAGAATCACTCGAGCCCAGGAGGCGGAGGTTGCAGTGAGCTGAGATTATGCTATTGCACTCCAGTCTGGGCGACAAGAGCAAAACTCTGTTTCAAAATAACCCCCAAAAAACCAAAAACCCGTGTCAATTCTAATAGTTTTGTGTATCTTAAGACCCCAATCAGCACTATTTCATAGAGAGGGAATAGGAAACTAAGACTCTAGCTAAAGGAAGCATGCAAAAACCTTTGGTTAAGATTAAGTTGTGAATGGAATAACCTAAATGTCCATCAACTGATGATGGATAAACAAAATGTATATCCATACAAGAGAGTATCATTCAACCATAAAAAGGAATGACGTTTTGCTAGGTGCAAAAATGGATGAATTTTGAAAATATCATGCTAAGTGGACAAGACGCAACAAGACACATATTGTATGATTCCAGTTATATGAACTGCCCAGAATAGGCAAATACCTGGAGACAGAGAGATTAGTGTTTCACTAAGGCTGGGAGTAGTGGGTAATAGGTAGTGTCTGCAAGTTTTATTAGATAGTGTGATAGTTGCACAACCTGTGAACATACTAAAACTCACTGAATTGTACACTTTAAAAGGGTGAATTTTATAGTATGTGAATTACATCTCAAAAAAAGAAAAAACAGAGCAGGCTGTGGCCCAACTGATGTATCACTGCTCTTAGAAGAAAGCCCAATTTAAAATTGAACAGAATAAGGCCTACAAGGCCCCCGTGACTTGGTCCCTCCCTGCCTCACCTACACAAATAAGCAATTAAAACGTATAGTATGTAGGAACAATAATAGAGAAAAAGAGCAAGGGATGGGGTAGTTCTGGTACCAGAGGATTTGTTCTTTAAATAAAGCGGTCGGGAAATGCCTTCCTGATAAGGTGACAATAGTCAGAAGCCTCAAAAAGTCAAGAGAGTACACAATATAAAAATTTTTCAGTGCTTCCTCATAACTTTGCTCACTCCATTCCAGCTGAATTAGCCACAATTTCTGTTCCCTCCATCTGAAATGCTCTCCCTCTCATTCTTCCTCTGGTTAACTCCTACTCCTGTAGTTCTTGGTAACAGTCGGAACGGACTTGGCCTGAGGGAGGGGGATCTACTACCTTCAGGGCACAGTTTAGAGGTCACTTCCTCAGGGAAGCCTTCCCTTCTCTCATTTCCTTTTAAAGCTCCCAATATAGCATCATCCAGTACTTACTTGAACCCTGTAATGGGTCATTTTTAACTTTTGATACCCTTCAGACAAGCTCTGGCAGGCCCTTGACGTATTCTGTGACCAAGCCCCCTATTAATCGTGGCACTTAATGGGCGGGGGGTGGAGTAGGAGTCCTGGATTCAAAGCCTGGCTCCAACACAAGGTAACTGCACGCAAGAGGTGAGCCCGCTGTGGTTTCTGTGAAACCCAGGGAAGGGCTGCTTGATTGACCGATCATCAGTGAGATCTGCAACCTCTCTCAGAGCGGCCCCAGCGCCGAGTCCCCGGCCCCACACACTTAGAACCCAGTAATGGAGCTCAAAATCACTGAACCTCGGGCTCCTAGTCCCCCAACGGCGCATTTCCAATCCCCAGGCCTGACCTGCAGGTTCCGGGTGATAAGCTGCAGTTTCTCTTCAAGGCTGGGAGCGTCCCCCATGGCTCTGCTATCCCTGCTTCCCACACTTAGCCCGGCACCAGAGGCCCTTCGTGGGTCACCGTCGCCGTCGCGTGCCGAGAACTGTCACGCGAGTCCAGCCAGGTTGCATCAGCTTAGCTCGTCGCTCGGCTTGCCTGGCCTGAACCCCTCCCCCTCCCGGCAATAGCCGGAAAAAGTGAGGAACAATAGAGAGTCGAGCAGGTCGATGAGCCTGGAAAAGGTGGAGCCAGTGGGCACGGTAGGCGGTGCGGAGGGCGGGGCTGAGGCGCCTCCGCGAGGCGCAACCCTCCTAGAGGCGGGGCGGTTTTCTGCCAATCACTGCTGGTTTGCCCTCCCGCCGGCGTTGGTCTGGTTGACTCCGGGTGGGGGGAGGTCGGGGAGGGGGCGATAAAATGGCGCAGGGGGCGGAGTGAGGCGCAGTCGTTCGCCCAGGCTTTGGCCCGGCTTCCGGAGGTGAAGAGCGGGAGGGATGAGGGGGTCGGTGTTAGTCGGCCGGGAGGGGGAATGGGGGCGCCTGTTGCTTCTCCAAGGGGCTGCGCACGCCGCTGGCCCCTTGGAGGGATTGAGAGGCCCACGCCCTGCTGCGAGAAGGGCGCGTTCTAGCTCCTGAGGTGACGGCGAGGGAATGTCCCTGCCCCCCCACCTTCAAGTCGGCGGGCGACAGATGCCCCTCACCCTGCTGAGGAAAAAGGAAGCTCCCTGGTCGTCTGAGAGTCGGGGGAGCGCCGTCTGCAGTCTCTGCCCAGTGAGGGTGGGGACCGTGGATGTGTAGGTGGCGGGGGACGCCTCTGCCCGGCCGGCTTGGCGGGAGGCTGTTGCCGGCGGGAAGCTCGCGAGCTTTTCTGCCGCGTCTCGTGGGTGGGGGCAGAAAGAGGACGACCCTTCCCCCCGGGGAGATTTGAGGACGGTGGTCCCCGGGAGAGAAGCGCACCGTCCGGGCCTGCTGAGGGGCGAGTTGCCCCTACTGGGGGAGGGTCAGGGGAGAGGCAACCCTCGCTTCTCCCGCCTTCCGCGGGGAGGCGGGACTCGCGGTGTCCCCAGAGGAGGGGAGGGGCAAAGGCCCTTCCCTGAGGGCGACACAGTTCCGGGCTGCATTTGTGAGGGAGAGCCAAGGCAGTATCCTCCAAAGCTTAGGCCTGGGCCACCCTTCCTCCTGGTCCTCAAGGGCTGGAAGCGGCGTCACTAGTTACTTCCTAGGCAAGTGGGAAAGCAGTTGGCTGCCTCAGGGTGGGCCCTGGAGAGGTCCTAGAAGTGGTCGAATTGCCCACTGCCTGCCCTAACCTGATCTCCAGTTTTTTGTGTATTTGTTAGGGACTCCAAGCTCTAGCCGACCTGCCTAAAATGTTTTAAAGCACATTTTCTTTTTTAAAAGAAACCTGTTGCTGCAGCTTAGCAAGTCTGTTCTCTGTGTCCATGTGGGAGGAGAATCCTGGCACCCTCATCTAGTGAAATATTACCTAAAGCAAAGATTTGCAGCCCCTGGGTTGTTTTTTCCGTCCTGCAGTGTTTTTAGTTACCTCGAAGGAATTTGCAAAACTGTTACAGATAATTTCAGTTCATTTTGATTTTTTGTAAATGTGTATATTTTATGGCGTGATAAAGCCTCCTGAGTGTGTTTCGTACTGTGTGCTTCACACGTACTGCATTTGGGAAAGGTTGGAAATCAAAGGCCAGGGGGGGGGTCTTGTCCACTGGAAATAATCTCTGCCCTTGGCCGTACCTGTCAGATCCTGCTTGGTAATTGTCTTGATTTTAGAGTTTGAAAGAGGATGTGGGTTTGCATCTAGTGTTGCAGTTTTAGTGGCCTCAGTAAAATAAGGCATTTTGCTTGAAGGCAGTAGGTTTTCTGAGGTGAGATAAAAATAGAAAGGGAACCAGTTTCTGAGGTTGCAACCAGGAGGTTCGAGAACAGAGAGAGGGGGTGGTAAACTGAAGTGTGAAGAAGGGGGTGGACAGGTGAGAGAGATGTGGAAGGACAGAATAGGGTCACAGAAAGGATGGGGTGTAGAGGAACTAAGAATTTAGGAGATCGGAAAAATATTCTTCCCCCTAAAAATAAAGGGGTATGGCCGGGAATGGTGGCTCACGCCTGTAATCCCAGCACTTTGGGAGGCCGAGGCTGGAGGATTGCTTGAGGCCAGGAGTTCAAGACCAGCCTGGCCAAAATGGCAAATCCTCATCTCGACCTGAAAATACAAAAATTTGTTAAGCATGGCGGACGTCTGTAATCCTAGCTATCGGGAGGCTGAGGCACAAGAATCGCTTGAACCTGGGAGGTGGAGGTTGCAGTGAGCCCAGATCATGCCACTGCACTCCAGCCTGGGTGACTGAATGAGACCCTGTCTCAAAAATAAACATAAAATATAAAATAAAAATGTAAAGGAGTCCCCATATTTTAAGTGGAGGTTACCAGGCAAGTACCAAGAAAGGTGGTAGATGGTAGACAGAGATGTAAGTAACCCTTCTTTGACAAGTAAGGCTGTCTTTGGAATTTCACTTAAGAACTTCAATTTTATCTGAGGATTCCCCGCCCTGCCCTTTGCACATTCGTTAAACATAAGGGTTTTTTTTGGTATAGAACTTTTAGGTTTAGACTGCTTTCATGAACATCCTCTTTTTCCTCATGATAATCTGTGTTTGAAGTTAACAGAGTTTAATGGGTGTTCTCATCTGTATTGAGATTCGGAGAGTAAGTCAATTGCTAAGGTCCAGTACCTCTATAAAGGATAGTTCAATGAACATTAATTTGCAGAATTTGCCTGATGTTTCAGATGTTTGTCTAGGTCTTTGGTGACAATATGATTGAATGCTGGATTAAACTAGATGAGACTAGAGCATGCTAGATAATTTCAAGCAGGGTCTAGGGGAAGTTCCCTACCAGTTTGGCACTCTTTTTTCCTGCGGTTCCTAAGCTTCTTTTAAGACTGACTCTTCAGGGGTCAGGGCAATGATGATGGTGGAGTGAAATAATAACTATGGCCACCAGTTATTTGTCTCTTACATTGTGCCTCTAGTGTGCTAAATTTATGTTCGTGATCTCATTTAATTCTTGCCACAACCCTCTCAGGTAGGTACTGTGATATTTGAGACTTCACAGAGTATAATCATTGTCTTTCCCATTGACTTCATAATTTTAAAATGTTTTTATTATTTCAAGCATATAAAAAAATACAGTGGCTGGGTGTGGTGGCTCAATGCCTGTAATCCCAGCACTTTGGAAAACTAATGCAGAAGGATTGCTTGAGTCCAGGAGTTCAAGACCAGTCTGGGCAACATAATGAGACTCTGTCTCTACAAAAAGAAAAAAATTAGCCAGGTATCGTGGCGTGGTACTGTAGTCCCAGCTACTGAGGAAGCTGAGGTGGATGACTGCTTGGGCCCTGGGGTTCAAGGCTGCCATGAACTATGATCACAACACTGTATTCTGCCTGGGCAACAAACCTGAGACCCTATCTCAAAAAAGTAACAATTTTAAAACAATATAGAAAGTAACATAATAATAATGAACATTTTAATGCCCAGCATCCTGCTTTATTTTAGGTTGCCATATTTGTTCCAGGTCTCTTTGTGCTATTGTTTTTTTTTCTTTTTGTTTTGTTTTTCTTATTTATTTATTGTTATGTGGCCTAAGATGAGATATTATTTTCTTTAAAATGTTGGCTGAGCGCGGTGGCTCACACCTGTAATCCCAGCACTTTGGGAGGCTGAGGCAGGTGGATCACAAGGTCAGGAGTTCCAAGACCAGCCTGGCCAAGATGGTGAGACCCCATCTCTACTAAAAATACAAAAATTAGCCAGGCGTGGTGGTGCATGCCTGTAATCCCAGCTACTTGGGAGGCTGAGGCAGAGAATTGCTTGAACCTGAGAGGCGGAGGTTGCAGTGAGCCGAGATGGCGCCCTCTGTACTCCAGCCTGGGCCATAGAGCGAGACTCCGTCTCAAAAAAAAAAAAAAGAAAGAAAACATTGCAGATGTAAGTATAGTTACCCATGTGCCTTTGCCATTCCTCTTCTCTCTCCACCGCCAGAGGTAACCACTATCCTGAATTTGGTATTCCTCATATTCGTGCATATTTTAATAATTGTATGTTATATGTATCCATACATAATATGTGGTGGTACTGTTTCTTTTTTTTTTTTTTGAGACAGAGTCTCACTCTGTCACCCAGGCTGGAGTGTAGTGGTGCGATTTCTGCTCACTACAACCTCCGCTTCCTGGGTTTCAGTGATTCTCCTGCTTCAGCCTTCTGAATGGCTGGGACTACAGGCCTGCACTACCACACCCAGCTAAATTTTCTTTGTATTTTTAGTAGAGATGGGGTTCTGCCATGTTGGTCAGGCAGGTCTTACTTGAACTCCTGTCCTCAAGTGATCTGCCCACCTTGGCCTCCCAAAGCGCTGGGATTATAGGCATGAGCCATCTAGCATATTGTTTCTTTAATAAAGTAATTGCAGGGGGAAAAAGATCTGAAATCTTTAGATTAAAATACACATAAGACATTATCAGCCAGTCACACTGTATGGACCTTATTTGGATACTGATTATTTTTTAACCTTAAAAAAAAGTTATGATATAAGATAATTGGAAATCTGAACTATTTTATGATAAGGAATTCTTGTTATTTACAGATGAAATGATACGATGCCTGGGATTTGCTTGAAAATAATCCAGTAAAGTGGGGAAGTGGATAGGGCAACATTAGCTATGGGTTGATCGTTGTTGGAGTTGAGCGATGGGTGTGTGGAGGTTCATTATAGTATTAAGTTACTTATGTATATGTTTTACATTGTTTATAATAAGTACTTTTGAAAATGAGGAAATAACATCAGAAAGAGAATGATTTGTACAAATTAAAATTATATCTTTTCTCTATATACCATATATATCGTATTGTTTGGTATACTTTTGTTCCCAGATCTATTGGAACGTAAGAGAAGTTCGGAAAAGCCTTTTTTTTTTGCATCTGGATGTCATGTTGTATAGGAATTGATTATTGCAATGGTTATGAAGGATATTGGTCCTATTAAGGTGGCTTAAAATATTTTTCCAAGAGACCAAAAGCTCTCTTTGGTCTTTACTCTTGCAGTTTGTTTGAGACTGTACTGAATTTAGAAGGCCTGAGTTTGGATTCTAGCTCTGCCATTTGCTGACCAATCCTGAGCAAGTCTGTCACAGTTGTAGTAGGAAAAACATTGCCTTTGGAATTAGACTTGGGTTTTGATCCTTGCTCTGTCTAAAATTATTAGCTATGTGTACTTGGTTAAGTCACTTAATGCTTCTGAACTTTAGTTTCCCAAGAGGGAAAATCTGTTGAACTCTCCATTTGACCAACCAAGGGCTTGAACTAGACCTTTTGTAAGGAGTTGGAATGGGGGAGCAGTGGCCCAGAAAGGGCATCCAAGAAATGTAGCTGTTTAACCCCAGTGCCTGTGATATTTGTGCCTGACAACCGTAAACTTTCTGAAGTCAAAGAAGGACGTTTTCCAAAAGTTAACTTTTTTTCTAACTGTTGCCTAAAGATATAAACTAAGTAAAATAACTCAGTCATTAACGCAGAGAAATTACTTTTCATAGAGGCATCTGCTTCAACACTTAGAACTCTCACAATTGCTGGAATATAGTATTGGTAAAATAAGTAGTAGCAGCTCTAAGTTTAAATACAATAGAAAACAATTTCCTTTTTTTTTTTTTTTTTTGAGACGGAGTCTCGCTCTGTCACCCAGGCTGAAATGCAGTGGCGCGACCTCAGCTCACTGCAACCTCTGCCTCCTGGGTTCAAGCATATCTGCCTCATCCTCCTGAGTAACTGGGATTACAGGTGCCTGCCACCATGCCCGTTTAATTTTTGTATTTTTAGTAGAGACAGGTTTTCTCCATATTGGCTAGACTGGTCTTGAATTCCTGACTTCGTGATCCACCTGCCTTGCCCTCCCAAAGTGCTGGGATTACAGGCTTGAGCCAGTGTGCCCGGCCAGAAAATGATTTCTTTGATAAGACTAATTTTACAGAGTTGTGTTGAAAGGTTAAATTATAGTTGTAAAATGTGTCTTATAGCACCTGGTTTATAATAGGTACTTAATATTTCTTTTTCTCCCATTCCATTTCTAAGATGAGTAAGTTTAACTAGGTTCTTTCTAATTCTAAAATTCTGTAATCCCTCTCATTTCTTCTAACTCTTTCTCTAGTACATTATTGTCTGTACCATTTTGTATGATCTCATATTGGTGCTTAATTTTCAGTGTTGTTTCCCTAACAAGATTATACATTATGAGGGTGGGAGCTATATCTTGAATTCTTGGAAATAATGAAGAGACATATCTGTGTGATGATTGTAGCTCAAAAAATATCTTCTAAAAGAATGCATGAACTAAAGTTAAAACTCAGGGTGTGGTATGGAGGGTCATGGAGTAGGGAAAATTTTATAGTTACAAGGCTACAAGGAATTTTCCAAATTATTGAGTTCAGTATATAAGCATTTCTTATACCTTCTCAGATATGTGAAATATTAGCTTTTTATCACCTTTCCCATTTGGAAAATAATTATAGATTAGGTCTGTCATTAGCTATTTAAAAACTAGGTTTTAATTATACAAGTAAACATTCAAGTAGAAAAGTAAAATGATACAGAAGTCCGACCTTGACCTACCTTTATGTCCCTGCAAGTTATAATAGTTATCAATTTTTGTTTGTATCCTTTTTTTTTTTCTTTTGAGACAGGGTCTTGCTCTGTCGTCCAGGCTGCAGTGCAGTGGCACAATGACTACTTCTGCAGCCTCGACCTCCCAGCTTCAAGTGGTCCTCTCACCTCAGCCGCATGTGTAGCTGCTAGGAATACAGGCGTGTGCCACCATGCCTGGCTAATTTTTTTTTTTTTTTTTTTTGTAGAAACAGCGTTTTGCCTTGTTGCCTGGGGTTGTGTTTGTTTTAATGACCTTTTTTTTTTTTTTTTGCATTTATATATTTATATTGAAAAAGATTTTTGTATGTGTGGTCATTATTAATTTTTAGATTTTGTTGGAATCTCAGACATTGCCTAGTCCCCCCTTTTCCATCCCTTTCCTATTTTGTAAATGAGGAAACAAGTCCAGATGGTCCATTGGCATATGCAAGTTACTGGAGCTGGCTAGTGATACAACCAGGACTACACCCCAGGTCTTTGGACTCCCACGCCAGTATTCATCCTACTAAAGTAGATGATAGTCTTAAGAAAGTACAAATTGTTGGGAGGAACAAAACTAGTTTCCTTAGTTGCATAATTTTTTTTCTTTGAAGATTTTTCTTTGGTGTTCTTGCCTCAGAAAATCCAACTTCCTGGTATTACAAAAAAATCCAGATCAAAATTAATACATCGAGCACCTTAAAGCATAATACAGTTGACTTTGTAATTAGCAGAGTTGAAAGTGATGAGAAGATCATCTAATTTTCTTTTTACCTGCAGGAAGGTGGGAGTCAATCATTTTGACAAGTCTCCTGAAAGGAACAGCTAGCAGGAGCTGAAACCTTTTTCCATTTGGTCTCGTGGCAAAGGCAGAGATTGCTCCAGCAGCTCCACACAGTATGGAAGACAATTATTTACCTTCTTGTATTCTTGAATATTTTGTTTTATTTCAAAAGTAATATGTATTTGTTTTGTGTTAAAGTGTAAACTGAATATTTAAACATTTTTTACGATAAACATTTGTTTTGTTTGTGTGTTGTAGATATCATTCCATGATAGTACTTACAGATCTATTTCACTGTGTTTTTAAATAATTGAAAAGTATTCCATAGCACAAATGTACCATGATTTACTGAACAGTTCTCTTGGTAATGGACATTTAGGTTGCCTCCAGGATTTGGCTACTTTGAACATATATATGAAGGACAGATTTTCAGAAGTGAAATTGCTGGGTTACTCTGCACAAAATATTGTCTGACTTATATTCTTACTGATAGTGTATGAATGCTGTTTCTCCACATCCTCACCAATCCAGATTGTCATGGCATCTTAATTATTACCATTTTGATAGGCAAAAAGTATCTCATTGTTCTAACATGTATTTTCATGTTTCTAGTAAAGTTAAATATCTTTTAAATTATTTCTCATGTTACAAGTCATAGTGCAAAGATTTTGAAATACTAGAACATTACCCACATATAGTTGACTACAGTTGGTATAAGGTTATTTTCTGTTCCTCAGTGAAACTGTCTCTTATTTCTCTAGAAATGATGTGCTCACTGGTGCCCTCTGAACAGTCTTCTGGTACCTCTCTCTTGCCTAAAGACAATGCCCCATTTTCTTGGGGTTCCTTGGATGAGGATGGATTAGATGACTCCTTGCTGGAGCTGTCTGAAGGAGAAGAAGATGATGGTGATTTAAATTACACAGAGGAAGAGATTGATGCACTCTTGAAGGAAGATGACCCATCAGATGAGCAGTCTTCTGGGGAAGATGATGTTGGGCGTGTTGAGAAGAGAGAAGAGGGATTCAAATTCTACTTGATACTCTACAAGAAAAGAATTCATCGTACAGCTTGGGACCAGTAGCTGAGACTCCTGACCTCTTCAAACTACCTCAGCTAAGTACATCAGGTGGTCATGGACCAACTCCTACTAAACCGTTAAACAGACGATCTGTATTAGAAAAGAATCTTATAAAAGTGACTGTTGCACCATTTAATCCAACAGTTTGTGATGCTTTGCTTGATAAGGACGAGATTGATTCATCCAAAGATACTGAAAAACTCTCTTCCCTTGGAGAAGAGATGAGAGAAGATGGTCTTACCCCAAATGAAGGCAAACTTTGTATGGAATCTGAAGGGATCAGCCCCAATAACTCTGCCTGGGATGGGCCCCAGCTGTCTTCTTCAAACAATAACTTTCAACAAGCTGTCTCTGATAAAAATATGGCTGACAATAAGAACCTTACATCTGTATTCTCTCAGATCTCAGACCATTCAGAGAGTCCTAATATGGAGTCATCCTGCAGAAATGGTGGTTCACATAAACCAAGTTGTGAAATGAGGTCTCCGGTTGTTTCCAGCTCATCAAACAAAGTAAGTACATTGTTCAAGGTGAAGAGAAAAATGAAATAATTTTTATTCAGATGTATAGCAGGAGGTTGATATATATACCCCTGTCTCCACACATATCAACTTCGCCTACTATGGGCATCCTGCACCACAGTGGTACATTTGTTTTAATCTAGCAGAGCATTGTGTTCAGACAAATTGGGGTTTGCATCCTGACTAGCACTGTGACCCTGGGCTAATTATTTTAGCTTCAATGTTTTCCCATATTTCTTACCTAAATTGGAGTAAATAATACTTCATAGTATAATAAGGATTAATGAAATAATGTGTTTACATCACCTAATACATAATATTAAATTGCCCTTTATAGAGTAACTACTAAGATGGTAATTCTATTATTTTTCCTGTCCTTGGGTTTCAGCTTAAGTCTCAATCTTTATTGCTGTGCTGTATTAGATATAGCACTAGCTCTGAGTCAGCCATGAAAGAGGTGAAAAATCTTGGGCAATTTACCTAACCTTTTTGAGCCTGATTCCCTATCTGCCAAATGAGTGTAATAATCCCTGCCACATAGGGTTTCTTTCTTTTTTTTTTTTTTTGTTTGAGACAGAGTCTTACTCTGTTGCCCAGGCTGGAGTACAGTGGCACGGTCGGTTCACTGCAACCTCTGCCTCCTGGGTTCAAGCAATTCTCCTGTCTCGGCCTCTTGAGTAGCTGTGATTACAGGTGTGCACTACCACGCCTGGCTAATTTTTGTATTTTAGTAGAGATGGGGTTTCGCTGTATTGGTCTGGCTGGTCTCGAACTCCTGACCTCAGGTGATCTGCCCACGTCAGCCTCCCAAAGTGCTGGGATTACAGGTGTGAGCTACTGTGCCTGGCCAGGGTTTCTTTTATTATTTTTTTAAGATTACAAAAAAAGATTACAGTTGCTATCTCATTTAAAGCACTACTGTCATACATGGCACAAAGTAATGTTCACAGATATGCTTGTGTAGCATTTAGTTAAAAAATATTTCCATAAATAGTGTTGTTTTCAGTGGTTTTCTTGTAACTAAGAACCACCTTTCCTTTGCATTCCTCTCCTCAAAAAGCAGAATGTTCTTGACAAGGATTCTGGGAAGATGAAAGGCCGTGAGAGAAGACTAGGCAAAGTCATTCCTGTTCCACAAACCAAGACCAGGTAATGTAAAGTATAATTACATATTCTGATTTCTTTGGGTTCTCTCCAATTTCTTTCTTCCCCTCCCTTGTTTCCTCTTAGTGTAGGGAACAAACCCTGCTTTTGGAGTAAGCAAACTTGAAGTTCTAGCACCAGCAACTATGTGACTTTTGGCAAGTCAAATCTCTTACCTCAGTTTTTATGCATAAAATAAGGTGTCATTAGATGCCTTCTCTGCTGCTTTACAGTTATTTTGAAAGCAAAATAGACATATTAGTGAAAGCACTGCAAATGTAAGATTTCTTCTGTGTATGGGGCAGGCTAGTCACATATATGATAAGAGGTTAGAATAATTTTAACAAAACTGTTAAAATATAACTAGTAGAAAATTATTTCTTCATCTCTCCCAACTTGCATACAACTGCCCTTAGGAAAAAATTCTGGTAGGGGTTGCAAATTTGCGTCACCTTTTCAGTTTATTCTCTTGTTGCCAGGAGATGGCAGTGTCTCTATGTGGTCCTTTTAAATTGAATGCACTAGAAAGCTTTTTTTAAAATGTTGAATCAGATTAGCTTCCTTACAGTGAGATTTTTAAAAATTCTTTTGATTATACATTTATTATATTTACTTTGCTTGAAAAATTTAATTAGGCTGGGCATGGTGGCTCACACCTGTAATCCCAGCACTTTGGGAGGCTGAGGTGGGCCAATTGCTAGAGCTTAGGAGTTCAGGACCAATCTGGGCAACATGGCGAGACCCCGCCTCTACTAAAAATACAAGAAAATATCTGGGTGTGGTGGCGTATAACTGTGGTCCCAGCTACAAGGAAGACTGAGGTGGGGAAGATTGTTTGAGCCCAAAGGACAGACGTAGTGAGCTGAGATCAGGCCACTGCACACCAGCCTGGGAGACAGTGAGAACTTGTATGAAAAATAAAATAAAATAAAAAATTTAAATTATTACAAATAAGGCTAAAGTTTTCTTTGACTACCACCCCAAATCCCAGTTCCCTGGTTTTTTGTTTTGTTTGCATAATTGAGGGAAACCTTGTGAATTGCTTACAATGTAAGCGATACCAGAAGCTCACAACTCAGCCTATTTGGGACAGTAATAAATTTGTAATCTCAATTTTCTCATCCACTAACTCTTTAATACAGTCAGTCAATATGAGTAAGGGCCAGAAATTGCTCTCACCAAGGTCACCATTGCTCTAATTGCCAGATCTAGTGATTCTTTTCCGTCCTTACCCCATTCAGCTTTTCAACTTGACTGTATAAAATGAGCTATTTCCTGACCTTGATTCACTCAACAAATGCTTTCTTTCTCTAGGGACTAGGTAATCTTCACCTTTCTATTCCTTGTTAGAAGGAGGTTGTATTTATTTCCTTCTTCTCTTTGTATTTTTTTAAATTATTTTATTTTTTTAGAGACAAGTTCTCACTCTGTGACCCAAGCTGGAATGTAGTGGTGTGATTGTAGCTCACAGCAGCCTTGAACTTGTGGACTCAAGTGATCCTCCCTCCTTAGCCTGCTGAGTAGCTAGGACTACAGGCCTAGCCAATCTTAAAAAAATTTTGCTGGGTGCAGTGGCTTGCGCCTGTAATCCCAGCACTTTGGGAGGCTGAAGCAGGCAGATCACGAGGTCAAGAGATCGAGACCATCCTGGCCAACATGGTGAAACCCTGTCTCTACTGAAAATTTAAAAATTAGCTGGATGTGGTGGCATGCACCTGTAGTACTAGCTACTCAGGAGGCTGAGGCAGGAGAATTGCTTGAACCCGGGAGGCAGAGGTTGCAGCCAGCCGAGATCACGACACTACACTCTAGCCTGGGTGACAGAGCAAGACTCTGTCTCAGAAAAAAAAAAGAATTTCTTGGGTCCCGCTATGTTGTCCTGGCTAGTCTCAAATTCCTGGCCTCAAGCAATCCTGTCAAAGTGCTGGGATTACAGACGCGAGCCACCACACCCAGCTTCTCTTTCTTTTCTCTTGACTCCATACTCCATTTTAGCTTTATATTATGTGACTAATACTATCTTCTGCCCCTGGATCATGAAGAGAATTTTCTCTCTACATTCCTGGTTCTAATGGGCTGTTTTTCTTTTTTCGGGTTTGCTTCGTTCAAGGGCTAATGTTCCGACGTTTTCACAGTCAAATCTAGAACAGCAGAAGGAGATTTATCTCAGGAGTGTCATTGCTCACATAGAAGACCCAGAGGACTCTAACCAAGGTAACATGGTAACCAAAGAAAGGCATATAAAACATGTGATGTGACTTTTTCTTTCCAGTGTAACATAGCTTAAACTGGGAGATGGTTTAGCATTTTCTGAAATTCTTGAGAAAGATAACTTCCTTACCCAAAGATTTTCACTTCAAGGGATTGCCTAACCAGAAAATTCTCAAAATGGTTTGATTAACCAGTATTAGAGAGGAGTCTAAGCACACTTAAAACAGTACATGAAAGGTGCCTCCCTCGTGGTTGAGACTTTAGCCCGGACCTGTACATTTTTGCTAGGGAATTTTTGTCTGAAAAATAGTAGAAGTGGACAACCAGGTGCTGCTTACTAGTCGTTGGTTTTTGAAATTTGAAATGTTTTATTTTCCCTGTTACCTTCAGCATTTAAATGTAAAAGCAGGCATTTCAAACACCGTTCTGCATTTTGGCTTCTGAATAAAAGCTCTTGAAAGGTTTAACTACTTTCCAGATCCTTCAAGTTGTATTCCCCCTCACTTCATTAGAAGATACTACAAACCAAAGTGACCAGATCCTTTCTCCAGCTCTTAAGAGACTACAGTCCATGTTATTCAGCCTGAACTATTGGCTGATAGGAAAACTCCTAAAGTGGAGACTTATGGGAAGAACTGAAGATGAAAAGGTTAGAGAGGTTTTATACTCTTATAAAGATCACTCCAGGCCGGGCCTGGTGGCTCACGCCTGTAATTTTAGCACTTTTGGAGACAGAGGCGGGCAGGTCATTTGAGGCCAGGAGTTGAAGACCAGCCTGGCCAGCATGGCAAAATCCTGTCTCTACTAAAACTATAAAAATTAGTCAAATCATATTCTTTCAGGAAAAAAAAAATTAGCCTGGACTGGTGGTATATGCCTATAACGCAGCTACTCGGGTGGCTGAAGCACAACAATCACTTGAGTCCAGGAGGCAGAGGTTGCAGTGAGCCAAGATCATGCCACCGCACTCCAACATGTGTGACAGAGTGACTGTCTCTAAAAAAAATAGCTCCATATTCTATCATCTCTATTCATTGAACAAACTTTTCATTTCAGTGGTGGTAGATTTAAAGATAAGGAATTGGAAATGTAAAGAGGAGTAAGATAGGGTCTTGTCTCTCTGGGAATTCACAGTCCAGAGAAGAAGATAATTACACTGCAGTATTGATTAATGCTCTAATAGAATTAAATATAAAGCACAGGAGAAGCAGGGAAGGAGCCCTTCTGCTTGTGTTTGGGAAAAGTGGAAGATGGGGAAGGGAGGATGCCCTAGGTGGGCTCCACAGAGAAGATAATTAGTTTAATTACTTTGAGATCTATTGTAAATCACTAGGGAGGGTTTTAGGAGAACTTTTGGTGCTTTTGCAGAGGAGTGGAGACTCCTCTTTTATTTGACAAATTCTGAATCATTTAGTAGTTTTTTCTTGTTTGTTTTGTAAGACTATGAGTGAAAGGTTTAGAACTCTGAGATACCAGTCAGAAGAATTTTTTTATCCCCTATCCTTTTATTTTTTATTCAGTATTTCATAAGCAACCAAATATTATTCATACTGATTTCTTAGCCCTGTGCTTGTGAGAACCCTTTGCTTGAACTGTTTTAGGTCTGGTAGAAGTAGAGAAACCTCTCCCCCTCTACCCCTTCCCTCCCCCATCATTGGAGAGGCAAATTTAAAAGAAATATGTCTATATCGAGCTCTGTGGAAGAGGCCTAGCCATGTCATTGCTTTTCACTGTGTGAGCTGACTCCTTTTTTTATATCCTAGGCAGTTGACACTGATGATATCCAGTTACATTTTCTTTCTCATTTGGAGCATTTAAGGAAAATTCTCTCAGCCCCAAAGAAAGAGTTAGGTGGTTTTTTATACCCTAGTTTGAAAAGGGAGGGGGAACCTAGCTGAAGCAATTTTTTACAGAAGCAGAGCAAGCAAAAAGTTAAAAGATAAGCTAGTACATAAGAAGTAAATAGTACCAGGTGCAGGGGCTTAAGCTGTTACAAAAGACATATAACTTATAGATATGGGGGCTCTGGGTACGTAACAACATCTGCATTCCCAAGGGCTGCTGGTACCGATTGACTTGGTATCTTATCGGTAAATGCATTCCTGGGTCTGCTTGGAGTCAGCTTAACCTGGCTATGTGCTCAGAGGAAAGGGGGAGAAAGGAGGGCAAGTGAAAAAACTAACATGGAGTCTGTCCAGCTCAAGAAGCTAACATGAAGTCTGAACAGCTCTCAGAAAGAGAGTCAGTTAGGCTAACAAAGGGTAGGTTATCACAATAAAAATGTTGAGAAATGAAGGTGAGTGGTAATTACACTTTCTACTTTTGTGTATATTTGAAAATTTCCATAATTAAAAAGTTGTTTGTTTTTTTAAGTGCATCTTTTTATTTTCAACATCACAAATTACTCTAAAAAATTTCAAAGACCTCTGACACTTCCTTCTGCCTTCCAGGAACCCAGTATAATGTTAAGTTTTTCTGTCACTTCCCATTGCCCAGTATTCCTACATCCAAAATCATAAGATATTTATATACCATATTGCAGGGGGTAGTGGTATATTCTTCACCTTTCTTCCATTTGTATGTGAATTATAGTGCAGCCAGAAGTGCAAAAGGGGAGCATATCCTCCTCCTTTTTGAAATGTTTATTGCATTTAACCTTGAAAAAGTGTAATTGTTCAGGTTCTTACCAGACACAGAGAAATTAGTAAGGAGTAGATTCAAATGTAGTTCTTCCCAGTTCAGTTTGAATCCTGTCCATTGGGTTAGTTTTCTGCTTTCACTTTATCAATAGTGTGTATATTAAATTGATGTAGAATGTAACAAAGTAAATCATCCTTCAACTCCATTATTCTAATGTAAGTATAATCTCTTTAGTATCATGTGGGCTTTTATTGTAATAACAAATAATGAACTGCTTCCTTTCTGGTATCCCTGCAAATGGAAAACTTTATATAAAATTATAGGTACTGACTGGGCACAGTGGTTCACCCTTGTAATCCTAGCACTTTGGGAGGCTGAGGCCGGTGGATCACCTGAGGTTGAGAGTTCAGGAACAGCCTGACCAACATGCAGAAAACCTGTCTCTACTAACAATACAAAATTAGCCAGGCATGGTGGCACATGCCTGTAATCCCAGCTACTCGGGAGGCTGAGGCAGGAGAATTGTTTGAACCCGGGAGGCGGAGTTTTCGGTGAGCCAAGATTGTGCCATTGTACTCCAGCCTGGGCAACAAGAGTGAAACTCCGTCTCAAAAAAAAAAAGGAAATTATAAGTACTTAAAGTACAAAAGGACCATTAAAAGCTTCTCTTTAATCTCCTGACACATAAATCTCTTCTATATATCTTTACCAAGTGACCGTTTAGCCTTTGCTTAGAGTTCTAATAATGCAAAATGTATATTACCTCATAAGGCAGATCATTCATTGCTTAGAAAATTCTAGTTAGAAAATTATTCCTTACATTGAGTCAAATGTGGCTTCCTGTAATTTCTATTGGTAATTCCTAGTTCTGCCCTCTAGCATCATGAAAATTAACTTTGTTCTCTCTTTCATTTTTTATTCTTTTTTTGGGCGGGAGGGGGCGGTTACTGAGTCTTGCTCTGTTGCCCAGACTGGAGTGCAGTGCTCGATCTCAGTTTACTGCCATCTCTCCCTCCTGGGTTCAAATGATTGTCCTGCCTCAGCCTCCCGAGTAGCTGAGACCACAGGTATGGGCCACCATGCCCAGCTAATTTTTGTATTTTTAGTAGAGACAGAGTTTCACCATTTTGGCCAGGCTGATCTCAAACTCCTGGCCTCAAGTGATACACCTACCTTGGTCTCCCAAAGTGTTGAGATTACGGGCGTGAGCCACAGCACCCAGCCCATTTTTTATTCTTTCAGACATTAGAAATAATGATTCTCTCTCCCACAAAGAAAAAAACTTAAAATCACCTATGAATCCATTTTGCCACCTAGAAATAGCAAAATTAACATTTTGATAATTATCTTTCCTGTAAGGTAGAATATACATATACAGGGAAATTACATATTAATAGTTTATAATCTGCTTTCTTTGTACTTAATGTATTTTAAGGACCTTTTCATGTTAAATATTTGGAATTAAGATTTTCAATGATTACAAAGTATTTTATCGTATAATTATTTTATCTTGGTAAATTGGATTGCATCCATTTTCATTAGTAATGCTGCAGTGAACATTCTGGTCAATAAATGTTTATGTACAACTCTTATTTCTGTAGGATGAATTCCTAGAAGTGGAATTGCTGGGTAAAGTATATAAACATTTAAAAAACTATTACATGTTACCAGATTGTCCTGCCCCAAAAAATTGTATTAATTTTTAGTGTTATCAATTTGATAGGTAAATTTTAACATATTTTGTTTAAATAATTGGTGAGGTCAAACATTTTTTGTTTATAGGCAATTTATATTTAATAATAATTTTTAAAAAATCATCTAATATATATTCCATATTCCAATTTTGGTAGTTGTCCCAAAAATGTATTTTTGTAACTTTGGTCAAATAGCATCTAATCAAAGTTCACATGTTTAGCTACTGTCTCTTTAATCTCTTTTAATTTAGGTCGCTTGTTTTGTGGATTGTCCCAGATTCTGAATTTTGTCTGTTTTTTGTGATATCGTTTAATTTGTTCCTCCATTCTCTGTATTTCCTGTAAACTGGAAGCTGGGTCCAGAGGTGGGATTAGATTCAAATTAAGTGTTTTTATTAGGAATAATTCCTAGGTACTATCGTGTATTCATCCTACACTATATCCTCCTAATCAAATTAGGAGGCATATATGACACTTAATGACAGGTTGTTCCACAAATAGTAATACTAAGTTTGTTAAGGTGTTAACTGCCATATCTTTCCATTGTAAAATACATTTACCCCTTTGTAATTAGTAAATTATCTGTGGGGTGATGCTTTGGTACCATGTGAATATCCTATTCTCCAACAACTAACTGTTCATCTAATTGCTTGAGCATTATTGATACTTGCTTGAATGAGCTACTGCACTGAAAGTTATATAGAAAATGTTCATTTTCACCAGGCACGGTGGCTCACACCTATAATCCCAGCACTTTGGGAGGCTGAGGTGAGTGAATCATGAGGTCAGGAGTTCGAGACCAGCCTGGCCAACATGGCAAAACCCCATCTCTACTAAAAATACAAAAAATTAGCTGGATATAGTGGCGAGTGCCTGTAATCCCAGCTAGTCGGAAGGCTGAGGCAGGAGAATTGCTTGAACCCCGAAGGTGGAGGTTGCAGTGAGCCAAGATCACACTGCTGCACTCCAACCCAGACGACAGAGTGAGACACCGTCTCAAAAAAAAAAAACAAAACAGAAAATGTTCATTTTTGGCTGGGTGGACTGCCTCACGCCTGTAATTCCAGCACTTTTGAGAGGCCAAGGCAGGTGGATCACCTGAGGTCAAGAGTTTGAAACCAGCCTGACCAATATGGTGAAACCTATCTCTACTAAAAATACAAAAATTAGCTGGGTTTGGTGGCGGTGATCCGTGTTCCCAGCTGCTCAGGAGGCCGAGAGAGAAATATCTTGAACCAGGAGACAGAGGTTGTAGTGAGCCAAGATTGCGCCATTGTACTCCAGCCTGGGCAACAAGAGCGAAATTCCATCTCAAAAAAAAAAAAAAAAAGGAAAAGTTTATTTTCTAAACATATAATTTCTTCTACATTTATTAACTAGCATTCTTTTATAAAGATTTTCTATTTTTTTTTAGCATTACTATAACTTCATGGATTTTTTTAAAAGAATCAATGTGTTGTAATCAATTATAGTTACTGTTCTTTTTTCTTTCTAATGCTCAGTTTGTCTCAAATTTGATGAATGGGAGCTCCTTCAAGCTGACTCTTACTCCTATTGACATGATCTAATTAATCTTTTTTTTAAATTGTGTTTAAAAACAAAAAATACACCTAACATAAAATTTACCATCTTAACCATTTTTAAGTGTACAGTTCAGTAATGGTACATATATTGATATTGTTGTGAAATTTATCTCCAGAACCTCTTCATCTTGCAAATTTAAAACTCTATGCCCAAACAACAGTTAACCCTTCTTTCCCCTCGGTCTCTGGTAACCACCATTCTACTTTCTGGGTTTTTTTTTTTTTTTTTTTTTTAATGACTGCTTTGGATACCTCTTATAAGTGGAAACATACAATATTTATCTTTTTGTGACTGACTTATTTCATTTAGCATAATGTCTTCCAGGTTCATCCATTGTGGCGTGTTGACAGGATTTCGTTCCTTTTAAAAAATTTTTATTTTTTTTCTATTTTCTCACCACTCAATTTTCTTCCTTTTTAAGGCTGAATAATATTCCATTGTATATGTACATACCATTTTGTTTAATCCATTCATCTGTCAGTGGACATTTGGGTTGCTTCAGCCTCTTGGCTATTGTGAATAGTGCCACTTTGAACATGGGTCTACAAATATCTCTTTGAGACCTTATTTTTAATTCTTTTGGATACATATTCAGAAGTGGGATTGCTGGACCATATGGTAGGTCTATTTTTAATTTTTTGAGAAACTTTCATACTGTTTTTCACAGTAGTTGCACCGTTTTACAGTCCTACAAACAGTGCACAAGAGTTCTAATTTTTCCCCATCCTTGCCAGCACTTGTTTTTTGTGTTTTGTTTGTTTGGTTGGTTTTTTTTGAGATTGGAGTCTCACTCTGTGGCCCAGGCTGAAGTGCGTGGTACAACCTTGGCTCACTGGAACCTCTGCCTCCCAGATTGAAACGATTCTCATGCCTCAGCCTCCCAAGTAGCTGGGACTACAGGCACACGCCACCACGTCCAGCTAACTTTTGTATTTTAGTAGAGATGGGGTTTTGCCATGTTGACCCGGCAGGTCTCAAACTTCTGAGCTCAAGTGGTCCTCCTGTCTCAGCCTCTCAAAGTGCTGGGATTACAGGCATGAGCCACTGCACCTGGCCTGTGTATTTGTTTTCATTTTGTTTTTTTTACAGTAACTATCCTAATGGGTGTTAAATCAGTATTCATTGTTTTTGTGTTACGATTAAGTAAGTATTGTTCACTGCAAAGCCAAGTAGTATATTATGGCTTCATTTTCTTCTTGAATTGTTTATTTTTGTAGAGTTGTTAATTGTTTCACTTTCTTTCATTAAATCTTTTTTTTTTTTCTGGAGACCTTTTTCCTAGAGCCCTCTGTTCTACTGCTCCAACTTGCACTGCTTGTCCTTTAGCCCTGCGACAGAGCTGTCATCCCAGGATTTTCCTTTGCTGCTCTCCTGGGTTGAATCCTGTTTTCTTGGATCCCATAGCTTCCTCTTTTTTATCTTTGGTTTTAGTAGATGACATCCTCTGAGAATATTTAAGAAAGGATGCACAGATTTTTTTGTTTACATATCTGAACATGCCTTTATTCTATCCTCATACTTTGATTTTATCCTCATACTTTGATTCTATCCTCATACTTTTGATTGATACAGAATTCTAAATTTAAAATCAATTTTTCCTCAGAAACTTGAAGACAATCGGCATTGCTCTTAAGAAATCTGTTATCAATTTAACTTTTATTTCTTTGTATGTAATCTGTCTTTTTCTCTCTGGAATTTCGTTTGTTTGTTTGTTTGTTTGTTTGGAGACAGAGTCTCACTCTGTTGCCCAGGTTGGAATGCAGTGGCATGATCTGAGCTCACTGCAACCTCTGCCTCCCGGGTTCAAGCGATTCTCATGCTGCAGCCTCCCCAGTAGCTAGGATTACAGTCACAAACCACCATGCCCAGCTAATTTTTGTATTTTTAATAGGGATGGGGTTTCACTATGTTGGCAAGGCTGGTCTCAAATTCCTGACCTCAAGTAGTCTGCCTGCCTCGACCTCCCCAAGTGCTGGGATTACAGGCGTGAGCCACTGCACCTGGCCTGGAAGTTCTTAAAGTTCTTAGTGTCTTCCTTTTATTTGTTGTATTCTAAAATTTTGTGCCAATTATTGAAATATCTTGGTGTGGGTCCTTTGTACCGCTCTGTATGCCTTTTTTTTTTTTTTTTTTTTTTTTAATAGAGACAGGGTCTCACTGCATCATTCAGGCTGGTCTCAAACTCCTGGGCTCAAGTGATCCTCCCGCCTCAGCCTCCTAAAATGCTGAGATTACAGGCATGACCCACTGTGCCTAGACCATCTCAGTGGTCCTTTTAATCTGGGCATATATCTTTTATATATCCTGGGAATATCTTCCATTTTTTTCTTTTATAATTGTTTTCCCCCCTGTATTACCTGTTCTTTCTTTCATGAACTCCTAATAGTTAGCTATTGAACTTTCAAGGATTGATGTTCTAAGTCTCTTTTTTTCTTTCCTTGTTCTGCCTCACTCTCTCTAGTCTACTTTGTGAGATATTTTCTCAACTTTTTCTTTCTGTCCTTTTATTGACTTCATTTCTACATTTACATTTATGATTTCCAAGTGTTCTTTGTTTTATCCCCTTTTCGTATCATATTTTATGAATTAATTTCTCAGCTTTTCTGAAGATATTTTTTTTTTCTTTTTTGCATGATAATTGAAATGCAATACACTGCAAATAAGCATATAATTTGTTGAGTCCAGACATGTATGCATTTTGTGAAATTATTGCTATTAAGATAATAAGCAGATTGGACTAAAAACTTCCTTTGTGCACCTTTGTAATTCCTCCCTTCTGCCTTTCTCTGCCTCCTCTAATCCCCAAGCAAGACTGACCACTGACCTAGTGTCTGCTGCAGATTAGTTTGCATTTTCTCAAGTTTTATATGATGGAATCATATACTATCTACTCTTTTGAGTCTGACTTCTTTGTCTCAACATAATTATTTTGAAATTCATGTTGCATGTATCAAGTTTATTTCTTTTTTATTGCTGAGTAGTATTCCATTATATAGATTTATCCCATTCATTGTTTATCCATTCACTTAGATGGGCATTTGGCTTATGTTCAGTTTCTAGCTATTACAGATAAAGCTATTAGGAACATTCATGCACAAATCTTTGTATGGATATGCTTTTATTTTTCTTAAGTAAATATCTAGAGTAAAATGACTGGGTGATATGGTAGGTGTGTGTTTAAGAAACTGCCAAACTGTTTTCCAAGGTAGTTGTACATTTTTTATTTCTATTAGCAGTTGTATGAATTCTGGTTGCTCCCAGCCTTACCAACACTTGGGTATGGTCAGTATTTTTAATTTTTTTCCCAACTTTTTAGTTGTAAAATACATATAGTATACATACAACCATCTTTTTTTAACCTTTCTTTAAGAAAAAAAAAATGTTGGCTGGGCGTGGTGACTCATGCCTGTAATCCCAGCACTTTGGGAGGCCGGGGCGGGCAGATCACTTGAGTTCAGGAGTTGGATACCAGCCTGGCCAATGTGGTGAAACCCCATCTTTACTAAAAATATAAAAATTAGCCAGGTGTGGTGGCGGGTACCTGCAATCCCAGCTACTCAGAAGGCTGAGGCCGAGAATCACTTAAACCCAGGGGGCAGAGGTTGCAGTGAGCCAAGATCATACCATTGCACTCCAGCCTGGGTGACAAGAGCAAAACTCTGTCTCAAAACAAAAAAAAAGTTTTAAAAGTGTACAGTTTGGTGGTATTAAGTATATTCATATTGTTGTACAGCCATCACCACTATCCATTTCAATGACTTTTTGGTCTTGCACATCTGAAGCTTTTATTTTTTTAGAGATGGAGGTCTTGCTATATTATGCAAGCTAGACTCAAACTCCTAGCCTTAAGCAGTCCTTCTCCTCAGCCTTCCGAGTGTCTGAAACTATACAGGCACGCTTCGCTGCACCCAGTACAAATCTGAAGCTCTATACCCATTAAACAGTAACTCCCATTCCACTCTCCCAGAGCCCCTGACAACCACCATTCCACTTTGTGTTTATGAATTTGACTACTCTAGGTACCGGCTATAAGTGGAATCTGACAAAGTGGTATTTGTCTTTTTGTGACTGGCTTATTTCACTCAGCATAATGTCCTCAAGGATCACGTACATTGTAGCATGTGTCAGAATCTCCTTCCTTTTTCAGACTTAATAATATTCTAGTGTATGGATACCACATTTTGATTATCCATTTGTACATCAGTGGACACTTGGTTTGCTTCCACCTTTTAACTGTTGTGAATAATGCTGCTGTACGTATGCATCTACAAATATGTTTTTGAGACCCTGCTTGCAATTCTTACATACCGAGAGAGGAACTGCTAGATCATATGGTAATTCTATTTTTATTTATTTATTTATTTATTGACATGGAGTCTAGCTCTGTCACCCAGGCTGGAGTGCAGTGGCACAACCATAGTGCACTGCAGCCTCAAACTCCTGGCATGAGTCTCCTGAATAAGGTTGAACTATAGGTTCACACCACCATGCCTGGCTGATTTTATTTTTTATTTTTAGAGACAGGGTCTCACTGTGTTGCTCAGGCTGGTTGTGAACTCTTGGGCTCAAACTATCCTCCCACTTCAGCCTCTTGAGTAGCTGGGATTATAGGTACATACCACTGCACCCAGACTGTTTTCTGTCTTTTACTTATTTGTTTTTTGAGACAGGGTCTCACTCTGTCACCGAGGTTGGAGTACAGTGGCATGATCTCGGTTCACTGCAATTTCTGCCTCCCAGGCTCAAGCAATCCTCCCACCTCAACCTCCCAAGTAGCTGGGACTACAGGCTTACCACTACACCTGACTAATTTTTAGGGTTTTTTTTGTTTTTGTTTTTGAGATGGGGTCTTGCTCTGTCGCCCAGGCTGGAGTGCAGCAGTGCAATCTCAGCTCACTGCAGCCTCTGCCTCCCAGGTTCAAGTGATTCTCCTGTCTCAGCCTCCTGAGTAACTAGGGTTACAGGTGTGCATCCACCATGCCCAGCAAATTTTTGTATTTTTAGTAGAGATGGGGTTTCACCATGTTGGCCAGGCTGGTCTTGAACTCCTGACCTGAAGTGATCTGTCCACCTCAGCCTCCCAAAGCACTGGGATTACAGGCTTGAGCCACCATACCTGGCCTAATTTTTTGTATTTTTGGTAGAGACTGTGTTTTACCATGCCACCACACCTGGCCCCCTGTTTTCTGTTGGTGTTTTTTATTGATTGATTGATTGATTGAGATGGGATTTTGCTCTTGTTGCCCAGGCTGGAGTACAATGGCACTATCTCGGCTCAGTGTAACCTCCACCTCCCGGGTTCAAGCAATTCTCCTGCCTCAGCCTCCTGAGTAGCTGGGATTACAGGCACGCACCACCACACCCGGCTAATTTTGTATTTTCAGTAGAGATGGGGGTTTCTCCATGTTGGTCAGGCTGGTCTTGAACTTCCGACCTCAGGTGATCCATCCACCTCGGCCTCCCTAAGTGCTGGGATTACAGGCCTGAACCATGCCCAGCCTTTTTTGTTTTTGTTTTTTGTTTGAGATGAGGTCTCGCTCTGTAGCCCAGGCCGGAATGCAGTGGTGCAATTTTGGCTCACTGCCACCTCCGTCTCCTGGGTACAACCAATTCTTCTGCCTTAGCCTCCTGAGTAGCTGGGACTACAGGTGTGTGCCACTATGCCCGGCTAATTTTTGTATATTTAGTAGAGATGGGGTTTCACCATGTCGGTCAGGCTGGTTTCAAACTCCTGACCTCATGATCTGCCCACCTCGGCCTCCCAAAGTGCTGGGATTACAGGCATAAGTCATACCTTGCCCAGTCTATTTTTCTGTTTTTTAATGGGAGTCATCCTAATGGTGTAAAGTGGTCAGTTTTTATAATTTTAGGCATTCTAATATATGTGTAGTGATAGCTCATAGTTTTCATTTGCATTTCCCTAATGAGTAATAATATTGAGCATCTCTTCATGTGCTTGTTTGCCATCTGTATATCTTCTTTGGTGAAGTATTTTTTGCTCATTTAAAAAATTGAATTATTTTATTATTATTGAGTTTTGAGAGTTCTTTAAATACATACTCCAAATGCAGGTTTCTTTGCCAGATAAGTAATTTGCAAATATTTTCTCCCAGTATATTTTATGTCTTTTCATTATCATGAGTGTCTTTTAAAGAACAGATATTCTTAGTTTTGATGAAGTAAATTTGTTTATTTTTATTTATTTATTTTTCTTGGTAGTCACTGGTTATAGCAGATGAAGTAAGTTTAATCAGGTTTTTAAAATTTTTATGGATTATGCTTTCATGTGGTATCTAAGAAATCTTTTCCTAAAAGAAAGGCCATAAAAATTTTCTCCTATGTTTTCTTCTAGAAGTTTTTCTTTTTTTTTAAATTCAGTCTCCATAGACACTGCCAAAAACTGCCAACACCGACTGTATTTCAAGTCGTCATGGCGGGGTATTGGGAAAAGTTTTAAATTAGCAATAATCGAGCCTTGGATAAACCTCATTGGCTATGATACTGCCACTGTGCAAAGCTTCTTCTAGAAGTTTTATAGCCCTAGGGGTTACATTCCTTTTAAAATTCATTCTGTATATAGTGCAAGATACAAATTAAAGCTTGTAATTGTAACAAAAAAAATGGTTTTATAAGGAGTTAAAAATAAAAAAGCTTGTAATTGCAGAACTTTGAGGCTGAGGTGGGAAGATTACTTGAGCCCAAGAGTTCGAGACCAGCCTGGGCAATGTGGTGAAGCCCTGCCTCTACCAAAAAAAAAAAAAGTTAGCCAGGCATGGTGACACAACACCTATAGTCCTAGCTACTCGGAAGGCTGAGGCAGGAGGGATCACTTGAGCCCAGGAGAGGGAGGTTGCAGTGAGCTGAGATCACACCACTGTACTCCAACCTGGGTGACAGTGTAAGACTTTGTCTCAAAAAGAAAAAAGATAGTAACATAAGGCTTATTTTCTTGGCACATGGATATTCAATTGGTTCTTTACCATTTACTGAAGAGACTATCCATTCTGCATTGAATTGTCTTTGTACCTTTGTCAAAATCAGTTGTCTAGAAAAATCAGCTTTCCAGAAAAAAAAAGGCTAATGTGTTCCACTGATGTTCCTATTTTTTGGTTGTGTTGGCTTTTGTAGATTGTTTGCATTTCCATAGAAATTTTAGAATTAGGATATCAGTTTCTTTAAAAAGGTCTGCTAGGATTTTGATTGGGATTGGATTTTGATGGGGATTGTATTGAGTCTATTTAAAGAAATAAAATAAAACTGAGGGAGAAATAATATTTTATTTATTTTTTTTGAGATGGAATCTCGCTTTATTGCCTAGGCTATCGTGCAGTGACACAATCTCAGCTCACTGTAACCTCTGCCTCCGATTCAAGCTATTCTCCTGCCTTAGTCTCCCAAGTAGCTGGGATTATAAGCACCTACCACTACACTCAGCTAATCTTTGTATTTTTAATATAGATGGAGTTTCACCATGTTGGCTAGGCTGTTGTGGAACTCCTGACCTCAAGTGATCAGCCCCCCTTGGCCTCCCAAAGTACTGGGATTACAGGTGTGAACCACTGTGCCTGGCTTGAGCCACCTCGCTGGGCTAAGAATTAATGTTTTAATACTGTATTTTTTTATGAAAATCGTCTTTAATTTCCTTCAGCAATGTTTTGTAGCTTTTGGACAGTCCTGCACATCTTTATCCAGTTCATACCTGAGTGTTTCATATTGTGATGCTTCTGTAAAATTATGTATTTTTTTAAATTTCGATATCTGTTTATTGCTATTATATAGAAATGTAATTGATTTTTGTATCTTGATCTTATATTCTATAATCTTCCTAAATTATTTTATTAGTTTTAGTAACTTTTTAATAGATTTCATCAGGTTTTTTCTGTAGGTTTTCATATTGTCAGCAAATACATTTTTACTTGTTTCTTTCTGACTTGGATCCCTTTTATTTGTGTTTCTTGTGCTGCCTAGGACCTCCATTTAAGTACAAATAATGAGCTCTATTCTGTTGTTGATTTTCTTTTGAGATTGAGTCTCACTCTGTTGCCCACGCTGGAGTGCAGTAGCTCAATCTCAGCTCATTGCAATCTCTGCCTCTCAGGTTCAAGCAATTCTCCTGCCTCAGCCTCCCGAATAACTGGGACTACAGTTGCCAACCACCATACCTGGCTAATTTTTGTATTTTTAGTAGAGACGAGGTTTCACCACGTTGGCCAGGCTGGCCTCGAACTCCTGACCTCAGGTGATCTGACCGCCTCAGCCTCCCAAAGTGCTGGGATTACAGGCATGAGCCACTGCACCTGGCCTGTTTTCTGACTTTTTAATGTGGAAGATCAGATCATTCATTTTCTCTAAGCATTTAAAGCCATGGCTTCCCTTAAGGCACTGCTAGCTGCATTCCACACATTGATATGGTTTTTGTCTGTTTGTTTGTTTGTTTTTTTGAGACAAAGTCTTGCTCTTCACCCAGCCTGAGAATGCAGTGGTACAATCATGGCTCACTGTAGCACCAACCTACCAGCCTTGCCATCCTCCTACCTCAGCCTCCCAAGTAGCTGGGACTACAGTTGTGTGCCACCACACCCGGCTAAGTTTTGTATTTTTTGTAGAGGCAGGGTTTTACCACGTTGCCCAGGCAGGTCTCAAACTCCTAGGCTCAAGTGATCTACTCACCTCACCCCTCCCAAAGCGCTGGGTTTACAAGATGTGAGCCATGGGCCTTGCCTTAACTTTTTTTTTTTTGAGATGGAGTTTCACTCTTGTCGCCCAGGGTGTAGGGTGATGGCGTGGTCTCTGCTCACTGCAACCTCCGCCTCCTGGGTTCAAGTGATTCTCCTGCCTCAGCCTCCTGAGTAGCTGGGATTACAGGCATGCGCCACCACGCCCGGCTAATTTTTGAATTTTAGTAGAGACGAGATTTCACCATGTTGGCCAGGATGGTCTCCATCTCTTGACCTTGTGATCTGCCTTTCTCGGTCTCCCAAAGTGCTGGGATTACAGGCGTGAGCCACTGTGCCTGGCCCCTTTATTTTTATGTTTAAAGTAGATGTCTTACAGGCAGAAAATAATTGGTAGCTGAGTTTTGCTTTTTTTTTTGTTCTGTCTCACAATCTCAGTCTTTAATTGGAGTGTTAATCCATTTACCTTTAATGTGCAATGCCATATGGCTGGATTTAAATCTACCATCTTGTTACTTGTTTTCTGTTTGTTTTTCTTTTTCATGTTTTCCTGACTAATTTTTTTAGTATTTTTTAGTATTTCATTTTATCTCCATGGTTTACTTACTACCTGTATCTCTTTGTTGTATTTTTATTATTTTATTTAAATATAATAATATTTATTATATTTTGGAGATGGGATCTCACTCTGTTGCCTAGGCTAAAGTAAAGTAACTTACTGTAGTCTTGACCTCCTGACCTCAAGCAGTCCTCCCACCTCAGCCTTCAAAGTGCTGGGATTGCAGGCATGACCCACCATGCCCAGCATGTTATTTTTACTTTAAACAGTAAATTATCTTTTAAAGACATCATCTAAATAGGAGAAATAGCCTTTTGTATGTACTCACATACTTTATAGTGCTTTTGATTTTCTTCTATAGATCCAAGTTTCCATCTGGTACTATTTTCTTTTCCTAATGAACTTCTTTTAATGTTTCTTGTAGTGCACATCTACTGATGATGAAGTTTATCTGCTTTTATTTAGAACGTGTTTATTTTGCCTTCATTTAAAAAGCTTTTTATTTTGAAAAATTAAAGACTCATAAGTTTTAAGGCTCACCTCAGTTGTTTCTCTTCCCTCAGGGGATCACAATTCTCAATAGTCTGAAAGCACTTGTTTCATGTATTTTGCCTAGTTTCTAGTAGCTTACAATGATAGGTTAAGTCCCCCATTCATCTTAGCTGAAAGTGGAAATATCTGCCTTGATTTTTATTGAAGATCATAAGCAGCAATGGTTATATAAATTCTCATTCTGAATTTGCCGAGACTGTTGAGGACATTCATATATCATTCAGTATCCCCTATATCACTTCATAAATGAGTTACATAATAATTCCTGTTTTTTTTACTTTTTGCCTTGCCTGCAAGGAAAATCAGTCGAGATTTCTACTAGATCATCACAGTTGTATTGACTTAGAGGTGACACATTTGTATTCTTGCCTTCTACTTATTTTTTCTTTTCACTGATATTTTATTAATCTGTTTTAAAAGCAGTAGCCCATGTCCCTTGTAGCACATTTTATCTTTTCTTCCTTCTCCATTCCCTCCCCTGTATTATTTTACATTGCATGGAATAGAGACATTATAATTGCCTTTAAGTAACTGAGTTTAAGGATTTACAGCAAAAGATGAAGATTAGATGAAACTGTTTTCACCAGGCCTCCTAGTGTAAAGAATCAACCATAGAGCCAAACCACATGCTCCATCAGAAACGTATGCTTCTGGCCAGGCATGGCTCATGCCTGTCATGAGCACTTTGGGAGGCCAAGGCGGGCGAATCACTAGGTCAGTCAGGAGTTCGAGGTCAGCCTGGCCAATGTGGTGAAACCCTGTCTCTACTAAAAATACACAGATTATCCAGGTGTAGTGACAGGTGCCTGTAATCCTGCTATTCGGGAGGCTGAGGCAGGAGAATCACTTGAAACCGGAAGGCAGAGGTTGCAGTGAGCTGAGATCACCCCACTGCACTCCAGCGTGGTCAAAGGAGTGAAACTGCGTCTCAAAAAAGAGAGAAATGTGCGCCTCTGTCCCCTATCTGGGATTTTCCCTAATCTAGTCTGTTTCTGTGACCAGTACTTTTGTTGTTCTCTATTAGCTATCTCATGTAACTATTTTTCCTAGAGCCCTGCCTGTGTGCTGTTCTCTCTCTTGTTCTCGTTACTAAAGCTCACATTAACATTACAAAGGAGAGTATCTGATTGGTTTACTTAATGACCTGTTGGTGCCAAGCAGCCTTCTAGGTCATTATGTCTTTAGCCAGCTAGAGAATATCTGTTCTTTGGTCATGTGCCACACTTGTTTGAGTTAGGGTCATGTGGGTGGTATAAAGTATGATGTGCTATAAAATCTGTCAGAGGCTGGGTACGGTAGCTCATGCCTGTAATCCCAGCACTTTGGGAGTTCAAGGCAGGCGGATCACGAGGTCAGGAGTTCAAGACCAGCCTGACCAACATGGTGAAACCCTGTCTCTACTAAAAATCCAAAAATTAGCTAGGCATGGTGGCGAGTGCCTGTAATCCCAACTACTCAGGAGACTGAAGCAGGAGAATCGCTTGAACCTGGGAGGTGGAGGTTGCAGTGAGCCGAGATCGTGCCACTGCACTCCAGCCTGGGCAACAGAGGGAGACTCCATCTCAAAAAAAACAAAACAAAAAAAAGCTGTCAGATTGGCACAGCAGGTACTCAGCATTATCCATTCTCCTCCATTATGATATAAAAATTGATTCACTTTAAACTTATTAAGAAGTATTAATAAACTGGATGTTTCCCCAAAACCAGTCACCTTCATATTTTTAGATTTAGATGAATTGTTGACCTCATTCCTGAAATATTGGGGTTTTTTCCCTTCTTAATTTCATTCTTAGTCACAAAACAAAGGACAATCTTTACCACCTTTTAGCCACAACTTAAAATAAATCCATGGTACTGATTGTTGGTCCAAGAAAGCCCATCTGTTACAAGAAGAGAAAATTCGAATGTTCCCATTCGTGTTAGCGTCTCTAAATTTGGAGGAAGATGAGGTTGAAACTCTAAGCTAAAATGAGGTTTTTGGATTATTAGTCCCACCTGCGTTTGAATCCTGGCTTTTCTCATTTACTAGATGACGAGTATCTTTTCTTTCTTCTTTTTTTTTTTTTTGGAGACAGTATTTTGCTCTGTCACCCAGGTCGGAGTGCAGTGGCATGATCATGGCTCACTGCAACCTCAACCTCCTGGGCTCAGGTCATCCTCCCACCTCAGCCCCCTGGAATAGGTGGGACTACTCCCATCTCAGCGCCCTGGAATAGGTAGGACTACAGTGTGTACTGCCACACATGGGTACTTTTTGTAGAGATGGGGTTTCACCATGTCGCCCAGGCTGGTCTTGAACTCCTGTGCTCAAGCCATCTGCCTTGCCTCGGCCTCCCAAAGTGCTGGGGATGAATATCTTTCTAAGCTTCAGTTTAGTTGTGAATAAAATGGAGGTTGTAGATTTTGCCATCTGTGATTGTTAGAATTAAATAAGATACATGCAAATGTTAGCTCCCAGTGTTTCTAGATCATTAAATCTTATTAATAAGGGTTAGACTAGTCTAACAATAAATTATTTGTGTTAAGGAAAATTAAAATTTTTTGATACATGAGCTGAGATCTAATTATTGAGACCTTATTTACAAGAGATATAGTGCTATATGATTTTTACTTTCTAATCTCAGCTATGAAATGTTGGTCCCAGAAAATTTTTTAAGGAAAGTCTATCCTGTGATAGTTTTCTATTGTAGGATTTCTGGCTTTGTCAGTAGATATGTGACCTTGGGCAAATTAGTTAACTTTTCTGTGCCTCAGTTTCTTTACAGTTTTATATACTTTTGTCTGTAAAATGGGGAAAATGCCTTATAGGATTGTTGTAAAGAATAAGTGAGTTGATATATATAAAGCACATAGGACAGTTCCTTTATTTATTTATTTAAACAAGCTTGATATATAGTGTTATTTAAATTGCTGCTGCTGGATTTGACTCCTAGTGGTTAAATATTTGAATATTAGGCTCTTTGGCTTAACTGGCTGTTCTCATCATTTAACATGAATAGCTATGTTTATAGTCTCCACTGCCAGATTCATTTTCTAAAATGCAAGTGATAAGAGGTGAGTGAGCTGAAGGACACGTTCTATAGATAATCTTTTGGTTTTGTTTTGAGACGAAGTCTTGCTCTGTCGCCCAGGCTGGAGTGCCAGTGGCACGATCTTGGCTCACTGCAACTTGTGCCTCCCCGGTTCAAGCGATTCTCCTGCCTCAGCCTCCCGAGTAGCAGGGATTACAGGCGTGTGCCACCACACCCGGCTAATTTTTGTATTTTTAGTAGAGACAGGGTTTCACCACATTGGTGAGGCTGGTTTCAAACTCCTAACCTCAGGTGATTGATCCTCCTTGGCCTCCCAAAGTACTGAGATTACAAGCATGAGCCACCACACCCAGCCCTCTATAGATAATCTTGTGGTTTCATTTTGATGGACACAGAATTTCCATATATTATTAGCCCTTCTTTGTTATGCTTTGGCAGGAAAAATGTACCTTGAAATTTTTATAAAGCTGATTCTCCCCTGACCCACCTCCCATTGAAATGTCCTTTTTGGGTGGCCACAGGGAGTGGAATGCTAGCTATGTGAAAGTAGGGTATTGGGCCGGGCATGGTGGCTCACGCCTATAATCCCAGCACTTTAGGAGGCTAAGGCAGGTGGATCACAAGGTCAGGAGTTTGAAACCAGCCTGGCCAATGTGGTGAAACCCTGTCTCTACTAATAATTCAGAATCAGCCGGGGCCGGGTGCAGTGGCTCACGCCTGTAATCCCAGCACTTTGGGAGGCCGAGGCAGGTGGATCACGAGGTCAGGAGTTCAAGACCAACCTGGCCAACATGGTGAAACCCTGTCTCTACTAAAAAATACAAAAATTAGGCAAGGTAGCGGGGCACCTGTAATCCTAGATACTCGGAAGCTGAGGCAGGAGAATCGCTTGAACCCCGGAGGTGGAGGTTGCAGTGAACCGAGATCTCACCACTGACTGCACTCTATCTAGCCTGCGAGACAGAGGAAGAATCCGTCTCCAAAAAAAAAAAAAAGTCGGGCATGGTGGTGTGCACCTGTAGTCCCAATTACTCAGGAGGCTGAGGCAGGAGAATTGCTTGAATCTGGGGGAGTGGAGGTTACAGTGAGCCAAGATCGCGACACTGCACTCCAGCCTGGGTGACAGAGTGAGACTCCTTCTCAAAAAAAAAAAAAGTGGGGTATTCAGACCTTTGATTTTAGCTTAACAAATCCAGCAGGTTAAGGAATTTTCTAATCAAGAGGTACTTCCTTCACAAGGAAACTCATTTCTCATTTGTATTTTCTTCTCAAGGAGTGACAGTAATTCCTTTTCTTTCCATATGAGTGAGATTGAACATTCTTTTTATCATGTTTATTGATCATTTGTAATAATTTTGTGAGTTATCTATTCATGCTGTTGACCTTTTTTTAAAGAGACTTTGTAGAAAAAGGACATTAAACTGTCCATTTCAAATATATTTTTCATTTTGTCATGTATCTTTCATTTGGTCGTGCTTTTTTAACAGAGAAAATTTTAATTTTAATGTAATCTATAAATTTTTCCTAAAAAGTGGTATCTTATTATGGTTTGAAAATATTTGAGTGCCATAAAATGTCATAGTTTATGTGCGGATGGATTCATTTAATAAACATTTTTTGTTACAAATTAGAAGTAAAATTTAAATTTTAAATTTAATTAAAATAAATTTAATTAAAATAACTTAGAAGGTGATTTCACAGGATTTGCAGAGTCTTTGCAAGCTAACATAGGCCTGAGGTACTAACACCATAGTAGGTACTGCTCACTGCACACATGCAGTGTGCCACAGCAATGTGCTAGGTCTGTTATGTATAATATTCCTCAAACTGAACTTCAAGCTAAATTGTATTATCCGCTTTTCATAGATGAGTAGTGAGGACTGAAGAAGTGAAATAATTTGCCCAGGGTCACAGAGCTAATTGATGGATTGGAATTTTAACTCAACTCTGCCTAACTCCAAAATATATAATATACTTTTTCTACAAAGCTCTGCTTTTTGAAACTTCAAATAAATTAAATTTGTTCTAAAAGTTACATTACTTTTACTAGAACTTGACAATATGAGCCTAGTGAGACTGCTCTTGGTTCCCAAAGCACAGTAGATAAATAATGAAAAACATGTAAACTAGCTGAAAGTAAAGTCTCCACTGTCTAGGGCAGTGGTTTTCAAAGTGTGGTTCTCAGCTGGCTGAGGAGTTTGAGACCAGCCTGGCCAACATGGTGAAACCCTGTCTCTACTAAAAATACAAAAATTAGCTGGGTGTGGTGGCAGGCTCTTGTAATCCCGGCTACTTAGGAGACTGAGGCAGGAGAATCATTTGAACCTTGGAGGAGGAGGTTGTAGTGAGCTGAGATCGCACTACTACATTCCAGCCTGAGTAACAGTTAGACTCCATCTCAAAAAAACAAAAAGCAAAAAAATGTGGTTCTTAAGACCACCAGCATGAGCATCACTTGGGAATTTGCTCAAAATGCGAATTATCAGGCCCTACCCAGATCTGTAGTTTTCTGATTATGTATAATCAGAAAGTCTGGAGTCTAGGCCCAGCAATCTGCTTTATAATACCTCCAGTTGATTATAATGTATGTTACAATTTGCGAACTACTGGTCTAGGGATATTATTTCCTAACTAGTGTTTTATTTCTGCTTCTATTGAGATTTAGATGAAGTCTAAATCCTTGAGTGCAAAATTAGCATTATTGCATAGTGGCAAGGACATGGAGTCACACGGGAGGTAGTTGAATCCTGGGTTATCAAGAATTTCAGGGCCACGCATGGTGGCTCATGTATGTAATCCCAGCACTTTGGGAGGCCAAGATGGGTGGATTGTTTGAGGTCAGGAGTTCGAGACCAGCCTGGCCAAAATAGTGAAACCTCGTCTGTAGTAAAAATACAAAAATTAGCCGGGCATGGTGGTAGGCGCCTGTAGTCCCAGCTACTCCAGAGGCTGAGGCAGGAGACTTGCTTGAACCCGGGAGACAGAGATTTCAGTGAGCCGAGATTGCGCCATTGCACTCCAGCCTGGGCACAAAGCGAGACTCTGTCTCAAAAAAAAATAATAATTTCAGGCAAGTTCACCTCCCTGAGCCACAGTTTCCCATCTTTGAAATGATATAACATCTATCTCCAGATAAGATTTTTTTTAGAATTAAGTAAAATAATAATATAAAGTGCCTAGTACATTGCCAGGATCCCAGGTGTTTGAGAAATTGCCTCTAGCAATTTTTCTTGTTAGCAAAGAGCGCCCACCTCCATCTGTTCTAAATTCCTCTTGTTTCTTGAATGTATTTGCTGCCTTTTGTCTCTGGGGCTTTGCATTAACTGTTTTCTCTTGGACATCCAACCTCCTACCCCTCTTTACCTCCCTAGCTTTTATACATCCTTTAGATCCCTGCTATAGTTACTCCCCCTGGAGAGGGATTTCCTTAACCCTCACCCTGCAGTCTCTATAGCAGTCTATATTTCTCTATCACTGCATTTATCACATCACTTTGGAATCATCTGTCTCCTATATAAACTTCATTGAGGCAGTGTCTTATTCACTGCCATATTCCTAGGGACAAGTGAAGTTCCTCGTATATTGTAGGAGCTAAGTGTTGAATGAATGAATGGTGACTGCCATTATTGCTTCACCTTCATCCTCCAAGAGCAATCTCCCCATTCTGGTTTATAGTTTCTGTGCTGACTGCCTGTGATAATCATAGGTATATATTGTTGAGAACAGTGCCTGTTTTCTCTTTCACTGAAAGCACATACTTTGACCTTGGCTGACACAGTAGTTCATTCAGCTATTTCTTAACCACTGATCCCTCTGTATCACAGGTATCTCCGGGGAGCTATATGCCTTGATGGATCAAGTTCATCATATGCAGCACTCAAAATGGCAGCATCCTTCAGACCTCACCACGCGGTGAGTGCGATTAGGAGGAGGAGAAGGGGCAGGGCATGGTGGCTCATGCCTGTAATCTTAGCACTTTGAGAGGCCAAGGCAGGCGGATCAGTGGAGGTTAGGAGTTTGAGACGAGCCTGACCAACATGGAGAAACCCCATTTCTACTAAAAATACAAAATTAGCCGGGCGTGGTGGCACATACCTATAATCCCAGCTACTCGGGAAGCTGAGGCAGGAGAATCGCTTGAACCTGGGAGGTGGGGGTTGCTGTGAGCCGAGATTGTGCCATTGCACTCCAGCCTGGGCAAAAAGAACAAAACTTTGTCTCAAAAAAAAAAGGAGGAAAAGAATAGAATGGCTGGGCACGGTAGCTCACACCTGTAATCTCAGCACTTTGGGAGGCCAAGGTGGGTAGGTCACTTGAAGTCAGGAGTTTGAGAGCAGCCTGGCCAACATGGTGAAAACTCCATATCTACTTAAAATACAAAAATTAGCCAGGTGTGGTGGCGATTGTATATAGTACCAGCTACTCAGGAGGCTGAGGCAGGAGAATTGCTTGAACTCCAGTGGCGGAGGTTGCAGTGAGCCAAGATGATGCCACTGTACTCCAGCCTGAGTGGCAGAGTGTGAGACTCCATCTAAAAAAAAGAAAGAGTGGAATTTGGCTGTAGGAGGCATATAGTGGGGATTAGGGGTTGGAATTGTTTAATTCAAGAGGTGAGGGGGAAAAAAAGCAATGCAGCATAATGGAATAAGAACTGGACTGAGGCTGAGCACAGTAGCTCATGCCTGTGATTCCCTCACTTTGGGAGGCCAAAGTGGGAGGACTGCTTGAGCCCAAGAGTTCGAGACCAGCCTGGCCAACATGGTGAGACCCTTCACTACAAAAAATACAAAAACTTAGCTGGGCATGGTGATGTGTGCCTATAGTCCCTGAGAGTGCCTAAGAGAGTAGGATTGCTTGAAGCCCAGAAGCTTCAGGCTATGGCAAGCAGTGATTGTGCCACTGTACTCCAGCCTGGGCAGGGCAAGACCCTCTCTCAAAAAAAAAGAAAACTTGGACTGAAATTCAGGAAACTTGAGTTCTAATACTAGCTTTGCAACTTGGTGTCAAAGGAAGGACCTTTCTAATTCAGAAATCTTCTGGAATTTTTTTTTTAAGACTCAAATTTAATATTACAGTCTTCTGGATTCTTGTTGCAGTGTGGCTGTATCAATTTATTTAGTTATTCTGATTCAGCTACTCAAAAACCTTGGAATCATCCTTTACTCTTTTCTCTCTCACCCCATATTCAATCCCATAGGCTCTGCATATACAGTTGTTCTTGGTATTCATCAGGGATTAGTTCCAGGACTCTCTTTAGATAGCAAAATCCACAGATGCCATGTTCCTTATATAAAATGCCATAGTATTTGCATAACCTGTGCACATCCTTCCATATACTTTTAATCATCTCTAGATTACTTATACCTAATATAGTATAAATGCTATGCAGATGGTTATACTGTATTGTTTAGGAAATAACGACAAGGAAAGTCTGGACATGTTCAGTACAGATGGAACCATCCATTTTTTTTTCTTTGAATATTTTCAACCCATAGTTGGTTAAATCCATGGATGCGGAACCCACAGATGTGGAGGGTCAGCTGTATATCCAAAGCCTATTTCTCACCATTTCACCTGGATTGTCACAAGTGACAAAGTCTCCTAAATGCCCTCCCTGCTTCTCCCCTTGCCAATGCACTGTTCACAACTCAGCACCCCAGGAGATTCTTTTAAAGCATAAGTCAGATTTGCTCAGTGTTTTCCAGTGGCTTCCCATCTCACATCTTCCCATTCTCATAATCCCCTCAAAGGCCTGTATGCTTTGGCCTGTGCTCACCAACTTCATCTCCTAATACTCTTCCCTTGCATCAGGGTCTTTACACTCATGTTCCCTCTGTAGTTGTCAAAATTATAGCATTTCTCAGAAGGAGAGGCAGTGTAGTATAATTGTTATTAGATAAATTCTGGAGTGAGATGTGAGTTTAAATCCAGGATCTTCTAGTTAACTCTACTGCATAACCTTGGGTAAGTTATTAACATGAGGCTTAATTTCCTTACCTATACAAGGAGTTAATGAAAATACTGGTAGGATTGTCGCAGTATTAAGTGAGGAGAGATATTTAAAGAATTCAGCAGATACTTGCATATAGGGCTAGATAAATGTCAGGTACTGTTACAATTATTTTCAACCCTGGCTGCTACTCATAATCACCTGTGGAGATACGTAAAAATACAGATGTTCGGGTCCTGATTCCAGGCATTCTAAGTCATTAAGTCTGGGAAGAGGTAGAGGTCAAGAATCCATATCTGTATTTTTTTTTTTTAATTTTAGAATCCATATCTTTAGAAAGCTTCCTAGATTGTTGATAGAAGCACTTTCAGAGTTGAAAATGGGATCAAATTATCTCAGAGCATCTTGCTCAGAACCCAGCCAGCACATAACTAAAGAGACTCTTAAGAAACTTTACTTTGAGTCCTGTGCTGGTAATTTTTCAGTCTCAAAACTTGCAATGTGATACTCACATGATGACCTACCTCTCTGGGAATTTATTCTAATTTTAACTGCTGTGTCCTGAGCAACCTTGAGCTGTGTCAGACAATGAGGTCCTTTTGGAGGTATAGGTCTGATGCAAACAATGAAATATAGATCCTATCCTAAATTCTTCCAGGAAGAAAATGTTTTTTTTTCTACTTAAATATTATTCTACATTAGTTTTCCTTAGAATACTGTGTATATGGCATATCACCATAATACCTATGGGAATTAGATGGCTTTGGGAGTTGGAAAGAAATAGCACTTATGGTGTGGTGTTCATATAAAATAGTATGAGTAAATAAATAAATGAGTATAAAATTTCTAAAATTGTGAGAATTGAAATATAAAATTAGTATCTAATTTCCAAAAGTAAAGATTTTCCTTAAAATTGTTGTGCTGGCCTTTTTTTGTATACAAATAGCCATTCCAGTTGAAATATCTTTCCTGTTTGTATTCTCCCTCTCTTGATAGAAACTATGCCCGCCGACAGAAACATCTGCAAAGATACAGTCTGACTCAGTGGGTTGACAGGAACATGCGAAGCCACCATCGGTTCCAACGTCTCCCAGACTTCTCGTACAGTTGATTTGTCTCAACCCATCAGCAATGAAGGTCCCTATCCAGGGTCCTGCTTGGAGCAGCATTTCATGTTCTTTGGCTGTTTTGTGCTTTGCAGATTTTGAATTTTATTTTTCACAAGATTTTTATTTAAAAAACTCGTCACCTTTTGGAAATGCCCATTGCTGACTTGAATTTTTTTGTATGAAGTCACTCCTGATTTTATGTGTGTGTGTGTCTGTGTGTATGTGTGTCTGTGTGTTTAAGCAAGCGTTTGGTTGGTGTAGTTTTTTTGTTTTTTAATTTAAATTGAAGGTAGCTGCCTCCTGAAAGCCAGCATTAAGCCAAAACACCCAGGCTCAAGCAAAAGACTCACCTCTCTGCAGAGGCAAAGTCTACTTCTGGTACCTCAAAGAAATCATTTTCAATCTCCCATAAGGAAGAGATTCTTTACCAGGCTGTGAGCCAGTATTAGTTGACTTGTAAATGGATATAAGTTACTTTTAACAACAGCTCTTACTTTTTTATTTGAATCCTCTGAATACCTGTCAGTATTTTAAAGTTGGCAATCCAGGACATTATAAGTAGGATGGAGCAGGAGAAAAATCCCTTTTGAAAGGACAAGTTAAAATAGTAAACCCTCTTCTTTCTGTATGTACTAGCTGCCTTGATTTTTGTTGTTGTAGGCGGGGGGGGGGGGTTCATTCTTTATTAAACTTATTTTGCACAAGTGTTTACAAATCTTACACATCTTTGACAGAAGACTTAATGACTAATACCTTGTGGTCTTGAGACTGCTTGTCTCCTTTGCCTTTCTTCAAGGATTTTCCTTTTCTTTTACCCCCCAGTGACCACTCTGCTCATTAGAATTCTAGTGGCAGTATTCTTGTATCCTATTAGACATGGATACGCCTCTTCAGGATGGCCTCCTTGCTCTCTTTATTGAAGAGCTGCCCACCCAGAGTCTTGACTCTAGGGTATGCCAGTGCTATTGTGGTATCAGTTGGTATTTAGTTTTATCTGCTAAACCCCAGCTTTAAGTATGAGTGTTAGTTACGGAGCCTCCATTGTCTGCGAGAGTCTGGAACGGCACTCTTGTCTCCAGTATCAGTTAAGAAGAGGTGTCTTTAGACCCTGGATGTTACCATTTCATTTGGTCAAGCCCCTGATACCTAGTTTCACATAACTGCTAAAGTATACGTAATATAGTTGTGACTAAGCCTATGCACAAAAGCATTACCTGATCTTAAGGTTTGGTATTCTAACCAAAGTTGACAGAGTATGCATCTTTTTTTTTTTAGCAGAGTTTTACTCTTGTCACCCAGCTAGAGTGCAATGGTGCAATCTCTCACTGCAACCTCCGCCTCCTGGGTTCAAGCGATTCTCCTGCCTCAGCCTCCCAAGTAGCTGGGATTACAGGTACCTGCCACCACGCCTAGCTGGTTTTTGTATTTTTATAAGAGACGGGATTTCATCATGTTGGCCAGGCTGGTCTCAAACCCCTGACCTCAGGTGATCCACCCGCCTCGGCCTCCCAAAGTGCTGGGATTACAGGCGTGAGCCACCACACTAAGCCGAATCTGTCTTAATGGATGTCTTAGGAATTGGTTATTTTCTTTTTACAGATAGCTCTAGACATCATTTTGGGAAGTTTTTGCAGTCTCGCATTTGTGCTGTTGTTCTCTGTGAAGGTTGTTCATAGATGCTATAGCCTCTGGGTTTTGTGATTTCATCAATCCCATCTTTGTATGTGAGTAATGCATTCAAAACATCATACCCCACTGTAGAAACTGACTTGGGAAAAGCTTGGTCATTTAAGCCAACAATAAATTTGGGTGAATGTCCCTAAGTGTTTACTGTTTTTATCCAGTCGAGGATTTGCTTTTCGTTGAACATTTGGTTTAAATTCTGGGGCCAAAATGCAAAGAAGTTCTCTTCAAAGACAGTAGTCAAAATCTATTATTTTAGTTAGCCTACTTGGCATTTACTGTTTCGGTCACTTCTCAAGGTTGCCCTAAATTAGCTTGGTGGAGTGAGACATGGCAAACATCTACCTTTGGGACCATAGCATAGTTAAAATTAAATGTAGTTGGAATAGCTAGCATTGTAGCTGTCTAGTTTCCTTCAGAAAACCCAAGGAGTGAAGGGACAGCATTTTGCTTGGGCAAAAATCTAAGACTCATGTTCTTGCCCTCCTGGTACATGGGGTTTTAAGACTGAATGTGTAATAGGAGCACTGCTTTTGCCAAATCGAATGAGTGACAGGTTAACTAGAAAATGTGACAATCACATTTCCTCTTAGCTCAAATAATTCTGTTTTTGTAAAGCTTTAGCAGCTTAATTAAATCTGTTGGACTGGGGGAGGAGAGAGCTGTTCTCTAGTGGTTAACATGGTATTCTTTAAGAAGAAAAAACAAAGCCAAAGAAAACTCATTATCTGGCATGTTCGTCTTAAAGATGGTAGTGGGTAGAATCTGGAGTTTTAATCTCTTTGCAAAGCTGCATATCTCATATTTGGTGTTGGCCTCTAAGTCTAGTATTTCAGATGGAATTCTTGCTGTATTTTTTTTAAGTAAGTATTATGTGCATTTAACTGCTTTCTTCATCAATGACATTCCCATACATGGGTCTTGACGAAGCAGAGTAAAAATATGCTGTTTACATTGTTTACTTCTAAGTAAGGAGCCTGAAATAACCTGTAGTTTCTAATGCAGGCCCTGATTTACTTGCGTTGTCAGTTTCAATTATGAAACTGAAGTTTGGTGCCTCCTCTTTATCATGTTTTTTCCCTTGTAGCAGTTGTGTTTAATGTCATTAAAAAGAAATAAAAGTTCTTGTCAGTGACTTATGTACTGCGGCGGTCTGTCGTAGGCTTCGATGGAGGGTTACTTGCCTTCTGCCTTTGCGTAGGTAGGTTAGTGGGGTGGGGAGGGGGGCGGCAGTTAGTAGAATGTGGTACTGGGAAAGCGAGGGTGCTTGCTCCCTATTCTTTTGAAGGTAAATTACAGTGTTGAGAAAGGTGTTCTAGCAGTTAAGAAATGTTGAAATTGATTGGGATTTGCAGCTACATATGGTGCATGTCAGGAGCCTGACATAGGGAGAGCCTGAAATATCATTATGCCTCAGTTTTTGCAGAGGGGGAAGATGGCTCAGCCCTAATCAGGCAGGCATTGACTTTTGTTCCTTCCCATGGCTATGTGGTTAACTTCCCTGTCTCTGCTTCTTCAGAGCTAGCGCTGATTAAAAAGAAGCCATGCTATCCCAGAGCATTCTCTCTTTAAAGGGGATTTAAGAAACCAGAATCAGTGGTACAGAATTGATGGTTGTTCATAACCCAATTTCTTCAGAAACTGCTGCTCCTAGAAACTGGGTGAAGGTTGGGTAAGTGTGGGTAGATGTGGGAGACAGTGTTCCTTAGATCCCTTTTGTGAACCCAGAAGCAAGGAAAAAAGGGAAGGCAATAATAACTCGTCACCTATATTAGCCAGCGCTTTAAAAATCTGAGTTCATAGGCCGGGCGTGGTGGCTCACGCCTGTAATCCAAGCACTTTGGAGGCCAAGGCAGGTGGATCACCTGAGGTTGGGAGTTCAAGGACCAGCCTGACCAACATGGTGAAACCCCATCTTAAAATAAATTAAAAAATAAAACATAAAAAATTAAAAATTAAAATCTGAGTTCATGCTGAGAAAACAAGTAGCAACATGTTTAGCCATGCTCTCTGGTCTGCAGTTCAATAAGTTTTTTCTATATATTCTAGACAAAATACAATATTGAGTCCATGCAAAAGGCTCAATATAAGTTTGCTAAATACTCAACAACTTGACATTCTTCTCTCAATCTGAGGTACTCTCCTTAACCTATGCATATCTGTTTTGTTCCTGTCAGGTGTAGATAGGATCTTTTGTTCATTTTACATTATGGAAAAGTGAAGAGGAAAAGGAGAAATGGACTTTTTCCAAGAGGAATGGAGTCATTCTCCAATTAGCCTATTTTGAGCTTTTATAGGAAGAAAAAAAGCCAATCACTTAAAGCTAGAAAGTGGAGTTTCCTGCTTCTCTTAGTATTGTTCTGCTTTTCTAAGAGAAAACAATTATTCCTAAGCTGATTCTAGGGTATGCTTGCTTTGTATGCCAGAGCACCTGTCAGGAAAAAAAAAATTCCACTTGTCACAGGAAGTATCAGCTGGTCATTGGTGGAATTCCTAAGTGAACAAGCTCCTGCCTTGTCCTTCCTCCACACCTGTCCTCCCCCGTGACAACTGGGACATGCCATAGACAGAAAATTTGGCCCTCCCCAGCACCATTGAGAAGGGGGTGGAATATAATATTTTGGATAACCTTTAAAGTAGTTTAAGTGATAGTCCTGAAATGTATCACTAAGGAACTATTTGTTTTGAGACAGAGTCTTGCTTTGTTGCCCAGGCTGAAGTGCAGTGGCGCGATCTCGGCTCACTGCCTCCTGGGTCCAAGCGATTCTCATGTCTCAGACTCCTGAGTAGCTGGGATTACAAGTGTGCACCAACATGCCCAGCTAATTTTTTATTTTTAGTAGAGACAGGGTTTCACCATGTTGGCCAGGCTGGTCTTGAACTCCTGGCCTCAAGTGATATGCCCAAAGTGCTGGGATTACAGGTGTAAGCCACCACACATGGCCAGGAACTATTTGTATACAAAGATCTCCTTCAACTTCAAGTCACATTTGAAAGTTTGGAAATATTTTGTATTGATGGAGCTTGATGGAGCTGGAGCTGGGCAAGGGAGGGAGGTGAGCAGGGTGTCCCATTTATAGAAGCAATTTGTTCTTGGAGTCTACTTCATAAAAGCAAATTCCAGTAACCATCAAATAGGTTTAAAGAGAGTCAAATAAATCTAAAGCATCATGTTAATGGGTTGGTGAGATTTTACACATTTTTGTAAAGGGTTTAAACAGAACCCTTAAAAATTGATTCTTGAGAAGGCCCATTCTGAAAACTAGGGGACAAGAGTAGGAGCAGGAAAGGACTGCCTCATAGAAACACTCACCAGTCTGCCTCCCCTCAGATCCTGGGGTTTCCCTCATGCACCTAGGAGGATGCAGGTTGGCTCCTATTGTAGGAAGTAGGTGGAATCTGGGAATCTTCTAAATTCTCTGTTTTTGGCAGATAAGGACAGCAAGACCTAACCTCAGAGAATTAACTTGCCTGAATTGTTAGGTGATTACAAGGCAGGGTCTCCTGCCTCTGAGACCAACATTTCTCCCACGGGCCTGCTGTAGTCTGCAAGTAAGGTCTCTTGGTCTCAAAGACCTGCCTGTGCCTTTCCACAGGTGTGAGAAATGTCTGTGGATCTATGTGATGGTGAAGGGATCCCATCCCAAGTCTAGCTGTGTGGGGTTCGCCTTTGCAACTACAGTGGATTCAGGGAAGGCTCAATTGTTATGTAATTGGGGGTTTAGGGAGATAATTAAAGGGAATGGAGTTTTATCTAAGCCAAGTGTTTGCTCCTTTTCTCTCACACCCTTTATGATGTACTACAGGCACAGATTAAGTTGAAGACAGGAAACCTCCATTAGGAGAGCTCCCTGAGCCCCAATGACAATTATAGTATACCTAGTGCTGACTTGGGGGCTTCTCCATCATTTCGAACTAGATGGGCACAGAGGGCTTAGGAAGTACCTCTCTGAGATTTGGCTTAGAGTTCAGTGTGCTAATCAGTTTCCTGCTTTGCTGTGCAGCCTCTAAGACCTTTCCCTCTGCTTTCAGAACCTTCTAGAACAGCCAACTTTAAGCCTTGCTCACCTGACATTTTCTCTCCAAGCTCTTCCCGGCTCTGGACAGGAATCTTTAAGGGGCCTCATTTACTGGTTTTTGCTCATTGGCTAATGTCATCATTACTCTTTCAGCCTGCTTTTGGGATCATAATGGTGTTCCTTTAACAGCTTAGAACAGCACGCTGTAAATACTGAGCTGCAGAAAGCAGCTTTTGTGGTTTCTCTTCACTTCTTTCCTTACCCTGGGGGAGAAACAAGAATTGCATTCCTTTGGCCAGGAAAAGCACCCAGCCCCATCCAGAGGGGGAAACCCCTTTGTTTTAAAAACTGAGCCTGCATACCTAGCCAGTGAGGCAGCCCAAGCTTGGTTTCGGGGAGCCTCAGTAATAGAATGATGGAGCAGCTATTTTCTTCTCCTACACGTGCACCTCCATCTGTTTGAGATTTCCCTTCCAACTCCAGCTTGGCTGGCAGGCATGTCCCTAAGAAGCTGCAGGCCAAAATGGAGAGAACTGACTTCCTCCTCCACACATCCTGACTTGCTGCCAATTGCCAGAAAAAGAGGGCAACATTTGGGCATTTACCAGAAGACAAGGATGTGCCTTTTCATTTGTCTTTTTATTTTACATTTAAAAAGTGGTTATTGCTCTAAGTGGATCAGAGGTAAGGACCTCTCCCCTAAGGAGCCTTGGCCTTGCAGCCCCATTCAGCAGGGATGGAAGTCACAAGACAATGAGCGGAGCCTTATGCCCTCCCATGAGGAAGCCCTTAGTATTGCTGACATCTGCCCTTTATCCTGTCTCTCCTCCCTAGTGCTGCCACACTTGGGCAAAGCAGAGTAGTGGCAGACCCAGCCTTGAGAGCTCTTGTAGACCGGAAGGAAGGGGCGGTCATTGGGTGATGGCTTCTGGCTCTCTGGCTTGGGGACCAATGCTCTTATCATTCATTTCAACAAATATTTACTGAGTACCAGGCTTGCTAGGTGTGGTTCTCCCACACCCATCCTTGGCCACCAGTGGAAGATGCAGAGATCCACCTCTGCCCATGCAGGCATCTAGCAGCCGTAACTCGTCAGTCTCTAGGGAAGAGTCTACCTTCCCTCATCAAGCACCATTTTTTTTAAACCAGAAAGGGGCAGTGGAGAGAGAGACCTGTCACCTCACACCACTCAGGCTCTAAGGAAGGACATGAGGACCCTAGGTAACTTTCATAGAACTCTGGATGAGATGGCAAGATATGAAGACCCCAGAGACGAGTGGTGATAGCCAGGGCTGCTCTGCCTGTCCATGGTGAATGGCTCAGGCCTGCCTTCCAGCAGCTTCCACTCCAGAAGGGGTGTTTTAGTAACCCCCAGAATGCCAGATGTGATGTGACTTTTCAGTTGTCCAAGCTAGCATTTCTGAAACTCCAAGAGATACTTCCTAAATAAATTGGACCAGTACCTTCCAGGTCTTCCTAAGACCCCAAACTGATGATCTTATAAGGGTCAAAGAAGATAGAGGATGCAGGCAACCAGCTCAGTCCTCGGGGGAGTCTCTCTGCCCTCTAGAGTGCAGCCCTCTGATTTTTGTTTTCCAAAAGAGACAAACCAGGTAACATCTTACACACTTGCAAAGGTGTGCATCACACCACAAACATGTCCTTGATGGCTGGATCCAGAAAAGGCTTGATGGCAGCCATGATCCTGCATGGCAGGCAGCCTCACAGCTTCTCTGAAGTTCCTTGGCCTGAAAGACACAGCTTGAGTCAGTCCTCGTGCTTGTCATCTCCCAGGGCTTTGTGCATTTTCTCAAAGAGGAAGCCAGTCCAGGAGAGGCGAGGAGGCAGAAGGCTGTGTCTCATCCAGCTTTGCCTTTTCCAGAATGGGGCCAGGCCTTTTAGTTTTGTGGCTTATTTTTATTTTTTTGCAGAATTTGGGTTTGTAGTTCAGCCTCCTTCATCTGACTAGGGCAAGGAGAAGACAGAACTGTACGGCTAGCTGTGCCTCCTCCCCCTCTGCTGCAGTCATCCTTCTCCCTGTGCCCATGGGCCTGGGGACCAGCTGAGAAGAAAAATGGAATCCTTCTCCCTGCAGACAGGCAGTCACGCTTCAATGATGTTCACTGAGGGCTTGTTTGAAAATGGGAGGAAAAAAATGAGAGAAGCGGCCAGGACTAATTGAATAGATTTCTTGCAAGGTTGGAAACAGAGGACAGAAGGAAGGGAGGAGCAGCAGGGCTGCAGCCTAAATAAGCCAGGCTCTTGTCCCTTGTGGAAAGAAAAGAGAAGCCCTGACTGGATGTCTTGTCTTTCTGCCTTTTCAAACCCAGCCTTCAGCCTCACTCAACTGAATGGCCAAGACTGGGTCCTGGGCCCATGGCCCATGGCCCCTGGCACCCAGTCTACCCCCCAGCAGTCATCCCTCTGAGTGCAGCCTCAGCCACTGACATTGTTGAGATGCTTCTGGAGATGGGGGTTAATAAGAGGCTTCAGGAAAGTGCGCCAGAGAGAGGACAGTAAGCCAGAGGGTACAAGGAGATGGAGGGAAGAGGAGATGTAGAGAGGGCCAGATGTTTGTTGGATAGTCATCGTCAGAACCATGAGATCCTCTCACATTCTCTACTCTCTGTCTTCTTGGCTGCTCAGGGCAAGCACTGAAAAGGTTTTCATATCTGTTTTACAGAAGAGGAAATGAAGGTACAAAGGTAAAGCACCTGCCCAAGGTCACAAGGCATAGCAGGAACAGGAATGAGCCAGAACACCCCACTCCTGTTGTCCCTCGCAACCAAGAATTCTGCCCTCCCCACTCACTGCTTTTGTTTTTTCCAAACCACCACTGGCCCCTGGCACCCTGCAAAAGGAGAAGATCCAAAATCAACTTGCAGTGTCCCTGTGTCACACAGGCAGCAGCCAAGTTTGGCTCTGCCCAGCTGTAGCTATGCCAGGCCCCGAGATGACCCCCTCTGCAGTCCAGGGATTACCAGGGCACGAGGCACAGGGTGGCCCATCCAGGCCCAGGTCTTTCCCTCACCTTGCTCCGGAGAAGCCCCCGCCCTGGTGCTCTGGTGTGCTGGTTTCTGATGCACTCTTGGTTTTTTCCTTGTTGTTATTGGGTTCATTGTCCTTTATAATGTCATACTGGCGGCAGAAGAGGGCAATGACACCTGAGGGGGGACAAGTGAGCAGTCAGAGGCCAGGGCCTGGGTTCTTGCCTCCCCCTGCTTCATTCCCACTAGCACTTGGCAATGGTCTCTCCAGATTGTGCCTCATCTGCACTACCGCAGCAGCCTCCCTCTGCCCTCTGGCTCCTGTTTTCACCTGTGCCCTCACCAGCCATCCCTTTCACTGCTGCTAGGCTGATCTTCCTATAACATGCGTCTGATCATATCTCCTCCCCCTCCTTTCCTTTAAACTTCTGACAGCAGCCAGGCGCAGTGTCTCACACCTGTAATCCCAGCACTTTGGGAGGCCGAGGTGGGTGGATCGCGAGGTCAGGAAATTGAGACCATCCTGGCCAACATGGTGAAACCCCATCTCTACTAAAAATACAAAAATTAGCTGGGCGTGGTGGTATACCCTGTAGTCCCAGCTACTTGAGAGGCTGAGGCAGGAGAATCGCTTGAACCCATGAGGCAGAGGTTGCAGTGAGCTGAGATAGCACCAATGCACTCCAACTTGGGCGACACAGCTAGGCTCTATCCTCAAAAAAAAAAAAAAAAAAAAAAAACTCTGACAGCTCCTGTTTTTCTTGAGGGGAAAATAGAAACAATAACAGCGTTTGTTGAGCTTGTGCCAGGTCCTGTGCTTGCACTGATATATTCTATCTCACTTAATCCTCACAACTCTATGAGGGTACCTATTATTATCATTCCCAGGGTACAAACGAGGACACTGATGCAGAGAGTTGAACTAACTTAACTCAAGGTCACACAGTGGTGGAACTAGGACATGAACTCCAGGGCCTGCAGTCTGTGAAATGTTTAGTTTTATCAAAGTAATAATATATGAACATAATGTTTTTTGAAAGTCAGACAGTATTAAGGCAGCCAACTCTAGTCCTTCTAGGTGTTTTCCCAATTTTACCTCTATATTTAGAATGTTATTTCTTGATCTATTTTAGAAATCTGTTGACTTCCAACTATGGTAGATAAAGCATAACAACTCCCCCTACCTCCCTCCCTATTATCCTAATAAAATTACATCACAATTTTGGGTTAATTTGCTATGTTTATATTGTTATGATTATATAAATACTGTCTGTGCCAAATCTAATAACACATCATAAGCAAACCTCCTCTTTTGTAGAATCCTTTGTTTTTCCCTCATTTTTCCAATTGCCTGTTTTTCTGTATGCCTAAGGAACATTTTTTTCCAAATGCTTTACAATATAGCCTGCCTTTCTCAACCACCATGCTCACAAAGCTTCAGCATGGTATTCAAATCTCTCAAAAGACTCCCGTCTACAGCCTCATCATCCTTTACTCCCCAGCGCTTTACCTTCTCTCTTGGATTGCAGCTGCCCTGCAGACTGAGCTTACTTTATTTCTTGAATACACCAAGCCCTGAACACTCTTCCTCTTTTGGCTGCCTGGTGAACTCCTATTTATCCTTCAAAGCTCAATTCCCATGTTATTTCCTCTCTCTGTGTTTTTCCTGATTTCTAATTCAGTTATTCCCTCTCCTCTGCTCTCCTATGTGGTACTACCATAGCACTCATTACATTGGATTATAGTTAAGTTTAGCCCAAGAAAATGAAAAAGAAAAATAAAAAAAAAAAAAGAAAAAGTAAACAAACAAACAAAATAGCTCGGGCCTGGCTTTTCCCAGACAGTTCTTTGCAAGCACAGGGCTCTTCTTCGTCATGATTGTAGCACTACCGTTTGGACTGTGATTGTTCAGTACATGCTGGTTGAACTGAGTACAAAGATGAATGAAACTTGGCCTTTACCAGCCTCGGGGTCGGGGAGGCACCCAAGCCTGAGCATTCCCTGTTGTGAGGCCCAGACCCACTGTCTCATAAGTAAGAAGGGGAAACCTGGGGAACGCCATGCAGGAGGGGAAAGAAAAAACTGAGGCCTTAAGTGGGGTCCAGTGACATGGCTCTCAAGTCTTCAGTGAGTTGAAGAGCAAGACCCCATCTCTACAAAAAATAAAAAATTAGCCAGGCATGGTGGCACATGTCTGTAGTCCCAGCTACTCAGGAGGCGAAGGCACGAGGATCACTAGCGCCCAGGAGGTCAAGGCTGCAGGGGAGCTGTGATTGCACCACTGCATTACAGCCTGAGTGACAGAGTGAGACCCTGTCTCAAAACAGCAACAACAGCAATGACAACAACTTCATTCTCAGAGAGCTCACAGACCCCGGGTAAAGGAAGAGACATGAGCCCAGCTAACTTACATAAGGGCTAAAGAGAGGAGTAAACAGTATGCAGTGGGCACATGGAGGCAGGAGGGCCGTTCTAATGGATGGATTAAGGGAGTTTTCATGGTGGCTGTCTCCGAGCTGGGTCTGGAAGGGTGATGAGGTTAGGAGAATGTCCCAAGTCCAGGCAATGACTTCCCCCTGAGCTTCCCAGGCCTGGACCCTGGAGGCACAGCACCCCAGAAGAGGAAGAAAAGGCTGTGGCCATGGCCAGAGGTAAAAAGCCTGTGGAAGTGTCCAGCCCCAAGAAGTTGAACCTCTTCTGAAGGAGGGCAAAGGCAAGTACTCATCGAATCCTATAAGGCAGCTAACAATATGCTGTTTTTTTGGTGAACAATGAGTTTGAGGAGGGGTCAGATCCTGGTTCCCAGAACTGTTGTTGGCAGGACTTGGAGACTTTTCACCTTAGAGATGTCCAAACCCCTTACCCTTTGTTTTCAAGAGAGAAGGGCCTGGTCGGAATCCTCCATTTCCCAGAGGCTAAAGGAAGTAGAAGGGCTCGGAGGCCAGACTCACCTGCCCACATGAACAGGACCACGACAATGATTAGCACCTCGCCTGTCCGTAGCTGTTGGTTCCTCCCCCATCTCTTTCATGGTGACCTCATCTGTGGGGAGAGAGACACTAGGTCCAGCGCTCCTCTCCCTCCCCTCAGCCACTCCGCTAGGGCCAAGCCCAGGACAACAGTGCTGATTTCTACAGGCGCCCACACATCTAACATACATTCTAGAATGCACTGATGGTTACTTGAGGTGGCAGTGATAGGACCGAGTCTAAAGGGAGTTTATATGTCCAGGGTCTTGTGGGGACTAGAGTGAACCTCTGTCTCTCAGGTATTGCTTTACTTGCCAGCGCGGGGGTGCGAGGGAGGAGACAGAGCTTTCCTCAACTCCACCCTCTAGTCTGGTCCTGACCACCCCCCTCACCCCACCCTGTTCCTCCTAACAGTGCCCCGGGCCTGCCTTTGTTCTTGGAGGCCATCTTCTCAGCCTCACGCGGGGTCTTGAGAGCACAGGCTCGCTGGCCGGGCTCTGGCCCTGAATGGAGATGGCCTGCACGTGCACAATGTACTCCGTATCCTCCTCCCAGGTCCCAGAGGGCACACGAGCGGGTGGTGGTGTTCACCTCCTGGATGAAGCGCAGCATCCGCACGTCCTTCTTCTGCAGACAAGTGCCGGCCACTGCTGTCAACACTAGTTACCAGCCCCGCCCTGCCCACCTCCCAGTGGTGACAAAGCCTCTACATACACAATCTTCATCATTCCATCACCTCCCCTATCATTATCTCCATTTTACAGGGAAGGGAAGAGGCTCAGAGAGGTTAGGGAAGTTGCCCAAGGCCACACGTCTAGTAAGCATTGGAGCCAGGTCCTAAACACAGATGTCTCTGAGATCAAAACCATGCTCTTAATTTCTGTGTTCCATTTGAAAGTTCCCAAACCTTCCCTCACTGACTCATCTCTTCTGGGGCCCCAATTTTCAGACATATGTGTAAATTGCTGCTCGTCTCCCTTGCCCCAAGTTCCTATTTCCTTTCCATCTCTCCACCACCACCACCACCACACTCCTACCCCCATCCACCACTACTATCTTGATGTGTCCTTCCCTCCTGGGACAGTGGAGCATTACCTGCTGGGAGATGGCAAATCCGATGACAACTTCATCCTCCAAAACATCCCAGCTCACCACTGCAGAGTTGGCCTTGAGGTGCCTACAGTGACGTTCACTGGGGCTGAGGGACTGTCTGGAGGACGGGGGCACCCAAGCCTAGCATCCCCCTGTTGTGAGGCCCAGATCTATGGCCTCATAAGAAGGGGAAACCTGGGGAAGGCCATGCAGGAGGGGAAGGAAGAAACTGAGGCCTCAAGTGGGGTCCAGTGACATGGCTCTCAGTCTTCGGTGAGTTGAAGAGCCAGGCCCAAGAGGTACTAGGCTCCTCATAACTAGGAGGGAAGCCCCCTCCTAGCCACAGGCTGGCCCCACCAGGAGTCCAAGGCTCAAAGTGATGGGCCTAGGCCAGGGCCTGATCTAAGGGATGGGCGGTTAGAGTTGTGGAGACAGTTATGGAGGGGACACAGATGGATAGAAACTGAAGGTTAGCTGATGAAAAGCAGTCAAAAGGACTCCCAGTCCAGTGCTCTTTTGACAGTAATGCCCTGTCCAATGAGTGACCTTGAGTGAAGGAGAAAGACCCTGAAATCGAGAAGTGTCAGGCAGGGGTGAGCCCCCGGGAGTGAGGAGCAATAGAAGTACCCCCCAGAACTGTGGTGACCCAGGCAGAGTGAAGCCTGGAGGAGTCTGTGTGAGCCTCTCCTCCACGCTCTTCCCAGCCCCAAGAGGCAGGTGGGGAGGTGGCAGGGAAGATGGGGTCACTCAGAGCAGGGCCCCTCTGTGGGGAGTGGAGAGGAGAGAACAAGGTGGGGGAAGAGGATAAACGAAGAATTACTCCAGAAGAGACAGGAGGGAAGTGGGGGGTGAGAGTGATGGGGATAGTGAGGGTCAGTGAGGAACACCGTCCAGGAGAGGGGCAGTGCAGTCACACAAGCCTCTGTGTCTTCCAAGGGGCAGGTGCAGCACGGGGCAAAGCTGGGCCTTAGCAGTGCCCCGCCCCACAAAGAGTGACCCTGAGGCCCAGGGGACTGGGCCTGGGACCTGAGGGAGACAGAGCCAGACATGGAGAGGAAGGTGGAAACAGAGAGGACACAGACAGGTGGCGGCAGACACAGAACCAGAGGACAGAGAAGTGGGGCATCTGAGAAAGACAGATGCGAGAGAGCGCACCCCCAACCGTGGAGGGAGAGATGGCTAGAGGGAGAGATGGCTAGAGGGAGAGATGAGCCGGGCAGCGGCAGCCAGGAGGGGCAGAGACAGAGCGGCAGGAGAGGCCGGGGCAAGGACGGGCTAGCCCCATGGGCAGGCCAGACGCTGCACCAGCTCAGGGGTGCCAGGTCCCATCCCACGCCCTGCGCCGTGCCCTCAGGTGCCAGTCCCCCACCCCCTTCACACCTGCTCCTGCACAGCGGGACCCCACCTGCCCCCACAGAGTTGGCCTGCAGGGCTTTGAGAGTTCTTGGGGACACGGAGAGAGGCCCAAGGTGGGGGTACTGGTGTCCTAGCTGCTCCCTGGGCCAAAGAAGGGAGCTAGGGAAGCTGAGGCAAAGACCTGGGGGTTAGGGGAATGGGATTAGGGGACTGGGGACCATAAGACCCTAGAAATCCCGGGCCCTGAGGTGACTGGGGAGGTTTGGAAACTGAAGGACAGGTCTGGGGGTCAAGGAGGTAGGGAAGAGGCTGGGGGTTGGGGTAGGGGAGCAGTGTTTGGGTTGAGACAGGGGGTCCCCAGGGGGCAGGGAAAGGACCAGGGGACTCCCAGGTGGCTGGGCTCGAGAGGAGCCTGCCCGGCGCCGGCCCCCCGCCCCGGGCCCCCCTTACCCGCCTGCACCAGCGCGAAGCAGATGCAGCCCAGCCACAGGCGGAGCGCGGCGCGGGCGCGGGGCGGCCAAGCGCTCGGCGGCCCGGGGTGCATGGTGGCTCCTCCGGCCCACAGGCCCGGGGCGGCGCAGGGGGACGCGGCTTCGGAGCCCGGCGGCCGCTCGCGCTCGCGCTGCGGCCCGCGGCCCGGCCGCCCCGGCCGCCCCGCGCCGCCCCGCGCCGCCTGCATGTCGGCTCCGCGGACAGCGACTCCCGCGCGGCGGCGGTGGCGGCGGCCGCGTCCACGTCGGGCGCCCGGGGGGCGGGGCGCCCCCGCTGCGGGAGAGGCGCGGGGGCGGGGTGAGGACCGGAGGGCGCCCCCCACTCCCGCCCCCGCTACCTATTCGGCCCGCGGCCGGGGGAGGAAGGGGCTTCGCGGACTCGCGGCTTCCACCCTCTCCCCCGAGCGGAAGCCCAGCGGTGTTCTCCGTGCCACCGCCGCGGTCACCCTCGTAGCCTCTGTCGCCCGCATACAGCCGTGACTCGGCCGCCGCTTTCTGCCCTTTCCCAGGGGGCGAGGGAGGGCAAGTGCGGCGGAGATGCCGGTTTGTGCACCTACCCCGCAGCGCGCCTCCCCCTCCCCTGGGCCTAGGGGTCCCTCACTCCAAGCTAGACCCGAGGCCTTGCGGCTGGGGCAGACGGGGACAGAGGGGAGAGGTCGCAGTCAGGCTGGGTGAGCAGAGAGCGCTAAGTGGACACTGGGGCTCCGTGTTTCCAGTGGGGCTGGGAAGAGGCTGCTCGGACTCACTGGAGGGTCCAGCTCTGCGACCTCACGCCAGTCCTTTTCCTTCATTTTCACCCCCACAGTGAGGGCAGTAATGGACGTCTACCAGGGGCCAGAGACTGTGCTGAGTTTTCTTTGCATTATGTGGCTTAATTCGCAGGGCAGCCCTGTAAGGTCACGCTCTGTGCACACTTCGCACAGGAGGAGCCTGCAGCTTGGACGGGCTACTTGACTTGTCCAGGGACCCACAGCAGAGCCAGGATTTGAGCACAGGCTGATCTGACTCCCAGAGCTGTGCTTAACTGAACCGTCTCCCCACCCAGAGTGACTTCACCCATGGAGATTCCTGAGATTCTAGAATTGGCCGGGCCAACTCCTCCCCCAGCCAGAAAACTGTCTGCAGCAATCTAAGAGCATCTCTGAGAGGGGGAGTGGCTCCAGCCTCCTCCCTCATCCCAGCCAGAGAAACAAGGTGGAGGAGAGAGGCAGGGACCAGGGCTCACGGCCTTCTGCCTCAACAAGAGCCCCTGAGCCCCCTCCCACAACTAGCTGAAATTCCATTCGCAGGGCATTCCTTTAGGTCTTAAAGGTTTTCCAGAAGCCCTGGAAGGGCTAATTTTCTTTGGAAAGGGGGACGCCTTGCAAAGTTCTGCCACAGAACGTCTTCAGGGTCTTCCTCTACAGCCCCCACCCCGGTTTTATATTAAGGAAGTGGGGTCTAGCGATGGGAAGAACTTGGTGCAAATTGGCACAGCAGGTCAAGAGCAGCGATAGACAACCCCTCCTCTCCTAATGCCCACCTAGGACTCCTTTGCCGGCCCCTGCACTCCTCCTTGGCCACCTTGGAAAGAAGGGGTGAGATGGGGATCGAGCTTAGGGGCTCTTGTTGAGCAGCAGAATTTTCCTGCCCATTCCCTCAGTGCCCCCAGGCCTGCCTCACTCAGCAGGGTGACACTGCCCAGCCCCATCATTTCCTCCGCCACATACCTTGTCCTGGGATAGCTTCAGCTGGGACCTCGACCCGTTTGGGAGAGGAGCCCCCGAGCCAGAGCACCTCTCTCTCTTTTCTCTTTGCTCTCTTTCTCTCTCCTTATTATCTTCTCTCTCTTTCTCTCTCCCGGCAGCTGCTGCCTGCCCCACCCCACCCGGCCCCGCCCCACCAGCTGCAGCTTAGCCCCTAGGGACCCTCCACCCCCCATCCATCAGACAGGAAGACAACCAGGAGGCCCGCAGGAGCAACTGGAGCCTCTTCAGGCCTCCGTCGCAGGAGCCAGCAGGAAGGAGAGGGTTCAGTTAGAGGACACAGAATCTACTCTCGTCCCTGCAGGGAAGAAAGGAGGGAGGAGGGTCCTGGTGGGGTCTTGGCCTCCAGTCCAGCGCTGGGGAAAGGGGAGCCTCGGCACCACCTTCTGGCCTCTTTGGGTAAAACCCAGGTAGATGTAGGGCACGGGGAGGGAGGAGATGGCAGTGCCTGAGGGCTTGAGAGAGAAGGCGGCTGAAGGAGGGGGCTTGGAGGACTGCGAGGATTTGGAGAGTTGTGGCTGTGGGGGTGCAGCCTTCCCAGGCTTCATGATGCATGGGGTGCGTGAGCCTCAATTCTGGAGAAAGTCCTGGTGCCTGGAACCTGGCAGCCAGTGGGAGCTCGGTTTGCAGTGGGAAGAGCTGGGAGCCAGATTTAGAGGAACCCTGGATGAGTTTGGAAGGGCTGTCAGAAGCAGCCACTGCAGGCTGGCGCAGTAGCTCACGCCTGCAATCTCAGCACTGTGGGAGGCCGAGGTGCGTTGATCACCTGAGATCAGGAGTTCGAGACCTGCCTGGCCAACATGGTGAAACCCCATCTCTACTAAAAATACAAAAATTAGCCGGCCATAATGACGGGCACTTATAATCCCAGCTCCTTGGGAGGCTGAGGCAGGACAATCGCTTGAACCTGGGAGGCGGAGGTTGCAGTGAGCTGAGATCACGCCACTGCACTCCAGCCTGGGTGACAGGGCAAGACTCTATCTCAAACAAAAAAACAAAAAACCAGCCACTTTAGTACCCCATCCCTTAGCACAAGGCTTAAGATGCAGTAGGTGTTCATTAAATGATTGGTTTTTTATTTTTATTTTTATTTTATTTTATTATTATTATTTTTTTATAGAGACGGGGTTTCACCATATTGGTCAGACTGGTCGCAAACTACTGACCTCAGGTGATCCACCCGCCTCAGCCTCCCCAAGTCCTGGAATTACAGGCGTGAGCCACCGCGCCCGGCAATGATTGGTTTTTTCTTTCTTTCTTTTTTTTTTCTTTCTTTCCTGCTGGCAGAATCATTAAATGATTGTTGACTGTATGGAAAAAGTTCATTCTTCCATCATATATTTATTGAGCACCTGTTATGGACCAGGCCCTGTGCAATATTCTGGAAAACAGAATTTAAAAAAATGAATGAACCCATAAATTAGGACCTGGGTAGGGACCAAGGGTGGGCCTCTATCCTCCCAAGCTGCACTCACTGGGCTTCATTTGGAGGACTCCACAGACACACCCTCGACGGCTGGTTGGTCACTTACATATTGACACCTAATGGGGTCACCAGCATTTGGATCCTCCTGTGTGTCCAGAGCCATCCAGAATCTCTGTGCCTAACAGGCTGCAGTACCCAAGCCGGTCCCAGGCACCCATTTAGAATAGAAGGTTCCTTTTCATAGCCTAGAATGGTCATGGCCCCAGTCAATGGTGGTCCCTAGACACACACCCCCCCACCTGCCCTGCAAATCACAGGAAGAATCAGGAGGTCAGGAGTTGTTTGGGGATATAATAATTGAGCACCTACTTTATCCATGTTATTATTTATTTTATTATTTATTTTTGAGACAGAGTCTCGCTCTGTCACCCATTCTGGAGTGCAGTGGCACCATCTCGGCTCACCGCAACCTCTGGTTCCCAGGTTCAAGTCATTGTCCTGCCTCAGCCTCCCGAGTAGCTGGGACTACAGGTGCCCGCCACCATGCCCGGCTAATTTTTGTATTTTTAGCAGAGACGGTATTTCACCATGTTGGTTCACCACATTGAGATCAGGAGTTTCATCTTGAATTCCTGATCTCAGGTAATCCATCCACCTCAGCCTCCCAAAGTGCTGGGATTACAGGCGTGAGCCACCACGCCTAGCCTTTATCCATGTTATTTTGAATCTTAGGCTGGTATGTGTCATTAGCTACCATTCCACATCAGGAAGCTGAGGATCAGAGGAGTAAGGGGACTTGCCCTGTGTTACACAGCCAGTGAACTATAGAGACATGTCTCAAATTAAATTATGAGGCTGCAAGTTGAGGGCTTGATCCAGTCTGCCTACCACCTCTTCTCACCTCCGAGGACAAGGATCCAGGGTTCAGGGCTCACCAGAGGACATCAGTCTTCTTCCCTGAAGGGCTTAGGGAGACTTGTTGCTCACAGAGGCAGTTGCTAAGCCCAGGGCCAAGACCAGGGACCTGCCATTCACCCAACACTTCTCCCATGCTGACACATTCTGTACATAAGGGAAGCCTCTTTGAATTCTCAGAGGAGTTGGACTTACACCCATTTTACAGATGAGGAAACTGAGACTTGAAAAGAAGGGGCTTGCCATGGGTCATACAGCTGGGAGACACTGGTCTAGCCTCTCTAATCCTCAAAATCCCCATCATGGCAGTGATGAAGCCAGGCTAGTTTAATGTTTCCTGAGTGCTGGAGGTGCTAGAACATAGTGATGAACCAGACTGGTCCTAGTCCTTAAAGAGTTCTTATGGTGGGGGGAGAGGAGAGAGGTGCTCTTAAAATACAGAGGGGACCGGGTGCGGTGGCTCACGCCTGTAATCTAGCACTGTGGGAGGCTGAGGCGGGCGGATCATGAGGTCAGGAGTTAAAGACAAGCCTAACCAACATGGTGTCATTAGTCTCTACTAAAAATACAAAAATTAGCCCAGTATGGTGGCACATGCCTGTGGTCCCAGCTACTCGGGAGGCTGAGGCAGGAGAATTGCTTGAACCGGGGAGGCGGAGGTTACAGTGAGCCAAGACTGCGCCACTGCACTCCAGCCTGGGCAACAGAGTGAGACTCCGTCTCAAAAAAAAAAAAAAAAAAATCCAAAGAGGGGACTGCCTTCTGGAGTAGGAGGCACCTGGGACCTACAGGGACAGAAAAGCTAATTAACTTGAGAGGAAAGCAGGAAGGGCTTCTGGGAAGAGGTGGTGCTTGAGCTTAATAAGTACTGATAGTCAGGTGGAAATTAGCCAAGTGAGGGGAAAGAGGCAGAGGGAGAAGAGGAATCGTTAGCCCCAAGGTCTGGAAAGCAGCGTACTTCTGTGAGGGGAAGCAGGAGAGGCAGAATGTTTACGTGGATGTTTGCTACAGGCTCTGAGCTGTGACATTGGGAGCAGGAAACATAGAACTGATTGGAAAGATTATTCCAAGCTTGCAAGAGAAGCTGGGGCTAGGAGGGGCTTTATTTATTCAACCAACACTTATTGAGCACCTACTAAGTGCCAGCTGCATCACAGCCGTGAACAACACAACAGGGTCCCTGAGGCCAAGAGTGGCCCTAAAGAAAATGAAGAACTGTGGTGGAGAGTGGCTGGGTGGGGTGACATTCCGTGGTGTGGGCTGAGGGGGAGTCATCTGAACTGACACCTGAAGGCAAAGGGGGCGGCAGCACACGGCACAGGGAGCTCCGGCCCCAGGATGGCAAGTGCCAAGGCCCTGGGGCAGGAACAAGCTTGGAATGTTTGGGAAACAGAAGCCAGTGAGCCTGGAGCTTTAGGAGCAAGAAGGAGGCGGTGAGGAGCAGGTGGGATTGGAGAGCACACAGCCTCCAGGCGTGGAAGGGAGGAGGTTAGGTTGATCCTGCTCACGATGGGAAGCTTTGAGAGAGGTGAGATGGGATGTGATTTGCATTTTAACAGGCTCACTTTGCCTGCTCCAGTGTGCAGCTGGACAGCAGAGAACAGGAGTGGGGGCCAGGTGCCCTGTGAGGAGGCAAGGAGGGTGCTGTGGTCTCACGGCCAGAAAGGATGGGTGTTGGCCCAGGTGGTGGCAGGGACAGAGAGAGAAGTCGATTTTTGTAGGAGCTGATAGATGAGACACATAGGAGGAGATGAAAAGGAAGCAGGGCAGAGGTGAGCTCCAAAGTCCAGATTCTGAAGCCAGACACCCCTAGCTGTGTTACACAGGGCCAGGTAAGCCAGCTTTCTGAGCCTCAAATGCCTCCTCTGGTCGGGGGTGGAGAAGAGGAGGAAGAGAGAAAGAAAGAGGAAGGGAGGAGGAGGAAGAGGAGGGGGAGGAGGAGGAGCAACAGATGAGAAATCAGGTAAAGGAGACCTCCTCAAATCTCTTCTGTTCTTCAAGTCTACACAGGAAGGCTCCCATCCAATAGGACTTAGACAGGTTGAGAATCTCACCCAGTGTCACAAAGCCAGTCAGTGGCAGCTCCAGGCCTCAAACCCTAGACCCTGGCTTTGCCTTTGAAGACAGATTCTCAGCTACACACCAGTCACCCAGACCCCTCAAGACAGAGGGCCCAGAGTGGAGGGCGGTGGAGGAGGTGGAGGCAGCCTGGGGGAAGATGAGGGAGGGGTAGAAGGACGAAATCCTGGGAGCGAAGACTGCCTTTACATTCACTCCTCAGCTCAGCCCCTGATTGCCAGAGTGACCTTGGCATCTGTTCTCACTGGCGAACGGGGGCCATGCGCAGTGGAGGTCTGACCCTGAGGCTCCAGGGCTGGTCCACCTCCTACAACCCAGGTCCACGGAGGGCCTCCCTCATGGCTCTGCACAGTCTGGACACAGACAGCAGAGGGCGCCACCTCAGCCACTGTGAAGCCTGCGTTGCCCCAGCGCAGGAACGGGCCGGGAGGAGACCCCGGCTGGGAGAGGCTGCCCTGCCTGATGCTGAGCTCCCAGGAGGCCAGTTCCCATGTGAGCAGACCACAGACGCAGCAGCCAGGTAGAGCCTGCATCTTTCTGCCCCTGCCTGTGAACATGTCTCTGAACCTCTCTGAGCCTCAGTTTCCCCATCTATAAATGGTGCTAACAATAGTGCCTGCCTCACAGGGTTCTGTGAGGAGTCAATGAAGATCAGCTACATAAGGACTGAGTTCCTAGCAGCTGCCATTTTTATTAGCAGTAGTGGCAGTTGTTCATATCTTAAAGTGCCTGACACAAAGGGTGTCCAATCAGTGGTAGCTGCAAAGACGATGACGAGGATGTCTCAGGGGCTCGGCCATTGCTTGTCTTGAATTTCCTCACCAGGGTGTATCCAGTGCCTGCCAACCTGGGATACCTCTAGTGAGGGGCATCGCTACATTCCTGGCAACACTGCCAGACCATCCTTTTGCTGAAAACTCCCTCCTGGAAGACATCCCCCCACCTGGCCCACCCAGCTTCCCACTCAGGGGTGACCCAGCTGGCCCAGCCTCTGGCCTCAGGCCCCTTCGTTTCCCCAAAGTCTACGTGAGAGGTCTCAGAGGTGGCTGGAAGCCAGACCCCAGCAGCTGGACTCCTGCCTTTGCTGGAAGGGGAAGGGAACCTGGGTGGCTTCCCAGGCAGGAGATTCTCAGTGGGTCTTGTTCTTGCTGCTCAAAGTTCCCTTTTCTGCAGACTGGGAAGAAATAAGTAGAAGAAAAAATCCCTGTGTTGTCTAAACCTCCCTTCATACCTCCAACCCAAGAATGTCTGGAGGCACGAGAGAATATGATGGCCCAGGGTGACAAGCACAGGAATCCTGGCATTCTAGTTGGCTCTCATCCCACCTGCTGCCAGACACACCCATCTGTGTTTGTGGGTCCTGGGCTGAGTGCTTGTGGGTCTGGCATCAAGGGGTCTGGTGAGGAAGGCAAGAGTCCAAGGCTTGAAGCCAAACAGTTTGGGCTCACACATTGGCTCAGCCCCACCCCCCGCCCACTACAGTGTGACCTCTTGCAAATCACTCTGCCTCTCTGAGCCTGTTCCCGCTTCTGGCATCCATCCCAGAGTGGTGTTATGGGGAACACAGGAGATGTTACATGTGAAGAGGAAAGCGCAGGACCTGGCACGTGCTGAGTATCTATAAATATTGCAGTGGGTAATACCATCAAGCACAAGTCCCTCATTTCCCCCGAGATGCTCTCTGCAACTGAGTGGGCCAGGGTGGCTGTGGGAGTGGGTGATGTCAGGCAGGATGACATTCTGACCCACTTCTGAGTCAGCAGGCCGGGTCTTGGGGCATCACGCCTATGCCTGCATTTTAGGGTGTGCATGTGTGTTTGGGAGGAGGAAAGGGTGTGCGTGTGTGTGAAGGTGTGCATATGTTTATGTGCATGTACCAAAGGCTGCCCCATCCCAGGGATTCCCGGGGCAAATGCATACTTGCAGGTACCAGTGCAGTCTCCCTGCACTGATTCAAGAGGCCCCACTGTTCACTGTTACTATGGAAACAATGAGGCAATCCTCAGCCTCCGGGAGATCCTAAGGTGCCAGGAATGAGAGCTGGCCTGGTCTTCCCAGGGAGAGAGACAAATTGGGAGCACAGGGCTCCTGGGATAGGGCAACCTTGGCCTCCAGGGTGGGGTTCTGGAACTCTGGGTAACCCTGGATCCTCTGGGAAGTCTCCTCACTCCTCCGAGGAAGCCTGGCCCACTGGAAAGAGCCCAGGGACAGAGCTGGGTTCTAGCTTGCCTCTGGCTCTAACCCCATGCATAGTCTCATGCAGGGAACTGGGGTGCCAGTGGGCAGTCTTAGACCTGGGGTGTGAACTTTTCTTCCATTAGGGCACCTGCCGGCAAGGCTGTGAGAGTGTGTAGCCCAGAGCCCTGAAGTGTCACGGAGAAGCCTCCTCCACGTGCATTACCCTCCACAGTGTCTTGTAGGTTCCCTACAGCAGCTCTTGCAAGGGAGGCATTTCACAAAAGAACCGAGGCTCTGGGAGGGCTCAGCTGACCCATGGTGGGGCAGGGTCTGCTGCCTTCCATGTCCCAGGGTTCAGCTGCATGCACAGTCCCTCAGCCCCCAGAGCCACACCACTGAGGTGGCTGGGAATTCCAACCACTTTTCTGGGTTGTGAGGAGCAGGCTGGGAGGAGAACACCCTGGGGCTATGGGCACTGGATGCAGTGTTCAGCCTGGACAACTCAGCAGAGCTGGGCCACCAGAAGGCTTCTGGGAGGCAGATCCCTGTTTAGGGGGCACTTTAAAATTTTTATTTCACTTATTTATTTAGAGACAGGGTCTTGCTAACTGAAGCCTCCTCTTCCCAGGCTCAACGATCCTCCTGATTCAGCCTCCTGATTACACACCCAGCTAATTAAAAAAATTTGTTTTTATAGAGATGGAGTCTCACCATGTTGCCCAGGCTGGTCTCAAGCTCTGGCCTCCAGCAATTCTCCTGCCTCGGCCTCCCCAAGTGCTGGGATTACAGTCATGAGCCACCATGCCCACGAGGAAGTTTCTTTTAAAATCTTAATTTTGGACCAGGCGCGGCGGCTCACACCTGTAATCCCAGCACTTTGGGAGGCCGAGGCAGGTGGATCACAAGGTCAGGTATTTGAGACCAGCCTGGCCATCATAGTGAAACCTCATCTCTACTAAAAATACAAAAAATTAGCCAGGCATGGTGGCAGGCACCTGTAATCTCAGCTACTTGGGAGGCTGAGCCAGGGAAATTGCTTGAACCTGGGAGGAGGAGGTTGCAGTGAGCCGAGATTGTGCCACTGCACTCCAGCCCAGGCAACAGTGTGAGACTCTATCTCAAAAAAAAAAAAAAGTCTTAATTTTGACTGAAGTCTCAAATGTCCTCCATGTCCAGGTTTTCATACATTCAGACAGAAGTTACAAGTGAAGACTCAGTTTCCTGCCCTCCATTCCTTTTCTAAGAAGTGACTGGTTCCTTTGCCATGACCCCAGGAATGATTTTCAAATGGTCTCGTCCAAGATAGACCAAGAAGAGTGGCAGGATCGAGCTCCCCCAGCAATGGAATTATGGAAGAAAGATCTTAGTGTTTTGACTACAAAGGCTGTGAAGGGGTCACTTCTGATTGAGGGGGTGGGGCAACAGGGCGGCCCTGGCTCGGTGACCTCAGGGGAAGTCACTGTCCCTCTCTGGTCAACTCCTGAGGCCCTTCCAGCTAAGAGCTGCTTTTACCAGCAAAGGGAAAAGCGATTACTGTGCTGGGCAAGGGTGGCTTGGATGTGATCCCAGCTGCCGGCATTACTTCACCCATCCCCACCACAGCCAAATCTCATATGGAGAGATTAGGGCTGGGAGAGGGTCAGGGGAGCTCCTTCATCTGGTGTGGGGGAAGAGCCTGGTCATCTGGGGCAGGGGATGCTGGGCTGGTGGAATGTTATTAGGGGGAAGAAAGGTGGAGGGAGAAGAGTTGGGGTGGAAGGTGAGGGTTCGGGCATGTCTCAGAGAGCCTCTGGTAGAGACAGCGGGGGGAGCCATGGGAGGTTATTAAGCAGGGAGGAAGGTAATCAGATTTAGAGAAACTGATCAGAGCAGGGGAGCTTTGGGAAGCCCAGAGCTGTAATGCTGGGCAGATGTGACCAGGAAGTGACTGGCACTGCAGAGAAGAGGGCAGGTCTGAGACCTCCTCTGCTACAATGGGCCGGACGTGGGGAAGAAAGCAGGTGTAGCAGTGAGGAGGAGGGAGGGAGGGATACGAGATGGGGTGGGACCTTGGCCTCCTTTGGTAGATGGAGGGGGCCCAAGGGCAGGACAGGCTGCGGGGAGAAGGTAATGGGGTGACCGTTGTCAGGGTGTCTGCGGGCTTCTAGCAGCAAGTCCAGGAAGTGGCTGGAAAGGCAGGTTTTACAGAAAATGGACCAGAGGGGTTGTTTCTGCCAGACTTTCCCCCAAAAGGAAAAAGGCCATCCCAGGATTTGAACCTGGCTCTGTCACCCCGGGAAATCTGTACTCTCATATTGAGGAACCAGCTAAGATGCAGCACTTTCTCTATCTCTTGGGTCCCCGGCACTGGGCTTGGCATGGAGCTCAGTGCTTTAACCCAGGAGTCGGGGCTCTTCTTGGGGACAGAGCCATCCCCATCTTGCAAATCTCATCAGTCTCAGGGACTCTGCCAGCAGGATCTTCAAGCCCAAACTTCTGTTTGGAGAAGGACCATCTCAAGCAGTCCCAGCCTTCCTGATCTCCCAACACCAGGATTCCCTAGGAGCCACTTGGGGACCCTGGAGTACTGCAGCCAACATTAGCTGGGTACTGACTGGGCGCAGGCGCAATGCCAGGCACCTCGCAGGCTTCCTCCCTCCTAATCCTCACAGCAGCCCTTCCAGTGCTATTATTATTGTTTCCATTTACAGACCAGGGAACCAACCAAAGCTTCCAGAGGTCAAGGGCCTTGTCCTGCTCCACTGTGGGGTGGGTAAGGCTGCAGCGTGACCTGGGCCCCCACATATAAAGTGAGGGACTTTACTTGAGGGCCGCCAGCACCTCACACCCCATCCCTGACTTTGGGTTTGCAGTTCCAGCTCCCAGGACTTTCTCACCACCCCCCCCCTCCACGTGCTGTTCCTCAGGGCCCAGCTCCCTTGGGAACAGCCAGGCCCACCCCCTCCCCCTCCTGGGCTGTGCTCCTGGCAGCTCTGCCACCCTAGGCTCTGGTCCGGGGGTGGTCCCTGGCAGAGAGGGGGCCGGGCAGAAGACGGATGCTGGGGCTGAGATGTGGTGTATTTGGAGACCCCCAGGCGCCCACCTCAGAGCCCACTGTGCTCTAGGCTGGGGTGGGCAGGGCCTTTTGGAAAGGGGTGGCTTCGGGTTTTAATCACTTTTTCAATGTTTGTTTGTGTAATTCAGCCCCGAAATGCTTTTCCCTCCATCTGTCCCACCATCTGCTCCCGTCAGGATTTTCCAAACCGTTGGGGGACCAAAGAGGCAACAAGATGGGGGGGTGGGGGGTGGGGGGGGTGGGGGGTAGGGTGGCTGGGCCTCTGAGGGGGCTGGGGAGGGGCCACCTTCACCCACTTCATTGAGCGGCTTCCAGTTGGGAGGCTTCCAGAGAGGGCCTGGGTTCCTGAGTCACACAGCATTGGGTTCAATTTTTTCTTTTTTTAGACAGGGTCTTGCCCCAGGCTGGAGTCCAGTGGCGAAATCACAGCTCGTTGTAATCTTAAATTCCTGGGCTCAAGCAATCCTCCCACCTCAGCCTCTCAAGTAGCTCAGACTATAGGCACCTGCCACCACGCCCAGCTAATTTTTGCATTTTTTGATAGAGTCTTCCTACATTGCCCAGGCTGATCTCGAACTCCTGGCCTCAACCGATCCTTCCTACCTCAGCCTCCCAAAGTGCTGGGGGTACGGATGTGAACCACCGAAGCTGGTCAGAACTGGGTTCCAATTCTGACAATGTTGCTTTCTTGCTGTGTTACCTCAGACAGTGACTTTACTCCTCTGAGCCCCAGTCTTCATATTTGTAAAATGGCAGTAACGTTATTGATTCCTTGGGATCACTGAGGATCCAATGAGGTGACGTGTGCAGAGTGCTCTGCACACTGTAGGCGCTTGAGATATTCTGTCTCTCTCTCTGGTATCCCAGGAGCGGTTCTGTCCCTCCCTCGTTAGTGGTAGAGGAGGGTAGTCTCTCGCCCCCGATTTCCGTGCGCCTCTCCTCCCTCCTCAGATGCTGGGGATGTCCCCTCCCTCGGAACTTGCTCGCCCTTCCATGGACCCTGCTACTGCTTGGCTCTTTCCATTACTTGCCTCCACTTCTACCCCACCCCCTGCTTCTCCCTCCTCCTGGGAGCCTTGGTCTGAGATGGGAGAGACTGAGTATCACCAGCAAGGACACCGCCCCACACACAAGAGGCTTCCAGGGTCAGGAGGCCTCATCCGTTCACACTTACTTCACTTGTCTGACCTCTCTGCTCAGAAAGGGGAAGAGACTTGCTCTGGGTTGTCCAGAGTGAGGGACCCAGGCCTGCTGCCCAGCTGCCCCTCAGCCCTCCTTTTTGAGGCCATATCTTAGGGCACTAGGGCTTGCGGTGTGGGGGAGCCCTGAACCTTCTTTGGCTATTGTTGGGGGTGAGCTTCCAGTGCTTTTTAGGCCCCCCCCGGAGGGTGCAGGTGGCTGATGCCAAGTAGCAGCAGAGCCCACTTGGGCCCACCCTCTGCCTCCAGATCCGCCCTGCACAGTCTTGGTGCAGGAAAGACAAAGGCAGGAGGGGGCTCATGGGAAGGGGGGGGGGAGACATGGCCTTGCCTTCCAAAGCCCCTATCTACTGGGGAGACAGAATGCAGACTGGGGGTCCTGAAGGCAGGGCACCAGAGTCACCCTCAAAGAAGAAAGGTGGTTGGTGGTGGGTGTGGCAGTGGTGGGAAGAAGTCAGCCCCTGAGGGACTGAACCTGCAAGAGGCTGAGCTGGGGAAGTGGGGGAGGAGGCAGAGAGGGGGCTGAGCAGCCCAAGATGGGGGATAAACTGAGTCCCCCAAAGATGAAGAGGAGGATACAGACCACTCAGGAGAGAGAGGAAGAGATGATGGGGGGAGGGCGCCAAGGGGGTGAGGCAGGGCAGGCCCTCTCCCTGACCCTGGCACAGCTGGCCCTCCAGCCCTAGTGGGGGACAGGGGAGGGAGATTGCCACTGGAGGGCCCTGGGGTGGGGGCTGAGCACCGAGTCTCTCCCAGCCCGCAGGTCCTCATGCAGGAGGCAGCTGGGAACCACCCACGCTCATCTGGCATCTCACGCCTCCACCGGGGGTCCCAACATCAAAGCCAAGGCACGCAGTGGAGCTGGTGTTCCAGAGGCCCAGCTGTCCCCCACCCCACCCCAGCCTGGCTCCTCAGTTCCTCCAGCTGAGTCCTCCCCCGCCTGCCTCCAAGCAGGAGGGACTAAGGCTAGACTCTGAGGACCTGAGAGGCTTGGTCTGGGAGCCTGGAGGTGGAGCTTTGATCTGAGCCCTGGGGAGCCCCAAGGGGCTGAGCTGCTGATGCTGAAGAAACTCTGGGCTGGGAAGGGTCGTCTGGGCAGATGGCAAATGCTGCCAGCTTTACCTGCAAGTAAATCCAGAAATCAGACCCATGCCAGCCATCTCTCAGCCTGAAATGGCTCCCGGCTCCCACCTTGCCCCCAACTCCTCAAAGTCTATTCTTGACATAACAGACCAAGGAAGTTGTCCACATGGAGGTCACACCCTTTCACTGTGCTCAAAGCCCCCCCCCAGGACTTCCCAGCTCATCTGGAATAAAAAATCTAAAGTCCTTGTTATGGGCCCCAAGGCTCTGGATCTGCTACCATTCTTCCTGCCACACCCCAATCCCAACTTTTAAAAACACATTGTCTAGGCCTGCACGGTAGCTCACACCTGTAATCCCAGCACTTTGGGAGACTGAGGCGGGTGGATCACCTGAGGTCAGTTCGAGAGCAGCCTGGCTAACATGGTGAAACCCCGTTTCTACTAAAAATACAAAAAATTAGCCGGGTGTGGTGGCATGTGCCTGTAATCCCAGCTACTCAGGAGGCTGAGGCAGGCTAATTGCTCGAACCCGGGAGGCGGAGGTTGCAGTGAGCAGAGCTCATGCCATTGCACTCCAGCTTGGGTGACAAGAGCAAAACTCCGTCTCAAAAAAAAAAAGAAAAAGAAAACCCACAAACACACAAGTCTAATATCAACATGTATATTGTGTCCATTGTTTATTGTCTGCACCTGTAGTCCCACTACCTAGACAGAACAGTGCTGGCCTCAGAACTAGTGTTTTATACGCATTTGTGGAATGAATGGATGAGGTGGATGAGGGTGCACACATTGGAAAAATCATTTAATCCCTCTGAGCCCATTTCTTCATGTGGACAATTAGGACCAACCCCCAGAGATGGAAAAGGACAAAATCTCAGCCCAGCATTCGGAGACTATCGCTGAGGCTGGGGGCAGGAGGAGCTGGGCTGGGGGTCATCAACTCTGGAGAGGAGCTGTGCGGTGGGTCGGCAAGCAGTGGTTAAGCGCCACTGAATCCCCAGGCAAGAGAGGTGCTGCCCTCCTGTCACGGCCCGCACAGTCAGAGGCTGGGCAGGGAGGGGAAGGACGGAGGGGGTTTTCTTGATTGGAGGGGGGGAGTGGGAGGAGCAGCTGACATCGGAAGTTGGGAGGTGGGATTAATTCTGAGAGGGGGTCAGGTGAGGTCGGGAGTGGTGGGCTTGAGATGGGGGCCGGCTCTCCAAGGTGGAGGTGGGAAAGGGGGCGTGTCTGGCCCCCTACCCCTAAGACCTCAGTAGCTGGAGGAATGGGCACTCTACCCTCCCCCGAAGAGCTCCCAGCTCTGTTAATTGGGAGTTGAGGCGCAGGAGCAGGGAGGGTGTCCAGGGTGCGGATTCTGCCCTCGGCTCAGAGCCCCGGTGGGTAGGGGGAAAGGAAGCGGGGGCTGAGCGGCCAGGGATCGCCCCCGGCTCAGGAGAGAGGCCTTTTGGCATTACCCTGCCCCTCTGTTCCGGCCACCAGAGCCGAGATGCCGAGGAGAGGGGCGCCGCGATCCTCCTCCCTGGGCAGGGTGCTCCCTCGAGGGGGGGCCGGGAAACTGAGGGCGTCCCCTTCTCTTGGGGCGGGGGGAAGGGCGGAGCCTAGCACGCTGTTCTCCCACCCCCAGGACTGGCGGGGACCCCCCTAGGGGAGGGGCTCCGGGTGAGCGCTGCGGGGCGTCTCCCTCACAGTCCCGCCCGCCCCTCCGGCCGCCCCTGCCGCGCGCGCCGCAGCAGCGCCGCCTTCCCTGCGCAGTCGGTGTCTCTGCGTCGCTGGGTGAGTGGGGGCCCCTCCAGCCGGGGCAGGGGGATGAGGGCAGGGGGTTCCCGGAGCCGGGGACCCACGTCCAGGGCTTCCCAACCCCGCCGTTCCCGCGCTTCCCGGGCATCCTTGCCTCGGGGTGGTGGGGGGCGCAGGGTCCGGGGACTCCCTTGGGGAGCGCGCGGTGCTCTCCAGGGTCCTGACCGCCCAGTGACCGGCCCCGAGGAGCCGCTTTCGGCCGCCCGGGAGCGCCCCCTCCAGGAGGGGCCACGCGCTAAGCGCTGTCCTAGTGCTGAGCGGATGGAGGCGGTGGCTGGGGGCCAGAGCTGGGGGAGGTTTGGAGCGGGTCCCCGGGGCTGGCTTCTCAGGTCGAGCTTGAGGGGGTTCCTCCCATGTGGAGGACTTGAGGTCTATGAGGACAGCTGAATCTTCTTCCAACTGGGAGGGGCAACTCCGAGGGTGGCAGAGCGAGGGGGGGTACTGGAGGAGCTCTCCTGCTCCGCGCATCTCTCTGCCCCCGCTCCGGTGACCCAGTTCCTTGGACCTTGAGGAGGGCAGTGAGGGACATGCCCCAGCCCTTCTCATTTCCTCAGTCCTTTCCCACTCACTCGTCCAGTCCTTAGCCTAGGTCATAAGAGGCTGGTCTAGAAAGGAGGGGCACCAACTTACAGAAACATGCATGTGACACACCGCCGAGGACACACACGGGTCCCCCAAATGGCCACACGGGCTCATTCCCTCATGCTGTGATGGGTGCATACCTGATCACATGCACATCCGATGCACATGGACCGACATAGATGGAAAGACACGGCAGGCGAATGCAGTGCAAAAAGCAGCGGCACACGTCATGCATGAGCACATGCACTCACAACACACCCATTCACATGTGTGCAGAGCTTCATGCACCTGTACGCACAAGGAACCCCCTCATTGCCCCAAGTGGGTGGGGGTCACTTGCACACACCCCTACACCCCTGTGCAGAACTGGCTGGCTGTTTCCTCTTCATTGCCTTCTACTCAGCCTCCACAATCTAACCTCCACTCAAGGGACCTTTCAGGACTAGATGAAAGGTAAGTGTTGGAGAGGCTTGGATGGGCATGGGGGTGTCTCCTTGGAAAAGGGGCCTCCAGGAGGTCTGGGAAGGTTTTCAGCTCCCTATCCTGGGACCTGACAGCACCCCTGGGAAAACGGAAGGAAAACAAAGAAAAATGGCAAGGGTGCCTGAAGGTCCCACGTGCAGCTGGCCATGTGAGAGGTGTCAGCATGCGAGTTGGCGTGTGATGGCATGTGTGAGACATGTGGGGTCGTGGGCTGGTGTGTCTTGATGCACAGGGTATGGGAGTTGTGCGTGGTGCCATGTGTCAGTTCATGTGAGTTGTGGAGCAGAGGAAATGTCGCCATGTGTGGAGGCATGCTGACCCATGGGTGGGAGTGAGCTGGTACGTGAGTGGCATGGGATCCAGCGTGTGGATCTGGTGAGCTATGAAGCATACAGTTATCAGTATACATTCATTTGCACAGTTTTTGCATGAGTTTTGTGGCACCTGGGTATATGTAAATCATTTTTATTTAACACTTACGTAGCACTTATCTATGCAGCCATGGTTCTAAGTGCTTCACACGTATTAACTAATTTAATCCCACAACAATCCTCTAAGGTAAGTACTGTTATTACCCCACTTTAAAGATGAGGCAGAGAGAGTTTAAGGAATTTGGCCAAGGTCACGTAGCTGGTAAGAGGAGGAGCTGGAATGCAAACCTAGGTGATCTGACTCGATCACAGTAACACCCACAGTAACACCTCCCTATGCTGCCTCTTGTTGGGCACACCTGTCAGAGGGAGAACAGGGCAGTGTCTGGGCTGCAGGTAGGTTCTGTGCTGAGCAGGCACATGTGAGGCAATGAGAAGCCAGTGGGTAGGATGGAGGAGGATCAGGTTTTCTGCACCTCTGTGGGCAACTCCAGGAGTCAGCCCTGCAATGCCATGGCTGTGTGACCTGAAGCAGCCACCTCACATCTCTAAGCCTGCCTTCTCATCTGTAAAATGGGGCAGGTTCCCATACCTCCTGTTGTGAGGGTGAGATGGTATGCATTTGTGAAGGCTTAGTGGCTGGCACTGAGAAGGGCCTCAGCAAATGTGAAACCCTTCCCTTCCTCCCTCTCCGGTCTGCTCCCCAGGAAAGTGTGTGGTCCAGGCAGATAGCATGGAGCATGGCACAGACACAGGATGCCTGGGTCTAGGTTGTGTGATCTTGGGCCATTTCCTCTCTTTCACTGGGCCAAACGAGAGGCAGGGATGGCTGGTGGCAGGGGTCCCATCTGAAGCAGTGTCAGGTAGCCAGGAGGACCTGATCACTCCTCTCTGTCCCTTGACCCCCTTGGGGACCCAGGTGGGACTTGGCTCGGCGGCCATGGGCAAGCAGAACAGCAAGCTGCGGCCTGAGATGCTGCAGGACCTGCGGGAGAACACGGAGTTCTCAGAGCTGGAGCTCCAGGAGTGGTACAAGGGCTTCCTCAAGGACTGCCCCACAGGAATCCTCAACGTGGATGAGTTCAAGAAGATCTACGCCAACTTCTTTCCCTATGGTGACGCCTCCAAGTTCGCCGAGCACGTCTTCCGCACCTTTGACACCAACAGCGATGGCACCATAGACTTTCGGGAGTTCATCATTGCACTGAGCGTGACCTCACGCGGCCGCCTGGAGCAGAAGCTCATGTGGGCCTTCAGCATGTATGACCTGGATGGCAATGGCTACATCAGCCGGGAGGAGATGCTGGAGATCGTGCAGGTGGGCCCCTGGGCCCCTCAGAATGCCAGGCGCAGGGTCTGGCAGCTTGCACCCACCACCCCCTTTATCCTCTCAGCAAACCTCATAGGCAAGTGGAGGCAGGAGCTATTCTTGCAATCCCATTTAAAAAATTGTTTCTTAGGAAATATTTCCCATTTAAAGAAAAGTTGAGAAAACTCCCCTATACCCTCTACCCAGATTCACCTATTTACATTTTGCCACAGTTGCTTCCTCATTAGTTATGTGCGTGTGCATGTGTGCAGACGAGTGTGTAACGTTTTCTTGTTGTTCTGAACATTGGCCCTTTACCCCCAGATACATTAGGATATATTTCCCAAAAATAAGGGCATTCTCTTACATAACCCATAATATGATTACCCAAGCCAGGATATTTAACTTAGAAACAATGCTATTATCTAATCTACCAACCATATTCCAATTTTGCCAACTGTCTCCATAATGTTCTTTGTAGCACTTTCGGCCCTGACCTGGGGTCATGCATTGCATCTAGTTCTCATGTCTCTTTAGCCCCTTTAATCCAGGATAGCTTCTCATCCTTTATTTTTTATGAATTGACATTTCTGCACAGCACAGTCCAGTTATGTCTTATTGATCCTTATTTACACCAGAGGAAACGGATGCTCAGAGAGATAAAGGGATTTGCTTGAGGCCCATAGCCTGCGTGAGTGGGCCATCTGGCACCACTGTCCAAATTCCATCTGGATACCCAGCCACCTTCTAACTGATTGAGGGCCCACTAAGAGCCTAGCCTTGAGTGAGGTGCTCATGAGCTCAGTGCATGCTTACAACAACCCCATGAGACTCAGAGAGTCTCAAAGTCACACAGCACATAAGTGAGACAAGCTCTGGCTGGCCACTACTCAGAGTTGTCTACTGAGAGGGCTCTGGACTCCTGGTCAGGAGGTCTGGCTTCCAGTTCTGGAAGTGGCCTTCACTCTTAGGTTGCTCATCTGTATAACGGACATGGTGATACTGACTTCACAAGATTTAAGGACCTTATGTAGTGCCCTTTGTGAGTACAAGTTTAAGTGTGATACATGTTAGCTTTATTTCAGAAACCTCCCATAGCACCCATCCCCCTCAGCCCAGGCTTGAAGATGGCCAGGGCTCTGGTTCCATTTTACCTGTCCACTTCTTTGCCTGCCTTTTTCCTAAACCTTTACAGGTTTCTTCACCTGTTAAGGGGATGTTAAGCCCCTGCCTCACAAGGTTATTGCAGGGATAGAGTGAGATAAGGGCTCGAGCGGAGGGCCTGGCATGTAATTGGTACTGAGTAGACATTAGCCATTGTCTGTTATTATTTTCTCCTCTGCACATCCTCTTTTCTAGCCAGAATGGCCTTTTCAGCATCTCTGAAATGTGCCCTGACTGATCCTGTCATGCAGCTCTGCACAAGCTCTTGTCCCCTTTCCTTCTACATCTCTGAATCCTTTCCCTTCTCGTCCCCCAGCCCCACAGACTGTTGCCCCAGCTACTGTTGGATTCTTGACTTTGGCTTCTCCCCTTGCTAAGGTCTGGGCCTGCTCTCCAGGTGGAGATGTGATGCCCTCCCCATACATATGGCTGAGAGGGGGAGAGCCTTAACGTTTGTCACCGACTCCTGTGGGCCAGGCATTTGACTGTTTAGTTGCTTGATGGTAGGGGGATTTGGGGATCCTGATGGTAGGGTCGGGTGGCCAGGGTTGGGGAGGATCACCAGGCATGGCAGCAGCTGGATACTGACCAATCTGGAGGGATGTTCACATTCTACCACTCAGTGTGGTGCATTGGTGTGTGCTGGCAAACCTGTCCTGCTGGAGCCACCATGCCTAGAGCATAAGTCAAGCCAGACCCACTGCCTGGGCATCCTCAGGACCCCTTTCTTGTGGCCTCTGCTGTCCAGGCCCTGGCTTCCTTTATGGTGGCCCTGTGGCTCCAGACGGCTGGTGCACACAGAGCTCTGCAAGCCCCAGTGCCTGATTAATGACAAGTCAGCTCCCATGAAACCATGAGTGAGCAGCAATTCCAGACAATTAATTAGGAGGCCCAGGAGAAGGCTGTCACGGGGTAGTGGTCACTGGCTCAGTTCTTCTCAAGACCCAGCCCTGTGCCAGGTAGTGGACACACTGGAAAGGAAGAGACTGTGCCTCTTGGGGCTCCCACTCTGGTGGGGGGAGACAGATGTGGAGGTCCCACTGACCAGCTCAGTGACAGGGGTGTAAAGGTGTCATCTGGGAGCCAGGGGACTGAGTGGCAGGGAAGACTTGAGGACCTGGAGGATGAATACTGACTAATATGAGCTGCTGTTTACTGACCACCCACTCATACTGATCTCCCAGATGAGTACTCTTACAGGTGAGTTTACAGATGAAGAAACTGAGGCTCACAGAGGTTAAGTACTTGTCCAGGGCTACACAGTTAGTGAGTAGTGGAACCAGGATGGCACTCCAGGTGCATCCAACTTTAGAAACTTGAGACTGCTAGACCCCTCCATTCATGTGCTAGTCAAACAGGTACTAATATCCCGTCACAACCGTGGCTACCATTCATTGAGCAGTTATTACAGACCATGCCTAATGCTAAAGGTCCTGCTGATCGTCACCATCCCTCCAGCAGCTAAGAGGGAGCAGGTACAAATTGAGTCTCTGCCATCAATTTCCTTTCTGAGCCTCAGTTTCTTATCTGGAAAATGGGTTTCATGATACCTGTTTTTCAGGACTGGTGTGAGGTTTAGAAATAGTGCATATAAAGCACCTGGCACAGAGTGGGCCCCTGATAAAATGGTAGGTAGTATTGTTATTGCAGGCAGAGACTGTAAAATGCAGAGACTGTAAATGCAGAGACTGTAAAATGCAGAGTGTAAATGCAGAGACTGTAAAGGCAGAGACTGTAAATTCTCCAGCGAATCTGAAGGGCCAGGGGTGTTGGCTGTTGGCAGAATCACCTAGCCAGGGGAGGCCTGATGGTGGAGGGTCGGCAGTGGACAGATTGTGAAGCAACTTGAATGCCAAGGGCCGAATGCTTCGAACTTGGTACAGAGGGGAGGTGGGAGGCGCCAATGGCTTTTAAATAGGGAAGTCCCTGCCTGGTGCCAGGTTCTGAGGATATGAGCATCAGCTAGATGCCCATGGCCTTCATCTGTATGGTGGGGACTAGGAACAACCCTACAAAGACATAATTACTTCCGGAGAGATGTCTGCAAAGGAAAAGTCCGGCAGGCTCTGGGCCCAGATGCACCCTGACCCAGCCTGGGTTGGAGAAGACCTCACTAAGAAAACAGCTTGTAAACTGAGCCCCAAGGAGGAGTGGGAGGCAGCAGAAGGAGCTGGATGCAAGGCGGGCCTGGGGGGAGGCCTGTGTGTGACGGGAGTGAGGGGGTGGTATGCGGGCTGGGGAGGTAACAGTGGAGATCTGTGTTTGGAAAGAGCTTTGGAGGCAGCATGGGGGACAGACCTCACGGACAGAGGCTGGAGAGAGACCAGTGTGGAGGCTGAAGCTGGATCTGAGGCAGAAGTTTATGGGATGGGAGAAGAAGGGAAGCTTCTTGGAGGAAGTGTCGGTGGGGTAAAGATGGAAGATTGAGGAAAGAGTCCTTGAGCTCCCGGGGCACTGGGACCCAGGGCATACCACAGGCCAAGCCCGGAGTGGTGCTCTGTACATTTAGTGCAAGAACGCTTTCGCGTCACCTCGGGAGCTACTGCACGTGGCGGCTGCCGCCTTCTGCCCAGTCGAGCCTGGCGGTCCATCCCCGCTGCAGATGCTCATTTGCATTCATTTGCATACACTTCCCCACCCCTCTGGCCCTCCAGCCCGCGCCGCGTCCCTGACAGCTGCAGATGTCCCCGCAGCGCAGAGTCGCCCCTCGGACCGGCGCCTCCTTGGGACCACCGAGCGCGGGCCGCCCTGGGCCCCCGTGCCAGCTCGATACTTACCTCCGACCCGCACCCCGGGCACGTGCTCCTGAGCCCGCCGCTCCAGGCCCTCCACTGTCAGGCCCCGGTGTCTTCCAACATCTCTCCTGAACCCCCGGCGCCCCCAAATTCCAGGCGCCTGCTTGGCGCTTTCACCTGCAGCGCCTCTGCTCTTTTCCCTCCCAGCCCTCCAAGCGAGCAGGGCAGGGCCCGCCCGATAGCCCTTTCTTCTGCGGAGCCTTCCAGGACATGCCTTCCGAAGCCCCCGACTCCCCATGCCTCCGTGAACCCCACTCCACCTTCCTCCGGCGGGGGCAGCAAACGTCAGCGAGCCGGGGGCGCCTCTGAATCTCGGGGATGGGGGCTCGGGCAGGCTCCTCTCACTCCCCCCCCTCCCTCCCGCTCCCAGGCCATTTACAAGATGGTTTCCTCTGTGATGAAGATGCCGGAGGACGAGTCGACCCCGGAAAAGAGGACTGAGAAAATCTTCCGCCAAATGGACACAAACAACGACGGTGAGAGGCAGGGGCGGGACCGGGTGGACGGGGCGGGCGCCTCTCCCTCCCACCCTCGCCTCCCTCTCCCGCTCCCGCTCAGCCTCCCCTCGCTTGGCTGCCGCCTCCTTCCCCATCACCGCTCCCCCTCGCCCTGCAGGCAAGCTGTCCCTGGAGGAGTTCATCCGCGGGGCCAAAAGCGACCCGTCCATCGTGCGCCTGCTGCAGTGCGACCCCAGCAGCGCCTCCCAGTTCTGAGAGGAGCCAGGTCCCCCTCCTCCCTGCCTTCACCGGCCCCCTCCCGGCTCTCAGCTTCCTCTTCTTTGTGTCTATCTGACTGGGGGCCAGACGGGGGAACCCTCGTCCCCAGGTCTGCCCTGTGGGGGGGGCCTCCGGGAAAGGGAACCCTGCGGTACTCCCCGGCCCAAGCAAGCAAGCTGTTAGCACCCCCTAATCCCAGAGGCAACAACAGAGACACAGGCTGGCTTGGTCTGCCCCTCAGTCAGGCCCCCTTACTGAGACATCCCACCCACCCAGCCCCAGGCCAGACCCCTCCCCCAACGGGGCAGTCTCCCCGTCTTGCAGGTCTCATCTTGGGGGGGTGGGGTGAGTCATGCCCAGGGTAGGAGCCTGTCTTTTTATCTGTAAGGGAGAGGAGGATTCCAGGGGTGTGGAGATGAAGGAAGAGGCTTCTTTGAGCCAGGCTTCCCTGCAGGAGGGCCTCACCCCTTCCCACCCCAGTCCTTGCTGGTCCCTAGGCCAAGCCACCAAGTGAAACCTCCCAGGATACCAGCCCGCCAACTGTGGGTCCCAGGAGAGCCCTGCCTGCCTTTAACACTTGGATACGCACAGACCCACGTAGCTCTCCGTGTTTTGCCTCACACACACACACAGGCCCACAGACAGATGGGCAGATGCACCCAGAGCCCTGTGCACAGTGTCCTGCGTGGGAAGAGACACCCCCCCCACCCGCTGAGCCCATCCTCCCTCTGTCCCCCAACCGTCCCCCTGCATGCAACCAAATGGAGCATCTCTGTTCTTTTAATAATTTCAGAATAAAGTCTCATTTCAGTGCAGTGGCCTGGGTGGTGGGGGAGGGGGTTGAAAGCCCCACTTGAGTCCCCCAGTAGTCCATTGAGCCCTCTCAGGCCAGCTCCAGGAATCCTGGCCTGGTCACAGAGCAGAGTTGTTTGCAGGGTCCTAGTGGCCATGGGCCCTGGGCAAGACATCATCTCTCAGAGGGTCACAGGCTCTGAGCTGATGTAGCTCAGCAGGTCACGGCTCTCCACCGGCTCTGGGCTCTCCGGCATCTGCAGAGACACAGGAGGCTGCCAGACCCACTGGTTCTCGGCTTGGGTCTCCTGCTCCAGGACATCCAGGAAATGGGAGGAGGGGGAGGGCTGGAAGGATCTCTGGGGACAAAGGGGCATCACTACCCACCCCACTGCAAGAGCCAGGCCAGACCCTTGGAATGCCCCCAGTGTGAGCCCAGATGCCCCTGCCACTCCAAGACTCTTCCAGGGCCCTAGGAGAGCCAAGTGTCAGCTGTGTGAATCTGCTGGGAGATCTCACCTCTCCCAGCCGCCAAGCCTCTCCCTTCACTCCTGGAGAGAAGACTTTGCCCCATTTCTCAAGGTGGGGGCCCATACACAGGGGTGGAGCAGAGCAGCCTGGGCTCCCTGGCAGAGGCTCCCAGGAAATCTGGGGAGTCAGGGCTGTGGAGGGGACTTACCATGTGGTGGCTGCTTTCCCCACCAGGGCCTCAGCTCCAGCAGCTGGTGGGTGAGCTGAGCACAGCGCACAGCAAACACGTTCTCCGCTACGCAGAGCACTAGGGCGATGCCCCAGAGGCACAGGCTGGAGCTCTGCGGGGCATGGGGTAGAGATGGCTGGCTGGGGTTGGGGGTGGCGAGTGGACTCCAAAAGCCCTTCCCACCCCTGCGAGGGCCTGGTGCTTCTACCCCAGGCCTGGGAACTCACATAAATGCGTGTGGGGTCGAAGGGACAGTCAGGTGCGAGAGCCAGTAGTTCAGAGCTCCCAAAAGTGCAGGCAGCCAGCAATGCCTTGCCCTGGGTGGCGAAGGTCACGGCGATGGAGGCCAAGAGGCCAAGGGCACAGGTCAGAGAGAGAAGAGCACAGGCCACGCTCGAGCTAAACACTGTCCAGCGCTGGATGGGGGAGGCCACTGGTCAGTGGGTGTTGTGCTTGGCCCCCATGGGCAGCTCTGACCTCCCTGAGGGTCAGCCTCACCCCCTCCAAGGAGGCCAGGCCCTTGGGGGTGGCTGCTGCCCCTACCCTTCCCCCACAGTCCCATCCCAGGAGGCACCACATACCAGGGGGGTGCTGGGGAGGTAGCGTGACAACACAATGCCTGCGATGCCTGAAGTGATGACCTGTAGGGAAGACTCAAGTCAGCCCTTACTCCTTGTCTGGAGGGGCGGGGACAGGGGGATCAGGGCCACTCTGGGATAATGACCTCACCAGTACCAACCATGGCCATCCAGACTCCCTCACCCCTTGCCCCCTGCTTAGCTTGGGCCTCACATCTCCACCTGCCTCCTCATAGTCCAGCCTGGAGTGATGTTTCTAAAACAGTCACTCCCTGTCTACAACCTTCTATGAGTACCCACTGCTACGGCTGTGTCTCAGCCAGGGTTGTGTATCCTGGGGCCACCGGGGCATGCCAGGGTATGCATGGGACACACCTTTCTGGAATGGAAAAGATTTTGGAAGAAACTAACCCAGTTAGCAAGGAACTAAAATCAAAATTGTTACACTCAAACAAACCAAGACATGTTATGGAGGAGAACTTTAAATCTCTGGGAGTATTTTCAATGATTCCAGGCTTTCAGTGACCAAACCCCCTCCCCAGCCCTGTTGGCTTCTCAGCCCCCACCTGGGCTACTCTCCTCCCTCACTGCCCTGGAAGTGGACGCCCATACACAGCCTGCTCAGGATGCTGCCCACACACCCTCACCAGGAACACCCTTCCTGCTCCTCTGCCTGTGTGGATCCTGCCGGCCCTGCTCAGGTTTGCACATGCTTCCCTAACCAGCCTTGATCCCAAGGGGTGGGACCACCCCACAATTCAGCCCAACAACCACCCTCTGGATCTTTGGGCTCCACCCAGTCAGTCTTCCTCCTGATGTTCCTCACTGGACCCATCTGAGGCAGGTGGTATGACGGGGGTCCTGGGATCCAGGCCCAGCATGGATCTTTAATTCGCATGAAAGCCACAACCACGTGCCTCGATCTCTCTGGGCTTAGCCCTGCTCTGCAGGATGAGCTCACAGAAAGGACACTGGCTTTGGTGTCAGACACAAATAGGTTCCAGTCTGGTTTGGCTTCTGTGTATCCGCAGGAGGTCGGGTGAATCCCTGAATCTTGGTTTCTCTTTTGTGAAATCGGGATAATAATGGCCCCCAGTTGCTGGGAGCGGTGAGGACTAACTGAGTGAAGGGAAGGCTAAAGTGGTCCAGCCCAAAGCCCATCCCTGGTGGACCTCCTCGCCCTGAGCTCACTGCTTTCCCTGCCTTCCTCACAACAATATCAGTCAGAGGAACTCCAAGGACCCTGCACACATCCGCCCAGCTCTGCCCCGCCCACTGACAAAGCCTCTCCTACTTGCTGGGACCTCTGACCCCCATTCTCCAAGCCTGGAGGCCACGCAGGCTGTCCGAGCTTTATTTTGCAAGGGAGGAACAGGCCTAGAGAGAGAAATAAGTCCCTCAGCCAGGCAGAGGCAGGGATGGAATTCAGACATCGATGTGCAGAAGGATCTTCCCCCGAGGCTATGGCCACTTCTGCTGACCGGCAGGAAAGAGCTTTAGAAACTTGAGACTACCAGACCTGTCCATTCATGTGCTAGTCAAACAGGTACTGATATCCGGTCACAACCGTGGCTACCATTCGCTGAGCGGTTGCTACAGATCAGGCCTAATGCTAAGCTCCTGCCAATTGGTTTTCTCAGCATCTCCAGAACAGATCTTAGCCATTTCCACCTCCAACCTTTCCGTCTCACATCCTCTGTACTCGGAATGCCATCCCAGCTTCCTTTCCTGCCTACTGCTAGCCTCAACATGCCACATGCCTGGGCTATGGTCATGGCAGCCCGTTTGTGAACTCCTGCTCATCCACTAAGACCCAGCTCAGAGGCCTGCACTCTGTGAAATCCCCCGGGACCCTCCCAAACTCACCTGCTGCTCCTTTCTTCTGTCCAGTGGTGCTGTGGATATTTCTCGAGCATAATGATAAGCTTAGCTCACAATAGCGGGCACTAACAACATGCCAGACACTGTGCTGAGCACTTTGTGTGGATGAGCTCATCTGTCCTCATCAGGACCCTGGGAGGTAAACACTGTTACCATCCCCATTTTATAGATGAAGAAGTGAGTGACTTGGGCAGTTGGTGGTGGACCAAGGGTTAGTCCTTGAGGCTGCTGCCTACCATGGATTCTGGGTGGGGATTTGTTGAAGACCCTTCAAGTCCCCTCCATCCTCCCCCACCAGCCACCCTCCCAGCCTGGCCATACCACGATGGCGGAAGTGACAGACAGGATGTTGACCACGCAGTACTGCAGAGCCACAGCATCGTGGGGGGGTGCCCACGTAGCGCAGCACTGTGCCATGGAGCAGGGCGGCTGTGATGAAGCTCACGTGGCCCAGCACCACCAGCACCAGGCCTGTCTTCATCAGCACCTTCCGGAAGTCGTCCACACTCAGGCCTCCTGTGGGGGGACAGCTATGTCAGGGCTGTTCGTGGGGCTTATCCTGCTGGGCAGAAGGGGAAGCCAAGGCCCTGGCCCTAGTGATGTACATTGGGTTCTAAATGTATTTCTGGATGACTTGGAGCCAGTAACTTGCCTTCTCTGAGCCTCAGTCTCTTCATCCATAAACGGGGTTGGGGATGCCTTTGTGAGTCCCAAGGACTCTAAGGCTGGACAAGCATACAGGTGACTCGTAGCAGTAGTGCTTGTTAGCGTTCAAGGTCATGAGTGGGGGGGTGCTAGCTCAGGTCTCTAGCTCTAGACTTCGAGATCTTTCCACTAAGCTCCCCATTTACTGATTCATGTGTTCATTACACATGTTCACAGAGTGCCTGCTCTGTGCCAGGCCCTAGGGTACCACAGTGAGCTCCACAGTCACTCTCCAGGCCACAAGGAGCCAGAGTTTATTAGGTAGGAATTGGGCCCTGCTCAGTACTCAGCTTGGTGGATAGGGCCTGGTACACAGCAGATGCTCACAGAGCTGCTGAACTGAACTGCCCAGAGCCAGGTGAGTCTGGGCAGGTAACTCAAAGCTCTGAGTCTCCAGGTCCCCATCTGTAAAATGGGAAGAAGAACCTTGCCTCTTAGTGAGTCCATGAGGAAGTGGACGGGAAAGTGTGGCAAACCTTGAGGGTACTGTGAAAAGGAAGCTCTCAGCGCAGGGGGCACTAGACAGGAGGGAGTGAGTGGGGGAGGCTGAGGTCAAAAGGACATTGAGCTGGGCGTGGTGGCTCATGTCTGTAATCCCAGCACTTTGGGAGGCAGAGGTGGGTGGATCACGAGGTCAGGAGATCGAGATCATCCTGGCCAATATGGTGAAATCCCATCTCTACTAAAATATAAAAAATTAGCCGGGTACACCTGTAGTCCCAACTACTTAGGAGTCTGAGGGAGGGGAATTGCTTGAAACCGGGAGGTGGAGGTTGCAGTGAGCCGAGATCGAGCCACTACACTCCAGCCTGGTAACAGAACAAGACTTCGTCTCAAAAAAACAAACAAACAAACAAAAAACAAACAAAAAATTGGGAATTGGGACAGTGGGACTCATTCAGATGCTTTCAGTGGCAAAGTGGCAACCTAGCCCTACCTGCACATGCCAGCTCCCCAACCTGCTCTCTGGAATTTGCCTGAGTCCTAGCTCTGCCCTCAAGGAGACACACTACACTGGCCCCCAGGCCCTGCCAGCCCCTCACTAGAGCCAGCTCTGAGACTTGAAGACTGTGGTCAGGCCCCAGAACTAAACATCCCCTTCTTTAACTGCTCCTGATGGGATGTGACTCTGAGTCTCCCCATCTGTGGTAGAGCCGTTTGGTCATATTTAATATATGGGAGCTCTGCAGCTAAAAAAAAAGAGGCTGGGCACAGTGGTCATGCCTGTAATCCCAGCACTTTGGGAGGGCAAGGTGGGAGAATCACTTGAAGCCAAGAGTTCAAGACCAGCCTGATCAACATAGCAAGACCCCATCTCTACCAAAAAGATAAAAATAAGAAATTAGGCATGGTGGTACATGACAATAGTCCCAGTTATTCAGGAGGCTGAGGCAGAAGGATCCTTTGAGCCCAGGAGGTGGAGGCCACAGTGAGCTATGATCATGACATTGCACTCCAGCCTGGGCTACAGAGCCAGAGAACCTGTCTAAAAAAAACGAAATCTCTGGATGTTCTCTGGGACATTTGTGCCAAGCTGTGCCAAGAGGCAGTCCCTAGGGAGCAGGAGAGGGATGGGGCCATTCGGTCACAGACTTGCTGTGTGACCATGCACCAGCCCCTTCCCTCTCTGGGCCCCAAGTTCCCCATCTATAAAATGGGGAGGCATTGGTCCACCCAGCCTCTGAGACCCCTGGAGCCCGCAGAAACCTCTGGAGCTGAACCAGGTCTAGGAGAAGAAGAAGGCAGACGATGGGCTGGACAGGTGCTGTGAGACTGAAATGGCATTGTGAAGACAGACTGCCAGCCAAACAGGAAGGGGCATGGCAGATTCAGCGCCGGAGCCTGACCCACCTCACCCCCTCCACTCACCTACCTGGGAGCTCCATGCCTATCTTCCAGCTCAGGGCTGGGCTCAATAACAGCAGCATCCCAGGACCAAGACTTTGGTCAAAGAGGAGGCACAGTGCCAGTGTGAGGCTGTGCCTGGAGCACTGGACTAAGTCTGGAGCCATCCTCGGCTTTATTTATTTAATGTATTGAGACAGGGTCTCACTCTGTAGCCCAGGCTAGAGTGCAGTGGCCTCATCACGGCTAAATGCAACCTCTGCCTCCTGGGCTCAGGTGATCCTCCCACCTCAGCCTCCAGCTAGGTAGCCTGGCTAATTGTTTTTTCTTTTTCTTTTTTTGTAGAGACAGGTTTCACCATGTCGGCCAGGCTAGTCTCTAACTCCTGGACTCAAGCAATCCGCCTGCCTCGGCCTCCTGAAGTGCTGCCTCCCAGATGAAGCCCAGCCGGCTTCACTTCTAGTTACCACTGTGGGAGCTCTAGCAGCACTAACAGCACGGTGCTAAGCGCTTTACTCTTGGGAGCTGCCCTCATCCTCATGGTAGTCCTAGGAAGTGGGAGCTACTGTTCCCCCTCTTACAGGCAAGGAAACTGAGGCTCACAAGATCTTTGGCCAGACAGTAGGGAACTCCCCGACCCGGGGCTCTCTATTGCCCACAAGCGGCATCACTGTGCCCAGGCAGTGGAGGGAGGGGGCACGTTAGTCCCGCTCCCCCGCTGCTGATCCTGTTTGCCCACGGCCCTTCCCTCCTGGCCGCGGGAGAGTGGGAGGTATGCAAGTGGGAGCCCCTGGCAAGGCTGGGGAAGCTGAGGCCTGGTCCCGGGGTCCCTTCTGAGTGAGGTGGGGTCTGCTGTCTCCAGCATCTCCTCTGCCGCCCACCGGGGGGTCCCCGAGGGCAGTCGTGTGCCTCTGCAGGAAAGGAAAGAGGGGGCGAGGGAAAGAGACGCTACAGCCACACGAGAAGACACCCGCAGCGCTCCTCCCTCCATCTCACTGCTGGGGAAACTGAGGCCCAGAGAGGAAAGTGACCCGCCCCAGGCCGCTCAGTAAGTTAGAGGCAGAGCCTGCGGCCTGGCCCCCCGGGGGACTCGGGCTCCCGGCGCAGTGCTCCGCCCCCGCAGGAGGGTTGGGGTGCTTCGGGGCCTCCCACGCGCCCCCAACCGCTCACCGAGGCGCAGACACATGTCGGCTCCGCGCGCGTGCCGCCGCCGGCTTCAGCGCGGCTCCCGAGGCTCTGGGCCGCCGGGGGTACCCCGCTCCCATCCCGCTGGCCAGTCGCCCGCGCGCCCCGCACCGCCGCGCTCGCCCACTTCCCGCCCGGAGCCCGGGGCTGGGCGGCGCCGGGCCAGCCTCCTCCCGTCACCCCCCGGGCCGCCCGGCCCCGCAGCGCCCCCGCGGCTCGTGCGCCTCCCGGCCGGTCCGACCGGCTGAGCAGCCCGCGGCCCGCCCGCTGAGTCAGGCGCCGCCCCGCCCGGCCCGGCCCGCCCGGCGCCCAGCCGCCCGCCCTCTCGGCCCACCCGCGGGGCCCGGCCCGCTCTGCAAGGGAAACTTAGGCTCCGAGGAGCCGCCCCGCCCGGGCCCGCGGGCGAGCTGGGGGCTGCACGGGAGCTGTGGTTCCCGTGACCTGGGGGGCACCTGGGCGAAGAGCCTCCGGGGGACAGGGCTGGGACTGAGAGGGGCAGCGGGGGCGGTGAAGGAGCTGCTGGGGACTGGGGTCTGACCCTGCCTGCTGTGTGACCTCAGGCAAATCGTTTTCCCCTCTCTGCGCTTACCCTTACCGCCTGCGAGCCTTGTCTTCCACGCCGAAAAGGCGCTTTACGTCTCCTTCTTGGTGGGTAGGGCCTCAGTTCCCTTTTTGGAAAATCAGGATAATAATTCCTGTCCCCTAAGGTCGTGGTGAGCCAAAATAGGATACAAAAATGAGATAAGAAAGCGCTTTCGGCCGGGCACGGTGGTTTATGCCTGTAATCCTAGCACTTTGGAAGGCCTAGGCAGGCGGATCGCCTGAGGTCAGGAGTTCGAGACCTGCCTGGTCAACATGGTGAAACTCCGTCTCTACTAAAAATACAAAAATTAGCTGGATGTGGTGACGTCCGCCTGTAATCCCAGTTAATGGGGAGGCTGAGACAGGAGAATCGCTTGAACCCAGGAGGCAAAGGTTGTAGTGGGCTGAGATCTCACCACTCCATCTCAAAACAACAAAACAAAAACAATAACATGCTTTGGAAACTCTCCAGAAGTTTCCAAACTAGCAGGAGCACATAGTAGGAGCTTTATTAGTACTGGCTGTGGGTTACTGAGCCCTTTAATGTGCCAGGATGGACCCCAGTGAGGTCCCTTGTTAGTCTCAGCATCCCTGCGGGGGAGGTACCATTCCTGCACCTTTGGGTTCGGAGACCACTCACCCAAGACCACCAGCTGGAAGTGGTGGAGTAGGCAGGAGCCTGGAATCCCCCAGGTCTCTGTGTCCAAGTTCTGTACAGTGGCCACACTGTGGACGCCTCCCTGGGCTCTCTAGGTCCTTGGAGTGGGCCCATGGGAGGCACTTACTGTGGGGATCTGGGCAACATCTGTTCACAGCTTGCCCTACTTACCCCACTGGGCAGTGGCCCAAAGGGCAGGGGCTGGCCTGATGTCTTTGGGTGCTTGATTGGAGCCTGTCGTGGGGGGCTGTCCACTGACTGTGTGTCTTTCTGCACGCCTGTACTGACCCCCTACTTCGCTGTGCGTGTTGGGCAGTTGGGTCTGATGTGGAGCCTCTGTGGGTCAGATGTGGAGTTTGGAGAACACAGTAACACCACGGGAGGCAGTGGAGCCATTTCTCCTAGGAAGCCCCCCTGGGGCATCCCATCTGGTAACCCCCCCCCGCAGAGATGCTTCCCTGTCATCTGCTGTCTGAAGGGGGGATAATGTGCAGGGGATTCTGGGTGGGGAGACAGATTTGCCAGGTGGAAGGGAAGATGGGGGCAGTTGATGACATCAGGCTGGCACTGGAACGTTGATGTCCTTGGATAATCTTTTAGTAGGGCAATTGGGTAGTACTCATTCATATTATAAATGATCAGACACTTGTAACTGTGGCCCAGAAATTCCATTTGTAGGTCTTTATCCTACCCACCAGAGTACAAAGATATGCATGCATTTAATGGTGTTTGTGAACAAATTGTTCCCAGTAGCAACAATGGCACCAAAATAACCAAGAGTGGTGCAGGGAGCGAGGAGAAGGATTTGCTTTTTGTTTTACGTGTGGCTGTATGTTTGGAATTGGAGTCTTACAATGAACACTTATGCCTTGGTTTTGTTAACAAGGAAGGAAGGGCCGGCTGGGCGCAGTGGCTCATGCCTGTCATTCCAGCACTTTGGGAGGCCAAGGCAGGTGGATCACTTGAGGTCAGGAGTTGGAGACCACCCTGGCCAACATGGCAAAACCCCATCTCTACTAAAAATACAAAAATTAGCTGGGCATGGTGGCAGGCACCTGTAATCCCAGCTACTTGGGAGGCTGAGGCAGGAGAATCCCTTGAACACAGGAGGCGGGGGTTGCAGTAAGCTGAGATCGTGTCACTGCACTCCAGCCTGGACAACAAAACGAGATTTTGTCTCAAAAAAAAAAAAAAAAAAAAAGTCCAGGTGTAGTGGCTCACACCTGTGATCCCAGCACTTTGGGAGGCCGAGGTGGGAGGATCACTTGAGGTCAGGAGTTTGAGACCATCCTGGCTAACACGGTAAACCCCGTCTTTACTAAAAATACAAAAAATTAGCTGGGCGTAGTGGCACGTGCCTGTAGTCCCAGCTACTCGGGAGGCTGAGGCAGGAGAATCACTTGAACCTGGGAGATGGAGGTTGCAGTGAACTGAGATCATGCCACTGCACTCCAGTCTGGGTGACAAGGAAGAATCCATCTCAAAAAGGAAAAAAAAAAAGAAAAAGAAAGGAAGGGCTGCTTCGCCACCACTGCCCTGCCCTCCTTCCACCAACAGTTTTTGATGCCAAAGCCCACCCCCCCAGGGGCTGCCCCCGGAGAGCGCAGGTGGTCACAGCAGAGCCGGTGTCAAACCTCGTGTGTGTGCATGGATGTGGCTTCTCTATCAGTCAGTGTCAGGCAGTCTCTTGACTTTAACCCCCTGCTGGGGCCTTCTGGAATTAGGTTGGGGACCTTTTAAATGCTCCTGCTTCCAGATGCATAGATGATGATTCTCTTTATCCTTGAAACAACACAGAATTAAAGATAATCCATTTTACAGATGAGAAAATTGAGGCCCAGAGAGGTAAAGGACTTTTTATTTTATTTTATTTATTTATTTTTTGAGACAGAGTCTCACTCTGTCCCCAGGCTAGAGTGCAGTGGTGTGATCTCGGCTCACTGCAACCTCCGCTTCCCGGGTTCAAGTGATTCTTTTGCCTCAGCCTCCTGAGTAGCTGGGATTACAGATGCAGGCCACCACGCCCGGATATTTTTTGTATTTTTAGTGAGAGACAGGGTTTGTTTCACCATGTTTGGTCAGGCTGGTCTCGGACTCCTGATCTCATGTTCCGCCTATCTTGGCCTCCCAAAGTGCTGGGATTACAGGCGTGAGCCACCACGCCCGAACTCAAGGACCTTAAAGACCCCACAACATATATCAGTGGCAAAGCTGAGACTTGAACCTGAACGTGTCTGACTGTGAGGCTGCTCCTGACTTCTGAGTGTGTGTGTCTCGGAGGTGGGGAGAGCCACAGCCCCCAGGAGTGTGCCTGCCCTATGGGACCTCTCGAGGAGGGGAAACTTTCCACCTGCTTCTCTCCAGACCATAATTTCCTGGATATTAGTCAACCTCAGCGGTGTGAAGTTATTGCCACTTCTTTTCATTATTGCCATGTGGCCAAAGTCCATCAGTGCCAGCTACCTGGCAAGACTTGGCCCCTGCCCCACCTGTGTGCACACTGGCCTGAGGTTCTGGAAACAACTCCAGTCCTGTACTCTCATTCCTTATCCTCTGTCAACTCACTGTGATATCCTGGCAGCTCACTGCCATTTCCTAGGCCTCAGTTTCCCTATCTGTCAAATGGGGGATGATGATTTTCTTTCCAGCCTTCCCAGATTTTTTGAGCCATAAATGACTTGTGAGATATGAAAATGCGTTGGAACCTAGCCAGAGAAATACAAGTAGCAGTTACCTTCCTGGAACATTTAACAACCAGGTGTGGCCCAGTGCACTTAGCTGGGAGCTGGGTCTCCCCAGGCATGGGCTCCCATGGGGCTGCTCAGCTGGGGAGGTGGATTCCCCTCCCCTCTCCTCCCTTCCTCCTCTCCCCATCCTCCTCCCTGTCCCTCGCTCACCTCCCCTCTTTTCCCTTACCTTCCATTTTCTTTCTTCGAGATGGAGTCTTGCTCTACCATCCCAGGCTGGAGTGCAGGTGTGATCTCGGCTCACCGCAATCTCTGCCTTCCAGGTTCAAGTGATTCTCCTGCATCAGCCTCCCAAGCAGCTGGGACTACAGACGGGTGCCACCACGCTCAGCTAATTTTTTGTATTTTTAGTAGAGCTGGGGTTTTACCATGTTAGCCAGGATGGTCTTGATCTCCTGACTTTGTGATCCGCCTGCCTCGGCCTCCCAAAGTGCTGGGATTACAGGCATGAGCCACCACACCAGGCCCAATTTTTGTTTTTTTTTAGTAGAGACAGGGTTTTGCCAGGTTGGCCAGGCTAGTCTCGAACTCCTGACTTCAGGTGATCTGCCCACCTCAGCCTCCCTATGTGCTGGGATTAAAGGTGTGAATCACCACGCACCCCCTCTTTTTTTTTTTGAGACAGGGTCTCATTCTTTCACCCAGGCTGGAGTTCAGCGGCTCAATGTTGGCTCACTGCAACCTCCACCTCCCAGGCTCAAGCAGTCCTCCCACTTCAGCCTCCCAAGTAGCTGGGACCACAGGCACATGCCACCATGCCTGGCTATTTTTAAAATTTTTTTGTAGAGGCAAGATCTTACTATATTGCCCAGGCTGGTCTTGAACTCCTGGCCTCAAGCAATCCTCCTATCTCAGCCTCCCACAGTGCTGGGGTTTTAGGCTGTGTGCCCGGGTTTATGTTTTGTTTTGTGTTTTTCTATGTGCATATGTGATTTTTTTTTTTCTTTCTCCTCTGAGACTTCTGCTACCTGGCTCCACTCTGCTGTGCCTCCCCATCACCTTCATCTTCACTGCATCTTCCATCTGCCCTGTCACCTCCCTTCATCCATCCATGACTGGAGTTTCTGTCCTAATGTTCTGCTCATCCGTGTGAATGTCCTCCGGTACCCTTCCTTGCCGTCCTCAGTGGCCTTCATCATGACTCTAGCTATTCTGTCCGGAGCCACGCCTAGAACAGCCTTCTCTGAAATCCCAATCCCAGGCATCACCAAGTCCTCCCCGGGAGCATGCCTGGATTCGGACCCCCCGTACCGGCCCCTTCTGTTTCTTCCATTGAGTTAGCCCCTCCTGGCCTCTTCACCACCAACCTTAAACCACCGGGTTGAGCATCTGAAGGCCAGCTCAGTTGTCCCAGTGAGAGATAAGGCCTGTAGGGGGCTTGGACTTGGACCAAAATGGTAGCTGTCAAGATGGAGAGAGGGGAGCAGATTTGACATAGGTAACTCATATGCACATTAACATCTGAAAACCACTGTTCTAAGTCCTCTCACCTCCATATGAAAAAAAAAGTATTTATTTTTTTAGATAGAGTCTCACTCTGTTACCCAGGCTGGAGTGCAGTGGTACCAGCTTGGTTCACTGCAACTTCCACCTCACAGGTTCAGGTGATGCTTGTACCTCAGCCTCCTGAGTAGCTGGTATTACAGGTGCCAACCACCAAGCCTGGCTAATTTTCATATTTTTAGTAGAGATGGGGTTTCGCCATGTTGGCCAGGCTGGTCCTGACCTCAGGCGATCCACCCACGTTGGCCTCCCCAAGTGCTGAGAGTACAGGTGCGAGCTGCTGCACCCGGCGCATATAAACAAATTTTTAAAAATTAGTCTAGAATTTTTATAGAATTTCATAGAATAAAAATTAGTATAGAATTAAGCCGGGTTAAAAAAAATCATTCCTCTCCCTCCTTACTCCTCCCAGCTCCACACAAGGACTCCTCTCCATCCCTCATCCTCTCCCTTTCATCTGCTTTCATCCCATCAGCCTATAAACTCACCCAAGTCTCTTTTGTCCTAAAAAGCACAACCTCCCCCTTGACCCCATTTACATTTCCAGTGACTGCTTTTCACTTCTTTTCCCTTCACCCACAGACCTCTGGAGTGAGTTATCTTTATTTGCTGTCTCCACCTTCCCAACTCTCACTTCCTCTTCCGCTCACAGTAGCGTGGCTTCAGCTTCAGCTGGAAGAGTCCTTGCCATGGTCACCAGCGACTTCTAATTTGGCTAATTCCAGTGGAAGCACTTCAGTCCTTAAGTAGCCACTCTCCCTGCATCTCTTTCTGGAGCTTCCTCCTGCCTCTCTGGTGGTTCCTTCTCAATCTTCTTTGTGGACTTTTTGTCACCAACTCAACGGTGGAATTACTAGATTTTCTTGCGTTCTTTCTGCTTCCTTTACTTTTCCCGTCGGTTGGCTTGTGCACTCTCATGGCTCTCCTTTTATATGATGAATCTCAGATCACTAGTCCAGACTAGATTCTCCTCTTAGCATTGGACTCAGATATCCAACTACCTTACCTTTCCACCTGGGGGTCCCATCACCACCTGAAGCTCAGCAGGCACCAACTGATCACTTCATCTTTGCCCCCAAACTGTATTTTCCTGTCTCAATTGGTGGCATCGTGATGTACCCAAGTCAAAAAGCTGAGAGTCATTCTTTACTCTTCCCTTTCTTTCTACATAAAGTCAATCACCAAGTGCTGGCAATTTATGTCCATAAATATTTCTGTAATGAGTGACTTCCTCTTTGTCTCTGCTACTGTTGCCCTTGTTCACGTAGCATCTCTTGCCCACCAATTATTTTTCCACACTACTGAGTAATCTTCTTAAAGTATAAATTAAATCATTAGATTCTTCTGCTTAAAACCAGTAACATGAAAGAAATGAAAGGCCAGGCACACTGGCTCACACCAGCACTGTGGGAGGCCAAGGTGGGAGGATCATTTGCGGTCAGGAGTTCAAGACCAGCCAGGGGAACATAGCGAGACCCCATCTCTACCCTCCCCGCACCCCCCTGCGAATTAGCTGGGTGTGTGGCACCTGTGGTCCTAGCTATTTGGGAGGCTGAAGTGGAAGGACTGCTTGAGCCCAGGAGTTCACAGTGAGCAACAGAGCAAGATCTTATCTCTTAAAAAGAAAAGAAATTAAAGAAGACGTAAGTAAATAGACATCCTAAGTTCATAGATTGGAAGACTTAATATCATTAAGATGGCAATTCTCACCAAATTGATCTACAGATTCAGTATAATCCCTATCAAAATCCAAGCTGCTCTGAGAGGGAGGTTGAGAGAGGGGTGAGAGTTGAAAAATTACCTATCATCAAGTACAATGTTCATTGTTCGGACACTGGATACAATAGAAGCCTGAACCCCATCACTGAGCAGTGTACCTGTGTAACTACAAGCACATGTACCCCTTGATTCTAAAGTAAAATAGTTTAAAAAATGCAAACAGCCAGGCGAGGTGGCTCACACCTGTAATCCCAGCACTTTGGGAGGCCGAGGTGGGCTGATCACCTGAGGTCGGGAGTTCAAGACGAGCCTGACCAACATGGAGAAACCCCGTCTCTACTAAAAAAAAATACAAAATTAGCTGGACGTGGTGGTGTGCACCTGTAATTCCAGCTACTTGGGAGACCAAGGCGGGAGAATTGCTTGAACCCAGGAGGCGGAGGTTGTGGTGAGCCAAGATTGCACCGTGGCACTCCAGCCTGGGTGACAAGACGGAACTCTATCTCAAACTGCCTTTTTTTTTTTTTTTTTTGCAGAAATTGGTAAACTGATCCTAAGTTATTTATATGGAAATACAGAAGCTCCAGAACAGCCAAAGCAATCCTGAGAAAGAAAAGCGAAGTTGGAGAACTCACATTTCCCAATTCTAATTTACAGTAAAGTTAAAATAAGACAATGTGGTACTGACATAAGGATGGACATATGGATCAATGGAATGGAATTGAGAGTCCAAAAATAAAGAAACCAGAAATAAACAAGATATAAGAATACACGTTTTTCTTTCTTTCTTTTTTGAGAAGGAGTCTCGCTCTGTCTCCCAGGCTGGAGTGCAATGGCACGATCTCGGCTCACTGCAACCTTCACCTCCCTGGTTCAAGCAATTCTCCTGCCTCAGCCTCCTGAGTAGCTGGGATTACAGGCATGGCCACCATGCCCGGCTAATTTTTTTATATTTTTAGTAGGGACGGGGTTTCACCATGTTGGTCAGGCTGGTCTCAAACTCCTGACCTCGTGATCCTCCCACCTTGGCCTCTCAAAGTGCTGGGATTACAGGCGTGAGCCACCACGCCCAGCACATATTTTTCAATTGATCTTTTTCTTTTCTTTTCTGTTTTTTTTTTTTTTGGAGACAGGGTTGCTCTGTTGGCCAGGCTTGATGTAGTCCTGTAGCTTGATGATAGGTCACTATAGCCTTGAATTACTGGGTTCAAGCAATCCTCCTGCCTCAGCCTCCCAAGCACCTAAGACTACAGGTGTATACTACTGTGCTCAGCTAATTTAAACAATTTTTTTTGTAGAGACAAGGTCTCATTATGTTGCCGAAGCTGGTATCAAACTCCTGGTTTCAAGAGATCCTCTTTCCTTGGCCTTTCAAAATGGTGGGATTATAGGTGTGAGCCACCACACCCAGCCTTGGTTAATTGAGTTTTGGCAATTAACTCAATTAACTTGTCGGGAGTTCAAGACGAGTCTGACCAACATGAAGAATGATTGGTCAGGATGCCAAGATGATTCAAGGGAGAAATAATAGTCTTTCAACAAATGGAGCTGGGACAATTGGGTATCCGATGCAAAAGGATGAAGCTGGACCCCTAACTCATACCATGTACAAAAATTAACTCAAAGGCTGGGTGTGGTGGCTCATGCCTGTAATCCCAGCACTTTGGGAGGCCGAGGTGGGTGGATCACAAGGTCAGGAGATCGAGACCATCCTGGCCAACATGGTGAAACACCGAGTCTACTAAAAAAATACAAACAATTAGCTGGGTGTGGTGGTACACGCCTATAATCCCAGCTACTCGGGAGGCTGAGGCATGAGAATCACTTGAACCCCAGAGGCAGAGGTTGCAGTGAGCCAAGATTGCGCCACTGCACTCCAGCCTGGCAACAGAACAAGACTCCATCTAAAAAATAAATAAATAAACTAAAACTGAATCAAAGACCTAAATGTAAGAGCTAGAACTATAAAACTCTTTTAAGAGAACATAGACATAAGTCTTTGTGACCTGGGATTAGACAAGGGATGATGACACTAAAAGCACAAGCAACCGAGAAAAAGACATAACCATGATATCTTCAAAATTAAAGACTTCTGTGCTTCAAAAGGCACTATCAGGAAAGTGAAAAGATGACCCAGTGAAAGCATTTGCAAATCATCATCTGATAAAAGTCTGGTATCCAAAATACATAAAAACATCTTACAATTCAGCAACAAAAGGACAAACACAAACTGCCTTTTTTTTTTTTTGCAGAAATTGGAAAACTGATCCTAAATTTATATGGAAATACAGAAGATCCGGGATAGCTGAAACAATCAAAACAAAACAAAAAGAGGCAAAGAATTTTAACAGACATTTCTCCAAACAAGAAACATAGATAGCTAGTAGGTACAGGAAAAGATGCTCAACATCATTAGTCAATAGGGGACTACAAATAAAAACTACGGTAGGATACCGCTTCATATCCACTAGCATGGCTATAACTAGAAAGACAGACACTAATAAGTGTTGGTGAAGATGTGGAGAAATTGGAACCCTCATGTACTACTGATGAGGATATAAAATGGTGCAAGCACTTTGGAAAGCCTTACAGTGGTTCCTCAAAAACTTAAACATAAGCCTGAGCAACATAGTGAGACCCCATCTCTACAAAAAATTTTAAAAATTAGCCAGACATGATGATAGGCACCTGTGGTCCCAGCTACTTGGGAGGCTCAGGTGAGAGAATCTCTTGAGTCCAGGAGGTCAAGGCTGTAATAAGCCATGATCACACCACTGCACTCCAACCTAGGCAAAAGAGCAATCCTGTCTCTAAAAAAAAAAAGAAAGAACAAACAAACAAACAAACATGGAATTATCATATGACCCAGCAATTTCATTTGTAGGTGTATTCCCAAGAGAACTGAAGACATATTCATACAAAAACTTGTATAAATGTTCAGAGCAGCATTGTTTACAATTGTATTACCACAACCAGATAGGAACCCACACTCTCTGCCTTCTTTCCTGTTACCATAAATGAAGTCCTCTTGCTCCTTTCGAAGGCTAGCTCTCACCTTGTCAAGGCCTTTGCTTCTGCAATTACATGCTTTTTGTCCTACAACACCAGATAATCTCTCTCTCTCCCCCAATGGAACATTCCAGTCAACACATAAAGATGCCATGTATTTACATCTTAACACAACATGAAACAACAAACCTCCCTTGACTCTATTTGCCCTCCAGATACTACTCATTTTTCCCCCCTTCGTTCCTACTTCCTCGAATCTCATCACTCTTCAACCCACTCTGTTAGGCTCCCCACCTCACCACTCCACTGAAACTGCTCTTATCAAGAATGCCAACATCTTGCATGCTGCCAGATCCAGTGGGCACACTAGTCTGTTGTCACCTTAACCTCTCAGCAATGATCAAGCAAGATGACCACTTTCTCCTGCTTCAAACATGCTTCTTTTGGTTCTATGACCCTACATCCTTCAGGTTTTCCTTCTACCTTTGTAACCATTCATTCTTGCTCCCTTTAAGTTGATTTTTCCCTCCTGGACCTGTAAGTCCAGTCCTCAATGGCCCATTCTAAGGTCAAGTCTTTGACCTCATTGCCAATAACTATACTACTTCTAAGACCTTACATTTCAGCACCCTACCCCCAAAACCCATCGTCTATCTTTCCAGACCACTAACTCTAATATCTTAACAATTCTTCGGCTGCTTGAGTCTCCATTCTTCGACCTTCATGATGGCACACTTGAGAATGTGGTCATAGTCCTCTTCTTTTCTCATCTATACCCTCTTAGTGACCTCATCCACACCCTAGGTTTTTATACTGTCAACGTGTCAGTGATTCCTATATACAGTCGCCCTTCAGCATCTGTAGGGGATTGGTTCCAGGAACCCTTCAGATGCCAAAAATTTTGGATGTTCAAGTCCTTTATATGAAATGCCATAGTTATATGTTATGTGTTATATTTGCATATATTGCAAGTGTTATATTTGCATATAACCTATGCACATCCTTCATGTACTTTAAATTATCTCTAGATTACTTGTAATACTTATTACAAGATAATGCTATTTAAATTATTATATTATATATTAAAATTGGTATTATTTTTTATTGCTGTATTATTATTTCAAAACTATTTTTGGGCTGGGTGCAGTGGCTCATGCCTGTAATCCTGGCGCTCTAGAGGCTGAGGCAGGCAGATCACTTGAGGTCAGGAGTTCAAGACCAGCCTGGCCTACATGGTGAAACCTTATCTCTACTAAAATTACAAAAATTAGCTGGGCATGGTGGCATGCACCTGTAATCCCAGCTACTCAGGAGGCTAAGGCAGGAGAATCGCTTGAACCCAGAAAGTGGAGGTTGCAGTGAGCTGAGATTGTGCCACTGCACTTCAGCCTGAGCCACAGAGGGAGACTCTGTCTTAAAAAATATATGTATATATATATGTATGTATGTATAGATAGATATATCGATTGATAGATTTTTTTTATTACAATTGGTTGAATCCACAGATATGAAGGGCGGACTGTGTATATCTCCAGCTCTGACTTCTAAGTTCCAAATGTATGTACCCAACTGCCTACTTGTCATCTCTACTTGAATGTCTAATGGCCATCTACACGTAAAACCCCCAACAAGAGCTCTTAGTTCCATGCCCCTCAAGTCATTCTTTCTGTTTTCAGTAAATGGCACTACCATCTATCTAGTTGCTCAAGCCAAAGGCACAAAGGCCATTAGAGATTCCTCCCTTTTTCTCATTGTTTACATTCTATCCATCTGCAAATCCTGCTGTTCTAGTTCCAAAAACCTATTACATCAAACAGCTTCTCTCCATTTCCATCATCACTCCCTTCATTCAGCAACCTCCTAACTGGTCCCTCTATAATTCATTTTCCATGTAGCAGCCAGAGGGAGCTTTCAAAAACATTGGCCGGGTGCGGTGGCTCATGCCTGTAATCCCAGCCGTTTAGGAGGCCAAGGCGGGTGGATCACGAGGTCAGGAGTTCAAGACCGGCCTGGCCAACATAGTGAAACCCTGTGTGTATGAAGAATACAAAAATTAGGTGTGGTGGCATGCGCCTGTAATCCCAGCTACTTGGGAGGTTGAGGCAGGAGAATCGCTTGTACCCAGGAGGCGGAGTTTGCAGTAAGCCGAGATCGTGACATTGCACTCCAGCCTGGGTGACAGAGTGGGACTTTGTCTAAAACAAAACAAAACAAAAAACATTAATCAGGCCATATCAATGCCTCCTTTCATTGGGCTCTGTAAGTCTTCACCAAGGCCCACAGTTTCCAGCGTGCCCTGGCTCCCACCCACTTCTCGAACATCGTAGCTCACCAGTCCCCTCTTTAACTACCACATTCCAGCTGCACTGCTGTCTCTCTGTTCTTTCAACACATCCAAGTGGTTTCCATCTTAGGATCTTTACCCTCACATCCCTCTGCCTTCCATACTCTGCCCTCAATTCTCACTGAGCTTTTTGTCTCACGTAGATTCAATCAGTGCTGCTCAATAGAACTTCTGTAATGAGGAAAGTGTCCTTTATCTGCACTGTACAATATGGTAGCCACTAGTCACATATGGTTATTGAGCACTTGAAATGTGGCTAGTGTGACTCAGAATCTGAATTATTTAATTAAATTTAAATTTAAATAGGAACAAGGGAGAGTGGATATCATATTGAACAATTGAAGGTAAATTGCCCACAAGCCATTCTCTATTAAATTATTCTGTTTTATTTTCTTCAAGGCACATTTCTCTAGATGAAATAATCTACTCATTTATTTATTCATTTCCTGCTTCTATCTACTAGAATTTTGGTTCTATGAGAGCAGAGGCCTTACGGATCTTGTGTACAGTGCACCGCCCAATACTCAGCACCTGGAACGTGTCAGGAACGTGGTAGACACTTGATAAATATTAACCAATGAATAAAGCATTACATCAACAGTTCTCCACATGTGATCTACAGATTCCTGAAGGTTCCAGGAGCTTTTCAGAGGGTCTATGAAGTCAGTTATTTTCATGATAATACTAAGACCTTATTTTGTCCTTTTTTTTTTCTTTTTTTTGAGAGAGAGTCTGGCTCTGTCACCCAGGCTGGAATGCAGTGGCGCAATCTCGGCTCACTGTAACCTCCACTTCCCATGTTCAAGTGATTCTTGTGCCTCAGCCTCCAGAGTAGCTTGGATTATAGGTGTGCGCCACCATGCCTGACTAATTTTTTGTATTTTTAGTAGAGACAGGGTTTCACTATGTTGGCCAGGCTGGTCTTGAACTCCTGGCCTCCAGTGATATACCTGCCTTGGCCTCCCAAATTGCTGGGATTACAGATGTGAGCCACTGCGCCCAGGCATATTTTGTCTTTTTGATGATATAAAAGCAATGGTGAATAAACAGCTGGCCCTTTAGCACAAAGCAAGGCAGCACCCCCAAACTATACCTGTAGTCATGGCATTCTTCACTGCTATGCACACACAAAGAAAGAAAGAATATTCCAGCTTCACTTATTAATGACTTGATTAAACAATAAAAATTATTAACGTCATTAAATTAGACTCTTAAGTATACCTCTTTAAAATATTTTGGCAGAAGCCGGGCGCGGTGGCTCACGCCTGTAATCCCAGCACTTTGGGAGGCTGAGGCGGGTGGATCACCTGAGGTCAGAAGTTCGAGACCAGCCTGACCAATATGGTGAAACCCCGTCTTTAAAAAAAAAAAAAAAAAAAAATATTTTGGCAGAGTGGGAAGAATTCTTCTGCATACGCAAGTGCCCTGGTTGTCTCAGGGGAAGGCACCTGGGAAGTTGTGTAAGTTGCAAGCTGAACTAGCTACTTTTTTCATGCAGTACCCTTTCCACTTCAAAGAAGGATGGAAAGACTACTATGATGTGCAAATGTGGGGTTTTTGCAGACATTATTTTTTTTTTTTTTTTTGAGACAGAGTCTCACTCTGTCGCCAGGTGCCAGGCTGGAGTGCAGTGGCACAATCTTGGCTCACTGTAACTTCTGCCTCCCGGGTTCAAGCAATTCTCCTGCCTCAGCTTCCCGAGTAGCTGGGACTACAGGCACACGCCACCACGCCCAGCTAATTTTTGTATTTTTAGTAGCGATGGGGTTTCACCATGCTGACCAGGATGGTCTTGATCTCTTGACCTCGTGATCCGCCCGCCTCGGCCTCCCAAAGTGCTGGGATTACAGGCTTGAGCCACCGCGCCTGGCACTTGCAGACATTATTTTTAAAATAAAAAGTAAGGCTGTCACTTCAAGGGTAAAAACTGGCCATACGCAGTGGCTCACACCTGTAATCCCAGCACTTCGGGAGGCCGAGGCAGGTGGATCACTTGAAGTCAGGAGTTTGAGACCAGCCTAACCAACATGGTGAAAACCCATCTCTACTAAAAATACAAAATTAGCCAGGCATGGTGGCGTACACCTGTAATTCCAGCTACTTGGGAGGCTGAGGCAGGAGAATCGCTTGAACCCAGGAGGCAGAAGTTGCAGTCACCTGAGATCATGCCATTGCACTCCAGCCTGGGCAACGAGAGTAAAACTCCATCTCGGAAAAAAAAAAAAAAGGTAAAAACTGCCAATATTTGCTGCCAATGAAAAAATGTGAGCTTTTCAGTGAAAATAAGAATTTTGGAAAGTTTGTATCTACTACCATGAGCTTAACAGTGTCTCAATACTTTTTTTTTTTTTTTGGAAACGGAGTCTCGCCCTGTTGCCCAGGGTGGAGTGCAATGGAGTGATCTTGGCTCACTGCAGCCTCCACCTCCCAGGGTCAAGCAATTCTCTGCCTCAACCTCCTGAGTAACTGGGATTACAGGTGCCCATCACTACACCCAGCTAATTTTTTGTATATTTTAGTAGAGACGGGGTTTCACTATCTTGGCCATGGTGATCTTAAACTCCTGATCTCATGATCCACCTGCCTTGGGCTCCCAAAGTGTTGGGATTACAGGCGTGAGCCACCTTGCCTGGCCTGTCCCAATACTTAAAGAAGTTCTGGTAAGATCAGTGGTGACATTAACGAATGTGATTTTTTTTCTATTGCTTAATGAAATGTGTCGACATTTAGATTTCCGTAACTCAGTGAACTTAACATTTTCTAAGTGACCAGTGCATAGTGTTACAAAATCATGCATGGATAAAATGGATGCATTCAAAGTGCAAGATAAACCAACACATTTTAATTTAATTTGTTTTTTGAAACCGAGTCTTACTCTGTTGCCCAGGCTGGAGTGCAGTGGTATAATTACAGCTCACTGCAGCCTCGACCTTCTGGGCTCAAGTGATCCTCCTGCTACAGCCTCCTTAGTAGCTGGGACCACAGGCACACACCACCACACCTGGCTAATTTTTGTGTTTTTAGTAGAGACAGGGGTTTTACTATGTCTCAAACTCTTGAGCTTCAAATGGTCTACTCACCTCGGCCTCCCAAAGTATTGGGATTATAGGCATGAGCCACAGCACCTGGCCCAGATTTTAATTTTAATGAAACTTTCAATGACAAGTTTATTGATATGGTTTCAGATTTCACATTGAAACTATGTGTTATGTTTACACTTTAGTGTAGCCTGTTCAATGTGCAATTACATTATATGTCTACAAAAACAATGTACAAACCTTAATTTAAAAACACTTTATTGGGCCGGGCACAGTGGCTCACGCCTGTAATCCCAGCACTTTGGGAGGCCGAGGCAGGTGGATCACGAGGTCAGAAGATCGAGACCATCTGGCTAGCATGGTGAAAACTTGTCTCTAAAAAAAAAAAAAAACCCCGAAAACACCCCACTTTATTGCCAAAAAAACATGCTAACGTTCATCTGAGCCTTCAGTGAGTTGTAATCTTTTGGCCGGTGGAGGGTCTTCCCTTGATGTTGATGGCTGCTAACTAATCAGGGTGGTTGTTCCTGAAGATTGGGGTGGCTGTGGTAATTTCTTAAAATAAGACAATAATGACGCTTGCCTCATTGATTGCCTTTTCCCTTCATGAAACATTCCTCTGTAGCATGCAGTGCCGTCTGAGAGCATTTTACCCACAGTACTCCTTCAAAATTGGAATCCATTTTCTCAAACTCTACTGTTGCTTTGTCAACTAAATTTATGCGATGTTCTAAATCCTTGGTTGTCATTTCAGCAATGTTCACGGCACCTTCACAGGAGTAGATTCCATCTCAAAAAACCACTTTCTTTGCTCATCTGTAAGGACAAGCAGCTCCTCATCCATTCAAGTTTTAATCATGAGACTGAAGCAATTCAGTCACATCCCAGGCCCGACTTCTAGTTGTCTTGCTATTTCCACTCCATCTGCAGTGACTCCTTTCTCTGAAGTCTTGAACCCACAAAGTCATCCATGACAGTTGGCATCAACTTCTTCCAAACTCCTATTAATATGGATTTTTTTTTTTTTTGAGACGGAGTTTCGCTCTTGTTGCCCAGTCTGGAGTGCAATGGTGCGATCTCGGCTCACCACGACCTCCACCTCCTGGGTTCAAGTGATTCTCTTCTGCCTCAGCCTCCTAAGTAGCTGGGATTACAGGCATGTGCCACTATGCTCTGCTGATTTTGTATTTTTACTAGAGATGGGGTTTCTCCACGTTGATCAGGCTGGTCTTGAACTCTCAACCTCAGGTGATCTGCATGCCTCGGCCTCCCAATGTGCTAGGATTACAGGAGTGAGCCACCGTTCCCAGCCAATATGGATATTTTGACCTCCTCCCATGAATCATGAATGTTCTTAGTGGCATCTAGAATGGTGAATCCTTTCCAGAAGTTTTTCAATTTACTTTGCCTAGACCATCAGAGGAATCATTATCTGTGGCAGCGATAGCCTTTTGAAATATATTTCTTAAATAATAAGACTTGAAAATTGAAATTACTCCTTGATCCATGGGCTGTAGAATGGATATTATGTTAGTAGGCATGAAAACAACATTAATCTCCTTGTACCTTTCTATCAGAACTATTGAGTGACCAGGTACATTGTCAATAAGCTGTGATAGTTTGAAATGAATCTTTTTTTTCCCCCCCTGAGCAGTAGGTCTCAACAGTGGACTTAAAATACTCAGTAGACAATGCTGTAAACAGATGTGCTGTCACCAGGCTTTGTCGTTCTATTTATATAGAGCACAGGTGGAGTAGATTTAGCATAATTCTTAAAGGTCCTAGGATTTTTGGGATGGTAAGTGAGCCTTAACTTCAGCATAAAGTCACCAGCTTCATTAGCCTCTGATAAGATAGGCTGTCCTTTGAAGGTCTGAAGCCAGGCATTGACTTCTCCTCTCCAGCTATGAAAGTCCTAGATTACATCTCCTTCCAATAAAAGGCTGTTTTGTCTACACCAAAATCTGTTGTTTAGTGCTGCCACATTCATCAGTGATCTTCGCTAGATCTTCCAGATAACTTGCTGCAACTTCTTCATCAACACTTGCTGCTTCACTTGCACTTTTACGTTGTGGAGACAGATTTTTCCCTTAAACCTCATGAACCATCCTCTGCTAGCTTCAAACTTTTCTTCTCTCAGGCTTCATAGAATTGAAGAGAGTTAGGACCTTTCTCTGAATTAGGCATTTAAGGGAATATTGTGGCTGAATATTTGATCTACCCAGTCTACTCAACCTTTCTCCATATTAGCAATAAAGCAATAAAGCTATGTCTACCATGTAGGTTTGTATTCTCTATGATGTTGGCACAACAAAGTTGCCTAATGATGTATTTCCCAGAATGCATGCCCATTGTGAAGCAACACATAACTGCATGGTAGTGACATCAAGGCCCACTGATCACAGATCACCATAACAGATATAATAATAATGAAAAAATGTGAAATATTGTAAGAATTACCAAAATGTGACACAGAGACATGAAATGAGCATGTGCTGTTGGACACGTGGCTCCGATAGATTTGGTTGATGAAGGGTCGACACAAACCTTCAGTTTGTAAGAAACGAAATATCCGTGAATAAAAGAATAAAGTGGAGTGCAATAAAAGGACATTTGCCTGTACGCCCACCTTTTCCAGTTATCTGTGTGAGACTGAATTTTCTTCAAACACTTCAGCCAAAACACCATATTTCAACAGATCAAATGAAGAAGCAGATATGGAAATTTAGCTGCATTTCATTAACCCATAATTAAAGAGATTTGCAAAAATGTAAAATAATGCCATTTTTCTCACTATTTTGCTTGGAAATGTAGTTTTTACAATTTAACAATGTTTATGTTAACATTAATTTAATGAGTCTTTTTGATTTTCAAATAGATATTTTAAAAATTCTTAATTTTAATTTTTTTCTTTTTAAGACAGGATCTCACTCCATTGCCCACACTAGAATGCAGTGGTGCAATCGTGGCTCACTGCAGCCTTGACCTCCTGGACTCGAGATCCTCCCACCTCAGCCTCCTGAGTAGCTGGGACTATAAGAGTGCACAACCATGCCCAGCTAATCTTTATATTTTTTGTAGGGACAGAGTTTCATCATGTTGCCCAAGCTGGTCTCAAACTCCTGGGCTCAAGTGGTCTGCCCCCATCAGCCTCCCAAAGTGCTGGCATTACCGGTGTGAGTCACCGTGCCTGGCCAATTTTAATTTATAATATGGCAAATATCAATAATATAACCCACATAAACAAAAGCTCTTTTAGGTCTTCAATTTTTTTTTTTCTTGAGATGGAGTTTCTCTTGTCGCCCATGCTGGAGTGCAATGGTGTGATCTTGGCTCACTGTAAACTCCGCCTCCCAGGTTCAAGCGATTCTCCTGTCTCAGCCTCCTGAGTACCTGGGCTTACGGGCACCCGCCACTCTATTTTTAGTAGAGATGGGGTTTCACCACGTTGGCCAGGCTGGTCTCAAAACTCCTGACCTCAAGTGATCCACCCGCCTCAGTCTCCCAAAATGCTAGGATTATAGGCATGAGCCACAGCTCCTGGCCTTCAGTAATTTTTAACAGCGTAATAGGGTCCTGAGATCAAGAAGTTTGGGAGACACTGCTATAGATAAATACTGAAGTTAATCAGCTTAAAATACCTTGGTGCGTTAGTGGAGGGAAAACAAGATAATTACAAATAAGCAGCCCCATTTGGAAAAGGGGAGAAAGAGAACACTCAGTGGACCATGGTGTGCATTACATGAAGAATAGCAAGGATTCCCTGCCTCAATAGAGCAGGGCCCGTTGCTGCTCTACCTTGGTGGAGGGTCTCCCCTATCCATTGTAACTCTGTGGCCACACCTTAGCAGGGTTTTGAGGATTTCCTGTGGGTACTGTTTGGGGCCAAGACATTGCCTTAGCGGTTGATCAGTCACAGGCTTCCACCTGTCAGGATTGGGGTTTCTCTGGCAAGACCACTCTGTTAAGAGATGCATAAGTTCAGCCAGGTGCAGTGGATCACACTTGTAATCCTAACACTTCAGGAGGCCAAGGCAGGAAGATTGCTTGAGGCCAGGAGTTTAAGACCAGCCTGGGCAATGTAGTGAGACCCTGTCTCTACAAAAAGTAAAACAATTATCTGGTGTGGTGCCACACACCTGTAGTCCTAGATAGGAGGTCAAGGCAGGAGGATTGCTTAAACCTAGGAAGTCAATGCTGCAGTGAGCCCTGATTGTACCACTGCACCCAGCCTGGGTGGCAGAGCGAGACCCTGCCTCTAAAAAAATTTTTTTAATAAAAAAATAACAAAATAAAATAAAAAGATGTGTACAGTTTCTGACTTACTTGCATTTGGATAAGACCTGGGGCTAATAATTGAGTCAGAAGAACTGTAAATTTTGTTTCCTGAATCTAGACTTTGATCTTGATTTGCTAGGGGAGGATGTCTCTCTTAGCAACAGAAGCCTCCCAGTACTCAGATCAAGGCCTCTGTCTGCACTGTGAACACCAGGCATGGGGGGTGGGGAGACAGCTGGCCGGCTCTAAGCGGAAGGCTCTTTATTTACATAAGGGTCATTGTTCTCTTAATGGGACAGGTCAGAAGGGGTTGGGAGGGGTGTGTTCCTGCCTCCCGGCCTTTGCTCCCACTCACTTTAGCTTTGAGATAAAGAGATGAGCATTTTCTTTTCCTTCCTTCCTTCCTTCCTTTTTCTTTTCTTTCTTTCTCGGTTTCTTTCTTCTTTCTCTTTCTTTCTTTTTCTCTCTCTTTCCTTCTTTCTCTTTCTCTCTCTCTCTTTCTTTCTTTCTTTTTTTTTTTTTGGTAGAGACGGGGTTTCACCATGTTGAGCCAGGATGGTCTCAATCTCTTGATCTCTTGACCTGGTGATCCACCCGCCTCGGCCTCCCAAAGGGATGGGATTACAGGCGTGAGCCACTGCACATGGCCTATAAATCTCTTAATATAGTGCCTGGTACATAGTGTCTTATAAATGTTAGCTTTTATTATTCATTATTTTCTCTGCAAAATTTGTCTCTTTCTGGACTCTGAATTGAAGATTTGGGAAAATAACCAGTGCACTGACATATTTCTATTAACTCCCCTAAAGTTCCCACCTCTGCTCAGTGCATGATCTGAGTTTCAGGACACTCTGGCTGTGCAGTTGCATCCCAGGTACACCTGCCTCCCAGTGTGGGATTGGAAAAGCTTTGCCATTCTGCAACCCACCTCAACTCAAATGTGAGGGACCAGCACTAGGAGTATCCCACTTCCTGTATTAGTCAGCACTTCTTAAGTTACAGACGACAGAATCCTAACTGAAATGGGTTTTGGATAAGGGGAAGACATTTGTTGGATTATGTCACTGAAAAATTCAGGGACTTTAGGTATGGTTAGATCCTGGTATTAAAATGATGTCATCTGGTGTAATCAAACGGTGTTTTCCCTCTTTCGATTTCTCAGCTCCACCTTCCTCTGTGAGTTGCAATATTATGTAATCTCTGTAGCCTCTGGAGATCCACGCTTACAGCTTCTCAGCTTAGGAACCCTGGGAGAAAACAGCCTTTACGCCCTTGGATTCCACAAAATTCAGGTTTGCTTTGGTTGTGTTCTTTAGCCTTGTAACATCTCAGAGTGACGTCACATGTGGCCTCAGAGGACTGAAACTGTACAGCAAGGAAGGGCAGGAGAATACTGATATTTATCAACCATCTGTTTGGAAGAGGCATTTTATATCTTCTCATTGTGAAGGCCATTCCTTTTTGAAAAAGAAACTCATTTGTTGTTGTTGTTGTTTGTTTGTTTGAGACAGAGTCTCACTCTGTCGCCCAGGCTGGAGTGTGGTGCCTCAATCTCAGCTCACTGCAACCTCTGGGTTCAAGCGATTCTCCTGCCTCAGCCTCCCGAGTAGCTGGGATTATAGGCGTGCGCTGCCTTGGCCTCCCAAAGTGCTGGGAATACAGGCATAGGCCACCACACCAGCTGCTTCTTTTTTGATCTAGTTATGTGATCCCAAGAAAAATGAAGGACAATGTTTGGGTGTGTTCTCGAGCTCCTTTAGGTGTGCAGGGAAGAGCCAGGCTCGGGGGGACTTTGAGTAATGGGGGCTACGATAAAGACACAGAGGAAGTGAGGTTATTGGGGAAGCCCTCTCAGCAGCACCCAGCAGGTCCCTGGAGAACAGGAACTGGGATAGGCTTGTGCTCTGGCGCCATGCCCTCTGGGCATGTTCCCCGCAATGATGTCTCCCATACCAAACAGTCTCACACAGGCGCTGGCCTCCATCATATCCAGCTTGTCCACTGCAGCAAATGGCTCGGGTCCAAATCCTGTGTCCAATCAGCTATAGTGAGGTTGGCAGGGCTGGCCCCATTGGATTTACGTGACCTAGATCACAGTGATTTCATGAAGCAAGGTCAGCTCAGGTCCACTGGTCTCAGGAGGAGGCTGAGGGAGCTGTAGGCACTTGGCCTCATGGTTTTTGTGTCTTCCTCCTTGTGCCTTCGTTTCCTTCTTTGTTGAATGACGGCGTTGGACTGGTCAATCTCAAATGTGCTTTCAGTTCTGGCTTTCTAGGAGTATATTATGATTACAGTTTGGCTGCACATCAGCTCTAGCAGAATGACATGCCATAGCCTCTCTCTGAGGACACTGTATCACATGGTGCTGTTCATCATCAGGGATCAGTCACAGGAAGCAGAAGTCACTCCAACCAAGCAGAAAGGGATTTAATACAGGGAACTGGATGGTTAAAAAAATAGTTGGGGCCAGGTGCAGTGGCTCACACCTGTAATCCCAACACTTTGGGAGGCCGAGGCGGGCGGATCACCTGAGGTTGGGAGTTCGAGACCAGCCTGACCAACACGGAGAAACCCCCTCTCTACTAAATATACAAAATTAGCTGGGCATGGTGGCCATGCCTGTAGTCCCAGCTACTTGGAAGGCTGAGGCTGGAGAATTGCTTGAACCCGGGAGGCGGAGGTTGCGGTGGGCTGAAATTGTGCCATTGCACTCCAGCCTGGGCAACAAGAGCAAAACTCCATCTCAAAAAAAAAAAAAAGATAGTTGGGGTCGGGTGGGGTGGCTCACATCTGTAATCCCAACACTTTGGGACGCTGAGGTGAATCAAAACCGCAATGAAATATCACTTCATATCTACTAGGATGGCTATAATAAAACAGACAAAAAAAATATTGGTGAGGATGTAGAGAAATTGGAACCCTGGGTGTAATGGCTCACGCCTGTAATCCCAGCACTTTGAGAGGCTGAGGCGGGCAGATCATTTGAGGTCAGGAGTTCAAGACCAGCTTGGCCAACATGGTGAAACCCCATCTTTACAAAAATACAAAAATTAGCTGGGCATGATGGTGGTTGCCTATAACCTCAGCTACTCTGGAGGCTGAGGCAGGAGAACCGCTTGAACCTGGAAAGCAGAGATTGCAGTGACCCGAGATCGAGATCGTGCCATTGCACTCCATCCTGGACAACAGAGAGAGACTCCGTCTCAAAAAAAAAAAAAAAAGTTGGGGATGACAAGAAAAGAATAGTTGGTCTGGGCGTGGTGGTTCACAACTGTAATCCCTACACTTCGGGATGCCGAGGTGGGCGGGCCACTTGAGGTGAGGAGCTCGAGACCAGCCAGGCCAAATGGTGAAACCCTGTCTCTACTAAAAATACAAAAATTAGCCTGGTATGATAGTGTGTACCTGTAGTCCAAGCTACTTGGGAGGCTGAGGCAGGAGAATGGCTTGAATCCCAGAGGCAGAGGCTGCAGTGAGCTGAAAACACGTCACTGCATTCCAGCCTGAGTGACAGAGACTCCATCTCAAAAAAAAAAAAAAAAAAAAAGAATAGTTGAAAGGGCTGGAGGAGTGGGCTCTAGGATGTTTCCAGAAATAACTCCCAAAATAAGACAAATTTGTGGCCCAGAATAGCTACTAACTCTGGCACAATCGGGAAGGTAGTGAGTCAAGAAGTGCTAGAATTGTTACACTGAAGAACACATCAGGTGAAAAGACGGCCCACAGATGGGACAAAATATTTGCAAATTATATGTCTGTTAAGGGACTTATATCCAGATTATATAAAGAAGTCTTACAACTCAACAACAAAGACAAATAACCCTAAAAAGTGAGGAAAGGATTTAAAGAGACATTTCTTCTAAGAAGACATATAAATGGCCAATGAACACAGAAAAAATACTCACCAACATGTTATTAGGGAAACATGAATCAAAACCACAATGAAATATCACTTCATACCTATTAGGATGGCTATAATAAAACAGACAAAAAAAATACTGGTGAGGATGTGCAGAAATTGGAACCCTTCTATATTTCTGCTAGACAAAACGGTACAGCCACTGTAGAAAACAGTGTGGCAACGCCTCAAAAGGCTAAACATAGAATTAACACAGGATCCAGCAACCCCACTTCTGGGTCTATTCCCAAAAGAATTGAAAACAAGGATTTGAACACCAATATTTATAGCAGCATTATGCACAACAGCCAAAAAGTGGAAACATCCTAAATGTCCTTGAACTGAGGGATAAACAAAATGTGCTAAATCCATACAATATCCATGCAATATACAATGAAATATTATTCAGGCCAGGGGCAGTGGCTCACATCTGTAATCCCAGCACTTGGGAGGCCGAAGCAGGTGGATCACTTGAGGTCGTTGTTTGACACCAAGCTGGCCAACATGGGGAAACCCTGTGTCTACTAAAAATAAATACAAATATTAGACGTGGTGGCATGCACCTGCAGTCCCAGCTACTCAAGGAAGCTAAGGCAGGGGCATCACTTGAACCGGGGAGGATGAGGTTGCAGAGAGTAGAGATGGCGCCACTGCACTCCAGCCTGGGCAACGGAGCGAGACTCCGTCTCAAAAAACAAGAAAACAATAAAATATTATTCGGTCACAAAAGGAAGTACTGATATATGCTGCAACATGGATGAACTTTGAAAAACATTTGCCAGGTAGAAATCAGACACAAAAGGCTACACATTGTATGATTCCATTTATACAAAATGTCCAGAATAGGGAGATTGATAGAGAAGGAAAATATTAGATTAGTAGTTCTGAGGCTGGGGGAAGGAGTAGTTAGGATTGATTGCTAATAGGTCTCTTTTTGGAGTGATGGAAGTGTTCTGGAATTAGATAGTGGTGGCAGTTGTACAACTTTATGAATAACTAAAATCTACTAAATTTTACAGTTTAAAATGACAAATTTTCTGTTGTACTATTTTTTTCCTTTTGAGACAGGGTCTCACTCTGAATAAACAAACAAATCCAGAGTCACTGTGTCTAGCACTAGTTCCACAAATAGATAAAACTTTGAGCCCTTTCCTGTAACTTACTCCCTTCCCACAATTTTTTTTTCCTTTAGAGACGGGGTCTCGCTCTGTCACCCCAGCCAGAGTGCAGTGGTGCTATCACAGCTCATTGTAGCCTCGAACTCCTGGGTTCAAGTGATCCTGCTGCCTCAGCCTCCTGAGTAGCTGGGACTGCAGGCACACACCACCACACACAGCTAATTTTTAAAAAATTTTGGTAGAGACAAGCTTTCACTATGTTGCCCAGGCTGATCTCAAGTTCTTGGCCTCAAGTAATGCAACTCCCGCCTCAACCTCCCAAAGTGCTGGGATTATGGGTGTGAACCACCTCGTCTGGCCTGTTATACAAATCTTATCTCTATTTTAAAAACTAGTTTGGTTAAATACACACCCAAAAGCCACCCCTGCTGCTGCAACTACTGTAGTCCCAGCTGCTCAAGAGGCTGACACAGGAGGATCATTTGAACCATACACCCCATTGTGGCTGCAATCGAAGGATCGAAAAGCCACCCCCTGCTCCTGCCAGCCCTGCTTTTCAGCCTCCATGAAACTAGTCAATGGACGCTAGAACTCGTAGCTCAACTGCTGCTGCTACTGCGACTGCCTCCTGATAAAACCAGTGAGTGGACCCTGAGCTGCTGCTGAAGAGTAACCCAAGGTTGTCGCAAACCTGCAGCAACAACCACACAGCTGAGAGATGTCTTTGGTCTCACTTTCTCCTCCCAATTTTTATATACATTGATGTAGTTGGTCAAGCTTAATTTTTTTAGGTTAAATTAAATTAATTAATTAGGTCAGGTGTTGTGGCTTACACCTATAATCCCAGCACTTTGGAAAGCTGAGGCAGGCAGATTGCTTGAGCTCAGGAGTTCAAGACCAACCTAGGCAACATGACAAAACCCTGTCTCTACAAAAAATACAAAAAAAGAAAAAAATTAGCCAGGTGTGGTGGCATGTGCCTGTAGTCCCAGCTACTTAGAAGGCTGAGGTGGGAGGATCACTTGAGTCCATAAGCCGAGTTTGCAACTCTGGCTCTCTGGCCTGGCAACAGAATGAGACACTATCTCAAGAAATAATTATTTTAAATTTTTATTGTGAATAGACAAATTATAGTTGTATATATTTATGGAACACAAAATGATGCTATGATTTGGAATACGATGTGGAAAAATTAAGTCAAGCTGATTAATATATTATCACCTACTTACTTTTTGTGGTGAGAACATTTGAAATTTACTCTCAGTGATTTTGAAATGTACAATCATATACTATTGTATTAGGCCATTCTTGAATTGCTATGAAGGAATACCTGAGACTGGATAATTTATAAAGAAAACAGGTTTAATTGGCTCATGGTTCTGTGGGCTGTGCGAGCACGGTACCTGGCATCTGCTTGGCTTCTGGGGAGGCCTCAGGAAACTTTTATTCAGAGTGGAAGGCAGAGTGGGAGCAGGCTCTTAATACTGTGAAAACAGGAGCAGTAGACAGGTGGGGGAGGTGCCACACACTTTCAATCAACCAGATCCCAGACTCACTATCGTGAGGACAGCACGAATCCACGTAGGATCCACCCATGATCCAATCACTTCCTACCAGGTCCCATCTTCTAGCGCTGGGGATTACAATTCAACCTAAGACTTGGGTGGGACAAATATCCACACTCTACCAACTATTATTAACTATAGTCAGCATGCTGTGCAATAGATCTCCAAAAAAGCAAGCAAACAAACAAACAAGCAAACATATTCCTCCTGAGGCTTTGTACCCTCTGACCGTCATTTTCCCTATTCCCCTCAGCCTTCAGCCTCTGGTAACCACCGTTCCACTTTCTGCTTCTATGGATTCAATTGTTTTAGAGTCTACATGCAAGTGATACCGTGGTATTTGTTGGTGCCTGGCTTATTTCACTTAGCATAATGTTCTGCAGCTTCACCCATGTTGTTGCAAAAAACAGAATTTCTTTCTTTTTCACGGCTGAATAGTATTCCATTGTTTATAGATACATTTTCTTTATTTCTTCATCTGCTGATGGGGTAGCTTCCAATTTGTATGTAGAATGTTAGCTGCATGGGAGTGTTTATCTGGGGAATAGAGTGTTTATCTTTGCAGTCTATGCAGTATGAGGAAGTGTTTGGAAGGGATGCTGAAAGTCAATTCACCAGGTCTACACCAGTCTATGTTTTTGGACTTTTAGGGAGCTAAATCCCTTCTTTAAAATGAGAGACCCCAAATCCCATCAGTCACACCGCTGATCCACCCCCGGGTGATTATCATTCTTGTTCAGTTACAATTCTACCTCAACAGCATATAATCTAAACACCAAATTAATAAGTTAGCAACAATAATACATTTTACTACTCTAGGGAAAATATGGGAGGAGAAAATGAATTAATATCTATAAATTACCACAATAGAGCAAGGAAGAAAACATGAAATGCTAATATAGTGCCCATTTCTCAGCTTTTCATGAGTTAGTTGTTTATATATTTTTCTCCACTATCCATTCCACGATCCTTCTTCCTCAGCCAGTATATGAACTGGATTAAGTTCTTTATCTGGTGGGGTGATCCAAATCACAGAGGTAGACATTCTCTTAATTTCCACAGGGATTATCTCCTATCCTTAGAACATGTGTTTTACCAGGGCATTTAGATACCTGCTACTTCTTGCTTACGAGGGTCAAGAACATGTAGAACAATGTTCTGGGAGATGTGAGATGATTAAAGTGCCTGCAGATTAGATTTCAACAGAGCTGGAAGGGTGATATTACCCAGATGCAGGACAGTGTAATGTACCGTTGACCCTGACAGGTGAAAGTAATCTGTTTTTGATGTTTTCTGCTATTTGGGCTAGAGAAAAAAGCATATTCCAGGTCAGTACTCATAGTTGCATGACTGCAGGTGCCAGGGGCAGGCGTTGATTTGCTTCATAAAGAGATTATATCTAAAATATTAGCTACAAATCAAGTCCCGCATAGGCCAAACAAGTAAATTAAATGTGGATATGATAGGAACCATCATTTCTGAAATTTCTCAGTCTTTGATGTGGACATTAATATCCATCATTCCCTTAGGGATGCACTATTGCTTTTGGTTTATGATTTTGGTGGGGAAGGGCAATTCCAAGGGTTCCCTTTGCTCTTCTTACCACAATAGCTTTCACTCCATGGTCAGTCAATGTGCAGATTCTACGAGTCGCCAAGTATGTCTATTACAACTGTGCCTACAGGAACTGGGAAATAACTACAGAATGAGTGAGATCGATGCAGGCCAGAACTCCTTTCTATCACCTAGCCCCCATAGATTAGTATGCTAGGGCTCCCATAGCAAAATACCACAAACTGGGTGACTTAAAAAACAGAAATTTATTGTTTCACAGTTCGGGAAGCTAGAAGTTCTATGTTTTGGCAGAGTTGGTTCCTTCTGCGGGCTGGAGGAAGAATCTGTTCCATGCCACTCCCAGGTTCTGATGGTCTGCTGGCAATTCTTGGTGTCCCTTGGCTTCTGCTGCATCACCCCAATCTCTGCCTTCCTCTCCACATGGTGCTTAGCCTCTGTGCACGTCTTTGTATTCAGATTTGTCCCCCGCCCCCGTTTTTTTTTTTTCTTTTTTTTTTTTGAGATGGAGTCTTGCTCTGTCGCCCAGGCTGGAGTGCCTCGGCTCACTGCAACCTCCGCCTCCTGGGTTCAAACGATTCTCCTGCCTCAGCCTCCTGAGTAACTGGGACTACAGGGTGTGTGCCACTACACCCAGCTAATTTTTTGTATTTTTAGTGCAGACGGGGTTTTACTGTGTTAGCCAGAATGGTCTCAATCTCCTGACCTTGTGATCTACCCGTCTTGGCCTCCCAAAATGCTGGGATTACAGGCATGAGCCACTGCGCCCTGCCTAGATTTCCCCTTTTTATATGTACAACAATCCGTACTGGATTAGGAGGCCACACTACTCCAGTATGACCCTGCAGCAACTCCATTTTCCAAATAAGGGCACATTTTGAGGTACTAGGGGCTAGGACTTCAACATATGATTTTTGGTGGAGGGGACAGGATTCGACCCATAACACCACAAAAGCTTCTAACTAGTGGAGCACAAAGGCTTTTTAGGTCTCGGGATTTGTGCTGGCTTAGGGCCAGTCTCCAAATAATCCCTAAAGGCCTGGGTATTTCCATTTCCCTAAGCACAGGTGCATAGCTAAAAGGCTTAAGTTCCCTTTGGGGAAAACTAGATGATTTATGATATAGTCATGGTGGCATTGCTGGTGCTTCCTCCAGGATACCCTATACCCCTTTTTTCAAGGGCTTCAGCTCTGAGAATTGAGTGTCGGTATATCTCCATTTTGGTGACTCAAAATAGGCCTCTAATTGCCAGACCTGAAGCTTTGTTTTGTGTTCTATAAGCCAAGTAGGACCTTGGTAGGTAACCCATATATTTCATCACTCCAGCTCTGTTGCCTTAGTACTACTCCTTGGCCCCTGGCACTGCAGGTCCCATCATCCCTTTACGATGGTAGCATCTCTTAGTTTCATTTCCAGCCTAGGGGGAGGTACACACTACACACTTTTCAAGATAAGGTGTTTCCCTTATTTATGTACTTTTCAATTCGTTGCTGAAAGGAATAACCTCTTGGCAATTTTGCAGGGCAAAATTACGAGGTAAGTATGTCACACATATAAAAAATCTACAAGTCAATATTTCTAGCATTGCTATTTTACTGATTGAGACAGAGTCTTGCTCTGTCACCCATGCTGGAGTGTAGTGGCCCGATCTTGGCTCACTGCAACCTCTGCTTCCCAGGTTCAAGAGATTCTCATGACTCAGCCTCCTGAGTAGCTGAGACTGCAGGTATGCACCACCATGCCCGGCTAGTTTTTGTATTTTTAGTAGAGACAGGGCTTCACCATATTGGCCAGGCTGTCCATCCTGGCCTCAAGTGATGCACCTGCCTTGACCTCCCAATGTTCTAGGATTACAGGCTTGAGTCACCACGCCCGGCTGATTCTCTTTTTGTGATGAAATCTAGCTCTGTTGCCCAGGCTAGACCCCATCTAGCAGTGGGATGGGGTGCTAGATGGGGTCTAGCCTGGACAACATGGGGTGCAGTGGCACGATCAGAGTTCAGTGAAGCCTACCATTTTATCATTTTCCAATGGCAACTAGATCTACAGTATTTCCTTCAAATGCAGCTGAGTCATAACTAATCTAAGTGGCCCATCTTTGAGGGCCTGTTGCCAGTTACCACTTTTGGAACCAAACACTGTATTAGTCAGGATTCAGTAACTGCAGAAAACAATACCCCTCTACCAGTTTTAAGTAGACAAGGATTCAATACAGGTAAATTAGGTGCTTACAAAAGTGTTGCAAAACCTGGGCAACGTCGCTGTAGGCTGGGCCTCCAGGGGATTCCCAGACCTGGAATTAGACTTCCATGTAAGCTGCTACCTCTGCCACCACAGGGGAGATGAGGAATTAGGAGGCCACTACAGGTTGACTACAAGAAAAAGTATCACAAACTGCTATCTATGCATCAAGACACCCTTCGACACCCACAAGCTACTAATGGATATTACAATGCAATTAAAGAAACCTAAAGTCTCTACATCTTGCGGGAGCAATGGCCAAAGTAGCTAAAGATAACCTCTAAATCACTTCTCCTTCCACATCTTGTTTGTACATTGAATCGGCAAAACTTAACCTTAGGTTACATTCAGAACCTTGGTTTCAAGGAAGTCCAAGACATGAAGCTTTTAGTTTTCCAGCCTTTGCAGTATAAGAAGGTACATTAGATCAGAATAAATGATGAGTATTCATTTACCATATCCCCCAAGCTTCTTTACATTGACCTGTCCAAGTAGTACTAGTGATCAGATGTGCCCCTCCCAGTTTCAGCCCCTTTGAAAGCTGGCCACAAGCACTGCATCTGTCTGGCTTTGAAGATTACCTCTTCCTGGCCCAGGGAAATCTAACATCTTCTGGTCTTCAGAGTTGTTTTGCTAATCTACACAATCTTGCCCCAGCTACTTCTTTGACCTAATCCACTACTCTCCCACCTTGGTCACTTTGTTTCAGCCATATAGGCCTCTATACTGTGCTTTTATGGTAACAGACTAAGGATGCTCTACCAAAGGGCATTTGCATTATGCCTCATGTCTGGTATGTGCTTCCCCTAGATATTCACATAGTTCTGTTCCTTGCTCCACTAAGGTCTCTGATAAAATGGAACCTTATCAAGGAGGCCCAACCTGGTCATGTAAAGTAGCAGTATCTACAACTGTCTTCCCTGTTTTTCTTCAGAGTACAGTATCGTCAATCCAGATTATATCTGATTGCCTTCCCCCACTAGAGTCTAAATTCCATGGGGACAGGAATTTTCTATTTTACTCATTGCTACATCTCATAACTGAAATGCGGTAGGTATTTCAGAATGAACGAAGGCTGTATGAAGAGGAAATTAAACCTTCCTCATTTTCTAAGCGAACTTTTCTAATGCATTACTTGTGTTCGCCTTTAGGTGGCGATGATGGGCCTTTTCATCTGCTAATGTGTTGCTAAGGATGAGAATAAATTTAAGTTTTTCGTAGCCTCTGGCCTAGAGGTCTAGGCTTCCTTTCTTATATTATATCTAAAATCTCCTTTAACTCACTTCTTCTTATTCTTGCAGGAGGAAAAAACATGGGCCCTTACCAAAAACATTTTCAGTATACCCTCTCAGTCTTCACAACCCCGTAACTAGGATCATCATCTGTTTTGGCTAAGTGAAAACAGACTGGGACAGTAAAGCTGCCCAAATCTCACTGCTGTAGTAAGTGGAACCCAGACAAGAAATATAGGTTTGGCCATAAACTACTGCCCCTCCAACAGACTTCTTTGATTTTATCCAAGTTAATTGTTCTCTTGAGGCTTCAAGAGAATTCCAAGTTTTGAGTTGATAATTTGCATTTCAAGAGATCTCCAGACTGTGTCTTTTTCCAACAAGTTCTCTTTTTCACACAAGTATACCCCCACTTTAGGGGAACGTTTTTCCAGACATCCAAAGTTCACTAACAGCATTTTCTGTCCTAGGTGCAGGGAAACGTGCTAAGTCTGGCTGCAGTGTCCAAGAGATAAGCATCTTCCAAGCTGGCTGTTATCCAGACTTGTCATCCTCATTGTAGTAAAACACTGGCCAGGAAGACAAAAGTCCATCTGTGAAAGGAAACAGAAAGCCACCTGGTCCTCAGGGAAAGGATTTCAATTCTTCCTCTGGGCCCAGGGCTAAGGTGGTAGAGGTTTGACACTGGAAGCTCTTTAAATACAATCCTAGGACCTGGCGAGGTGGCTCACGCCTATGATCCCAGCACTTTAGGAGGCAGAGGTGAGTGAATCACTTGAGGTCAGTAGTTCTCGACCAGCCTGGCCAACATGGCGAAACCTTGTCTCTACCAAAAATACAAAAATTAGCCGGGTGTGGTGGCGTGTATCTGTAATCCCAGCTACTCGGGAGTCTGAGACATGAGAATAACTTAAACCCGGGAGGCAAAGGTTGCAGTGAGCTGAAATCATGCCACTGCCCTCCAGCCTGGGGGGACAGAGCCTCTGTCTCTAAATACATAAATAAGATCTGAAAGTTGTGGAAATTAGGGGCATGAAACTGACTCATACAGTCCAAGTAAGTCACTGCAAGATTTAGAATCTCACGTCAGGTTTCATGAGTCTTCTAATTTTCTTGCTATACTGTATATAAGCTTTCATTTCTTAGGACATTATTTTATTTTATTTTTGAGATAGAGTCTCGCTCTGTTGCCCAGGCTGGAGTGCAATGGCATGATCTTGGCTCACTGCAACCTTTGCCTCCTGGGTTGAAGTGATTCTTCTGCCTCAGCCTCCTGAGCAGCTGGAACTACAGGTGTGTGCCACCATGCCCAGCTAATTTTTGTATTTTTAGTAGAGACGGGGTTTCACCATGTTGGCCAGAATGAACTTGATCTCCTGACCTTGTGATTTGCCCACCTTGGCCTCCCAAAGTGCTGGGATTATAGGAGTGAGCCACTGCGCCCGGCCCGTTATTTTATTTTTTATTTTTACTTTATTTTTGAGATGGAGTTTCACTCTACTGCCCAAGCTGGAGTACAGTGGGCGATCTCAGCTCACTGCAACCACTGCCTCCTGGGTTCAAGCGATTCTCCTGCCTCAGCCTCCAGAATAGCTGGAATTACAGGGGCATGTCAGCAGGCCTGGCTAACTTTTGTATTTTTAGTAGAGATAGGGGTTGCACCATGTTGGCCAGGCTGATCTCGAATTCCTGACCTCAGGTGATCCGCCTGCCGTGGCCTCCCAAAGTGCTGGGATTACAGGTGTGAGCCACCATGCCTGGCCAGGACATTATTTTAGACAGGGCCAAAACTCCAAGTAGTACAAAGTCAGCTCAATTTTGACAAATTTGTAAGATCAGGTAAATATGTTCAGAGGTTTTGAGGGCATACCCCTTCTCTCCTTTCATTACAAATCGGATTCCTTAGTCCCTTTTATTTAAACCAGATTAGCAAAACAGAACTTTATAACATGGAGTGGTATACCTGAGAGCATAGCAAACACCTATGTTATTGCTTTGTGGTTACACAGATCACTACATTTCTTCTTCCAGTAACAGAATATTCTGTTCTCCAATTTGCAACCACGCAACATTCACTGAGAACTTTTTTTTTTTTTTCTGAGACAGGGTCTCTGTCACCCAGGCTGGAGTTGCAGTGATCTTGGCTCACTGCAACGTCTGCCTCCCAGGCTCAAGCAATTCTGCCGCAGCCTCCTGAGTAGCTGGGATTAGACGTGCATAACCACTGCCTGGCTAAGTTTTGTACTTTTAACAGAGTCAGGGTTTCACCATGTTGGCCAGGCAGGCCTCATCCTGACCTCAAATGATCCACCTGCCTCAGCCTCCCAAAGTGCTGGTATGACAGGCGTGAGCCACCGTGCCTGGCCACTGAGAATTCTCTTAAGAGCTACCTGGGACTGCCATTCCTTCCCTCCTCTGAAGCATATAACTAATAGTGACTAGAATGCAGTAAAGCGTAGATAAAACTTTAAGAGTAAATTGCACAGCTGCCGCTAGAGGGCAAACAAGGTTAGTTTTAATCTACTGCTTCCCTATTCAGCTGACTCAGCTAATAATTCTTAAGTCTGACTGAGTCCAAAACAAGCCTAGCTTTGTTTCCTGTCATGAGAGGAGTCATAGGTTTATAGATGACTACTGTGGTTGGATTTGAATACAATCCTTCTTCCCTGGGATTGGAAAAATTCAGGTCTAGAGACTGTCAAAGATGGTGTGCTATTTCAATCAAACACTTGGCTCTGTAGGACTATCCAAGCCAAGGAAAATGAGGTAAGTTGAATTATGACAGAAATCTTTATTAAAATGTGTCTTTCAGTAATATGTTTAGCATTCAATATACACACATACATATGTACACTCTTTGACACACCTCACAGATTGCTGTCATCAGTTTAACCAATAAATTAAAACTAAAAAGGGGGAGGGGGGAGGGGGACTAATGGCAAACTTTTCATGTTTTATCTGGTAAGAAATTGTGAATTTCTCAGAATTTCCCTGGGGAAAACCAGTGACCAGAGAATCTTTGAAATAAAATACATAAATCCCTACCCCTTGCAAAAAAAAAAAAAAAAAAATTCCAAAAGATGCAGTAACAAGTGTGCTTCTCAGAACAGGAGCATTCATTCCATTTCATACTCTGGCTTCTGCACCTTCTGGCTTCAAGACAGTTTGTCCCTCGGCTAGGGCAGAGAGGTTCATATGGGCACTTGGGCTCGGTACCCCTTGGGCTCTGGGGGTCGAGGGGCAGGCTGCAGTATGGGAGCGGGGGGAGCCACACTCATCTGAGGTGATGTCTGGCACATCATCTGACTGTGTATCAGAGCTCTCTAGGTCACTGCGGATGCTTTCAGGCTGGGCGAGGCTGATGTCCCAAGGTTTGCTGGCCAGGCAGTCTTTCTGTTCACAGCTTTGGTGTCTGCAGGGGGGATCTTCTTCACTGCCTCCACCACCGGTACCTTCTTCTTCATTCTCTGCCATCTGAGCATGAACATGGAGCGAGTCCTCCGTGCTGCTTCCACTCACCAGCTGATAGTGGCTTGGTTTGGCTTCAATGTCCACTTGGATTTCCATATTGTTGCATTCTCTGTGGAGACAAAATCCACTTTGCTGAGTCATGCATGGGTCATGCTAAACCTGTTGGTAAAAGCAGTTTGTGGGTTCAGGATTAGGAATTTCAAAAAGATAGGTACAGTGAACTAGAGCTCACTTTTTACAAAAATAAAATTTTAATTTAACACTCAGATGAGATGGAGACTGGACGCGATGGCTCATGCCTATAACCCCAGTGCTTTGGGAGGTTGAGGTGGGAGGATTCCCTGAGCCCACGAGTTTGAGACCAGCCTGGGCAACAAAGTGAGACCCTGTTTCTAAAATAAAAAAATTAGCTGGGCATGGATGCACATGCTTGTACTTCCAGCTACTTGGGAGGCTGAGATGGGAAGATTGCTTGAGCCCAGGAGTTCAAGGCTGCAGTGAGTTATGATTGTGTCACTGCACTCTAGCCTGGTTGACAGAGCAAGACCCTGTCTCTAAAAAAAATATAAAAGAAAAATAAATGAGACAGAGAAGAGTAATTAGATCCTTTTTGCTGATTTAACTATATATGTACACACACATATACCTCAGCCAATCTCTTTAAACATATAGAAAAAGCTTCCAAAATCCAACTAAGGGTCAGAGCCCCACACTAGCTTACTCAAAATATAAAAGTAAAAGCTTTTTACTACTATACCACAAGTAGAAGAAGCCAGAATACCTGCAGTGGGAGTACCACCATCACACTATCCCAGATATACTAGTTTCTCAAAATGAAAGAGAAAGAGGTTATGGGAACCCTATCAAGCAAAGGGCAAGCAGAAACCCTAGACTCACAGACATCAATGAACACCAATCTAGCTCTTTAAATTCCACGTAATTATACACTGTTGCAATAGCCAAGAAAGACCAAAAGAAAAAAAAAAAGTGAAAAAAATATCTAAAGGGAAGAAAGAAAAGACATCTCTAAAAATCTAGTGCTAACAAGAAGAATCAAGAGATGTCAAACACTCTAGTACCAAGAACTTGCTCAAATGAATTCACAGGTTACACTATCCCACAAAACAGTACATGAGCCCTACCACGAGGCACTCAACTTCTGAAGACCTAGTACCCAACCAAAAAATGCAACCTCTCCTGGACATCTGACTGTTCACATACCTGTCCTGTGGGTTGTAGGAACTGATTATGGAACCGGCCATAGCACGAGTGCTTGCGTTGTCACTAATTGCACCAAGACTGGCTGTGTCTTTGGGGAAAATTTCCTTTTGGACATCGGCTTGAACTTCTAACCTGTGTAAAGAGGGGACGTTCAAGTTAATATGAGACCTGGGTATTCCATGACAGTCTGCTTCCTGGCACACATCTCTTCCATTATTCTCTTGCAAATTGTGGTTATCTGTCTGATCTTCTCCAATTGTCAAACAACGCAAATAGATGCCCATACATTTTTTCTCTTAAACATCTATTGAAATCATCCCCCTCCTTTCTATCCCCATACCTACTGCTTAACTTCAGGTTCTTATCATCTCCTGCCTGGATGACTTACATTTGGCTCCCTCTCCAGCAGCCCTTAAGTCCAAGTCAAACAACCTCAAGTACAGTGCCAGTGTGAACAAAGACCCAATCACTCTAATAATTCTCTAACTCTTGGCTCCCTACTGCCAACAGGCATTTAAGGTCTTCCTGATCTGCCAGGAGACTCTGTCCCGTTCCATCACTCACTATAGACCTGAAATCATAGTCACTCTGAATTTTTTCTTTCTTTAAATATCTATATATTTTATACTTCCATGACTTTGCACATGCTATTCTGTCTCTCTAGAAATTGTCTACCAAACTTACACTCAGTCCTTAACAACAAAGGAAATATCACTTCCCCTCATTATCCCAGCAAACCACTCATTTCTTGCTAAGTGCTCCCACAGCATCTGCCTACTTTTTCTTTTTTTTTTGAGAGGGAGTCTCACTCGCCCAGGCTGGAGTACAGAGGCACAATCTCAACCTCTACCCCTCAGGTTCAAGCGATTGTTCTGCCTCAGCCTCCCAAGTAGTTGGGATTACAGGTGCCTGCCACCACATCCAGGTAATTTTTATACTTTTAGTAGAGACAGGGTTTCACCATGTTGGCCAGGCTGGTCTCAAACTCCTGTCCTCAGGTGATCCGCCTGCCTCCGCCTCTGAGGTTGGGATTACAGGCAAGAGCCACCACCTGGGCCCTGCCTACTTATTATATCAATTTATGCATCTCTCACTCCTCTGTTAACTCCACAAAGAAGAGACCACAACTCATTCACACTTTACCTTCCCTGCCTGGCACATAATAGGAAATCAAACATTTAACAATCAAATTACCTCCAGGGCATCATGAGACTGAAGGACATAAAGGAGCCAACCTCTTCCCTCCTCTTGGAGCAGCAAACTTTCCAAATGATGTCTCAGAGCTCATAACTATTTCCTTTCTTGGCTTTAACACCACTTTGTTGCACACTTAAGTATTTCCTCATAATGAGTTTCACAGTCAAACCCATCTGACTCATTCACTTCCTATAAAAGAAAGGCTTACACAGAACTAGAACAGCTGGACTGGCTAAGCTGCAGTTTCAGCAAGTTAGTCTCCAATTATGTCTGTCTGCTGATTTACAAGGGTGTTGGTTTTAAGAAAGCACAGCAGTGAATACGCCAGCATGTGGGGGCGGGATCCCCTGACAAGAGACAACCAGAGTCATGAGATTCGCAGACAGGTCAATAGCAGCCTGCAGCTGCACATTCAAGCAGCCTCCATCCTACTGCCTGAGCCTTTGCTCAGGTGCCCTTCAAAAATGTGCCAAGGCCCAGGGAAATGAGGGAGTTCAATGGAAAGTACACAGTGTCAGAGACCTGAATTCTAGTTTCAGGTCTGCCACAGAATCACTCTGAGTTGGAAGAGTCTTTCAGAAAGGCCACCACCTTTCAGAAAGGTGGTTCTCAGATACTGGGTCATGCAGTGGCTGTGCTAGAATCACCCAGGAAGTTTTTTCAAAACACAGACCACCTCCTAGGTTCCACTCCAGGAAATTCTAAGTTATTCATTCTGGGATAGGGCCCTGAAATCTATTTTTAAGAGGCTCCCAGGTGACTGACAGGCACTCAGGTGTGAGTTCCAGTCCACCTGCCATCTGTTGCTTAAATCCTTCTAATAGCCAAATGGCCATCTGGTCTCACTGTAGACATTTCCAGGGATAGGCAACTCAGTATCTACTAACGTATCCTTTTTCCTCTTTGGGCTTTCATGCCGCTTTTCCCTATATTCTTTATACTGAACCAAAATTAGTTGCCCTGTAGCTTCTGCCAAGTTATCTTAATCTACCTCTTGGTATGAGGCATAAAAGTCTAACCCTTTTCACAGTTGAAGGTCCTTCAGATAGCTGAAGGCAACCGTCTCCCCTACCTTCCTATCCTGCTTTGTTCCACCTTTACTTCTCGGTAGGCCTTTCTTCTCCAGTGCATTCAACTAACTGCTTCTCAGGCAACACGGTATGCTCCTCTGAAAATATATGCTCTGGTCTGCCTAACTAGTGCAATGACCAAGCAAAGTCACAATCTTTTTAGTTACAAAGCTTTACGTATTTTCAACACAAGTACATAGAACTGATTTTCCTTATCTATCAAATGGAAATAGAAAGGTAATAAGGATCGCAGTATCAATAAACCAGCTAGAGGCAATGGCTCATACCTATAATCCCAGCTCCCTGGGAGGCCGAGTTGGGAGGATGGCTTGAGGCCAGGAGTTCAAGACCAGCCTGGGCAACAGGGCAAGACCCCATCTCTATAAAAAATTTGAAAAGTTAGCTGGGTGTGGTGTGTGCACTTGTAGTCCCAGCTACTCAGGAGGCTGAGGTGATAGGATTGCTTGAGCCCAGGAGGTTGAGGCTGCAGGCAGCCATGATTGTGCCACTGCACTCCAGCCTGGATGACAGAGTGAGAAAAAAAAAAACAAAAAACCACCCCCAAAGCCCAACATCAATAAGCCATGGTACAGTATAAATGCTACTGAAAGCCAATGACAAGCCTAATGGAGAACATAGCTTTAGAATTTCTATAAAAATGCTTGCTCTCCCTTCCTGAAGCAGGCAGCCTCAGGTAGTCAAGGGAGAATCTGAAGTCAGGATTACTCTTTACATAGAGGCAGCTATGGTGCAGTGGAAAGAACACTGAATTTTGCATAACTGATATAACCTTTTTTCTAAGCTTTTTTCCTATTTGTAAAAGTAAAACTAAAACAAAAAAATAAACCAAAAACAGCAACAATTAAATCAAAACAAGATGATATATGTCATAAGCCTGGCACAGAGAAATGGCTCAATGTGTTACTTCTTATAATCCTAACCATTTCTGTCAGAAATTATCTATTTGTTTACCTGCTGTATTTTCCCTTGCCACTGGAGAGAATGCCGCCACTCAGTGTGCCCCCTGAGAGGGCGGCAAAGCTGGCTGTTTCGCTGTAAGGACCTTGCATAACACTGAGTCCATCTGTAGGGCTTCCACTAGTGCTCAATACACTAGTCAGGCCTTCGATGCTGCTTTCCCCAATGCTGGGATTCTTGAGGGCTCGCCAGGCATCTGCCACTGGGGACAGAACCAAACATCTCAATTCAAGACAGCAGAGCATCAAAACAGTCAGTAGGGGATTTTCCTGCAATGACTCTTCAGGGTACTAATGTATTTGCTTAATGAACAGGTACTGTGTGCAGTCACCACACATCAGGTATTTTAACATTATGTTCATATTTAATCCTCCAAATAAGTAGGCATTAATAGCCTCAATTTTAGGTGAGAAAAATGGAATTTAAAACTAAATGACTTGTCTAAGGTCCTCTGATTCCAAGTCCACTATTCTTTCCACTACAGTGTTGCTTCCATGTAACCAAACATGATTTAAAAAATATGTTTAGGTCACGTGCTGATTTTTTTTTTTTTTGAAATGGAGTTTTGCTCTTGTTGCCCAGGCTGGAGTGCAATGGTGCGATCTCAGCTCACCGCAACCTCTGCCTCCCAGATTCAAGCAATTCTTCTGCCTCAGCCTCCTGAGTAGCTGAGATTACAGGCATGTGCCAACATGCCCAGCTAATTTTGTATTTTTAGTAGAGATGGGGTTTCTCCATGTTGGTTGGGCTGGTCTCGAACTCCTGACCTCAGGTGATCTGCCCACCTCGGCCTCCCAAAGTCCTGGGACTATAGACATGAGCCACCACGCCTGGTCATGTGCTGATTTTAACAGGAAGCTTCTAGTAGAAAGCTAGAAAAACCTTTGGGGGATCTCTGTGCCCTATGTTAGTTACTATGGCAAAATAGAAACCACATTAAAGTAGAAGTCAGAAGACTTGCTCTAGCCTCAGCTCTGTGAAGCTCTTAACAGATAGTGAGACAAAAGCTTAAAGAAATTCCCATTTGGCCGGGCACGGTGGCTCAAGCCTGTAATCCCAGCACTTTGGGAGGCCGAGGCGGGCGGATCACGAGGTCAAGAGATCGAGATCATCCTGGCCAACATGGTGAAACCCTGTCTCTACTAAAAATACAAAAATTAGCTGGGTGTGGTGGTGTGCGCCTGTAGTCCCAGCTACTCGGGAAGCTGAGGCAGGAGAATTGCTTGAACCCGGGAGGCGGAGGTTGCAGTGAGCCGAGATTGTGCCACTGCACTCCAGCCTGACGCCTGGCAACAGAGTGAGACTCTGTCTCAAAAAAAAAAAAAAAAAAAAAAGAAATTCCCATTTAATATTGTTCACAGTTACAGATCGAACTCCTTGTTTTACTCTTTTCCCCCTTCTCACTACTGTACTTGACTAGTCAAAAAAAAAAAAAAAAAAGAAAGAAAGAAAGAAATTCCCATTTAAATGGGGATAACAGCCCCATCCTCCTTCATCAGGGAGCTGTTTGTTGTAAAAAGCAAATGAGATAACTGTGCAAAATACTCTGAAAATTATGAAGTACTGTGCAGATATAAAGACTTTATTATAATAACTACTGCTACCAGCATACTTGGAGTTACTTGGAATCCTACTAGTTTGTACCTGACATACAGAGGCAAGAAACAGGGGAATTAACCTAATAACTTTGGAACAAAGAAATGAAAAGCTAAAAATATTTTACCCCCTACAAAGCTCATTATCCAAAGTAATCCAATGACAATCTCCCTATAAAATGTGCTGAATTTTACTGATTTTTACCTTGTGTATCATTAAGTTCAAATGGAAATAAACATCCTGCTTTTTACCTGTGATTGGACCATCATCTTCATCAAATTCAATTTTCACTCCTTTTCCGTTGGCTGTGCTAACTCCACAGCCACCTCCACGACAAAGAGAAATGGGCACAACCCCATAGACATATGCCAGCATAATGGGGACGCCAATACCTGGGGGAAGAGAAGGAAACATGTCAGCAGGCCATTAGGTTGCAAGTGCCCTGAATTCTTCCCAGCCTGGGCATGGACAAACCACTTTACAAAGAAAGAAAGACAGAAAATGGCTATCCCAAAAAGGTTGCTTGGTTTAACAGAATGACCAGACTAGAAATCAGAAAGGTCTGGATATGATTCTTGGCTCCATTTACTAGCTGTATAACCTTGGACCTATCTTCCCAGGGTTGTCAATAATCAAATGAGAATGTAAGTACTGTGCCTTTCACAGTAAATATATGTTACTTTCATTTTCTCCTCTTCTAATCACTGCTGAAATGCTAACCCAATTAAGAGCCAATCAGAAATCAAATATTAAATAAATGACTACTGTCTGGAGTTTAGGATCTCCGCAGGATGTTAATTCCTAAATCATACTGCTGTGTGAAGTAGATGGCTTAGCTGTTAAGAGCACAGGATCTGAAGGCAGATTGCCTTGATTCATGTCCCAGCTAAGTGACCTTGGGAAAATTACTGCACCTTTCTATTAAAATTGTGCTTCCTCTTGTGAGGATTGTGAGGATTAAATAAATATATGCAAAAGTTTCAGAACCACTCCTGGCACATGAAGAGCCACATTAAGTGTTAGTTACACTATTATTATTCTAAAACAAACTCTCATGCCTCCCAAAATAACGTGAGGCATTAAGAAACCAAAACAAAAGTAATTTTGTTTTGTGAATTTCATGGCAAGTAGAGGAAAAGGAAGACGAAAGGTGAAAACTAGGGCTTAAAATAAGTTTCTTTAATTCAGCCTTTTCTATGTGCCAAATGGAGTTCTAGGCACTAACTTAAGAACAAAAGATCACACACTCTAATATAATTTGGTGTGGCTGAAAACTAAAAAATAATAATAATCATGGTGCCTAACGGAGTTAACTATCAAGGTAGATTGGCATAAAATGCAGGAGTCTTTGAGGAACATCTGGCCATCTGGCTATACTGCTATCATCAGAAAGCTGAGAGAGAAGAGGTGTGGTCCTGACTAGCTTACCAACACTAACTGCAGCAATAACTGGGGGATGCAATGACCGACAGAGTCACTCCTCCTGTGATAGCCAAATTTCTCTTGTGTTTGGAGGTTTTCCTTCCCTCATATCTGCTATGAATCTAAGAATAAAAAAAGAAAATCCAGGTTAGCAGGTTAGGACATCAATCTTTTGCCAGAGGAAAAAAGGACAGATGAATATTCACTTGTAAGTTACCTATATTAAAACATATCCTCCACCCCAAATAGACGTCTTTCACAACCTAACTCAGACCTGGAAGATATAAACTAATACAGACAAAGTTAATCCAAAAAGAGACAAAATAACTCAGGGGAATGAAATAAGCATTTTACCTTCTTCTTTTTTTTTTTTTGGAGTCTGTCACGCAGGCTGGAGTGCAGTGGTGCGATCTTGGCTCACTGCAACCTGTCTCCTTGGGTTCAAGCAATCCTCCCACTTCAGCCTCCCTAGTAGCTGGACTACAGGCACACGCTACCATACCCAGCTAATTTTTCTATTTTTTTTGGTAGAGACAGGTTTTGCCTTGTTGCCCAGGGTGGTCTCAAACTCCTGGGTTCAACCAATCTACCCGCCTTGGCCTCCCAAAGTGCTAGGCCACATTTACAGATGTGAACCACCATGCCCAGGCCAGCATTCTACCTTTAAGTCACTGAGACAAGCCAGGCCCAGGATGTTAATAAGAACTTGCAGATCCCATGGGGGTTTATGAAAATCCATTTAAGAAATTAAGGTTATTTTTATCTAAGAACCAGCTGGTTTTCAGGCAGCTCTGAAATGTAGCTCCTTCCCATTTCCCTCAAACCTTTACCAACAAACCTAAAGTTGAAACAAGCACAGAAACCAGCATGTCTTTCTTACCTTCCTTCCAACATAAACAGGAATGCCGATGACCATGGCAGGAATGGCAATGCCAGCAATGAGAGAAATCCCCACTGGAGCACCAATCAACGTGCCCAGTTGCCAAAGAATTTTCTTCTTACGGCTCCATGGCTTCTTGCCCCAGAATGTACAGCCAGAGGGGCTGCAGGGGGAAACAGACTGAAGTTAATGTCAACATTACAAATTCAGCTATTGTTATCAGAGGGCTTGATAACAGCAACAGCTTTCTTTCCAATAAGAGTGATTAACAGAATAGGTTACAAGAAATGAATATATTACACAAGGGAGAGCAAAGGACAAGGCCAGACTAGTAGAGCTCTGCACTCTTTAACTTTTTTGGTTGTTGTTATAAAGACAGGTTTCCAGACTTGAAACTCCTTTTCTATTCTTCTCTGCTGAATTCTATCTTCCCCAACCTACCAAAACTGATCTAGCTTCCAAGAGTGACAATACTTGGGATTCTGCATAGCCTCATGTACTTGCCATCCCATCCAGGCATACTGCACCATGCAGCTAATGAATGCTCTGATTTGTGTAGTTTTCTTGGCATATGTCCTACCACACCTAATAGATACTGCAAACCATGTTTCTGGGAGAGGATATAAAAATATCTCATCATACCCTTTGTATCAGCTTGGTATTCTGAGTTTGGCTACTTTTACACTCAGTCCTTCTGTGCCCAACCATTTTTGCCCATTTTCTTTGTGCTATCTTCTCTACTAGATGGGATAAGCAATTTTGAAAATAGGGATCATGGCCAGGTATGGTGGCTCATGCCTGTAATCTCAGCACTTTGGGAGGCTGAGGTGGGCGGATCACAGGGTCAAGAGAGGGAGACCATCCTGGCCAATATGTGAAACCTCATCTCTAAAAATATAAAAATTAGCTGGGCGTGGTAGGCTGCAAGTAGTCCCAGCTACTCAGGAAGCCGAGGTAGGAAAATTGCTTCAACCCAGGTGGCGAAGGTTGCAGTGAACCGAGATCATGCCACTGCACTCCAGCCTGACAACAGAGCGAGACTCCGTCTCAAAAAAAAAAAAGAAAAAGAAAACAGGGATCATATCTTATTCACCTCTATGTCCCCAATGACTAGCACATATAAGTACTCAAATGTTTGATGAATTGGAAATGAAGGTGTTGTTTCATTTACACAATGAACGTTTGTTTGTAAATATTAACATTTTGTTTGTAAATACGAACTCCTCCAGAACAATATTTTAATATTCACTCAATGAGGCTGGGCACAGTGGCTCATGCTTGTAATCCCAGCACTTTGGGAGGCCAAGGTGGGTGGATCACCTGAGGTTAGGAGTTCGAGACCAGCCTGGCCAACATGGTGAAACCCTGTCTCTACTAAAAATATAAAAATACAAAAATTAGCCGGTGTGGTGATGGGCACCTGTAATCCCAGCTACTTGGGAGGCTGAGGCAGGAGAATCACTTGAACCCAGGAGGTGACGGTTGCAGTGAGCTGAGATCGAGCCACTGCCCTCCAGCCTGGGTGACAGAGCAAAACTCTTGTCTTAAAACAAACAAATAAAAAACACTCAATGAATTCCTTGGAAACTCACTAAATGCAAAAAACTATAAAAAGGTCACAACTCTAGCCTCAAGATACTTACAGTTTAGTAAGATAAGACATGTACGTGAAGCATATGTTGTACCCAAGCGTGTCAAGGAGTGCGCCACACTCTGAGAATGAATTATGACTCCTTTATTAAGCCAGTGACTGAGAGTTGCTAAGGCCCAAAATTCTCTCGGCCCCGAAGAAAAAGTTAGGTGGTCTTTTATATACTAGTTTTAACAGGAAGTGGGAGACCTAGCTGAAACAAAGTTTTCACAAAGGCAGAGCAAGCAAAAAGTTAAAAAGAAAAACTGATAAATAAGAAATAAAACAGTGCCAGGTGTGAGGAGCACAGCTGTCATGAAATACATAAACTTATAGATAAGGTGGGCTCACTGTAGCTGCATTTGCAGGCTCTGCTGATACCACTTTACTCGGCCTCTTATCAACAAAGGCATTTCTGGGTGCCCAGAGTCAGTCTGACCTTGTTTTATACTATAGTTACATACTTAATGGGGGAGAAGGTTACTAAAATGAAGAAGCCAAGATGGAGACTGTTCAGCTCAAAAAAGGCTAACATAAAGCTTGAACAGCTTTTAGTCAGGGAAAAGGAGAGTTAGTTTTAGCTGGCAAAAAGCAGGGTATCACACATAAAGTACTGATAATACTTATGACAAAAGATAAAAGAAAGTCAAAGAATGAGGGAGAAAAAGGAGAGGCATCGTGGATGAAATGGCATTTAAGTGGTTCTTAAAGGATAAGAACTGAACAAGTTGAGATAAAAGGAGGATACTGGAAGGTGGGCAGAAAGCATTCTAGGCAAAGGAAAGAATATCAACAAGTATAGAGGCAAGACAGCAAAAAGGGAAGAACAAGTCCAGACTACCTGGAATATGGCATGTATAAAAGCAAAGAAAGAGGCTGAGCATGGTGGTTCATGCTTATAATCCCAGCACTTTGGGAGGCTGAGGTGGGTGGATCACCTGAGATCAGGAGTTCAAGACCAGTGTGGCCAACATGGTGAAATCCCATCTCTACTAAAAATACAAAAATCAGCCAGGTGTGGTGGTGGGCGCTTGTAATCCCAGCTATTTGAGAGGCTGGGGCAGGAGAATTGCTTGAACCTGGGAGGCAGAGGCTGCAGTGAGCCAAGATCATGCCACTGCACTCCAGCCTGGGTAACCAGAGGGATCTCCACCTAATAAAAAAAAAAAAAAAAAAAAGAAAGGTAGAAAAATCTAGAATAGTAGCTGCTATAAACATAAGAGAAGGCTGTCAGAAGAACTTTTCACAGCTTCCTTAATCTGTAATGAGAGAATGGCTGTGTCTCTTTGACATCCTTTTCCCTAAATCAGTAAGAGAATAAGACTACTAAAGCAACAGACGCATTTCCCATCTTACCTGAGGTAATGCAAGTCTGAGATCTCTTTCATACAAAGCCAGCAGAATTCGCAGCCACACACTGCACAAGTCATGTGATTACAGCTTCCATCGTTCATCTTGATAATGTAAGCACTGCATCGTGGGCATGGCTTGATGTCATCTGCTATGAGCCGGGGAGGAAGAATGGGTAGAAAAACATCCCCAGTTAAAATAAACCCAGTTTGATTTAATTATTCCAGGGAGTACATGTAAGAAATAAGGCAGCAGTCAAGAACTCTTCACTGAACACTCCAAACTGTACAACCCACTTTACTGGAAAACTGGCTATGTCTAGACCTCAGGAAATTTCATAAAATGAATCCTGTCTCATATTGAGCTGCCTATCCCAACAACTGGCATCTTACACAGCACTTAAACCACAATCTAGCAAGGAGACTTCCTTAGGGAGAAGATGTTTCCAAGAAAAATAAATTTCTACCAGTCAATAGGCTGGCAGATTTTAAAAGAAGAATCCTACAGAAAGAATAGCCTGCAGCCTAGAATTAGCTTTACTTTTTTTTTTTTTTTTTTTTTTTTTTGAGACTGAGTCTTGCTCTGTCACCATGCTGGAGTGCAGTGGCATGATCTTGGCTCACTGCAACCTCCCCCTCCTGGATTCAAGCGATTCTCCTGCCTCAGCCTCCTGAGTAGCTGGGACTATAGGCGCGTGCCACCACGTCGGCTAATTTTTTGTATTTTTAGTAGAGACCCCCTTTTCACTATGTTACCCAGGATGGTCTCGATCTCCTGACCTTGTGATCCACCTGCCTTGGCCTCCCAAAGTGCTGAGATTATAGGCGTGAGCCACCGGGCACGGCCAGCTTTAAATTTTCAAAAACTTAAGTTTGGGAAATTTATTTTTCAGATTCAACATGTATCATAGTGATTTGCTGTTAACATAGCCCACAATCCCTTCCCATAATACTTTCAAATTCAAAACCTAAAGACAACTGGGTATGCTATGTAGCATGTACTTGATAATTTTCACAGCAAGCTATGAACTATCCTAATAAAATGACAATTTAGGAAATTATGCTGTGTCAGGAAAAAGTAAATGGCAAAATCTTTCCTACCAGCTCTCCCAAATGACATCAGTAAAATAAAGTACAAAGTAATAAATCCACTGGCATTTTAAAATAGGTTTACTCTGACTTGTCAAGGTTGGAACCGAATGTGTGACACTCCTCCTTTTACAGTTAATCATTAACCTATACTAATATTGTTTCCTTTTATTCCATCTGTACTCTACTTCCAAAGGCAGTGATGCACTTACAGCTTGAAGGCAAACAGTATAGGTTTAATACTAATTAAATGTCTTTCTGTTCACAATGAAAGTTTTGAAAAAGCCCTTGGCAAAACAAAACGAACTAATTGCTCTCCAATCTGAGACATATTACTAAGAAAGTAGGAACTACACAATTCCATTTTGTTGCATTTCAATTGTATATGGGTTGGATAACCTATAATTGTCAGAGAGAGCAGCTCTATCTCTATTATAATATTGAAAGTATTACCAAATGATATTTTCTGCTCTCTGATCCTTTGGAGTACTTGGGTTATACAATAAGATAATTTCTTTCAGATTTGGGCTCACATCATGAAATACCAAATAAAGAGACAATTAGATAATGCCAAGTTATACCTGGTCCAGATTCTTGCCCATAACTGAGACCTGAAGTGTGTTTGGTCCGAACTCGTAAAGTCTGGGCCCTCTGTTGACGGGCCATATCGCATGTTTGATTTGGATGCCATATCTGCTTGCAGTGGTAGCAGAACTCGGTCTGGCAGCCTTCCCTCTCACAAGTTAGCTTCGGGCAGCTGGCACAGCCATAGGCAATAACAGCATAACTAGGTAAGGAAACAGGAAAAGATATCAGTAAGGTAAGCACGATCTAACCAAAAGAGACAGTATTCATCACCGTTAACACTGTTTGGCACTACTCCACTATCACATATGATACAGAGAAAAGAATACACACACATACACATAAGCACATTTGACCAACTGTAAAATATATCCCATGTAAGAAAGTAAATTTATTATTTTTTTCTTTTTTTGAGACAGAGTCTTGCTCTGTCGCCCAGGCTGGAGTGCAGTGGCGCAATCTCGGGTCACTGCAACCTCCACCTCCCGGGTTCAAGAGATTCTCCTGCCTCAGGCTCCCTAGTAGCTGGGATTACAGGCGCAAGCCACTACACCCTGCTAATGTTTTTTGTATTTTTAGTAGAGATGGGTTTTGCCATGTTGGCCAGGCTGGTCTCAAACTCCTGACTTCAGGTGATCCACCCACCTTGGCCTCCCAAAGTGCTGGATTACAGGCATGAGCCACTATGCCCGGCCATAAGTTTCTTGAGATTCCAAAAACACAAATCATTTATCTCCTTTAAAACATGGAGGTGGAAGAAGAAGAAAAACATGGAATTGGAGTATCATATTTATCCTGGATTTTTAGCATTTATTCAGTCATAGCTGAAGCTGCTTTAGGAGTAGTTTGTCATAGCAAGTTTCATAAATAACAGGGTGCAAAACTATTTCCTTTTGATAGTTTGCTATATTTAGAGAGATTAGTATTTGTTTATATGAAGGAACAGAACATTAGTGAAATAAAGAGCTATCACAAAAACTAAAGCAAGTTTCAAGTTCCTTTTTTCTTTTCTTTCTTTTTTTTTTTTTTGAGATGGGGTCTCACTCTGTCACCCAGGCTGGAATGCAGTGGTGTAATTTTGGCTCACTGCAACTTCCGCATCCCAGGCTCAAGCGATCCTCTTGCCTCAGCCTCCAGAGTAGCTGGGACTACAGGTGTGCACCACCACACTTGGCTAATTTTTGTAATTTGTGTAGAGATGGCGTTTTGCCATTTTGCCCAGGCTGGTCTCAAGCTCCCCCGCTCAAGCAATCAGCCTGCCTCAGCCTCCCAAAGTGCTGGAATTACAGGCGTGAGCCACCATGCTACTTTTTCATTCTTAAGTTCCACAGCAAAGCTGGTCTGACCGTGTCACAGAGACAATAACCCTAAATGGACTTATGATCAGCATCTCCTCTTGAAAGTTCATCTTATCTTTCCATACTTTTCCAATTCAAATCTATACTTTCAAATGCCTTGACAGGCTCCAGAATACAAGAATACCATGCCTCTATCTTATAAATTAATAGCATTAAGTCCATACCTCCCTTTCTCTCTTCTGACACATATTTTTTTTTTTTTTTTGAGACGAAGTCTCGCTCTGTCACCCATGATGGAGTGTAGTGTGTGATCTTGGCTCACTGCAATCTCTGCCTCCCGGGTTCATGATTCTCCTGCCTCGGCCTCCGGAGTAGCTGGGACTACAGGTACCTGCCATCATGCCTGGCTAATTTTTTTTGTATTTTGAGTAGAGATGGGGCTTCACCATGTTGGCAAGGCTGGTCTTGAACTCCTGACCTTTGGTGATTCGCCTGCTTTAGCCTCCCAAAGTGCTGGGATTACAGGCACTGCACTCAGCTGTGACATATATTCTTTATGTAAAGATTCAGACTTTATCAGCACTAATGTCAACCATTTCTTGTAGTTCATGTTCATTTACCAAGAATTAGTCTCACACAAACAATCCAATAGATTTATATAACTATTAGCCTTTCTGATTAATTCTAAATATGTCAATTAAATGCTCAGATTACTCTAACAAGACAATATAATACTTGTATAAAATAAAATTTTAGCCAGGTGAGGTGGCTCATGCCCGTAATCTCAGTGCTTTGGGACACTGAGGCATGAAGATCGCTTCAGGCCAGATTTTGAGGCCAGTCTGGGCAACATAGCAACGAGACATTTTCTCTTAAAAAAAAAAAAAAAGGTCAGGTACAGTGGCTCACGCCTGTAATCTCAGCACTTTGGGAGGCTGAGGCAGGTGGTTCACAAGGTCAGGAATTCAAGACCAGCTTGGCCAACATAGTGAAACCCTGTCTCAAGTAAAAACACAAAAATTAGCTGGACATATTGGTGCATGCCTGTAGTCCCAGCTACTGGGGTGGCTGAGGCAGGTGAATCATTTGAATCCGGGAGGTGGAGATTGCAGTGAGCGGAGATGGTGCCACTGCACTCCAGCCTGAGCAACAAGAGCAAAACTCTGTCAAAAAAAAAAAAAAAAATGGTGGCAGCACATGCCTGCAGTCACAGCTACTTGGGAGGCTGAAATAGAAGGACTGCTTGAGGCCGGGAGGTTGAGGCTCCAGTGAGCCATGTTTGTACCACTGCACTCTAGCCTGGGTGACAGAGCGAGATCCTGTCTGAAAATAAATAAATAAATGGAAACAAATGGAAAGTTATGAAAGTTCATCACACCATTTTCTTTCTTTCTTTTTTTTTTTAAGGAGACAAGGTCTTACTCTGTCTCCCAGCTTGTGGACAGTGGTGTGATGAGAGCTCACTGCTGCAACCTGAAACTCCCAGACTTAAATGATCCCACCTCATTCTTCCAGGTAGCAGTGCATACCACCATGCCCAGCTAAACTTTTTCATTTTTATTTTCTTTGTAGAGACGGGATCGGTCTTGCTTTGTTGCCCAGGCAGGTCTGGAACTCCTGTCTTTAAGCAACCCTCTCACCTTGGCCTCCCAAAGCACTGGGATTACAGGCGTGAGCCACCAAGCCTGGTCTATCACACAGTTTTTAAAAAGATCAGAAACTGCAGGTTTCTGTGTTGCCATCTGTATTCTGTCCTCTATTCCACACTCTCATCCAATATTCAAAGATCTCAAATAACTTGTGCAAAACGCTAATAACATTTCTGGGATTTATTCTACAGTTTGCTTGTTAATTTGAAGGTACATTCGATGTTAATCATGGCAACTCAAGTTCTAACGTTTACCATAGATTCTGCAAATTGATCTGAGACTGATGCTGAAAATATAAATGACAACATATCCCCTATGTTATATAATACAGCTGTATTAAAACTCTTCTCAGAAATAACAAAGTGAGAATAGGTCAACCTATGAATGTAAATGATTCATATCCTGTAGGAGTTCTGAGCAAATTTACCCCACCTAGCTGCAAAATAACTACTAAAGATAAACAAAGAGTCTCCTCAAGAAACTGACTTACTTCTTATTTTGCATTAAATTGGAAAGTTACTGGATGATCTCAGAGAAGTATTAAGTTAACTTCTGAAGACACGAATTAAGTGGACAGCCAATAGGGAGCCCTGAACACTTCATCATCCGTTCCTACCTCATATGGCAAAAGTAAATGTTTATTAACATTCCCCCCAGACCCTACTCCTTTTTTTTTTTTTTGAGATGGAGTTTTGCTCTTGTTGCCCAGGCTGGTGTGCAATGGCACGATCTCGGCTCACTGCAACCTCTGCCTCCCAGGTTTAGGCGATTCTCCTGCCTCAGCCTCTCAAGTACTGGGCTTACAGGAACCTGCCACCACGGCCAGCTAATTTTTCTGTATTTTTAGTAGAGATGGGGTTTCACCATGTTGGCCAAGCTGGTCTTGAACTCCTGGCCTCAAGTGATCCACCTGCTTCCCTCCCAAAGTGCTGGGATTACAAGTGTGAGCCACCACGCCTGGCCCATTTTTTATTTTTTTAAAAAAGAAGAGTATTTGATAGGATTGACAATGTCAATTTTGAGTGTGTAATTTGGTGCCCAAGGAAGTAAAATAACCCCTCCAAATACTCATGAATCCACAGCAATCTATTACTATGACACAGAACTACTTAGGGCATAAGATCTGGCATTCCTGTTTTTGGGTACCTGGTCTGATGAGCTCTTGCCTCTGACTCATGCTGCATGACATGGAGCTATTAAAATCTCCAAACCGGCTGGGCATGGTGGCTCATGCCTGTAATCCCAGCACTTTGGGAGGCCGAGGCAGGTGGATCACCTGAGGTCAGGAGTTCAAGACCAGCATGGCCAACATGGTGAAATTCTGCCTCTACTAAAAATACAAAAATTAGCCAGGTGTGGTGGCGCATGCCTGTAATCCCAGCTACTCGGGAGGCTGAGGTAGGAGAACTGCTTGAACTGGGGAGGCAGAGGTTGCAGTGAGCCAAGATTGTGCCATGGCACTCCAGCCTGGACAACAAGAGACAAACTCTGTCTCAAAAAAAAAAAAAAAAAAAAATATAAATATATATATATATATATATATATGTATATCCAAATCTTAGCTTCTATTCCACCAAATGGAGGTATAGGTACTTGCCACAATAAAATGTAGCTAAACATGTTCTAAAACTGCATGTGAGATCTTGTCCTGAAAGATGTATGGTGTAAAAACATCACACAGTCTGTCCTACTTCCTGGCTTTTACATATGCTGTTCCTTCTACCTAGAAATGTCTTGTCCTTACTTCTTGCCCTGACAAGTACCCATTTAAGAACCAACTCAAGTGTCATCTTCTCTGTAAAATATACTTAACCTCTCTAGGCAGCTGGTTGCCTACATTGTAGGTGTGCACAATTATTTTATAACCCTTATCACATTATATTGTAACTGTTTATATGCTTGCTTCCCAAACCACACTGGACTTAAGGAGACGTAGTATCCACTCTTTTTTTTGAGACAGAGTCTCGTTCTGTCACCCAGGCTGAAGTGCAGTGGCGTGATCTCAGTTCACTGCAACCTCCGTTTCCTGGGTTCAAGCAACCCTCTGCCTCAGCCTCCTGAGTAGCTAGGATTACAGGCACCTGCCACCACACCTGGCTAATTTTTTAATTTTAATTTTTTAGTAGAGATGGGGTTTCACCATCTTGGCCAGGCTGGTCTTGAGCTCCTGACCTAGTGATCCACCCGCCTTGGCCTCCCAAAGTGTTGGAATTACAGGCGTGAGCCACTGTGCCCGGCCATATCATTCACTTTTTAATCTCAGTCTAGTATACTGGCTCATGCTCAAAATATCTGTGTTGCATGAATGACAGAGACCCTCTCTTGTTTCGGTTGTCTGACTTTCCCCAGGGCATTCTAGGTCTTCTCCTAGGCCATCACTCTGCTCTAAAGCAATCTTTGCAATGTATCTATTTATCTATTGGCTTATGATATGCCAGGTACTGTAACCTAATCCTAAAATTTCATATAAACCCATTTTAGCAGTAACTCCCTAAGTTCTGAATAGGGTAATCTTCTTCCCCAATAGTTGGAAGAAACCTCTCCTGGGCACAGTGGATCACACCTGTAATTCTAGCACTTTGGGAGGCTGAGGTGGGTGGATTACTTGAGCTCAGGAGTTAGAGATCAGTCTGGGCAACATGGCAGAACCCCATCTCTACAAAAAAAATACAAAAATTAGCCAGGCATGGTGGTGCATGGCTAATAGTAGTAGTAGTCCCAACTACTCAGGAGGCTGAGGTGGGAGGATGGCTTCAGTCCAGGAGGTGGAGGTTGCAGTGAGCCGAGATTGTGCCAGTACACTCCAGCCTGGATGATAGAGCCAGACCTTGTCTCAAAAAAAAAAAGAAAAGAGAAAAACAACCTCAACTTCTTAAGAACCAATTGCCCTGTCCACCTTGTTCCTTCTCTTCCATGTCCCACGCTGATGCACCTCTCCAACTCTGCTCTTTTAGCTTAACCAAGCATTCAGGCTTGCTAATTAGAAGGTAAAAGAAAGGTGTAGAAAATTACATGCTGTGAAGAATACAGACACAGCTGGGTGCAGTGGCTCACGCCTATAATCCCAGCACTTTGTGAGGCAAAGCCGGGAGGATCGCTTGAACCCAGGAGTTCAAGACCAGCCAGGGCAACATGGTGAAATCCCATCTCTATGAAAGATACAAAAATTAGGCCAGGCACGGTGGCTCATGCCTATAATCTCAGCACTTTGGGAGGCCGAGGTGGGTAGACAGATTGCCTTAGGTCAGGAGTTCTAGAACAGCCTGGCCAACATGACAAAACCCTGTCTCTACTAAAAACACAAAAAAATTAGCCAGGCATGGTGGCACATGTTTGTAGTCTCAGCTACTCCCAGTTATTCAGGAGGCTGAGGCAGGAGAATCACTCGAATCCAGGAGGCAGAGGTTGCTGTGAGCCAAGATTGCGCCACTGCACTCCAGCCTGGGCAACAGAGTGAGACTCTGTCTTCAAATAACAACAACAACAAAAAAAAATTAGCTAAGTGTGGTGGGGTGCATTGGCATGTGGTGGCACATGCCTGTAGTCCCAGTAAGGAGGCTAAGGTGGGAGGATCACCTGAGCCTGGAAGGTCGAGGTTGCACTGAGCTGAAATTGCACCACTGCACTCCAGCACAGGCAACAGAGTTACAGAGTTAGACCCTATCTCAAAAAGTTAAAAAGTAATAAAAAAGAAAGAGAATACAGACCACCCCGCTGCTTAAGTTCATACAACTTATACTCATTTTATTAATTTCCTAAATCTTCAGAAACATCATAAAGTGACAAGCTGGACCAAAGCATTACCTAGCTTCAGCCCTGGAAAAAAGATCTTCATTAGTATAAATTTGATTATGTTCCAACAGATTCTGGTGGTTAAAGAAATGTGTTCCTATATTATATCTGTACTTTCCATCCCCAAGTCATGTAACATAAACTAGGTTACCCATTTCCAAATAGACCCCTAGTAGGCATCAGGTGGTAGACATGGGCCAAGCTTACCATCTTCATTTTTCCTGCCCTATTTAAGACCCATCTCTAGGCTAGACAACTCCAAGAGCCTCCTTATCTTGTCTCCCTATTCCCCACTCCATCCAAATTCCATTCTATAAGGTCATCTATCATGAGGTTACTCTTTTGCTTAAAATGCTTCAAAGAAAAAAAAGAGAAAAAGTGCTTCAATCCAAAACTGATTTGCATGGCTTACACAGGCCTATCAACCTGAATCCAGTCCACCTTTTCAGGTTGATTTCTAGTCACTTCCCAGGGATGGGGTCTTGCTATGTTACCCAAGCTGGTCTCGAACTTCTTTGCTCAACTAATCCTCCCACCTCAGCCTCCTGAGTAGCTGGGACCACAGGTGCACATCACCATGCCTGCTCCTCTGTGAAATCTTTCTTGAAACCATCACGCAAAATCTATTGTTCATCTAAGAGCACTTATATTTTCTTTAGTATTCATCACATGACATTTTTGTGTCATGTGATATGTATCAATCATCTGTCTCCTCTACCAGGTAAAACTTCCTATCAAGAAGACCATGTCTAATTTCTTTTTTTTTTTTTTTTTTTAAAGATGGGGTTTCACCATGCACCATGATGGCCAGGCTGGTCTTGAACTCCTGACCTCAGGTTATCCACCCACCTTGGCCTCCCAAAGTGCTAGGATTACAGGCGTGAGCCACAGCGCCCAGCCGTCTAATTTCTTTTTGTAATACCCTGAACTCACCCAGGGTTCAACATTGTATCATTCCAAAAGCATCTGTTAAGGCCGGGTGTGGTGGCTCATGCCTGTAATCCCAACACTTTGGGAGGCCGAGGCAGGTGGATCACTTGAAGTCAGGAGTTCAAGACCAGCCTGGCCAACATGGTAAAACCCTGTCTCTACTGAAAATACAAAAATTAGCCAGGCATTGTGGCACGTGCCTGTAATCCCAGCTATTTGGGAGGCTGAGGCAGGAGAATCACTTGAACTTCAGAGGCGGAGGTTGCAGTGAGCTGAGATCACGCCACTGCACTCCAGCCTAGGCGACAAAAAAACAAAAAGTGTCTGTTGAACGGAATGATCACCTGTCTATTCTACTCTTGCTTACCCCTCGCACCTCTGTTCCTCCTCTGAGAACTATGCTGCTCATTTTTCTTATCTTTCTCATCAAAAATCACCTATGTACCACACTCTTCTAGGACCTAAATGAAAGACTTTGTACACAGAGTTGTAGAAATGTTGGAATATAGATATCCTAGTCTAGAGGTGTGAGATCTCAATCTTTTCAGAGCATAAGGTTTATTGTTAAATAAGGATACTAACCAAAGGCAGGCCAGCATGGTAACTGTTAAAGGAGTTTCGGGAAAGTTTGAGTTAAACCTTAAAAATGCTACAGAAAAAAACAAAAACATGTTTCCTGGTGATCTAAGTTGGAGAAATTATATTATATTGAAGATTTATACTGCATATAAGCATATTAGCATATTTAAAGACTCTAAGAAACTCATAAACTTGTTTTATTTTGTTTAACCCAATATTTTCCAAGCTTATTTCCTCACAAAACATTTTTATTTCAAGCAATGCCCATGACATACCTTAGGAAATAGTGATGTAAGTGAAAAATAGAAAATAAAATCAAAAGATGGTTGGAGACTATAAAGGAGCTTAAATGATATGAATAGATCAAATAAGTTCTCAAAGACATAATAAGAAGTCATAGGTCAGGTAGTCAATGAATAGTTTTAAGCAGGGGAGTGATACAGATGTTCTCCTTTAGTACAAGTACTGTGGCAAATCTGAGAAAGACATATTGGGTTGGAGGATGGTGTACACGCACAAGAGGAGGGGGGTGGTATGGAGTGGGGAAATGTAGGTAAAAGTTGTGGAACAGGAGGTATGGAGCCAAATCAAAAGAAAGGTCCAGGGAGGCTTCAGAAGGGAAAAATCCTCCTTCACTGATTGAAATTTGTCTTGCTCGAAGAGCTTGCTCTTCCCTCATAAATGTGCTAGGGATAAACAGAAGCTTCTTGTTTATGGGATGGTCCAGTCTAGTTATCTGGGAAGGCCAATAGCTGATACTATCTCCTGGGATCAGGTGGGAGGAAGGATTCTACAGGGGACAGGGGCAGCAATGAGAGGCTGAAGAGGTGGACCTGCACAAAGCATTTAGGTCAAGACAGCCTTATCTCTTCTTATTCATCTGTACAGAAGATCTGCCCCTGTACACCAGGAAATTTTCTGTTGCCTACTTTGCTCACCCCTCAGTCTCCCAGAGATTCTGAAAGGGTTTAAAGATTGGCAACAGGGCACTTGAGAGGAAAACATTACAGTTACATGATTTGGAGGTTTCTGAAAAGACATGCTTGGACATAGACTCTAACGGTAAAACAGCAACTGTACCAGTTATTAGCTATGAAACACTAGACCCTATATTTATACTTCTCTGAATTGGTTTCTCCTTTATAAAATGCATTTGTCAATATCTACCTAGATGAGACTGAAATGAAATTATGTCTGAATGAGATTATAGTCTGAAGACTAAACAGAACTATAAAAAAATCAGTTATTTGTATTTTGAAATAATTTTATCTCATTTGACAGCTTGTTTTAAGATTACACTAGGCAGTATTATTCTTAGTGTATTAAATCATGTGAATGTTTTCCCACTAAAACTGGTTCCCTTATTTATGAATAAAATAAAATCATATTTGAGTGTAAGAAAAGAAAAATCCAAAAAACCCTTTGCTCTATCCTACAAATATTCTGTAAACAAATCATGAATCTCTGAATGTATGGTGTTCTTGCTATTATGAGTAATTACAGTAAAACTAATGATCAGAACCTGTAAGATCGCTCACATGCCCCCCTCACCCTACCAAATGTGCATACAAACAAGGCAGAGGGAAGACTTGATAAATGTGGCTGGCAAGAACTTTATCTGTGGGCAGTAAAGTAAATATGGTCAGGTATGGGAATAGGACATAACTGGGACTTGGACTTCTAGTGTTTATCCATGACCTTTACCAGCCCCAGAAGAATAGAACAGTTTGTTTAAAAAATAAAACAAAAGAGCTAGGTACAGTCGCTAATGCCTATAATCCCAGTTACTCAGGAGGCTGAGATGGGAGTACTGCTTTAGCCCAGGAGTTCGAGGTTGTAGTAAGCTACTATCATGCCACTGCACTCTAGCCTGGGCACAGAGTGAGACTCATCTCTAAAACAAAACAAAACAACACTGTTCAAACAAAACAAGGGAACCACGACATCCGGTAAGAACATAGAAGCTATTTTTTTTCCTGGCATTAAAAAGAGGCAGCAATAATCACAGCACTTTTGGAGGCCAAGATGGGAAAACAGCTTGAGCCCAGGAGTTCGAGACCAGTCTGGGCAACACAGGGAGACCCTGTCTCTACAAATAATAACAATAATATTAATAATAACAATTAGCTGGGCTTGGTGGCATGCATCTCTGGTCCTAGCTACTTGAGATGCTGAGGCAGGAGGATTGCCTGAGCCCAGGAGGTTGAGGCTGCAGTGAGCAGTGACTGCACCACTGCTGCACTCCAGCTTGGGTGACAGAGCGAAACCCCGTCTCAAAAAAAAAGAGGTGTAAAGCCACTAGCCACATCCCAAGGGGGAACTCAGACATCTGTCTGGCAACTGATAGAATTTTAAAGTTACTCATTGTAAACACATTCAACTAAATATTTAAAAACACTGTGTAAACATTAATTAAACCTCTCAGGAAAAAATTAGGCCTATTTCAGACAAGAAAAATAAGGTAGGTAGCAGGCTGTTAACAACAGGAATCAGAAAGGACTCTAACTAGACTCTAGTATCTTTGGCTTTCTCAATGTTGTCCTCAGGCTACACTTAATGAAATGCACCCAAGCAGCAGCATCCTCAATAATGGGCTATGCTGACAAGCCAAAGCTTTTTAAAACAGAGGCTGAGTGGAAAGAATATTGGCCTTGGTTGGAATTAAGACCCCTGTTCTAAGCCTGGTTCTACCACTTACTAGTTATATGACCCTGAACAAGTCATTCAATTTCTTTAAATTTTAGTTTCCTCAGTGCCCCTTCCCTCCTTCCCTCCCTTCCCCTTCCCCCAATAAAAAAAATTTTAGTTTCCTCATTTGTAAAACGATATCAAACCTATCTCACAAAGTTGTGAGGATCAAATTAAATTACATATGCCTGGCACACAGGTATTGAGAGGCCAGCTTTCTTTCCCCAAACTCCACCTTAAGTCCATAGATGATTCATATAAAAAAACCATAGTTTATACATATGACTATATATATATGATTATCATTCTTTTCCAAATAGTTGAGAGTTGTCACCAAGCTTGAAAATTATTTTCTGTACATTTTTACTGATATGTTCAAAGACAGAAACTGACTTTAGAAAAATAAAAAACAAAAGGGGAGCTTCTCCAGAAAGATGATCAGTGATGCCACATTTCTTAGAACTCAAGGAAACTCACATCCCAGAAAGGAGTTAATGTATTATTCCAAAATTATGCAGTGTTCTCTCTCTCTCTCTCTCTTTTTTGAGACAGAATCTCGATCTGTCACCCAAGCTGGAGTACAACGGCCTGATCTCGGCCCACTGCAACCTCTGCCTCCCGGATTCAAGCGATTCTCCTGCCTCAGCCTCCTGGGTAACTGGGACTACAGGTGTGCACCACCACGCCTGGCTAATTTTTATATTTTTAGTAGAGAAGGGATTTCACGATTTTGGCCAAGCTGATCTTGAACTCCTGACCTCAGGTAATCTGCCCACCTTGGCCTCCCAGAGTGCTAGGACTACAGGCGTGAACCACCACACCTGGCCCATGCTCTCTTAATATTCATTTGGTTAAGAAAATAGATCAACAGTATTTGTAAAACTTTAATATCATATAAATTAACTTCAGAGAACCAGTAAGATCACCAGACATAAACAGTTCCATGAACCTAAAAGGTCTTTCCTGATATTTATTAACTGAAAGTGAAAGTGAGCCACCATAAACACCACTCCTTTGACCACAACACTTCAAAGTAATTTAGAAACCCCATCTCAGTGAGGTTAAATAACACACCCATTTCTAAACAAGTTTGTCAGAATTAAAAACAGAAGTTAACTCTTCTTACTCTCCTAGACACTCCGAGATACCTCCTTTTGAAAGGAGACAACCAGCAGCACCATGGAGATCTCAAAACAACCCTGATATATAGGCTACAATTAGAAGTCCTTAACTCCTTTGAAGCTAAAGATCACACAACTTTTTACTAGCATTAAATTCATACACTGCAAGGAGTCCCTAACATCTTTTTGTCGCCAAAACATGACACATAAGAATAAAATTATCTGCCCAAGGTCACAGAGCAAATAATGACTGTCTGGACTCCCAGCCACTTAAATGAGCCCCTCTTCCTGCGTGCAACCATTCATGGGATATACTGACAGTAACAATCAGACTTCTAAAGGCAGAGGGGGCGAGGAGGGTCTCTACTGAATCCTTCAGATAGTTAAATCTGGTGTATTATGTCTCTGCAGATATTGCATATTTTAATTCACTGCCCTTTAAAATTCAGCATACATGGTGCATTAAAAAGACTGTCATCAAGAACTCAAGATCAAAGGGGTTCGGAAACACAATTTCTCCTACCATACCAATCTCTGGGCATTCTTCTCAGTGCCCCATTGAGTCTCTGGACAAAGAACATGTCTGTCCATCCCTCCCCCCTCCCCAAGGCAGCAGGGTAAGAACGACAGAGTACCTCCCAATAGCGTAGCACAGAGCACACAGTGCTCAGAGTACTCTAGAGCCTATTCGCCTGTCACCTCCATCCCAACTTTCGGCAGTGGTTGTCAGGAAGAACACGCCTTCTTCTGCAATGCTGCTAAGTCTGCCCCTAGCAAAGTGGACACACCCCTCCAACGCTGCCCCCTCAGAATATTCTCATTCCCTCCTTTGCCGAATATCCCTTCCCCCGCTTTCATTAAGAGATACTCCCCGCCTTGGCCAGGAACGGTGGCTCACCCCTGTAATCCCAGCACTTTGGGAGGCCGAGGCAAGCGAATCACCTGAGGTCAGGAGTTCGAGAGGAGCCTGACTAACATGGTGAAACCCTGCCGCTACTAAATATACAAAAATTAGCCGGGCATAGTGGCTGGCACCTGTAATCCCAGCTACTCGGGAAGCTGAGGCAGAAGAATCGCTTGAACCCAGGAGCGGAGGTTGCAGTGAGCCGAGATCCCGCCACTACACTCCAGCCTGGGCGAGTCTCAAAAAAAAAAGATACTCCCCCACCTCTGGACAGAGGGCATTCCCTCGACCAAAAAACCCGCCTCTCCCTGTCTCCTAACTTGAGGTACAGATCCCTTCCAGTCACCGACTGCTCAGCAGTCACCTCGAGCCCTGGGGCAGGGGCGGGGTGTCAGGTGCTTTCACCCCCACTTGTATGGGCTTGCCTGACGGTTAGTTACCGGTTACCACCCCGCCGCAACTGCCGCCTTGCTGGTATCCCTGTTGGGACACACACGCAGTGCCGAGGATCGCCCTCGGCGGCCAGCCCCATGCGGGGGTCCCCGCAGCCCCCAGCCACGCCCCTCCACCGCAGCCCGCCGCCCCCCGCGCCACGCCCCCGCGCTCACCCGCAGTCCGGGGCCGGGCACCAGCGGCAGTCCGGGTCCGAGGCCAGGTAGCGGCGCAGCATGAACTCCTCGTACTTGTGCATGAGCGGCGGGTCGGCTAGCAGCAAGCGAATGTCGTGCGGGTTGAGTCGCTCGCTGCACTCGGGGGCAGCTGATGGGCACCCTGCTCTCGCTGATCTCCAGGCGCAGGTAGTGGCGGAGGCAGTCCCGGCACGAGCGGTGCGGGCAGCTGAGGAGGCGCGGAGCCCGCTCGGGCGGCAGCCGCACCAGGCACAGCGGGCACTCCACCTCCTCCGAGCCCGAGCCGCCGCCCTCCGCCGCCTCCTCATCGTCGAACCCGGGCTCCGTCGCCGCCGCGGCCTCCGCCTCGGCCTCGGCGGCCGGCTCGGCGGGCAGCGCCTCGGGCGGGGAGGCCTGGGCCGCGGCAGGGGCCGGGGCGGGTGGCGGCGGCGCGGCCGGGGGCGGCGGTTCGGCCTGGGGCTTGGCCCGAGCGCGGCGGCCGCGGGCCGAGGCGGAGAAGACGCTGTGGAAGGTGAGGCGCCGGCGCCGGCCGCCGCTGCGGCACTTGGGGGTCGGGCGCGGCCGCATGTAGGGATGTGGAGCGCGGCGACTCGGAGTCCTTCTCGGAGCCCATGGCCCGCGGAGGCCGAGGGGCCAGGGGCGCCCAGCGCCGCCACAGCTCCCGCCTCAGTGCCCCTCAGCCCGCGCCCGGCCGCCGCCGCCGCCGCCGCCACAGCCTCAGCAGCCCTCCCGGAGATAGAAGCCGAGCGGCAGCGACGAAGTGGTTATAAAGCCTCCGCCCCGCGCGCCCTTTGCTGCCTACTGCGCAGGCGCTTCGCTCAGACACCTCACAACCCCAGCGCCCCGGTCGAGGGGTGCGCTGGGCGGGGCCGAGCGGGGTGGGGCCGGGAGATCTGGGGCGGAGCTCCGCCTCCTGCTGGTCAGGTGGTTCCAAGGCCGCCATATTGCGCAGACTCAGCGAGCCTAGCCCAACTGCTGTCCCTGGTCTTCGCCCCCAATTCCATCAGCCCCACTCCCATCATCCCCCAAGGTGGAGTTTTTGGTTCGCCGTTCCTCACAGGTTGATTGCCACTTCCAGTAAATGATGGGTCAGTTACGTTATTTATAAAAAGCAGACAAGGGTTGATCAGATGGTGACTCCCAACTGGTCTGCCTTCCAACATTTATTAAGCAGACATCATTAATTAATAAAGAATATATTCATTCATTAAGCTTCTACAAAGTGCGAGGCATTACTAGAGAAAACAGACAAAAGCCCCTATTGCAAGAGATTTACAAAGTCCAAATTTCTTAGGCTAGCATTCAGTGCCATGTATTTAATAAAGTCTTTGTATATAATAAACCATTTCCAGGCTCACCTATCATTCCATTCTGGTGTCTTGCTTACTTACCAGACTTGTGGAAGAAGACCCAGCGTTTTCTTGCCTGGCAGTGCCTTTGCCTTTTACTAGTTCCCTACTCCTCTGACTGGGGGGGAGGATCTGGACCCTTAGGCTTCCTAGTGGGAGGCAGGCAAACAGCTTCAACAGCAATGGGAACGTATCAGTTAGGATTACATTCAGTTGCAAATAACAAAAGAAAAAAAATGGCTTACGATTGAAATTTATCTTTTTTTTTTTTTTTTTTTACTGAGACAGAGATTTGCTCTGTCACCCAGGTTGGAGTGCAGTGGTGTGATCACAGCTCACTGCAGCCTCAACCTCCCAAGCTTAAGCAATCCTCCCACCCCAGCCTCCCAAGGAGCTGGGAGCACAGGTGTGTCACCAGGCTATTAGTTTTATTTTTTCGTGAAGATGAGGGCCCCCTGTGTTGCCCAGGCTGGTCTCAAACTCCTGGGCTCATGAGATCCTCCTGCCTTGATCTCTCAAAGTGCTAGGATTACAGGCATGAGCCACTGTACCCAGCCAGAAATTTCTCTCTCCATGAAATGTGAGTCCAAAAGTAGGCAGTTCGGGGCTGTTTATCCATCCTCAGTATTTGGCTTTCAATCTTAAGGTCACCTCACTATGGTCCATAGTCCAAACAGTGGGAAGGAAAAGGGAAGAAAGATGCATCCTCTTCCTTTTACGAAGACTGCCTTGGAAGTTCCGCACAATTTTGATTACATCTCATTGGCCAGAACATACTCACATGGCCATACATTCAGCTGCAAGGAAGCCTGGGAAACATATTCTCTTAACTGGGTACAATGTGTCCAGCTAAAAATGGGTGCTCTGTTATTAATAAGGAATGGTAAATGGGCCCACCTTAATTCCAACACTTTCGGAGGCCTAGGCAGGTGAATCTCTGAAGCCTAGGAGTTTGAGACCAGCCTGGGCAACATGGCAAAACCCCATCTCTACAAAAAAATATGAAAATTACCTGGGAGTGATGGAGTGCACCTGTAGCTCGGGAGGCTGAGGTGGGAGGAATGCTTGAACCTGGGAGGTCAAGACTGCAGTGAGCCATGATCGTGTCACTGCACTCCAGCCTAGGTAACACAAAAAGACACCGTCTCGAAAGGTGGAAACCAGCTGTGATATTTAAAACCAGGTCCCCAGAACGTCAAGCTTTTGACATAAAACAAGGGGAGCCAACAAAGATAACTGAAAAGCAGGGGCCAGTGACATAACAGAAAAACTAAGCAGGCATGATGTCATAGACACCAACATACGTTCCCAGAAGGGAGAGTGGTCAATTGTGACAAATGCTGCTGAGAAATCAAGAAGATGGGCCCGGATTGGTGGCTTATGCCTGTAATCCCAGCACTTTGGGAGGCCGAGGTGGGCGGAACACGAGGTCAGGGGTTCGAGACCAGCCTGACCAACATGGTGAAACCACATCTCTTACAGGTGCCCCCTACTATGCCCGGCTAATTTTTGTATTTTTAGTAAGGACAGAGTTTCACCAGGATGGCCAGCCTGGTCTCAAACTCCTTTTGTTTGGCAACAGTTTCACTCTGTCACACAGGCTGGAGTGCAGTGGCATGATCTCGGTTCACTGCAAACTCTGTCTCCTGGGCTCAAACTATTCTCATGCCTCAGCCTCCCAAGTAGCTGGGATTACAGGCACACACCACCACACCTGGCTAATTTTTGTATTTTTAGTAGAGATGAGGTTTCACCATGCTGGCCAGGCTGGTCTCAAACTCTTGCCCTCAGGTGATCCGCCCATCTCGGCCTCCCAAAGTGCTGGAATTACAGGTGTGAGCCACCGCGCCTGGCCCTCAAACTCAGGAGAATTATCCAGGTGTGGTGGTGCGCGCCTGTAATCCCAGCTACTCAGGAGGCTGAGGCAGGAGAATTGCTTGAACCCAGGAGGCAGAGGTTGCAGTGAGATGAGATCACGCCAGTGCACTCCAGCCGGGGTGACAGAGCAAGACTCTATCTCAAAAACAAAATGAAACAAAACAAAAAACGGAAAGTTAACAGAGAGGTGACCACTGGATTTGGCAACACCAAAGAGTCCTAAAGGAAGGGGAGGGTTTAATCTTCAAATAGGAAGGAGGTTTGATGCTGGATGGCTAAAACAATTAATGTCTATATTTATCTGGCAGAATAGGCTAGACAAATATCTCAACGGCTTAACACAACAATGGTATATCTTTTCCACTCATGCAAAGCCTGCTATGGGTTAAAGCACTCTCCAGGATAGCTCTCCTCAACTCTGCCTGCGTAACTTAGAGATCCAAACTACTTCTTTCTTGGGCTCCACCATCTCAATGCAAAGCCCTCAGTATTGCCTCAAAAAGAAAGCTCGAAGCTGGGCATGGTGGCTCACGTCTGTAACCCCAGCACTTTGGGAGGCCGAGGCAGGCAGATCACCTGAGATCAGGAGTTTGAGACCAGACTGGCCAAGCTGGTGAAACCCTGTCTTTACTAAAAATACAAAAATTAGCCGGGCGTGGGGGGCGCCTGTAATCCCAGCTATTCAGGAGGAGAAGGCAGGACAATTGCTTGAACCCGGGAGACGGAGGTTGCAGCGAGTGGAGATTGCACCACTGCACTCCAACCTGTGAGACAGAGTGAGACTCCGCCTCAAAAAAAAAAAAAAAAAAGAGAGAGAGAGAGAGCTGGAGTATTGCACACCAACAATTAAATACTTCAGACTGAAAATGACACACATTACTTTCATTCACATACCATTAGCCAGAACTTGTCATATGAGTCCAATCTTAACTGCAAGGGAGGCTGGGAAATGCAGGAAGAAACCATAAGCCACTTAGTAAGCAGTAGTATCATTTCTGCCACAGTTTCCTATAGTCAGTTTTGACTCTGTTCTCAGTGCCCAATGTCCTGATCAATTGCAGAGCCCCCTTAGAGGAGGTATATGCTTATGGTGGGAACGGAGGGTAGGAGAGAGGGCTGCCTTGTTCCTTGGGTCAGATTGTGCTAAAGAGATGGGGATCCCCCAATTCCAGGTGGACCCAGATGCCTTTTAGATGCTTCTCCCTGCTGTGCAGCTGACAGAAAGAGCTGTCAGAATCCTAGCGTGCTGGAAGGCTCAACACCAACAAATGTTTGCTTGTCTTGGCTCTGGCTTCCAAACAAATTTGGCCTCAGCTCAAAGCTGCCCCCATCAGTGGTTTGGGGGAAAATAATCTCTCTTGAATGCCACTGGACTTTGCAATGACCCCAATTCGATTGGGTTTTCTTCTCTCCTGAGACTATCACCCTTGAATAAAAGAACTAAAGCAATTCCTCCCACGTTTCCTTCTGTGTCTCTTCTTGATAGAAACTGAGTAGTGACTCAGAGATGGCGTGAGGAAGAAAAAGATTCTCACTCATCTATTCACTCATTCAGTAACGATTTATTATACTTACTTTGTGCTAGGCTCTTTGCCAGTTGCCAGGGTCATGGAGATGAAAAACATACACTGGGGGTTACACACAAGATGGTAGATCACTGGGATACCAGGTGATGAGGACATATACAAAAAAGGAATGACAGACCAACAGAGGGGCATGGCGAGCTCTGCTTAGGGTGGTCAGGGATGGCTTTCCCGAGGAGGAGTCCTTTGAGCTGGATCTCATCAAATGATGGATTTGAGTTGACAAAGTCGTAAGAAGGGGAAAGGACATTCCAAGCTTGGGGAGCGAGGAGGAAAGTCATACTGTGTATAAACACAGGATAAGTCTGAGGAAGTATGAGCATCAGGGTTGACAGGAGTAGAGAATGTTTGAAAGGACATGAGTGAGAAGTGAAAATGGAAAGGTTCTGACCAGGCGTGGTGGTTCACGCCTTAATGCCAGCACTTTGGGCAGATACCTGAGGTCAGGAGTTTGAAACCAGCCTGGCCAATATGCAGAAACCCTGTCTCTACTAAAAATACAAAAATTAGCCAGGTGAGGTGGTGCTCACCTGTAGTCCCAGCTACTCGGGAGGCAGACAAGAATCACTTGAACCTGGGAGGCAGAGGTTGCAGTGAGCCGAGATCACCCCACTGCACACCAAGCCTGGGCAACAGCGTGAGACTGCATCTCAAAAAAAAAAAAAAAAAAAGAAAAAGAAAATGGACAGGTTCTGTATTATGGCTCCATTGGATGCAAGGACCAGAAGCCTAACATGCATGAGGCTAGGGCATAGGAGTGATTTTTTGGCTTTTATAACCTTTAGAATCCTTTGTACCACAGCAACTGCATCCAGGAAGTGCAGACCCTGCACTCATCAGATCCTGCACTCCATCATTCATCTTTGCTTCTCTGCATGCCAGCTTCTTCTTTTTTTATTGTCTAAAATATACAAAACATAAAATCTACCATTTTAACCAATTGTAAGTATACAGTTTAGTAACATTAAATAAATTCATATTGTTATGCGACCATCACCACCATCCATTTCCAGAACTTTTTGATTTTCCCAACCTGCAATCCCATAGCCATTAAGCATTAACTCCCTCTTCTCCCCACTTTGTTTTTTTAGTCTACTCTTCTCTCTTGTTGGAACTGTAGGAATCCCTGGCTTATGTGTCCTAGCTTCCTCACCAGAGAAGTAATTATGTTCCCTTTGTTCCAGATTCTCAAAATTTTTCAGAACAACACCGACTGACGAGGTTTGGCTGCATACTCACATCTGTGGTCATGCGGGATGGAAGGCTATGGTTGATAGGCTGTACCTGAACCATATGGCTGGACCAAAAGGAGGAGCAATTCTCTAAAAGGGAGGAGCTACTCTTTCAGAAGGAAGGAGGGGAGGGGCCCAACATGAGCAGATGAAATATGAAATGTTCATCAGAGATAGGTTGAGACCCAGCTACAGGAAGCCTTGAGTGCCAGGCTGAGGAGCTCAGCCTTTAGTCTAGGAGGTATTATGGGACAGTTTAAATCAAGGAGAGCCATACATACAATGAGGCTGGACCACAAAACCTGCTATTTTCTTACTTGAGGCTCTATTTTTTAGCTTTCTCTTGCCTTTTTCAAGGTTGCTTTTTTTTTTTGAGATAGAGTCTTGCTGTGTCACCCAGGCTGGAGTGCAGTGGTGTGATCTTGGCTCACTGCAACCTCTGCCTCCTGGGTTCAAGCGATTCTCATGCCTCAGCCTCCTGAGTAGCTGGAACTGCAGGCGCTCACCATCAGGGCTGGCTGATTTTTTTTTTTTGTATTTTTAGTAGAGACGGGGTTTCACTGTTTTGGCCAGGCTGGTTTCAAACTCTTGACCTCAAGTGATCCGCCCGCCTCGACCTCCCAAAGTTCTGGGATCACAGGTGTGAGCCACCATGCCCGGCCTCTTTTTTTTTTTTTTTGAGATGAAGTTTCACTTTTTCGCTCTTGACAGAGTACAGTGGTGCCATCTCGGCTCACTGCAACCTCTGCCTCCCAGGTTCAAGCAATTCTCCTGCTTCAGCCTTCCAAGTAGCTGGGACTGCAGGTGCGCACCACCATGCCTGGATAATTTTTGTATTTTTAGTAGAGATGGGGTTTCACCATGTTGACAGGGCTGGTCTCAAACTCCTGATCTCAGGTGATCCACCTGCCTCAGCCTCCCAAAGTGCTGGGATTACAGGAATGAGCCACCGTGCCCAGCTTCAAGTTTGCTTTGAAAGCTAATTTTTGGTTTTATAAGGAGTTTCTAACAAAAAAAAAAAAAAAAAAAGCTAATTTTAATTAGATGTCACATGAATATTGAGGATCCTAGCTCCTTCCTCTGGCCTCAGGAGTCACCTGTACCTGTTGTGATCTCCGTTTTCCCCTCTGGATCATGAGATTCTGTGCCTAGTCAGCCTGATCTGGGTCACCTCCTATTTTCTGGGTCTCCTGGCCTGTCCTTTCTCCGCCTGCCTCAGGGAGTGGCCTCTTTATCCATCTGGATGTCTTCCTGCTTCTGACCTGTCCTCTGATGCTCACATCCAAGTCCCATCTGTTTTATCTCCAAAATCCTTATGGAACCTCACCCCTTCTCCCTGGGCTCACAGACACAGCCCTGTTCAAGCCTCATTATCTCTTCTGCTTCAATTTCGGCTCCAGCTCCTCAATTGGTCTCTTTTGTGAAGCCATTGGCTCATGTCTACCCCTACTCAAAAACTTTCTGCAATTGCCACTGCAGAAAGCCTCATCTTGCATGCCTCCTGGACTCAAGCCATTTGGCCTTCTTTATGTTATCTAAACATGCCTAGGATTGTTAAGCCTTGCTTTTTTGCAAATGCTGGTCCCTCTGCTTCTTCTGCCCTTCCTATCCCTCTCTGCTTGGTGTAATCCTATGCATATTATAGGCTCATTTCCATGGTTACCATCCACCTTTCTGCAGTCAGACCCACCTCCCTCCATCCTTTGTGTCCCCAGGGCACAGTGCAGATAACTCTAGAGTTACATGTATTACTAGGGTATCCGCATACTTTACTATCCAAACCAGGACTTTGGGGGGATGAAAGGGAATGATATTAATTTGCTCTGGTTTAACAGGTGTCAATCAATCTGTTCCAGGCAAACCCATCTACACCCATCATCGCTGTAAAACCTGCAGGTGGTGCTTTCATTTATCTCATTTATCGCTCTAAACAGCCCTGTGAGCTTGGTATTGCTATCCCCGTTTTTCAGGATGAGAAGATGGAGCCTCAGAGAAAGGAGACTTGTGGTCACACAGCCAGATCATCAGATTCTAAATCCTGGACTCTGACTCCACCCTTGGCCCCTCCAATACCACAGGGTCTTGTCTGAGTTATAGTGACATGTGGATCTTAAGACAAAGAGGGAAGGTAGAAATGGAATCTTACTCATTGCATGCACTGGTCTCTGCCCAGGGCCTTGTGTAGCAAAGACCTCAGGACATGTTTGTTGGATAGATGACTTCTTTTTTGGTTTTGTTTAGAGACAGAGTCATGCTATGTTGCCCAGCTGGAGTGTAGTGGCTATTCACAGGCAAAATCATAGTATGATACAAGTTCAAACTCCTGGGCTCAAGCAATCCTCCTGCCTCAGTCTTCCAAGTAGCTGGGACTACAAGCTTCATGACACCAAACCCATCAGATAGGTGACTTCTTGGGGATAGAAACTGTGTTTTGCCAGGCATGGTGGCTCACCCCTGTAATCCCAGCATTTTGGGAGACTGAGGGGGGCAGATCGCCTGAGGTCAGGAGTTCGAGATCAGCCTTGCCAACATGGCGAAACCCCGTCTCTATTAAAAGTACAAAAATTAGCCAAGTGTGGTGGCAGGCGCCTATAATCCCAGCTACTCAGGAGGCTGAGACAGAAGAATCGTTTGAACCCGAGAGGCAGAGGTTGCAGTGAGCCGAGATCACACCACTGCACTCCAGCCTGGGCAAAGAGAGCAAGACTACGTCTCAAAAAAAGAAAGAAAGAAAAAGACTGTGTGTTTTATCTTGAAATCTACGCCCCTCCCCAGGACTTGTTATACATGGATTCATTCATTCATTCAATTAACATTTATTGAGTACCTGCTATGTGCCTGGTACAGTGTTGGTGATACTGCAATGAGCAAAACAGACAAAAGTCTCTGCTCACATGAAGCTTACAATCCAGTGGGAAAAACCTGTACAAAAACCACCATACAAATAAACATACAGTTACAAATTAAGATAAATCCTAAGAAGGAAACATGCTTAGTGTGAGGTGTAAGAAATATTTTGGAGGTAAATTTAATAGGTTTTAATCATCGATTTGATTGGGGAGAGCGAGATGGAGATGGTTCTCAGGTTTTTGCTTGAAACAGAGAAGAGCAGTTTGGGGGAGATTGTGCGGTCCGGCTGGATGTGTAGGATTTGAGGCATACGTGGGATTTCTCCTTTAATCTTTGCCACTTCAGCAGGCCGATTTACTCAAAGCTGAAAAATTAGAGCAATTAATGGGAACCTGCAAATAAAGCTGGCCTCCCGGTAGGTAAGGCAGAAAGAGGGGCAGGTGGGGGAAGGCAGGAGAGAAACGGAGAAGGGAATGGGAGTGAGAGGTGATCATGGAGACAATAATCAGACCTCCCAAGCTGCCTCTAGGACTGCGGCGATCGGTCAGGATCTGACCGTACGTTTCACACTGCGGAACGAGCACGACTCACGTCTTCCCTTGCCCCCAGGCAGGGCCAACGCTTTCCTCGGGCGCTCGAACGAGGGGAGGGGTCCGCTTAGTGCCTGGAAACCCGAGCAGCCTTGGCTCGCTTGGCTGCGCAACCCGCCAATCCGGCTGCTCACGGTGGCCGTGCCATGTGACCAGCCTCCTCTTCCCTTCCCGGCCTTCCAGGGAAGACCGGCATCCCCGCCGTCCCGCCACCCACGCCATCCCGCCCCCGCCCCTCGCGTGCCGCGGACGAGCGGGAGGGCGCCCAGCGAGGGGCCGGGATTCCGCCGCAGTTCGCTGCGGCGCAGGGGACGGGAGGGGAGCGGAGGCGAGCGAGTTGCTACGCAGTTCCCGCAGTATTTTCCGTCAAGGTCATGCACACCCACTCTTCGACAAGGCTGCCTCGAAATCCCTCCCTTGCCGTCCTCCCAGCCATCCCCCACCGCCTTTTTCGCTCCTCCAGCGACAGCCTTCCTCGGACCACTGCCCCCGCCTCTCACTGAGCTTCTGGCAGGCACAGCGGGGGATGGGAGGGTTTCAGTAGCTTCTTCCCCGCGAGCTTCCCAGCCACCTTTCTCATACGCACAGGCCGTGTTTTGTCGCCCTGCCTTAAACCCCAGCTGGCTCCCCCGTGCCCGATGAGAGAGCATTTAGATCCTTCATAACCAAGACTCACCTTCACCCTCACCAATCCCACCGCCTCCTTGCACGGAAGACCTCATCCCTCTGGACCTCTGGCTCTTCCAGGGATAGCCATCACTTGCATACTCGTGGCTGCTCTTGCTGTACGTCTGCCTAGGGGTGCCCTTTCCTCCTTTGTGAGCCGAGCGAATTCCTAGACCCAACTTAATTATAATAAGGCAACGGAGGGTAGAAACTGGCACTAAAATGCCCCTTAGCAAAGGTCACAAAGGTGAAGGCTGCAGGAGTCAAGCAGAGACAGAAATACGGCTGGTGCAACAGAGGCATAAGAAAAACCTACCTTATGGCACGAAGTACGGTATTTAGAAAGAAAAAAGAAAGGAAAAAACCTCTGTAAAGGGCAGGGAGTTTGCTCTTCATTTAGGCCAGTATGCTCCTTGGGGAGAAACGTGACCTTATGATGCCAGATTTTCTAAATTTATAAGAAAAGCCACAAATCTGAACTTTTATGTGTAATCCATCAAATTTTAAATGTTGATTTGATTTTTTAAAAACACCCCTGTGGGCCAGATGCATGTCATAAACCCTCAGCGCATGACCTCCACTCTTAAAAAGAGGGTGGCTTTCATTAGGAAAGTACTTTGGAAAACTAGGGTAAAGGTGTGGTCTTGAATGTCTGAGAGGCAGCTGTTGTGGGGGACAACAAAGAAGAGGACTTAGATTTGGATCTGTTCCCCAATGGCTCTGGATGTTTTAAGCAAGAGGTCATACATTGAGAGGCTACTGAGGGCTCAGAGATTCTACCAGAATCTGGAGGACTGGATTTGGGAAATGGGCAGGACCCGAGGGCTCTGGGAAGGAGTGGGCACCGGGGAAGCCAGAGAGGGCCAGAATGACGGCAAATGTTTCCTCCTATCCTTGTGGGGACTACATGAAGGCCAGAGAGGAGCCCTGTAGGGCTTTCACTTGATGATGGTGGTGGTGCGGAGATAGGAGAGAAAGCCAATCCCCCGACCCTCAACCCTCCACCCTTGAGGCTTCACACAGTAGGATGATGCCTGGAAGAGAAATCTGAGAGGTCCTTAGGAAGAGAGAGTGGAATGAATAGCCAAAGGCAGATGTCCTTTACCAGGAGACAAGAGCTGGCTTGAGGCTGAGGCTGGCGGCTATAGAGGAAAGTAGAAGAGGCTGTCTTGGAAACCAGGAGTTGTTTTTGTTCACCCTGAGGTTTGTAGCTATGATGTGAATGTCTCTGCCTCCTATCCCTGGAAATATTCAAGAAAGATATTCTATATTCATGGAGGCTGCCCTGACTGGGGTGTTTGTGGAAACAGCTGAAGGGGCCAGCTTTTATATCTGCTTTGGTATAGTGCTGACCAAAGATAGCACAGGCTGAAGTAGGAACTGGAGCAGGAGAAATAAAGCCTCCCAGGAATTTGCAGTAATCTTGGAGAGGGGTTTTGGAATGGGTGCTTGGGCCCATCCTTTGAAGGTTTCAAGGGGTGAGAAGGCCTCTGGCTGACATCTAGGCTACAGTAATAAAAGACCAACTACTATTAACTGAGTACAGACGGTCCCCACCTTATGACTGACTTTGGTTTCTGCTGAATGCATGTGTGAAAAGCACCATGCATTCAGTAGAAACCATACTTTTAGTGCCCAACAACCAGTCTGTTTTTCACTTTCAGTGCAGTTTTCAAGATATTACACGAGATATTCAACACTTTACTTAAAAATAGGCTTCATGTTATATAATTTTGCCTAACTGTAGGCTACTGCAAGTGTTCTGAGCATGTTTAAGGTAGGCTAGGCTAAACTATGATGTTCAGTTGGTTAAGTGTATCAAATGCATTTTCTGCTCACAATATTTTTTTTTTTTTTTTTTTGGGGCGACATAAAGACGGGGTTTCACCATGTTGGTCAGGCTGGTCTTGAACTCCCGACCTCAGGTGATCCGCCCGCCTTGGCCTCCAAAGTGCTTGGATTACAGGCGTGAGCCACCACGCCCGGCCTCTTTTTTTTTTTTTTTTCTTTCCGAGACAGAGTCTCGCTCTGTCACCCAGGCTGGAGGGCAGTGGCATGATCTCAGCTCACTGCAACCTCCACCTCGCAGGTTCAAGCAATTCTCCTGCCTCAGCCTCCTGAGTAGCTGAGACTACAGGCACATGCTACCATGCCTGGCTAATTTTTTTTTTTTTTTTTTGTATTTTTAATAGAGATGGGGTTTCACCATGTTGGTCAGGCTTGTCTCGAACTCATGACCTTGTGATCCGCCTGCCTCGGCCTCCCAAAGTGCTGGGATTACAGGAGTGAGCCACTACGCCCAGCTGCTTACAATATTTTCAATGTATGATGGGTTTATTGGGACATAAATTGAGAAGTGTGGCTGGGAGGCAGTGGCTCATGCCTGTAATCCCAGCACTTTGGGAGGCTGAGGTGGGTGGATCACTTGAGGTCAGGAGTTCGACACCAGCCTGGCCAACATGGTGAAACCTCGTCTCTACTGAAAATATAAAAGCCAGGCATGGTGGTGGGCGCCTGCAATCCCAGCTACTCAGGCAGCTGAGGCAGGAGAATCAACTTGAACTCCCGGGAGGCAGAGGTTGCAGTCAGCCAAGATCATGCCACTGCATTCCAGCCTGGGTGACAGCGCGAGACTCCGTCTCAAAAAAAAAAAAAAAGTTGAGAAGTGTATACATTTGCTTGTGCAAAACACTGTGTTAAATGCTGTGTTATATCTGTTATCCCCACAGTGATTTTTTTTCCCCCTCGAGACGGAGTCTCGCTGTGTTTTCCAGGCTGGAGTGCAATGGCACGATCTCGGCTCCCTGCAACCTCTGCCTCCTGGATTCAAGCGATTCTTCCACCTCAGCCCCGCAAATAGCTGGGATTACAGGCACCTGCCATCACGCCCGGCTAATTTTTGTATGTTTGTAGAGACAGGATTTCATCGTGTTGGCCAGGCTGGTCTTGAATTCCTGACCTCAGGTGATCCGCCTGCCTTGGCCTCCCAAAGTGCTGGGATTACAGGTGTGAGCTACCTTGCTCAGCCCCCCCACAGTGATTTATGAGGGAAGTACTATTATGATAACTCCAATTTTACAGAATAAGTTAAGGCCCACAGAGGTGAAGTGACTTACCCAAGACCACAGAGATAGCAAACAATGGATTGGTTCTGCTCTCCAGACAACTGTCCTCAGCAGAATTTGTCATCTTGTTTGGCATTTCTGCCCACTCAAGGACAGCACTTACCATCTTACGATGAAGAGATATAGATGATGTTTTGATTTGGATGTCTGCTCTCTCCACTACCATATAAGGGGAACGGAGCTGCTAATTGCAAGTGCCCAGCGTACCAGTGGGTGCTGAGTACATGTGAAATAAATCCCTTTAGAAAAGCTAATAGAGGTACCCTCGAGTCTCAGATCTTTGTGCCTTTGGGCAAGTTATTCTGGGTCTCAGTTCCCTTATCTGTGAAATGGGGATTATAATATAGACCTCACAGGGTAATTGCAATATTTAAATGAGACCAGGCCATGGAATTTCTATAAATTGCCCTACAAATGGTAGCTGTTGTTGCTTCTATAAAGATGACGAGGATAATGGGGACTGAGGACAGAGCAGGAAAGGAAACCAGGATCTAGAAATCCCAGAACTGTATCAAGTCAGACAGGAAATTCTTAGAAGACCCAGCCCATATCTTCATTTATTCTTCATTGATGGAACACCTACTGTGTACCAGTGCTTGATCTCATTTCATTCAAAACTCTGCAAAGCAGATACTCAAATTATCCTCATTTTACAAGTGAGAAATATAAGGTTAGAGAGATGATATGACTTCCCCAAGGGAATGCAGCTAGAAAGTGGCAGAGGCAGGATTTGAACTCAGATCTATGTGATTCGAAATCCTTGTTCTTTCTGTTTTCTACTCCACAGCTTTTTGAGTCTTCCCTTCATTCATCAGAACATTTATTAAGCATCAACTAAGTGAGAAGCCTTTTGCAGGGCCAGAGATACAAGCCCCAGACTCTGGTTTCTGGTTTAGTTGGGGGAGGCAGATAACTCAATGGATATTTACAATTCAGCATGATAAGCTCTTTCTGCTGCTTGTAGAAGGTGTAGGATAGTGTGGGTGATAGAGGAGTGGCCCATTGCTTTTCGACTTGCTTTTCTCCTTCATCCACAGACCCCTGAGGCACATCTCACACTTTCCAAATCGTTACTTTCACAAGTTCCTCTCTCGTAAACACACACTCACCCCCTCCTGTCTGGGGGGTGGAGGCAGGTGGGTGATACAGTGGGGAACACACAGCCATCAACAGTTCTGTCCTAGGCCAGGCGTGGTGGCTCATGCCTGTAATCCCAGCACTTTGGGAGGCCAAGGCAGGCAGATCACCTGAGGTCGGGAGTTTGAGACCAGCCTCACCAACTTGAAGAAACCCTGTCTCTACTAAAAATACAAAATTAGCTGGGTGTGGTGGCACATACCTGTAATCCCAACTACTCGGGAGGCTGCGGCAGGAGAATCACTTGAACTCGGGAGGCAGAGGTTGTGGCGAGCCAAGATTGTGCCATTGCACTCCAGCCTGGGCAACAAGAGGGAAACTCTGTCAAAAAACAAAAAAACAAACAAAAAAAACCCCCACAAAAAACCAATTCCATCCAAAAGAGGCCTGGTGCCGTGGCTCATGCCTGTAATCCCAGCACTTTGGGAGGCCTGGGGGGGATGATTGCTTGAGGTCAGGAGTTCGAGATCAGCCTGGCCAACACGGCAAGACCCCCATCTCTACAAGAAAGTAAAAAAACTAACTGGGCGTGGTAGCACGCACCTGTAGTCCTAGCTACTTGAGAGGCTAGGTGGAAGGATCACTTGAGCCCAGGAGTTCAAGGTTGCAGTGAGCAGTGATTGCACCACCACACTCCAGCCTGGGTGACAGAGTGAAACCCTGACTCAAAAACAAAACAAAAAAACACTATTGCCTCTAAAAGAAATCTCTCTCAACTAGCCCCTCTCTCTCTTCGGTCTCTCTCTCTCTCTGTCACACACGCGCGCACACACACACACACACACACACTCTCTCTCTCTCTCTCTCTCACACACCCTGAGGGTGATGGGATTAATGCTGGTAGAACTGTTTTCTCCATCTTTCAGCAAGCCTGGATGTAGTGGTCCTTGCCTCTGCCCCAAAGCCAAAATGACAGAAAACTTGCATGTAACATCTTGTTACATATGCATTAAAAGAAATCCAGCAGAATTAACCCAACTGTTAACAGTGATTATTTCTAGGTGGTGAAGTTATATGTAACCTTTGCTTTCTTATTTTTATTTATTTGCTTAGGTTTTTTTCTGCCATGAATTTATTAACTTTTGTAATAAGTAAAAATAAATACATAAAATTATTCTCTATTTTAATAATTATTTGTGGTCTCGCAGATGGGGGTGTTTCTATCAGAAATACTCAGAAGGGGGCTGGGTGCAGTGGCTCATGCCTGTAATCCCAGCACTTCGGGAGGCCAAGACAGGAGGATCAGTTGAGGTCAGGAATTCAAGACCAGCCTGGCCAAGATGGCGAAACCCTGTCTCTACTAAAAATACAAAAATTAGCCTTTTCCTTTTGCAGGTGGTGGCGAAGGCAGAGAGGAAGCCATGAAGGCCTTGGGCACACTACAAGAGTACAGGTGATGGGTTGCTGCTTGCCCACTCCCAAATGCCACACACTGCCTCTCTACCACATGGGAATCTTTGTGACTAATCATGTCGTCGCCAAGTCCGGCTTCTGGGACTTCGCATCTCAATTAAAGAAGATGAAGATGTCTTCAGGGGAGATTGTCTGCTGTGGGCAGGTGTTTGAGAAAGTCCCCCCCAGCAGGTGGAGAACTTCAGCATCTGGCTGTGCTATGACTCCTGCAACGGAACCCACAACATGTACTGGGAACACCAGACCTGACCACCGTGGGCGCTGTCACCCAGTGCTACTGAGACATGGGTGCCCAACACTGCACCCGGAGCCCACTTCATCCAGATCAGGAAGGTGGAGGAGATCACGGCCAACAAGTGTTGCTGGCCGGCCGTCAAGCAGTTCCACAACTCCAAGATCAAGTTCCCACTGCCCCACCGGGTCCTGCGCCATCAGCACAAGCCATACTTCACCACCAAGAGGCCCAACACCTTCATCTAGGAACAGGGCCCTCACCCAGGTGTGCCCCAAATAAACTCAGGAATGCTCCGGTAGGAAAAAAAAAAATTAGCCAGGCATGGTGGCAGGCGCCTGTAATCCCAGCTACTCGGGAGGCTGAGACAGGACAATCACCTGAACCCAGGAGGCAGAGGTTGCAATGAGCCGAGACCACACCATTGCACAGTCACCCAAGTCTCGCTGTGTCATGCAAGCTCTGTCACCAGCTTGGGTGACAGAGCGACAGTTCATCTCAAAAAATAAAAGGAAAGAAATATTTTCAGAAGGGGTTTGTCCTGGGCACTGGCAGCACACAGAAAGGAGGTACGGAAGTGAGAGCTCATCAAGGATTAAAAACAAGAGTCAACATTCCTGAGGGATTCCTCTGAGCCCAGTTCCTTGTTCCTTCATAGCCGTTGATATGCGTATCTCTGTTAATCCTCAAAATCAGGTTTAGGAGAAAAATTATTATTTCACAGCTAAGGAAACCAAAGATCCTGAGACTCGGAGAGATTCCATCACTTGCCCAGGGACACACAGCTAGAAAGTGGTGGAGGCAGGATTTGGATCCAGATCTGAGTGACTTCATAGTTTATAAATTTTTAACCTCTGAACTTTGCCCTTCCAGTTGCCAGATGCTGACGCATTCCTGTATTCCCAGCTCTTCACACACAGGCACTCATTGATATTAGCACTGCCTAGAGAAGCCAGTGAGGTGAAGATCATTGTCCCATTTTCCAGATGAAAAACTAAGGCCAGAGTAGTGGCATTCCTTCTAGAATTCAGGTCTCCTTTCTCATCTCGGGCAACCCTCCTCCTTCCGCTATCTTCTGCCAACTGCTAAGGCTTCCTTCTCGAAACAAATGACTCAAGGTATATCACTGGTTGGACTTCCCCTTTCTCTAAACACAGGAAGTCTGTGTTGTTTGCAATCCCTGTGGCTGAACAATTTCAGCTCAGTTACAAAGTAGGCTGGGCCATATAGAGGACTGGATCCTGCTGGGGCAGGGCTCCAGGCTACCAGGGCTGGCACAGCTGCACTTTTCCTTCCTGAGGGTCATGTCAGTGTGTCTGTCAACTCTAGGCCTGACATCTCATCCTAAAGAGCCGGCTGTACTAGAAAAATGAGCCCAAGAGGGAGGGGACCTCTCAATAATTAATAATAACGACTTACTATTATTTCATGTTTATAGTACATTAACCTTCCTACCAGGCAAGGTGCTAAGTGGCTGACCCATTTGAGCCCCATAACAGCCCTATAGCTTTGGAGCCAAATAACACTAGACACAAATCACAGAAATGCCACTTTCCAGCTGTGTAATATCAGGGACATTATTTACATTCATTCAGTAAAACTTTTGAGCACTTACAACGTGCTACATTTCAGTGAACAGAACAAAGATCCCTGCTCTCTTGTGATGTTTACATTCTACAAGGTAAAGCAAATTGTAAACATAACACATATAATAAATTATAAATACGAATAAATAAACGGTGTTAGAAAATGGTAAGGAGAAGATACAGTAGAGCAGGGAGGAGACAGGGACTGCTGATGCAGCATCAGCCTGGGGGAAGAAGCAGGATGAGTTGTTAAATAGTGGTGTCAAGGAAGGTCTTGCTGAGAAGGTGCTATGCATACAAAACCTTAAGGAGGTGAGGGAGTTAGCCATTCAGGTAACCGGGGGAAACCCTTTAAGCAGAAGGAACACCCAAAGCAAAAGCCCTAAGTGTCCTTGGTGGTTTTAAAGAGCAGCCAGGGCCTGGCACGGTGGCTCACGCCTGTAATTCCAGCACTTTGGGAGCCTGAGGCGGGCAGATCATGAGGTCAAGAGATTGAGACCATCCTGGCCAACATGGTGAAACCCTGTCTCTACTAAAAATACAAAAATTAGCTGAGCATGGTGGTGCATGCCTGTAGTCCCAGCTACTTGGGAGGCTGAGGCAGGAGAATTGCTTGAACCCTGGAGGTGGAGGTTGCAGTGAGCCAATATTGTGCCACTGCAAAGAGCAGCCAGGAGACCAGTATGACTGAACAGTGAGCCAGGAAGAGAGTCTTCCCTACCTGCAATGTTGCCCCAGTCATTCTTTCTTTCTTTCTCTCTCTCTTTTTTTTTTTTTTTTGAGACAGTTTTGCTCTTGTTGCCCAGGCTGAAGTGCACTCAATGGCATGGTCTTGGCTCACTGCAACCTCCGCCTCCCGGGTTCAAGTGATTCTCGGCCTCAGTCTCCTGAGTAGCTGGGATTACAGGCATGTGCCACAACACTTGGCTAATTTTTTTGTATTTTTAGTAGAGACGGGGTTTCTCCATGTTGGTCAGGCTAGTCTCGAACTCCCGACCTCAGGTAATCTGCCTGTCTTGGCCTCCCAAAGTGCTGGTATTACAGACGTGAGCCATGGTGCCCAGCCCAGTCATTCTTTCTTATACCTTGTTCTGTGCTTCCTTCCTTGCTTTTCTCGTAATTTCCAAGTATTTAATTTACTTGAGCATTTGCTTATTTCTTGTTTGTTTCCTCCACTAGCCCTAAGCTCCTTAAAGTCAGAGACCATGTTAGTTTTACTCGGTGTTGACCACAGAGCCTAGGACATAGAAAGCACTTAAAGTTGAATTAATGAATAAGTCATCCATCCATCCATCTATCCATCTAGTCACATTTATGATAGAATCTTCCCATTATGTAGAATACTATTTCTTTTTCTTTTCTTTTTTGAGACGGAGCCTCGCTCCTGTCACGTACGCTGGAGTGTGGTGGCATGATCTCTGCTCACTGCAACCTCCACCTCTCAAGTTCAAGTGATTCTCTTCCTCAGCCTCCCGAGTAGCTGGGACTACAGGCATGCACCGCCACACCTGCTAATTTTTGTATTTTTAGCAGAGACGGGGTTTCACCATATTGGCCAGGCTGGTCTCAAACTCCTGACCTCAGGTGATCCACCCACCTCAGCCTCCCAAAGTGCTAGGATTACAGGCATGAGCCACCATGCCTAGCTGTAGAATACTATTTCTCAGGGTAACTCTGGTTACCCTGAGAGTTCTAGTTCAAGACTTGAGCAACAGAGGTAGTGAAGTTAAATTGCATGGGTTCCAGTTCTGGTTCTATTGCTTACTAGTTGTGTGTTCTCGGGCAAGTTAGGAAAACCCCTCTGTGCATCAGTTTCCATACCTATCAACTGACAAAATAGTAGTATCCTTCTCTAAGGGAGAGTTGTAAGCAGTGTAAACAGCACCAGGGGTATAGTGCTTATATATGTGTTTCCCCTATGCAATCTAGCCATGAGAGTGAGGACTCCATGCCTTTCCTCCCGTACCAGATGCCGAAGGGCAGAGAGATGGGCAAGGGTTGCCATGATGGAGGTGAGGCTACAGAGCATCCCTAGTGCATGCTGCCACAACTGTGCTGTGTGTTAGCAGCTGGGGGTGGCCCTAGGGTCTTCACTGAAGTGGTGTTCTGGGGATACTGTTCTTGCTGTATAGCCCCCCTATCCTGATCCTCGGGCCTTTTTCTGGTAGACAATCTTTAGTGGAGTCTTGTTCTTGCAAATGAGAAAGTTGACCGATACAGATATTAACACTGAATACGTGTTTCTTTTTATTTTCTTTTTTTTTCTGAGACAAAGGCTCTGTTGCCCAGGCTGGAGTGCAATGGCACGATCTCAGCTCACTACAATCTCCACCTCCCAGGTTCAAGCAATTCTTCTGCCTCCGCCTCCCAAGTAGCTGGGATTACAGGCACCTGCCATCATGCCTGGCTAATTTTTGTATTTTTATAAAGACGAAGTTTCACCGTGTTGGCCAGGCTAGTGTTGAACTCCTGACCTCAGGTGATCCACCTGCCTCAGCCTCCCAAAGTGCTGGGATTACAGGCGTGAGCCACCGTGCCTGGCCCTGAATACCTATTTCTATGCCTGATACCTTACATTCAGTATTTCATTAACTCTTTACACAGACTCGAGAGGCAGACATTAGCCCCATTTTACAGATGAAGGAACCAGCTCGGAGAGGTGGAGTAACTTGACCAAGGTCATGTAGCGAACGACTGGTAGAGCCAGGGTTCAAGGCCAGGGTGACTCCTGAATTGCTCTCTCAATGTGATTAAAGTCCCCAGCAGGATTTTCTCCTCCAGCACTTGCTGTCTGTGATGACAGAGCACAGCTCAGCTCAGCCGGAAGGGAGGAAATTGTGTGAATCGGGTCCCTAAGCAAGAAAGAGAAATAGGTCGGGCAGCCTGGGAAAGTTCTAGTTCCTGGAGGGGAACTGACTGTGCCTTGCCTGGGTCAGTGGTTCAGCATGAGGAGTCCTCCTCCCTACTGGCTCTAAGACCAGAGACATTTTCTCTCTGAGATCTGAGCCCAACTATTGCTGGAGGGCCTGATTTTCATGGAAATGTGGAGACAGAAAACATCTGGGGCGGCTGTGGTTGCCAGGCAACAACCAGCCACTCACTGTCTTGCCAGAATAGAGGAGGCTATCTGATGCTGACAGAGATAGCTGGATCTGAGCTGGTCTGGAGACCTAGATTTTGGTTCTGATTTGCTATGTGGTCTTGGGAAAGTCCCTGCCTTTCTCTGAGCCTCTGTTCCCCATCTTTTATGTAGAGAGCAGTCAGACTTAGAAGTGGCAAGATGAGCAGGCAACAGATGGTCAGAATTAGAGTGAAAGTTTGGCACAGGCAGAGGACCAGGGCAGGTCATGGGTGAGGGAAGACTCGTTCTCCCTTCCATCCTGCCCTAAGCTATCCTGACTCTGGTTACTAGCTAGGGGCAAGGGACATTTCCTTTCCCACCCTGAGCTAATTCAGACCACCCAGACTCCATCCCAGGCTCACTCTTGCAGCTCGGAGTCTAGGAATTGTCTTCATACCTGCAAATTAGCACAGCCACCACCTACTTGGCCAACTTTTCCCCATGGGGGAGTTTCCTCAGTTTCTACTGAAGTGAAGCTACTCAGCTTTGGGTGTTTTCCTGGACACCCATCAGAGGACCTTCTGACAGTTTGCAGAGATTGCATTGATGGTAAACCTTGAGGGTGGTGTGTTTGCAGCAATCAGCAGAGTTAACATTTTCTGTTTCATATCCATTACAAAATATGATAGCAGCTGCCATTTCCTGGGCCTGGTACAGCCTCAAATGCTTTAGGTCTGTAATCTCATCTAATCCTCATACAATCCAGGGGGATGGGAATGAAGGTCCTATCGTACAGATGAGGAAATGGAGCCTCAGAGAGGAGAAGTGATTTGCCCAAGGTCCCCGGTAAATGGTGCAGGCAGGACTCCCACTCAGGGCTACAGCTTGGGGTTTACCCACTACAGGGCGCTGCTTCCTCACAGTACCATCAGAGAGCATCAGAGCTGGAAGGGTTCCACCTGCACCCAACTTTACAGATGGACAAATCAAGGCCCAGAGGGAAGAAGTGACTGGCCCACGGTCATGTAACAAGTCAATGCTAGAACAGATTCTAGGACTGCTCTCCCCAAAGGCTCACCACACCATTCCAGAAAACAAAAAGTGCCCGAGGCAAAAGCAGTGGATAAACCAGAAACCTCATTTTAAGAAATCCATAGCTTTCTGAGGAAGTCAAACAGTGCATGGGGATTACAAGACAAGGATCTCGCAGAAGTTCTTGAGGTCAGAGCAGAGTCCCAGCATTCCTCTAGGCAGTAAGGGGCCTGTGGGTGTCACTCTTTTGGTCCTACAGGTGAGGCTGCAACTTCAGCTACTGGCAGAGGTGATATGTATGTCCAGAATGTTCTTAACTGCCTTGCCTAGCTAATGCCTACCTGTCTTCAAGTGTTAGTTTAAGGTCACTTCTTCTGGGAGGGCCTCTGTGAGCCCTTAGTTTGCCCCACTGTAGATTCTCATGGCCCCAGCTCTTTTCCATAAGAGCACTGACCTCAGTTTGCCCTGTGGACTCACATCAGAGGCACATTTAACTAATGCCAGCTTTACAACTTATCCTCCAACCACTGACCTCTAAAGATGCCACCCCAGAATTTGGGTATTATCCTCACAAAACCAAACTCATCTTTTAGCATGCGCTAAGCTGATGAATGCTGAATATAGAAACAGATTGGAATCACCTCTGAAAATACCCCTTCTCAACTTCAATGTATCCCTAGAGATGGAGGCATTTTCTCAAGGCAGAGGGGGATTCAATGTCCAGGTGTCTCAAGATAGCCTTTCCTTTAGTTACTTATTTCAGCATACAAAAGAACTTAAAGAGGGAAGAGGGGACCACCAGCCAAGGAATGCAGCCCAAGAAGCTGGAAAAGTTACGAAACCAATTCTTATTGAGCATACAAATGAACTGAGCACACAAAAGAATTATTGTGCAGTTCAGGTAATTTAAGGGCTTTATTTGTACATTTTTATTTATTTATATATATTTTTGAGACGGAGTCTCACTCTGTCACCCAGGCTGGAGTGCAATGGCACGATCTTGGCTCACTGCAACCTCTGCTTCCTGGGTTCAAGTGATTCTCCTGCCTCAGGCTCCTGAGTAGCTGAGATTACAGGTGCCCACCACCATGCACAGGTAATTTTTGTATTTTTAATAGAGACAGGGTTTCACTGTGTTGACCAGGCCAGTCTCAAACTCCTGACTTCAGGTGATCCACCCGCCTTGGTCTCCCAAAGTGCTGGGATTACAGGTGTGAGCCACTGTGCCCAGCCCTAAGGGCTTTCAATGTAGTTTTGAGTATGTCATTTCCACCTGACTGCTGACTTTAAAAATGGAATCCCATTCAGAGACACCCTCATTATGATTATAAATATAAAAGAGTATTGAATTTCTACACACACACCTTTCCACAGACCCAAAGTCCCGTGATAATTTGTTTGGCTCATCTCTCTGTAGCCACACCTAGCACCACGCTGGGCACAAAGCAGGTACTCAGTAAATGTTTATTGAAGGAACAAATCAAACACGCTTACTTGTGAAAATAAGACCAGAAGTGGTTTGTGTGGGTCTAGGTGGCTACAGGTGCTCTCACTCTTCAAGACAAGAAGCCACATACGCACCACTGTGCATTTGCCCCCCCCCCAGGTACACCAAGCCAGAGGCATAGTGAATGGGAATGTGGATTTGTATGTGTTTATTCACTCCACGCTACGTGAAAACCGGAGTCAGTTTTCTATAATATTTTTGGCAACAATATCTGTATCAGTTTCACAAATTACCACAAATGTGTGGCTTAAAACAAGATGATTTTTATTGTCTTACAGTTCTGGAAGTCAGACGTCCAAATGGGTCTTACGGAGGCTAAAACCAAGGGGGTGAGCAGGGCTGCATTCCTTCTGGAGCCTCCAGGGGAAAATTGGTTTTCACAACTTTTCCAGCATCTTGGGCTGCATTCCTTGGCTGGTGGTCCCCTCTTCCATCTTCAAAGCCTGCAACACAGCGTCTTTAAATTTCTCCCTGTTTTTGTCTTCATACATTATCTTCTCTTTTATAAGGGCCCTCGTGATTACATCAGGCCCACTACGATAATCATCCAGGATAATCTCTCTACATTTTAAGATCCTTAATGTAATCATATCTGCAAAATCTCTTTTATCATCTCAGGTAACCTTCACAGGTTCTGGAGATTAGGACCTGGTATCTTTTTTTTCCTTTTTTTGAGACGAGTTTTGCTCTCGTTGCTCAGGCTGGAGAGCAATGGCGCGATCTTGGCTCACCATAACCTCCGCCTCTCAGGTTCAAGGGATTCTCCTGCCTCCGCCACCCGAGTAGCTGGGATCACAGTCATGTGCTATCACACCTGGCTAATTTTATATTTTTAGTAGAGACAGGGTTTCACCATGTTGCCCAGGCTGATCTTGAACTCCCAACCTCAGGTGATCCACCTGCCTCAGCCTCCCAAAGTGCTGGGATTACAGGCATGAACCACGGTGCCCTGCCTAGGACCTGATATCTTTAGGTGGTCATTAATTCAGCCTACTGCAGAATATCATATTTGGTGAATTGCATCATATCAGAAAGAAAAAGTACTGTCCCAGCAGAGAGCCCACAACCTGAGTACCCTGGAGCTGTAAGAGCTGAGAAATCATGGGCATAGCATAACTCAAGGCTCCTCCCAACATAGGGGGTGGGAGCTGAATCACTAAGCCCCCAACACTCAGGGCATTGCTATTTCTCTTCCCCCAGGATACTGGTCACTCCTGCTCCAACCTCTTCCAGGGACCAACATTTTTGTTCTTATTTTATATCTTGAAGAAATAACGGCCAGGCGAGGTGGCTCACGCCTGTAATCCCAGCACTTTGGGAGGCCCAGGTGGGCGAATCACGAGATCAGGAGTTCGAGACCAGCCTGGCCAACATGGTGAAACCCAATCTCTACTAAAATTACCAAAAATTAGCTGGGCATAGTGGCAGGTGCCTGTAATCCCAGCTACTTGGGAGGCTGAGGCAGGAGAATCGCTTGAGCCTGGGAGGCGGAGGTTGCAGTGAGCCGAGATCGCGCCACTGCACTCCAGTCTGGTGCCTGGCGACGGAGCGAGACTCTGCCTCAAAAAAAAAAAAAAAGTAACTTGCATGTGTCATTATTACTAAACAATTTGAATCTTTTTTTTGAAGACAGAGTCTTACTCTGTTGCCCAGGCTGGAGTGTGCAGTGGCGCGATCTCTGCTGACTGCACTGCAGCCTCTACCTCCCGGGTTCAAGCAATTTTCCTGCCTCAGCCTCCTGAGTAGCTGGGATCACAGGTGCCCACCACCACACCCGGCTAATTTTTGTATTTTTAGTAGAGACAGGGTTTCACCATGTTGGACAGGCTGGTCTTGAACTCCTGACCTCAGGTGATCCACCAGTGTCAGCCTCCCAAAATGCTAAGGATTACAGGTGTGAGCCACTGCACCTGGTCAACAGAGTTTTTATACAAGAAAAAACAAAATGAATTAAGCCTCTTTAAAAAAAAAAAAAAAAAGATCTGGGCTGGGCGTGGTGGCTCATGCCTGTAATCCCAGCACTTTGGGAGGCCGAGGCGGGCAGATCACAACGTCAAGAGATCGAGACCATCCTGGCCAACATGGTGAAACTCCGTCTCTACTAAAAATACAAAAATTAGCTGAGTGTGGTGGCGCGCGCCTGTAGTCCCAGCTGCTCAGGAGGCTGAGGCAGGAGAATTGCTTGAACCCCGGAGGCAGAGGTTGCAGTGAGCTGAGATCTCGCCACTGCACTCCAGCCTGGCGCCTGGCAACGGAGCAAGACTCTGTCTCGGAAAAAAAAAAAAAAAAAAAAAAGAGATCTGGATTCAAAGATCTTGGTTCTGCCACTTATTAGCTATAAATAGTAGTAATTTTAACTCTGAGAAGCCCCAGATGATGTTTTTGTTTGGTTTTGTTTTTTTGACCTGGAAAATGGAGATGACAGAACCTCCACTATAAGGTGTCTGTGACAAATAAATAAGATCATGTATATCAAAGTGTGGTCGCCAGACCAGCTGCGTTAACATCACCTGTGAAGTAGCCCCACCTCTGACATACTGAATCAGGAACCCAGGGCATGCAGCCCAGCAATCCATGTTACAACTCACCCTCCCGGGAATTTTGGTGTAGTTCAAGTTTGAAAACCACTGATATATACGTAATGTGCCTGGTTCCCAACTGGCACTCAACAGATGATTCTCATTGTCACCACTATTGTTTACTATTGACAGTTCTAGCATATTCCCTCTGAGATATTGAGTTGGGTATGTATCTTCGCCCCTCATGTCCTACAAATACAGTGTCTTAATATTTGGGTTGTCTGCTAATGCAATCTATCGCCCACACAGCTGCCCTTTAATATAAGGTAGTCTTCTGGTCTTTCCTTGCATACTTCCAGTAATAAGTAGCTCACTATCTATCTGGGAAGGATAAATCCCCTGGTCAAGCCCTGTTCATACATGCATGCCAACTGTGTATGTACTGTAAAGACCTTCCCCAAAAGGCCTCTTCTCCAAGGTCCCTCATCTGTGCTTAGATCTCTCCCCCAGCTTCAGGGTAGCTCTCCTGTATGCCTGAGCCTCAGATGAGGCCTGATGAGCCGAGGAGCAGGGGAGGTTTCCTTCTCAAATCTAGGACTGTGTTTCTACTTGCTCATCTGGTGTTTTGGCAGCCACTTCACCCTGCTGACTCACTCTGGTCTGAGGTCACCCAAAACCCCCAAGCCTTTTTCTCAGGAATTGCAGGCACTTGCATCGGTTGGGTCACTCCAGTCCTTGATGTGTGCAATTCATTTCTTAAAAATAACATTACTTTTGGAAGGGCGTGGTGGCTCACACCTGTAATCCTAGCATTTTGGGAGGCCGAGGTGGGTGGATTGCCTGAGGTCAGGAGTTCAAGACTAGCCTGATCAACATAGAGAAACCTCGTCTCTACTAAAAATACAAAAAATTAGCCGGGTGTGGTGGCGGGCGCCTGTAATCCCAGCTATTCGGGAGGCTGAGGCAGCAGAATCACTTGAACCCAGGAGGCAGAAGTTTCGGTGAGCCAAGATCGCTCCATTGCACTCCAGCCTGGTGCCTGATGAAAGAGCAAGACTCTGACCACCTCAGTCTCCCAAAGTGCTGGGATTACAAGCATGAACCACGGTGCCTGGCCTGTAAAAATGGAAATTAATGAGGGCCAGGCACAATGGCTCACACCTGTAATCCCAGCACTTTGGGAGGCCGAGGTGAGCAGATGACCCGAGGTCAGCAGTTCGAGACCAGCCTGGCCAACATGGCAAATCCCCATCTCCACTAAAAATACAAAAATTAGCCGGGCATGGTGGTGCATGCCTGTAATCCCAGCTACTTGGGAGGCTGAGGCAGGAGAATCACTTGAACTCAAGAGGCAGAGGTTGCGGTGAGTGGAGACTGCACCACTGCACTCCAGGCTGGGCGACAGAGTGAGAGTTCATCTCAAAAAAAAAAAAAAAAAAAGAAATTAATGAGAATAAAGCTTCTGGCACACAGAAAATGCCTGCAGAGTTTGTACTGGACTTGCTACTATTAACTTTTTATCTGGCCAACTACTGCTCCCTTATTCCTACCTTATTCCCTTCTGTCCCCCTTTGTATCTTTCCCTACCTGACTGCTCTCACACATCACGCTCCCTCTCTGTCTTGCTGCTGTGCCACATCCATCTTTGTATTATAGCATCAGTTACATGACACAGCGGTCCTCTATCCTCTAAGCTCCTCCAGGGCAGAAGTGTGCCCACCTTATTCATTTCTGTGTCCCCCAGGGTCCAGCAGAAGGCATGACCCAGTGTGGTTGTCAGGTCAGAAGGGGCTGGATAATAATCTGCTAATGGAGGCCGGGCATTGTGGCTCATGCCTGTAATCCCAGCACTTTGGGAGGCTGAGGCAGGTGGATCACCTGAGGTCAGGAGTTTGAGACCAGCCTGGCCAACAAATCGAAACCTGGTCTCTACTAAAAAAAAAAAAAAAAAAAAAAAAAATTAGCTGGGCATGGTGGCGGATGCCTGTAATCCCATCTACTTGGGAGGCTGAGGCAGGAGAATCACTTGAACCTGGGAGGCTGGAGGCTGCAGTGAGCTGAGACTATGCCACTGCACTCCAGCCTAGGCAACAGAGCGACTCTGTCTCAAAAAACAAAAACAAAAACAGAAAAACAAAAAACACAAAAAAAGAATGTGTTGATGGAATGAATAAACTTAGAAGAGATTGAATGAGTGAATAGATGAATGCATGAGTGAGCCAGTAATAGCAGGTGCCATCCACCATCGGAATCCTTTCTTCTAGGGGAGAGAATCCTCCACCTCCCAAGATGGGTCCTGTCATGTGTGGGAGCAGGGCTCCTGCCTGGCCCAGGCTGGGATGAGAGGCTCTGCCCCTCACAGTGAGAGTGTCACTGGGGGTAGAGCCATCTGGGTCAGGGGTGAAGGGAGGGGGCAGGGTGGGGCTGGAGTGGTGAGATACTTGTAGCCCAGATAGGGGGGTGCCCCTGCCTAATTTGGCGGGGCTGGAACCCGAGTACTGATGCAACCAAACTGGTTTCCTACTGCAGCTGCACTCCGGCTCCCACAGTCTCTGTGACTCCATCACTGATGACTGAGATGTGACCTCCAGGAGGGCCTGGCCTACAGAGAAGAGAAACAGAGGCTTTGGGATGAGGGGGCAGCAGCCTGGCTGGCTGAAGAGTCCAGGTCCAAGCTTGGCGGGTGCTCTCCCTCCACCTGCTCCAACGCCAGCCAGTTCACCTGCTGTGTAATCTTAGCTAAGACATGTCTCCTCCCCCCTGCCTCAGTTTCCCATCCTGGGGGACTGACTCTTCCTGCTTGGGCACCACTAGAAGTCTTACCTCTCTCCCAGGTAACCTTCAAAAAATCTTCTCTGATGGCAGAACAAAAACCAAAACGTGATATAAAATACCTTATTTTGAGTCCACTGGGCAGCCCCTTAAGAGGAGCAGAGAGCTCAGAGTCAGGCTGAAAAGCTGTGTTACCCTAAGTTACTTCCCTGCTTTCAGTTTCCTTTCCCGTAAAACAGCCATTGATAATGACTATTTCCGCCCTCAGAGGATAGCTGTGAGGATCAAGTGAGCTATTGGATGTAAACTGCTTTGCAGAGGTTGGGAGCATTATTCTTACTCTCAGAGAGGCTGTAGCTTCAGGCCCAACCCTTCCTGAGGCCAGCACCCCCCACGCCCTCAGCTTGTGGTAGCAGCAGAGATGGGAGGGCCTCCTGGGACATTCCTGAGCCTGGTGTAGCCACAGCTAAAGAAGCCAATCTGCATATATTCTGTGGTGAGAGCCTGACTGGTCTCAGGGCTTGCAGGGAAGGGAGTTTTTAGAGAAGGAAATGGTTGTGGTGAGACAGAATGATGGAGCAACTTCTCGGGGATCTGGGTGGAAAGCCCCTCACTCCCAGTGTGTTCTCATGATGGGATGTGGGACAGATAATGCAGCCCTGCGCCAACCTCAATCACCATCAGAAAGTACCTGGGGTTCACCAACTGCTGGGCTAGAGCAGCAACAGGTTTTAATGCGAAACCTCAGACCTGCCATTTCTGGGCCTCAGAACCTCCCTCCCCCACCAGCAATTACTAGGGTCACTGGAGGCTGGTCCTACAGCCACGCCTCTATTCTGTTACTCCAAGGGATGGGCCAGGAAAATAGCCTTTGGAGTTAGCTCCTGATTTGCAGGGGACATGGATGTCCTTTCCCCCTCTTTGGACCTTGGTACTGGGTGAGAGTGAAGTTGTATCTGGCTTGGCAGTGGCATGATCTTGAACCCAAGATACTGTGGCCATGCCAAGTATTTTGTAAACTCTGGGCTATTGGACAGTAGAAAGGCAAGGGCTGTGGAGGAATGAAGAAAATACTCAGGACAGTTGGAGGGCTTGAAAATTCACTGAGCAGCTTGAAGGAGATCCAATCTTCTGTGTTTCCACTTCCTCATCAGCAGAACAGGGACATTCTTTTTGTTGTTTGTTTGAAACAAGGTCTCCCTCTGTCATCCAGGCTGGAGTACAGTGGCACGATCATGGCTTACTGCAGCTTCCATTTCCCGGGGCTCAAGTGATCCTCCAATCTGTGCCTCCCGAGTAGCTGGGACCACACGCATGCACCACCATGTCGGGCTAATTTTTGTTTTTATATAGATGGGAGTTTCACCATATTGCCCAGGCTGGTCTTGAACTCCTGGGCTTAAGCGATCTGTCCACCTCAGCCTCCCAAAGTGCTGAGATTACAGGCATGAGCCACTCTGCCTGGCTGGGACAGTCCTCTTTAGGCCTCTCCTTCTTTCTCTGTAAAATAGGAGGAGGTGAGCTTCAAGGGTCCTGGGCCCTGTGATTCTGCTTCTCAGCTGTGACGTTGGGCAAGTCACTTCACCTTCACCTCTCTGCATCTTGGTTTCTCCATCTGTCCAGTGGGTATTTCCCCCTTCCCCACTCTGGTTAACTCTTTCCTCAAGCCCTGCTGTGTTATCTGACAGGCCCATAGCCTAACCTGGCTGGTGATTGGCTGCTTCTCTCTAGCTGGCACAGCCCTGAAGTCCAGGCTAGGAGAGAAGAGGCCTAGGTCTCTGCCCAGTGGCTTCTGCAGCAAAGGGTTTTCTAGTCAGATAGACCTAGGTTTGAACCTCAGTTCTGCCACTTTTTAGCTGTGAGCTGTGATGAGTAGTTTTAGTCATTTGAGTTTGGTGGTGTCAGTCCGACTGCACCATGGGATGGCCAGATAACTTTGGACTTGGACTGGAACTATACCGTTGGCTCTCCTGGGTCTCCAGCTTGCAGACTCACTCTGCAGATCTTGGGACTTGCTGGCCTCATGTGATTATATATAGATCCTATTGGCTCTGTTTCCCTGACTGGTACAGAGGCCTTGGGCAATTTGCTTGCTTATTCTCTGTTTTGAAATCTGTAAAAATTGTAAATAATAATTCCTAGCAAAAGGACCACTTCCCTGCTTTAGAATTCCCATTATTTACCAAAAATAAGTAAGTTTTCTTTGCAAGTGTTTCAAGGCTATGCTCTGCTCTGCACTGGCCCACTTTGCCAAGACTCATTTTGTCCATCACTGAGGGACACTCTCACCAGACACCATTCCCTTTCCAGCCTCCATGACTTTGTACAAACTGTTCCCTCCCTTGAAATATACATATTTTCTTTTGTCTACCTGGTAAGCTTTCATACGTCCTCAGGGTCCATCTCCAATGTGTGCTTATGCCAAGGCTTTCCCTGACTCCCCTAGGAATTGTCTGTGCCCTCACTGCCTGGCACATCCTTTGGCTATTGCCTTATCCATATCACATTGGGGCTTGGGGTCTGTATGTCTGCCTCCCTCCTAAGTGTGACCCTTTTGAAGGCCTGGCTCCAAATCACTCATCTCTATAGAAAACAACAGAGTGGTAGTTTCCCCTTTCTTGTGTTCATTCGGTATTTTTTAGTTCCTGGAGCACTTTAAGATCCATGATCTCACTTAAACTCACTGTAACTCAGGGAAGGAGACAGAGCCAAGATTAAAGCCCCTGCTTCATCCTGCCTTCCTGGCCAGGGCTTTTTCAGAAAGGAGATGTCCAGTGGGGGAGAGGGGTTGGTTCTTTGGTATCTAAGGCTTCCAGCTCAGCAGGAGTTAGGGAGGTTGGGGCCTGTAGGTTGGCAGGGGATGCAAGGGCAGTTGGAGGCCACAGGAAAGGGTCAGGTCTAGAGTAGGCAGGAAAGGGCTGGATCTGATTTTGGATGTGCGCCTCTCTGTGGGGCCTGAGGCAGCACTCATTTCTTTACTTTTCTTCTCTTGTCCTCCTCCTTCTTCTTTTCCTCCCCCTTTCTCCCTTCCTTCCTTTCTTCTTCTTTTTCCTTCTACTCTTCCTACTCTTCATTTCTTCTCTTCTCAAGTTCAGGCAATTCTCTTGCCTCAGTCTCCCAAGTAGCTGGGATTACAGGCACTCATCATCACGCCAAGCTAATTTTCGTATTTTTAGTAGAGATGGTGTTTCATCATGTTGGCCAGTCTGGTCTCAAACTCCTGACCTCAAGTGATCCACCCGCCTTGGCCTCCCAAAATGCTGGGACTACATATGTGAGCCACCACACCAGGTCTTATTTTTTTGAGACAGAGTCTTGCTCTGTCACTCAAGCTGGAGTGCAGTGACACAATCTCAGTTCACTGCAACCTTGACCTTCAGGGCTCAAGCAATCCTCCCATCTTAGTCTCTCAAGTAGCTAGGACTACAAGTATATGCCACCATGCCTGGCTGGTATTTTACTTTTTTGTAGACACAAGGTCCCATTATGCTGCCCAGGTTGGTCTCTGTCTCTTGGGCTCAAGCAATCCTCCTGCCTTGGCCTCCCAAAGTGCTGAGATTACAAGTGTGAGCCATGGTGCCGGGCCTGCACTCTTCATTTCTCAGTCTTCCATCTCTTGAATAGTTTTTAGGTCCATAAAAGGCAGCTCTGAGGGTCAAAGTGGAATGTATAAGATAATCAAAGTGTGAATGCTCTGGGAATGAAAGGGACTGAAGAAACTACAGACATGGTAAATACATGACCCAAAATATATTCAAACACCTCAACTACTCCCATCTCACTGACAAGTGATCTGTTATTGTTAGAAATCCCCTCCCCCTAGGTCCTCTAAAAACTCATCACCAGAACCCAAGTCTTTTCCCTAAGGGCCTAGAGGCCCTCCCAGTACCACTCAAAAGCTCTTGAATAGGATCAAGACCCTCTTAGGGCCCAAAGATACTCCCTCCCTTCAAGGCTTGAGGGCCCAGTGTTCAAGGGCTTGGAGCTTCCTTTAGCTTACAGGTTTCTGATGGTGGCACCCACATCCCCTAGAGAGATTAGAGAGGCCTGCACTGCTTGCCCAGCATTGGGCTCATGTTCTATTTCATCCAAAAGCAGTTCTGTTTGCAATCTCAAGGGCAGAAAGATCATAATTTTCTCTGAATGTCTGCCCTCAGCTGTGGGGGACCATGGGCACCCTCAGGCTCAGGAGAGGGTTGTTCCCAAGTCAAACATTATCTCTCAGGACATTCTGGTATTCCTCCAGGAAGTTGTTTCCCAGGGACTAGCCTGGGAAACAACCGGGAATGTGTATCTGTCATTCAGGGGTAGCCTGGTTCAAGGCAAAGCTGGGAAAGAACAACAATTTTCCTCCATGATCTCACCAGGTTATCCTGGTTCTTGTCCTAGTTCTGACCTTGTTGTGACCACGGATGAATCACTTAGACTTCCCAGGTCTGTATGACTCTGAATAGGGAGCGTGGGCCCTACCTCACAGAAGATCCAGCAATATCGAAGATATGAAAATTATTTGCTGTTGACATTTGAATAATGGGAGAAAAATAGCAGTGTAAGGGAACTGCAAATTAGTGGGCCTTGAGTCAGACGGATCAGGGTCTTGGCCCCAGACCTCCCTTACTGGCCAGATGACCTGAAACAAGTCATCTCGTATTTGGTAACACTCTTCCCATACTGTTTCAGGAAGCCGGTCCTCTAGAATCTCAGGTTCAAACTGCAACTCAGAGATACGTTCCCTGTCTGTGCAGGGAGGTCAGCTCCCTGTTACAATTGTAAGTAATTATTGACATGATCACATCTTTAGCATCCATCTTCCCAGCCAGACTGAGGGCTCCCAGCAAGAATCGTCTGGCCTGTTCTCCAGAGGCCAACATAGGGCCTGGCCCATAGGTGCTCCCTGTTTCTATATCACCTACAAGTTCTTTCAGTCTCAGCTATCTCGCTAGGGAAAGTCCCTGGGAAACAACTGGGAATGTGTGTCTGTCATTTAGGGGTGGCCTGGCTCAAGGCAAAGCTGGGAAAGACAGTAAACCAGAAGGTAGACAATGAGGCCCACCAAGTATGAGGCATTTGGAATGCACGGGCTGCCCTGTGAAGAACTTTACTTGAGATTGGAAGGGGGCAGACAGCCCTGAACAGAAAGGCACAGGGTGGCCTTTGGCCTCCAGGGGAAGGGGAAGTATATGAGCCACAGGGGGGAAATGCAAGCAGCAGGAGGAAGAGTGTTACCAAGCTGGGACTCCAGAGGCTTGAGGCCCTCCCCAGTGCCTGTGAAGCCTGTGTGTGGGCTCTGCTCCTTCCAGCCTTGAGTCGTGGCTCAGGAACTTGGCACTCAATTCAGTCCCTGCTGCCTCCCACCTGCCCTGCAGCCCCATCTCCCTGCACTCACACACACTCTCCTCCCCACCATCTGCCACATAGAGCTCACTCTTTCCTCAACACACCTGGTCTTTTCTGTCTCCAGACCATTGTGCAGGTTGTTCCCTCAATAGGAAAGCACATACCCTTCTCTACCTGGAAGATGCAGTAGCTCCATGTCCTTCCTATTGGGAAGTCTTCCAGATCACTGCAGGCAGGCAGTTGCTCTCTCCATGGAGCCCTGCAGCTCCTTGGGCATCCTTCTGTCTATGCAGTGCAGTATTTTCTTCTCTTTATCCACTGCAATACTTACCACACTGGGTTGATGGTTGGTTTTCCTGTCTCGCTTGCCCCCCGCCACCCCGTCACCACCTGACAACCAACTGGGAGCTACTTAAAGTCAGGGATCAGCTCAGCTCCTCTCTGTGGCCCCAGTGCCCAGTAGGGCTTGGTACCAAGGAGAGATCCTAAATAACCTGGGGCCTGGGTTCTAGGGAGGAGGGACTATTTTGTGGTATCCCAAATGTCCAGGCTGTCATAGATGATATTAGGGAGGAAGGTCAAGGACAGGGGTAATCTTATTCAATTGCCTTCCAGGAAACTGGGGCCAATGGAGGGGTAGGGATTTGCCCAAGGTCCTGTAGTACATCAGTCACCAAGCTGGGACTGGAACTCAGGGGTCCTGGTGCTTGGTCCCCAGCTCTGGCTGTAGCAGCCTTGAACAGTGTCACGGCATTGAGCCAGGGTATCTGGAGGCCCCAGGGGCCCAGCCCATGCAGCTGCTCACTCTAGTCTGGCTCAGCCCCTCTGGCTGGGCTCTCAGCCAAAGGCAGCATGAGGCTCTGGCTGCCCCTGCCAAAGGTCACGCCATCAGCAATTTGGGGGAGATGGCCAGGCCACTTCCCTACGGGCAGCTCAGACACAGCAAGACCGGGAAGTGTCTCTATTGGACTGTGGGCTCTGGAGCTGGTCTCCCAGGCAGACAGTGTCCTTCTTGCCAATCTGATTAGAACCTGGTTAAACCCAAGGTAACAATCTGAAGCCCACAGAGCAAAGCACAGTATGGAATATGTGCTCAACAAATGTTCATTGGCATATCATTACTGTGAAGACGACGAGATCCTACGTAGCACAGTAACAGCACAGACCCTCAAGTGTGCCAGCAAGAGTGCAGTCAGGCCTGCCATTTACCAAGTTGTGCAAGTTATTTAATTTCTTTATGCCTCAGTTTTTGAACCTTAAAATGTATCTGTCTCATAGGGCCCTAGGAAAATCAAATCATTTGAAATGCATAAGGTGGCTGGGCACAGTGGCTCAAGCCTGTAATCCCAGCACTTTGGGAGGCTGAGGCAGGCAGATTGCTTGAGGCTAGGAGTTCAAGACCAGCCTGGCCCACATGGAGAAATCCCATCTTTACTAAAAATATAAAAATTACCCAGGTGTGGTGGTGCGCACCTATAATCCCAGCTACTTGGGAAGCTGAGGCATGAGAATTGCTTGAACCTTGGAAGCGCAGGTTGCAGTGAGCAGAGATCACGCCACTGCACTCCAGGCTGGGTGACAGAGTGAGGCTGTGTCTCAAAATAAAATAAAATGCATAAGATAATTAGAATGGGGCCTGCAGAGAGTAATCAGAGTAAGCATTAACTGTTGTTAATGCTATTAAGTGGCCAAAAGCTTTGGGCTAATAGAACAGCCCTGGCCTCCCTGTTCCACATTAAAACACAAACTTATGTCATCCCTTCCCTGCTTGAAAAGCTTCAATAACTGGCTCTAAAATGTGTCCAAGCCCTTGGCATGAGGGTAAGGTCTGCTCTTCCTTGTCCTTTGCCTGCTTCCCTAGCTGCTTCTCCCAGCACCCTTCCATTCTTCCCATGTTCCTTCAGCCATACACATACTCACTGACCCTGAAGCCTGCTGTGCTTGTTCATGCTTTGATGTCTCGTACAAGCTCTAGTGTCTTTCTGTCTTTCACCACCCAGCAGATTCCTGCTCAACTTCTCATGTGCCCAAAGTAGTTGATTTCTCCTGTATCCCTTTCATGCTCCAGATATCCTTTCATCCCAGCACATATCACCCAATATTACAATGGACTGTTCACATGCGAGTTTCTCTCTGGACTGTGAGTCCTTCCACCATTGGATTGTACCATTTGCTTCCCGAATCCTTTTTGCCTGACTCAATGCCAGCAGGCCTGTGGCAGAGCTCAATGTTTATGGAAGAAGTGAGACTCCTAACCACCCATCCAGAGATGCAGCTTTCATCAGCTGGTGCTAGGCATGGTACAGTAGAGACTGAGACCTACTCTTTGTCTTTGAAGGAACCCCAGTCCCCTGGAGAAGTAGGAGGAGTCCATGTATTTACAAATAAAAGGGTGCTGAGGCTGCAAGAGTGAGGTATGGGCCAATCACATTTCCAGGAGACAAATTAGAGGTTGCCAGGTGGGTGTGGAGAGGAAGGAGACACAGGAGGAGAAACATGGAGGTACTGATTTCATGGAACTCTAGGTGGCTGTTTTGCATGAGTGTAAAATTAAGAGAAAGATGAAGTCAAACAAGCCTTGTGTGGCAAGATGATGAGCCTAGACTTTGACCTGCAGGCAAAACTCTTCCCCAGCCCCTAATTCTAGGAACTCTTGGCCCAGGGAGGGATTTCTAGGGCATTTCTTCGTTTCCCACAGCAGCAATGCAAGCTGAGGTATGAGCCTAGCAGGGAAAGGGAGCCCAATTTATAAAACACATTGATTTGACACAGCTTATCTGACTCACAAAACTCTGCCCCCAGTGGCTGCCTGGCAAACTCCTACTAACTCTTCAAGGTGTGGCTCAGATGTCCCCTACTTTGAGGCCTTCCCAGATCCACTTAAGCTAAGTTGATCACTCCCTGATCTGTGTTTTTCACTGCTCTCCACAAGTCTCTCTGCTTTTATATCCGTCTCCTCTGCTAGACTGGGAGGTCCTTGGAGGCAGGCACTGTTTCATTCATCTTTGTTTCTTGGTCTCCCAGGCCCAGCAAAGATAAGGCAGGAGTAAATCTGTTGAATCAATAAATGTGGTAGGTATTAGTGTCTATTTTGCAAATGGGGAAACTGAGGCTCAAAGAGTGTGAGTAATACATTCAAGGCCACTTAGTAAGAAGCAGAACCAGGACCTAGGCCAGGTCTGAAGAATCCATCTGGTGGGGGAGGGAAGGCACAAGGTTTCACATGATTAAGGTCAGAGTTTGGTAAATTTTCAAAGAAATTGTGCTTTGGTTTTGATCCCTGTTGCCCTGAAAACAGCACGGCTGAGAGAAGAACTTCATATTCTGCACTATTTCTGTGATGACCTGAGTTCAGGCCACTCACTTCACTAATGCAAACTTCCCAGGTGACCATGGTCTACTTTACTCACCAGGGTCATAGCTCCAGGCACAAGCTGCTCAGCCAGACAAGATGGGTCCAAGTCCCAACCTCAACACTTACTGTGTGACCCCTGGGTTTCAGTTTCTCATCTGTAAAATGGGGATAATGATGATGGCAAACTTGTAGGTCATTGTAAGGGTTAAATGAGATAATGCATACAGAGGTTTTTGTTTTTGTTTTGAGATGGAGTTTTGCTTTATTGCCCAGGTTAGAGTACAATGGCATGATTTCAGTTCACTGCAACCTCTGTCTCCTGGGTTCAAGCGATTCCCCCGCCTCAGTCTCCTGAGTACCTGGAACTACAGGACTGCACCATCACGCCTGGCTAATTTTTATATATTTTTGTAGATATGGGGTTTCGCCATGTGGGCCAACCTTGTCTCAAATTCCTGACCTCATGTGATCTACCTGCTTCAGCCTCTCAAAGTGTTGGGATTACAGACGTGAGCCACCATACCTGGCATACAGAGGGTTTAGCATGATGTCTGGCACATGGGAAATGCTCCTTCCTTTTCGACCTCCCTACCCCACTGCCCAAATTTTTTTGTTTGATTGAGTCTCACTCTTGTTGCGTAGGCTGGGGTGCAGTGGTGCAATCTCGGCTCACTATAACCTCCACCTCCCAGGTTTAAGCAATTCTCCTTCCTCAGCCTCCCGAGTAGCTGGGATTACAAGTATGTGCCACCACACCTGGCTAATTTTTGTATTTTTAGTAGAGATGGTGTTTCACCATGTTGGCCAGGCTGGTCTTGAACTCCTGACCTCAGGTGATCCACCCACCTCGGCTTCCCAAAGTGCTAGGATTACAGTGCCTGGCCCAAATCTTTTATCTCTTCAGGGTTTGACTCAGTCTGTCATCCTCCTCCATGAAGCCTCCCTGCTCTGACTGCTGCAACCTTCACTCATTGCCCTCTAACTCTTGCAGCCCTTGTTTATGCCACACGATTCGGTATTCAATTGAGCTGCATTCCTGTTGATTACATCCTCAGGATCCGGACTGCTTTCCCCTTCCCCAAAGTCTCAATTCCTGTCAGGAATTCATGTAGTCTCAGGAAAGCTGATTCTACTCTCCTCCTCTCCTATCCACCCAATTCTAAGGGTGAGGCACATGATCTAGGCTAAGCCAGTAAACAATCCTTGCCACTAACCCTAGACTCATCATTTTGTCACACAAACCAGTAGTAAATAACCCTTGCCACATGCTCACTGATTCAGAGGTGGGCATGTAACCTTATTCAGTTCACAGTGACTCTTAGGACTTTTGCTGGGACTTCTGTGATACAGATTCTCTGTATTCTCTCTTGTTCTGGATGTTGTGGAATACAGATGTAATGTCTGGAACTGCTGCAGTCATTTTGCTACCATAGAGAGACAAGCCTGAGGACGATACCAAGGGGGCAGTCAGGAGACTGGCACAAAAGTGAAGTCCTGACCACACCATGCCTGACTGCTGGGCTCCACTGGACTTTTCAGTTGCATGAGTCAACAAATGTCCTTTATTAAGCCAGTTTTCTGTTATTTACAACTCAAAGCATTCTGATTTAAACATCTAGTTAAATGATTCTATTTAGGTCACCAAGAGATGTATTTATTCACTTATATGTTGATTAGGTCCCTGCTGCATACAAGTACTATGTTGGATGCTAGGATTTAACGATGAATAGCATTAATGTGGTACTATTCTCATCAGAGAGCACAAGCATGGCATATAGCATAGCAAAAAAAATTAGGCCAGGTGCAGTGGCTCACGCTTGTAATCCCACCACTTTGGGAGGCTGAGGCGGAAGAATCGCTTGAACCTGGGAGGTGCAGGTTGCAGTGAGCTGAAACTGCAGCACTGTGCTCCAGCCTGGCGACAGAGCAAGACTCCTTCTCAAAAAAAAAAAAAAAAAAAAAAAAAGAATTAAGGATTAAAATGCCTGTGTTTGGGGGGTGGCTCTGATTTGTATTTAACTTCCTCAGTATCCATCTTACCTCCTTTGGATAACAGAACTCTGACTTTTCTTTGGGAAGCCATCTAAAGGTCTGGTCAGTGGACCCAAGCCTGGCCAAGTGGTATATTCCATGCTCCTAGCCACAGCAAGTAATTCAGTGATGGGCACAAAATTCAGCCCTGAGACTGCAAACTTTAAAAACAGGTCCTGTCCTGCTGGGGTCAAGAAACTGGGGAAACATAAGCCTGGGTTTCCTTAAGCAGAAAAAGAATGCTATGGCTAGTTAATCTCTGAGAGTTGGTAGCAATAAACTTCTCAACCAGATATATCAGTACCTCCTCCCATGCCTGGCCCTGGGCTACATAATGGGGAAAGAAGGATGAGGCAGACTTATTCATTTGCCCTCTTTAGCTGAGTCTCGAAAGGACCAGCTAAACATACACGGTACAGCCATATAAGGGGGAATCAGAAAGCACCAATTCAGCCTGAGTTGTTAGTTTTGTGTTTTAAAATTATGTGACATATTAAACATAGAAAATTAGAAGACACACTAAAAAATTTAAAACAAAAATCTCCCTTAGTTCTGCCACTCCCTTGGCACATGGGCTGAGCTTAAAGCGGCCTATTAAATCTCAGCTATGATCATTGTTATTATTTTCATCTATATGCACCTGGATGCTTTTCTATGTAAACTTTTAAATTAAAAAAAAAAAATTTAAATGCAATGTGGTATAAAGGGTTGGAGCCTGGAATAGAAAAGACATCAGTGGAAAGCTAGTGAAAACCAAATATAGTCAGTCTAGTAATGTACCAATGTTAACCTTGGTTTTGACAAATGTACCGTACTTACGTCAAATGTTAACATTAGGGGAAAGTAGATGAAGTGTATGCAGAAACTCTCTATACTATCTTTAGAACTTTTCTGTAAACCTAAAATTACTCCAAAATAAAAAGTTTCCTTTTAAAAATAGACCCATTCTTTACCCAGATGTGGTGATACACAAGACCAGCCTGGGCAATATATGGAGATCCTGTCTCTACGAGGGAAATTCCATGCTTTATTGTTTTAAAACCTTTGTTTATTCACCTAATAAATTTATCATAAAATTTTTCTGTCTTAAAATGACTTATTTAATGATCACATACTATTCCATCCCATGAATGAATCAGCCAATCTCCCTTTTTGTTGGAAATTTAGGTTGTTTCCAATTCTAACCCTGTTATAAAGAATGTTTTCTGCACATACTTAGTCATTTCCTTGGGATACATGTACAAACTGGAATTGCTGAGCCAGAGCTGCTAGCTAGGAAACACTTATTGAGCACTATGGGAGTCACTGTTTTAAAACACCTGATAGACATGAACTCATCCTGTCAACAGCACAAAGAGAGAGGTACTGTTCTCATTCCCTTACCACAGGACAATTTTCAAAGGTTTTCAAAACATGAGCCAACATATTCTGACTGAAGACTCTCTCGGCCCACTCCAGCACCTCACTGGTGTCACGTGCACACAAATCTACCCCATCATATTTTTCCGTGCTCCCTCCTATTTTGGCCTCAAGATAGGAGTGGATATAATTGGGCCAAGGTGTGGTTTCAGCAGTTGAAGATGTTCCCCTCATCTTCAACTACAGAATGTCCTATTCCCAGTAGGCTTTGGGGGTGCCAAGATCATTGCTATCTGGTTGGCTGCCATGTCAGGACTGCAATGTCTCCTGCCAGCCTGGAGTAGAATCAGCATCCCTGGAGAAGAGAACACTGATTCCTATCTCCACTCAAGGGCACATTTGGCAGCTTAGGAAACATCCCAGTGAAAAGCAACCTGTTCTGGTTTGGTACAGTATTCCAAGGGGATTAGGTGGCACTGGAAAATAGGAATGGGTAAAGATACCTATTCTGAAATAGCTGGTAGCCATGCTAAGTACTTTTTTCCTCAGCAAACGGCCTTGGGAAAAGACACAGAAAGGATAATTTATTGGGCAGCTGCTGTTTCTCAATTCATATGACTCCTTCTAGATGACTGCTATGATCTTCATTTTACAGATGAGTTTGTTGAGGCTTACAGGTTAACAGGTTAAGTGTCTCCCTCAAGGCACATAGTAAGCTACTGTCAGGGCCAAGATCTAACCACAGACCATCTTTGTCATCCCTAGAACTCATGCCCACACTAGACACATGACTGGAAAAGAGAACTGACAATAAAACTGAGGGACTTCCCCCACTTCAGTCCCACAGCAAAAGATCGCCTATTCATGGTCAAAGCAAGACTGTGGTGTGTTTAGGGGAGGGAGGAAAAGTGGCACATGGGCTGAGCTTAAAGCAGCCCATCAAATCTCTATGTGCATGTCCTTGTATTTTGCTCTTCTGCATTATTGACATTATTCATGAGTTGAAAAACTTCCCTCCTATTACCCCTGTGCTTTGTCTGAAAAACTTACCTCTGACCAGATACAGATTTCCCAAGAACTCTAGTAGGGGTTCTCTAGGACAGCAGTCCCCAACATTTTTGGTACCAGGGACTAGTTTTGTGGAAAACAATTTTTCCACAGACCAGGATGAAACTGTTCCACCTCAGATAATTGGCATTACTAGATTCTTGTAAGGAGTGAGCAAACCTACATTCCTCACATGCGTAGTTCACAACAGGGTTTGCACTCCTATGAGAATCTATTGCCACTGCTGATCTGACAGGAGGCAGAGTTCAGGTGGTAATGCTTGCTTGCCTGTCACTCACCTCCTGCTGGTGGCAGTCATGGCCTAGGGGCTGGGGACCCCTGTTTGAAGTTAAAGAAGCCTAGAGCACCAGTGGCTGCTGTACCCTCCCCTGTGCTGTGCCCTCAGCTGGACTGCCACCACCCTCTGCATGGAGTCACCCGGATCCCACCTCCTTCACAAAGCTACCCTCTTCTCTGCAGTATGACCTCCAGTACTGCATAATTAGCCTTTCCTTTACTCTCTGCTTCTCTTCCAAAATAGACTTAAGGCAGTTTACAACATACATAAGCATAAAAATGCTAAAAATAGCACTAAGATTGGGCTGGCATTGGAATTTTATTAAGAAACCATGGCTGAGGAATGATTAACAACTGAACACAAGACGTAGTTCTGAGTTTCCTCACAGCCAGGACAAAAAGGAAAACGGTAGAAAATGAAGCTTTTTTTTTTTTTTTGAGACGGAGTCTTACCCCTGTCACCCAGGATGGAGTGCAATGGCACGATCTCGGCTCACTGCAACCTATGCCTCCTGGGTTCAAGCAATTCTCCTGCCTCAGCCTCCTGAGTAGCTGGGATTACAGGTGTGTGCCACCATGCCCTGTTTTTTGTATCCTTACTAGAGATAGCGTTTCACCGTGTTGGCCAGGCTTGTTTCTAACTCCTGACCTTGTGAGCCGCCTGCCTCAGCCTCTCAAAGTGCTGGGATTACAGGCGTGAGCCACTGCGCTTGGCCAAAAACGAAGCATTTCTTATCTAGTAGAAGAAAGAAGACCAGCTAAACAGGGAGCATAATGAACAACTAGCTCTAAGCTCAGAGGAATTTGTCTGGAAAACCCTTGAGGAACACCACACAATGAAATGATTTGCTCTATAGCAACTTTACCCGAAAGTGCAGATCTGTTTGGCTTATTGGCCTCAGAGCTATCTGCACAGGATCTAGGCCCATTTTGTCTTGGGCCTCTGATACTCCCACCTGCTTTCTGCTGGGGCACCTCGACCTGGACTGGGCACCTGGAAGGGGCCCTCTGTGAGAAAAGCTCATCATCACACTGCCATGGATGATTCTAAACACGGAGCTGCTGCATTCCCAAGACGTCAGAAGCACACTGCTCTCTCCAGAGTTATGAATAATGCAATGCCATCAGCCACACAGAGCTGCAGTCTAGAGAGCTGCCTGTGACTTAAGAGCCTGCATACACACCCTCTCATGACCACCTTTTCCAGAACCAGGAGACAGTTATGGACAGGGGACAGGAAATGGCTCCTTTCCCCCCATCATAACTCGCCCCTACAGCCTTTCTGGAATACGGGTGATTCCAGGAGCTTTGTACATTGGAGCTTTTAGCACCAACCATAAGGAAACAACAGAGGATGACAAAATAGAAAAAGGTCTTACCTGTGGCAGGTCCTTCACTGTAACAGAGAAAACCCACTCAAGTTCTCCTTTTATTTAGATCCATGGCTCATAGCCTTTTCTGTATCATGAGTGCCTTTGAGATCATTTCCCCCTCTCCCAGCAAAGTGTCAAAGCAATTGGCACAGTGGTAAGAGGCTGGGGTGTGGAGCCAGACTTGGGCTCATGCTCTGGTTCTGCCATTATCAGATGTCTGAACTGCAAAGTCCATAGACATACCATAGAGATAATAGCAGTACTTACCTCCATAGGGTTATTGAGAATAAATGAGATAAATGCATGCAAAACCTCCCACACAGTTAAGAATTTAATGTTAGACTACTATGAAAACACATAAAGAATTCTGCATATAATTTCAGAGGTCCATGATTTCTAGGGGATCCTTAGCCTAGTTCCAGATGGTCAGTAAGACGACAGCTCTCATCAATGCCTACATTTTCCCTCTGAATTCCATCTGTTTACTAAGCATCTGCTGTGTCTTGGGCAGCCCAACCCACATGAATATCTTGGTCCCTAGTGTCATCAGCACCCTTGAGGGGTAGGGATCCTTCCCATTCTACTGATGAGGGGAGAGAACTTGCCCAAGGTCGCATGGTGAAGTTGCTGTTGAAATCTGTCTTCTGACTTGTTGCTCTGTCTTCCTCTGAGGAAAGACTTGTGAGGCTTCTGAGGAGGCTGCTCTCCATCCTGCTCTGCTCTGTTAGTGACACTTTGTACACATAGGAGATCTTAAGACACATACCCTGGGTCCTCAGAGCCGGCAGTGATTTCTTCAAAATCAGTCCTGGCAGTGCTGAGCGTCCATGGAAAAGAGCTCTTATTCAGGGCGGCCCTTCCTGTCTGCAGAGCTACGCAAGTAATTAAATTACTTCAGCAACAAGGTCAAGGAACAGATAAGTGTTAGAGACAGTTTGAGTTCTGACTGCCTCTTATGCATGACCTCAGGAATGCCACTTCACCCCTCCAACTCTGGTTTCCTCACCTATAAAAGTGAAGGACAGTTCTGACTGCACGGGAAGCCTTTGCATAATACCTGGCATGAAGTCAGTCTTCCAGCAGTGGTAGGATTAGTGTGCGTTCTTGGTTTGCAGATTGGATGAGGAAACCCAGGCCCAAAGAAGCAGATAAACAATAGCTCACCCAGTCTTCTCTGTTTATTCTTCTCAACTACACTATGCTGCTTCACAGGTTGGTTTGACAAACATTTCCCTGCAATTATATGCACGATGACCAAGGGAGGAAAGAAAATTTTCATGGGGCATTTAAAAAGCTCAGGGAACAAACAGATCAGTGCAAATCAGTAAGGCTGACACCTGAAAATGACTCTGCAGAGGTGAGGAAGTGGAGCAGGAGGAGGGGCTGGATCAGGGAACAGGATTTAATTTGTCAGTGAGGATCCTGCCTCTCTCTGAAACAAGACGCCTAAAGAAGAATGGTAGTGCTTCCAGCCTGGCTCCCTCTTGTTTTGGGAACAACAGTCATTTCTCAGAAACCTCACTTGCAAAGGCAACCCTTCCAAAAGCATGAGAACTTTAGTTTGGACAAATGATTAAAGCTCACTTTTGCTGGAGAGGAAATGATTTAAACTAGGACACACAGAGAAGCAATAAAGGGTGTTAAAGAAGCAACTGAAGGCCGGGCACAGTGGTTCATGCCTATAATCCCAGCACTTTGGGTGGCCAAGGCTGGCGGATCATGAGGTCAGGAGTTCGAGGCCAGCTTGGCCAACATGGTGAAATCCCATCTCTACTAAAAATACAAAAAAAAAAGCAACTGAAAAGGCAGTAAATGATCTGACTTAGGGATTAGAAGCACTGGCTTTCTAGACTATGGACAAGTGTCCATTCAACTACTATCCAGCCTGGCAGGAAGCAGGTATTTTTCTGTGTTTATCTGGATTCAACTAACATTTATTGAATGTCTCATGCGTGCCAGGTACTGAGCAAAAAGCTTCTTCCTATAAATTTCATTTAATGCCATTGAGGCTGAGAAGGTGGCATAACCAACTTCCTTTTTCAGCTGAGGAAACAGGAGTAGACTGAATAACTAACTGGTTGGGATTTGTCCTAGGTCCCCTGAACTCCAAGCACAGTGCTATCTCCACTAGACCAAGCTGCCTTGTCTCTGGGCTCAAGAAAAGCCTGCATAGGAGCTGAAGGTCAAGAGGGTGTAGGTTTATCTTATGGGCAAATATTTGGACTTCCCTACCACACAGCTGCCAGTGACCACAAGAAAGCGCTTCCTTTACGTCCAAGCCAGGTCCAGAATTCAACGTCATTAGATTATTTAAAAACATGCCACAACAGGGGATACAAATTTTAACATATTTTATTGACTTAAGGCCAAACAAGGCAGCATTTGGTCAGTTAAGAAAGGCACCTCATTGAAAATAATACATCACAGTGCTGTTGAGTGATCCCAGTCACAGGATTTGAGAATGGAAAGGACAATCTTTGGATGATACAGCTTGGGACATTTGCTCATTTATTTAAAAGGGTCCCTTCACACACTGCAGATAAAAGAAGGCAACAGCATAGGATTGTGGCATGTATTGGGTAGCTGGAAGAGGTTATTCATGAGAATAGGTAGCCTGGTGAATCAGTGGTAGGTCAGGGGAAGGGAGTCAGCCTCCCTTTCCATTCCATTCTCTTCCCCCCTCCCCTTGATTCCAGTAAGCTTGATTTGTTGATCCACCATCACTATGAAGACACCTTATATCTCTTTCAAATGTGGAGATGGTTTTTTGATTTTACAGTGTGTGAAACCAGGGTCAGTAGTCAAAGCCTCCCTGTTCCAAGCTATAGGACAGACCAGACAATAATTTATTTCCTGTACTCTTGGTCTGGAACCCATGGGGTTCTGAGATAAAAGCTGAGGTCTTAGAGCACTGGCTTTAAAAATTATTGTCACCAGTCCAGAGTAAATGAGAACCCGATTCCTTAGAAATAATACTGTATCTCTCTATTTCTACCCCCACCCTCCAGGCATGGTGTTTTTTAAAAAATTAATTTTTCCCTTACACTTTAAAAACTCCTACTTATGTATAAAAGAAACTGCCTCACTACAATAACACTCTTGTTCTTCCAAGTATTCCTTTTGAGCCCCTCACCAGCCCTCCCTCACCATCCTCACCCGGACCCCCCTTCCCTTCCCTTCTGCCCAGCACCTAAGAGCAGGGATCATGCCGCAGGGTGATGAGCAGTGGTGCAGTCTCGCCTGGCCTTCTGATACTAGGCTGAAATAGAGAGGAAACAAGAGAGAACAAAATGGGTTTTTAAAAACCAAGTACATTATCAGAGGAGGCTGGCATGCTAGCCCCAGCAATCAAATGCATTGAACACTGGACATTTCTCTGCCAGGTAAAAGGAGAACCTGCTGAGGTTAAGACTCTGGAATTAAATGAAGCAAAAACAGAATCCTAAGCATCCTGAGAAGGGTATATGCATTCCCTATGAATCTGCTAGTTCTTATGGGCAGCCCAAATATTACTTGCACATGTATGCGCACATGAGTATATGTGGATGGATGACAAATATTTGGGCAAGGATCATGTACATTCAATTAGCAAACATTCAGGGACCTCAACTTTGAGGCCAAGTGTTTACAATTGTCCCTAGTTAAAGGAGAGCTGATTGTAAGATTCATGATGCCACTTTCACCCAGAGAAGGATCCCAGACCAGGCACACATAGCTGACAGTTTTTGTTTCACTCCTCTTCCTTGCCCATTCCCAGAAGTCATGTGCTTCCCAGAAACACACAAAGCCAGACTGAGTTTCCATTAAGAGTGGGTGGAGTTAGCATAGAGCCAGGAAAACAAGGCAGGGCAGAGGCAGCAGAAACTCACTTGGACCAGGCAAAGAGGGAAGCAAGGTGGCCACATACTCATGCCCAGTTGCCATGTGGATGGCAGATAAGCCCTCTGGTACTCCCACAGACAGCAGGAGAGCTCAGGTCAGAAGAAGGCTGGGCACTTTAGAGTCCACTGTATTGAGTCAGCAGCAGATTATGCTGAGGCAGGAGACATTATTTACTGGATCTGCCACTGACTTTCTAATGGTTTTTCCAGAGTCTGCTGTTTTTGTAGTCCTTCATAGCAGTCTGTTATTTCATCTGTTTGTCACAAATCAAAACAGAGACCAAAAGGCACAGCAGGGACTTTAGAAAATGCTCAACAGTTCTGTGATACTGAGCAATGAGTTAAAAAAAAGAAAAGAAAAGAAAAAAAAATGCTCAACAGTTGGGAAGCTAAGGTTATGAATAAAAGCTGGTTACTGTCACAGGTGGTCTTATTTCTGGATGATCTTTTCTTGGGGAAGTCTGTGGCTATAGCCATCATAAAATTAGGGTGAAGGGTTGGATCTAGAAGGGAGAGGGTTTGGGTTTAAAAGGAACATATCTGATTTCAGTTTTATGTTCTGGAGAGAGACTGGGTTTGAATAAATACTGATCAAAATGAATCCAATAATAGATCACACACAGTTTTGTTCACACTTGGAAACACAGGCAAAGATTAAAAATAAAAGCAAATAAACCTACCCTGGTCTCTCTTTGAGGAAGTAGATTTGGCTGCTCTCAGACGCTCAGCCTGGATGTTCAGAAGACAATCTGAATGTAAAAGGACCTTTCACCTGGTTTACTTCTCTGGCAACAATGCAGTTTTCAAACCCGAGTTCCAAATAATCCCTACTTTTCTGCATCATGATGCAGATCACAAAAATATTCCAACTTGGACTGGCTCTTTCTATGATGATACCCTCTCCCAGTAATTTCTATAATCTGCAACGTAAGTACCTTTTTCCTTCCACTTAGGGGGAAAAAATTACTCTGTTCACACACTGACTCATGTGGCTTTTCATTATGGGTTAGAAAACAAACGGAATTCTCTACCAATAATGTGCCATCAAGAATTGTGACCCTGCCTGACTTCACATGATGCTGGGCTTCTAATCAGCTGCTGGAAATGGAAGAAATACTATGAAGTTTCAGAATTGTGATCCCTGGAAGATTACCTGAGTTAGTTTATTTTGGTCAAAATATAAAATCGAAAGTATGGTTAAAGAAGTAAACAGCTCTTCTCTAAGGTGGTTATAAGATAAAAAAAAAAAAGAAGTAAACAGCTGGACCAGGTGTGGTGGCTCACATCTGTAATCCCAGCACTTTGGGAGGCCAAGGTGGGTGGATTGCTAAAGCCCAGGAGTTCAAGACCAGCTTGGGCAACTTGGCGAAACCCTGTCTCTACAAAAAATACAAAAATTAGCCAGGTGTTGTGGCACGCACCCGTAGTCTCAGCTGCTCAGGAGGCTGAGGTGGGAGAACTGCTTGAGCCTAGGAGGCAGAGATTGCAGTAAGCCAAGAGCGCACCACTGCACTCCAGCCTGGGTGTCAGAGTGAAACCCTGTCTCAAAACAACAAAAAAGTTGATTTCTGAAATCCTTGCTCATGTAGGGAAAAAAACAACAACAACAAAAAGAAGTAAATAGCTAGTAAAGCCACCTAGCCCAAAACTTAGAAAGTAGGAGAGTGAACACATATATACCTGCGCATACACACACCCAACACGCATACACAGATGAGATGAGCCTAGCAAACACGCCGAAGATATATCAAGCAAGTGCTTTTTTAATCAATACATCAAATGATATTTTTGCTAGCCTGAGGAAGCTTCTCTTTGCCTGTCCTGCCATTCCCACCCACTCCCTCACAGGAATAGGAAGAAGAAATTCCTTCTTGGACCCAACATTAGATAAACATAACCAAGTCTTTACATGTGGCTTTGGAGAAGGCTGCTAGGATGCACGCGAACACGACATCAGGAGTCTGGGATGCATCGATGGCAGAGTGGATCCCCCGTTTCCTGTAGTACTCTATGAGTGGGGTGGTTTGAGTGTGGTAGGCTTGCAGGCGGATTTTCAAGGCCTTCTCATTATCATCTGATCGACGAATCAAGGGTTCCCCGGTGATCTGAGAATAGGAAGAGAGCAATGAAAGGCTGGGACTGTTAGCGAGGTTTTCTTATTCCATGCCAGATGCAGATTTGAGATGGGACCATTCTGCCCAGGATGCTGTCTGCTCCCAAAGCCCATCAGAGGCAGACAGACAATTCAGACCCTCTCCGATAAAGAACTTTGGTACTCCCAGGAGCAGAGCAGCTTGTCCAGAGAAGTCAGAGAGTCTGTCAGAAACAGCAACTGTGAGAAAGGGGCTCATGAGGGGAAGATAGGCAATGACTTTCTCAGCTTTCTGCTCAGGCGATGCAGCTTCCAAGGTAAACACTTCTAGGGTCAAAAGTAAGGAAGTCAAAAGCCCCTAAGACTAAGAGAATACACCAAAATCAAAGATGCATTAGCAGTTGTAATCTTAGTTGCTTAAATATTTAGCATATTTACTAGAGTGTCACCCATCAACATTCTAAAAGTGGAAAGTAAAATGAGAAAGAACTATGAATGGTAGAATTAGCAACTTTGAAAAATGTGACTAAGTTGCCATAATCGCTCTAGAACCTGTATTTATAGAACCTGGATGACCTGATGAAATTGTTTCATAGGACAAAGGTAAATCCAGGAAATTCTTACTGTTGTTTGCATTGCTCTAAAACAGACCATATAGACTCTTTATGGCAAATGGTGCAGTGACCATGTATGAGACCCCAGGACACAGTATAGCAACAGTAACTATAGGAAAAGAATATTCTTTTGGAGGACTGGTCAGCAAATTTCTCTTCGGTGCCACACTCTCCCCACTCTCCAATTCTAGGCTTTTAAGAAACCTTCTCCTTATTAGCTGATCACTTAGGTGGCCACGATGTCAGAGAGGGGCTGCTCTCGACAGAAGACAAGTACAATCTGGGCACTGCAAAAAGCTGGCACCACTGGTAGCTACCTTGAGGCCAAGCAATAAACCACCTGAGGAGACACGGAATAGATCTGACACGGGCCATGTGATTAGCCTGATAGTGTCATTTTTCATGACTATGTTAGCAATATTGGTAGAAATAAAAGGAAAATGGAAAGAACAAAAGAAAAACAGTGAAGCAAGCGGAAGGAAAGAAAAGGAAATTTCTTGTCCTGTGTTTACATACGTCATCTTTCATGGGCTCCTTTGGGGGGTTGAACTCCTCATGGTAAGAACGGCCACTCTTGGGGTGAATCAGCCTGAAAGGCAGCAAATGAATATGAGTCAGGTTAACTGACAGTACACGCCTGCACTCTACACTCCAGGGACCTCTGGAATGACAAGCAGACAGGGATGCTGGATGCAAGAACCCAGCACCCAGCAGAAAACCCAGCTAAATAACGGCTTTCAGAAGAGCTTATGCCAGCGGCAGAGTATATTTTCTATTTTGACCAAATATTATTACGAATTTCGGGCTGAAGAGCAAACTGTTGGCATAACTACCTAATTCAGGACTAGAGAGAAGGAACTCTGGTGCTAGTCTCACAGAGTCATCCATTCTTTTTACCCATTCACTAAATAAACATTAAGTACCTACTCCCATTCAAGCCTTAAGCTGAATTCAGAGGCTACAAAGCAATGAGTAATGAATGATCCCTGTCCACAAGTAGTCCTCAGTGGGGGAGACAAATGTGGAAATAAGTAACAAATATGATAATCCTTTAACAGAAATTTGTACAAAGAGCTATGGGGGGACAGAGAGAAAAGAAATGAATTCCATTTTCTAAACTAGTTTGGTTACAAAACCAGAAAGGTACTAACAGGAAAAACATTTCCCACGGATGCAAACACTGCAAGATAATGCAACACATCTTTTTGATCACACAGAAGATAGAAGCCTAACTCTTATGGAGAAATATTCAAGTTATCAGGAAAAAGGACTTATTAAACAAGTTATGGAATAGAGAGCTCAACAATGGGCATTTGTTTGGCACTGAATGTATAGTGGGCAGCTGTACCTGTGCTGAGTTCCCATAGGCGACACACCCGCATTCCTGACTGGGAATGGCCACACCACAGGAGACTAGAAACCTAAGGAAAGGAGGCAGGTCAAGCTCCGCTCAGCAGCCAGGCCTTGCTTGAGTTCTGTGGTTTCCCAATTCTCTGCCAACCAAGTGTTTGTTTGCTTATTTAACTAATGGCTGCTCTTCTCACGAAGGTCTATTAGACTAGAGGTCCCTAATATTTTTCACCATTTGGCATGCATAGCAATATTTGGACTGGGCCCAGGAGCTTATTGTACCTTATTCCCAACACTTTAGGGGGCCAAGGTGGGCAGATTACCCAAGGTCAGGAGTTCGAGACCAGCCTGAGCAACATGATGAAACCCCGTTTTTTTTTTTTTGAGACGGAGTCTCACTCTGTTGCCAGGCTGGAGTGCAGTGGTGCGATCTCAGCTCACTGCAACCTCCGCCTCCTGGGTTCAAGCGATTCTCCTGCCTCAGCCTCCCAAGTAGCTGGGACTATAGGTGCATACCACCATGCCCAGCTAATTTTTGTATTTTTAGTAGAGACGGGGTTTCACCATGTTGGCCAAGATGGTCTCGATCTCTCGACCTTGTGATCTGCCGGCCTCAGCCTCCCAAAGTGCTGGGATTACAGGCGTGAGCCACCGCGCCCAGCTGAAACCCCATTTTTACTAAAAATACTAAAAATTAGCCGGGTGTGGTGGCAGGCACCTGTAATCCCAGCTACTTGGGCATCTGAGGCAGGAAAATCGCTTGAACCTGGGGGGGGGAGGAGGTTGCTGTGAGCTGAGATGGTGCCACTGCACTCCAGCCTGAGTGACAGAGCAAGATTCTATCTCAAAAAAATAAAAAAATAAATATTCTATTCAACTCTATTTAGACTACTGAAGGAGCACCTCTGTAAAATGTGCTACTGTGTTTTAATCACAGCATATTTTGGGGGACAAGATGGTCCATTTATGGCATAAAGTGTCATTGGGTTATGGGCATGAGGGAGGTGACAGTAGAGAAAATAAGCTATATAGTCATCCCTTGGTATCCATGGGGGGAATTGGTTCCAGGAACTCCCTCTGTGGATACCAAAATCCACAGATGCTCAAGTCCCTGATATAAAATGGTATAGCATTTCCATATGCATATTCTCCTGTATACTTTATTTATTTTTTGAGACATAGTCTTGCTCTGTTGCCCAGGCTGGAGTGCAATGGCAATGACCATAGCTCACTGTAACCACAAACTACTGGGCTCAAGTGACCCTCCCACCTCAGCCTCTGGAGTAGCTATGACTACAGACATGAACCACAATGCCTGGCTAATTATTTTACTTTATTTTTATTTTTGTTTATTTATTTGTTTTTTTTTTTTGAGACGGAGTCTCACTCTGTTGCCCAGGCTGGAGGCAGTGGCGTAGTCTTGGCTCACTGCAACTCTGCCTCCTGGGTTCAAGCAATCCTCCTGCCTCAGCCTCCTCAGTAGGCTGGGATTACAGGCACCTGCTACCATGCCTGGCTAATTTTTTCTATTTTTAGTAGAGACGGGGGCGGGGGGGGGGGTCTCACCATGTTGGTCAGGCTGGTCTTGAACTCCTTACCTTGTGATCCGCCCACCTCGGCCTCCCAAAGTGCTGGGATTACAGGCATGAGCCACCTCACTTGGTCTAATTTTTAAATATTTTTGTAGAGACAAGGTCTCACCATGTTGCCCAGGCTGGTTGTCCTGTATACTTTAAATCATCTCTAGATTATTTATACCTAATGGAAATGCCATGTAAAGAATTGCTATACTGCATTTTAAAATTTGTATTATTTTTTATTTTCTTCAGCTTTCCCAGGTTATATTTATTGGTGTTTTTGTTCTGAATATTTTTAATTCACAAATGCTTGAATCTGTGGATGAGAGTATCATGGATATGAAAGGCCACTGGACAGAGGAGTAAAGGCTCCTGTGACTGCAGTCATGTACTGTGAGGTTGGACCTTCCATTACTTGAGTGTCTGGAAGGGTTCCTCTGATGCATTCATTCAGAAATGGCATCCACTGGAAGACCCAGGGAGAGGAGAGAACAAGCTGCTGGGTTCAGCAGCAGCAATTTTGAGAAGGGCTAGGGGCATGAGATGTGGACCAGGATATTTTTTCACCTTCTAGAGAGCACAAGGCACATAGCAGCCAGGCTACAACAAATATGACTCCCACACACTATTCTTTTCTTATTCACAAATACCACTTTTTAAAAGGAATGCAAGACTCATTCCCTAGAAGGTAAATGAAAGAAAGCCGACTCTCCAAGTTCTCCAAATGGGATTGGTCTCAAGACAACCATGGTACAACAGCCAGAGACTCAAGAATTATCTCATGAATCCTGAACTCTGTGAAGTCTACCCTCTTTGGTTTGGCAGATCTCCCCAGTAAATCTCCCATTTTATCTTCTCAACAGCATTCCTTCTACCATCCTGCCCCCTAGACCACTGGGCAGACATGTCTGCTACTAGCCTCAGCGAGAGCACACCCCATACTCATTCCCACTTCTACTCCCTTCTGGGAAAGTCTCACTGAAATACTCTTCATCCAGGAAGGTAAGAGTTTGATGTTAGCTCTATCCTAGGAAGCCTTCTTCCCTGTCCCCCAGGCTTTCTTCTTGAACTTCTTACTACACTGAACAGCCCAAGTTTCATATATGACTCTCTGAGGTCAGAGATGGGCATCTCACTATATGGTTATACTAGAGCCTCTCCTGGTTCTCTGCTCCCAGGGTCTGGTACTGGGCTATGTAGGAAGCTGGGCCCATAGAATGAAAAGTCCCCCAGTATCATCTGGTTTTGCTAAAACTTGCTCAGTGCCTCAGAGACCCCAGGCCTGGTGATGTCTTTACTGTTAACCCTACTGCTTCTCGACTTACATCACCTTTGTCTACTCTGTGTCCAGTGGGGGATACAAAGAAACAGAAGTTCCTGCAATGAAGGAGCCTATGGAATAGTCGGAGACATGTAACCTGGACATTTGAAAAGAAAATTAATATAAGGTAGAATCCACTGTATTTCATGTTGCTTTCCAGGATAACAGTGCTAACACTGCGTTGTCTCTCTCCTTGAGGGTATGGATTACAAACACATGGAAAAGATGTTCAACCTCATTAGGAAATCAAAGTAATAAAGTCTGAAATAAGAAAACATTTTTTTCCTAATTAAATCCAAAAATTTACATACATTATGATGGCCATAGTATCATTTTAACAGTGGCTAACTGGAAGAAACACAAATGCACAATGAGGAAATAAGTAAACAATGGTTTGCCTACTGTGAAATATCACAGAGCAATTAAAAATAATGGTCATGGATATCTGGTTCAAGATGGTGGGCTGACCACTTTCCTGAGACACCATTAAAATGACAAAGACATAAAAAAGCTACAGCTCACAATAAAGAAGAGAATGGAGGTTCCATTAGCAGTTGAAAGCTTCCAACATACTTCTGGAAGGCATAAAGCAGATGTCAGTGATTACTGAAATAGGGTAGAGAAAACTGTAGCCTAAAGCCGTGTTGGTCTGTCAGAACAAGTGTCCAGAAGCAAAGGCATTCATTTATGTGTTCAATGCTATTATAGAGAAACAAACATGTTAAAACACACACACATACACACAAATAAAGTGGCTATACTATGAGCAAATTTTTCCTCCATTTTCTAAATTTTGTATGGATGGTTATATTATTTTTATAATTAATAAAAAGTCTACAGCAAAGTATGGCAACTCCAGCTGAAATTAGATTTAAGGAGCACTAAAATGGAGATACACATGTAAATAAATTAACATTTCTTAAGTACCTAATATAGGCAAGGATTTGAACTATGCATTTTATGTTATCTAACACATGCAATAGCTCCTCAAAGCAGGTGTTATCAGCCCCCTTTCTACATATGAGGAAACAGTCTTAGAGAGGTTAAGAAATGTGTCAAGGGTCACAGTTAAAAACTAACAAGTGGCCGGATGCAGTGGCTCAGACCTGTAATCCCAACACTTTGGGAGGCCGAGGAGGGTGGATCACTTCAGGTCAGGAGTTCGAGACCAGCATGGCCAATATGGTGAAACCCTGTCTCTACTAAAATACAAAAATCAGCCAGGTGTGGTAGCACATGCCTATAGTCCCAGTTATTCAGGAGGCTGAGACAGGAGGATTGCTTGAACCCGGGAGGCAGAGGTTACAGTGAGCGAGATCACGCCAATGCACTCCAGCCTGGGCGACAGAGTGAGACTCTCTCAAAAAAAAAAAAAAAAAAAGTGACAAGAGCCAGGTGCAGTGGCTCATACCTGTAATCCTAGCACTTTGGGAGGCCAAGGTGGGCGGATCACTTGAGGTCAGGAGTTCAAAACCAGCCTGGTCAACATGGTGAAACCCCGTCTCTACTAAAAATACAAAAAAAATTAGCTGGGCCTGGTGGCGGACACCTGTAATCCCAGCTACTCAGGAGGCTGAGGCAGGACAATCACTTGAACCCAGGAGGCGGAGGTTGCATTGACCTGAGATCGAACCACTGCACTCCAGCCTGGGTGACAGAGTGAGACTCCAGTTTCAAAAAAAAAAAAAAAAAAAAAAAAAAGTGACAAGAATGAGATGCTGTCTGACTTCAAATCCCTTGCTCTCTTTCCATATCCCAGTCACCACTTCAGTGAATGTCACCAAATAAAATCAATCGGTGTTGAAATGGCACTAAGCTTCATGGCTGGGATTAGGCAAAACCAATTTTCTTTTTATTTTTTATTTTTTTTATTTTAAAGATGGGGTTTCACCATGCTGGCCAGCCTGGTTTTGAACTCCTGACCTCAGGTGATCCACCCACCTCAGCCTCCCAAAGTGCTAGGATTACAGGCGTGAGCCACCACGCCCGGCTGGCAAAACCAATTTTCATTTGACAAAGTTTGACAAAGTTCTGAGAAGCATGGAAAGGGACCTTCAGGGAATAAATACCTTCCTGTGATTCTTCGGATCAACAGAGAGTCTGGGATGCTGAATTCAATCACAGAATCAAGCTTCTCTTTCCTCTTCTCCATGAGGTCATCAAGCTGTAAAAGAATGTGTGGCCCACCTAAGCTACTAGAGCTTGGTCAGACCCATCTCCTTCAAAGGAATTAAGAGACAAGGGGCAAAAGTTTGCTCTCATGCAGTAGTAATATAAAAACCAAGCTACCCACCATTTCTGCCTGCCTCACAGTCCGAGGGAAGCCATCCAGAAGAAAACCATTTTTGCATGAGGGGGTCTCCAAATTCTTCTCAATGAGCTCCACTACCATTTCATCACTCACCTGGAAGTTAAGAACAAAAGAGTCTTTGGTTTAAATCTATGATCTAGGTGACTGACATTAGCCCAACTCCACAGCCAGAAGTTTATGTGTATATAACTTTATTACTAAACAGCAAGTTTTCTTGGACTCAAAGAAGCAACAATAAGAGCCAATGTGAAATGGCTCCATTGGGCAGATCCAGTTTCATGATTTTATCTCTGTGGTTGCCATATACACATTCTCGTCTCTTGAAATTCTTCTGTATCCCAAAAATCTGGGTGAGGGGAAGGTAGATTCCATTACTTGTTACCTCACCAGGAGAACTTTGTATCTTAGGTTCTGAAGGCCCCTCCTGACACTAGAGTCTAGAGTCCAAGCTGTCAGATAACAGCTTATCAGTAATCGGAGATCCTCAAGGCACAAGAAAGGTGAGGACACATGGCTGAGATCCACCTAAGAGAGTGCCAGGAGAGAATGGGGTTGACAAAAACACCAAAAGGCATCTGCTTTCCGTTTCACAGCTGTCATTAGGCTAACAGTAACGTGATTGATGTGTGTACTTAGTTACACATCTGGGCCATCCTGGACATGAGGAAACACAGAAGTTCACTGAATTGGCAAGAATGGGTCAGAACCAAGGAACTGAGAAGCCAAGCCAACACCCTTCCCTCACTTTTTTTTTTTTTTGAGACATTCTCGTTCTGTCGCCCAGGCTGCGGTGCAGTGGCATAATCTCCCCACTGTAACCTCCACCTTCCAGGTTCAAGTGATTCACATGCCTCAGCTTCCCAAGCAATTGGGACTACAGGCGCACACAACCATGCCCAGAGAATTTTTTGTATTTTTAGTAGACATGGGGTTTCACTATGTTGGCCAGTCTGGTCTCGAACTCCTGACCTCAAGTGATCTGCCTGCCTTGGCCTCCCGAAGTGTTAGGATTACAGGTGTGAGCCACTGCAACCAGCCACAAGCCAACACACTCTGAGTCTCTCTAAAACCCCAATAAGGACCTCTCCCAGTTTTCTAAAACTGGTTTTTCTCTTGGGCCATTATAGAAAGAAAAGTCTCCAGTCTGTAGTGAAACCTGCCCATCTTGGCAGCTAATGCTCTTATTTCATGGCACTAACTGAGAACATGGGGACAAAGTACATGCTCTGCAACTGAGTGAAGTCTGGAGATAAGCAATCTCATTGCCACATCTCAGTTTTTTGCTTAGTACAGAGTCTTCTGCCAAGACCCAAAGTCCAAAATATCTAGCTTTCTGGTTTGACTCAGGGCCTCAATTACATGAAGGGAAAGCTAGAGAAATGGGCAGGCAGGTGGGGGAGGCAGAGGTACCATTTGATATAGCTACAGAATCTCAAAGCCAAACAGAAAGTAACTTGAGGATGAAAGCAAATCCCAGCTCCTTTCCCAACCAACATGCTAAGATAAAAAACTAAGAACAGAAGACCAAGCACCAAGACCAAGCACAAAATGATTTCTTTTCTTTTTTTTTTTTTTTTTGAGACAGAGATTCGCTCTTGTTGCTCAGGCTGGAGTGCAATGGTATGATCTCAGCTCACCGCAACCTCCACCTCCCAGGTTCAAGCCATTCTCCTGCCTCAGCCTCCCAAGTAGCTGGGATTACAGGCATGCGCCCCACGCCCAGCTAATTTTTTGTATTTTTTTTTTACTAGAGAGGGGGTTTCTCCCATGTGGTCAGGCTGGTCTTGAACTCCCGACCTCAGGTGATCTGCCCACCTCGACCTCCCAAAGTGCTGGGATTACAGGCATGAGCTACTGCGCCTGGTCTCTCTTTTTTTTTTTTTTGAGACAAAGTTTCACTCTTGTTGCCCAGGCTGGAGTGCAATGGTGTGATCTCAGCTCACCACAACCTGTCTCCCGGGTTCAAGCGATTCTCCTTCCTCAGCCTTCTCAGTAGCTGGGATTACAGGCATGGGCCACCACACCTGGCTAATTTTGTATTTTTAGTAGAGACAGGGTTTCTCCATTTTGATCAGGCTGGTCTCCAACTCCCGACCTCAGGTGATCCACCCTCCTCAGCCTCCCAAAGTGCTGGGATTACAGGCATGAGCCACCGCGCCCAGCCACAAAATGACTTCTGAAGGTGATTATCAGAAGCCAAGTTCCAGAATAACTCAGTTATAATTAATCTAGAGATCTTCTTTGATTAGTGCCAGAAAATAATTGATTGTATTTGTCCAATTAGGTCAACTAGCCTAAAGAAAGAGAAAATGTGGCTGGGCACGGCAGCTCACACCTCAATCCCAGCACTTTGAGAGGCTACGGCAGGAGGACTGCTCCTAGGTTGAGCTTAGGAGTTCAAAACCAGTGTAGGCAACACAGTGAGACCCCGTCTCTACCCCCCACCCCCCAACACACACACACTAGCAGGGCATGGTGGTGTGTTCCTGTAGTCCCAGCTACTCATCAGGCCAAAGTGGGAGGATCGCTTGAGCCCAGGAGGTTGAGGCTGTAGTGAGCTGTGATTGCACCACTGTACTCCAGCCTGGGTCTCCAAAAAAAAAAAAAAAATGCAATTACAGCCCCCAAATAGGAAGGATTACCTTTGTCACAACTGGGAAGTAACTGCCTTGTTACAGAAATAGAACACAGAGCCACAATACCTCTCTGATTTCTGGCCTAGGGACAGCAGTTTCATTTCTGGCTCTAAAATTTGGGTATGTAACAAAATACATCAGCAAAAAAAAATTCAATAATTCTATGAATAAGTCCCATAAATTCAGAACAAAGTAACTTATACTCTAAAAATTCCTATAATCCATCAGTTTGTTAAAACACCCTCTAGCACATGGTTGTCCACCAGAATTTTGTTTGATAATGGAAAATTCTGTATCTGCACTGGCTGGTAAATACTTGAAACATGGGTAGTGCAACTGAAGAACTGATTTTTACATTAATTAAATTTAAATTAATCTAAATAGCCACCTGTGGCTGGTGGCTACCATATTGGACAGTGCAGATCTGGATTCTGAGGAATATCAATACTCACTGGTACCACCAAACCTACCAGTTTCCCAGCATCCATAGTTGCCTTCAGCTTTTTTCCCAGCTCTGAGCCAGAAGCCACCATGGCCCTCAGCATGTCCCCAGTAGCCAAATGGCAGACACAGAAGTTTTCAGCCAATTTGGGTGCCTACGGAGAGGAAGACAAAAACGAAGATACAGTTACACTGAAGGCTGTGGAGTCAGACTGCCTAGGTGTAAACCTGGCCCTGCCACTTACTGGCTATATAAACTTGGGCAAATGCCTACTTCCTTACCTGTAATTGAGATAAAAGTCCTTATATTACATTCTAACATACAATGACTATAGGGTCATAGTAAGAATTACATGAACTAATACATGCAAAGCACTTAAAACAGTATAAGCAGGACACAGGAAGCAGTCATAAATATTAGCTATTATTACTATTTCCACTCAACACACTAGTGACATGTTGTTTCAGTTTCCCCATTATAAATGGGAATAAAAATAGTACAACACTTCACATGGTTGCTGTGAGCTTTAAATTAGATATGTATATAACGCACTCGGTACAATGCCTGGCACATACCATGTGCTGAATAAACATTTGCCAAAGGGATGAATGTGTAATTGCATGTACCATAGCTACTGGGTCTGGGAGGCAGCTAGGAGCAGATGCCCCCAGGCAAAACTGGGTTTCCCCCTTAGTTGTCACTAAGTAGCTGTTTTATCTTGGCCACTTCACTTTTCAGCTTCCTTATCTGTTTAAAATGAAGGCAAAATAGGCTCCATCTCAGAAGGTAGCTGTGAGGATTACATGAGATATATACAAAGAGCACTTGGCAAATAATAAGCACTTACATACTAGTTTTAGGAGGCATTATTGCCTTTTGGTCAAGAGCATAGGCTTGAGAGTTAAACTGCCTGGTTTTCAGACTCCAGATCCACTATTACATATGTGACTTAAGAAAGAAGTCACTTTACCTTTCTAAGTTTCAAATTTCCTCTAAGTAAAATGGAGATGGTAATAGTATCTATACCACTGGGTTGATGAGAAGATTATATAGAATTCAGTATATGCAGGCCTTGACATATAGTGAGTGCTCAATGGGCACTGGCTGTTAGCATAATCCCTGTCTTAATTCTATATTCATTCATACAGAAAGAAAACATTTACTAATGCCTTTCCTAAGAACTCCGTTGGGAGCCTGGGAAATAGATGAATATAAGGCATAGACTATGGCCTCGAAGAGCTTATATTTGGTGAACTATATTTGAGAATGCAGAATTAGAATAGGAAGAGACCCTAGACAGTTCAACACTGGCTTTGTAGTAGGAAAGAGAATACAGAATTCACAAGGAATATAATCAGTTCCAGGAGCTCAATCTTAGCTTTTCAATTGTTTTATAAACTAAGTAGGTTTAGATCCCTGTTCAAACAAACCAGTTCACTGGGAGTTTTCTTTTTTTGCTTTTTTTTTGAGATGGAGTCTCACTCTGTTACCCAGACTGGAGTGCAGTGGCATGATCATGGCTCACTGCAGCCATGACTTCTCCGGGCTCAGGTGATTCTCCTGCCTCGATCTCCCAGTAGCTGGGATTACAGGTACGTGCCACATGCCTGGCTAATTTTTATATAATTGGGAGTTTTCTTAGGTGCATGCTTAGGTGCACACAATAAAAGGTACATAGATAGGGCTGGTTTGTGATTCATGGACTGATTCAGTTAAAGCAAAGAAATGACTTCCTAGCAAAATGGAATCTAGAGAGAAGGCATTAAAAACTCTGTACTTTGGAAAACTAGTGAATGTCAGGACCCCTGGCAATGAAAAACCAGGCTGGCACTGTAGCCATATACCCAGAGTGCTTTCTGCCAATCTCTCTCGTTGGCTGTTGAAATTAACCTGTGTAAACAATTTGGAGGTCAGACTTGCTCAAGTGGAAAGGCTGACCAAAACACCATAGAGAAGAGCTGCCAGCACAGAACCTGTTCTATTTTTATCACTCCCAAACTGCAGAACTCTTATGCACTGTTCCAGGTGACTGGATCCTATAGCTGTATGGAAGAACACACAGCGATAGGGAAGAAAAACATTCCTTCATTTCCTGCTGGCTGCCTGAGAATCAGTGTAGTAGGCTGTAAAGAGCACGTATGGGTTTTGAAGTCAAGACAGATTTACACTTGATTCCTAGCTTAGGCACCCAGTAGCTGTGTGATCTTGGGCTAAGTACTTAACTTCTCAGAGTGTCAGCTGTCTCATCAGCTGAATGGGGATGATGACTACTTCACAGGGTTCTCACGAGGATAAATGAAATAAAGTACCAAAAACATCAGACACGCAGCAGGCATTCAATAAATAAAATGCTTCCTTCCATGGTCTGCTTTGCACTACTCTTTATTTACAGACTGCAGAAGCCTAATGAAATAACTTTATTATAGTTCCCTCACACTTCAAACCTATGCTTTAGAGCAGCCATTCTCAGACTCTAAATCACTGGAGGAATGCTGTTAAAATGGAGATTCTAGTTCCATACAGTAGGGCCTAAGCACCTGCATTTTAAGCAAGCTTCCAAGCCTGGATGAGTGGCCGGACTCTAAACTACACTTTGAAGAGTAGGGGTATGGAGCCTACAGTCATAGTCTGTTGCTGTGGGCCAAAGACTCTTGCTGAGCCCAAGAAGCAGGCTCATCACCACTATAAGAACTCTGTGTGGGGTGGAGGACTCTGGGGTAATTGATGAGAATGCTAAAACCACTAGAGAGAGAGCATGGTGGGCTGAGTGGTTCTCAAACTTCAGTGTATTATCAATCATATGGGGCATCTGCTAGGCCCACCCTTAAAGTTTATAATTGAGTGGCTCTCAAGCAGCACCGGAGGTTCTGATGCATGCACAGTTTGTGAAGCCCTCATGTAGTGGCAGAGACTGGGTAGTGGTATAGATCTGGATTAGGAAATAGGTTCTATCGTTTATTCACTGTGTCATCCTGAACAAATTACATTACCTTTCCTAAGGTCTCAATTTCTTTATCCATAGCATAGAAAACAACGTCTATCTGCAGAACTGTTGTAGGGATTTAATAAGATTATATATGCAAAAACATACAACATAGGGCCTGACAATTAGGAAATAAGGGGAAACTAGAGATTTGTTTAATCCCAAATCCACCTGTTTTCTCACCTTGCAATCATCTTCTTCTTATGTTTTTTTTAGAAATGAGGTCTTGCTATGTTGCCCAGGGTGGAGCACAGTGGCTTCGCAAGTGTTAGCCTACTACACAACAGCATGGGAGTTCTGACCTGCTCTTTTTCTGACCTGGGCCAATTCACCGCTCCTTAGGCAACCTAGTGGTCCCCTGCTCCTGGTAGGTCACCATATTGATGCTGAACTTTTTTTTTTTGAGACAGGGTCTTACTCTATTGCCCAGGCTGGAGTGCAGTGGCATGTTCATAGCTCACTGTGGCCTCAAACTCCTGGGCTCAAGCAATCTTCCTGCCTTAGTCTCCCAGGTAGCTGGGACTACAGGCATGCAGTACCATATCCAGCTAATTATTGTATTTTTTGTAGAGATGGGGTTTTGCCATGTTTCCCATGGTCTCCAACTCCTGAGCTCAAGCGAGCCGCCTGCCTCAGCCTCCCAAAGTGCTGGAATTATAGGCGCATACCACTGTGCCTGGCCTGATGCTGAACTTAGTGCAGACACCTGATCAGCATAGCACATTATAGCCCCAAACTCCTGTGCCCAAGCAATCCTCCCATCTCACCTTCCGAAGTAGTTGGGACCATAGGCACATATCACTGTGCCTGGCACAATCACCTGTGCTTTCAGTCTTTGTCACCCCTGCTGTCAATGTTCCTACACATGCAACTAGAATCATATCCTAAAACATGTTGGATAATGCTACCTACCCCTCAACACATACACATTCAGAAGCCTTCAGCATCTCTGTGGTGCAACAGGGAAGAGTCCAAACATCTTAGCCTGGCACTCAGTTGCCCTCCACAATCAACTTCTAAAACCCACCAGCCCTCCAAACTTACTTCCACAAGTGCCCTGTGTTTATGTCCTGCACCACTGCAGACAAACTGCTCTTATACATGGTTCCCAAATACACAGCATAAATACCTCTCCAAGGACCTCAGCTCCAGCTCCTCACTCCACAGGAACGCCCTTTCTGTTCCCCTATTGGTCTAAGCCTTTTCTGTAGTACACTCTGAGTATATTTCTCCCATCAAAAGCCTCTCTAACTGGGCTGGAAGCAGTAGCTCATGTCTGTAATTCCAGCACTTTGGGAGGATCACTTGAGGTCAAAAGTTTGAGACCAGCCTGGGCGACACAGCAAGAATCCGTCTCTACAAAAAAAAATTTTTTTTTTTAAATTAAGCTGGGCATCTAGTGTAGTGGCTTAGCCAGTAATCCCAGCACTTTGGGAGGCTGAGGCAGGCGGATCAGGAGGTCAGGAGTTCGAGACCAGCCTGGCCAACATGGCAAATCCCCATCTCTACTAAAAATACAAAAATTAGCCGGGTGTGGTGGTGGCTGCCTGTAACCCCAGCTACTCGGGAGGCTGAGGCAGGAGAATCGCTTGAACTTGGGAGGTGGAAGTTGTAGTGAGCCGGGATGATGCCACTGCACTCCAGCCTGAGTGACAAGAGCAAGACTCTGTCTCAAAAAAAAAAAAAAAGTAATAAAATAAAATAAAATAAAATTAGCTGGGCATGGTAGCAGGCATTTGTAGTCCAGCTACTTGGGAGGCTGAGATGGGAGAACCATTTGAGCCCAGAAGTTCAAGGCTTCAGTGAACTATGACTGTGCCACTGCACTACACAGCCTGAGTGACAGAGTGAGACCCTGTCTCTTAAAACAAAAACACCTCCCCCACCTACCCCCACTTCTTCCTCTGAGGAGTCATACTGGTATCAGCTAATTTTGAGCATCTGCAACATGCCAAGCAATTTTCCATGCATTGTTTTACGGTACTTAGTATACATAATACATAATAAACTCATGAGGTAGGAACTATTTTTAACTGCATTTTACAGATGAAATTCAGAGGCTAAGTTGTCCAAGATCACAGAGCTAATAAAAGAATTGGCAACAGGCCAGATTACTAAGCCCTAGCTCTTAGCCATGACACTATAAGGCTTTAAGACAAACAACCCACAGAGCCCTTAGTGGCTATCCTCCTTAGGGAGCATAAGGAGGACTTCACAGTGCTGGCAATATTCTGTTTCTTGATAAAGGGTGTAAGCTACACAAGTGTGTTCACATTGTAAAATAAATCAAGCTGCTCACTTGTCATATTTGTAACTTTTTCTAGGTATCTTATATCTTAAGTTTTCCTCCTTTTTTTTTTGAGACTGAGTCCCACTCTGTCGCCCAGGCTAGAGTACAGTGGCGCGATCTCAGCTCCCTGTAACCACCACCTCCCGGGTTCAAGCAAGTGCCTGCCTCAGCCTCCCAAGTAGCTGGGATTACAGGTGCCTGCCACCATGCCCAGCTAACTTTTGTATTTTTAGTAGAGACGGGGTTTCACCATCTTGGCCAGGCCGGGTTTGAACTCCTGACCTCGTGATTCACCCGCCTTGGCCTGCCAAAGTGCTGGGATTACAGGTGTGAGCCACTGTGCCCAGTCTGTTTTTTTATTTTAATCACAGAAACCTGTGTTTGAATTTCAGCTATCTCTTAACTTATTGGGGAAATCACTACCAGCCTCACTGGGTGGATAGGAGGATGAACAGGAGACCTTCAACAAATTGTAGTTCTTGTTCTATCCTGAACCCAACATTCATCAAAGTCACTCATCTGATGCTTTCCACCTGGTACCCTGCACTTTTATGCATTTTTCCGTTCATATTCATTTCTGCCTCTTCATCTAGATTACACAGCAACAATGTAAAACAATGACTACTCAAGAGTCAGACAGACATGAGTTCAAATCCTACCTTTGCTACTTACTACATGTGCATCCTGGGGCAAGATACAGCCTCTGAGCCTGAGTTTCTCTGTCAGTAAAAAGGACCTATCTCCTAGTGTTATTGGATTAAATCAGATGATGCATGTAAAATCTTTAGCTTGGGGGTCTGTCACATAACTAAGCAATGGGTGACTATGCTGTAATTATCACATCCTCATGACATGCATAGGGTAGGAGAAAAATCTAACCTGGGGCAGTAGATAGCAGCAGAAAGAGCAGGAGCTTTGGAGTCATTCAGATGGAAGCTCTGTGAATTACTTGCTATGTAGCCTAGAGAACAAGCCATTCAAACTTCAGTTTCTCCAACTGTAAAAGGGGGAAATAAGAGTGTGGGTCTCAGAGCTGTTGCGATTATCACTGCAATGATATAACTGATGCATCTGCCTATAAGATTGTCTAAGTGTGCCTGGCCTCGAATAATTGGGCATAAGTTTGACACATGGAAGAAATGAGGAGGGGGATGGCAAAAAAACCAAGAAACATACCTTTGGTTTTGACCACACTGAAGGAGCATCCAACCCCAAAAAGGAGGCAGGGAAATAAAGTTATTTAAATAAAATAAGACCCCAAGTATTTTTTTTTTTTGAGTCGGAATTTCCCTCTTGTTGCCCAGGCTGGAGTGCAATGGCGCAATCTCGGCTTACTGCAACCTCCGCCTCCCAGGTTTAGGCAATTCTCCTGCTTCAGCCTCCCAAGTAGCTGGGATTACAGGCATGCACCACCACACCGGACTATAAACCCATTATACATGTTTGAAAATATTACATTGATGTAAAAGTGGGTAGTTTTCAAATATTTAACTACTTTAGTTAAAAGTGAGGAGTTTTAAAAGGAAACATTATTTCAGTCATGCAACATAAAACACATAAAATACCGAGTTATACAGGAATAACAAAATACAGCAGGAAGAAAACAAACATTACTGAGCAGGCACTAGGCACTAACCCTAGGTTAGGGATTTTACATGAAAGATTGCAAACATCTGCCAATAGGAGCCAAGCAGGCAATACAAATGAATGAAATGAGTCAAATGAAAGCAACAGGCAGTGAAGAGGACCATGCAGGGAACAGGAAGACACACAGACCATCCAAAGCAGCAATGCCATACAACTGCAAGTGACTGCTGCCACACTGGAATGGAGGCATCACTGCCAGGTCTTCTGGTTTCTCAAGAGAAACTGGATCTCTGAAGTTTTTAGAGAAATTGCATAACCGAAAACACTCTGTAGTCAACTTACTATTTTGAAAGCTGACAAAGAGAACAAATCAAGCATTTATCCCGACGTTTCTATATCAACCATTTCATGGGGTAACCAAACAGTAGGTGAGAGGAAGTTTCTCTTTATAGAAATATTTCAGCTAATAAATGAACAGGGAACGATATAATTACAATACCACATTTCACCATCCATAATGAATTACTGAACCTAGACACTGAACAGCATGACTATAAACACCACAGAGATAAGCAAATACCACGTGCCTCCTCGGGGAGAGCATAGCACCCACCACCTGTGAAGTAGCTGACCCAAAAAAATGGAACCTGAACTGAATTAAGTATATATTAACTAAGTATAAACCACCATGGCCGGGCACAGGGGCTCACACCTGTAATCCCAACACTTTGGGAGGCCAAGGTGGGTGGATCACTTGAGGTCAAGAGTTCAAGACTAGCCTGACAAACATGGTGAAACCCCATCTCTACTAAAAATACAAAAAATTAGCTAGGTGTGGTGGCGGCAGCCTGTAATCCCAGCTTCTTGGGAGGTTGAGGCAGGAGAACTGCTTGAACTCAGGAGGCAGAGGTTGCAGTGAGCTGAGATCACGCCATTGCATTCCAGCCTGGGTGACAGAGAGAGATTCTATCTCAAAAAAAAAGTGTAAACCACAAATTTACAGGAAATAGAGAGGCCAAAGGAAGATGTTAAGTACACCAGAGGAATACAATTGAAAATTCCCAGACAAAGGTATAATACTCCCAGGAAAAACAATTCAATCTCTTCAGCAAAACCATAAGAAAAAAAAGAGAAGGGGAACTTAAAAATTAAAAGAAAGGATGGGCACAGTGGCACATGCCCGTAGTCCCCGCTGCTGAGGTGGCTGAGAGAGAGGCCCAGTAGTTCAAGACCAGCCTGAGCAACAATGCAAGACCCCCAACTTTAAAACACTAGAAAAGTTAGCCAGGCATGGTGGCATGCACCTGTAATCCTGGCTATTTGGGAAGCTGAGGTGGGAGGACTGAGGCTGCCATGAGCTATGACTGGGCCACTATACTCTAGCTCGGGCAACTGAGCAAAACCTTATCTGTAAAAAATATATACAAAGAAATAAATAAAAGAAACTTAAAATTATCACATTGGTAACACAAAAGATAATCTGAATAAAAATTGTTAATTTTTTAGGGAATACTGTGCTTGTTTTAAAAAATTATCTTTTAGCAATACATACTAAATATTTATAAATGAAATGTTACGATACCGGGGAGGTGCTTTATAATAATTTGTGAAGGAAGAATGGCTGGAGAAGCAATGGCCACCAGTTAATGGTTGTTAGGGTTGGGTAGGGGCTCATTATACCATCCTGTCTTCCTTTGTGTATTCAAAATTCTTCATAATAAAAAGTTAAGGTGTGTGGGGTATGTCTGCTGGCTAAATGTTATTGTAGGCTACCATTTGCAACTTCTGATTTATGATCTTTTTTTTTTTTTTTTTGAGACAAGGTCTTGCTCTATTGCCCAGGCTGGAGCGCAATGGTGAGATCTCAGCTCACTATAACCTCTGCCTCCAAGGCTCAAGTGATCCTCCTATCTCAGCCTCCTGAATAGCTGGGACTACAGGCATGAACCATCATGCCTGGCTAAATTTTGCAATTTTTTTTGTAGAGATGTACAATTTGTTTTTTGTAGCCATGTTGCCTAGGCTTGAACTTTTTTTTTTAAACTCCACAAAAATACATACAACCACCAGTATTCCTATTGTTCCAACTCTGGAAAGTGTACAGAGGTTAAATGACTTATGTAAATCTTATCCTTTCAATTCCCAGCTCTAATCAAATCTCCTCTATTTCTACAAAGCCTTCTCTGACCAACTTCCACCATCATGCACCCTTATCAATCAACTCATTACTATAATTTTCTTCTAAACTTCCTGAATAAATCATGTCTTACACTGAAATACATCCAAGTTGAAGGAGGGGGAGGGGAGACGTGTTACTAAGATAAGGGAGTTAATATTTATTGAGTACCTACTACGTAACAGGGCTGTCATCTAGGTTGTGGGTGCTTGGTACACACATACCTCTGTGTGTGTGTGTGTGTGTGTGTGTGTGTGTGTGTGTGTGTATACACACACATATATATAATAATCTTCCAGTATCATCGTGAATTTTTAGTTGATGAGGGCAAAAACTTTATCTGTCTTGCTTAATGCTTTATCTCCAATGTTAGATGCTCATGAAATGTTGAATGAGCAAGGTAGGTATTATCCCCATTTTTCAGCTGAGAACACTGGGGCTCAGAAGTTACATAGCTTGCTAGATTATAAGACCTTTGTCCCAGTACTAGGATAGGCTGTCCATTCTATAATTACATAAATTATTAACTTCAATATGAGTTAAGAAAAAAAAATTTCCAGGCATAGTGGCCCATGCCTATAATCCCTGTACTTTGGGAGGCAAAGCCAGGAGGATCACTTGAGTTCAGGAGTTGAGACCAGCCTGGGCAAGACAGCAAAACCCTGTCTCTACAAAAAATTGTTTAAAAATCAGCTGGGCATGATGGCATGTGCCTGTAGTCCCAGCTACTTGAGAGGCTGAGGTGGGAGGCTCGCTTGAGCCTGTGAGGTCGAGGCTGCAGTAAGCGGTGACGGCACTACTGCACTCCAACCTGGGCAACAGAGTGAGACCCTGTCTCAAAAAAAAAAAAAAAAGGAAAAACAACGACACATTTGAGCTACTCTGTTTATACTTGATCACTCACAGCAAAAGTCTGCAGAGTCTAAGATTAAACATCCCTAAGCTGCAGATTACCCAATAAATGAGTGTGACAGCAATGGGAAAGAGGAGATGTCAATAACGCTGAGGATAAGGGGATCAGGAACAGGTAAGCTCCAAAGAAGAATCATCTCAGTCTGTGGAGAGAAAAGAAAGTGGTCTTTTCTGAACTAGTGCCCAGGTCACAGGAATGAATGGAGTGTCAGAGTTTCTTTCCTTATCACTCACATTAATCTGTGACAGTCATTCACTTCCACTAACCCCATCAAGGGCCAAGTAATGTGCTAGATGCCACAGGGGGTACCAAGAATGAGTAAGACGGACTGTTTACCAAGATTTTTTAAATTTGCCAAGTGCTAGGAAGAGAAGAGCGGGCATAGAGCAGTCTCCAAGATTCCCTTTCATTTGGGAGCTCAGACTTCCCTCTTTGGAGCCTTACCAGAGGCCTAAAGGCCCAGGGGACAGTGCCAGACCCCAAGCAAGAAGGGGACATCTATAATCCAACCTATGGGCTTCCAAATCCTAAATGAGATCATCAATCCTAACCCTGATCTATGGCCCCATTAAGTCCCAGATCTAGAAAGGGCACAAATGCCAAGTGAGGCCCCTGTTGCCTGCTAGGGCAGACGGGAACTTCACACTCTAACCCCATGGCTCCTGAGGTCCCAGGCTCATGAAACCCATTTCACTAACTTGGGAAAGTCACCTGACCTCTCTGGGCCTGTTTTGTAGCCTGTTGATCGAGAAAGTTAAAATTTCAAGTTCCCTATAAACAACAACAATCAAAAAAAAAAAAAAAACGAAAAAAATCAAAGGGAAGACATAAACAAACAAATACAATACAAACAAAAAAATTCAAGTTCCCTCTCATCTAAAATCATTTGAGTCATCCCAAGCTGCCCAGCCTTCAGTAGCCTCAGGTCCTAACTCCAATCCAGGTCCCATGAGCACTCCCAACCCTTTTTGTGGACACTACTCAAAGGTTCTGACTCATGGCTCTCCAGGCTATAAACCAGTTCTACACATTCACGCCCAACTTTCAAACAGGGAGAGCCTTAGATTTCCTCCCATCTCAACCGGCTCACACAGCACATCTCAGTTCTCACTCTGCCCCACGTGTTGGAGATGCTCCTCCTCCCCTCCCCGTAAGTCATAAATCATTATGAAAAAAGTCTCCCGACCTCCAGTGCCTGAAATGTAACACTGATTCTGGACAATTCACCTCCAACTCGCAGGGAACCTGGGTCATACAGCTAATTGTCTCCCTTCAGCCTGTAATCTAGATACCTCAACTCAGGGCTCACTCTAACCCTCAAACCTTTCCAGTCTCTAACCCCTCAGTGGAGCTAATCAGCCTTTAGATTCCCTAATACGACACCTCAACACTGAATCCCTAGGGCACTCCAATCCTAACTCAGACTGCCCCGACCTCCAGTTTGGACCCTCCTCGAAATGCCTCACCGGAACCGAGACCCCGGCCAGCGTTCCCCGCAGGCCTCAGTCCCCGGCCCGCTCCAGGCAGGTCCAGGGCTTCTGGATCTCCGGCCGCCTTGACCTTGGAGTTCGGCAGGCTCCGCCGCCAAGCCCAGCCCTGCTGCTCACCTGGGTGCCTTTTACCGGCCCCGGGAGGCCCCAGCAGCACGGCCCTGATGCCTTTAGGGTACTCGGGTTCCGCCGCTGGCACGCTGGGAGCCATGTCCGCGGAAGTCTCTCACACCCGCTCGCACACCTCACAGGTCCAGTGCTTTCCAGGCCATCGCGCCACGCACGCCACGCACGTCCACTCGCTGCTCACACTGGCCTGTCGCCGCGTCAGTCAGCCCGTTCCTCCCGCCCCTGAGCACGACGGACACTTCGCCTTACCAACCGCACGGCGATACTGAGGAAGACTGCTTTTGATTGGACACAATTGGTGCGGGGAGTAAGGAAGGGGTGGGACAGCATGGACTACGGGCGGCGGGTGTGCGGAGTGGGCGGGAAAACGCGAAGAGGGCCGAGACGTCTGGCGGGAAGGTCTGTTCGGTATTTGACAGTTGATGACACCAGCAACTCCACTGAAGTCCTATTAAATTGCGCGTAGGAGTTTAAATGGGTAAAACCACTCTCAGAAGACAAATTGGCAATATGTTTCAAATACTCTTTGGTCCAGCAATTCCACTTCCAGGAATTCAAAAGATAAAATCAAGGATATGAGTAAAGATTTGTGTAACAAGTATGTTAATTGCAGCACTTGTAACAGCCCAAAAGCCCGAGACAAACCATAAAATAAAGGCAAAACGGGCCAGGCGCGGTGGCTTACGCCTGTAATCCCAGCACTTTGGGAGGGCGAGGCGGGTGGATCACCTGAGGTCTGGAGTTGAAGACCAGCCTGACCAACATGGAGAAACACCGTCTCTACTAAAAATACAGAATGAACCGGGGAGTGGTGGCGCGCTCCTGTAATTCCAGCTACTCGGGAGGCTGAGGCAGGAGAATCGCTTGAACCCGAGAGGCAGAGGTTGCGGTGAGCCAAGTTGGTGCCATTGCACTCCAGCCTGGGCAACAAGAGCGAAACTCTGTCTTAAAAAAAAAAAAAAAATTATCTTCTCCTTTCCTCCTGATCCCCCACTTCTGATTTAGCCTTTTAGAAATTCAAATGTAGCCTTTTACCCACTCCTTCACTAGACACTCCCTTCAGTGCAAGCTCATCTAATTCTTGGAAAATTAACAGACCAAAGCATGCTCGCCAGGGAACTTTCACCTTGGAACTTCCACCCTCTGGGGGATTGCTTCGAACTCACATCCATCAGGAAGGCATGTTGAAAGCATGCCCACTTGGCCACTTTTACAACTTACTTCTGCCCAGGAAGACACTGACTCAACTGCCCAGTAGATAAACCACCAGAGCTAACGGGCACCTTCCTCCCCCCTGCTCACTTCCTCCCACCACCTTATAAAAGGCCCGCTTTCTGCTCCAAAAGGGAAGTGGCACATTTAAAAGCAGGATGCTTTGTGCCCTTTCCCCAAGCTAGCTTCAAAATAAATTCAATTTTTCGTCTCAGACCTTGCTCTTTTTAACTGGACTCTGATTGTAGTAAGCAACTAATCTGCTTTTCAGTTATAAAATCATGGCAGCCTCCGAAGTCAGAAAAGGCAAGGAAATGGCTTCTCCCCTAGAGCCTCCGAAGGAACATGAGCCTGAAGATATTTTGATTTTAGCCCCATAAGACCTATTCTGAACTTCTGGCCTCCAAAACTTTAAGGTAATAAATTTTCGTTGTTCTAGACCACCAAGTTTGTGGCATTTGGAAACTAACAGCAATAGGAAACTAGTACATATTCTTTGGATATAAGCAATAGAAATAGACTCTAGCTACATCAAGTAAAACCAAAATTCACTGAGAGGATTCAGCTGTACAACCACAGGCCTTGGAAGTGATTAGGAGCCAGGGCTGCGTTGGGTAATCTAGATATAAGGAAATAAGGAATAAATAAACTGTGATGAGGGGACATTTACCCTGTCCCAGCTTTTTCCATGTAGAGGGACCTCCTTTAGAGTGACATTCTTCTCTCTTCCCTTCAACCACCTAATGCCCCCAGAGGAGGAGGAATGACACACAGGTTGAGCATCCCTAATCTGAAAATCTGAAATCTGAAGTGCTCCAAAATTAAAAACTTTTTTTTTTTTTAGAGACAGAGTCACACTCTGTCACCCAGACTAGAGTGCGGCAGTGCGATCATAGCTCACCGGAACTTCCAACTCTTAGACTCAAGGGATCCTCCCACCTCAGCTTCACAAGTAGCTATGACTACAAGCATGAGCCACCATGCCTGACCCTTGAAATTTTCTGAGCACTGATGCCCCAAGTAGAAAATTCCACACTAACAGGTGTGATGGCTCTCACCTGTAATTCCAGCGCTTTGGGGGGCTGAGGTGGGAGAGTTGCTTGAGGCCAGGAATTTGAGACCAGCCCAGACAATCTAGCGAGACTTGGCCTCTACTAACAATAAAATTAGCCAGGGATGATGATACACTCAAGGAGTCCCAGCTACTTGGGAGGTTGAGGTGGAAAGATTGCTTGAGCCCAGGAGTTCGAGGCTGCAGCCAGCTATGATAGCACCACTGTGGTTGAGGCGGAAGGATTGCGTGAGCCCAAGAGTTCAAAGCTACAGCCAGGTATGAGTGAGTAACTCCAGCCTGAGTGACAGAGGAACACCTTGTCTCTGAAAAAAGAAAAAAATCCACACCTGACCTCATGTGACAGGTCCCAGTCAAAACACAGACATACAGCACAGTTTCTTCAGCATCTCCAGGTATTATTTTGATGACGCTACTATGGTGCTTATTTACCCTGAACACATTAGTTTTTCACTGTATTAATGGTATGTCATTTTTTAACTGTTGACTATTTATATGTGAATAAGTGTAAAAAAATGATACAGCATATAAATTCAGAGTCATGAATGATGGTGATGCCAAACAATCAGATTTTCCAGATGGATGTCTAAGTGACACTTTTGTTTTCCAATGATTCAGTATACACAAACTTGGTTTTGTGCACAAAATTATTAAAAATATTATATAAAATTACCTTCCGGCTATGTATATAAGGTCTAGGTAAAACATAAATGAATTTATATTTAGACTTGGGTCCCATCCCCAAGATATCTCATTAAGTATATGCAAATATTCCAAAATCTGGAAATGATCCAAAATCTGAAATACTGCTGGTCCCAAGCATTTTGGATTAGGGATACTCAACCTGTATCTCATTAGTGAATATGGGGAGAATGAGCGAAGCACAACTCAGTTCCTCCTCTCTTTCTCTTTCAAATATGCCTGCCCTTAAGAAGCACGATTTTTTGCCCTCTTCCTCCATGTTCTATTAATCCATTTCCCACAGTCTAGCCCTCACAGAGAAGACTGTGATTGGCCAGGCACGGTCCTCCCACCTGTAATCTCAGCACTTCGGGAGACCAAGGTGGATGAATCACTTGAAATCAGGAGTTCAAGACCAGCCTGGCCAACTTTGTGAAACCCCGTCACTACTAAAAGTACAAAAATTAGCTGGGTATGGTGACGGGCACCTGTAGTTTCACTTACTTGAGAGGCTGAGGCAGGAGAATCTCTTGAACCCAGGAGGCAGAGGTTGCAATGAGCTGAGGTTGCACCACTTGCACTCCAGCCCAGGCGACAAAGTGAGACTCCATCTAAAAAGAAAGAGGCTGGGCACGGTGGCTCATACCTGTAATACCAGCACTTTGGGAGGCTGAGGTGGGTGGATCACCTGAGGTTAAGAGTTTGAGACCAGCCTAGCCAACATGGTGAAACCCCCTCTCTACTAAAAATACAAAAAATCAGCTGGGCATGGTGGTGGGCGCCTGTAATCCCAGCTACTTGGGAGGCTGAGGCAGGAGAATCACTTGAACCTGGGAGGTGGAGGTTGCAGTGAGCCGAGATCATGCCATTGCACTCCAGCCTGAGCAACAAGAGTGAAACTCCATCTCAAAAAAGAAAAGAAAGAGAGAGAGGACTATGATGATTTTCTAGTACTGCCTGTGACCAGGTGGAAAAGTTTAACTTGGGGGGTCCAGAATTCATAATCCTGCTTTTCTATCAGTAAATGCATATCTCAAGCAGCTTTGTTAATAAAAATGATATTCTGATCTCCTTCTGCCTTACTTCTGTGGTTGTTCCCTCATTTGGGTCTAAATGTGGGTGAGGCCACCCCCAAAACCCAACAAACAATTTCTTATGGATGCTATGATTTGAACGACTCAGTTCCAACCAATTTCTGTATCTGTGTCATTCCATTTCAAGACTTTAGTTTCTGGCTTGGCTTGGATCTCCTGTTCATCCCTTGGCAATGGTGGAGAGGACCTTAAATGACAGTTCCCTCAAGACTACAGGGAATGGAAGAAGTAGTTTCATAAGCAAATGGTAGCAGTTTCTAAAATCAGAGGAAAGAGATATTGAGCAGGCGGAAACAACAGATGTCCTTTGTAGGGAGCTATTGCAAAGGCCCAGGAGAAAGAAAATGAAGGCTTAGACTATGGAGGTAGAATTAATGGGACTTGACGCCAGACCAAATGGAGATAAGAATGATTGAGTCATGGGGCCAAGTGACTGAGGGGGGATGATGGTACCATTAGTATTCATCTCATTCATCCATTAACTGATTCATTCAACATACATTTAATGAGCATTTATTATGTGTCTAGTATTGTGCTTGATGCTAAGGATCCAATGGTGAATAAGGAGGGCAGGGTCAGTCTAGGTGCAGTGGCTCATATAATCTGTAATCTCAACACTTTGGGAGGCTGAGGTGGGAGAATTGCTTGAGGCCGGGAGTTTGAGATCTGCCTGGGCAACACAGCCTGGGCTTGGCCAGTGGGATGTCCTGCCTGAGACTTTGACCCTGGGAGGGAGAGAAAGGAAGGGGCAGGGTCTGTTCTTGGTATGGAGGTGAGAGTCCAGCAGCAGCGGGTAGACAATGGCCAGTCATGGCTGTCCAAGTAGGCTTTTCCCGTGCCATGTCTTTGGCTGTGTTGTTAGCCTCATTGCTTTTGGTTCCTAGTCATGTTTGAAATTTGTGAGAACCCCAGAAAAAATTTTAAAAATTAGCCCGGTGTGGTGGTATTCACCATTGGTTCCAGCTGACGGGGAAGGAGTATCGCCATCTTGGACAAGCACTGTCATTTAAAAAATTCACCTTAATCAAAAACTGCCTAAATCCAAAGGGCATCAGCCTAATGGCTAAGGTCAGCATGATCATAAACCACAAATAACATCTCCAACCAGAAACATTCCAAACTCCTCCCCAACCAGAGACTTGCTAGCCCCAAAATAACCCCCTTCCAGCTGGGAAGATGCCAGACCTGAGATAACCCTCCTCCTGCTGAAAAGATGTCAGCCCCAAGATAACCTCCCCTCTGCCCAGAACATCCCAATCCTACCATAAACTTTTCCCCAACACATAAACATTCCAAGGTTGTAATAAGCCCCCTCACCCTAAAACCAATACATACTATTTGTAAGAGAAAGCACTCATAACCAAAAGTGTCCAGAAGCCCCTCTCAGGTTTTTTCTCTAAAATAAACTTGTCTTTAACTGGTTAAGCCATGTTTTGTGGCTTTCCAGGAAAAGAGATGCACAAGAGGAAAAATTCCCTTCCTGCCTGCCTCAGGGCTGATGCAGTGCTTAAAGTATGACAGCTGTCTTGGGACCAAGAGGGGAGAGCTGCAAGACTCAGAGGGAAGCTGACCTAGGGTCTGACATCACCGAGCTGCTGAGTTAAACAACTCCACTGTCACCTTCCTCTACACTTCTCGTGATGTGAGATAAACCCCTAATGTTCATGAGATCCTGGGTTCAAGAGATTCTCATGCCTCAGTCTCCTGAGTGGCTGGGATTACAGGCACACGCCCCCACATCCAGCTAATTTTTGTATTTTTAGTAGAAATGGGATTTCACTATGTTGACCAGGATGGTCTTGATCTCCTGACCTCGTGATCTCCCTGCCTCAGGCTTCCAAAGTTCTGGGTTATAGGCATGAGCCACCACGCCCAGCCTGTGAGGGAGATATTAAATAGCCAATGGCAAAAATACAGACTACGATAAGTACAGTTAATTAGAAGTATAGCCCCTTAGTCATATATCTTATGCATTCAACTTCCTTATCTCCTAACCCTCTATTCAACTTCCATATCTCCTAAGCCCCTGCCGCTTCTCTCCATCCCAGATGTCTCTGCCTTGGTTCAGGCCTCGGTGTCTCTCATTCAGGTTATTTCCTTGGCTCTGAACTCTTACCATCCAGCTCTTTCTCCACCCTTCCCCCAAGAGATCTTTCCAAAAGGTAAACTCTCTTTGGCACACAGCTAATTGTGTGGTGGCGGGCACCTGTAATCTCAGCTACTCAGGACGCTGAGGCATGACAATTGCTTGAACCTGGGAGGCAGAGGTTGCAGTGAGTCAAGATCGGACCACTGCACTCTAGCCTGAGGGATAGAGAAAGGCCCTATCTCCAAAAAAAAAAAAAAAAAAAAAGAGAGATTATAGAAAGTTGAGGGGAACTGTGATACTCAGCAGAGGAACACCCCTCTTGTGTTGTGGAAATCCTCTACTACAAGGAACTCGGGGAGAACCTCACAGTACTCAATAAATACCTTCACTGCTTAGGTTAGCCACCAAGACTCCTGACTGGTACAGAGTTGAAAGAGGATCAGTCTGGCTGGAGTTACAACTCAAGAGGGTAAGAAAAGAAAAAAGGGGGAGAGGAGACAGGGACTATGGGAAATTCTCTTGGGGGCTTTTGTGAGAGGATTTTTTTTTGTTGTTAACTTTTACACCAGATACTTGGGAGGCCGAGGTGTGTGAATCACTGGAGGCCAGAAGGTTGAGGCTGCAGTGAACTATCATTAGGCCACTGCACTCTGACCCAGGTGACAGAGCGAAACCCTGTCTCTAAAAACAAAACAAAAGCAAGGTTTCCACCTTTAGAAAAATTCTCCACTTTGGGGCTGGGTATGGTGGCTCATGCCTGTAATCCCGCACTTTGGGAGGCCAAGGTGGGAGGATCACCCTGAGGTCAGGAGTTCGAGACCAGCCTGGCCAGTATGGTGAAACCCCATCTCTACTAAAAATGTGAAAAAAAATTAGCTGGGTGTGGTGGTGATTGCCTATAATCCCAGCTACCCAGGAGGCTGAGGCTCAGGAGAATCGCTTAAACCCGGGAGGCAGTGAGCCAAGATTGTGCGACAGCACTCCAGCCTGGGCAACAAGAGCTGAAACTCCATATTAAAAAAGAAGAGAAGAAAAGAAAAAAGGAAACTCTCCACTCTTACAGAACTTGTAGTCAAGTCAGGGGGAAAAAATAAGACATTGATGGAGGCTGTGCTGGGGAAAGCACAGGCTTCAGTAATTACACGATAGACGAACCTCTAGCTCAGATTTGAGGGGAAATGACATGGAAGTGAGATCTTAAGATCTCACTTAAGAAACCTTAAGAACAAGGAGGATCTGTTTAGAGAAGAGAGGGAAGAAGGGTATTCTAGACAAAGGGAATGGCATATGCAAAGGTATGGAGTCAAGAAAAGTTATGACAAGAGGCTGGACGTGGTAGCTCACACCTGTAATCCCAGCACTCTGGGAGGCCGAGGTGGGTCGTTGGTCTTAGGTTAGGAGTTCATGACCAGCCTGGCCAACATGGTAAAACCCCATCTCTACTGAAGATACAAAAATTAGCCAGGTGTTCCCCAGCATCTATTCTTCCTTAAGTAATAGAGCCTCTACCTGTTGGTTAGGCACATGTCTGTCCAAAATAAAAACTACATTTCCCAGCACCCTGACTGCTAGTCCTGGCATTGTGACTAAGTTCCAGCCAGTGCAATGAGAATGAAAGTAATGGGTGCAATTCCAGGTTATGCCTTTAGAGGGAATGGGCGTGTCCCCCACGGCCCCGTTATTCCTTCCTGCCGGCTGAAATGCGAAAGTGATGATAGGAACTGGAGCTGACCTTTGGACCACAGGAAGGAAGCCACATGTTGATGTCAAAGCAAGGAGACAGAAAAGGCCAGGGTCCCTGATGGTACAGCCACCATATCCACTCTCGCATACAGTCTCACTGAGTCATCACAATACTCTTGCTATGTCAGAACTGTTTTATCCCTATTTGATGCATGGAAAACTGAGGCTTAACTCAGCGTGGTTAATTGGCTTGCTTGAAATCAAACAGCTGGTGACATCTCCCACCACACAGCATTTTCTTTTGTGGCAGACTGTACTGTTTTCCACAAATATTTGATGTCTCTCCCTATGAAAGGATTATTTATTTCTGTTCTGTTGAACTTAGGTGAGGACATATGACTTGCACTGGCCAATGAAATGTGAACAGAAGTAGCATGCATGACAATTCAGGGAAGAAGCTTTTGAGAACCAGGGCAGGATTCACATGTTCTTTTGGCCTCAGCAGTCATGGCAGACTGTGTTGAGATGGAACCTCCGCCAGACTAGGTCCCTGAGAGACAGACCACCTGCAGCAGAGCCCTCTAGTCAACCCAAATAAGCATTTAGTATGAGTAAGGGTTTTATTTTATTTTAGTTTATTTTTATTTTTTTGTTTTTTTGAGACGGAGTTTTGCTTTTGTTACCCAGACTGAAGTGCAGTGAAGCGATCTCAGCTTACTGCAACCTCTGCCTCCTGGGTTCAAGCCATTCTCCTGCCTCAGCCTCCCGAGTAGCTGGGATTACAGGCACACATCACCATGCCTGGCTAATTTTGTATTTTTAGTAGAGAAGGGGTTTCACCATATTGGCCAGACTGGTAACAGACTCTTGACCTCAGGTGATCCGCCTGCCTCAGCCTCCCAAAGTGCTGGAATTACAGGTGTGAGCCGCTGTGCCTGACCCTTTTTTTTTTTTTTTTAATGAGACAGAGTCTAGCTCTGTCATCTGGGTGGAGTGCAGTAACGTGATCTTGGCTCACTGCAATTTCTGCCTCCTGAGTCCCAGAGATTCTCCTGCCTCAGCCTCCCAAATAGCTGGAACTACAGGTGTGTGCCATCCCACCTGGCTAATTTTTGTATTTTTTAGTAAAGATGGGGTTTCACCATATTGGCCAGGCTGGCCTCGAACTCCTGACCTCATGATCCGTCCGCCTCAGCCTCCCAAAGTGCTGGGATTACAGGCATGAGCCACTGCACCCGGCCAAAATGTAGTCTTCTAAAGAACTAGCTTAGCCCAAGACACCGGAACAAGCAAAATCTTTCCTACTACTGTTTTGAGGTAACTGTGGCCAAATTCTGATTTCCATAAAAGTTGCCAGCTTCAAAGAAAACGGTTATGATATTAACAGTAACAAATACTCAGCTGGGAAATACTACATATTAGACATGGCCTGTGAGGAAATCCTTGTGGAAGGAATCAGAAGTTCTACTGGAAAATGATGACACAGAGCAGAGGGCATGAGGTTGGAAGAACGGGAACAACCTTGAACACCTATTATGCCTGGCAGTGAGAACTCCATGGTCCCTCAGTGAGGGTACTCAAGTCAATGGTGGAGATAGGCACGTAAGTGAGCAGACAATATAATAAATGAGTTCTGTTGGTTAATTTAGTCATTCATTCACCTGATGCATATTTATTGAGCTCTCCTGATATGCTAAGGACTGAACATTTAGTATAAACAAGGTAGGGACTATCCTTGTCCTCTTAAAGTTTATATTCTAACAGACATGAGAGAAGTAGGCACAAAGTGCTAAGGGAACATTCAGCAGAGGCAAATAACCTAATCTAGGGCAGGAATGAGGGTGGAGATCTGGGATAACTTAAAAATAAAATGGCACCCCAAAACTGAGTCCTGAAGGATGAGCAGGAATTAGGTAGCAAAGAAGAAGGGCATTCCAGGCAGAGGGGAACAGCTTAAGCAAAGGCCTAGAGGCAAGAATCAGCTTGGTGCATTTGGCAAGTGTGAGTAGTTAGATATGAATAAAGCATAGGGTTTGAACTAAAGAGGGACAAGAGGTAAGGGGGAGAGACTAGCTTGACAAGGGCTACCTCTTGAAGGGCCCTAGATGCTGGGTTTAGGTACATGGGGTTAATTTGAAAATAGAAGGAGCCATTGGAAAGATTTTGAAGTGTTTATTTACAGTAGTCCTCCCTTCTGTGAGGGGGATATATTCCAGGACCTCCAGGGGATGCCTGAAACCTCAACTAGTACAAAATCCTATATATATAATGTTTTTTTCCCATAAATACATACCTATGATAAAGTTTAATTAACTAATTAATTGTTTTGAGACAGAGTCTTGCTCTGTTGTCCAGGCTGGAGTGCAATGGTGCAATCTTGGCTCACTACAACTTCCACCTCCTGGGTTCAAGCAGTTCTCCCGCCTCAGCCTCCTGAGTAGCTAGGACTACGGGCACACACCACCATGCCTGGCTAATTTTTGTATTTTTAGTAGAGATGGGGTTTCAACATGTTAGCCAGGCTGTTCTCGAACTCCTGATCTCAAGTGATCTGCCCACCTTGACCTCCCAAAGTGGTAGGATTATAGGCGTAGGCCACCACTCCCGGCCTAAAGTTTAATTTATAAATTAGAGCCAGGTATAGTGGCTCACACTAGTAATCCCAGCACTTTGGGAGGCTGAAGAGGGAGGATCACTTGAGGTCAAGAATTTGAGACTAGCCTGGGCAACATGGTGAACCCCCTTTCTACAAGAAACTAAAATTAGCCAGGTGTGGTGATGTGGACCTGTATGTCAGCTACTTGGGAGGCTGCAGTGGGAGGATTGCTTGAGCCTGGGAGATTGAGGCTGCAGTGAGCCCTGATTGTGCCACTGCCCTCCATCCTGGGTGACAGAATGAGACCCTGCCTCAAAAAGAAAAAAATAATTATACATTAGGCACAGTAAGAGATTAATAACAATAACTAATAAAATTTAAAAATTATAGGAATGCACCATAATTATGTGAATGTAATCCCTTTCTCTCTCTCTCCTCAAAATATCTTATTGTGCTCTACTCACCCTTCTTGTGATCTGCTGATCTGATAACTAGGACAGCTACTAAGCTACTAACTGGTGGGTGGTGTATACAGCATGGATACACTGGACAAAGGGATGATTCACATCCTGGGTGAGATGGCTCCAGATGTCATCATGCTGCTCATAAATGCATGCAATTTACAGCTTGTGAATTGTTTATTTCTGGAATTTCCCATGTAATATTTTTCGGACCACATTTGTTCCTGAGTAGGTGAAACTGCAAAAAGGGAAACTGTGGCTAATAGGGAAGTACTGTGGTTAGGAAACAGGCTCAGCTACTATAACAGAGACTCCAAAATAACAGTGGCTTAGACAAGACAGGCGTTTACTTCTTGTTTATGTCAAAACCCTGCAAGTGGATATGGTGGCTCTACCGTCAGGGACCCTGGCCTTTTCTGTCTCCTTGCTTTGACATCAACATGCGGCTTCCTTCCTGTGGTCCAGAAGGGCAGATCCAGCTCCTACCATCACTTTCGCATTTCAGCCGGCAGGAAGGAATAACGGGGCCGTGGGGGACACGCCCATTCCCTCTAAAGGCATAACCTGGAATTGCACCCATTACTTTCATTCTCATTGCACTGGCTGGAACTTAGTCACAATGCCAGGACTAGCAGTCAGGGTGCTGGGGAAATGTAGCTTTTATTTTGGACAGACATGTGCCTAACCAACAGGTAGAGGCTCTATTACTAAAGGAAGAATAGATGCTGGGGAACAATTAGCTGTGTGCTAAAGAGAGTTTACCTTTTGGAAAGATCTCTTGGGGGAAGGGTGGAGAAAGAGCCGGATGGTAAGAGTTCAGAGCCAAGGAAATAACCCGAATGAGAGACACTGAGGCCTGAACCAAGGCAGAGACATCTGGGATGGAGAGAAGAGGCAGGGGCTTAGGAGATATGGAAGTTAAATAGAGGGTTAGGAGATATGGAAGTTGAATCCATAAGATATATGACTAAGGGGCTATACTTCTAATTAACTGTACTTATCATAGTCTGTATTTTTGCCATTGGCTATTTAATATCTCCCTCACAGGCTGGGCGTGGTGGCTCATACCTATAACCCAGAACTTTGGAAGCCTGAGGCAGGGAGATCACGAGGTCAGGAGATCAAGACCATCCTGACCAACATAGTGAAATCTCATTTCTACTAAAAATACAAAAATTAGCTGGATGTGGGGGCGTGTGCCTGTAATCCCAGCCACTCAGGAGACTGAGGCATGAGAATCTCTTGAACCCAGGAGGCAAAGGTTGCAGTGAGCTGAGATTGCACCACTGCACTCCAGCCTGGGTGATGGAGTGAGGCTCTGTCTCAAAAAGAAAAAAAAAAGGCTGAGTGCAGGGGCTCATGCCTGTAATCCCAACTTTGGGGGGCTGAGGTGGGTGGATCACGAGGTCAGGAGTTTGAGACCAGCCTGGCCAACATAGTGAAACCTTGTCTCTACTAAAAAAAAATACAAAAAAAAAATATAGCTGGTTGTGGTGGTGGGTGCCTCTAATCCCAGCTACTTGGGGAGACTGAGGCAAGGAGAATCGCTTGAACCTGGGAGGTGGAGGTTGCAGTGAGCCAAGATCGCGCCACTGCACTCCAGCTTGGGTGACAGTGCGAGACTCTGTCTCAAAAAAAAAAAAAAAAAACTCCCTCTCTTAGAGGATTCTAAGCTCCACTAGGACAGAGACTGAGTCTGTTTTGCTTATCACAGAATCCCAGGGCCAGTGCCAAGCACAGTGCCTGGCATACAATAAGTGCTTATGGGTGAGCAAATGAATGAGGTAAAAGAGGAGCAGCCAAGGACAATAACAACAATGACTCTGGTGACAAGTTTGACTGAGGAAAATCAAAATCTTAAAGTAAACATCAAACAATTTTTTTTTTTAAGACAGGGTCTTACTCTATTGAACAGGCTAGAGTGCAGTGGCACGATGACTGAAATGAGCCTTGTAGTGCCTCAAGTAACTGGCACTACACTACAGGTAGACGACACCCCCTCCAGCTGATTTTTGTATTTTTATTTTTCTTTCTTTCTTTTTTTTTTTTTTGAGATGAAGTTTTGCTCTGTTGCCAGGCTGGAGTGCAGTGGCAGGATCTCAGCTCACTGCAACCTCTGCCTCCAGGTTTCAAGCTGTTCTCCTGCCTCAACCTCTTGAGTAGCCAGGATTACAGGTGCACACCACCACGCCTGGCTAATTTTTGTATTTTTAGTAGAGATGGGGTTTCGCCATGTTGGCCAAGCTGGTCTCGAACTTCTGACCTCAGGTGATCCACCCACCTTGGCCTCCCAAAGTATTGGGGTAACATGCATGAGCCATTGCACCCGGCCCCAATTTTTGTATTTTTCTTTGCAGTCTGGGTTTGCCATGTTGTCCAGGCTGGCCTCAAATCCCTGGGCTCAAATGATCCTCTTGCCTTGGCCTCCTAAAGTTCTGGGATTACAGCCATGAGCCACTGTGCCCGGCCTAGGGTTTTTTTTGTTTTGTTGTTTTGAGAAGGAGTCTGGCTCTGTCCCAAGCTGGAGTGCGGTGGCATGGTCTCGGCTCACTGCAACCTCCACCTCCCGGTTCAGGCAATTCTCATGCCTCAGCCTCCCAAGTAGCTGGCATTACAGGTACGTGCTACCACACCCAGCTAATTTTTTTTTTTTGAAGACGGAATCTTGCTCTGTCACCCAGGCTGGAGTGCAATGGTGCGATCTCAGCTCACTGCAACCTCTGCCTCCCGGGTTCAAGCTATTCTCCCACCTCAGCCTCCCGAGTAGCTGGGATTACAGGCACCCGCTATCATGCCTGGCTAATTTTTGTATTTTTGAAGAGACAGGATTTCACCATGTTGGCCAGGCTGATCTTGAACTCCTGACCTTAGGTGATCTGCCCGCCTCAGCCTCCCAAAATGCTGGGATTACAGGTGTGAGCCACAAAACCAGGCTGATTTTTCTATTTTTAGTAGAGACAGGGTTTCATCATGTTGGCCAGCCTGGTTTTGAACTCCTGACCTCAAGTGATCTGCCTACCTCAGCCTCTCAAAGTGCTGGGATTACAGGCATGAGCCACTCGCTACTTCTGGCCTAAACAGTTATTTTTATTTATTTATTTATTTATTTATTTTTTGAGACAGAGTTTTGCTCTTGTTTCCCAGGCTGGAGTGCAATGGCGTGATCTCAGCTCACTGCAACCTCTGTTTCCCGGGTTCAAGCAATTCTCCTGCCTCAGCCTCCCAAGTAGCTGGGATTACAAGGGCCCGACACCATGCCTTACAAGCTCCCGATACCATGCCTGACTAGTTTTTTGTATTTTTAATTTTTGAGATGGAGTCTTGTACTGTTGTTCAGGCTGGAGTGAATGGTGCATTCTGGGCTCACTGCAACTTCCGTTTCCTGGGTTCACATGATTCTCCTGCCTCAGCCTCCTGAGTAGCTGGGATTACAGGTGCACACCACCATGCCAGACTAATTTTTTGTCTTTTTAGTAGAGATGGGGTTTCACCATGTTGGCCAGGCTGGTCTCAAACTCCTGACCTTGTATCCCCCGACTCGGTCTCCTAAAGTGCTGGGATTACAGGCGTGAGCCCCCACACCCAGCCTTTTTTATTTTTAGTAAGATGGGGTTTCACTGTGTTGGCCAGGCTGGTCTCAAACTCCTGACCTCAGGTGATCCACCCACCTCCGCCTTCCAAAATGCTGGGATTAGAGGCATGAGCCACCGTGCCTGGCCAAACAGTTATTTTTAAAAATAATTTTTACCAACTGTAATCTGTCATCCCCTTTCCTGATGGGCCTTTGGCCTCGTTGATGACATCTCCAGCTAGTTCCAAAACATTTCAGTCGTTTTTAGTTATTAATGCAGTCTCTTGCTTCAGCCATTAACTTGGTCTTTCCATTTTCAAAGGTCAGTCTCCTTTGGGACTGACAGTGCAGCAGGCAGGCCTTGTGTCTTGGAGAAGAGAGGGTCTGTTCTTTCTTCTCTGCCCTCTGGTGGGGGAGAAACATGATGAGAAAAAAAAAAGGACTTACTTCATTAGGTGTCCTCTGCTGGCCCCTGGCTGACCTCTTCTTTGCTTTATGTGAGGTGTCTGTGTTCCTGTCCTATTGGACATCACAGCTGCTCAGCTCCTTATCTGTAGACATGGGGTGACGGAGTAGCACGCTGTGAAAGGACTTGGTGCCAAGTGGCTCTCCTCTGCTGGCGGCCTCTGGCTCACCCTTCACAGTGCATGTCTTTGCCCCCAGCAGGCCTGCTGCCCCATCACATGCACCCTCTGCAGCCCCAACCCTAGGGCCTGTGGACACGGGGAGAGTCCATCGTTCTGCCATTCCTTGCCACCTGATCACATCCTTGGCCTTCCCTCTCCAAGCCCTTTCCTCTATTTCCATAGCACCAGGGCAGGTTGGCAAGTGTAGTCGCTCAGCAGACATCATCAGGGGGAGGGGAAGTCAGACGCCCTCTGGTGGCACCCCACACCTGATGAATGATTCTTTTGGCTCTATTCCAGTTAGCTACTGTCCTAGTTAGCTCTGTCCCAGTTAGCTTGTGTAACTGTAACGGATCAGCCTCAACTGCAAGGCATATAACACAATCACCATTTCATCATGGTCATGGAATCTGTGGGTCAGGAGTTTCACAAGGCACAGTGTGGCACAGAGACAAAGCTGGTCTCCACTTACAGTAGGTGGCCTCCAAGATGACTCCCATCTGCCCCCTGGGATTCACCCCCTTGTGCAGTCCTCTCCCCACACCATATCAGGTTTGGTCTGTGTGACCAATAAAATATGGCAGAAGTGATAGTATGTCACTTTTAAGGCTAGGTTGTGAAAGATATTGTGAGGCTGGGCGCGGTGGCTTATGCTTGTAATCTCAGCACTTGGGGTGGCCAAGGTAGAAGGATCGCTTGTAGCCAGGAGTTTGAGACCAGCCTGGGCAACATAGGGAGACCCTGTCTCTACAAATTTTTTTTTTTTTGAGACAGAGTCTCTGTCACCCAGGCTGGAGTGCAGTGGTGTGATCTCTGCTCACTGCAACCTCTGCCTCCCGGGTTCAAGCAATTCTCTGCCTCAGCCTCCTGAATAGCTGGGTTTACAGGCACCTGCCACCATGCCCAGCTAATTTTTTGTATTTTTAGTAGAGATGAGGTTTCACCATCTTGGCCAGGCTGGTCTTCAACTCCTGACCAGCAATCCACCCACCTCAGCCTCCCAAAGTGCTGAGATCACAGGCATGTGCTACCATGCCTGACCTACAGCACATTTTTAAAAAAATTTGCCAGTGCAATGACTCACATCTGCAGTCCCAGCTACTTGGGAGGCCAAGGCAGGAGGATTGCTTGAGCACAGGAGGTAGAGGCTGTAGTGATCTGTGATGGTGCCACTCTGCACTGTAGCCTGGTGACCGAGCAAGACCCTGTCTCAGAGAAAAAAAAAAAAAGATATTGCGGCTTCTGCCTCTCTCTCTTGGATCACTCCCTGGGGGAAGCCAGCTGCCAGGTTGTGACACCAGCTGCCTCTATGGAGAGGCCACATGGAAAGGAACTGAGGCTTCCTGCTAATGGCCACATGAATGAGCTTGGAAATGGATCCTCTGGCCCCAGAGAAAGTAGATGACTGCAGCCCTGGCCAACAGCTTAACTGCAACTTCATGAGAGACCTTGAATCAGAATCACCCAGATGTGCTGCTCCTAGATTCCTGACAGTCACAAACTGTGTGAGATGATAAATATTTGTTGTTTTAAGCTGTTGCATTCTGGGGTAACTTGCCATGCAACAATACATAACTAATACACTACTCCATGATATCTGGGATTTTAGCTGGGAAGACTCAAACGGCTGGGGGCTGGAATCACCTGGAGGTTGCTTCACTCACATGACTGGTGCCTGAGCTGACACTGTCACCTGGAGAACTAAACGTGGCCTCCCCATGTGGCTTGGCTTCTCACAGCACAGCACCTGGGTTCCAAGAAGTGCCTATAGACTGAGCTTTCTAAGGGAACAAGGAAAAAGTTACAAGGTTTCTTTTGGCCTAGCCTGAGAAATGTGCATTGTAATTTCTGCTGCATTCACCAAGGCCAGCCCATATTCAAGGGTAGAAGAATCTGACTGGTCCTCTTGATGAGGTAATATGGTCATATTGCAGAACATGTCTTGGGGAAATTGCCTGCTCTGCTCTGAGGGACAGGTGGCTTCTTTTCACAAGCCCGGCATAGCTCCAGTGCTGTAAGTAGTGCTAGTTCTGCTGAAAGAGCACCTCCTACCGAGCCTCTGAGCTTGGAAGTGGAGCATTTCTCAGCTTTTGTTCTCAGTTGTGGACTCTGGCGCTAATTTTTTTTTCTTTTTTTTTTTTTTTGAAACGGACTTTCACTCTTGTTACCCAGGCTGGAGTGCAATGGCGCGATCTCGGCTCACGGCAACCTCCGCCTGGTAAGTTCAAGCAATTCTCCTGCCTCAGCCTCCCGAGTAGCTGGGACTACAGGTGCGTGCCAGCCACCATGCCCAGCTAATTTTTGTATTTTTGTAGAAATGGGGTTTCACCATGTTGACCAGGATGGTCTCCATCTCTTGACCTCTTGATCCACCCGTCTTGGCCTCCCAAAGTGCTGGGATTACAGGCGTGAGCCACTGCACCCAGCCTCTTTTTTTTTTTTCCGAGACAGTCTTGCTCTGTCACCCAGGCTGGAGTGCAGTGGTGGTGTGATCTCGGCTCACTGCAGCCTCCACCTCCCAGGTTCCAGCAATTCTCTTGCCTCAGCCTATCAGGTAGCTGGGATTACAGGCATGTGCCACCACACCCGGCCAACTTTTTTGTATTTTTAGTAGAGGTAGAGACAGGGTTTCACCATGTTGGCCAGGATGGTTTTGAATGCCTGACCTCAGGTGATCCGCCCACCTTGGCCTCCCAAAGTGCTGCGATTACAGGCCTGAGCCACCGCACCTGATCCTCTGGTGCTAATTCTACCTTTCTGGAAAAACAGGAAAGGTCTCACTGGCTCCTTCCACTACCAAGTCACCTCATCCTTTCTCTGCCAGCCCCTGCGCTTAGCCCTCTACTTCTGTCAGGTACATAACTCTTTACCTACTCTACTAGGTGGAATTATGGCCCCATTTTACAGAGGAGGAAGTAATCTGACCAAGGCCACGTAGTAGCCAGAGGATGGTAGAGCAGGAACTCAGTGCCAGCTCTGACCCCTAGGGCCATGCTTTAGGGCTTCTGGGATTCCAGAAAGCCTGCAGGTGTTGGAGCCTCAACCCTCATCTCATGGCCCTGCTGAGGGTGGCACCAGTGCGAGCAGCATGAGAGGATGGGGCTGGAGGGGGCAGGGGTTTCAAAAGGTTGGGGCTAGTTGTCAGGTGCACTCGCTGGGTGAAAGGGGAGGAGAAGCAAGTGAGAGAAAATAGATTTTTACTTTCTTTATCGGCCTGTCCCCCATTGGTGAGTTTTCCAGTGACTGGAAGGCTGAGCCCTAGGGTAATAGCTGTGGACTCACTGCCCACTCTGTGTTTATTGGGCTGGAACCCCCTCTCTGTCCTGGGACTTCTGGTTGGAGAGCCCTCTGAGCTCATGGGGCCTGTGGATGCTGGGTCTTGGAGTGATTTCCAGCCCCAGTGAGCAGGTCTCCTGTCAGTGCCCCTTGACTCCCTACTGTCCCCTACTTCCCATCATGCCAACTCCCAAGGTTCAGGATGTGACAGTTCCCAGGTCTACTGCCTTCCAGGCACTGAACTCATGTTGGGGACCCAGAAATAAACGAGATACATACAACCTCTGTCCTTGAGTGGGTCACAGTCTAGAAGGTCACAGTCTCGTAGGTCACAGTCCAGTAGAAGTAGAAATGAAGAGTAACTGCCAGATGTCATGTTACAGGGCACATTTAATTAGGGTGAGAACCACACAAAGGTGGGAGTGCCTAACTCAACAATAAAAAGGAGTGAACCATTGATACACGACCACATAGACGAATCTCAAATCATTATGCGGAACAAAAGAAGCCGACACAAAAGAGTACATACTGTATGATTCCAATGTTATCACATTCTAGAACAGGCAAAACCGTGGGTTATGCAGAGATGGCAATAAGGTCAGTAGTTACTTGGGGTGAGGGGGGATTGACTGAGAAGGGGATGAGAGAATGTTCTGATGTAATGAAAATGTTCCAAACCTTGATAGGAATGTGATTTATATTAGTATATTCTATTGTTATGACCGATAAAACTGTACACCTAAGATCTGTGCACTTCACCAAATGTGAATTATGTGCATAGCAGGTGTCATTCAAAAGAGCCTCCAGACTAGGCATGGTGGTTCACACCCATAATCCCAGTACTTTGGGAGGCCGAGGTGGGTGGATCACTTGAAGTTGGGAGTTTGAGACCAGCCTGGCCAACATGGTGAAACCCCATCTCTACCTCTACTAAAAATACAAAAAAGTTGGCCGGGTGTGGTGGCGCATGCCTGTAATCCCAGCACTTTGGGAGGCTGAGGCGGGCAGATCACAAGGTCAGGAGATCGAGACCATTCTGGCCAACATGATCTCTACTAAAAATACAAAAATTGGCTGGGTGTGGTGGTGTGGGTCTGTAATCCCAGCTACTCCGGAGGCTGAGGCAGGAGAATCGCTTGAACCCAGGAGGCAGAGGTAGCAGTGAGCCAAGATTGTGCCACTGTACTCCAGCCTGGTGACAGAGCAAGACTCAGTCTCAAAAAAAAAAAAAAAAAAAAAAAAAGTTAGCTGGGCAAGATGGCATGATAGCACGTGCCTGTGGTCCCCGCTACTTGGGAGGCTGAGGCAGGAGAATTGCTTGAACCTAGGAGGTTGCAGTGAGCCGAGATCACACCAGTGCACTCCAGCCTGGGCGACAAAGCGAGACTCTGTCTCAAAAACGAACAAACAAAAAACCTCAAAAACCCCCAAAGACTCCTGCCTACTGGTGTGTATGCCCTTGTGCTACCCTTCCCACGTTGTATCAGGTTGGTTTATTTGGCAGAAGTAATGGGGTGTCACTTCTGAGATTAGCTATAAAAGACACTGCAGGCCGGGTGCAGTGGCTCATGCCTATATCCCAGCACTTTGGGAGCCCGAGGTGGGTGGATCTCCTGAGGTCAGGAGTTTGAGACCAGCCTTGCCAACCTGGCAAAACCCTGTCTCTACTAAAAATACAAAAAAATTAGCCGGGCGTGGTGGCAGGTGCCAGTAATTCCAGCTACTCAGGGGGCTGAGGAAGGAAAATCGTTTGAACCTGGGAGGCAGAGTGTTGGAAATAGATGTTTGGTGCCGCAAAGGAAAATTAGCATTGAGACAAAGGATTATTTTTAGCAACTCAACTTTTATTTCCTGGACTGCAGAAAGGGTACCCTTGCTAACCATTGTGCCACAAGTGTGAAATGAACAAAGGAAAACAGACAAATTTGTCTCTTATGTATTTGGGGTCATCTTTACTGCTGTGTCTGATGTCCGTTGGCTGGAGCCAGACCTCACAATTTAAACTAAAACCCGATTGGCTAATAACATAAAACTTTTCTAAACAGGTAAAAGCAATGGAGAGCTGGAACATGCCTGTGAGCATGTCCAGAACAAATATCTTGGTTAAAGTACAAGGACGTAGAATGTACTACGTGCCTGTAAGCATGACATGTTTAACAACTACATAGGATAGGGCTTAACAAAGTTATTAACACACGTCTTCTTTAACAAGAAAGGAAACTTTAAAAAGTTCCTTTTCTACTTCCCACATGGAGGTTGCAGTGAGCTGAGATCACACCATTGCACTCCAGCCTGGGAGACAAAGCGAAACTCCATCACTCCCGCTCCCCCGCAAAAACAAGACACTGCAGTTTTGCCTTGGTCTCAATCTCTCTTTCTCTCAGGTCACTTATTCTGGAGGAACCCATGTGTTGAGCATCCCTATGAAAAAATCCAGGGGGCAAGAAACTAATGTCTCCTGCCAACAGCTATGTAAGTGAGCTTGCAAGTGGATCCTTCAGCCCCAGTTCAAGCCTTCAGATGTTGGCAGCCCTAGCTGACTGCTTGACCACAAACTCATGGGAGACCCTGAGCCAGGCTACCTGGCTAAGCTGCCTCCTGATTCCTGACCCTCAGAAACTGGGTGAGGTAATCAATGTTTGTTGTTTTAAGCTACTAAGTTTTGGGGTTATGCAGCAATACATGATGAATATAATATTTCTGTAGAAGAAAAACATGTAGGAAAAAATATTCTAAGTGCTCTTGGCCCAGATGGCTTTCCCAGGGACTTTCAAGTGCTTTCTATGACTCAGACTTCTGAGCTCAACCTCTGTAATGGGGAGATGCTGGCCTTAGGGGAACTCTGTCTAGACAATAGGAACTGGTGTCTCCTAAATAGCCACAGACCCCGCCCACCAAACCAGCCCCGCAGTAGTTGCACACAGGGCTCAGGCCCACACTTGTTATGCAGAGAGGACTCCAGAAATGCTCCCTGACCGAATGTCCACAGCTGCAGCAGGAATCCCCTCAGGGCTCAGATGCTGCCATGGTTTGAATGTTTGTCCCCTCCAAAACTCATGTTGAAGGCTAATCCCCAGTGTGGCAGTGTTGAGACGTCAGTCCTTTGAGAGGTGATTGGGTTATGAGGCCTCTGCCCTAATGAATGGATTAATAATGGATTGATGGAGTAATGGTTATCAGGAAATGGAACTGGTGGCTTCATAAGAAGAGGGAGACTCGAGCTGGCTTGCTCAGCCCCCTCACCATATGATACCCTGTACCACCTTGGGACTCTGCAGAGAGTCCCCACCAGCAGAAAGGTCCTCACCAGATGCAGCTCCACCACCTTGGATTTAACAGCCTCCATAACTATAAGAAATAAATTCCTTTTCTTTATAAATTACCTATGTTCAGGGATTCTGTTATAAGCAACAGAAAATGGATTAAGACAGATGCTAATAACAGCTGCTGTTTTTGGAATCTTTCTGTGTCCCAGGTAATAGGCAAAGTACTTTGCATACATCTTTTTATTTACTCCTTCCAACAACCTTCTGAAGAAGATATTATTAAACTCGTTTTACAGTGGAGAAAACTGAGACTCAGAAAGCTGAGGCGAATTGCCAGGGTCATAGAGCTACTAAGTGATATGGTAGCTTTACATAGAATTCAGATTTGCCTAGTTTTCAAACCCAGAAGCAGGGAAGCAGTAACCACAGACTTGAAAACACTTTTCTCATCTATTCCCTGTGATGCTTTTCATGGGAGAATGAGCCACCCATTCTGCTATCAAAGAAAAGTCCTCAAATCTCAACCCAGATTCCCTAGTCAATGTATAAAGAGACTGGCAGATGCTACCAGAGTCCCCAAGAGTCTCAGAGATCATGGGAATCTCAGAGTGGGGAACTGAGACCCAGAGAAGGAAGTGACTCCTTTCTAAGGACTCCCTGCCAGTGTCTTTGCACCACTTTGGCCTGCCTCTTGCCATACAAGAGGGAAATAGTTGTCATGAGGGAGAAACATTAGGGCAAAGAGTAGTTTGAAGTGGGGAAAGCAGTGAAAAAGGGATGTCAGGCCGGGTGTGGTGGCTCATGCCTATAATTCCAGCACTTTGGGAGGCTGAGGCAGGCGGATCACAAGGTCAGAAGTTCAAGATCAGCCTGGCCAACTTGGTGAAACCACATCTCTACTAAAAAAATTCAAAAATTAGCCAGGCATGGTGGCATGTGTCTGTAATCTCAGCTACTTGGGAGGTTGAGGCAGGAGAATTGCTTGAACTTGGGAGGCAGGGTTGCAGTGAGCTGAAATCACGCCACTATGCTCCAGCCTGGGCAACAGAGCAAGACTCTGTCTCAAAAAAAAAAAAAAAAAAAAAAAAAGAAAGAAAGAAAGAAAAAAAGAAAAAAAAGCAAAAGATAAAGGTACGTCAGAGGTAGCAAAATTGAGAGCTCATAATTTTGTTTTGGGTCGACCCCACAATGTCTAGAGACTACATAAAGCAGTGTCATAGATGGGCCCGTTGAGAGCCTAGGCAGCCCCAGAGAATATCACAGAAGAGCTCTGAGAGTAGTGACTGACCCATGATAGGGTCTGATGGAAGCACTGTGCCACTCACTTGCTATGACCTTGGGTTACCCATTTATTCATTTAATAGGTATTTATGGACCATCTGCTGTGTGCCAAGCACTGCTTTAGGAGCTTGGGATATGTCAGTAAACAAAAAGTTCAAAGATTCCTGTCCTTAGGGAGCTTAAAGTATATGCAGATTTAACCTATAAATTCTGAAGTATCCTAGAAAGTGAAAGGTGTTGTTGAAGAAGAAAAGTAGAGAGCGGTAAGAGGATTGAGAGTGACAACCGTGCGCAGAAAGGCAGGTTGAAATTTTAAAGGGGTGATTGGGTAGGCTTTCTTGAGAAGGTGACATTTGAACAAAGACTTGCAGGAAGTGAGGGTGTGCTGTGTGCAGAGTGAGCCACGGGAATATCTGGAGGAAACACGTTCTAGACAAAATACATGGACATATTTAGGTGTAAAGTGGTATATGTCTGCAACTTACTCTCCAACAGTTCAGAAAAAATAAATCATTTATAGCTCTATCTATCTGTCTGTCTATCCATCCATGTATTCACACACACAAATATATATATGTTTATGTATATATATGAATGAGAAAGCAAAATTGTTAAAATGTTAACATTTGGGGAATCTGGGTGAAAGATATGTACTATTTTTGGAAAATTTCTATATGAATTTCAAGATAAAACTTTTTTTAAAAAAAGGATTTATAGGCCAGGTGCAGTGGCTCATGCCTGTAATCCCAGAACTTTGGGAGGCTGAGGTGGGCAGATCACTTGAAGTCAGGAGTTCAGGACCAACCTGGTCAACATGGTGAAACCCCTCTCTACTAAAAATACAAAATACTAGCCTGGCATGGTGGTGCATACCTGTAATCCCAGCTACTCGGGAGGCTGAGGCATGAGAATCACTTGAACTGGAGAGACGGAGGTTGCAGTGAGCCGAGATCGTGCCACTGCACTCCAGCCTGGGTGACAGAGCAAGACTCTGTCTCAAAAAAACAAAACAAAAAAAAAAAAAAAAGGAAAGAAAAGAAAAGAAAAAGAGAAAAGGATTTATATTATCATATTTTTTAAAAAAAGCATTTCAGGCAGAAGGGGTAGCCTGTGCAAAGATCCCAAGGCAAAAGAGTGCTCTGGGGCTGGGTGCAATGGTGGGAGGATTACTTAAGCCTGGGAGTTCAAGACCAGCCTGGGTAACATAGGGAGACCTCTTCTCTACAAAAATTTTTGAAAACTAGCTGGGCATGGTGGTGCATGCCTGTAGTCCCAGTTATTCAGGAGGCGGAGGTGGGAGGATCATTTGAGCCTGGGAGATAGAAGGTACAGTGAGCCATGATTGTGCCACTGCACTTCAGCCTGGGGGACAGAGCAAGACCCTATCTCAAACAGAAACAAAAAGAAAAAACCCCGAACAATAATAACAACAAAACAAACAAACAAACAATAATAAAATATAAAAAGTGTACCCCAGCATGTGAGGGCAACACTCAGGGTGCTGACAAACAGAATAAGCGAATCTATCAGCATTTTTTTCCTGCCTAGAATTAATTCCCCCCTCTTCAGGTTACAACACCCCATGTTTCTACCGGAGAACCATACCTTCTCCACTCTCATTCTGTATGATAAGAGTGGGGCTGATCTCAGGGCCAGACTTGGTGGCTCTTGCTTGTAATCCCAGCACTTTGGGAGGCTGAGGCAGGCAGATCACGAGGTCAGGAGATCAAGACCATCCTAGCTAACACCATGAAACCCTGTCTCTACTAAAAATACCAAAAAAAAAAAAAAAAAAATAGCTGGACGTCGTGGTGGGCACCTCTAATCCCAGCTACTCAGGAGGCTGAGGGAGGAGAATTGCTTGAAGCTGGGAGGCAGAGATTGCAGTGAGCCAAGATCGCGCCACTGCACTCCAGCCTGGGTGACAGAGCAAGACTCAGTCACAAAAAAAAAAAAAAAAGAATGGGGCTGATCTTATCTTGGGCAAGTGGCTCAAGCCCCAGGTCTGGCCAATCAGGGACGTGCACATCAAAGAACCAGGCCTAGGAGGCAGTGGCTGGGTCCAGGGTGGAGTGGAGGATAGGAGTGTGTGTAGGGGGTGCAGCGCTGAGAGCCTGCCTGAGGTGAAGCCCACCCTAACGAAGGCAGCACTGAGACTTGAAGCAGAACAGATCCCCAGTGACGTTTGTGAGCTCTTGGATTTAGTCTTTGTCTCAACTTTCATCCCTCAGTGACTTTGTCACATGAGGCAATGAATGCCCTTTTTGCTTGAGACAATTAGTTGGGTTTTGCCCTACTCAAAATGAAGAAATGCTTGAGTGCTCCAAAGCGTCAGGGACAGCCTCTCTGAGGAAAGGACACTTCAGCCAAGAGCTAAAGGATGAGCAGCAGTTGGTCAGGTGGAAAAAATGTTCCAGAGGAACAGCAAGTGCAGAGGTCCCAAGACAGGAAGGAGCACGGTGGCTTCAATAAATTGAAAGTGCTGAGTGCGGTGGCTCACGCCTGTAGTCCCAGCTACTTGGGATGCTGAGTGGGGAAGATCGCTGGAGCCCAGGAGTTTGAGACCAGCCTGGGCAACATAGTTAGACCCTAATCACTGAAAAAAAACCAACAATTAGCCAGGCATGGTGGCACATGCCTGTAGTTCCAACTACTTGGAGGCTGAGGTGGGAGGACCCTTGAGCCCAGGAGTTTGAGGCTGCAATAGGTTGTGATTGTGCCTCTGCCCTCCAGCTTAGGTGTAGGTGAGAGAGAGAGGCCAATCTCAGAAGAAGAAAAAGGAGGAGCAGGATGAGGAAGAGGAGGAGGAGGGGGGAGGAGGGGGGAGGAGGCAGCGGTGGCAGAGGAGGGCAGCGACAGCAGCTGCGAGAAGCAGCAGCAGCAAGAAGAAGAAGAGCAGGAAGAAGAAGAAGAAGAGGAGGAAGAATAAGAAGAAGAGGAGGAAGAAGAAGAAGAACGAAGAAGAAGCAGCAGCAGCAGCAGCTGGAGGAAGGCTGGGGAAAAGGGGTGGCCAGAAGAGTGCCCAGGGGAGGTGGGGCTGGGGCAAGGTCCCTGATGAAGGGCCCTGTAGGCTTTGTTAAAAATCTGAGACTTTGTCCCAAGAGCAAAGGGAGGCCATTGCAGGGTTTTTAATAGGCAAAACTTTTGCTGAATTTGCATTTTGATATCACGTTCATAAGAATACCCTGGCTGCAGTGTCGGGGCTAGATGGGTGGTAGGTTAAGAGAAGTACAGGGAAATTATTTAGAAAATGATTGCAGACCTCCAGGCTAGGGATGATGACTTTGACAGGGTAGGGACAGTGGACACATAGACATTGGATGGATTTTATGGCAGCTAGTCTCCAAAAATAAACCATGCCTCCCAATATATGTGCCTTGTGTGGTACCATCTCACATTGAATCTAGGACAACTCTCTGACCCACTTTAACCAGTAGAATGCAGAGAAAGTTATGCTGTGCCAGTTCTGAACCTGAGCTTTTCAAGAGATCTGGTAAGCTCTGCCTTTGCACTCTTCGGAGTTCTGTTCCACCAGGTAAGAGGACCAGCTCCCCCTGCTGTGAGACCAAGTGAAAATCCCATAGTGGGGCTGACATACACGAAGAGGGAGAAAGGCCCAGCTATCCCAGTGGAACCTCTGAGTGACTCTAGTTCCAGCTGCCATCTGATTACAACCACATAAGAGTCCTGTCTTAGTCCATTTGTGCTGCTATAACAAAATGCCTGAGGCTGGGTCATTTACAAACAGCAGAAATGTATTACTCACAGCTCTGCAGGCTGGGAAGTCCAAGATCAACATGTCAACAGATTTTTGTTTTTTGAGACAGGGTCTCACTTGGTTACCCAGGTTGGAGTGCAGCAGCACGATCATGGCTCACTGCAACCTTCGCTTCCTGGGCTCAGGTGATCCACCCACCTCAGCCTCCCAAGTAGCTGAGACTACAGGCACACGCCACCACAGCCAGCTAATTTTTTTTTTTTTTTTTTTTGTATTTTTTGTAGAGACAGGGTTTTGCAGTGTTGCCCAGGATGGTCTCAAACTTCTGGGCTCAAGTGATCCATCCGCCTCTGCCTCCCAAAGTTCTGGGATTACAGGTATGAGCCACCGTGCCCAGCCTGTGCCAGCAGGTTTGATGTCTGGTGAGAACTTGTTCTCTGCTTCAAAGATGACACCTTCTGCTGTATCCTCACATGGTGAAAGATTCAGTGGCCTCCCTTAATGATTTAATCACCTCTCCAAGGCCCCACCTCTGAATACTATCAAGTTGGGTATTAGATTCCAAAGTATGAATTTTGGGAGGACACCAACATTCAGACTATAGCAGATGGTTACCTCTTTGCTTACCATGTCAACCCCATGAAGTAGGCAGTTTTATTATCTCCATTCTACAGATGAGGACAATGAGGCACAGAGAGGCTGGGGAACTTCCCCAGGGTCACACTATTGGGTAAATGGTGGAACCCAGGTTCAAGGATAGGGAGCATGACCCCTTGTAGCCTTGTGGTTGAGGACTCCGCTGTGCTGCCTCTGTGAGGAGGGCTTGCTGAAAGGACTCAGAGTCTCTCAGGGACACCAGGCATGGCTGGAAGCCTCAGAGACAGAGGCAAACACTGGCTCTCTCTAAAGTGGATTCCACTGACCCTAGATCTCACTCTAGCACCCAACTGCAGTCACTGTCTCTGATTGGTCAGCTAACTGGAGGCATAGGGATGTGGTGCCCAACTATGAGTCCATCAGTAGTGGGGGAGGGGGAGCAGAGCAGGGTCTGCTCTTTCTTGGTGTAAGTGAAGAGCTTTTGGAGAAAACGTGACTTCCATAGCAATTTAGAAGGAGGCCCAGCTTGGGGTCGGGCTTGCACGACTCAGTGTTCTGCACATCAGCCTCTGCCCCTGTGAAAACGCAAGGGGAATGCAATGGAATTCCACCCCCCACCCTTGTACTGTGCTGCCCCACTTCCTGAGTATTTGGGCCCTGCTGGGTGTTCCTCAGCTCACCTCCTAAACCTCCCTGAGGGACTGAGTCTCCCATCCTGCCCCAGCTGTATCCTCTGACACAGTTCTGAATTTTCTCCTCTGGCCCCATGCACTCTGGCTCAGGCTAATCATGAGAATAGCTACTGCTTTGAATACATTTGGTAGGAAGCCAAGGTGGGTGAATCACTTGAGGACAACCTGGCCAACGTGGTGAAACCCCATGTCTACTAAAAATACAAAAATTAGCCAGGTGTGGTGGCACGCCTATAATCCCAGCTACTCAGGAGGCTGAGGCATGAGAATCGTTTGAACCCAGGAGGCAGAGGTTGCAGTGAGCCGGCATGCCACTGCACTCCAGCCTGGGTGACTGAGCGAGACTCTGGCTAAAAAAAAAAAAAGCATTTGCTAATGTATATGCCAGGTACTAGGCAAGAGATTTTACATGTTCACAAATTTCTTACAGCAGCCCTGGGAAGCAGGCAGTCTTATTATGCCCATTTTACAGATGAATAAAGTGAGGCTCACAGAAGATAAGTAACTTTGCCAAGGTCACACAGTAAATGAGCGTTGCCCAGAAGATGAAATCAAGCTTATATACCCCTGAAGTGTGTACTCCTATTAAAAATTTTTTTTTTTGTTTTAAGTTTTGTGGGTACATAGTAGGTGTGCATATTTATGGATGTGCTCCTATTGTCTAGGGATAGTACAGCCTTCCAGCCCAGGTTGGTTATTGGCCCACCCTACCTCCTTGCCAGAGAGAAGCTCGGGCAAGGGCTTGATGCCTTCTTTCAAAGGCACATAGCTTTGATCTCTTTGCCTGCTGTGCTTCAGGTCTATTTAGGCTAGGGTCTCTCAAAGTGTGGTTCCTGGACTGGTAGTATCAGCATCACCTGGGAACTTGTCAGAAATACATATTCTAGGCTGGGCACGGTGGCTCACACCTGTATTCCCAGCACTTTGGGAGGCTGAGGCAGGTGGGTCACCTGAGGTCAGGATGCGAGACCAGCCTGGCCAAGATGGTGAAACCTTGTCTTTACCAAAAATACAAAAATTAGCCGGGCGTGTTGGTGGGTGCCTGTAATTCCAGCTACTTGGGAGGCTGAGGCAGGAGAATCGCCTGAACCTGGGAGGCAGAGGTTGCAGTGAGCCGAGACCACAGCATTGCACTCCAACCTGGGCAACAAGGTTGACTTCCAAAAAAAAAAATGTGTGTGTGTGTGTGTGTGTGTGTATGTATACATATGTATATATATGTATATATATGTATGTGTGTATATATATGTATGTGTGTGTGTGTATATATACACACATATATATATAAAAGGGCTACCACAAAACTATTGAATTGGAAACTCTGGAAAAGGGCCGGCAATGGGTGTTTTAACAAGCTTTCCAGGTGATTCTGATGCAGGCCCAAGTCTGAGAACCATCAGAGAATGCGGAACGGAGTTGCAGTCAGCAGCCTTGTTTATTCCTCTCCCAGGTGGCTCTGAAGACAGCAGCTGGAGAAAGTGAGAAATTTCAGCTGAGTATTTTTTTGTAAGTAGTTGTTGTTTTCCCATCCCATTTGTTAGAAATGACTTGGGTCTGGCTTCAAAGAGTGTATGAATTCCTTAATAGTTACACACTATTATTATTTTTTTTCACATTTGTGTGTAGCCTAAAAGAAAATGAAAATAAACACAAAGAAATCCAAATTACTGCATTCAGCCTCTTAGCATCTTGTCTGTCTAGGGAAGGGTTGTGAGTATAATCCCTGATTCAGTCAACACACTTAGCTTTGTCTTCTCAGTGCTAGGTCCTAGGCTGAGTTCCAAGGTGCAGCAGGGCCTCTGCCTGCCTGCCCCTGTATCAAGGGGACATAGACAGCTCTAACAATTAGAATTTGGGGTTTGAACTGGGGCCCCGGGCTTTGCTCTAACATGATCCTGGGCCTCTCCATTTCAAATTTCTCACCAGTGCACAGCCCTGAGTTTGAGTCTAGGCTCTGCCATTTACCTGCTGTGTGATCTTAGGCAAATCACTTGGCCTCTCTGGGCCTCAGATTCCTCCACTGCAGACTTGTTGTGAAGATGGAGAAAGTGCATATAGTGCAGTGAGGCCCCTTATTTTCTGTGTGACCTTGAGCAATTTAGTTAGCCTCTCTATGTGTGTTTCCTCCCTTGCAACATGGGGTTACTGAACAGCACATACCTCATAGGGTTATTGAGTTAAAAATTATATAAATCTTTTTTTTTTTTTGAGATGTATCACTCTGTCACCCAGTCTGGAGTGCAGTGGCACAATCTCAGCCCATCGTAACCTCCGCTTCCTGGGTTCAAACAATTCTTCTGCCTCAGTTTCCCGAGTAGCTGAGATTATAGGCATGCACCACAACACCCTGCTAATTCTTTTTGTATTTTTAGTAGAGATGGGGTTTCACCATGTTGGCCAGGCTGGTCTCTATCTCCTGACCTCAAGTAGTCTGCTTGCCTCAGCCTCCCAAAGTGCTGGGATTACAGGTGTGAGCCACTGCACCCGGCCAAAGTTATATAAACATTTTTTTTTGTTTTTTGAGACAGAGTCTTGCTCTGTTGCCAGTCAAGTGGTGTGATCTTGGCTGGCTGCAACCTTTGTCTACTGGGTTCAAGCAATTCTTCTGCCTCAGCCTCCCAAGTAGCTGGGACTACAGGCGTGCGCCACCATGGCCGGCTAATTTTTTGTATTTTAGTAGAGATGGGGTTTCACCATGTTGGCCAGGATGGTCTTGATCTCCTGACCTCAAGTGATCCACCTGCCTGGGCCTCCCAAAGTGCTGGGATTACAGGCGTGAGCCACTGTCCCCGGCCCAAAGTTACATAAATCTTAATACAAGGCTGCAGGATAGTAAGCTCTCTTAGGGATCTTAGCTGTTAGTGCCTAGAGCACAGTAGATGCACAATAGATGGTGGCCACTGTGATGATTGGTTTCCATCCTTAATTTGCAAATAGCTCTGTTTTTGCAAAGTCCTAAGGGTGCTTTTTTGTTTCTGGTTTCTAGTTACTTTAGAGTCTTCATTTCACTGATGCCTTCAAAGAGTTTGCAGTGCTGACTTTGGATTGGTGCCCTTTCTGTCAATTCATCTGGTGTCTGAACCTGGGTTCCAGCCACCGCTCAGATCTCCTGCTGTTTGCTTTTGGCCTGGTGTTGGCATTCTTTGTTCTGAGCTTCATGCCTTATTCTCAGATCCCATCTCACTGGAATAGTCAGACAGACCAGAGTGAAGTTCCCACTCTGATATTCACTAGCTGGGTAACCTTAGACAAAGGATTAAATCCCAATTTTCTTACCTGTAAAATGGGGGTAATAATGCCTGTCTTACCGGGTTATCTGTAAGATTAAATACAATCATGTGTTTGTAAACATTCAGCATGATGCCTGTCACACAATAGGTGCTCAAATAATGTTTGTTTACTTCTCTGTCTACTTGTCCCTATGGAGAAAATTCCATAATCATTCTGAACTGGTGTCTTAGTCCATTTTGTGCTGCTGAACCAGAATACCTGAGACTATGTAATTTATAATGAACAGAATGGCTCATGGTTCTGGAGGCTGGGAAGTCCAAAACTGAGGGACAGCATCTAGTGGAGCCCTTCTTGCTGCATAATTTCATGGTGGAAGGTGGTGGAGAGTGCAAGAGAGAGCAAGAGGTTGAACTCACAGCCTCAAGCCCTTTTCTAATTGGCATTAATCCATTTATGGTGGTGGAGCTCTCATGACCTAAACACCTCCCATTAGGCCCCACCTCCCAACACTGTTGCATTGGGTGTTAAATTACAACCCAAGCTTTTTGAGAGACACATTCAGACCATAGCAACTGGTATACTGATCTTTTTTTCTTTTTTTAAGATGGAGTCTCACTCTGTTGCCCAGGCTGGAGTACAGTGGTGCGATCTCTGCTTACTGTGACTTCCGCCTCCCAGGTTCAAGTGATTCTCCTGCCTTAACCTCCCGAGTAGCTGGGACTACAGGCATGTGGCACCACGCCCAGCTAATTTTTGAATTTTTAGTAGAGACAGGTGTTTCACTATGTTGGCCAGGATGGTCTCCATCTTTTGAGCTTGTGATTTGCCCACCTCAGCCTCCCAAAGTGCTGGGATTACAGGCGTGAGCCACTGCGCCTGACTGTTTATTTGTTTATATTTTTAGAGGTGGAATCTCACTCTGTTGCCCAGGCTGGAGTGCAGTGGTGCAATCTCCTTGCACTGCAACCTCCGCTTCCTGGGTTCAAGTGATTCTCCTGCCTCAGCCTCCCCAGTACCTGGGATTACAGGCATCCAACACCATGCTCGACTAATTTTTTGTATTTTTAGTAGAGATGGGGTTTCACCATGTTGGCCAGGCTGGTCTCGAACTCCTGACCTCAAGTGATCCATCTGCCTGGGCCTCCCAAAGTGTTGGCGATTACAGGCGTGAGTTGCCACACCGGCGGTATACTGATCTCTAAAGGGAGAAATAATCTTCCCTACTAGTTACTACAAAATATCCACTCCCCCTGTCTTCTTTAGTATTTTGACTTTATTGGGAGGTAAGAGGAACAGCAATGTACCCAATTAAAGACTATATCTTCCCACCTCCTTCACAATTAGGTGCCATCATGGATCTATATATTGGTCAATTATATAAAAAGCAGTGTTTGGTGGTGGTATGGGTTGAATTGTGTCCCTGTAAAAAGTAATTTTTAAGTCCTAACCCCAGTACCACAGAATATGACCTTATTTGGAAACAGGACTTTACAGAGGTAATCAAGTTAAAATGAGGTCATTAGGGTGGGCCCTAATCCAATATGATAAGCGTCCTTATTAAAAGGGGAAATTTGGACCCAGAGACAAATACATATAGAGGGAAGATCATATGAGGACACACAGGGAGAAGACAACCACGTGACTGGAGTGACTCATTATGAGCCAAGAATACCAAGGATTGCCAGCTGACACCACAGGCTAGAAGCAGCAAGGAAGCATTCTCTCCTAGAGCCGTCAGAGAGCGCGGCACCGCCAACTTCTCGCCTCCTGACTCCTTGCCTTCATCACTAGGAGACAATACATTTCTGTTATTTTAAGCCACTCGCTTTTGGAGCTTTGTTATGGCATCCCTAAGAAATTAATACTGGTGGAATTTTGTGAAGCCTGAATAAAATGATGAACAGGAAAGTATTTTTTAAACTCTCCAGTTCTATGTACTAATAAGGCATTTTTATTATCGCAACGTTTGTGACTGTGATTCCTCTTGGTTTATGAAGAATAGATTGAATTGGCTGACATGATTCTGACTAGAGATCAGAAGCTTTTTATCCTGCTTCAGGGCTCAGCACAGCAATCACAGATGCTAAGACGGCAGTAGCAAGAGAGACCAGCAGAAGAGAAGCCACCGGCATTTGGGTTGGATGCTGGCAGTTTGTGTGTAACTTTTGTTGAGCTGGGGACAGAATTCTCAGCCACTGATTAGCAGTCAAGCATAAAGGTCAGGATTGGCTTGGATTTACATCTAGTCTCTACCTTTACTTGCTTTGTGATCCTGGCAAGTTACTGAACTTTTCTGAGCTTCATATTCCTCATTTGTAAAATGAGAACAGTTGTAGCTCCTGTGACATAGGGTTGTCATGGAGTTTCAGTGACATCATATAACAAGCAGGGAAAAAGAAAAAGCCACAGCCTATCTGTACCCAGTCCAGGATGCAGATTTTTCTGGTCTGATTACTTACTCTTGATAGATTCCAAATGCACGGACTGGATTCTGGTTCGTTTCTTCATACCTCTATTGATTCATTCAGTAAGGTTTACTAGGTGATGAAAAAAGCTGGTGGGGCAGACCCAGATCATGACATCCAAATGCAGCCAACTCAAAGAATGATTAAACTAAAAGTAGGGCCAAAGCTATTCAGGTGCTCTTCCCTCCTCTCAGTCTAATCTTTTCAGGTTCCTGCCATGGCAGTCCTGATCTCCCCCTTTCCTGATTGGTAGATACTTGTTCTCATACTATGTTGCAAATGACTACTAATCTCAAAGAATGGGCCTGCAAATGACAGACCTATAAAGCTACCTCCTGAAATGCTACTCCTCTGCATAGAAAACAAGAAGGTTCCAGGCAGAAGGGCCCAGAAAAATCAGTTTGAAACCTCTCAGTTCACAGGGGGAAATCAAGGCCAGGCAGAAGTGACCCAGATCCAGTTGGGGGACTCAGTCAAGGACACCCAGCAATTATATGTCCCAGTTGGGTAGGGAGCAGAAAATGGTTCTCCCTGCCTCTGGTCCCTGCCCTGCACCATCTGTGTACTGAGCATGTTCTAACTAGGTTGTACAGAGTGTCCTAGGGTGATACTAAGGCAAGACAAGAAGTGCCTCTGATTTAAAAATAAGTCTACAGCCTGCTAGGTGTGGTGGCTCAGGCCTGTAATCCTAGCACTTTGGGAGGCTGAGGCGGGCAGCTTAGGAGTTTGAGACCAGCCTGGGCAACATGGCGAAACTCTGTCTCTACAAAAAATACAAAAATTAGCAAGGTACGGTGGCATGTACCTGTAGTCTCAGCTACTTGGGAGGCTGAGGTTGGAGGATCACTTGAGCCTGGGAGGCGGAAGTTGCAGTGAGCCAAGGTCATGCCACTGCACTCCAGCCTGGGTGACAGAGCCAGACCCTGTCTCAAAAGAAAAAAATAAAAAGCCTGCAGCTTAGCAGTGGACACGAAGACATATGGTAGACCAAAAGCTGTATGGCTTCATTGATTTGAAATGCTGCCTTCATTGTGTACCAGTCTCCAATGTGTATGGAACTGTTCTAGACTGTTCTGTTCTAGCACTGTCTCTTCCTGCTCCAGCACCACAGTTTAAAAGACTATAGCTTTATTTAAAAATTTTGATATGATAGAGGAAGTCCTCTTTCTTCTTTTCCAGGAATGTCTTGACTGTTATTTTCCAGATGAACTTTGAATCAGCTTTTGAGTAACATAGATATTGAATAAAAAAGATGGAGTCTCCCTCTGTTGCCCAGGCTGTAGTGCAGTGGTGTGAACTCGGCTCACTGCAACCTCCATCTCCTGGGTTAAAGTGATTCTCCTGCCTCAACCTCCCAAGTAGCTGGGTTTACAGGTGTGTGCCACCACATCTGGCTAATTTTTGTATTTTTTGTGGAGACGGGGTTTTGCCATGTTGGCTAGGCTGGTGTCGATCCCCTGACCTCAGGTAATCTGCCCATCTCGGCCTCCCAAAGTGCTGGGATTACACGGGATCTCTTGCACACTCTTGTGTGTGCCAGGCACCAGGCACTTGAGCAGGGTATTCCGTCCCTGCCCTTGGGAAATCACAAACTAGTTGCAAAGTGTAACCAAAGAAGAAGTGTAAAATAACAACAGGAATCTCATGCTATGGGTAACAAGAACCAAAAGAGTGAGGAGCCCAGACAGACATAAGTGCTGTGTTCCTTGGGGCCAGGCAAGTCATGGAAGATTCAGCGGAGGAGGTGACATTATACTGGACTTTGATGGGTGAGCAGCAGCTTGTTGGTATGGAAGAAATGCTTTGAGTTGAGGAAGTCAGGGAAAGCTTCTTGGAGAAGGAGACACATTTCCCTTGAGAGGTGAGTAAGAGTTTGCTGGGTTCAGAGGATGGGATAAAGGGATGGATTGCTCTGAACTGGGAAAGTAACAAAAACGCTGTCTGAAGACATTTTAGCTGCGTTTTGAGCTGGAGTCGAAGATGCCTGGAAGAGGCAATTAAATTAAAAGAATTTCATTACAAAAGTAATACAAGGACATAACAGTTGAACTGGGTTTCAAGAGATGAGTGAGCAGTTCCCGCAGGAGAGAAGAGTGGTACCAAGAAGTAAGTTGAGGCAGTGGCAGAAAAGCCTTCCTGTCCACTTTCTAAGACCTAAGATGCAGGGTCTAAGTGTCTCACCCGTGTGGCGGCGGCCCTGTAGTTCGATTTCCCAGCGTGGGGTAGCCACCGCTAGGCCTCCGGCGGCGGGGGGGGCGGAGGGGGGAAGACTGCAGCACGGGTGGGCAGAGCTGAGTGCTTTATGTCGGAATCGACCAATGGGATGGCGGTACCTGGTTGCCAGGGCTACGGCGGGGCCTGGACCACGTGGGCGGGTCTATATAAGTGAGCGGCGGGTAGAGAGGCGGGGCGTGGGATCGGTGTCTGCTGGGCGGGCGGGGCGCAGGCCGCGGGGCCCGAGCCGGGGGGTAGCGAGAGAGCGGGAGGCGCGGAGGATCCGATTCACTCGCTGGGGAGACCTATGGGCCGAAGCCGTGTAAATGCGTTTTAAGGCGAGTGCGGAGAGTGGCCTGGGGGAGCCTCGGGGAGCGGACACCCTCCGCTCTGGTGCTGACCTGCCTCCTGGCCCCTTCTGCCTCCTCTCAGCAGGGGCCTCGGCTCCGCAACTGTCACTCCTCCTCGGAGTGCTGCACAAGTTTCGAGATCACCGGCGACCCCCCCTAGCAGCGCGCCTGGCTCTGGCCCCCGCGAAGGAGGACGGAGCTTGGTAAGGGGCCCTGGGGGGATGGGGTGGACCTCGGCCCTACACTTGGGAGGAGTCACTCGGACAGAAAGAACCTCGGCCTTCTGTTCTCTCCCGGGGAGCTTTGGCCCCAACCAACCACGTGGTGCCCCCAGAGCACGCTTAGAATTCTGGCATGTCAGGATTAGTCCAGCCCCCATTTACAAGTGGGGAAACTGAGGCTCCGAGAAGGGTCAGAGCGTACCCAAGGTCTAGCAGTAGAGAGTGGACTCGAACTTAAGCTCTTGTTCTCAGGCTGAGACTCCCTGGGGTGGCCACCGGCTACCTTCTAGGTGGACGTGGTCAGGACTGGGGTGCCCTGGAAACTTTCCCCACCCAGGCTTCTCAGATTTCCTGTTGCCCCTCCCACTCTTTCACTCTTTCCTGAAATTCAGAATTTCAGAACTGGAAAGGCTCTTCAAAACAATTCATCCATTTTACAGATGGGGCAACTGACTCAGAGAGGCAGTGACATTTGGGCATACGGTGCCTTGTCTCAGTCTGAAATCTAGGATTCTTGACTTTCTCCACCCTTGCCTACTGAACCCCAGGCTTGTGCTGGGGGGTGGGTTGTGACGGGGTTGGGATCCCTGGCCTGGGGGAGGCGAGTGGGGCAGCGGAGCCGGCCCCCCAGCGGTTCCCTCCATCTCCCCCTCCCGCAGTGTGTTGCATACTTTTTAAGGCGGCGGCTGCAGCAGCGGCTCCATCCAACTCGTCAGCTCCTCCTGCCAAGGCATGGCTGGCTACCTGAGTGAATCGGACTTTGTGATGGTGGAGGAGGGCTTCAGTACCCAAGACCTGCTGGAGGAACTCACTCTGGAGGCCTCACAGGCCACCACGGTGAGGGACTGGAAATGGGGGTGGGTCCTTGGTCCCCTATACAGATCAGCTGCCTCCTTTGGAAGTGTCCCTAGGGCCCTTATCTTATCCTTTCTCTTATTTGGTACTCAATCCTTGCTATTTGCAAGAGAACGTCTCAATTTATCCCCAATTCCTGGTCCTTGCCCCCAAACCTGCCCCTCCTATGTTGCCTTTCTACCCAGCCCTCCAAGGTCAGAAGCCGGGGATTCTCCAGCTGCCCCCACTACCTCACTGCCCACATCTAGGCATTACCAAACTCTTTGAATTCTGCCTCCTTAAATAACCCTCCAGTGTGGTTATGTGGAACCTCACTTACTAGTTCAGTCTTCTCTCTCCAAAGTACCCCAATCTCCTCCCTGTCTCATGCCACCCCCTCCAAATGTATCATAGTTCTGTTCAAATTCAGAATTCTTTGGCAATTCCCCACTGCCTACAGGATCAAGTCAGAATTTCCCTGCCTCCATAGCCCCATCCCCAGCTTTCCCCAAAGTATGTATTATGCTCCATCAGAGCTGAATGACTCTATTCACATTTCCCAATGATGCCATGCGCCCTATTACCATGCCTTTGCCCAGGCTGTTTCTTCTGCCTGCAGCATTCTTCCCCAGCCTCTTCCCTCTCTACCCCTTTCTAGTTATTCCTTGCTTCTTATCAGTGCTGCCTTTTCCTGCTCACCCCAGGCAGATTTTGTATTTTCTTTCTCCATGTCCCCGCACTGCACCTTGTAGAAACTTCCATCTAGCATCTACTGAATGGACTTGTAAGTACTTAAGGGGTTCCTTTTCTTGCAGACCCAAGCTCCTTCAGAGCAGCAGTACTGTTTAGTCATCTCTGTCCCTTAGCACGATGTTTGGCACCAAGTGGGCATGAGTAAAAACGTGTTGCGTGAAAGGGAAACTGAGTCCCAGGGAAGGGACTTTGGAAGGGTCCCTTCCTCATTTAAGTGATGTGGTCTCACCCACAGCCTCATACATGTTTGGCCTTTAGCACATCTGCAGTGAACACTTGTCCATAGGCATAGGTTGCAGTATCAGTGGGACAAGCTTAAGGCTTCATCGAGCACCTGTGTTTGGAAGGCAGTGAGCTGTAGGTCATAGCTTCTGCCTTTAGGGGAGTTTACCCTTTTCTAGAATGGATGGATGCATATACAGTTCTGATACCTTGGGAGCACATCCAAAATGCCATGGAAGCATTTAAAAGCAGAGTTGCCTTGTTGGTTTGGGGAAGGTGGCATTTGAGCTGAAACTTTAAGGATTTTGCCAGACACAGGAGGGGGGAAGGGTATTCTGCAGAGGGCATGGTGGGAACAAAGGTTCGAAGGTGGAAAAATGATCCAGCCTACAGCTGGAGTTTTAGCTGCATTGAGGGGGAGGGGCTGGGGCTAGATCACAGAGCCTTGAATGCCAGGCTGAGGAGTTTGCCTTCTGTCCTGCAGGCTTGGGGAGGCCCAGAAAACTTTACAGCAGGGTAGCTCTGTGGCCAGTACTGAACCTGGGACAGGTACTTGGAAGGATCATGGATGGCATGCAGGGGTGGGGAGCTGGATGGGGTCTCACATTCATCCACTTCTTGTTGTTCAGGACAAGACCACTGCCTTCTTCGTGGCTGATCTGGGTGCCATAGTGAGGAAGCACTTCTGCTTGCTGAAGTGCCTGCCACGAGTCCGGCCCTTTTACGCTGTCAAGTGCAATAGCAGCCCAGGTGTGCTGAAGGTCCTGGCCCAGCTGGGGCTGGGCTTCAGCTGTGCCAACAAGGTGAGCCCCACCCCCACGGTGCACTGACCCTCCACGCCCACTGAACACACACATGGCCAGGCTAGTGCAGGTGGGCTCTGGGGGAGCAGGAGGTACCTGCAGTTGGCCCTTGCTCTCTGGGAAGACTGCCCACTCAGGAGGGATCTCAAGGGATAAGGGAGGGAGAAACGAGCATGGAATTTGTCAGCCTTGAAGTTCCAAATTAGAATCTTCTGTGTCCTGGTAGAAGGCTTATCTTTTTAATGGAGATTTGCAAATTTGTTTGGCACAAAGCTAAACATGGTGTTCTTCTAATTAAAACAAAACAAAACAAAAACATCTCCATACTGTTGGTTTCTTTTATTTTTCCTTTTATAATAACAATGTGTGACAGTATATTTTCTTAACTAGTCCTTGTAGTTTCGTTGTTGCCACCAATTCTTTCTAATTTGATTTCTGCTGTTGTCTTCATTCCCTCCTGCTCTCTTTAGATTTCTTTCTTTTGAGGCGGAGTCTTGCCTTGTTGCCCAGGCTGGAGTATAGCGGCGTGATCTTGGCTCACTGCAACCTCCGCCTCCTGGGTTCAAGCAATTGTCCTGCCCTCAGCTTCCCAAGCAGCTGGGATTACAGGCGCACACCACCACACCCAGCTAATTTTTTGTGTGTTTTTAGTAGAGACGGGGTTTCACCATGTTGGCCAGGCTGGTCTTGAACTCCTGACCTCAAGTGATCCACCCACCTCAGCTTCCCAAAGTGCTGGGATTACAGGCGTGAGCCACCGTGCATGGCCATTTTAGATGAACTTTGCTTATGTACTGTCATTCAGTATCCATTGAACTCCTACAATGTGGTAGTGACTGTGCTGGGCAGAACTGTCTTTGAGTTGAATGCTTAGTTTATCTATTTCCACTCTGTCCTTGGTAGATAAAAGCCTTTAAGCTATAAAATTTCAACTAAGTAGAGCTTTGAAACTATCTCATTTATTGATTCAGCAAATATTAATTGGGTATCTCCTCTGAGGCCAAGCGCTATTCTAGGTGGGGATTTGGCAGTGAACAAAATAAAACAACCAAAGCCCTTCCCTCATGGAGCTTGTTTACAAAAAAAAACAGATGAAATAATGAAAATATTTAGTATTTTAGATGGAAAGTGCTGTGGAGGAAAAAGCAGGAAAGGGAAGTAAGGAATGCTGGGAGAGAGGATTGCACTTTTAGGTGGTTTGGCCAGGGAACACTTCACTGAGACTTGAATACAGACCCGAAAGAGCCAAGGGATCAAGCCAGGTGGATAACCAGGGGAAGGGCATTTAGGCAGCAGGAGACAGCAAGTGCAAAGGCCCTGAGGTGGGAGCAAGTCTGGTGGGCACTGGTTTGTGATATTGTCGTTAGCACCATTTTCTTGGTGGTTAATAATGGTTGCATCATATGGCTGGATGTTGTGAGGAGAGTTCTAGAAAGGACTCCGGGAGTACTGGGCAGGATGACAGTGTAGGAGCGACTCCAGGTTGGGGGAGAAGTGTGCACCCGGCTGGGATGGTCAGAGCGAGCAGGTTAACCTGTAGCAGGGACTGAATGTTAATGCCTTTCATGGTAGATGAGGTGCTTCCCCTTGTCTTTGGGTTAGTTCATGCTTTGCACACCTCGTTTCGTGCACATCTTCCATGAAGCCCTGTGAGGTACACAGGGGGAAGAGACTGCTGTTCTACAGTTGAGGACACTGTGGGGTTGGCTGTCTGTGGGTAGCAGAAGCATTCCTGCTTCTTCCTGCAGTGCCCCCAGCCTCCACGTGGGGTGAGAATGAGCAGGATCCTCTCAGTCCCCGAGGTCTGGGTGAAGAACAGGACCAAACCCCACTGCCTAAAGTTTTCTGCTTCAGAAACCCCAGGGGGAGGCGCTTGGTTCTCTGGCAGAAAGGGCAGAGTTGTGGGGTGTTAAGGCTTAGAGAGACCTTGATGACAGTGGAAACTGGAGAAGCATCTGCCCTTTGCTGAGTGCGTCTGTTATGCCAGGCACTTTGCCAAGTGTTTTCTGTACATGATCTCATTTTATTCTCGCAACACCCTCATGAGGTAATTATTTTTTTTATGGAGATTCTGACCATACCCTGCTGAGGACATATTTAACGTATAAAGAAAGGAGGGATGGAGGTTCCATACCAGGGTGGTGGCAGCTTGAGTCCTGCTGAGTCACCTCGGACTCTATCTTTTTCAAGGTCCTTGGGGGAGAGGATAGTGGAGCTGGGATTCAGCCAGTGATGGATGCCCACAGCCAACTGCAGGGGCTAGGAGAGGCCTAAGCCCCTCCCTGCGATGGGATCATAGTGAGACCTAAGAGAGGCCTAAGCCCCTCCCTGCGGTGGCAACATAGTGAGACCCATCTTCATTAAGAAAAAATGTGTATATATATATATATATATTTAAAATAAAAAAAATATTTATAACTGAAGCTCAATCATAGGTCCCCAAAATGAAAATGCTAACACTGATTCTTCCTCTCACCTCACGTGCTGAGGCAGGGGAACAAAAACACAGGTCTACATCCACTCAGATTCAGGGTGGCCCACATCTGCCCCTGGGAAGCCAGCTGTGGTAGCAGCAAGCCCAGCTCCGGAGCTTGACCTTTGTGTCCCACTCTGCTACTGATTGGCTGTGTCACCACAGACAGGTGGACCTCGCTGAACTCAGTTTTGTCCTCCATAAAATGTGGCCATTAAATATTTCATAACCGTAGTCATTGGGATGATATGAAATAATGCTTATAAATAGCCAGTGCTGCAAAGTTGCTAAATTAAAATTAGACTCATTACAAACTCAGGATGGCTAAAAATGGCTCTTATATCTCTCACCATGTTTCAAAACTGGCTTCTCTTGTTTGTTCGTGGAGAGTCAGACCTGAGTTCCAAAGTTTGTTCTGCCACCTACTTGCTGCATAGCCCTTCTGAGCATCGGTTTCCTTTTCTGTAGACTGGAGCTAATACCCATCTGAATGGGTTATTTGCAAGGACTGAATACAAGGGTGAATCCAAAGTAGGGGTTGGCAAACTACAGATGGAGGGCCAAATCCAGCCCACCAGCTGATTTTATGAAGTTTTATTGGCTCACAGTCACATTCATTCAATTTAGTGTTGAGAAGTTGCGACAAAGCTGGGTGTGGTGGCTCACACCTATAATCCCAGCACTTTGGGAGGCCGAGGCATGTGGATCACCTGAGGTCAGGAGTTCGAGACCAGCCTGACCAACATGGTGAAACCCTGTCTCTACTAAAATTGCAAAAATTAGCTGCGCATGGTGGCACGTGCCTGTAATCCCAGCTACTTGGGAGGCTGAGGCAGGAGAATTGCTTGAACCCAGGAGGCAGAGGTTGCTGTGAGCCGAGATTGTGCCATTGCATTCCAGCCTGGGCAACAAGAGCGAAACTCCGTCTCAAAAAAAAAAAAAAAAAAAGAGAGAGAGAGAGAGAAATTGCAACAGAGGATATGTGGCTCACAAAGCCTAAAATATTTACTCTGGTTCTTTATAGAAAAAGTTTGCTAACACCTGATGTAAAACACGTAATTCAGGGCCTGCTTGTGGCAGGTGCTGAATGAACACAGTTGCTGTCATCATGATCATCATCATCATTATCATCATCATTTGTGTGTATTATTAGTTCAGCAATCAGGTGCCCCATGCTCTGTAAGAGGAGGCCCCAAGAGGAACAGGGCTGAGCCGGCATATCCTGCACACCCAGCATAGCGCCACACACAGAGTCGGCCTTTGGAGCTGGGTGATCTCTGTCCAAAAGACCCTTGGTCTGGTGGACTTTCTAATATACCATCAATATTCTTATTATTTATTAAGTTGACAAATAAAAATTGCATATAGAGTCCGGGCGTGGTGGCTCATGCCTGTAATCCCAGCACTTAGGAGGCCAAAGTGGGGGGATCACCTGAGGTCAGGAGTTCAAGATTAGCCTCGCCAATGTGACGAAACCCCATCTCTACTAAAAATGCAAAAATTAGCTAGGCATGGTGGCAGGTACCTGTAATCCCAGCCACTTGGGAGACCAAGGTAGGAGAATTGCTTGAACGCAGGAGACAGAGGTTGCATTGAGCCAAGATCATGCCACGGCACTCCAGCCTGGGTGACAGAGCGAGACTCTGTCTCAAAAAAAAGTTGTATATATTTATGGTGTACAACATGATGTTTTAATATATGTATATGTTGTGGAATGGTTAACAAGCTAATTAAGCATTAACTCACATACTTACCTTTTTTTTTGTGGTGAGAACACCTAAGGTCTGTTCTCTTAGCAATTTCTGAGTATATCACATATTGTTATTAACTATAGTTATCATGATGTACATTAGATTTCTTGAACTTAATTCTCCTGACTAAAACTTTGTAGCCTTTGACCAACTTCTTCCCACTGCCCCCTGACCACCGACCCCAGCCCTTGGCAACCGCCATTCTATGCTGCTTCTCTGAGTTTGACTTTCTTTTTTTGTTTTTGAGACAGAGTCTTGCTCTGTCACCAGGCTGGCATGCAGTGGTGCGATCTTGGCTCACCACAACCTCTGCCTCCCGGGTTCAAGTGATTCTTCTGCCTCAGTCTGCTGAGTAGCTGGGACTACAGGCGCGCACCACCACGCCCAGCTAATTTTTGTAGTTTTAGTAGAGGTGGAGTTTCACCATGTTGGCGAGGATGGTCTCAATCTCATGACCTCGTAATCCACCCACCTTGGCCCCCCAAAGTGCTGGGATTACAGGCGTGAGCCACCACGTCTGGCCCTGAGTTTGACCTTCTTAGATTCCACATTTGCTAAGTGCGAACACGCATGTTTGTCTTTTTGTGCCTGGCTTATTTCATTTAACATAATGTCCTTCAGGTTCATCCCTGTTGTTGTCGAATGACAGGATTTCCTGCTTTTTTGAGGCTAAATAATATTCCGCTGTGTATGTGGCCCACACAGTATTCCATTGTGTATGTGGCCCACATTATCTTTATCTGTTCATCTGCTGATGGACACTTAGGTTGCTTGCATACCTTGGTGATTATGGATAATGCCGCAGTGAACATGTGAATGCAGCTATCTCCTCTACACATTGATTTCCTTTCCTTTGGATGTATACCCAGTATTGGATTGCTGGATCATATGATAGTTGGTAGTTCTATTTTTTGAGATGGAGTCTGGCTCTGTTGTCCAGGCTGGAGTGCAGTGGCATGATCTTGGCTCACTCCAGCCTCCGCCTCCTGGGTTCAAGCAATTCTCCTGCCTCAGCCTCCTGAGTAGCTGGAACTACAGGCGCACAACACCATGCCCGGCTAATTTTTGTATTTTTAGTAGAGACGGGGTTTGCCATGTTGCCCTGGCTGGTCTCAAACTCCTGGTCTCAAGTGATCTGCCTGCCTCAGCCTCCCAAAGTGTTGGGATTACAGGCGTGAGCCACTGCGCCCTGTCCTATTTTTAGTTTTTTGAGGAACCTTCATACTGTTTTCCAAGTAATATTTAAACATTTAAATTTGCCAGGAAAATATGTCAGAAGCCTGTTGTCAGGGGTACCATGAGTCCATATAATGCCTTTATGTAAATTAGAAAACGTACCCTTTCCTTAAGACAATTTGTTATAATAAATACACTGATTCTCTTAGAATGAGGTGCTTTACTGCCAGGAAGTTGTAATAAATATACAAATCTACTCTGTATTCATTCTGAATGGGAACCCCCCCCCCATCCCCCCAGGATTGTGCAGTGCACCACCTGCATGGCTGTATATGGCAGCCCTGTTTATCAAAGAATGGTGAATCCACGTAAGTCCTGATTTCTATGTATCTGTTGTGTTAGAGTAAGGCCCACCTGTTAGGGGCCTCCTTATGCATAGCCATGACTTTGCCCTCATCTGTGCTTCCTTGGGCTCCGTGGGCCAGCAGGCCCTGGGGCCTCCTTACCACCACCTTTGGGGCCTCACAGGCAGAGATGGAGTTGGTCCAGCATATTGGAATCCCTGCCAGTAAGATCATCTACGCCAACCCCTGTAAGCAAATTGCACAGATCAAGTATGCTGCCAAGCATGGGATCCAGCTGCTGAGCTTTGACAATGAGATGGAGCTGGCAAAGGTGGTGAAGAGCCACCCCAGTGCCAAGTAAGCTGAGAGCCACTCATGGGGAGGCTGGGCTGCTGGGAGGCTGGGCTGCGGAGTGAGGGCCAGGGTGGGGTGAGGGAGTGGAGCTGGGGCAGGTCACCTTGTCCTGGACCCAGCCACAGTCACACAGGAGGTTGGGCCTGGTACTCCTGGACTGGACCCAGGATGCTAGGATCTAGCTAGAACAAAAGCAGAAATAACTGGTTAAAGCCCCAGGCAGAGTGAGACCCATGGTATTACGGAGGCCAAAGTCACAGGCTTGAGAGAGCTGAAGAAGTGGTCAGGAAAGCTTCATGAAGGAAGTGGCATTTGAAGTGGGCCTTGAGGAATGAAAGGAATTTGGAGAGGGCATAAAGAGTGAACTGCATAAGCAAATGCATTGAGATTGCAAACAGCATGGGGTGTTCAAGGGTAAGCAGAAACTTGGTGTGGATGCAGCATGCTCTGTGTGGAGGGTGAAGGACATATTGGTTGGGGGCAGGGACCCGATGCAAATGGACTTTGGAAGGGGTCAGGGTGGATGCTTTGCTCTGGCTGTGCCTTTTACATGATTACTGGACAGCCTTGGACTTCTCAGGAGGGACCTTGGGGTGAGGGGCGGGGCCAGGTGATGGGCCACTCTAGTCCATCCAAAGCAGCTTCCATCATGATATTAATGGGTTCTCCTTAAGGCTTTGTTTAAAAATGATTCCTCTCATACATGACAAGTTTGAAAGCTCTGACTGATGTGAAGACTGATTTGGAGGGACTGGAGCTGCCCCAGGAAAGGTTGGTGAGGTCTGGACCAGGGCATGGGCTGCAGGGATGAGTCCTGGGACATTTAGGGAATGGAATAGACAGGACTTGCAGGTTGATTGGTTGTGTAGGGAGAGGGAGGGGGTCAGGGAGTCTATGGGATTGGGTGGCTCTGAGCCATGTAGTTCACAGCCCTTGATTGAGAGATGTGGCTGGGGCGGGGCAACAGGGTTTGTCCAGCAGAGAGGCACTGCGTGTCTCATCAGGATGGTTCTGTGCATTGCTAACGATGACTCCCACTCCCTGAGCCGCCTGAGCCTGAAGTTTGGAGTGCCACTGAAATCCTGCAGACACCTGCTTGAAAGTGCCAAGAAGAGCCATGTGGAGGTGGTGGGTGTGAGGTGAGCACTGGGAAAACCCCTACTGTCCCCACCCACACCAGGCTCCTGGCTCTTTCCCAGGAATTAATTTTATATGAGACTTTCCCCAGGGCCTCCCAGCAGGGCCTGTCCCTGGGCCTGGAATTCCGCCATTTGAGAATTTCCTCTGAAAAGGAAGTTTGGAATGGCCCCTTCCCCAACCCCAGGGTCCCCAGAAGTTCTCGTCCCAGGAAGTTCCATCCAGGGACCTGGCTTTGAGGGTGTTTTACCAGCCTGTAGGACAAAGGTCGTGCAGCTATACTCTTGAGAGGCCTCTTTTCTTTTCTTTTGAGACAGGGTCTCAGGCCAGGCGCGGTGGCTCATGCCTGTAATCCCAGCACTTTGGGAAGCTGAAGCAGGTGGATCATGAGGTCAGGAGTTCAAGACCAGCCTGGCCAACATGGTGAAACCCCATCTTTACTAAAAATACAAAAAAAGTTAGCTGGGCATGGTGGCATGCCTGTAATCCCAGCTACTCAGGAAGCTGTGGCAGGAGAATTGCTTGAACAGGAACCCAGGAGGAGGAGGTTGCATTGAGCCGAGATCATGCCTCTGCACTCCAGCCTGGGCTACAGAAGGAGACTCTATCTAAAAAAAAAAAAAAAAAAAAAAAAGAGAGAGAGAGACAGGGTCTTACTCTGTCACCTTGGCTGGAGTGCAGTGGCATAATCATGGTTTTCTACAGCCTTGACCTCCCAGACTCAAGCAATTCTCTCTCCTGCCTCAGCCTCCCAAAGTATCTGTGACCACAGTGTGTGTCACTACACCTGATTAATTTTTGTTTATTGTAGAGATAGGGTCTCGGCTGGGCGTGGTGGCTCACGCGTGTAATTCCAGCACTTTGGGAGACTGAGGCAGGCAGATCATCTGAGGTCAGGAGTTTGAGACCAGCCTGGTCAACATGAGGAAACCCCGTCTCTACAAAAATACAAAAAAAAAAAAATTAGCTGGGCATGATCGTGCGTGCCTATAATCCCAGCTACTCGGGAGGCTGAGGTGAGAGAATTGCTTGAATCTGGGAGACAAAGGTTGCAGTGAGCTGAGATGGTGCCATTGCACTCCAGCCTGGGCGACAGAGTGAGACTCCATCTAAAAAAAAAAAAGAGAGAGAGATGGGATCTCACTCTGTTGCCCAGGCTGGTCTCAAACTCCTGGGCTCAAGCATCCTCTTGCCTTAGCCTTCCAAAATGCTGGAATTACATGTATGAGCCACTGCACCCAGCTGTGTGCCTCTTCTCTTACAGGGATATGGAAGGAGTAATAATGATCTACCTAATGAACAATGAACTACCTAATACAGGCTTCGTTTATTCTGTACTTAGGATGTGCCAGGTGCTGTGCTAAGTGCTTCACGAGCATGATCTCACAGCCTTGTGTGGTGTGGGTCTTGTGTCCGTATTATAGGTGGGGAAACTAAAACAAAGCTGAGTAAGCTGCCAAGCCCACCCTGCTGACTGGGAGCACGGCCAGATCTGGTTGAGTTGGGGGCCCTGGCTCTCATCCCAGAAGTAGGGATGGGAGGAGCACCAAGTGCCAGGAGACCTTGGATTAAGCCTCCTGTTCAGTCTTCCCTTGCCATATGCCCTTGGCAACCCATTTAACATTTCAGGCCCTTAGTCACCACATCTGTAAAATGGGCACAGTGTGTCATGTACCTGCCCAACGTCACTCTTGGCTGGGGCTCAGGTGGTGGCACTCGGAGCCCTGCATGTCATCTGAGGCTCTTCCTCCCTTCCCAGTTTTCACGTTGGCAGTGGCTGTCCTGATCCTCAGGCCTACGCTCAGTCCATCGCAGATGCCCGACTCGTGTTTGAAATGGGCACCGAGCTGGGTCACAGGATGCACGTCCTGGACCTTGGTGGCGGCTTCCCTGGCACAGAAGGGGCCAAAGTGAGATTTGAAGAGGTAACCCTGGAGCTGGTAGTGTCGTGCTGGGTTCTATTTGGGGCGGATAGGGAGGGGTGAGATGATCGGAGGGAGACCACTGTGCGTGAGTCCTATGCACCACACGCAGTGCTTGGTGCTTACCTAGGTGATCTCACTGCTTGTTAACCCTGTGCTACAGCTGAGCAAGCCGAGGCTCATAGAGGTTATGTCACTTTCTGAGCCCAAAGCAAAAACCCAGTTCTGCGTACCATGCACTTCCCCAGCCAGTTTGAGGCATAACCAGGACACATTTACATAAGTCTTAAGGCTCTTTAAGGGGCGGGACAGGTCTATTCACACTCAGATGGGCTGATGAGAAATCGGGTGAGAAGGCAGGGAAAGGAAAACCAACCTTTGGTCCACTCCCTGGCTCTTCTCCTCCATTCCCTTTCACTGTGAGATGAAGTCAAGAAAAATGTGTCCTAGTAGTTCCCACTCCAACCACTAGAGGACGCCTCTTCCTGGAAGGCACCTCCTTCAGGAATACCGACATCTAGGAATTGACCCTGCAGAAATAATTTGCCTCAAAGATGGCTGTTTTAGCTTTGTTCATAACAGAAGTCCAGTGGACTTCCCTGGTCCATCTTATACTCAGGAGTAGTGAAATTATGGTACATTCTTTTGATGAAAACATTTACTCAATGGGGGCAGGTCATTCACAGTCTATTAAGTAAAACAGGTTATCAAAACATATACAGAGACCTATCATGCTTATAATAAAAAATAGCATTTGTATAAAAAATAGTTAAAGACACTACTGCAAAAAGTTAACAATAATTAGATTCATCTAGATGATAGAATTAGAAGTGACTTTATCTTCTTTTTCCTTTTCTGTATTTTCTGAATTTTCTGTAATCAAGAGTATAACAATTGACCCTTGAACAACGCAGGGCTTAGGGGCACCGACACCCTACACACTTAAAAATCTGCATGTAACTTTTGATTCCCCCAAAGCTTAGCTACTAATAGCCTACTTTTGACAGGAAGCCTTATTAATAACCAACAGTTGATTAACAGATATTTTGTGTGACATTTTTATATACTGTATTCTTTTCTTTCTTTTTCTGTCTTTTTTTTTTTTTTAAGGTGGAGTATCACTCTGTCATCCAGGCTGGAGTGCAATGGCGTGATCTCGGCTCACTGCAACCTCCGCCTCCTGGGTTCAAGTGATTCTCCTGCCTCAGCCTCCCGAGTAGCTGGGACTACAGGCGCCCGCCACCATGCCCAGCTAATTTTTATATCTTTAGTAGAGACAGTTTCATCAGGTTGGCCAGGCTGGTCTCAAAATCCTGACCTCAGGTGATCACCCACCTCAGCCTTCCAAAGTGTTGTGGTTACAGGTGTGAGCCACTGCACCCGGCCAACTGTATTCTTACAATAAAGTAAGCTAGAGGAAATACAATATCTTTTTTTTTTTTTTTTTTTTTTTCAGACAAGGTCTCTCTCTGTCACCCAGGCAGGAGTGCAGTGGCACGATCTTGGCTCACTGCAACCTCTGCTTTCTGGGTTGAAGTGATTCTCGTGTCTCAGCCTCCCAAGTAGCTGGGAGTACAGGCACATGCCACCATGCCCAGCTATTTTTTTGTATTTTTAGTAGAGACAGCGTTTTACCATGTTGGCCAGGCTGGTCTCAAACTCTTGACCTCAAGTGATCTGCCCACCTCAGCCTCCCCAAATTCTGGAATTATAGGTGTGAGCCACTATGCCCAGCCAGAAATAAAATGCTATTAAGAAAATCATAAGGAAGGGAAAATGTATTGACTATTCATTAAGTGGAAGTGGATCATCATAAAGGTCTTTATCCTCATTGCCTTCAAGCTGAGTAAGCTGAGGAAGAGGAGAAGGAAGAGGAGGGCTTGGTCTTGCTGTCTCAGGGGTGGCAGAGGCAGAAGAAAATCCATGCATAAGTGGACCCACACAGTTCAAACCCGTGTTTGTGAGGGGTCAACTGTATTTAACAAACGGGTTATTTATGAAAGAAAGATCCACATCAGGGCTTCTGGAATCTGAGTACCAAGTGTGATATGAAGAGTACACCTTCCCATTGTGGGACCATGGAGGGGGTGATTTACACAAGCATGAGGCTCTCTAAAGCTCTGTCCCCCTCCTACCTTCTTGGGCAGCTGTCCACAGTTACCAGCTGGGGCCTCAGCGGCTGCCAAATCCTTCTTCCGGAAATCAAAGCAGCTTTCAAGAAATAGACCTGGAGCTGTAACAAGTCTTCAGCATAAAGCCTACATTTCAAACACATAATTGTCTCCCCATTCTCCTCCTACCAGATTGCTTCTGTGATCAACTCCTCCTTGGACCTGTACTTCCCAGAGGGCTGTGGCGTGGACATCCTTGCTGAGTTGGGACGCTACTATGTGACCTCGGCCTTCACTGTGGCAGTCAGCATCATTGCCAAGAATGAGGTTCTTCTGGACCAGCCTGGCAGGGAGGGTAGGTGCCAGGTGGGCAGTGGAGCCCTGTTCTCCCCTGAAGGTGGGGACAGTGGTTGACTGAGCAGGATCTGGTTTTAGATCCAGTGGCAGAGGATGGGGGATCTGGAGAATGGGTTCTTGCTTTAGGGAAACTTACAATCAGGTCACCCCACCTCAAGACGTTTATTTAGCATCTTTTTTCCTAGGCATGTTCATATTTTGTGAAGATTGAGAGCAAAACAACCTTAGAGAGAATAGATACTCTATGGACCCCATTTTACAGATGAGGAAACTGAGAGCCAGAGAGAATACAAGTGAATTGCTTAATAGCTAGTAAGAGCCTGCATTTGACCCCATGTCTGTTTCCTCTCCAACGTACAGGCTCCTACTCACCCTACTGCTTCTCATAATGTAATGAAAATAATTAATGACAGCTTATATTTGTTTGAGTCCACTTTAGAGATGACAACATAGGCAGGGGGAGGCTGAGTCATTAGCCCAAGGTCACATGGCTGATAAGGGGCAGTGCTGGGATTGAAGTTCAGATTAGGTTGACTCAGAGCTTCTGGGCCCCCCCCATCACCAACATCAGTGCTCTTCCCTGCTCTTCCAGATGAGTCCGGGACAGCTGCCTGTGCTTAACAGCTGTCAGGGACTCTGATCTTGAGGCTTTGCCCTCTGCTCTGGGACCCTCAGGCAGGAAAGCCTCAGGACTGTGCACTCTTCCCCAGAGAGAATTCATGTGGAAGGGCGGTGGGCTCCAGGTAGAATGCCCTGTTTACATACGTGGCATTCTTCTGGCTTCCTTTATAGACCTGGGGGATTGTCCCACCTAATCCGACCAAGAGACCTGGCTTCCCATTCTGGCTCATCCACTGCCCTATCATGTGCCTCTGAGCAAGTGTCTTAACCTTTTGGGGTCTTGAGTTTGGGTGGGCTGTTCTTCCTTTCCTGGAGCATCTAGGGGCTCAGAGGAAGGCAGGGGGAGTGCGTCCTGGGCAGGGTTGCTTGGCTGCAAGGGTGAGTGTTACCAACACGGCAGTGAACCCATGTCATTGGGAGGATGGCTGCTGGTGGCTTTTGTGGCAGGCCCCACCTCATGGTTGAGAAATGGGTAGCCATTTTGCTTCCTTGTGGAGCCCACTGCTGTGCCAGCTCCACTGCCACCCCCCCTCACATTGCTACTTGTGCTGCCCCTGACCCCTCCCCTCCTGCAGAGGAAAACAGTTCCGTCCCCAAGACTATCGTGTACCACCTTGATGAGGGCGTGTATGGGATCTTCAACTCAGTCCTGTTTGACAACATCTGCCCTACCCCCATCCTGCAGAAGGTAAGCTTACCCCATGTGGGCGCGTTTTCAATTTTGTGTGTGTATTTCAATAACATTGTTGTGTTTTTATCTAATTTTTAAAAAGTCAAACATATTTATTGTCGATAAGAGACAATAAGGATGACAGTTATCACCCATAATCCTACTATACAGAGAACGACTCTTTGAACATTATATATTTAAAAAGCTGGGGCTGGGCGCGGTGGCTCACACCTGTGATCCCAGCACTTTGGGAGGCCGAGGTGGGTGGATCATCTGAGGTCAGGAGTTCGAGACCAGCCTGACCAACATGGTGAAACCCCATCTCTGCTAAAAATAGAAAAGTAGCTAGCCATGGTGGCACATGCCTGTAATCCCAGCTACTCAGGAGGCTGAGGCAGGAGAACCACTTGAACCTGGGAGGCAGAGGTTGCGGTGAGCTGAGATTGTGCCATTGTGCTCCAGCCTGGGCAACAGAGCAAAACTCCCTCTCAAAAGAAAAAGAAAAGAAAAAAAGCCTTATACTTTTTTCATGACATTGGAATCATGTTGTTCTGTAACCTGCTTTGACAACGTGCTTTTTGATGACTCTGCAGTATTTTAACCAATCTAACTCTAGTGGTTGGACACTTGGTTTCCTCTTTTTGAGCATTGTGAATATACGTTGAGGTTACAGCTCTGGGGTAAATTCCTGGAAGTAGAAACAGTTCATCAACAGTGGGTTTTTCTATATTAACAGGGGAACAGGAATACATAAAACATTCCTCCTAGCCTGTGGAACCCAGCCCAGCGCCTCCAGCACCTTTAATGGGCATCTTTGAGAGGAGAAAGAAAACCAGACATCATTGTGTCTTCCCCGCTCCATTGTATCTTCTCATCTCTCTCTCTCTTTTTTTTTTTCTGAGATGGAACTTCTCTCTGACACCTGGGCTGGAGTGACACGATCTCAGCTCACTGCAACCTCCGCCTCCTGGGTTCAATTGATTCTCCTGCCTCAGCCTCCTAAGTAGGTGGGACTATAGGCGTCCGCCACCACGCACAGTTAATTTTTGTATTTTTAGTAGAGATAGGGTTTCACCAGGTTGTCCAGGCTGGTCTCGAACTCCTGACCTCAAATCATCCACCCACCTCGGCCTCCCAAAGTGCTGGGATTACAGGCACGAGGCACCACGCCCAGCCTCTTTCCATCTCTTGACCTTTGTGCAGCCCCTCTTCCTGGCAGGAAACTTTCCTTGTATGCCTTGAAGTGCCTAACTAGCACTCAATATGTTTTTCCTTCCCTTCCCATCCTATCCAGTTTTTCAAGACTCAATTAGAGGGGTCTTGAAAATCAATTCCACTTTGTGGCTTTTCCTGCCCATTATCCCTCTGTCAGCCTAGGGAACCCCTCTCTCCCTCCCTCCTTCCTCCAGGTGCCCAGGCACCATGGATGTGCTTGATGGAGCTTCACTCCATGGTTAAATGTGGTTACATCCGCTGGTTGGAGTAGGCCTCCCAAAGGGGCTGAGGAATGCTGAGTTCTCTACTCTGACACACTAGCATTGCTCGCATTCCTGTGGTAGCCCACATCCTACTGCACTGAGAAGGGACCAGGCCGCCCAGGTTACAGAGCGGGCAGCTGCTGCATCCCTGTTACTCTGCCCCTCCAGTCCCCGCCTTGCTGTTGCATGCTGGCTCTCACCCGCTCTCCACGCCCTTCATCGGCTCCTCAGAAGAGGAGATGATGGTCCCAGTCCACTGCCATGCCCTCCACCAGGTTCTCTGCTTTGGCTGATCTCTAGTTGGCATTCCTGACTTGGGCACCGGGATGTTTGACTCTCTTTGTGGTCTGTGCTGTTCCTTCTCTGGACGATGCTGCAGTTTCTTCCTTTAGGCTCTCAACTGCTTTCCAAGTCTGGCCACGTGAGCACCTCCAGAGTGGGGCCTATAGCCTGGCAGGGGAATCAGACAGTGCATAGATGACAATACACATAATAAGTTAACTCCTCTGGTGCTGGGAGTGTGTGTCAGAGGGATTCACCCTGGCTGGGGGTATCTGCACCTTCTTCTCAAGGAAGGTCCCCTTACAAGTATAATAGTTATGACATCTTTCTTTGCATACCTGCTCTTTCTTCCCTGGGACTTTGTGTTTATACTTCGGTATAAAAAGTTGTATGAGGACGGGTATGGCGGCTCAAGCCTGTAATCTCAGCAATTTGGGAGGCCGAGGTGGGTGGGTCACCTGAGGTCAGGAGTCGAGACCAGCCTAGCCAACATGGTGAAACCCCGTCTCTATTAAAAATGCAAAAATTAGCTGGGCATGGTGGTGCATGTCTGTAATCCCAGCTACCCAGGAGGCTGAGGCAGGAGAGTCACCTGAGCCCAGGAGGTGGAGGTTGCAGTGAGCCGAAATTGCACCATGCACTCCAGCCTAGGCAACAGAGTATGAGTCTGTCTCAAAAAAAAAACCAAAAAACAAAAAACAGTTGTATGAAAATGTATAATCCTTGGCTCAAGGTATACTTCTTATCATTGCACCATGCTTGGCCCTTTATTTGTGTGTTTTTTATTTTATATTTTATTTTCATTATTTTTTGAGACAGAGTCTCATGCTGTTGCCTGGGCTGGAGTACAATGGTGTGATCTTGGTTCACTGCAACCTCTGCCTCCCGGGTTCGAGCGATTCTCCTGCCTCAGCCTCCCGAGTAGCTGGGATTACAGGCGCCTGCCACCACGCCCAGCTAATTTGTTGTATTTTTAGTAGAGATGGGGGTTTCACTATGTTGGCCTGGCTCGTCTTGAACACCTGACCTTGTGATCTGCCCGCCTTGGCCTCCCAGTGTTGGGATTACAGGTGTGAGCCACTGCACTCATCCTGTTTTTATTTTTATAAATTCAGCATATAATTCAGTACTCTCAAAGCAGTATGCTCAACATTCAAAGCACCGTGTTGAGGCCTGCAGAGGAATTGTCTGTGCTTTGGAAATACAATCCTGTTGGATAGAAACACGTGTGTGTGTGTGTGTGTGTAGTGTGTGTGTGTGTAGTGTGTGTGTGTAGTGTGTGTGTGTGTAGTGTGTGTGTGTGTGTACTGTGTGTGTGTGTAGTGTGTGTGTGTAGTGTGTGTGGTGTGTGTGTGTGTAGTGTGTGTGTGTGTAGTGTGTGTAGTGTGTGTGTGTGTAGTGTGTGTGTGTAGTGTGTGTGTGGTGTGTGTGTGTGTAGTGTGCGTGTGTGTGTGCGTGTGTGTAGTGTGTGTGTGTAGTTGTGTGTGTGTAGTTGTGTGTGTGTAGTGTGTGTGTAGTGTGTGTGTGTAGTGTGTGTGTGTGTGTAGTGTGTGTGTGTGTGTGTGTGTGTGTGTGTGTGTGTGTGTGTGTGTGTGTGTGTGTGTGTGTGTGGTGTGTGTGTGTAGTGTGTGTGTGTAGTGTGTGTGTGTAGTGTGTGTAGTGTGTGTGTGTGTAGTGTGTGTGTGTAGTGTGTGTGTAGTGTGTGTGTGTAGTGTGTGTGTGTGTAGTGTGTGTGTGTAGTGTGTGTGTAGTGTGTGTGTGTGTAGTGTGTGTGTAGTGTGTGTGTGTGTAGTGTGTGTGTAGTGTGTGTGTGTGTGTAATCAGTATACAAGCTACAACCATGTATGAGAAAAGTACAGAACAAATATTACTGGAACTTAAAAAAAATTTTAGTACTATACATGTTTCTAAAAAATAAAGAACTTGAAAAATCACAATTCCATTATCAAATTAAAAAATGAATAATTTCATAGTATCCTGCATCATCAGTGTTGAGATATCAACTGTCTCATAATGGTTTTCATACTAATTTGCTGAAATCAGAAGGCAAAGAAGGTCTGCATGGTGCATTTGGTTGCCATGTCTCTTTCTCTCTCTTTTTTTTTTTTTTGAGACAGAGTCTTGCTCTGTCACTTAGGCTAGAGTGCAGTGGTGTGATCTCGGCTCACTGCAACCTCTGCCTCCCGCGTTCAAGCGATTCTCCTGCCTCACCCTCCCGAGTAGCTGGGATTACAGGTGCATGCCACCACGCCTGTTTAATTTTTGTATTTTTAGTAGAGACAGGATTTCACTATGTTGGCCAGGCTGGTCTCGAACTCCTGACCTCAAGTGATCCACCTGCCTCAGTCTTCCCAAGTGCTGGTGTGAACCACTGCACCGGTGCCATGTCTCCCTCTTAACCCATTGGTTTCCCCACATTCTTTTTTTTTTCTTTTTCTTTTTTGTAGAGATGTGGTCTTGCTATGTTGTCTAGGCTGGCTGAGAACTCCTGGCCCCAAGCGATCGTCCAGCCTCAGCCTCCCAAATGCTGGGATTTCAGGTGTGAGCCACTGTGCCTGGCCCGCACTCTCTTTTTGAATCTAATTTTTTTTTCGGTAGTTTTAAACTGAGTTACTTTTCCTGTGGAGTTTCCTGCATCTTAGATTTTCCTGATTGGTGAATTTCCTGAACTTCCCTTTGGATCTTTTGAACATGTTTCTCTGCCTGGTATTTTTTTTTTTTTTGAAATTAGGTAGATTTAACAGTTTGAATAGCATCTCAATCAGCTCTGGAATAAAAATGCTCCATGGGAGATCTTGTCTTTGTTTTCTTTTTAGCGTAACAAGCATCCTTATCATTTAACCTACGTCGCCTTCCATGCAAAGTCCTCACTATCTCGACTCATGCATTATCATTCTCTGGTTTCCTTTCTTTCAGCATAGGTTTATCACGTCTAAATCTATTCTTCGAGTGTATTTATAAGTTATTGTGTTTGTTTTTTGCTTTATTAAAGGGTACTTTGATGCATGTAATCTTTCTGGGCTTTTCTCCCTTCACATCACAGTCTAAGAGCCACCCACCCTGCTGCATGTCTTAGAGTCCATTCATTCCATTCTGCGTAGCACTCTTTCGGTGAGTATGCTGCAGTTTATTTGTCCATTCTCCTCTCAAGGCATTTGGACTGTCTCTGGGTTTTTGCTACTGTGAATACTGTCACTGTGAATTCTTGTTCCTCTCTCTCTGATGAGTGAGCAAGGAGTGCCATGGCTGACCATAGGGCATGTGAATGTTTGGCTTCATGAGACAGTGCCAAACAGTTTTCTGAAGTGTTGTACTGACAATCCCACCAGCAATGTGTAAGAGACTCGGTGGATCTGCGTTTCCCCAGCACGGGGTACTGCCAGACTGAAAACATCTTCCCGGTGGAATGGATGTAAAATGGCATCTCATTATGTCTTGATTTGCATTTCCCTGATCACTAGCAAAGCTGGACATCTCTTTGTATACTTACTGGTCAAATGTGTTTCCAGGAACTTCTTCCAGGGCCTTTAAGAGTTGGCATTGCCCTTCATGTCTGAACTTCTCCACCGACTGGTCTGTACCCTCTGCCCCTGCTCACTCAGCTCCCTTAGCCTTCCAGAATCTCCAGTTGGGTATCTCTTCCACCATGCCACAGAAGATGCTCTTGAAAGTCACTTCCATGCTACTAGCTCTTCCATGTTGCTCTTCTGTCCCAGCAGCTGGTCCTCCTGTGTTTTCACACTCTCCTCTCCTGGCTTCTGTGGCAACATCCTGGGCCTTGGCTACTCTTCTGCTGTTCCCACCTTGTCTCACTGGCACTTCTCCTGCTTACCCTTTAAGTGTTGACTGTCTCGGCCTCAGTCTTTGATCTTCTCTATGTGCGCTTCCTAGGTAAATGCTTCCAGACTGAGGCTCTTAGTATCTCTCATCACTCCCCAAAATTTCTATCTCTATCCTGGATCGCACCCCTGAGCTCCAGACTTGCACATCCAATTACCCACTTGACATTCCTACTGGGCTTTCACAGACATCTCAAATTAAACTTGTTCAGAACCGAACTCTTGATTTCCAACCCCAAACTTCTCTCGGTAAATAGCACTGCCACTAGCCAACTGTTGAAGCTAAAAAAGTCGGCATTATTCTTGATTCTTGCTTTCCCTCTCCTTCCATATGCAATCTACCTAGAATTCTTGAGTATAGTTCCAAAATACGTTTTGAATTTAGTGAATTCTTTCTCTGTCACCACCCTAATGCAAGCCACCATTGCCTCCTGCTTGAGCTACTGCAGTAACTATTAACTGGTTTTCTGCCCCCTACTCCTACCTGCTTACCACCCATTTTCCAGCTGCAGACAGAGCGATCTTTTAAAATCCCAAAGATGATGGCCCTCCTCTGCTTGACACCATCTGTGGCTTCCCATTGCTCTCAGAATAAAACCTAGACTCTTTATCACAACCAGCAAGGCTCCCAGCATCTTCCCAGCCACCTCTGCCCTCACTCCTTCCCCTGTTTTCAGCTCTACTCACCTGCTTCAGTCTCACTGGCCTCCTTTCTGTTTCTGTAACACCTAAGTTGTTTCTGCTCTCAGGGCCTTTGCATTCACTCGCTTGTAATGCTCTTCCACTCGCCCCTGAGACAGCTGCTATATTCTCTTTCTTTATGTTTCAGCTCAGATGTCACTTCCTCAGAGAGATCTTTCCTGACTGCCCTCTCTAAAGTGGGCTCACCTCCCCCTAGTCAGATAATTTTGACACCCCTGCTTATTTTCTTCATAATGTATCATACTCTGTTAGTTATCTTGTTGTTTTTATTTACTTGCCTATAGTCTGTCTTCTCCATTAGCAGGTAGGCTTTATGAGTGCAGCCACCTTGTCCAGTTAGTTTCCTCTGAGTTCCCAGCACCAGACACAGTGCCTGGTACATAGTAGGTGCTCACTAAATATCTGTTGAATGAATTGTGAATGAATGAATCATTCATTCAATGAATGAATCATTCAATAAATCATTCAAATAAACCCCCTCAAGGGTCTCACATCTGTTCATATCTGTTTCCCTAGCACAGAACCTGGCACAGAGTAGGTGCTCAGTATATGTTGGAATTGAATAGATTTTTTTTTCTTTTTGAGATGGAGTCTCACTCTCTTGTCCAGGCTGGAGTGCAGTGGTGTGATCTTGGCTCACTGCAACCTCTGCCTCCTGGGTTCAAGCAATTCTCCTGCCTCAGCCTCCCAAGTAGCTGGGATTACAGGCGTGTGCCACCACACCTGGCTAATTTTTGTACTTTTAGTAGAGATAGGGTTTCACCATGTTGGCCAGGCTGGTCTTGAACTCCTGACCTCAAGTGATCTGCCTGCCTCAGCCTCCCAAAGTGTTGGGATTACAGCCTCCACTCCCAAGCTGAATTGAATAGATTTTTAAAAATTATACAAGCAACTTAAAATTTACAGGAACTTTTTAAAAAAGAAAAAGAAAAAAAATCCTCTGCAATCCTCTACCCTAATGCAACTCTATTCATTTATCTCTAATGACACTTCCTCTTTTACTGTATGCATTCAGTGTTGCATTGTTGCCAACCTCACATATATACTGGTGGCAGCTAAAGTCATTGTGCACTTATGGTAACAGGTGCTATACTAAGCATTTTATGTGGCACTAGCCTCTTCACTTTTACAGTAATTTTGTAAGGTAGCTACAGTCATTTGTCGCTTAATGACTGGGATGTGTTCTGAGAAATGCATCCTTAGGCAATTTTGTATAGCCTATAGCAGTAGGCTATATGGTTGGTATACCCTACTGATCCCAGGTTACAAACCTGTATGGCATGTTATTGTACTGAATACTGTAGGCAGTTGTAATACAATGGTAAGTATTTGTGTATCTAAACATAGAAAAGGTTTGGTATGTTGATATGCAGTAGCTTTGAAGGTCTCTAACAAAAAAAAAAAAAGAGAAAAGGTTTGGTATGGTATGAAAGATAAAAAATGGTACATCTGTATAGGACACTTACCATGAATGGAGCTTGCAGGACTGGAAGTTGCTCTGGATGAGTCAATGAGTGAGTGCCTTAGTTACTGTAACTTACTTACTTTATAAACTTTTAAAAACTTTTTGACTATTGTTATTTTTTTTTTTTTTGGCTGGAGTCTCACACTGTTGCCCAGGCTGGAGTGCAGTGGTGCGATCTTGGCTCACTGTAACCTCTGCCTCCCGGGTTCAAGTGATTCTCCTGCCTCAGCCTCCTGAGTAGCTGGGACTACAGGTGCGTGCCACCACGCCCAGGTAATTTTTGTATTTTTAGTAGAGACGGGGTTTCACCATGTTGGCCAGGCTGGTCTGGAACTCCTGACCTCAGGTGATCCACCTGCCTTGGCCTCCCAAAGTGTTGGGATTACAGGCATGAGCCACCGTGCCCAACCAACTTTTTGTTTCATAATAATGCTTAGCTTAAAAAACAAATGTGTTGTATAGCCATATCAAAACATTTTCATTCGTCATGTCCTTATTCTATAAACTTTTTTCTTTTCTTTCTTTTTTTTTGAGATTGGGTCTTGCTCTGTAGCCCAGGCTGGAGTACAGTGCCACAATCCTGCAGCCTCAACCTCCTCCTGCCTCAGCCTCCCAAGTAGCTGGGATTACAAGCATGTGCTACCACACCCAGTTAATTTTATTTATTTATGTTTTTAGAGACAGGGTCTCTTGTGTTGCTCAGGCTGGTTTTGAACTCCTGGGCTCAAGCGATTCTCCTACTTCATCCTCCCAAAGTGTTTGTATTAAAGGTGTAAGCTACCACACCTGGACTATAAGCCTTTTTTTTTTTTTGAGACGGAGTCTCTCAGGCTGGAGTACAGTGGTATAATCTCGGCTCACTGCAAACTCCATCTCCCAGGTTCAAGCGATTCTCCTACCTTAGCCTCCTGAGTACCTGGAATTACAGGCATACACCACCACACCCAGCTAATTGTTTTTTTGAGATGGGCTTTTGCTCTTGTTGCCCAGGCTGGAGTGCAGTGGCACGATCTTGGCTCACTGCAACCTCCACCTCCCAGGTTCAAGTGATTCTCCTGCCTCAGCCTCCCAAGTAGCTGAGATTATAGGCATGAGCCACCACGCCCAGCTAATTTTTGTATTTTTTTGAAGTAGAGACAGGGTTTCACCATGTTGGCCAGGCTGGTCTTGAACTCCTGACCTCAGGTGATCCACCTGCCTCCCAAAGTGCCACTGCACCCTGCCTTTTCTTTTTTTTTGAGACAGAGTCTTGCTTTGTCACCTAGGCTGGAGTACAACGGCACAATCTCGGCTCACTATAACTTCTGCCTCCTAGGTTCAAGCAATTCTCCTGCCTCAGCCTCCCAACTAGCTGGTACCTGCCACCACACCTGGCTAATTTTTGTATTTTTAATAGAGATGGGGTTTCACCATGTTGGTCAGGCTGGTCTCGAACTTCTGACCTCAGGTGATTTACCTGCCTCAGCCTCCCAAAGTGCTGGGATTACAGGTGTGAGCCACCACACCCAGCTTCTGAGTACCTGGGATTACAGGCATACACCACCACATCAGCTAATTTTTGTATTTTTAGTAGAGATGGGGTTTTACCATTTTGGCCAGGCTGGTCTCAAACTCCTGACTTCAAGTGATCGGCCTGCCTTGGACTCCCAGAGTCCTGGGATTACAGGTGTAAGCCACTGTGCCCGGCCTATATTCAATTTTAAAAACTCTTTTCTAGGGCTGGGCATGTTGAAGTGGTGCTCCAGGCTGGAGTGCAGTGGTGCGATCATTGCTCACTGTAATCTCAAACTCCTGGGTCCAGGTGATCCTCCTGTTGCAGCCACCCAAATAGCTGGGACTAATGGCACATGCCTCCATACCTGGCTATTTTTTTTTTTTTTAAGAGATGAAGTCTCACTATATTACCCAGGCTGGTCTTAAACTCCTGGCCTCAAATGATCCTCCTGCTTTGGCCTCTCAAAGTGTTGGGATTACAGGCGTGAGCCACCGTGCCCATCCTAAAAACCATTTTCTTATGATGCGTCCCTAAAATAGAATTACTGAGTAAAAAGATATGAGCATTTTTAGCCCTCTTGATACATACTGGCAGATTTTATTTCCAAAAGCTTGGACTAATATATTACCAGTTGTGTCCATTTCACAAAAAGTTCACAGGCATTGCTTGCTATGACCTTTTTCTTGTTGGCTAATTCATCTGAAATGGCATACCTGTTTCCTTTTTTTTTAAATTTTAGTTTGAGACAGAGTGTCACTCTATCTCCCAGGCTGGAGTGCAGTGGTGTGATCTTGGCTCCCTGCAACCTCTGCCTCCTGGGTTCAAGCAATTCTCCTGCCTCAGCCTCCCAAGTTGCTGGGATTACAGATGTGCACCACCATGTCTGGATAATTTTTGTATTTTTAGTAGAGACCAGGTTTCATCATGTTGGCCAGGCTGGTCTTGAACTCCTGACCTCAGGTGATCTGCCTGCCTCAGCCTCCCAAAGTTCTGAGATTCAGGTGTGAGCCACTGCACCCAGCCATTGTTTCTTTCATTTCTATATCTTTGACAAGGATAAAGCATTGTGTTTTTGTTTGTTGTTTTATTTCTTTTGATGTCAGTGCCTTTTTATATCCTCTGTTCAGTTAATTTGGGAGGTCTTAAAGTTTTTTCTTGCACATATAGATGAGCTTGCATATGCCTGTAAGCATGTATTTAATATGATGTTTGATGCAAATATTTTTTCAATCTGTTGGTCTATTATTTTAGTTTTGTTATTCTTTGTTATTTCATAGAAGTTTCGATACACTATTGTGTTTTAACTAAGTGGGCTGTAATTAATAGGAAATCTGTTTCTTTTGTGCTCTGCTGTTATAGAACTTTATGTATAGATTATCTTTATTTTATATATATATTTTTTTCTCTTATAGAAATAGAATGTTTGTTACAAAAAAAAATTGAACACAAACAGTAAAATAAAATGATTCACTAATCCCACCATTCAGAGATGACTCTTGTTAAAATGTACTTTGAATTCTACTTCTTTGGGGTTTAATGAGAATTTTATTTTATTTTAGAGTCACACTCTGTCACCATGGCCATCCATGGTGTCTCACTGTAGCCTTGACCTCCAAGGGTTAATCCATCCTTCCCATTCCAGCTTCTGAGTAGCTGGGATAACAGGCACATGCCACTATGCCCGGCTAATGTATGTACTTTTTGTAGGGATGGGGTTTTGCCATGTTGCCCAGGCTGGTCTTGAACTCCTTGCTATGATCTTTTGTTTAAGCAATCCTCCCACCTTGAGATTACAGGCATGAGCCACCACGCCTGGCCTGGTAATTTTTTTTAAAAGGTTGTCTAGTCTTGCTAAGAATAAATAAGACTTTTTGTTTACTAATGCCATGATTTAACCAATTTTAGCTGCTCTGAGACTAAAAGGTGTTTTGTTTAATATACTTCTAAAATATTAGAAATAATCAGAGCTGGGTGGGGGGGGAGAGACTAAGCCCAAAAACTTTAATTAACAATGCTGTAACATTTTGAAAGACCAATCTTGTTTCTGATTTCTACGTTTTAAAAAAGTGTCAAGTGCACTTTGTTTTTCACCTAAAAATTTTATATATTGTGGGCATATGTTTTTCTTTAAATAGTGGTATGTTAGATGGACTTTTTAATATATAAACATTTGAAATGTTCATTGAGTGCTCTAAAATGATATATACTTAGTGTATTAGTTTGTTCTCATACTGCCATAAAGGAATACCTGAGCGTGGGTAATTTATAAAGGAAAGAGGTTTAATTGACAGTTTCGCATGGCTAGGAAGGCCTTAGGAAACTTTCAATCATGGCAGAAGGGGGAAGCAGGCACATCTTACCTGGCTGCAGGAGAGAGAAGTGTGAAGGGGGGAACTTCCAAACACTTTTAAAACTATGACCTCTCGTGAGAACTCCCTCACTATCATGAGAACAGCATGGGGGAACCCCTCTTCATGATCCAGTCACCTCCCACCAGGTCCCTCACTCAATATCTGGGGATTACAATTCAAGATGAGATTTGGGTGGGGACACAAAACCAAACCATATCAGTGTGTAAAGATGTAATTCAACAAATGTGTATCAGCACTTCACAAATGCAAGGTACGATCGGGAGGAATTGAGAGGAGGCAAGTATCATGGGAGTTTTATGAGAATCTTGGGGGGGCAAAATTCAGGACAGTTACCCCAGTCCATGCAGAGAGATCTTTCTCTTATTGCCAAGATGGGGCTTTCTTACTTGCCATTCCATTTTATTCTAGTTTTTTATGCTTTCAAAAGTGTGACTCTGTCTAGAATGTATTACAGTAGCACTTACCAAGTGTGTACCTAGACTAATAAAATTACAAATGAAAGAGGAGACATTATAAGATACCACAGAAATACAAAGGATCATAAGAGACCACTGCTAGCATCAATAATTATACACCGACAAATTGGATAACCTAGGCAAAATGGATAAATTCTTAGACACATATTACCTACAAAGACTGAATCATGAAGAAAAATAAAATCTGAATAGAACAATAGTGAGTTAGGAGATTGAATCAGTAATCAAAAACCTCCCCAACAAAGAAAAGCCCAAGACCTGATGGCTTTACTGGTGAATTCTACCAAAAATGTAAAAAAGAATTAATACCAATCCTTCTTAAACTCTTCCATAAAACTGAAGCAGAGGGGAACACTTCCAAACTCATTTTACAAGGCCACAATTGCCTTGACACCAAAGCCAGACAAATACACCATAAGAAAAGAAAATTACAGGCCATGTTCACATAGATGCAAAAATCCTCAACAAAATACTAGCAAACTCATTTTTGAGTTTTAAGAGTTCTTCATATATTTTGGATAGCAGTCCTTTATCAGATGTGTCTTTTGAAAATATTTTCTCCCGGTCTATGGCTTGTCTTCTTGTTCTCTTAACACTGTTTCTTTTTTTTTTTTTTTTAAATACAGTGTGGCTCTGTCACCCAAGCTGTAGTGCAGTGGTGAGATCTCGGCTCACTGCAACATTTGCCTCCCAGGCTCAAGTGATTCTCCTGCCACAGCCTCCTGAGTGGCTGGGATTACAGGTGTGCACTACCAAGCCTGGCTAATTTTTCTATTTTTAGTAGAGACGGGGTTTCACCATGTTGGCCAGGCTGGTCTTGAACTCCTGGCCTCAAGTGATCCACCTGCCTTGACCTCCCAAAGTGCTGGGATTACAGGTGTGAGCCACTACACCCAGTGACACTGTCTTTTGCAGGGCAGATTTTTTTTTTTTTGAGACAGTTTTGCTCTTGTTGCTGGAGTACAATGGTGCCATCTCAGCTCACTGCAACCTCTGCCTCCTGGGTTCAATTGATGTTCCTGCCTCAGCCTCCTGACTAGCTGGGATTACAGGCATGTGTCACCATGCCCAGCTAATTTTGTATTTTTAGTAGAGACAGGGTTTCTCTATGCTGGTCAGGCTGGTCTTGAACGCCTGACCTCAGGTGATCCGCTTGCCTCGGCCTCCCAAAGTGCTGAGATTACAGGCGTGAGCTATCATGTCCAGCCGAGCAGAAATTTTTAATTTTAATGAAGTACAGTTTATCAATTTTTTCTTTTATGGATTGTGCCTTTGGTGTTGTGTTTTTTTGTTTTTTTCAGTAGTGCTTATTACCTTCTAACATACTATACAATTTACTTGTCGTTTGCCTTCTCCCTGCTAGACTGTAAACCCCATGAGGACAAGGACCTTTGTGTATTTTATTCATTGGTGCGTCCCAAGCATACAAAACAGTGATTATCGACATATGTGTTAAATGACAACCTAATTCTGAACTGGATTTTTCTTTTGGAGTGTATGCTGAATCACGGTAGCACTGACCTTCGGTTTTGATATCTGTGTCAACATGGAGAATCCAATAGGATACCCTTATGTAAAGCAGAGAACCCAAAAGAAGTACATCCTCAGTTTAAGGGTGAAAACTGAGGATGAAAAAAGCCCAACTGGAGAAAAAAGCCCATCCTACAGAGAAGGACAGTAAGAAAACTTCCCCGTTTTGATCTTGGTAGTGATTGGAAGAAAGCAAAATGTTGAGATTTTGCAGCCACAAGCCAGTTTCTCTTGGGCTTGTGGCCCAAATTCACATTAACTATGGTCTGAAAAACCTCGAGTCTCAAAATAATTTCATCTGGCAGAAGCAAACAAATTCTCTCTGGAGGAGGAATCTTCAATTTAGGCTTCTCACAGATAAGGTTTCAAAGATAAGAATTCTCACAGATAAGGTTTCAAAGTACCTGAGCTCACAGTCAAAAAGCAGTCAAAAATCACAACATACGGATGGGTGTGGTGGCTCACCCCTGTAATCCCAGCACTTTGGGAGGCCAAGGCAGGCAGATCACCTGAAGGCAGGAATTTGAGACCAGTCTGGCCAACATGGTGAAACCCTGTCTCTACTAAAAATACAAAAATTAGCTGGGCATGATGGTGAGTGCCTATAATCCCAGCTACTCAGGAGGCTGAGGCAGGAGAATTGCTTGAACCTGGGAGGCAGACATTGCAGTGAGCTGAGATCATGACACTGCACTCCAACCTGGGCAACAGAGCGACACTCTGTCTTAAGAAAAAGAAAATCACAACATACAAAGAAACAAGTCACTATGAGGAAGAGCCACAAAAGCAATAGGTAGCAGATCAGACCTACATTTACTTCATATATTGCAATTATCAGGTGCTAACATTCTTTTACAATGTTTGAAGAAATAAGAAATTGAAAATATGACCGAAGAATAATATGTGAATATAAAAATATGTTGTAGCAGATTTTAAAAAGGATTAAATAGAACTTCTAGAAATGAAAAATATAAAAATTGAAATTATGGCCAGGGTAAGCAGCATATTAGAGACAACAGAAGAGAGAATGAGAGAATGGGAAGATCGAGTTGAAGAAAGTATCCAAATGTAGCACAGAGATAAAAAGATATAAAATAGGAAAGGCTAAGGAAGTGGTACATAGAGTGAGAAGGAGTAATGTCCAATCACAGTTTCAGGAAGAGATTGTATCAGGATACAGATACCACACTAGTAATTTCAACAGGAAAATTTTAACATAAAGAATAGTTAACTCTAAAGGTGGTTAATTACAATTACTAAAAGGGGTAAAATCAGCTACTAACCCTGATCCTGAGGGAGAGTGAACAAGGGAGGAACTTAGAAACACAGGGAAGGAGAGTCCCATCCTCCAAGGCTGATATTGAAACCTTTGAGGAGAGGCTGCAGTGTCACAGAAACATGAAGTCTACCAGTGGCAGACTTGTCAGAGGGTGCCTACTGCAACAACCCATGCAGCACAGAAGCAGTCTGCTGCTGAGTGGAGGAGAGTCTTGCTGGAAGGTGCAGGCCAGGGCTGAACTGTGAAGGCCACTAAGGTGAATGCTACCATGTACTTGCTGGATAACTTAGGCAAGTTACTTAATCTCTCTGAGTCTTATTTCTCTAGCTTCTCCAGTTGGAAAATGAGGGGGCTGAACTTTAATTACTAATGTTGCTTCTTGTTTTGAAGTGAGGCCATTCCAGTGTATCTCCATGAAGTTAGAGTTGATTCCTTATTGAAATGGTCTGTCTTCATTGTGGGGTTTTGTTTAGATTTTTTTCTGTAGATTTGATCAAGAATAGATGCTATAGCTATTGAATGCCATGTTGAGATGTTAAAATGTAAATGTCTAGAGTAACCACTATAAGAATAGAAATAAGATAATATAACTTCTAACACAGAGGATAATTAAAATAGTTTAGTTTTGATACCAGCATAAAAAATAGACCAGCTAAGGCAAACTGGGAGGAATATTGAAACACATGTATAATTGATAAGAGATTAGTAGGCAAAATATATGAAGAATTCTTAAGTAATAAATAGAGACAAACAAGAATCTCAAGAAAATAAGGAAAAAAGCAACCCAATAAAAATACAGGCAAGAGACTTTACCAGGCAATTCACGAAAGAAAAATGAAAAGGTGCTCACTGGTAATCAAGAAAATGCAAATAAAAGTGAATATGAGATACCATTTCATACCAACTAGATAAGAAAAACATTAAAAGCATGATAATGCCAACTGTTGGTGAGGATATGGCATAGTTGGGTCTCTTAGGTACTGCTAGGTAGGAGTTGGTGTATCTCTACTTTGGGAAACAAGTAGGCATTATTCAGATAAATTTAAACATATGTATGCCCTATATTACAGCAAGTTCCTAGGCCTATATTGTAAAGAAACTCCTGGCATGCATGTTCAAGGAGATGTATCAGGATGTATATATTTTTATAATATAAAACACTGGAAATGATCTTAACGTTTGCTGGCAGGGTAGAAGATACATAAATGATGGTGTACTCCGTACAGTGAATTCTATGCAGCATATTGTGAACTTGTAGAGATTACGTACTCTACTTAAACTCTCTGAGCCTTATTTCTCTAATTTCTCCATTTGGAAAATGGCCGGGCTGAACTTTAGTGTATCTCAATGAAGTCAGAGTTGGATCCTTATTTAAAATAGTCTCTCTTTATTGTGGGGTTTTATTTTGTCTATAGTTTTAATAAAGAGTAGATGCTACAGGCTACTGAATTACCGGTATGTTGACATGTATTGGGAAAATTAAACTTGACCTGTAGATCTATATTTTCCATGTTATGATGAAGCCAGTGATTGACTTCTCTCCTGCTGTCTGCACCTTTCATTTTAGAGATAAATTATTTAACTATTGAAGATGACTGAATTTGGTTAGCTAAGATTTCATGTTGGGTTTTTGCCTATATATTCATGAATGAGATTTTGGCCATAGGATTTTTTTTTTCTTTTTGTGTGTTTCCCTTGTTTATCTCATTTTTGTCTTTTAAAATATTTCTGTACATTTGATGTAGTATAGGGATTATTGATTTACTCTTTTTTTTTTTTTTTGATATGGAGTCCTGCTCTGTTGCCCAGGCTGGAGTGCAGTGGTGTGATCTCAGTTCACTGCAACTTCCGCTTTCCAGGTTCAAATGATTCACCTGTCTCAGCTGAGATTACAGGCACTTGGCACCATGCCTGGCTATTTTTTTTTTTTTTTTGTATTTTTAGTAGAGACAGGATTTCACCATGTTGGCCAGGCTGGGCTTGAACTCCTGGCCTCAGGTGATCCACCCGCCTCGTCCTCCCAAAGTGCTGGGATTACAGGTGTGAGCCACCATGCCTGGCCTATGGAGTTATTCTTTAAAAGTTGAAGAATTATTTTGGGATTCCATCAAGGTCATGTACCTTTTTCAATGTTTGACCTTGTTTCTTCTGTGGATCTGTCAGACATATGTGCCTTTGAGGAAGGCAGCCAGGAGGCTCCTTGTCTGGGACTGCCCAGAGTTCTGCTACTAACTCCCCCTAGAGCCTGGGGCAGGCCACCTTCTCTCTCTGAGTTTTCTCATCTGTAAAATGGGAATGGAATCATGCCACCTGCCTCCCAGATAAGGTATGAAGTGGTGGTGATATGCTTTGTAAATGAGAAATCCCCTGCCCTCTCTCACAGAGGGGCCTAGTGGCTGGCAGACTGGGCATCTTAGATTTTTGCAGATGCTTGTCCATTTCAGACTTGGAAAGAAAGCTGAGATTTGCAAGCTTGTTGCCACAGCTTTTGGAATATTTATTTCACAGATTCCTTAAAAAAACAAAAGATAGGCTGGGCGTGGTGACTCATGCCTGTAATCCCAGCACTTTGGGAGGCAGAGGCGTGTGGATCCCCTAAGGTCAGGAGTTCAAGACGAGCCTGGCCAACATGGGGAAACCCTGTCTCTATTAGAAATACAAAAAGTAGCCAGGCGTGGTGGTGGGCACCTGTAGTCCTAACTACTCAGGAGGTTGAGACGGGAGAATCACTTGAACCCAGGAGGCAGAGGTTGCAGTGAGGTGAGATGGTGCCACTGCACTCCAGCCTGGGTGACAGAGCGAGCCTCCATCTAAAAAAAGAATAATAACAATAAAAATATAATAATGGCTTTAAATAGTAAAAGTGGGCCAGGCACAGTGGCTCATGCCTGTAATCCCAGCACTGTGGGAGACCAAGACGAGGCCGGGAGTTTGAGACCAGCCTGGCCAACATGGCAAAATGCTGTATCTACTAAAAATACAAAAATTAGCTGGGCGCGGTGGTGGGCACCTGTAATCCCAGCTATTCAGGAGGTTGAGACAGAAGAATCACTTGAACCCAGGAGGCAGAGATTGCAGTGAACCAAGATCGCACCACTGCATTCCAGCCTGGGTGACAAAGTGAGACTCTGTCTCAAAAGAAAATTAAACAGATAAATAAATAGAAAAAGCGTAGCTTTGCATTATTTCATGTAAAGTTTAAAAATCTTTTTTTCACCTTTAAAAAAAAATTTATAACACTAGTAACAAGTGAGGGAATGCTAACTCCTTATAATCAAGGGTGCCTTTTCTCTTTGCTGTAGAAGAATCTTTAAAATTTATTTTCTCAAAGATCCTTGTAGATTCATTTATAGAGCATCTCCTCCCCTCATTGTTAAACATCAGCTTAATGTTTTCCAATGAGTGGGGCTAACGGAAATAATTCAGAGCAATTGAGGTTAATTTTACTCACTAACAAAAAGTTTATAAACAAGAATGTTCACTTATATGAACAAGGATATACAGTATTCCTTCGTCTCCCCTTCTTAGAATGTGAACTTCATGACCACAGGAATTTTATTTTGTGTGTGTGTTTACTGCTGCATCTCCAGCTCCTAGATCACGGTCTAGCAATTAGTAGATGCTCAATAAGTACTTATTGAATGAATGAATTCATGAAAATTGGATAACTATCATTCTTGACTTAAATAATGTACACATTTTTCTTTATTAAGGGGACCAATAGCTTACTAATTAACTTTTTGTCAAATATATGAACATTATTTCTGCTTGTAGAAACTGTGATTTTTCTTTCTCAATTTTATTTATTCCTGCCCTGGCTAAGGTATTGAAATGCCCTTCCTTTTTTCTCTGCTGGTCTTCTCTGCTGCTTCCGTCTATGCCCTTTGGATGGCTTCTATCCATATCCTTTTTTTCCCCCTTTCTCACTCTTTCTCTTTCTCATCACTCATGTATACCTCATTCTTTAACTCATATTTATTTAAAAAATATTATTCGAATAAGCACCTAATGGATGCCAGCCTTAGGCATGGAGGAGATGGGGATGGCAAGACCTGCACAATCCCTGGGTTCATGGAATTTACAGTCCGCAGGGAAGACAGGTCTGAGCTGATATTTTGCAAATAGTTATGAGTTACGGTAGACGCTATGAAAGCAAAGGTTGGGGGAGCATGGAGCTTTGGGAAAGGCTTCCCTGAAGCCACTTTAGCTGGGATCTCAAGGAAAAATAGGAGTTTGCAGATGTGGGGCCTCAGGGGAATAGCATGGGGGAAGGCAGGACGTATGGGAAGGGAAGTAGGGTTTACTTAGGGCACCAGAGCAACTGGAGTCACTGGAGTATCTGCAAGTGCAGTGAGGGTAGAAGAGGCCCCTCAGAGGCACAGTCAGCATCATCCACCTTTCAGTGGTGACTCTAGGACCTGCCTGGCAGGATCCCTGCCTACAGTGTGACAAATGGCATTGATACCTTAGTTGTCCACGAAAGATCTGTGTTACAAATTTCTTTTCTGGATTTGGAAATCATTTAAAAGAAAAAATCTTAAATTGTATGTCACTGGTAGTTGTGTCTTTGGGCAAGTCATTTAACCTCTCAGAACCTCAGTTTTTCTGAAATGGGAGTCACTGTGTCTATTCCGTGGGGTCCTCCGTGACCTCTGCCAGGTTCCCCCTGTGATTGTTGTTGGAGACTCGTCTTTCTCATGAGACTGAGGGCCTGAGGGAGGGTGAGTCTAACCTACCTGTGCAGTGCTGGCTCCTGTTGCTGGGCCTGGCATGGAGTGAGGACATCTGGGAGGCCTTCATAGACGAGGGTGCCCCAGGGCTGGGCTCAGAAGACAGGCTGGATTTGAGGGTCGGGGAAGGTCTGTGGAGGTGTGGACACGCTGAGGTCTGAAAAGAGGTCAGTGAAGACCAAAGCACAGAGGTGATAACAACAACAATCACAACAGTAACAGTTACAATTGTGCTGACTTTCCATGCACCCTCGCTGTGTGTCGGCCACTGTTCTGCATGCATTCCATGCACTAAGTCATTTAGCCTTGCAGTAACTTTACGAGGTAGGTACTATTGTAATCCCCCATTTTACAAATGAGCAAACTGAGACATGGAGAAGGTCACACAGCTCACAACTGTTGAAACCTGGATTTAAGACCAGGCATTTGTGACTTCAGAGTGTAAGAGGCAATGAATACAGAGAAGTGAGAAGGGCCTTAAATACTAAGCTAGGAGGGCCACCTAGACTTTATCCTTGTGGCTATGGGAGCCATAGAAGGCATTTGAGGGAGGGAGTGGCAAGGCTGTTGTATGCCCAGGAGAGCTGGCATGGCCATCCGTTCCTCCTACAGAAACCCTCCACGGAACAGCCCCTGTACAGCAGCAGCCTGTGGGGCCCGGCGGTTGATGGCTGTGACTGCGTGGCTGAGGGCCTGTGGCTGCCGCAACTACATGTAGGGGACTGGCTGGTCTTTGACAACATGGGCGCCTACACCGTGGGCATGGGTTCCCCCCTTTGGGGGGGACCCAGGCCTGCCACATCACCTATGCCATGTCCCGGGTGGCCTGGTAAGAGGGTCCTGCTGGAAAATGGGGGGTGTGGGGGAAAAACTGGGCAGAAATGAGGGAAACCTGAGATTTGAGATTCCGCTTCTGTGTAATCCAATTTGACAAGTAGCTGTTGGCCGCTGACCCCTCATGAGGCCTATGCTTGGCACCTGGCTGTGGCCATGAGTGAGGCTGGGCTTTCCTAGAGAGCTCACAGCCCTGAGGGGAAACACAGAGAAGCAGACAGGTCCTCGTAGTAATACTGTGCCCGGTGGAAGCACAGAGCCCTCCCTGAGGAAGTGGGAGTCAACCACAGGAGGGGGTGGTAGGGCTTCCCGGAAGAAAGGAACAGAGAGCAAGTGTGGTGCATTCAAGGCTCTCATGGAGGGTAGCTGTGACTGGAGAGGGAGGCAGGGCTAGATCTGGGAAGGGCTTGAAGGCTGAGTGATGCACTTTGAGAGCAGTGGGAAGCATGAACCAGTCTGAAGCAGGGGCATCACACGGTCTGATTTGCACATTGGAAAGACCACCCCAGCTCTTGTGTAGATTGAGGACAAGGGCAGATGCAGACAGAGCTGACCAGTCGGGTGGCTGCTGTGTGACACAGGAAAGACTTGGTCTGCCTGCTTGCTGAGCCTTGGTCTTTCCACCTAGAAAATAGGCTTAACAGTAGCCCTACCTGCTCCACCAGGCTAGTGCGGGGATCCAGTGAGGCAAGAGGCATGCAAGATGGGGGAGTCACAGCCAGTGAACCCTGACATCAGGCCTTACATTAGGTGTCATATGACTCTTTCACCCACACAAAACTCTGTGGGGGTCAGCATTACCACAAACAGAGGTCAGTCTTCTGAGGTCACACAGCTAGTCAGTGGTGAAGGGCCCCTCTTTGGGGGGTAGGGAGAGGGCTACAGAAAGCAGGAGCAGTTTGCCCAGGTGCATTCAGTTCCTCTGCTGTGTCGTCTCAGGACTGTCACCAAAGCTGAGACCCGAAGGTTAAGAAGGAATTAGGTGAGGGTTGATGATGCAGGCAGAGAGACAAGCATGGGCCCAGGCTGGGGAGAGGACATATGTTAAGAGCCCAAACGACGGCCACTGTGGATGGCCCAGGTGTGTGGGCAGGTGTGGCTGGGAGTATGATAGGAGAGGCAGGTAGGGCTGGATCTTGCAGGGCCTGAGAGTAGAGGGGAAGCTGCTGGCAGCTCAAGAGCTGGGAGTTGCTTTTTGGAAAGGTGAACCTGGGTCCTGGCTGAGAACTATCTGGAAAGGGCATGAGCAGATCAGGGAGACTGAAATGGTGTTACCAGTGGGGGATGGAGACCACTGGGCACATGAAGGTGGCCAGAAGCTGAGCTCAGCAGGGCTCGACTGGGTGCGGAACAAGATTGCCAACTGTTTCCAAATGTGATGGTGGAGCCATTTATCCACATGAGTATAAAGGAGGAGAAAGTTTGCGGGATTGTTTGAGAGAATGGGATATGATTTTGTTGGGGGGTGTGATGAATGTGGGCTTTGGAGAGCCAGGTTCAGTCCTAGTTCTACCACCTACTGGGGTGTGACTGTAGGCAGGTCACTTCTCTCTCCGGGGAACTGATTGATTACATCATCAATGCAAGAGGGATGGTAATGCCTCCCTCATGGGGTTTTTGGGAAGACACAAATAGATAATATAAGTGCCTGGCATGATGTCTGGCACACAGTAAATGCTCAGTATGTGTGGATTTCTTCCCCCTTGTTGAGGGGTGGGGCCACATGGGAGTAGGGAGCAGTTGGGGGAGGGGTCAGCAGCCTGCCCTTGTACCTGCCCTCAGCTGAGCTCGGGCTCAGGTGAGAGCCCTATGCCCCAATGGGGCTGTGTCTCCAGGTACAGGGGCCTGCCAGCCCCATGCTGGCTACTTGCAGCACCCCTCTCTCACCCCTAGGGAAGCGCTGCGAAGGCAGCTGATGGCTGCAGAACAGGACGATGACGTGGAGGGTGTGTGCAAGCCTCTGTCCTGCGGCTGGGAGATCACAGATACCCTGTGCGTGGGCCCTGTCTTCACCCCGGCAAGCATCATGTGAGCGGGCCTCGCTCCCCCCGGAGTACCGCAGCAGGGCCTCAGAGATGCCTCTGGGAGAGGTGGGGAGATGGCAGGCAAGGGGTACCCTTGGCCAGGACTCCGTTGCCCACCCTGCCACCCCCGCGCTCCACCTGTAGTGTTTCTGCCCTGTAAATAGGACCAGTCTTATACTCACTGTAGTTCAAGTATGCAACATAAATCCTGTCCCTTCTAGCCGTGTCTGCCTCCTCTGCAGCGAAAGGGGCCTGGTCAGCCAGGTGTGGGGGTGTCCTTGGGGTCTCCTTCCCACCTTTGTAAATATAATGCAAATAAATAAATACTTAGGTTTTTAAAAACTGCAGCGAAATCTGGCAGTTTGATTCACAAAGCAGCCTGGGCTAGGCCGAGGGCAAGATTTCCCCACCCTGCACTGGTGGGCCTATGCCCTCTGCCTCCATCCTGAGCCCTGGCTGTTGTGTGTGCCTCCCCCCACTGGCACTCACCCTATCTGATTCACCTCTCTCCTCCTCATGGGCCCCCAGGCCTGGTGCCATAAGGTGTCAGGGGCTGAGGTGGGCAGTTATGTAGCTCATAACTGGTGAATGGCCTCTGTGTGAGCCCAACACCCAGCCTAAGGCCTGGCCCAGAGTAGGGGCAATGGAGTATTTAACACAGCCGTGAAAATTCATACAGAAGATTCAGAGCCAAGAAATGGGTGTGTGGGAGGTTTTGAGTGGACTCTGCACCCTCGCTCTCCCTGCAGGTTGGCCAGGCCGTCAGAGTAGAGCAAACGCCTGGCAGTTGGTTTTGCTTCTTTGAGCAGTGCCTGTTACAACAGGGCTGGGCACAGAGTATTGGTGTGTGCAATGCTGACGGCCCTGGCATCCCTGAGACTGGCAGTGCTTATCAGGACAAAGGCTTCTTCACACTGCCAGGTTCCCAAATTATGCACCTGGAGTGTGTGAGTTGTTGAGCAAAGGAGTTCAGATTTTAGAGTCCCCCCCCCAAGTGGCTGCAGGGAACCCTAAATATTTTTCTGCTGCAATTAAAAGATTTGAGATATAATTCATATGCAATAAAATTCACCCTTTTAAAGTGCAAAAGGCTGGGCATATTGCCTCACTCCTGTAATCCCAGCACTTTGGGAGGCTGAGGTGGATGGATCACCTGAGGTCAGGAGTTTGAGACCAGCCTGGCCAACATGGCAAAACCTCATCTCTACTAAAAATACAAAAATTAGCCGGGTGTGGTGACGGGCGCCTGTAAGGTCCCAGCTACTGGGGGAGGCTGAGGCAGGAGAATCACTTCAACAGGGGAGGCGTAGGTTGCAGTGAGCCGAGATCGCACCACTGCACTCCAGCCTGGGTGACTGAGTGAGATTCTGTCTCAATAATAATAATAAAGTGCAGAAGTCAGTGATTTTTAGTGTATTCAGAGTTGTGTAACTATCACCACTATTAATTCTAGGACATATTCATCACCCTAGAAAGAAATACCATATCCATGAGCAGTCACTCTCCATTTTCTCCATTCCCCAGTCCCTGACGACATGAATCTACCTTCCATCTCTGTGGATTTGCTTGTTCTGGACAGTGTATTGTGACGAATTTTCTATCTTCACTTGAGCTTCTCTCTGGGTAAGCCTGGCCATCCTCCTTCAGTATCTCAGCCAGCCCTGGGAACTGCATGAGGTCATCTCATGAGGCAATGTGCCATGGGTTTGGAGTGAACTAGGTGCTTTCCCAAAGCAGGGGTGTCTCCCTTTTCCAGGTTGGATCCAGTTTTTGGTACTCTGACAATAAATAGGCTGAAAGCTCAGGATATTAAGAAACTCAGGGCAATCAGAAAGGGTTACTCTATTACCTTCTGTGATCCACCAAAGCCAGGATTTACAGGTATTACCAAGCCTGTAATCGTCTATCAGGCTCAGACTTCTTCCATCTCAGTTCTCCAAGCACTCACTCTTCTTTTTTGGGGAGGGACACAGGTTTTTCTGCTGGAACCAGGCATCTGCTGTGAAAAGTCCAGGAGCCCTGGGGAGATCTCGTGCCTGGCTGCAGTGAGACCCAGGTGTAGCTGATTTCCTCTTCTCAGCAGGTCCACTGAGGTGGGCTTCTGTGGCTTTTGAAATGACAGTAGCTGTCATGGAGTTTGAATAGATTTCTTACTGGAGGCTTTCTAGTGTTTCAAGTTCCATTTGCAGCGAGGATGTGAAATTTACTTTTCTGAGAAAGATACACAGAACTTGATGTGGCTTACTTGAGGATAATAGTTAAGTCATTTCCCCCTAGTTATTTGTTTTTGTTTCTTATTTCAATCTTTTTCTAAAGAGAAGAAAAAAGCATGAAATGTGGAGAATAGTAGATTAGGACTGGTGCAGGTGAATCTAACCAGGGGTCTCCCCAAGTCCTGGCTACATGGGCATTGCCTCTCCAAGCTCCTTGCTAAGCAACCCACTGGCAGTGGCTCCTCATACCTCTGGCTGCCTCGGTAACCAGACGTTCCTGTTGGCCTCTCACAGACCCATCCTTCCTTGGGGCCTCACCTGAGGAATGTCCTCTTCCCAATGCCTCCCTACAACCCACCTGTGCCTCCTGAAGCCCCTCCTGTGCACATGCTCCCTCTCTCTCATTCGCTCCCTCAATGAGTTAACAGACCTGAGCTTCAATCTTCTCACACTCAGGCCTAGCCCCTTCTTCCCCCTTCCCTTCCACAGTCCATCCTCTACTCAACAGCCAGATACTGTACCTCCTGGGATTCCATTTCACCAAGAATGGTGAAGATGGTGGCTCTTTGGGTGGGAATCATCCCTCACCTAGAAAACCCAACTGCCCAAGCCAGCTCATTCCAGCTGTAAGGGGAACAAAGGGGAGGCAAAAGGATGGGGGTTCCACTCATCCTTTTGCCCCATTTTAAACGCTCTTCCTGACACCTTTGGGATAAACAGCTAAGCCTGTGTAAATTCAACCAGTAAAATGATCTGGCATAGCCTTCTAGTGGTCAGAGGTATCTTTCTGAAACATGAATCCAAGCTTGTCAGTCCTCTGCTGAAAGCCCTTCAGTTGATTTCCACAGCTTGGGTGTCTCCTTTCTCTTCTTACTTTCTATGCCTTGATTAGGTGTTCTATCTCTGGGCTTTCATGCATCTTGTATTTATCCTTATTAAAGAACTACTGATCACAAGGTACTGTAGTTTTTCTCTCTACATCCTTGTCATCCTGCATTTTAATCCTGTTGATTCCACTAAGACAGGGGGTGTTTCTCCTACTTTCTAGTGTGATCGGGAACCTAAGACTGTGCTTAGCAGAGTAGATACTTAGTGTCTTTTGAATAAACTAGGCTAAATGGTGGTGGTGTGGTGCCCCTGAATGGGAGTGGAGAATGTGGCTCCTTGTCAGCTCCTGAATAGGTCTAGATCCTGCAGTGGGGGAGACCATCGACTGAAACGAGATGGGGGCCGTTAAAATAACCTCAGGGTCACACTTGGGGAGAACCCAGCTCCATACACTAGTAAGCTGCAGGCAGGGAGGCAATATAGGACCCTCCCCACTATAGCGCTTTCTGCTTTTCCACTCAGGTGACGTTAGGGTAAGGTGGCCAAATAAAATACAGGACATCCAGTTAAATTTAAATTCAGATAAACGATGAGTAATTTTTTAGCATACGTGTCTCACTGCAATATTTGGGATAGTCTTACACTAAAGCATTACACATCGTTTACCTGAAATTCAACTTCAACCGGGCATCCTGCATTTTATTTGCTAAATCTGGTAACCCTACTCTGGTAAGTTCCTGTACGTTGCATGTCCCTCTCTGGGTTTCGCTTTCTCCCTCTGTGGAATGGCCACAGTTCCGTGAGACTTGCCTCAGGGATTCCTCAGGCCGAGCAAATGTCGTCCCTTGGTCCTGGCGAGTCGTATGGGAAGAGCTTGTCTGAGGAGTTTCTCGCTGCGTAAAGAGAAGCTCCTTCCTCCAAAAGCCTCAGTTTTCCCATTTGAGCATATGTGACTGTCACAGGTGGAAACTACTGCATGGCGGAACCACGACTGCTCAGCTTCCAGCCGCCGGAACCCCCCCGGCTCACGATCCCCATCCCTCGAGACCACAGACTTCCGGTACCGTAAAGTCACTTCCGTATCCAAGAGCCTCCTAGGCTTCGAGCCACACGATGTAGCGCCTTCTGGCGGCTGGGAGGAGGGACCGACTTTACCAAACAGTGAGAAGAAACAAGGAAATCCATTGGTTGAAAGACGGGGAGGTGGGGGAGGTGCAGCTCCGTCTTCCAACCTCCACCGGTGTTAGACCGAACCTTTGCCAAGACGGGGCTCTCATGGGAAAGGGGTCAACCCCGGGAAGGAGGCGGCGTGGGAAGAGGACGATCTTTGCTCAGCTGGAAAAGGCCTGGGATAACACCGGAAGTGGGTCCTTTGAGCATCGGTTACTTCCGCTTGTACTTAAAAAGGAGGATCTGGGTAAAAGAGCCGAAAGACTGTACGAAACCTAAGACTTGTCTCCAATGTCCTTTTCAACCATCCATTTCATATGCGAGGGAAAACACCTGCTGGGTTCACGCAGAATATAAGGGGCTTTGAAATCATTCTCGATCTCCAGGCCAAGGAGTTTTACATTTTATAATCAAGCGTGCCTACTCATTGCCAGGCCCTTTACTCGCATTATTCACTTAATCGATACAGGCCTGTGCAATGCGTCTTATGACGAGGACTCCTACCCTCCACTGCCTATGTTGGAATCCCGGTTCTGCCAGTTATTAGCTGTATATCCTGGACCAAGTTACTCTTTGCCAGTTTCTGACTCTGTAAAATAAGATAATAGTACCTACCTTATACCACTATTCTAAAGATAAATAAATTAACATATTTAGGCTGGGCATGGTAGCTCACGCCTATAATCCCAGCACTTTGGGAGGCCAAGGGTAAAAAAGTAAAATAAAATAAAAAAACCGGGTGTGGTGGCCAGCACCTGTGTTCCCAGGTATTTTGGAGGCTAAGGTGCGAGGATCGCTTGAGTCTGGGAGGTCGAGGCTTCAGTGAGCCATGATTGGGGCAGTGCACTTCAGCTTGGGCAACAGAGTGAGACCCCGTCTGCAAAAGAAAAAGAAAGTTAACATATTTAAAGCACTCAGAACAGCACGTGACACGTGGTAACCACAGTAACCAGGTAAGTTATTTCCATTTACAAATTAGGAAAATGAGGCTTACATATGAAGTAACTCATCTAGAACAGACAGCAACTAGTGGAGGCAGGTTGGAAAAAGTCTGCCTAATCTGAGGGGACTTCTCAATCGCTATACCTGCCCAACTCTCTTTCTGTGTCTACAGGAATGCTGTGACTATCCTAACTGCCTTTAAAGCATTACCTGTATTTATTTGGTAGCACCCTATTACCAAATGGCTGCTCTCTGGGCATTTTTGTAATTTTAATGAAGTTGGTGAGATTCTATAGCTTGTCTCTAAGACCAGGGGCAAGGCTTCTGGGAGAAGTATAAATGGATGGCTTCAAGATCCACCTCCTGCTAAATCTTACTTACAGAAAAATCAGTAGAAATGAACTTCTGAACATGTTAAATCTGAGCTCTTGTCAGATAGCCAAGTGGAGATGATTGTGATTTGGTATGGTAAGTGCTGTGTTAATGGAAAGCACAGGGCACCAAGGGAGGTCTGATTAGAGACAGATGAAACTGCCGGCCAGGATTAGGAAAGATGTGGCAGAAGCAGCAGGTCTTGGTGAATGAGTAGGAGTTGGCCAGGTAGAAAAGTCTGGGGAGGTTGAGGGGAGCATTCCAGACTGGCGTGTACAAGGGAATAGTAGTTTGATGATTCAGAGCCCTTTCAGGGAACTGGAGTATAAGATGGAAGGTAAGAATGGAATGGAAATTGTGGGAATATTACGAAGAAGTGATCTGAGAAGCTACCTTATCAACTAAGAGAGACCCTAAGGTTAAGAAAACAAAAGTTAAAGTTACCTATGGGTTGGGGGTTCAGGACTATCATAGCCCTCCTAACTCTGATTTATAACCCAAGACCACTACAACTCTGACTGGACAGAGGACTGGCCTTACAAACATTCTCTTCTGATAAGCAACTGCAGAGCTTAAACCAGTTTCACCAGCTGATAGAGGCTGTACACAAACTGTTTTTGTGTCCTGTGTTCATCTTTTGACATAAAGAGCCAAATTCTACCTCATTTTAATGCTAAAACTCTGCCCCAAAATGAGCAGGGAATGAGTGTTACATATATGTTTACCCATTGTGCATGCACTCAGCTCCCCTCATAAATATGTATAGCTTTCCCCCAAAGCCTGCTGAATATGTATGAATCTGTTGTGTAATATGGACGCTGTGAGGCATAAAACCCAACCTGCTCCTTCCCTCCTCGAGGAAGGAACACCTTTGGTTCATACCAGAGATTCTCTCTTCCTGGTTTGCAAACTAATATGACCCATAAAGCTCTCCTTTCTACTGTTCACCCATTCTGGGGGTCTTTTGGGCAATAAAGGGTGATGTTCTGGAAGTATCAGCAAGTCATCAGAATTTCTGAGCAGGGGGAGAGAGAGGTTGGCTTTGCACTTTATTTATTTATTTATTTTGAGATGGAATTTCGCTCTTGTTGCCCAGGCTGGAATGCAGTGGGGCTATCTGGGCTCACTGCACCCTCTGCCTCCTGGGTTCAAGTGATTCTCCTGCCTCAGCCTCCCGAATAGTTGGGATTACAGGTGTGTATCACCATGCCCGGCTAATTTTGCATTTTTGGTAGAGATGGGGTTTCACCATGGTCAGGCTGGTCTTGAACTCCTGACCTCAGGTGATCCACCTGCCTTGGCCTCCCAAAGTGCTGGGATTACAGGCGTGAACCACTGCACCTGGCAGTAGCTTTGCACTTTAGATGGCGTGCTAGGAGGCAAGGAAGAGGATGTGGTAGGCAGTCTCTCAGTTGTCCTTAATAATTTCATATCCTGATAGTCACACCCTGGTGTAATTTCCTCCCCTTGAGTATGGATGGAATTTATTGATTCCATTCTAATAGAATAGAATATGTTAGCAGTGATGGGTTGTCATTTCTGAGATTCGAATACAAAAAAACTCCCTGTGGCTTCTGTTTTGGGCACCTTCTCTTGCTCTCTTGCTTATTTGCTCTTAGGGAAGACAGCAGCCATCTTATGAACTGCCCTGTGGATAGGTCTATGTGTCAAGGAGCGGATAGCTAATCAATGGCCAGCAAGGACTGGAGGCCTTCTAACAGCTGCTAGTGAGCTTGAAAGTAGATCCTCCCTCAAGCAAACCTTAGAATGACTGCAGCCCCAGCCAACACCGGATTGCAGCCATGTGAGAGGACTCAGTTAAGCCAGACCCAGATTCCTGACCCAGACTGCAGCCTGAGCCAGAGGACTCAGTTAAGCCATACCCAGATTCCTGACCCACAAAAATGGAGATAATTAATATTTGTGGTTTTAAGTTTTACCTAATTTTAAGGTAATGTGTTATGCAGCAATAGGTAACTAATACAGAGGGATTAGAAGCAAAGAGAGAAGTAGGGAAATTAGGAAGGGGTGGTTGTTGTAGGCCATCTCTCTAATAATGAGAACCTGAATTGTGCAGTGGCTGTGCGGGTAGAGAGCAGAAGGTGAATTTGAGATATGTCTGGAAAAAGAATAGAAGACGTTTGGCAATGGAGTTGGATGTGGGAAGGAGGGAGAAGGCAGAGGAGAGAGCAATGCCAGTGATGGTAATGTGGGGGGATGGTATTTGCTAGCGCTGCCAGCATGCAGGTCGCTGGGGGATGAGTTTTAAAAGTGGCTTCTTCCCTGGTTGTCTAGTGGTTAGGATTCGAAAAAAAAAAAAAAAAGTGGCTCCTTGAGATTTCTGGCAACAACAACATAGATCAACAAAGCAGACTCAAGGTTGGACAAAGAAAACAGCCACTGTGGTCTGGGGAAAAAATAATGCAGAAAAATAGAATCAAGGAAGAGCTGGAGGGAATTCTTTCTTGAGTTTTATTTACTTGTCAAAGTGTATGGCATACCACTCTCCTCTTCATCCAGCCTTTCTCTCCACAAATGTTTACTAAGTGCTTTCTCTGTGCTAGGCACTGGGGACACACAAGTGAACACAAAGGTCCCTGCCTTAATGGTGTTCATAACTTGGTTGCAGAGAAACAATAAGATATTTAGTTTGTGGATGTCACGCTCTCCAACATTGCTTAACTGTCTTAATCTGTTAATCCTTAGGATTTCAATATACGCAGGAATGATCCTTCCAACACTGTCCTCCCAGTTTCTTGACTTAGACCTTGTCCTCTGTCCACTCAGCCACCAGCTATGGTCATACCATAGCCGTTCTTTCTAAGCAACACTTCCTGTATTTCCAGGTTTTCTCTCTCATATTCAGACTCCCTCAATCCTTCAACACTAGGAACTGCAACCCATGAATCCTCCATATTGCATGATTTCTCTCTCTGTTAATTTCTTTTCTTCCAGCTTTACAAGTCAGAATGGGCTAAGTGGTGCTACAGCAACAATCAATCCCACAACAGTGGCTTACATTTTAAGGTTTAACACAAGAAAGGTTTATTTATTGTTCACACAAGAAAGTCAGAGAAGACCTTCTTGAGGGAGGAAAGCAGCATTTACTTAATTGATCTCCTACTGTGAACCACTTTGTGTCCATAACTACCATGGACTGTGTCTCCAAGATTGAAAGGGATTTAGTTTTTTTGGTTGCCAGAGAAAAAGGGAAGATATTTGGGTTGGAGTGCTGGGAAGAGATGTTCAAAGATGTGCACGTGAAAAATAGCTTTAGTGTGTAGGGGCAACATTGATGATGAGGGGTGTTGCCTCGGCCTCCTAAGCATCTTTTGAATTCACTTGCTTTCAATAGCCCTGCTGCTACTGCCAGGCGTCCAGGCTGTCATTGTCTCTTATCTTTTGTTTGGATTACTTCAAATGCCCCAACCTCTCTCCGCAACTACAGCCTCAACCACTGTCCCATTCATTCTTTAAGTGGAAGTCAGAATGATCTTTCTAAAATGATTTTTTTTTTTTTTTTGAGACAGTGTCTTGCTTTGTCACTCAGGCTGGAGTACAGTGGTGTAATCTCAGCTCACTGCAATCTCCACCTCCTGGATTTAGAGATACTCATGCCTCAGCCTCCCGAGTAGCTGGGATTACAGGTGCTTGCCACCATGCCTGGCTAATTTCTGTATTTTTGGTAGAGCTGGGGTTTCACCATGTTGACTAGGCTGGTCTTGAACTCCTGACCATAAGTAACCTGCCTGCCTTGGCCCCGCAAAGTGCTGAGATTACAGGCATGAGCCACCATACCCGGCCCCTAAAATGAAATTTTGATCATGTTACCTCCTGGCTGGAATCCCTTCAGGGAATTCCCACTGCTCTCAGAATGAGGCTAGGACTTTTAAACCACTCATGCAGGGCTCTGAGGGTCTAAATCTGTGCTGTCTGTTATGTTAGCTACTGGTTATCTGTGACTATGGGACACTTGAAATGTGGCTAGTCCAAATTGAATGTGCTATAAGTGTCAAATACACCCTAGATTTCAAAGATGTAGTTCAAAAGAAAAGATTGTAAAATATTTCAATAATTTTAAAATATTGATGAATATTGATTTTAGTATTATCACTGGATAACATTTTGTATGTTTAAAATAAATCAAATATATTATTCAATTATTTAAATTAATTTCATTCATTTAAAAATAAATGAGTGAAATTAATTTAAATAATACCTTTTTACTTATTTTGGCTTTTAGAAAATTTAATAGCCAAAATATGGCTATTAGAAAATTTAAAATTATATATTAAATATATCTCTCATTGTATTTATGTTGGAACTCACTGACTAGACCTGTGTTACCTACCAATGGGAACTCTCTCAATGACTTTAATTTTAGTTAATGAGAAGTTTTTTTTTTCATTGAAAGCAACAGAAACTTTGAGGGGGAAATGAAAATTAGAAGTTAGGGGAATTGATTGCAAGGGCCTTCTGAATCAAAGGCATGGCTGATTGAGCAGTCTGGGCAAGGAGCAGGCTCCAGGGGCCTCCGCAGCAGAGCTTCACAGGCGTTAATGTGACTGGGCTCCATTTTTGAATTTGACACCCCACATTTCCAATTTCCGAGAAGACAGACTGATCAGCTCAGTTTAAATCAGGTGTATCTGCTCTGGATCCAGCTGCTATGGCTGCAGGAAGAACGCACTGTGAGCTGCCTGCTGCTCCCCCCCACTCCCTTACCCTCCAGCCACTATGTTCCCTAAAAGGCAGTATGAGCTCTCCAATCTCTAGGGTCAGCAAACCTTTTCTTTCAAAGGCCAGATAGTGAATCCTTTTTTTGCTTTGTTAATCATAGGTTTTTTTTTTCCCGAGTACTTCATTCTGCTCTGCAGAGCAAAAGCTGCCAGAGACATTACATAAGTGATTGGACATAGCTGTGTTCCAAAACCAAGAGGTGGGCCACAGTTTGTCAACCCCTAGACTGTCCCCTCTGCCTGGACTATCCTTTCACGCCTTCCTTCCAGCAAGCGCCTGGTCATCCTTCAGGTCTCAGTTCAAATGCCACTTCCTGGAGGCGTTCCGGAAACCTCCTCGCCTGACTGGTTAGCTGCTCCTTCTCTATGCTCCCGCAGACCCCTGTATCCCATCCATGCCCTTCTCATACTCTGTTTTCATTGTTCTTTCCTAACCACTAGCTTACTAGTTCTGGGTCTCCTTTGTTATAAACTCACCGCCTGGCCCACCTGGGGCACATGGCACACACTTGAGTGTCATTGGATGAGTGGAAGAAACCATGAACCTTGTGGTTGACACTAGACATCCTGAGATCTTGGGTAGTGGTGAGAATTCTGGGCTTTTAAAATTAGCTGCATGAGAGGCACCTCCTGTCACTCCATTACCTCAGAAAAGCATGGGCGGATGTTTTAAGATAGGACAGGTGGAAAATTCTAAGGACTGCAAGCCCTGGATAATGTAATAAGCCACACTTCAGCTGGGGTGAAACCAGGAGTGCATTCCTTGGAGGAGCCTTGTGCTTCTTGGTAAGGTTCCTTTGGAGGCCCCATCAGGCCCAGGGGGTCAGGAGAGAGAAAATGTGGGGCTGAGGGCAGCCTTGGCCCATATTCACTTAGGGTCAGAGTTATAGGGCAGCAGAATGGACCTTCCTTGACCCAAGGGCTTGGTGAGTAACATCCAACAGATCCCAAATAAGAGCAAGAGAGGCTGTGAGTCCAAAGACAGTGCTCATGGTCTCTGTGAGGCTTTATCCAGAGCACATTGTCCCTGTTGCCTCAAGAGAGGAAGGAGTTTCTCCTTTTAATGTCACACTTGAATGTCACACCTTCGGGTAATACAGACTTGATAGGACCTTTCCTGGTTGTTTTGCACAAGAAGACCAAAGAGTAACAGAGAAATGGATCTTTCATGTCATCGTGGACCTTGAATGGCTTACCTGGGCCCCTCATGGGGATGGTGGGCTGGGGCAGGTGACCCGGGACCACTGGCGGCACGTCTTCCATATGATACAGCTGATGACCAGCAGAGTGGATGAGGAGAGCAGGGCCGGGATGGTGATCACTGCAGCTTGCAAGCCACCCGTGCCAGGACAAAGGGATGGGGCATCAGGGCAGGGGTAGTGGACTGCTCCCCCAGGGCAGGCTGTGCCCCTGCCCTCAGCAGCCTTGGCCCACACAACATGGGGCTCCCATGACATGGAGGAGGCATGGTGCAGAGCAAAAGCAGGCTGGGAGGCAAAGATTGAGTGACCTTGGGCAAGTGGTCAATTGTTCTTCCCCTAATGTTTGGCACTTAGAAGGTGCGAGTATCTGTTTGTGGACTAAGAGGGAGAGATATGATCCTAATACCACCAGATGCTTTACATGTCTTATCTTACTCAACCTGGCAAGCTACCACCACTTACCAGCTGGTGAAGCTGTGATCAGAGGCTGGCTTCTCTGAGATTAAAATGTTTATAAGGGGCAGAGGCAGGATTTGAACCCAGGTCCACATGCTGCCAGGCCTTCACCCTATTCATGTGCTTCCCCACAAGCATGTTCTGAACACTTACCCTGAGCCAGGCCTGTGGCCAGCCCAGGAAGATACTACCTGGCGTGTGCCAGTCCCTCAATAAATTCTAGCTGTCATTAGGCATTACTATTATTTCGACTCATTTGATCCTCACAGCAACCCAGCAAAGGTATATATTTTTGTTCCTATTTTCCAGATGGGAAATCCAAGGCTATCGTAGTGAAGTGTCCTGCCTAAGGTCACACAGCTGGTTAAGTGGCGAGACCAAGAGTTAAGTGCAGGTGGACTTCCCTTTACCTGTGTCAGCTAAGCTGCTTAGGTAGCAAAGGAATCCAATACTACTGCCTCTGTGTATTTAGCTGAAGAATGGGAAGGAGTCCTTGGAAAAGAAGTAAGCAGAGGGCCTTCAAAGGCCTATCCTATGGGAAGGAAGGGGGCCAGAAGACAGAACTAGGACCACCAGAGGCACAAGGGGACCTATGGAAGGAAAGACCTCCTAATCTAATAGTGGAATGGGCTGCTGCACAGGTATTGAGCTCCCTGGCAGTAGACATGTTAACCCAGGGATACTGTGGCATGGGAGATTGCAGGAATCAAATTCTAGGTTCACTTGGGGCTAGGAGCACATGCAGGGTCTCTGGGTTCTTGGCCCATAGCAGCTGCCAGCTTGCTGCGCCTGCCCTCTCTGGGCTCTGTGAAATAGGGGAGTGAGGATGAGTTGTCAGCTCTGAAACAGCCCCATGCTCCCAGGAGAAATCCCTGGCTCTTCACTTCTTCCGTCTTCCACTTCCTCTTCCATCCCACCCCCAACCTCAGCCTCACCAGCCTTGCTGCTTTCTCTCTGGGCTCCCTCCCTGCCTCCAGCTGTGTTCCACCCCACCCTCCTTCCATGCTTAAAACCTTTCATGAGGCCAGGTGCCGTGGCTCATGCCTGTAATTCCAGCACTTTGGGAGGCTCATGTGTAGGTGGATCACCTGAGGTCAGGAGTTCAAGACCAGCCTGGCCAACATGGTGAAACCCCGTCTCTACTAAAAATACACACACACACACACACAAATTAGCCAGGGGTGGTGGCACATGCCTGTAATCCCAGCTACTTAGGAGGCTGAGGCAGGAGAATCGCTTGAACCTGGAAGCAAAGTTGGAGTGAACTAAGATGGTGCCATTGCATTCCCACCTGGGTGACAGAGCGAGACTCTGTCTCAAAAAAAAAAAAAAAAAAAAAAGACCAAACCAAACCAAACCAAACAACCTTTCATGGCTCTGTGTTGCCCTCAGGATGGCCCACAGCATGGCAGGACTCGGTCCTGCTTTCCTCCCCATTGCTCTGCCCTTGGTCTCACATTGGATCCTCAGCCACACAGCCTCATTGCCAGCCTGTTGTCCCTCACACATGCCGTTCCTCCTTCCTGGATCACTTTGCTCAGGGCTTACTCAGCGTGCAGGTCTCAGCTTCAGCAGAACCTCCTCCAGGAGGAACCTCTTCTCTAAGTTCCTGAGAGCCCCTCCTGTTCTCCTGAGTCCTCGGCATATGTGGTATGTTTGCCTGGCCACCAGCAGCTCTTTGATATAGAGCTGGGATGCAGTTGTTGTTTCCTGTCTCAGTGCCCATCAAGCCGTAGGAATTGTTGGGTAATGCATTAAACAAGGGAGTAAGGGAGTGAAGAGCACAGTGACGGGTCCACTGGCCCAGCCCCCCCTCCCCCTACTCTGCAGGTAATGTATTTCTTTCTTTGGGACTTGCCCAAAGCCAATACTTGTCTGGACTGAGCTGGGGAAGGTGGATCCGAGCTGGGCTGAACAAACACGGTCTTCCCCCGCCTAACTGCCCCCATCCCTCTCAGTTCTGAGCATTTGACTCCAGCCCAGGGGCCAGCCCTTTCTTTCTTTCTTCCTCCCTCCCTTCCTCCTCCCTTCCTCCCTTCCTCCCTCCCTTCCTCTCTCCCACTCTCCTTCCCTCCCTCTCTTCCTTTTCCCTCCCTCACTCCCTTTCCCTCCATCTCTCCCTCCCTCCCTTCTTTCCTTCCTTCCTTCCTTTCTGTCTCCCTCCCTTCCTCCCTCCCCATCCTCCCTCTCTCCTTCCCATCCTCCCTTCCTTCCTCCCTCCCATTCTCCCTCCCTTCCTTCCCTCCCTCTCTCCCTTCCTTCCTCCCTCTCTCTCTTCCTTTCCTCCCTCTCTCCCTTCCTTCCCTCCCTCTCTCCCTCCTTTCCCTCCCTCTCTCCCTCCCTTCCTCTCTTCCTCCCTTCCTTCCCTCCTTCCTTCCTCCTTCCTTCCTCTCTTTCTTTTCCTTTCTCTCTCTTTTCCTTTCTTTCTTTTCTTTTTTTTTGAGACAGTGCTCTGTAACCCAGGCTGGAATACAGTGGCATGATCTTGGCTCACTGCAACCTCTGCCTCCCAGGCTCAAGCAATTCTCTTGCCTCAGCCTACCAAGTAGCTGAGACTACAGGCTCATGCCACCACACCCAGCTAATTTTTTTGTATTTGTAGTAGAGATGGGGTTTGGCCATGTTGGCCAGGCTGGTCTTGAACTCCCGGCCTCAAGTGATCCACCTGCTTGGCCTCCCAAAGTGCTGGGATTACAGGCCTGAGCCACTGTGCCTGGCCCCAGGGGCTGTTTCTGGTTCCCGAACATCTGTCCATGAAAATCAGCCAGTGCTGGGTGGGAGTGGGGAGTGATGGTTGGCCGGGAGACACAGAGCTGGATTCACCCAGCTGTGCCATGAACTTGCTATGTGACCCTAAGGAAGAAATTGCCTTTCTCTCTGGCCTCAGCTTCCTCAACTGTAGCAAGGGAAAATGATCCCTACACCCATCACAGGGTAGTATGGGGACTGGAGGATTATAAGGAGCACGGGTTTGGGAGTCACACAGCCCTGGGTTCAAATCTGGGCTCTACCACATAAGCAGAAAGTTATCTTAACTCTCTGGGCTTTGTGTTCTTATCAGTAAAAAGGGGATAAAATGGCATCTCCTTTTAGGCTTGTTGTGAGGATTAAATGAGATGACAGCCCATAATAATTATTATGTGAATGATATTTCAAACCAACCTGGTCTATAATTTGATTCAACTGATCATAAGGTGTACAGGGACTTTGAGAGAAAACAGAGAATTTGAAAACATGGATTCCAATTGGGTTTTAGAGTTTCAGAGCCGAGAAGGTGCCTTAGAAATCAAGTGGCTATATTTCCTTTTGTATAATTATAAGAAGACTGATCCGCAGAGGGGGAGATCTTGCCCAACATCATACTTAACCACACTATTTGGCTAGTAAATTCCTTGGGCAGAGTATGGGCTTGGACTGGGAAACTGGGTATTTGCTTTGGGAACCAGAAAACTTTCAAGTGGCTCAGCAACCTCTTGGCCCACCTCTGGCATCTCCTGCCCCATGCCTTCCTCAGTCCCATAATTCTGAGGGGAAAGCTGGCCATGGTACAAGGGCAAGTGTCACTGTCCCTTGCCCATCTTGAATCCAGAGGCCCTCCCTTGCCTCACAGTCAGGACCACCCAGGCCCCCACCTCCCATGCTCCCCACTCTGGGTCTTGGGTTGGCAGCAGAGCTGAGGAGCCCAGGGTCCAAGGAGGTTGCAGGGGAAAGGGGTGGGCTTCTACTTACTGCACCGGTGGGCGGCGCTGGAGAAGTTGCAAGGGGGCTGCATAACCATCAGTCGGGGGTGCTGGGATTTCAGCTCAGGGGGAGATGGAGGAGGCAGGTGCTCAAGGACTTCCCAGGGCATTTTATTCCTGAAAGGGAGCCAGCAGGCAGAGGTTACACCCTGCAGCAAGAGCGTTCTGGTCATCTGCTGCAGCAGGTGCTGTATTCAGAATGGGGGTCAGGGGAAGGTGGGCCTCTAAGGAGGCCCTGAGGTCACACAGCATACTAAACTGATGCCAGAGACTAACATGGAAGAACAATCTTTTATTAAGTAAAAAAAAAACAAACAAAACAGATTATGGAACAATAGGTAATGTGTTTTGATTTATGTAGAATATACTCACGTAGAAAAAAGACTGGGCTAGGTGCGGTGGCTCATGCCTGGAATCCCAACACTTTCAGAAGCCAAATGGGAGGTCGCTTGGGACCAGGAGTTCAAGGTGAGCCTAGGCAACATAGTGAGACCCTGTCTCTGCAATTTTTTTTTTAAATTAACATGCCCAGTAGTAATCCTAGCTACTTGGGAGGCTGAGGCACTGTGATTGTGCCACCGTGCTTCAGTCTGGGAGACAGAGTGAGATCCTGTCTCTAAGAAAAAAAAAAAAGACTGTAAACCTTATCATCAAAATGCTAGCAGCAGTTCTCTCTGGACAGTGACTGATGGATGATTTGCTTTACTTTGTGTCTCGACTGTATTTTCCAAATTTTCTATAATGAGCATGTTACAAGAAAGTAAAATGACTCAGGAAATCAACACATTTCATGAGAAAATCTTTTGACCAGCAATTCCATTTGTGGGACTTTACACCACAGAACACATAGAAAGATGCAAACAGTATGTGAAGGATGATCATATTTTTGTAAAAGGAGGACATTTTGTTTATGTGTAAGCAAAAATACCTGCAGGACTCACATTGCCTGTTAATAGCTGCTGACTTCTGAGACTGGGAAAGAAGAAGAATGGGAGAATTTCTACTTTCTACTCTATTTTAATTTTTTAAAATGAGCACAAGTTATGTTATAATTTGTTAAAAAAGCAAACAAATAACTTTCCTAGTCTCTGACTCTTTTCCTGGCGCTCTCTCTGCACAAAATCTGAGGGTGTGGCAGGGTGGTCAGCGGGGCTTGCTCTGGGGGCTCGGCATCATCAGGGAGGGGCTGTCTCTGGTCTCTAAGATCCCTCCCATCTTGGAGATGGGGCGGTTTCACAAGTACAGCTTGATGTTAGCCAGTTTCAGCCAGAAAACATTTCTGACATTCTCTCTGCACCCAGCATGCAGAACCACAGGACAGATCCCCACCTTGAGATGCTCTTGCCTAGTAGCGGTGGGAGACCCTGAGTCCTTCTTGGAAAGCCCAGGATCAACGAATCTCCTGGACCTGGATGACTGATACAGCCTGCCTTGAGTGGGACATGAAGGGTGAGTAAGATTTCAACAGTCAGGAAAAGGAGGGCATTAGGTGGGGAGAAGAGTATTCCCAAAGCAGATGTGTTAAGGCCAAAAATATGCTTATCATTCTCCACTTGGCATCTTAAAGGTCCACATGGTCTGATTCTAACATTATATGCATAGGTTGTTTTCCTCCTGCAGAGGAAGCCTCTGCAAACAGAAAGGCTGTGGTGTGTGGCCATTAGCCTGTATTGGGCAGCCGCTGGAGAGGACTGAGTGCCGAAGACTGGGGCAAGAGTGGGACGGATCAGCTGGAAAGACAGGAGCCACCAGCAGCTGCTGTAGTGGTGCCATATGGTGTCATAAGAAGTCCCCTATCTCTTTCTATACTCCCCATAATCTTTCCCCCCACTGCTTGTTAGGGTGTCTGAGATCCCGCTGTCAGCTACTCTTCTGGGAGTGGTTCCTATTATAAATGTGCATAGGTTGTGAACAGGGGGACATCTTAAATTGTAAGCCAGTTACCCTGAGGAACACAGGAGGGTAAATTTAATGGAGGAATAAAAGGAGTGGGGGAAGGACTTTCCAGGAGTGTGGCAGAGGGGGTTCCCTAAGAGGAAAGGCGGGTGACAGGGTGGGGGTACCATTGGACAAACTCCAGGGTAGAACCTTGCCCGTCCCTCTTGTTGAGCCGAAGAGAAACAGGGATGCTTAAGGTGGCGATGAAGGAGCTGTCCAGGATCATTGATGAGTCGGAGATGGAGCTGGGGCTCACCAGGTCTCGACCCACAGCCCCACCCTGGTGAGAGGCATACACCTCCAGCCTGTCTGCTTTTTTTGGTGACCTTTTGGGTCCCACATCTCCTCCCTCTCCCAGTGGCAAGAACAGAGCTGCTGGGCCCCAGGACCTTGCTTCTGGTTGGCAGATCTGGCAGCTTGGTGAGGGAAGGCCTTTGGCCTGGTGTATGTGGTGAGCAGAGGAAGCAGGCACAGGGGCTCAGCCTGCAGTGAGTGAGGGGTAAGAGCCCCTTTTCTGGGGAAAAAGACTCCAAAACCTTCAAATCACCTGATATCCCAGGGTTTTCTCTGGTGCTACGAAATCAGGGGACCCCCTTGGGCCATCAGTCCCAATGCCCTCACTTACCTGGAACTCCCTGCAGCTCCAGCAGCTGCCTGGGCTGGGCTTTGTCCTTACTCTGGCTCGTGCTAGCTCTGAACTCTGTTGCCATCGAGGGAGGACCAGGTGTGGGCAGGCACGGAGTGGCTCTGCCCTGGAGGTCCAGGCCAGCTCTCTCTTCTTGAGGAGGATGACAGAGGAAGGCACCCAGCTCCTGGTGCCTGGGGTTGGTGGAGCCCTGCTCGCTTTCTATCTCCTTCTGCTCAGGCTCCAGGTTCCCAGGGGGTAGGAGGAGGTACCAGAATCCACAAGAGGGAGACTGAAGTTTGCATGAAGAGAGCCGATGGTTGGGAGTCAGGAGACCTGGATCTGGGCCTGACTGTGCCCCATAGGCTGCTGTCTTTGCATCTAGGTCTCAGTTTTCTTCTATGTAAATGGCAGGGTTGAGATTAGGGGTCTCTCATCAGCCATGCTGCGGCCCGTAATGCTGACTGGCGTGCTTACCCCAGGAAGGACTTCCTGATTTGGTCACCCCTTTGACCCCCTCCTTCTCCTCTCGGAGGAGCTGCAGTCCCCAACTCTGATAGGCACCCTTGTACCCCCACAGACCTTCTTAGATGCAGGACCCTGAGCACCTCCCTCCTAAGCCCTGGCCCTGCCCCTTCCAGCCTGCCCTGTGCTCCTTTTCTTTGCCTGGGCTGGAGCCTCTCAGCTGGTCAATCTCCCTCCCCTGTGTGCTGACTGGGAACCAGGACACCTGAGTTCTAGTCTCAGCTCTGCCGTATGCTGTGTGATGTGGAGCTGGAAACTAACCCTCTCAGGGTTTCAGGTTGGACTAGAGGATCACTCAGACCCTTCCAGCATTCAGATTCGATCACATCTAGTCCCACAGTTTTGGGAAGCTCACCAGGACCTGAGGCTTTGTGCCTCTGATGCCAGCTTCCTCAAAGGCCCTCCCCAGCCCGTGTCATGACATCAGGGTAGGAAGTCCCTGGGTCTCTGGTCCAAAGTGTCAACCCTTCCCCCACTTCATCTAATTTCAAGGGAGGGGGGAGCATTTTGTAATAGAAATATGATAGAACTGTCAAAATTTTGAAAGCACATAGAAAATTATTTGTTCTGATGCGTTGATCTGTGCAGCAAACCACTATGGTACACATTTACCTATGTAACAAACCTGCACATCCTGCACATCTATCTGGAAATATAAGATTTAAAAAAATGTGCTATTTTGTTTCTAGGGTTAAAAATACATTCTTTTCATCAAGGTAGAAAATAAAAACAAAGGAAAATGAACACATTTCAAAATAAAAGTAGCTTGCCCCCTCCCTCTCCTACTTTTTTTTTTTTTTTTTTTAGGCTGTGCCTCCCTTTTTGTGGTTCAGGGTTCCAGGGAGATTGTGTAGAATCATCTGGTGTCCTCGAGTAAGGGGAAATAACCGTGTCCTGGTGCTCAGTGATAATTCAGCACCTTGGTTAGTACTCCACCTTCCTCTTCCACCTCCCACCTCCCTCCTAGCCATCTATATTATAGCCTGTGACATGGGACCTTTGCAACTAACCACATGGTGATCAGAGCTGGGACCCAGACAGGAGGGGGAGGAGGCAGAGAGTGCTGCCCAGGTGTGAGCAGTCAGCCTTTCGAGATGGCCTCCCTGGGAGGAGGGAAGGCCCCATCTCCAGAGCCCCTAAGCCGAGTTCTGTGCTGCCAAGAGAACTTATCTCTGTTATTTTCTGTCCCTGCTGCCACCCCAGAGAGAAGGAGCCAGAGCTAATGACCTTATTAGGTGCTGAGCAGGGCAAGCCGTGGGACCTAACATTAGATTTACAGAATCCTGGACCATCAGAGGTCAGGCCCTGGCAATCAATCAACTAGAATAGATACCTAACCCTTCCCCAATAGAGATGGAGAAACTGAGGACCAGGGAAAGAGAGAGACTTGCTCAGGGTCACATGGGTCTTTATAACTCCTACTCCTGGCCCCAGGAGACACTTGAAGCTTGGCTCACAATTAAGACTTGACTTAGAATTGCACAACTCCACAGTGGCATGGAGCCTGGTTTAACCTCCCACTTTGAATCCCAGGGGGATCACAGTCCTGGTGGTTGCTGCCTGTCACAGAGCCATCCTCAAAGTTGAGAAGCATTTTCAGAGAGGTCCGGTAAAGGGTCCTCTGGCTGTAGCTTTGGATGAACCTGGTCTGATTTTTAGCTCTGCCAAGTGCTGGCTGTGGGTCCTCTGGGAAGTGATGTTTTCCTGCTCAGACACTGAGATAATGATACCAACCTCCCAGCGGCGTGTCTCGAAGGTTAGATAAGGTGTAAAAAGTACCAGTACTTTGCTTGCTGACTACAAATGGAGGCTCCGGATAGGGTTACTGCCATTCTATCCGTTTTTATCTGCCATGGGTAAGGCCTTTGTTGATCCCTCCTTCCTTCCCAAGCTTGGCCTTTGTCCCCCTCTCTTGACTGTGTTAACATTTGGGGTTCCTGATATCAGCCTGACAACCCCAGATCTTTAATTCAGAAATTCTCTGGACATGTATGTAAATATATCTCTTGGAGGCACCCCCCATTTCCAGGAGTCCCCAGTAGATAATGCAAATTAGGCCTCTATAGTTACTTCCAGACTCTTGGAAACTGTGAATAAAGCCTGGGAAGCGGACAGCATTTTTTGGAGCTGCTGCTGAGGCTGAGTGGGGAGAAGGTGGGACGCGCCATGGAGGGAGGTGCTCTGGGCCCAGAGGGAGAAGGCTGAGCAAAGACAGATCCACTGAGCCAAAATGGGAGGGTGTGGTTTTAGGGCAGTCACAGGGATCTGAGAGAATGGGGGAAGAGCTTGGGATAATCTAGTCTCAGAATCACCCCAGTCATTTCCCTGTGAACGGGTGCTCTCCATCAGCCAATCAGAGACCCCTCTACCCACCCCTGCCAACAGCCGGTCCCCCCATCCTCATTCTCATCCCTCTTCTAGAAACCCAGGCAAGTCAATGACTAGAGTGGTTCCCTCTCCCCCTCACCCCAGCTCCAGGCTGTAGATGAAGATCCACCTGTGGCCTGCAGTCTAACCTCCCTCATTCTGCAGGTGAGGAGGCCAAGGATGACTTAGGGTGAAAATGACTAAACAGAAAGCCAACACCAGTCCAGGACTGTACTCACTGCATACCACAGAGAGTGCTCCGTGGCCTGGGAGACAAGTAGCAAATAGAAGAAGCTGCTTCTCTCATTTCTGTTTGCCAGCATAATTTCACAAGCCTCTGGCTCTGTGGCCATGAGCAGCTCTCTGAGGGATGCTTTGGAGATAAGACAGGACAGTGAGCACAGGCCCCCATGTCTCTTGCCTGAGTAACTATATTCCTTGAAAGATAAATGAACCGGGCCGGGCACGGTGGCTCACGCCTGTAATCCCAGCACTTTGGGAGGCCAAGGCGGGCCAATCATGAAGTCAGGCAATCGAGACCATCCTGGCCATGGTGAAACCCCGCCTCAACAACAACAAAAAAAAGAGTTCAAGACCAGCCTGGACAACATGGTGAAATCCCATCTCTACAAAAATACAAAAAAAAAAAAAAAATTAGCTGGGCTTGGTGGCGGGTGCCTGTAATCCCAGCTACTTGGGAGGCTGAGGCAGGAGAATCGCTTGAACCTGGGAGGCGGAGGTTGCAGTGAGCCGAGATTGTGCCATTGGACTCCAGCCTGGGCAACAAGAGCAAAACTCCATCTCAAAAACAAAACAAAACAAACAAAAACAAAAAATAAAAAAAGAGAAATGAACCTAGTCCTTGCCTTTTCCTGTACAGAAGATAGCGTCTGATGGCGTTCGTGATTATGCCTGTGTCGTCTGTAACCCCAACGCACTCTTACATCCAGATGTTGATGTGATTCCACTTTAATGTTACTTCTGAGGAAGTCTGATGTGCTTTTGCATATACTAAACCTCCACCACCTGTATATAAGCAGTGGGCTAAAATACTGTCCTGGGGCCAACTGATAGAACCTCTCTAAAGGGCCACTGCTGGGCTCTAGGCCTGTCTATAGTACTCAGTAAGACTTCTAAGTAAAAGGAACTTTAATTGTTTAAAAGCTTGGTATTTTTCCTTTAGTCGGCAGTCTTTTCCACTTAAGTGTGTACAGCCCGTGTGTCCACATGCAGAGCCTGTCCTAACTCCCAGCCGGGATGCTTCCCTGTCATTCAGAGGTGGGATGGACCTCAGGACTGTCCTGGCCTAGGTGGTCCCATACCCGTCACAGGCCACAAGGAGGAAGACAGACTTCTTAGGTCAGAGCCAGCCCAGAGGTTCAGGAAACCCACGCAGCTCCCAGACACTGACTCTGGAAGGTAGCTGGGGGGGATAGGTAGGGCCTCAAGCGCACTGCACTTTACAGCTTACCAATAAAAGATGTGAAGTCGGTGTTATTATCCTCATCTTCCATGTGGGAAAACTGAGGCCCAGAGAGGGTGGTTATTTTTCTAAAGTCACACACTGATGGAGCCTGGATTTGAGCCCAGGTCTGTGTGGTTTCCGAGACCGGGCTCTTGCCACTGCCCCATGGGCTTCTCCCTGCCTGCTCCCAAGGCTGCCACCACCTCTCCTCCAGGTAAGGACTAACAGCCTTCCCTGGCTGGTAAGTTTTTTGACAGGTTTGTGGGTGGCACTTGTCAGTGTGGGATATGGGACTCCAGGCAAGTTACAGCATCTCTCTGAACCTCATTTTTCCTCCTCTGTAAAATGAGCGTGATACCATTTACCCAGCCGGGCTGCTTTGTGGAGTAGCTATGCTTATGTGTGTGCACTGCCTGGGACGGAGCTGGGTGGGCCTGTGTGTTTGTCAAAATGAATGGAACTGGCTACTGACATCTGTAACTTTAATTTAATACAAATTCGTCATAACTCATAAAATGGGTAATATTTTAAATAAAAATACTGCTGGGGTGGCCCAGATTCTGGTAGTTGAAGGGGTGGGGTAGGGCATTGACAATTCCTCTTGCCCAAGGGAGGGCCCCAGGGGGGCAGCCATTGTAAAAAGCCCCCTATGTTCAGCTCTTCTGGCTACCTTGGGATGATGTGTTCAGAGACCCCCAAGTGCAGAATCCAGGCCCCAGGACTAGAAAGAAAAGTCAAGGCCAGGGAAAGATTTCGGCTCAGTCTTGCAGCCCACTCCTCTGGTTCTTGCCTCTGAGCAGGCATAGAGCCAAGGGGAAGGACAAGCCTAGGTGCAGACTCCACCCTCTCCTGTGTTCTTCACGATTGGATGCGGTGGCAAAAAACGCAGGTGGGGGCTTGGCTCAGCCCCCCTAACTCCCTTCTAGTGTGTGTGCCTTTTTGTATGCTTGAAGTTGGAAAGAGGAAAATGAATTTCCCAGACTCCCTTGCAGCCAAGGTTCTGGACCTGACTTCAGTTCCCCCAACAGAATCTCTTGTAAAAATTTAGATTTGGGAACCGAGTGAAGTGGGAGAGAGGCAGGCCTCAGGACATCCACTGGCTGGCACAGACCGCGGCAGAGGGACACTAGCAGCAGTCAGCAGCTTTCTGGTGCAGTGACTTCTTGCAGCTGGGGGCAGCTTTCCTGGTCACAGGAGACATGATGAATCTGGCACTGGGAGTTGTTCCTGGAAATTCAGCAGAGTCTGCTTCTCCAGCTCTTCCAGCCATTTTTGCAAGCCACCAGGGGGCCAGGTAATAAATCCTCGTCTAATTAAACCAGCTACAGTGGCTCTTGTTTTCTGCAGCAGGACCCTAACTGAGATAGATGCCAAGTCTGACAGGGATCCCAGCCAACAGCCCCTCCCAGTGCTCGGGTCCTAATTACAACAACTGCTCCCGGAAGCCTCCTGCACCCTAGCAAGTCACAGAAGCCTGGCTGAAGAGGGTTGGCTGGACTGTCGTTCAGAGCTGCTGGGGACCTCGATCATCCAGTGAGGCTTGAACTACAGTTGCTTTTAGGCTAATGGGCTCTGCATTAGCTTTGGGTATACCCTCACCCTGTCCTTAGGCCTGTAGGCAGGAAGGTGGCGGCACATGACTGTAATGTGTGGTCTCAACTACCAGGTGCCTTCCACAGGCCACAGCATCATCACTGACCAGCAGATCAGTGGGAAAAGTAGGGACCATATAGTTCCTGGTGTGGGGTTGGCAGGAGAGGTTGGTTCTCAGATAACCCTAGGACCAGGTACCACCTGTGTCCACTGTGGACTGGTATCAAGGGTAACTGACCCATTACTGGCTTGGTCAGGGGCAAGTCTTAGGCCATGGGGCATAAGAGGGTGCTGTGTGTCTTTAGGGCTGCCAACAGAGTACTGGCCGTACTCTGACACTTCCTGAGGCCAGGGCTGGGCAGGAGGGAGACACTGGAAGGTAGTCCCCTGCCCCTGGGAGGGTGGGGGATGAGGGTTGGGCAGGGGTTGCCCTGAGGAGAAGCCATGTCACATCCTTGGATCAAAGCTGTATCCCCATCAAGGTCAGAGCTACAGAACACCAATGCTGGAAAAGGGTTTAGGAAGTAGGGAACGCAACCTCCATTTTACAGACAGAGAAATGGAGGCTGAAGGGTAAACAACTGGCCTGAGGTCTCCAGTGGCCACGGTGGGCCGGAGTCCAGGTCTTCTGTCTCCTGGGCAGGGCTCTTGCAAGTGGCAGTGGCCGCAGGTGGCAGTGGCCCCAGGAGGCTGTGGTCTCCTTCCGCCTGGACTAGATGCGGACAGTGTTGATCCGCAGCGGCTCAACGTTCTTGCCATTGGCGTGGCTCTGGCCAGGGCTGAAGTAGGAGCAGAGCTTGCCAGGAAACTTCTCGCGGAAGGTGTAGAGCCAGGACATGTCATCAGCATTGTAGAAGATGAGCAAGCCTTGGTCGTAGTCCAGGAAGACGCCTACCTTGTCAAGCTTGTCCCGGACGTTGAGCCGCGTCCAGGGCTCCGTGCAGGCGCTGTACTGGTTGCCGTCGTGCATCACGATGCAATAGAAGCCGCGGCTGGGCTGGATCTGGATGCTGCCCTTGCGGCTCGCGGCTTCGTGCGCCAGCCCGATCACCCACTGGGTCTTCTCCGCCACCACCACCTCCCAGTAGTGGACGCCACTACTGAAGGCTTCAGAACCCAGCACCGACACCTCCACATCGAAGCGCTTTGGGGAGTCCTGCAGCGGCTGTGGGTGCAGGTTGCCATAAGCCACGATGGTGCAGTCATCCGACAGGATCAGGCGCTGGTGGGCCGTGCCTGGGTCCAGGGTCAGGGCGGCTGGCACTGTGTGGGGTGGAGGAGGGAGAGAAGATGAGTGGGGGAGAAGGCTGTGGACCCGCCATGCAGCTCCTTCCTGAGGGCAGAGTTCTGGTTGGTACCCAATCTCGGCTCACTACAACCTCCACCTCCCAGGTTCAAGCGATTCTCATGCCTCAGCCTCTCGAGTAGCTGGGATTATAGGTGCTTGCTACCATGCCCAGCTAATTTTTTGTACTTATAGTAGAGACAGGGTTTCACCATGTTGGCCAGGCTGTTCTCAAACTCCTGACCTCAGGTGTTCCACCTACCTCGGCCTCCCAAAGTGCTGGGATTACAGGTGTCAGCCACTATGCTTTCTTCTTTTTTTTTAAATAGAGACAGGGTCTCACTCTGTCACCCAGGCTGGAGTGCAGTAGTGTCATCATAGCTCATTGCAGCCTCCAATTCCTAGGTTCAAGTAATCCTCCTGCCTCAGCCTCTTGAGTAGCTGAGACTACAGGCATGCATCACTATGTGCAGCTAATTTTTAAAGTTTTTGTAGAGATGAGGTTTCACTACGTTGGCCAGTCTGGTCTCGAACTCCTGGCTTCAAGTGAGCCTGCTGCCTCAGCCTCTCACAGTGCTGGGATTATAGGTGTGAGCCACTGCGCCTGGCCTGAAATTCCTTAGCTTTATTTGTGCCCTGCTACTGGCATGGGCTATTATCTTCTGTGATCACATTTTGCCCTATTTCCCCATTCGTACCAAGAGGGCAAGGACTGTGTACTGTCTAACTGGGCTCTCCCTTGTGTGTCCAGAGCCCAGCCTAGAGCCTGGCATGTGGCACGTTTCCGGAAAGACTCACCAAATTAAAGTGACCCTGTTTGTGTTGGGCAGGTGGCATGGGCTGCATTGCCTGGCTCTGGGCTGGCCACACCGGCTTAGCAGGTCTGACTCTAAAAATCTCATGAACTTTTGTTAAGACCTGTTTACTCTCTCCTCCCTGAGGGAGCTGATAACCAGCCAGCGGAGAAAGAGGAACCTGGGATTGGCTTTCCTTAGCCTGAATGACCACTTCCATGCCAGAGCAAGACAGAGGTGAGGAAACGTGGGGAAGAAGGAATTTTGCCTCCGTTCCTTGGGGTGAAGGACTTGGACATCCAGCTCTCTGGCTCTTTATCTGGTGAAGTGGGGACATGGTTATGCTTGGCTGGAGCATTCCCCCTACTTCAGTTGCCTCTGTTGGCTGTGTTTATGCACAGAAATAAGATGCCTCAGTGATGGGGACTGTCCCCAAAAGGGAGCCTCAGCCAGTCCCTGAACTGTGCCTCTGTTCATATACCCTGGACTGCGGAACGGTGTCAAGCTCCTTCCATGATCTTTGTCAGGAGTACGTTTAGTTTTGCATGTTACCCTCTTCATTTCTGTCCTTTGGACTTAGAGGGCTGTATGGAAGTAATTAGCCCTGTGAATAGAGGGGTCAATGGAAACACAATCCTCTGTCCAGGGACATAGAAGAGAAGGAGCCAAGAGAGGACCGACACTGAGTTGGTGGCTGGACGTTTTACCGTGTGGTCTGACTGGGCACAGGCAGCTTGTCAGAACCAGGGGGCCCCTGCTCGGTGGAATGTGGGGAATTCCCACAGTGGGGTTGGGAGGTGGGAGGGGGGAGGGAGCTGTAGGAGGAGCGTGTGGTAGGGGGAAGAGCTAGGGTGAGAAAGGAACCTAATCTAACATAGGTGGCCCGCCCCTGTGACAGTGGGATGTGGATCACACTCAGGTGTGACAGCGGAGGGGCAGAAGACCGATGGGGCACAGTGCCCAGGTGTGAACAGCAGCAGTTCAGAGTGCTGGGGGAACCTAGGCACTCTGGTTCCCTGGGTACGTGGGTGATTTGAGACCAGCAACAGGCAGCACGAAGGCTCAGGGCAGAAGGACGGGTGCGGGGTGGGGGTGCCCTCGAGCAGGCATGAGGTCTCAGCCTCAGACTTGTAGCTTATGTAGGGCAATGTGGGCCACCTGCAGTGCCACTGATGAGTGGGAGGGCACTGTAGGAGGGAGACAAGGGGTCTCAGTGGGTCTGAGACCAGTAGACAAAGATGAGCCTGCAGATTAGAGGAAATCCTGACACACCGAGTGCCAGCTCTGGTGAGTGGACCTGCATGGCTTGAAGTCCAGGGGACAGGACGAGTACTGGGCCTGCCACTCACTGGGCCAGCCTAGGGCCAGGGCCTGCCGCTTAGGCAGAGGGTGTGGCCTGACTCTTAGGAGGCTTTTATACCCCAAGGGGTGAGACTAGGGCAGGGCCTGGTACCCCGGTGGGGGCCACCTACAAGGCCTTGCACGCACCATTGACACAGGGTCTTGGCTCCTGGGGCTCCCTCCCCAAGGCTAGGGCTAACAGGAGTAACAACCTTCAGACCAGAGAGGGTCCTGGGTTCCCCCTCTAAGAAGTCAGTCCGTCCATCTGTCCCTTATCCCCCAGGAGGTGACAGGCCTAGCGAAACAAGCACAGTCCCTGGGGGCTCACTATTCTATAGGTCAGAGGTCATTTCTAAGTCCCGGGACCCCAAGATTTATAAAAACAAAAAGCCAGACACTGAGGCAGCCCGTCTGGTCTCCAGGTGTGTTCTCCATTCATTTACGCCTCTCTGAGACCTTGAGGTCAATGGCATTCAGGAAAGATCATGGACTATGGAGGTCCCAGGAGATGTTTCCAGGCCACCACCGAGGAATCACATTCTGCCCAGACAGTGGAGAAAGCCCCCCCGGGGCACAGCCCAGCACAGCTGCTTGGCAATGAGTGGCTTGTGTTTCTTTGTTCTCAAGAACAGAGGCTTGGAGCATGCAGAGGCCTGACAGAACATGAAAGGCTGTCAGCGTTTTCCTCTGGCAGGCCTTTAAAAAACCAGGTTCCTCAGTCCCTCAGATGTACAGGGCAGGCATTTGCAAAAACATTCTCACACTCACTAGCTCATGGGAACACCACGGACAGTCCCGGGGCACAAATATGCCCCTGGGACTCTCGTGGTGTTCTTAGCCACTTTTCAGAAGAGGAGACTGAGGCTCCCAGGGACGACTCAGGTAAGTGGCTTGCTCAAACTGCCACCTGGGGAGGAAGCAGAGTCGGAACCTGGCTGAGGTCTTTTCACACCATGCTCTGTCCAGTATGTGGTCCTAGAAAGCCCATTCAGCAAGACTGGGGAACCATGTGGATTCATGATAATAATAACAGGAATAACAGACAGGAATCAAGTACTTACTAAGTGTTATAGGATTATTCTTACAAACAAATAATTTAATTTAATCTGCATATCTGCCCTGGGAGAGAAATGCAACTATCCTTGTTTGTCAGATGTGGAAACTGGGGCTCAAACAGGCGAGTGCACTGCTCTGGGTCACACAGCTAGGCAGAGAATGTGCTGGGACTCAAAATGACTAGATTCAGATAAGCGTGGGGGAGGGGAGAGAGCAGCCCAGGATGGGGAGGAGGCAGGAGCAAGGCGGGCAGTGTCTGGTGTCCTTGGGACAATGGGCTTGGCTGGCCTGGCTGGGGAGGCTGTTTGTGCCTGGGAGCTGGGGAGATTTAGACCCAGGTGGGTAGGAAGGTCACAGTTGGAGGAGGGCTTCCTAATGTTAGGCTGGGGGTGGGACAGAGGGGTGGGGAGGTGGGGGAGAGTGGAAGTGCCAGAGCAGGGGAGTGACAGGTGCTGGATGGGGTTCTCAGGTGACTCAATAGGAAGCCTGAGCTGGAGGGGGAGGAGCAGGCAGGAAACTGCTAAGAATCTGTGGGCTAGGTCCCTGGGGGGCACCCCCCCCCCCCCATCTGGACATAAAGGGCTTTGGTGCTGTCAGAGAAGCCAGAGTGACTTCACAGGCCCCACAGACAAAGGAAGGGGCCCAGCCAGCCAGGCTGCTGTTCTCTGGACTCCCCAGGGGCCTCTGCTCTGGGCAGGATGTTGGAGCACGCGCTGCTCTTCCCTTAGTCCGTCTCCCGCAGGCAGCTTTCTCTGGGCCAGTGGTTCTCAGCTGGGCCAGTTTTGCTTCCCAGAGACATTTGGCAAAGTCTGGAGACATTTTTGGTTGTTACAACTGAGTGGGGTGGCTACTGGCATCCAGTGGATAGAGGCCAGGGATGCTGCTAAACATCCTGCAGAGTGCAGGGCGGGGCCCTGCAACAAGGAATGGTCCAGCCTCCAGTGTCAGTGGGGCTGAGGCTGAGAAACCCTGCACTGGGGTGATGGCCAGTTCCACATCCCTTTGCTCACTTGTGAGGGAGCTGAGAAGGGAATGCAAGCATCCCTATTTCACAGAGGAGGAAACTGAAGCTCAGAGGAGGCAGTGACTTGTCCAAGGCTGTGCAGCAAGTTTCTTCAGTCAACAAATATTTACTAAGCACCCACTTTATGTGAAGCACTATTGTAGAAACAGAACTGGGACTAGGACCCATTCATTGGCATTTGCTGTGCTGGCTGCTGGGAGTGAATCAGACCTGGCCCCTGACCCTCAGAGTTCACAGTCTACTTAGAGTGAGACAGACATGCAGACAATGACAAAACATTGAGACCAGGTAAGCCCAGGCAAGCCCAGGCTGCCTTGAGAAATCCAGGAAGGCTTCTTGGAGGAAGTGTTTATAAATTAAGATGCCAAGGAGAGCAAGAGTTGGCCATCAAAGACTAAGGATTGCGTAGAGGGCTCCAGCCAAAGGGAACGGCATGTGCAAACATGTAGACGAGGGAGAACATGGCTCCTTTAAGATCTAAAGATGCCAAGAACACTCTTCCTCCAGGCACCTAGGTGGCTCACTCTCCTTCTGCCCTTGACTCTAATGCCTCCTTCTCAGTGTGGGCTGCTTCCTGGACACCCTGTCTAAAATCATCCTGTTTCACCTTCCCCAAACCCCCATCCTCATTATTTGTCAGTACTTAATATGCTCCATATTTTTCTGATTTACTTTTGTCTACGTTCTTTCTCACACCCTAGGATGTAAGATGCATGAGGGAAGGGATTTTTGCCTGTTTTGCTCACTGTGGTCTCTCCAGCACGTAGAACAGTTCCTGGTGTGAACTGTTATATACCCGTTGTATAGAAGGAGTCTATGAAGTGTCCAGGCTTCAGTCATTTCATCTGTAGAATGGGTTTGCTAATGGAACCTATCTCATGGGTTTTTTCTTTTTCCTTTTTTCCAAGATGGAGTCTTGCTCTGTTGCCCAGGCTGGAGTGCAGTGGCTCGATCTTGGCTCATTTCAACCTCCGCCTCCCGGGTTCAAGCAATTCTCCTGCCCAGCCTCCTGAGTAGCTAGGGTTACAGGTGCCCACCAGAATGCCTGGCTGATTTTTGTATTTTTAGTAGAGATGGGGTTTCACCATGTTGGCCAGGCTGGTCTCAAACTCCTAGGCTTGTGACCCACCCGCCTCAGCCTCCCAAAGTGCTGGGATTACAGGTGTGGGCCACTGCGCCTGGCCATCTCATGGGGTTTTGTGAGGGTTCACTGAGCTGAGTGATTGTGCAGGTGCCCAGGACAGGCCCTGGAACATACGATGTGCTTAGCAAGGCCCTCTGCTCCTTCCTCCCCACTGCCCCATGCTGTGATTTGGACACTGGGCTGGGCTGGGCCATGCCCTGCCTAGCTCTGGCCCATGATAACCCATGCCTTACCTGGGTGGATGTCCTGGAACAGGGACTTCCAGATGGTGTACTGCAGGGGGCCTGTGTACTTGGAAGTTGGGAAATCTTCATATGTGAGGTTGGTCTCATGGATTTTTCCCTTGAGCCTGGAAGGAGAGCAGGAGAGGGGCTGCACCAGGGACTAGATTCCTGCCCCAATGCCAGGGGCCCTGCAGCCACCTTCATGCAGCTCACATAGGACATGGTCATGAGTGAGAAGTCTGTAGGACTCAGATTCAAGTGCCTGCTTGTGCTGCTTCTGGCCTCTCTAACCATTCCCTTGGTCTTCTCATCTTTAAAATGGGTGCTACGCTAGCATCAGCCTTTTAGGCTTTTTGTAAGAATGACATAGCATAACACATACAGATGCTCAGCACGGTGCTTGGCTCCTGATCAACGCCAAAGTCATGATGTTAGCAATCAGCGTTGGTCACCAGCAAACCAATGACTAAGTGTTGTTACTACTAAGGGAGGCTTTTCGGCCACAGGGATCTAGGCTTGAATCCTGGCTCCACCGCTTACCACATGGGGGGGGACTTGGCCAACGGATGTAGCTTTTCTGAGCCTCAGTTTCTACAGGCATGAAATGACAGTGACAGTGGTAACTACTTTCAAAGGGACTGAGAGAGTTACAGTAATATAAAGCCTTTGTATAATAACATGTAATGCCAACATTATCATAAATAAAATAACATATATTTAGAAAACGTGATTGTAAACACTATTAAATGTTACCTACTATCTATAATGTACACAGAATGTATTGCATATATAGTGATATAAATACGCAGTCTTTATTCCCAGCTCCTTTCTCTCCTGCACCCCTATAGCCAATGCAGCAGGGTCAAAGAGGTTGCCCTCTAGATGTTTTTCAAACATACTGCTGCTCCTCTAGTTCAAGCCTCATTGGCTTCATGCTCCCACCCATAGCAGATGCCCCATAAATGTTTGAGGAAGATTTGAGTGAAAGAATTCTCTGCTAAGGATCCCATCTGCCTCCACTCCCACTGCCCAGCATGGGTCGGGGAAGGGACATCCAGCCCGGGGAGGGCCCCTGACAGGTGGCACTTACCGCTCGGACAATGAGGCCACCCCAGCCAGGAAGGTGTGCCGGTCAGTTTCGGCCAGCCGCTCCTGCAGGATCTGGGCTCCCTCCTGCACCTTGCGCAGCTGCTGGCTGTAGCGCTGGACTTTCTGCTCGATGTCGGTCAGCGTGCGGGCGGTGTCCGCCTCCAGCTCCTCCAGCATGGCCTTCTGCCGCTCTCGAAGCAGCCGGTGCAACCGCTCAAAGGCCTCGCCAATAGTGGTCCGCAGGCTCTTGGTGGAAGACTGTGGGGGGACAGTTGTCAGGAATTATGGTCGGGGGAGCAGATCAGGTGACCTCTGGGTGGGGAGGAGGAAACCGAGAGCCTTGACACACAGAGAGGAAAGGGTGGGGGAAAAGCACGTGTGGTGGGGGAAATGGCACACACAAAGGCATGGTGGTCGGCAAGGACAGGCATGTGCTATGTGGCCCATTAAATAGCTAATGAAATGGGCCACATAGAATATGGTGAGACAATGAGGCTTGAACTAGAGGAGCAGCAATAATGGTGAGGAACACGGTTTGAAAAACATCTAGAGGGCAGCTTCTTTGACCCTACTGTATTGGCTAGAGGGGGTGCAGGAGAGAAAGGAGCTGGGGGATCACGCCCCGGTTTCTGGCTTGGGGGGTAGGAGGTGTGAGGGAGCTGGAGTGAGGGCTAGGGGGCAGGGTGAAGATGTTGAGTTCTCTCAGGGTCATAGTGAAGTCTTTAATTGTTTTTCTTTTATTATTATTATTATTATTTTTGAGATGGAGTTTTGCTCTTGTCACCCAGGCTGGAGTGCAATGGCATGATCTCAGCTCACTGCAACCTCTGCCTCCTGGGTTCAAGCGAGTCTCCTGACTCAGCCTCCCTAGTAGCTGGGATTACAGGAGCCCGCCACCATGCCTGGGGGATAATTTTTGTATTTTCAGGAGAGATGGGGTTTCACCATGTTGGCCAGGCTGGTCTCGAACTCCTGACCTTAGGTGATCTGCCTGCCTCAGCCTCCCAAAGTGCTGGGATTACAGACATGAGCCCTTTAAAGAAATCAGTCATGGGGCACATTCGTGGGGGCTCAAGGAAAGATGAAAAGGAGATCTCAGACATCAAAGAGCCTTGTAAATTGCAACATGCTGGGAAAACCTTGGTGGTCACTCACTCTGTCCTGTTACCTCTAGGACCCTCTGGCTAAGGAACAGGAACTGGTATTTATGGGCAGAATCAGGGAGGTGATCATGAACCTTCCTGGTTCTCCTTGCCTCCACGGGCACCGTGAGGCTCAGGAAGGGTGGAGTATGAAGGGCACAGGTTTGGTGCCCAACAGCCTGCATAAGGATGCCAGCTCTTGGTCTCTAGCTGTGGCAACGTCAGTTACCTAAGATCTATGAACTTAGTTTTTGTATCTGTGAACGGGGTAACAAAAACTGCATTGTGGTGAAGATTGCGGTGAAGATGAAACGAGGGGCTATTGTTGTGACACAGCCCACACGCAGAGAAAGAGCCTGGTGCACTCTTATTGAAGAGTGCATTTCTAATAAGCGTGTCCTGGAAGTCTTCAGTGAGAGTCGGCTTCTGAGCCGGGGCTGAGGGATGGGCAGGATGTCAGCTGGGGGTGGGGGCAGCAGGCAGAGGGAGCCTCGTGAGTAAAGGCTTAGCATCAGGATGACACGGGCTACAGGAGTGTGGCCAGGCTGCGGCAGCATGTGGGGCCTGCCTCTGCAATTTTACTTTGTGGGATTCTGGCTGGGAGTTCATGGAGTCAGGAAACCCCACTGTGTTCAGTGCCCAGGCCTCTGTGGGAGGCTCCACAAAGGCTCAATTAGGGTCTGTTCCCTCCCCCGACTCGGCTGCTGGCCTGCAGGAAGAACTGCTGATAGCCAGCCAGGCTCGCTGCGCATGCCCACCCAGAACGCCAGGCAGACAAAGAGGGGGCGGAGGAGAGGCTGGGGATGCATGGCCAGGCTGCTGTGGCCTTCCTGAGCCCCCTCATCCGGGGAGGGCTGAGGTTTCTGCAGTGGCATGTTGCTGATGGGAAAGATGGGGTCCATTATTCCTGCACCACCTGGAGCTGCCCTCCACAGGCGCCCAAATTCCACAGCTGCTCCTCTGGCTGCTCCTAGACTATTCTGCAGCAGCACTTAGCCCACTGGCCACTCTCTCCTGATTGAAAGTTCTGCTTTGCCTCCCATCTGTGTGGCTGCCGCCTCTCTGCCTCCCATGTTCCTCGGGACTCATCCGGGTCAGCGCCTTCCATCCTCGCCCTCCACACCCGCCCTCGTCTTCGACTCGAACTGCCTTAAGGATGGTTCCCAAGTCCATGGGGATGGCCTTGCCTGTCTCCTGAGTGCCACACCCATTTTTCCAACGGTCTCCCCAACACAGCCTCCTGGGGTCCCTCAGGTCTTTCCAACTCACTTGGTCTACACGTCAACTCTTGTCTTTGCTGGCAAACTCACTGTCAGAGTGATCCTTCTGAAGTGCCAGCTGGATCCCAGACGGTCCTGAGTTTAGGAACCTTCCTTAGCTTCTTGATGCGTAGTAAATTGCTGAACTCTTTAGTCTGGGATTCAAGGCCCTTCTCAATTTAACCCCTACCCTAGTACCACTGCATTGCAACAACACCTGCCCAGAATGACCCTGCCCAAACCCTGTATTCAACTGGCAAACGCCTATTCGTCCTGCAAGACCTAGCTTAAAAGTTACCTCCTCGAAGATAACTTTTCTCTCTTCCAGGCAGTTGGATGTTCCCAGAGCCTTTTGTCAACAGTCTTAATACATTGTCCCACATTTTCTGTCTCCCTGGCTAGTGAGTGAGCCCCTCCTGGGTAGGAATGACATCTTCCTCAGCTCTGCACCCCTGTGCCCATCCCCGGGCCTGGCATAAGGCTGGCAATCAGGAGTTGGTTGAGGGGTGGAGGGAATGAGGGGAGAGTCTTGTCTGAGATTGCTCCGCAGAGCTGGCTTCAGGCTCTGTCTTCTTTCTAGGCTGAGGTTTCAATGTCCCCAGGACAAGGGAGGATGGGAGGGAAAGGGGGAAAGACAGAGACAGGGCAGCCAGCAGTGGAATATCAGAGTGACAGCCACCCCGGAGCCCCAAGTACATTCCCTGTGAGTCCTGCTGACCTACCTGGCTTGCTGACCACAAAGCCGTAGCTCTTCGAGGACACCCCCAGGAGATACCCCAGCTGGAATATGCACTGGGTTCTGACAGGACTGGACGGTAAGCTCCCAAGTTGCCATTTACTAGCATGGGACTTCAGGCTGGTCCCTCAACCTCTCTGTGCCTCAGTTTCCTCACTGATAAAATTGAGATAACAATAGTTCCTACCAGGGATGATTTCTCTCTCCTTCCTTTCTTCCCTCCTTCTTTCCTTCCTTCCTCCTTTTTTTTTTTTTTTTTTTGGAGTTTCGCTCTTGTTGCCCAGGCTGGAGTGCAGTGGTGCGATCTTGGCTCACTGCAACCTCTGCCTCCTGGGTTCAAGTGATTCTCCTGTCTCAGCCTCCCAGTAGCTGGGATTACAGGTGTCTGCCACCATGCCCATCTAATTTTTGTATTTTTAGTAGAGACAGGGTTTCGCCATGTTGGCCAGGCTGGTCTCGAACTCCTGACCTCAGGTGATCCCCCACTTTGGCCTCCCAAAGTGCTGGGATTACAGGCATGAGCCAATGTGCCTGGCCGATTTTCTTTCTTTTCACTCATGTTTTTTTAATAACTACTTGTTGTGTGCCAGACACTATGTCAGGTTTCAGGGAGTCCTGCTCTCGTGGAAGTGACATTCTGTAGGGTTGGCAGGACAATAAAGGTGAACACGATTCTCAGCACAAAGAAAACTTCTGCTCAACTGGTGTGCGCCATTTATTCTAGTTCTTTCTAGGGCAGAGTCACCCCTTCCCCAACCCCCTCCCTTCAGTGCTGTTGCTGGGGGAAACAGCCCCACCCCAGCCCACAACATCCCTTGGAACACCCCCGGGGCCTGGAGGCGCTGGGGACCTTTCGGAAAAACACCCTGCCAAGAATGCATCACACCACCAGGGTACCGACCAAGGAAAACACAGGGCCTGTGGAGGGAGATGAGACAGGCCCTCAGGCTGGGCCATTGGAAGGGCAGGCGCAGCAGGAAAGCCGAATTAGGCACCAGGTGAAATATGACCTCCAAAGCATCCATAGGCATTTCTTGTATAAACACCCCAGTCCAGACAGGAAGTGGGGCTGGGGGAACTGGGAGGGGGACGTGGTCCCACAGGACCCCCCAGAGGCAGACAGATGGACAGGAAAGCGGGGGGAGGAAGAGGTCAGTGGAGAAAAACAAAGGGCGGGGGCGTGGAGAGAAGAGAAGAGAGTGCTGCTGGGAGAAGGAACAGCCCATAATACTCCCCTCTCATCCAGAGAGAGGCTTCCATTTGCTTCTCATCATCCAAGAGGTACAAAATCACCAGACAGATGGGGAAACTGAGGCTTCGAGAAGCAATGAGGCCAGCATCCTGTGACTGTTTATCATCTGTTGCCCACTAAGAGGGCTGCCCAGAGGCACTCTGGAATGTTCTGTGAAGAATTATTTGTCATGACCTTCCTGAGACCCCACCGTGGGTTGGTGGCCAAGCTAGGGCACAGATCTGGGTTTCCAGTGGTGTCTCCAGGCCCAGGATGACCTCCAGAAGCCCGGCACATTCCTAAGGCTCCGCTGCAGCTCCTGCTGACAAAATGGGGCCACCCTGAAATTACCTCACTACACAGAGTCACTCTGTACAGTGGGGGACTCCACTGGGCATCTTCTAGTCCCAGAGTGCTGGACTGAGCCTGGCAGTCCCTACTGGACAGATGGGAAGACTGGGGGGCCCAGAAAAGCATGCAATTTACCCAAAGTCACCCAGTGAGTTAGTGGTGGGATCAGAACCCATGTCCTTCTCAAGTCAGTGGGAAGGTTTATTTGTTTATGTATTTCCCAAACCACTGTAGCCAGAGACTGCAGAGTTTGGCCCTACCTTTCAGAGTCTGTATCCCATGGCCCGAGCTTAAGGGGAGACGATACCAGGGCTGGGCCACATCTGGAGGGCTTTGAGGGGACCTGTTTAGGATTGAATCCTAGGCAATGGGCTCATTCATTCATACATTCATTTTAGAGACAGGGTATCACTCTGTTACCCAGGCTGGAGTGCACTGGCATGATCATGGCCTACGGCACCCTTATAACCCTGGGCTCAGGCAATCCTCCCGTCCATCTCATTCTCCAGAGTGGCTGGGACTACGGGCATGTGCCATCACGCCTGGCTATATTAATATTTATTTGTTTTTGCAGAGAAGGCGTCTGGTTGTATTGCCCAGGCTGGTCTTGAACTCCTGGGATCAACCCATCATCTCACCTCGGCCTCCAAAGAAACTGGGACTACAAGTGTGTGTTACCACACTGGGCTTGGGGGTTTTTAATCAAGGGGAGAGGAAAAAGAGACTGAGCACATTCCCCAGCCCTTCAGGATGCCAGGGGTTTCCGGAGGGTCCCTGAGACCCGCCTCAACTTCCACCCAAAGTGGGAAGGGAGAAATGGCCTTATCCTTAACCCAGGGACCAGCCCATATCCTTGCCCTCAGTCATGAGGGGTGGGTCCCACCCATTTAACTTCACAGAAGCCCCACCCTCTTCCCCACCCTGCCCTTGTCACTGCAGGTTTGGCTACGCGAAGCCTGGTTTCCACTGCACACCCAAGGCCCCGCCCCTCTTCCCCAGATGGCCCCGCCCCTCGAAGCCCTGCCCTCATCTCTGCCGGCCCCGCCCCGCGCCCAGGTCCTGCTTACCTTGGTCTCCGCCAGCTGTCGCTTGAGCAGCTGCAGCGCCTCGGTGTGCTCCCGCTCGCTGTCCTGAAGGGCCTGAAGTTGCTCCTTCAGCTCCCTCTGAAACACACACAGGGCCGGGATGGGGGCAGAGGCCACGCCTGGCCCAGGCATTCAGCTCTGACCACTGCCGGGCCTGGGGGTTAGCCTGGCCTATGTCCCCAACCTCCAACACTTGTCTCCCGTCACCGTTCAGCCACCAGCAAGTCCGGTAGAGTCTGTCTCCTAAATACCTCCAGAATCCGTTCCTATCTTTCACCTGCATCTTTGCGACAGCCTCCTCCTCTTGGCCATCCTAGAGGCTTCTGTGACAATCAGCCTCCATATACACACTCTTCTGCTCCTCACACTTGGCCCCGGATCCCCGCTTAGAATTAAGGCAGGGGTCCCCAACCCCCGGGTCACAGATGGGTACGGGTCTGTGGCCTGTTAGGAGCCCAGCTGCACAGCAGGAGATGAGCGGTGGCTGGGAGGAGCAAAACTTCATCTGTATTTACAGCTGCTCCGTTGCTGGCCTTACCACCTGACTCTGCCTCCTGTCGGATCAGTGGTGACATTAGATTCTCATAGAAGTGTGAACTACACATGTGAGGGATCTAGGTTGCGGGCTCCTTATGAGAATCCAATGCCTAATGATCTATCACTGTCTCCCATCACCCCCAGATGGGACTGTTTAGCTGCAGAAAAACAAGCTCAGGGCTCCCACTGATTCTATATTATGGTGAGTTGTGAAATTATTTCATTATATATTACAGCGAAATAGTAATAGAAATAAAGTACACAATAAATGTACTGTGCTTGAATCATCCCGAAACCATCACCCCGCCCCACCCCCTGTGGTCTGTGGAAAAATTGTCTTTCATGAAGCTGGTCCCTGGTGCTAAAAAGGTTGGGACCGCTGCTCTAAGGAACCAAAACTGTACCAACCCACTGCTACAGACTAGCTGCCAACATTCTCAGAGGGCTACAGTGGGCTGGGCACTGTTCTTAGTGCTTTGCTTCTATTAATTCACCTGACCCTCTCAGTAACCCTAAGTGAGGCATGATTATTATCTCCATCTTCTGTTGGAGGAAAAGGTATACAAGTGTCAAGAAGCTGGCCCCAAAGCATACAGATGAGCATAAGGGTAAAGAAGGAATTGGGACCTCAGCAGCCTGGTTGTGGAGACCATGATCTTGATGCCAGGTGACACGTTTTCTACCACGATAACTCCCGTGATGAATAACAACAAATCCACAACAGACAAGATATCAACATTTTAAATAAAAACGCGATCAGCATCACTGATTTTTTTCTTTGTCTCAGGTACCAGTGTGGCTCAGCAGAGAACAGTTAGTGATCCTAGCCTTATTTGAAATGTTGATGTTTTATTCATCATGGGATTTTTTTTACATTAATTTTGATTTAAGAAATATTGCATTAAATGCTGTTCATCTCCATTGCTGAGTTTGAGGAACCCTGGGATCCCACCTCTGTCTCCGCCACCCTCCCCCATCACTCCCATCCAGCCAGTGGTCTTCTTCCTGTGCCTGCAGCATCCTGAGCTCCTTCCAACCTTCAGACTGCGTCCTGGCTATTTCCTCTGGCTAGTGGCCTCCACTCTCAGAGTTTCTCATGGTGACTCCTTTGTACCATTAACTTAACTCAGATGCCACCTCCTTGAAGAGTCTTGCCTGACCACCCCACGCACAGTGGCACCTCCTCATACCCTGTCATGTGTCTGATTCATGGTCTTCTTGTACCTTCTGCTGTCTGAACGTATTTGACTGTGTTTATTGCTTATCTCCTCACTAGAATGTGAGTTTCATGTGAGTAGGAATCTTACCTGGCTTGTTCCCTGCCATATGCCCAGGGCCTCAGTGATTTTTTGTCAAGTGACAAATGGGTTGTGGAGGTGAGTGCTCCCCAGCACAGAGTGCGGCTGTCTGCATGCATTGGGAATCTAGCCCGTTGTATTATCATCAGTTGTTTTGTTCTCCTGTCTGTCTCTCCTTCATCCCCATATTAGCCCACGAGTCCTCCAGGGCAGCTCCTACTGTCCCCTTTCCATATATCCCACACCCAGCAACAGCCTGGCACTGAGATGGGACTGATGAAGCTTGCTATGTGAATGAAATTCCTGGAAACGGCCTCTGAGTTCCCCAGTCAGCCTGGGCTGTGAGCGGTGCCAGGAAGGCTGACTTACCTATTCACATCCACCTCCCTCTCACTCTTCCAGCTTGTCAGACCAGGGAGGGCCTCGGTCAATGTCTAGTTTAATTAATTTTACAGACTAGGCAGCAACATGGGAAAATGGTCATGATGACATGCTGACAGAAGAATGCAGGAGACAAAATTATCTTTGATTACTGTTAATTATTCATTTAACAAATATTTCTTGGGCAACTATTATGTACCAGGCACTGTTGAGAAACTGGGATACAGCAGAGGACAAGACAGACACAGTCCCTGACCATAGGGACTAATCTAGTGGGGAACACAGACAACAAACAAGAAAAATAATAAAGAAGCGAGGTTACCAATATGGTGTGTCCTCCAGAGAAAATAAAGCAGCGTGGGATGGAGGGGATTTTAGGTAGGGGTGGCCGGGAAGGCTTCTCTGAGGAGGTAACACCAGAAGGATGAAGAGGAGCTAGCCATGAAAACAGGGGGTAAGATAGAAGAACACAAGCAGCTTGTTTTAGAGAGTCCATGCAGATGCAATGGTTGGAACTCTGGCAGCCATCTCAGGCCATGAGGCAACTGTAAAGACTCAAGTCACAAGCTGAAACCAGAAGAGTATAAGGAAGAGGGAACCTGAGTCCCTGATAACTGTGGGGCTGCCACACCAGCACTTTACTCAGTGTCATGCTGGAAAGCTGGCTGTCTGAGTAAAACTTTCTTTGTTAAAGCCCCAGCAGTGTTTGCCAATTTCCATGGTGTAAATGCTCCCACTCAAGTGGATTTCAGGCTATCAGTGTGAAGCAGTTGAATAAGGCATTGGGATGAGATGCACACAGTCAGCTCTTGGGAGCCAGTGCAACCTGCTACACAGCACACCCCACCTGGAGCCCTTCCTAGAGACTTGTCTTACATGAGAGAGAAATGCACTCCATCTGACTGCAGCTACTTCAGCCAGGGCTCTGTTACTAACAGCTGAAAGCCATTCCTAACATTCATGTGCAGCTTGAGCAGAAGCAGTCCTTGGAGCAGAGAATCTTATTTGCCTAAGAGAATAGAAAGACTGCTTCTCAGGTGCCCCCGACAGCCTTGGGCTGTCCAGGCTGGGACACTGTGGCTGAGACGCAGATGTTGAGGAGCTGGGCTGAGTGCTACAGTTCTCCCCCCGGTGGTCCGCATGGGTCCACAGAAGACCCAGCCACCCAGGCAGCTCTTCAGCGTTTCTGAGCAAGTACCTTGGAGGCTGTGTTCCTCACATTGCTCAGGGCACTCGAGGGGCCTGGATGAATTCCTCCTCTGATTTTGGAGTCAGGGAAAAAGGACAGCAGGCTTGCTCCTTCCTTCTAGATCCCGAGAGAATCAGAATACTCATTTGCCCATTCCACAAACACGTGCCGAGACCTTGGGCCCCACATGGTGCTGTGTCAGGGATGCGGAGAGGGGTGAGGGATGAGTCCCCAACATGATGCCATGAGGTATACATGTGTTGGGGTGACAGTCAGGGACACAGACACTTACATCACAGGGAATGCTGCGATCGTGTTAGGAGATCCCAGACTTGCTCCTCTCCCCATATTCCCCATCTCAGTGAAGGACACCCCTCCCCCAACTCCATCCCAGCCAGAAACCTCGGAGTGGGGAGTCCCTTGATTCCTACCGCCTCAAACCAATCCAGTCAGTCACCAGGTTTGCTCTGGAATTTGTTCTCTCCTCTCTATGCGTACTGCCTCTGGTTTGGTTTTCATCACTTCTTTTCTGGACTGTGGCCCCGGGCTCTTCCCTACCTCTAGCTCTCCCGCTGCTCCAAGTGCCCTGCACAGCAGCTGTGGTGATTGTTCTAAAGGGCAGATCTATAAATGCTTTCCCCCTGTCACTCTCCCCATTGTGCTTGTCCGCAGGATTTCCACGTTGTCTGGGAAGAAAGGCACAAAGCCTTAGGGTGACATTCGAGGCTCTTCACTGCTGGCCCCAACCTTTTCTTCTCCAGTCCTAGCTCTTGGTCCAGACTTGTGCTGTCCAATACGACACACGTGGCTATTTAAATCACAATTAATTAAAATGAAATAAAATGGAAAATTCAGCTTCTCGGTTGCACTGGCCACATTTCAAGTGTTTGCTAGCCACATGGTCTGCTGTATCACACACTGCAGACACAGAACTGTCCGTTCTCCCAGAGAGTTGTAGTGGGCAGTACTGCTCCAGACACACTGAGCGACCTGCAGGGTTCTCTAGGCCTTTGCACATCTCTCAAAACTCAGATCAAATGTCACCTCTCCTGGTAGTCCATGTCTCAAACTCTGTGATGTTGTCAGAGTTTTAAAGAAACGGAGTCTCGCTCTGTCACCCAGGCTGGAGTGCAGTGGCACGGTGGCAGGGGGAGAAATGAAGCACTCAGTCCAGCTCCTCAACATCTGCCTCTCAGCCACCGTGCACTCTGTGTGCACAGTGTCCCACACTTGTACCCTGATGGCACACACTGTGTTTTAATTGCAAGGTTACCTGTCAGTCTCCCCTCCCAGGCTAGATGCAGTAGCTAACTCATGCCTGTAGTCCCAGCACTTTGGGAGGCCGAGGCGGGTGGATCACCTGAGGTCAGAGTTCCAGACTAGCCTGGCCAACATGGCAAAACCCTGTCTCTACTAAAAATACAAAAATTAGCCGGGCGTGGTGGCAGGTGCCTGTAATCCCAGCTAAGATCATCCCAAGGTGGAGGGTGCAGTGAGCCAAGACCATGCCACTGCACTCCAGCCTGGGTGACAGAGCGAGACTCCGTCTCTTAAAAAAAAAAAATCTCCTCTACTAGATCGTGGGCTTTTGAGGGCAGGGACTGTGGAGAGGGGGAGACTCTCACACTCTCAGTACCAAGGCCAGGGCCACGCATCGCTGGCCTCACTGAGTCTGCAGGATGTCCCTGCCCAGGGATGAGGCTAGGCTGGGTCAGAGCTTACCTCTGAAAAGGGTGGGAGGGGGAGAGAGGGCCCCAAGCAGGCAGGGTTCCCTGGGTGGGCTAGGTGCAGAGCCCAAGGGAACAGCTAACTTAGGAAAACTAAACCCTAGAGTCCAGAAGGCAGGACTTAGAAGGCTGCCTGAGCTCTGTCACCCCTGCCCCTCCAACGTGTCTCCTTCTCTTAGAAGACTGGCTCTACCACCCACTAGGCTGTGTGACCCTAGGATGTCACCTAACCTTTCTGTGCCCCAGTGCCTTGTCTGAAAAATGGGGTGAATCATATCTCCTAGGGTTGGGAGGGTAAAATAAGACAACAGTAAGAAGTGTTTAGCCTCACAGGGCAAAGAGCCTGGCACACCCTGGGTGCTCGGGAGACAGAGCAATCACTGTGTCCCATGTGCGGCTTCCCAGTCACTTCTTTGTATCTTCATCCCTCACTGTGTCCAGGGGGCCCCCTCCCTCCCCTCCCTTCTTAGATGGCCAGAGCAGGAAGAGGCAGCAGGGACCATCTGGTCCAACCCCTTGGATTGCCAGAACAGGAAACACAGGCCCAAGGGAAGGGACTGACCTGGCTCATGGCCACACAGCTTGACAGAGGAGAACAAACTGGAAATTTTACTCTAGCAGAGAGGTCACACAGGAAACTGGAGCCTGATAAACTCCCCAAGTCATACAGCTTAACCCCGAGGAAGGACACCAGTAACAGCAGAGTCTCAAGACCAGAGGGGCTGGAGGCAGGTGTGGTTTGGGTTGAAATTTCACAGGCATCTTGTCAGCTATTTATCACAACAGTCCACAAGGTTAGCAGTGTCTTTATCGCGTCCATCTCACAGAGGCGGAAACTGAGGCTTTGAGAGGTTAGCTTGCCTAACTTCACACAGCTAGTAAGAGGCAGAGGGGAAGGCTCTCAGTGGCTCCAAAAATTGGTGTTCACAATCTCTGGCCTCCCTGCCTCCCATGCAATTCAGTGCAGCAAAAATTTCTGAGTACCCAATGAGTGTCAGGCTTTGTGCTGGCCACTCCAGGGGGTGGGTCTGTCCATGGTCCTTGAAGAATTTGCAGTTAGTTGAGGAGGAAGAAACTTGAATAGGTAAAATACGAGGAAGAACAGGATAAACATGGAGGGCCTGCTAGGAGCCAGTACAGCTGTCAACACCTGGCTGTGCTCATGGTGCCCTCCCTCCACCACAGTTTCCAAATCTGTAAAGTAAGGTCTTTTTTTTTTTTTTTTGAGACGGAGTCTTGCTCTGCCACCCAGCAGGCTGGAGTGTAGTAGTATGATCTCGGCTCACTGCAACCTCCGCCTTACAGGTTCAAGTGATTCTCCTGCCTCAGCCTCCTGAGTAGCTGGGATTGCAGGCACCCCCACCCCCCCCAACGATGCCCAGCTAATTTTTGTATTTTTAGTAGAGACAAGGTTTTACCATGTTGGCTAGGTTGGTCTTGAATTCCTGACCTCAAATGATCCACCCACCTTGGCCTCCCAAAGTGCTGGGATTACAGGTGTGAGCCACCGCGCCCGGCCCCAAATCTGTTAAGTAAGACCTAACAGCACCTGCTCCATAGGCTTGCTCTGGGAATGAAATGACTAATTCATGACCTACATGACATACATGGTGAGCTCAATCAATCTTAGTTGTCATTATCATCATAGTAATTATATGTAAAGTTGGGAGTCAGAATTGGGGGAGCTTCAAGGAAGGAGCTTATTTCTGATGGCAGGACAAAGGAAGATGGATAGGCAGAGTTCCTTCAAGTCTCTAGGATGGGCCAGGGCATTGCAGATGGGGGAGAACTAGTTGGGTAGGAGCCCACCCTCATGTGTGCAGGAAGTGGGGGGTGGTTGGGGGATGGCTGGAGCCAGGCATGTGACAGGTGGGTGGAGTCACAAGCTGGAAAAGCCAGTTGGGGCTAGCTGCGGCAGGGGTGGGCACTGGAGGAGGCCTGAATGTCAGCCTGGGAGAGTTGAATCCCACAGGGCCCCACGAGAGCGGGGGGCAGGCAGGGAGGGATGAGGTGACTGGGGAGGAGACACCTCAGAGGGTGGGGCTGTGGAGTTGCTGCAGCCCTGAGCACACAGTTAAGCGAATATGCCAGCTTTGGGGCTCTGGGGCTCTTGATTGTTATGAAGAAGCCAGGACTGGGGCAACAGAGGAGTTGAGGGGCACAGAGAGGCGGGGCTCAAATGTTCCCAAGGCCAGATCTCTCCTGCTGTGAGGCCATCCCTCCCTCTGACCCAGGGGACAAAGCAACTGTGGAAAGCCATCTCAGCTCTGGCTTCAGGGACTCTTGATTGGAAAAGCCTGGGTTCAGACCCTGACTGTGTGACCTTGGGCGGTTTACTTCTTTCCCTCAGGCCTCACCTCCACAAGCTTTCAGTGTTGTGATGAAGGCTAAGTGAGATGGCACCTATGACGGGGCCCAGCATGGTGCTGCACACAGTAGGTGCTCAAGCTTCTTCCTCCATGCCCAGGTACTGCTCTCTCTTTCCCTCTCTGATCAAGAGATGCCAGAAACCTGACCATGGCAAACTGAACTTGCCTCTCCCTTTTCCTCCCCAAGCCCCAATCCTAGAACTGGATGCTCCTGGTCCTCCCAACAGACCTGAATTCTTCTATGTGTCTGAGCCTCAGCTCTCCCTGTGCACTTCCCAGCCACACAGTCTCTGGCAACATCTGGCCACTCCCTGCTTCTAGGGCCTCCCACCAGTCCGCCTTGCACACTACTGCAGAGCGCTTGGTCCATGACGCAGGCCTGGCCAGGCTGCACTTGCCTGCTCACATCTGTTTCTGGCTTCCTAGCATCTTCAGGATCAAGCTCGGTGGGTACATGCATGTGCGTGTGTGTGCATGCATGTGTATATGGGTACGTGTGTGTGTGCATGTGTGTGCACATTCAAGCATTCAAAGCCCTTCTTGAGCTGGTCAAGCCTCGATTTTCCATTCTTACCCCTCCTGCCACACCCTCCCCTCCAGCCACAATGAACCACATGAATATGTGCTCACCTCCATGCCTGTCCCTGGTCAAAACTCAGATAACCTGAGTTCAAGTTCCAGCTCCAGGGACAATTAGTAGTTTTCTGACCTTAAGCACAGTTTCTTTTTTTGTTTCCTAATTAAAAAAAAATTTTTTTAGAGACAGGGCTCACTGTGTCACCCAGGCTGGAGTGCAATCATAGCTCACTACAGCCTCAAACTCCTGGGGCTCAAGTAATCCTCCTGCCTCAGCCTCCAAAGTACCTAGCACTACAGGCATGCACCATGCCTGGATAGTTTTAAAAAATTTATTGTAGAGGCCGGGCACGGTGGCTCATGCCTGTAATACCAGTATTTTGGGAGGCTGAGGCAGGTGGATCATGAGGTCAAGAGATCGATACCATCCTGGCCAACATGGTGACATCCCATCTCTACTAAAAATACAAAAATTAGCTGGGCATGGTGGCACACACCTGTGATCCCAGCTACTTGAGAGGCTGAGGACAAAGAATCGCTTGAACCCGGAGGTAGAGGTTGCAGTGAGCCGAGATTGCGCCACTGGACTCCAGCCTGGCAACAGAGTGAGACTAAACAAAAAAAAAAAAAATTATTTTAAAGATGGGGAGTCTCTGTGTGTTGCCCAGGATAGTCTCGAACTTCTGGCCTCAAACAATCCTCCCACCTTGGCCTCCCAAGAGCTTGGATTAGAAGCATAAGCCACTATGCTCAGCCTCTTTTTAAAAAAAATTTTATTGAGGTAAAATATACATACATAATTTATCATCTTTACCATTTTTAAGTGTACAATTCAGAAGTAGTTAAAACATTTATATTCCTTTTCTCCCTTTCTTCCTCCCCCTTCTTTTCCCTTCTCCCTTCCAGGTCCTTAGGCACAGCTTTGCTTTTTGAGACAGGGTCTCACTCTGTTGCCCAGGCTGGCTGGAGTCCAGTGGCACGTTCACAGCTCACTGCAGCTTCAACCTCCTGTGCTCAAGCAATCCTCCTACCTCAGCCTCTCACATAGCTGGGACTACACGTGCATGCCACCATGTCCAGCTAATTTTTTGTAGAGACAGGGTTTTGCTATGTTGCCCAGACTGGTCTCAAACTTCTGGGCTCAAGCAATCCTCCTGCCTTGACCTACCAAAGTACTGGAATTATAGGTGTGAGCTACTGTGCTCAGCCAGGCATAGTTTCTGAGCCTCAGTTTCTCCATTTATAAAACAGAGATCCATCTCATAGGGTTACTGTTAGAATTAAATGAGAGGCAGGCTGGGGGGGGGGGAGAGGAGAAGGAGAGTGTGCCTGCCTGTCAAAGCCTTGAACCCTGTCCCTGGCACAGTCTGTACCAGGCCACATGGTGGCTGGGCATGTTTTTATTCCCTCTATCTGAAACATCTTTCTTTCTGCTCCCTGGCCTAAAGCACTCAGCACCTCTTTAGGATTCAGCTCAATAGAGCAAGCCTCAGTTACAGCAACCTACCAGTTTATAGGCCTATCTCCCGGGACCAGACAGGGCCAGGTCTTGTGCAGCTCTCCTGGGCCCAACACAGGGCTGGCCCTCTGTAGCCATGGCACAGATACTGGCTAAAGAAATTATATATGTTTTTTTTTTTTTTTTTTTTTTTTTGAGATGGAGTCTCTCTCTGCCACCCAGGCTGGAGTGCAGTGGCACGATCTTGGCTCACTGCAACCTCTGCCTCCTGGGTTCAAGTGATTCTTGTGCCTCAGCCTCCCAAGTAACTGGGATTACGGGCATGAACCACCGTGCCTGGCTAATTTTTTTTTTTTTTTTTTTTTGTATTTTTAGTACAGATGGGGTTTCACCATGCTGGCTCGGCTGATCTTGAACTCCTGACCTCAGGTTATCCACCCGCCTTGGCCTTCCAAAGTGCTGGGATTACAGGTGTGAGCCACTGTGCCCAGCTCAGAAATTATTAAATGAATCCCTGAATCCAAGACAGAAGTCACCTCCAAATCCTCCTCATCCATTCTGAGTGTTCAAGCAGAGATGGCGGTGAGGAAGGCAAATGGTACTGGGAAAACACAACTGGACTGAGAGTCAGGAGAGCTGAGCTCTGGTCTAACTGTGGGTAAGCCAGTTTCCCCATCTGCAAAATGGGGAGAGTGTCAACCAGATGGTTTCTCAGGTTCCTCCCTATTTGGGTGCTCCCTGGGGCAGTTGGTGTGGTGGGGGAGGAGGGGTGAATTCTGAGTCAGTAAGACCAGTTTGAATCTCAGCTCTTCCTCCTGCTTGCAGTGTGATCTTGGGAAAGTTACCGAATCTCTCAGCCTCAGTTTCTTTTCTTTTTTTTTTTTTTTTTTGAGATGGAGTCTCGCTCTGTCGTCCAGGCTGGAGAGCAGTGGCTCAATCTCAGCTCATTGCAACCTCCACTTCTCAGGTCCTGGTTCAAGCAATTCTCCTGCCTCAGCCTCCTGAGTAGCTGGGATTACAAGCACACGCCACCATGCCCAGGTAATTTTTGTATTTTTAGTAGAGATGGAGTTTCACCCATGTTGGCCAGGCTGGTCTTGAACTCCTGACCTTGTGATCCGCCCACCTCCACCTCCCAAAGTGCTGGGATTACAGGCATGAGCTACTGCGTCTGGCCATGTTTCTTCATCTGTGAGATGGTACTGATTTCAGTCCCACTCAGGGAGTAGAGACGAAAAAATCCTTGTAAGGATCAAATGTCCGTAAAACAACACCTGGCACACGGTAAGTGCCCATAACTTACTTTGTGTGCCCAAAACTTGGGATATTATTTTTTAGAGTCATCACTGTGTCATTGTTGGTCCCTACCAGATCTTTTTTTCTTTCTATAAAATAAATATCTTGGAGTCCCCAGTGTCGGCCCTAAGTTTCTACACTGTGGTTGGTGTTCAGCCAAGGTGTCCTGGCTGCCCAGACACCTGTGAAGAGGGATGCAGAGATGCCAGTGGCCAGCTCTGAGTTTGACCCACAGCCAGCTTTGCCCCCATAGAGGCTGCTGTTGGCATAGAAATCCTGCCCTCTCCTTGGAAAAGTAACAGCAGAGCCACTTCCCCAGAACGCAGACAACCCAGCTGCCTTCCTGTCCATGCTACAAAATAAAGTGCTTTTGAATCTGTCATTTCTGTGGATGTTTAGCAACTCTTTCTCCCTCTTTACACATAAAGCAGGAGGGCTAGTTCTTACTTCCATTTCCCAGATTGGGTAAGAGGGTACCGCCCCCTCTCCTGGAAGAAAGCAGAGCCGAGATGTGAACCCAGCCCCCAGCCCTGCTCCCTCTTCAGGTGGCTGCCTTCGTGTCACTGGATCACCATACCCCGCCTGCCAGGGCTTGTGTCCAAGGCTGAGCCACTGGTGTCTTCACTGGCATGAAGGAGGCCTTGGGAAGGGCTCCAACGGTCACATGAAGCCTGGAGGGGGTGGCTAAGACTGAACTGGATCCTCTCTCTGGGGGTTAGGAACCCGAGATGGCCAGTGAGCCGGATGCCACGCCTGGCCTGACCAAGATGACGTCCCAACCACCTGCCCTCGGGGCATCAGCTGGCACAGATAGCCTAACCCTGTCAATACAGGACAGGACAGGTGGCTGGGAGACAATTACCCAGCCCTCAGAGGCAGCTCAGGGACTATATGTGGCCTAGTCAGACTGGCTTCAAATCCTGGCCCTGCCATTTACCAGCTGGGTGACCAAATGAGTCACTTAATTCCTCTGAGTCTGTTTCTTCATCAGTAAAAGAAATAGATAACAGTACCCATCCCACAGGGTGCTATGAAGATTAAATGAGGTAATGCAAGAAAAGCTCTTAGTGCAGTCCCAGGCATTGAGACTGGGCCCAATGAATATTTGCTGAGAAGCCCCGAACCCTTTAGAAATGGGCTCCCTTCCTCCACTTTTCTCAGTGGTCCAGGTACTCAGCATGGAGGTGGGGGAGGAAGACATCAACACACACACACACACACACACACACACACACACGCACACATGCACACATGGACACATACACAGGTTACGTGGAAAATCCTTAGAACTATATAATAACTCCTGCCATGTTTCATGGGGTATGATTATGGGAGACTTTAACTTTCACATTATATAGCTCTCTTCTTCTGTTTATAGTAAGAATAAAGATATTTAAAAATAATTTTGGGGTGCCCACTGTGCCAGACATGGTACTAGGCACTTCTGATAAAGGATCCCCAGCCCTTATAACATCCTTCTCATGTTATAGATGACCCTTAGAGAAGGAGCCTTAGAGAAGCAAAGTAACGTGGCCAAGGACACGAAGCATGTCAGGATCTGACCCCTGTAATGGCATCTGGAGTACAAAGTGATTGTGCTTGGTAGGTCAGGGAAGGCTTCACAGAGGAGGTGATATTTGAGTTGAAGTTTTAAAGTTGAGTAGGACTCCTCTAGGTCAGGTTTCTTAACCAGAGGTGATTTTGACTCCAGGAGACATTTGCCAATGCTTGGAGACGGTTTTGGTTGTCACAGCTTGGGAGGCGGGTGGAGTTTGCTACTGGCATCTAGTGGGTAGAGGCCAGGGATGCTGCTAGACTTCCTGCAACACCCAAGACGGCCCTGCACAACAAACAGTTATCTAGCCCCAGATATCAGTGGTGCTGAGTACCATGTGACCTACCATAGCTGTCATTTATTGAGTGCTGTTAGGTGACAAGTAGAGTACCAAGTTTTTAGAAACATCATCTTGTTTAATCCTAATATAATTACTTCCATGCTGTCCATGAAGAATCCGAAGCCCAGAGATGGTAAATAATCTTCCTAAAGGCACATAGTAAATGGTAGAGCCAGGATTAAGATGACCTGAGTACAAAGCAGAGCTCTTAATTTCTCTGCTCTGATGCCTCAAGGATTTATAATAAATGTAAAAGCTTCAGGCCAACTGCTAGGTAGGGTGTTGGGAGACTCCGGCTGAGTACAGGCCCAGCCTCCTCTGGCTTAGAGGCCTTGGGCAAGTCCCATTCTTCCCTCTCCCTCTACTGTTTCCCCACTGTCAAGTGGACATGGCACAGATGATCTCCATGGCCCTGCCAGCTCTGAGTCTATAATTCTGCAGGAGAAGGGTCCCAGCTCCATCAGTTGCTGGGAGAGAAAGGGATGTGAGGATGGGTTCAGCCTTATTTCTGCTGCATAAATAGCTAATAAACCTTGCTTCCCCATATGGAGAGGGGACGCTGGTGGAGGTGGAGGGTGGCTTGAACTTCACCCAGAAGCACATCCTCTCCAGAGGGGGAGGCAGATTTCTCTGCCACCAAATTGCCAAGCCCAGAGGACACACCATAGGAAGGCCTCCTTCTCAGGCCAGAGGAGAGAGTCTGGGAATTCACTCAGCTGGGGACAAGAGCTCTGATAGGCAGAAAGAGAAAGGGTGGGCTGCATGTTGTTCCAGCCCCTACTATGTGCTTTTGAACCTCAAATAGCAGGTTCATCCCAGGTCAGCCTCATGAAAGTCCTGGTAGGAAGGAAGCATCCTGACTCCATTGTACGGACGGAGAATCAACGTTTACATGACTTGCCAATGTGCACGCAGTGCCTGCAGCAGGTTTGGAACTCAAGTGTGCCCAACCCGAGGACAGTGCGCTAGAGAGTAAGCAAGTGGCAGTCCTTTTTTCTTTCACCCAATAATGAAAGCATTTCAACAATATTTGTAGGTAATACATGTTCAGTTTCTCCTGTGTTCCCCCAGGTCATGGGATACAATACAAAAGGCCAACATACAGTAATTTGGATTTCCTGGTTTGCAGACAGGAGAACCAAGGCTCTGAAGCAGAGGCTAGAGAGTCAGACAGGGAGATCGGAGAAGAGGGATCTGGGTCAGGCTGTGCCCTCTAGCCCTGGCTCTCCCACTGTCTGGAAGTGTGGCCTTGGGCAAGTCACGTCACCTCTCCAGGCCTCACTTTCCACTCCTGCATGATGAAGAGGTTGGACAGATGGTTTCAGACAGAGTCCCTTCAAACTCTTCCTGCTTATGTGACTCCACAGACAGGGAGATGGACAGCAGCAGTGCCTACCACGAGGGCTCTGGGGGTGGAGGGCCAAGCCTTGTGTAGGGTCCCAGAGGCCCAGGCCCTTGCTCACTCTCTGATGGGGCCTTCATTCTCAGACGGCTAGACTGGAAGGGAGTCAATTGTAGTTTCAAGATAAAAGGGACAGGGAGGGGGCAATGGTGAACATGGGCCATTTCTCCTGAGGCCCATGGGCTTCTGCTGGGTGCAGGCTTACTCACAGACTCATGTGTGGAGGGTTTGGGAGCCCCTATAATACAGGGGAAAGTAGTTATTTAGTTCCTGTTTGGGTATCTTGAGGCCAGAGAGCTCATTACCTCCCAAGTTAGCCTACTCCATTTTCACAAAATGTTTGAGCCAAAAACCTTCTGCTTCCAAATGCTCCACAGTCCGGTTGAGCTTAGGCCAGGGTTGGTCATTCTTTCATTCATTAATTTGGCCTTTATTGGTCTGTACTGTGGGCCAGGCCTTGCACCAGGCTTTGGGGCCATAGGTAGGAGAAATAAGATACTGTCTCTGGCATTGGAGAATTATGTGCTCGACTACTATCCCAAAGCCAGGAACAGGGGACTGCTGGATGTAAGTAATTTAGCTTGAAAAAAGGATTCCAGGCCCAAATAAACTTGGGAACCATTTTATTAAACACAATAAAATAGATTTATTTGCAACAAGATTTCTCTAAGCTATTAATATGCAAATATACACTGAAAATTCTCCAAGGGGGTAGGTATAAAAAATATGCTGTGTTTCCCATACGTATTAATAGAGGGCATTTGGGGGAAATACAGTTCTACTGCCTTTTTAAAATTTATTTATTTATTTATTCATTTTGTCAGTGGAGCCTGGAGAAGGCTTCACAGAGAGGACATCTGAGCAGGGCCTTAAGCGTTGAGTAGGAGTTTGTCAGTGAAGACGGGAAGTCTTAAGGGGAGACCAATTAGAGTTCTAGGTCAACTATGCTTAGGTCACTCTGCATGTACTATTTCACTTAGTCTTCAAAGGTCCTGATGTGGGGGGACAGAGCCAAAGAAGTCATCAAAAACCCCTGGAGACTCCTAGAGGTCTAGCCCCTCCCTTCTTGAATCACCTTACATCTGGGCCTTTTTCTCCAAATCTTTACTTTTCAAGTCCTGGCCCTACTCAACCTGGTCTCTACTCTGGCTTAAATCTAAACTTGTTGTAGAGTATCTGGACCAGATCTCAGTCAACCCCTCATACAGCTTGGCCTAACTCTCGGCACTCAAACCTGCCTTCTCAGTAGTTTGGCCCTCTAACTTACACACCTCTATTAGGTTTCACCCTCACCTGTCCAGCACATTCTAGCCCCCGTACTCCCCTTAGTCCTGATGCACATGTGATCCAGTCTCCGTCCCACAGAATCCCCAGCCTTCCAGAGCTCAGCTACCCGGGTTAGTACTGTCCTATCCTCGTGGCCTCGCCCTCAGTCTGACAGTGGCCCTGCCTTTGCCCAGCTCTGATTCGGTTCCGTCCACAACCCTGCTCCAGCCCAGTACCTGGTCCAGCTCTGATCTCACTTGTTCCCGCTGTCCCACCCCAGTCCTCGACCTCTCCCTAACCACGGACCAGTCCCCACTCCAGGTCAGTCTCAGATCCCGCGGGTACGGACTGCCCAAGGCCCCGCCCCCTGCCCCGCCCCGCCCCGCCCCGCCGCGGCCCCGCCCCTCCCTGCCCCGTGTTTCTCCTGATAGGGTCCTACCCCGCCGGCGGCCCCGCCCCGGGACCATTCTGACTGGGTCCGCCCCGCGGTCCAGCCCTGACCCCACCCCCGTCCCAGCCCCACCTCCAGCCCGGCCCCGCCCCCGCCCAGGCCGGCCGGGCAGCGCACCTGCAGCTCCTCGAAGGCGTCGTCGATGCCGGTGACCTGGTGCTGCTCGTGCAGCGCGGGCTCGTCACAGAAGAAGCAGAGCAGCGCGCGGTCCGTGAGGCAGAAGAGCTTGACCTTGTCGTGCGCCTGGCAGGGTCGCACGGCGCGGCGCGCGTTGAGGATGGCGTCCAGCGGGAAGGCGCTGTAGCGCTCCACGATGTTGGCCAGCTTGAGGCTGGGCGCCAGCGCGGGCTCGGCGAACGTGCGCCGGCACTCAGGGCAGTCGCGGGCGCCCTGCGCCTCCTGCCGCACCCAGTGCTCGGTGATGCAGCGGCGGCAGAAGTAGTGCTCGCAACCCAGGCTCACTGGGTCCTGGTAGATGCTCAGGCAGATGGAGCACAGCAGCTCGTCCTTGAGGCTGCACGCCATGGCGCCGGGGACGGCAGAGAAGGGGGCCCGAGGGGCGGCGGGGCGGCTGAGAGAGCGCGGCGCTGTCGGGTGCAGCACCGAGGGCTGGGAGCCGGGACGAGGCCCGCACAGGCAGGGGTAGGAGCTACCCAAGAAGGGAGAGGGTGCTGTCCGGGAGGAGGGTAACGCAAGGAAGGGGTGCGCAGCTGAGACTACCCGGGACGCCAGCCCGGGAGGGCGGTCTCGAGGTAGTGGGCAGCCCAAAGCGTTGGGCGCTGGAGGGAGGAGACCGTGGGCAGCTGAGGGACGAGGATCCTGGCGAGGAGGTTCTAGGGGGCGGGGCAGTCCGAAGGGATAGGACCTGGGAGAAGGGGATCCCAGAGGGTGTTGGAGCCCTCGAGGGGGTCGAAATCCCGGGATGGGGGCGGTGGGGGGGAGGGCGAGAAGCTGGGGGATGGGGAATCCTCGGGGAGGGGGCAGCCAGGCCGAGTCGCACATTGGTTGTGACCGGCAGAGAAGAGGAGGGGTGCCGGTCCGCTCAGCTGCCGGATCCTGGCCCCAAACCCTGGCCCGGCGCGGCCCCTTACCCCCGCGGGCTTAGCAGCCACCGCTTCGGTCCAGCGCAGCCTCTCAACCCGGAACCAGCCGAATCCCAGCTGCCGGTGGCCGCGGCTGCCTCCCCGCCCCCGTGGGCGGGACCCAAGCAACTCCACCCCCGCAGCGGGCGGGGGAGGGGCGGGGCCGCCAGCTGGTTGACCCCCCCCGCCCCGCCCCATCATCCTCCAGCTCCCTGGAAAGCGAAGCCCAGCTGTTCCTTCGGGGTGTATACTTGGAACTGCAACCAGGTCTGGCTTAGGGTCCCCGCGGCGAGGCGGAGCGGGGGACAGCAGCTAATTTGAGAGCACACCAAGTAAACAAGGAGCATCTTTCTGGATCATCGATTTGAAGATTTAGAAGAAATAATATTTTGTATTAAAACGAACAAGAATATGTTTGGAATACAACTTCTGCATAAAATATAAAGCTAAAACTCTTGAAATGCCCTGCTTGCTTAGAGCAAGTTCAAGGCTCTCACATTCCTAAGCCCTGGGGTCCCATTTCCTCTTCACTTTCTTAAGGAGTGCTTGGGGGAGAGTTTGGAAAGCCCTGGCTAACGTCTGGCCTGGGGGCTGCCTCCATTGGCAAACAATTCTGGAGTGCTGTATTTTGTGTGTGTGTGTGTGTGTGTGTGTGTGTGTGTGTGTGTAAGGCATGGGGGGGGGGTGAAGCAGGAGAGAGGGAGGAAAAGTAGTAGGAGACTTTGTGTTGTGTGCCAGATGGAGAGGGGATAAGGGATTTCTAGGCAGAGGAGACAGCCTGTGCGAAAGCATAGAGGCGTGAAAGGGGAGGGTGCAGTGAAGGAAGTGCAAGTAATTCTGTACTGTTGGGGGTGGGGTTGAGAAGGGGCCTGGGTGGGCTGGAGGGCATTGTGGGTCCTGGTAAAGAATTTCTTGAAGGCGTCGGGCTTTCAGGCAAGGAAATGACCTGGTCCGATTGGGTTTCAGGAAGTCTTGGAGATAATCATTATGCCGTTTGCAAGGTGAAGAAGACAGGGAGTTTTTCCAATGTGTCTGCATATGCACAGCACTCAGCACACAGTAAGGGTGTGTAGCTGAATAACGGCAGCAATGCCATGGGTTGCAAGAGGATGGAAAGACTGAACATCCCTGTGGTGCTGTTGTCCTCGTGCCTAGAGGACACCAGACCCGAACTGGGGCCCGGACAGTGGGTAAGGAGAGAAGGCTAGGGTATTACAAGTACAGACCCGGTGACATTTGGTGATGGTTGGTTCCGGGGGGTGAGGGAAACGAGGCATCAAGGGTGACTACCAGTTTCTGCCTTCTCCAGAAATATCTTCCCTGGTGTTAACCTTTATTGAGGTACAGTTTATGAAAAAGCTCTCAGTTTAGTTCTCTGTTGTTAACACGTTCTCCGTCACACTCTCATCTGGCCCAGAATCTCCATCATTGCCAGAAAAATGCTTCTTTGCTCATGTAACAGCCATTGCTCAACTTTTTCTTATGGGCAGAGCCCTGATTTTCTTCAGGTGGCCACCCTCTCTATGTGAGCAAAGAAAAGCTGACCCCAGCCCATTTCCAGGAGTGAGTCTGTTTTGGTCCAAGTCCATTATGGTGGTCTCATTCCTCTTGCCATTGACGGTTTGGGAATGTCTTACTCTGAAAAACTAAAGGGGAAGCCTATGGCAGAGAGGGGGAGTTCAGGAAAGGGTCTCTTTACTTTGCAAAACAGTCTGCCTCCTTTGCTGGGATATGTTTGGGGGCAATGCTTGGAATTGCAGCAGCCATCTTGCTCCCAGTCTGAGGATGCAGCAGATACAGAAGGGAGGACGAGGGCCAAGAGAGTCCTAGGAAAGAGAAGCTTTTACTCTGATGCAGAGTCTGGACTTTAGGATATGTGAGACGGTCCATCTTATTGCATGAGCCAGTTTAATAGTAGCGCACTGTCACTTGGCAACCCAGAGAATCCCAACTGATACACTGATGTGCACCCCTAGTGAGGAGGTGGGGAAGATAAACAGGGCAGTCTAAATTATTGAACATTTTGAATGAAATGACAAAAAAAGGCTTGATGATGGCTGAAACAGTGACTTCATTATTCAACATGTATTTACTGATGCTGACTCTGAGCAGGTCTATATGAGGGGATGGATAAACTATGCTCCTTGCTCCCAAGGAGCTGGCAGTCTAGAGGGAAAAAGCAATGAGAAATTCTTATCAGGCACAGCACGGCTTGCTAAGCATTCTCACATATGTTACTGGGTTTGAGTCTCAAAGCAGCCCTAACTAATTTATATTATTATCCTCATTTTATAGAGGAAGATACCAAGTCTCAGGTAAAGGAGATGTAGTGGAAACTGCTAGTTGTCCACTAAAATCCATCCTCCTGTTCTATAGTAATAAAGTAGCAGTCAGAGCAGTGGCTGGTCCACTAGAGACCATACATCCCAGCTGTTCTTGCAGCCGAGTGAGACTTGGTGACTAAGCTCTTTCTAATAGAATGTAAATAGAAATAGACCTTAAGGCATGAGGTTTTTGCTCTTCCATGCTCCATTTCTTCTTCCCTTGAGTTGAGAACACAGATGTTTCAGGGACCCAGCTTCAATAATGCTTCAAAAGGGCTGATGGAGCAAAGATATGGGAGGAACCTGGGTTCCTGAATGACTGCATGAAGTACAGACACCCACTGACATAGACTAGAGAGTTAGAAGTAAACTTATTTTCTAAGAGGAATTGTATTTTGGGTTTTTGTTGCAGCAGCCCAGCTTTCTCCATACTATTTTTGTAGCTTTATTTATTTATTTATTTGAGACAGAGTCTTGCTCAGTTGCCCTGGCTGGAGTACAGTGGTGCAATCTCTGCTCACTGCAAACTCCGCCTCCCAGGTCCAAGTGATTCTCCTGTCTCAGCCTCCCGAGTAGCTGGGACTACTGGTGCATGCTACCATACGTGGTTCATTTTTGTATTTTTAGCACAGACAAGGTTTCATCTTGTTGGTCAGGCTGGTCTCAAACTCCTGACCTCGTCACCTGCCTGCATTGGCCTCCAAAGTGCTGGGATTACAGGCGTAAGCCACTGTGCCCAGCCAATTTTGCAGCTGTTTTTAGAAGAGGCTCTGGTACTATTGTCTAAATCATTTCAGTAGATAGTCTTCTTAATATGTAGCTCTAATCTCCTTCAAAGGATATAGAATATAGTTTTCTCTGGCTGAAAGTCACAGTCTCTCTCTCTCTTTTTTTTTTTTCTTTTGAGACGGAGTCTTGCTCTGTTGCCCAGGCTGGAGTGAGGTGGTACAATCTTGGCTCACTGCAACCTCCACCTCCTGGGCTCAAGCGATTCTCCTGCTTCAGCCTCCCGAGTAGCTGGGATTACAGGTGCCCACCACCATGCCGGGCTAATTTTTGTATTTTTAGTAGAGATGGAGTTTCACCATGTTGGCCAGGCGGGTCTCGAACTTCTGACCTCAAGTGATCTGCCTGCCTTGGCCTCCCAAAGTGCTGGGATTACAGGCGTGAGCCACCGCACCCGGCCCATAGTCTCTGTTACTTTACTTTCACTTCACTTTCCAGTGTTCAGTCCTTTTATCCTCTCAGCAGTTCTTCTCTTGACCTTATTCCCTCTCCATTGAGATGCAGAACACTAAAACTGTTGATTATCTTTACGTTTGGCAAGTCACTGCTGTCTCCATATCTGATGTGGTTGAGTGGTCTGAACTAAGACTTAGAGATCCTGACTGCAGTGTATGCCATCTGCTTCCATTCATACTTCAAAAATTAATGTCAGAATTTTTTTTTTCTGGAAAGCTATCCAAGAGCTATTGTTGAGTGAAAAAAAAGAAAAGAAAGACCCAAACACACATAGACACAAAGACACATAGACACCCACACACTTAAACACAATCACAGGCATTATTTGCATAACAAAAATTCTATAGAATTTATATTCTAATTGTGTTCATCTGTGGGCTTAGATTATGGGGGGGACTTTCACATTCGATAGCTCTGTTAATTATACATATTTTACAATCAGAAAAAAGATACAGTTGATCCTCATTATTTATGGATTTCATATTTGCAAAATCATCTACTTCTAAAATTTATTTGTAACCCTCAAAGCAATACTTGAGGCACATTTGCATTTATTTGTGGACATACTTATGTGCAGAGGTGAAAATCTTGACTTACCCACACATGTGTTCACAACTGAGGTTGAACAAAGGAACATCCTGCCTTCTTGCTTCAGCTCTCATAGGGTAAACAGGTATTCTTTTTGTGACTTATTTGGTGCTAATTTTTCTTATTTTTTAGGCTTTTTCTTGGTGGTTTTGCTGTTTAAAATGGCCCAAGCATTGTGCTGAAGTGCTGTCTGGTGTTCTCAAGTGCAAGAAGGCTGTGATGTGCCTTAAGGAGAAAATACGTGTGCTTGATAAGTTTCTTTCAGACATGAGTTACAGTACTGTCAGCTGTGAGTTCAATGCTAATGAATCAACAATGTAGATATTAAATAAGGTGTCTTTAAACGGAAACACACATTAAACAAAGTTGTGGTTGGGCGTGGTGGCTCACACCTGTAATCCCAGCACTTTGGGAGTCCAAGGCAGCAGATCCCTTGAGGTCAGAAGTTTGAGAACAGCCTGGCCAACATGGTGGAACCCCATCTCTACTAAAATACAAAAATTAGCTGGGTGTGATGGCAGGTGCCTGTAATTCCAGCTACTCATGAGGCAGGAGAATCACCTGAACTCGGGAGGCAGCGGTTTCAGTAAGCTGAGATCGTACCACTGTACTCCAGCCTGGGGGACAGAGCAAAACTCTGTCTCAAAAAGAAAGAAGAAAGAAAGAAAGGAGAGAGAGAGAGAAAGGAAAGAAGAAGAAAGAAAGAAAGAGAGAGAGAGAGAGAGAAGGAAAGAAAACAAAGTTGTGTGTTGACTGGTTGCTAAAAATGTGGCCAGAGACTCACAGGAGCCTGATGCTGTATTTCCTTTCAGGGCTACAGAGAGTAATGAGAGTCGGCTGTATTTAAAATTGTTGTGTGTAACAGCATCCACCAATACGAGGTGCAACACCCACATCCCTTCCTATCCGGGTTACATTTGCTCAAGCCCACCTGAAGGTGGAGGAGCAGGAGAAGGAACACTGAACAACTGCTGAGTGCCAGGCACTGTGCTAGGTGCCTCATGTGTGTTATTTGATTTGATCCTCACAATAGGATTCCAGACATGACTTGTTTCTCCCCCGCTGGCAGATGAGAAAACTGTGGCTCTGAGGGGGAAGGGACTGACCTAAAGCCAGAGCAAGTAAGTGGCACAGGCTTCTCCTGTGATTCCGCCCCCGGGGCCCAAGCAGCTGGAGACGACTCCACATTGTGCAGCCTGGCTGGGCCACAGCTGGGTGGTCAGCTCCACCCAGCAGACTTTATAAATGGGTCAGCTGGGCTCTGTCTCTCAGTGCCTTTCCCCTATTCCAAACCTTTGCCTGGCTCTCTAACCTCACAGAAATAGCGCTGCTTCCTCTCAGTGGGGGGACCTTGCCTCGTGCATCGTGGAGGAAGTGGAGCCCCTCCGTGGGGGATGTCTTAACTTCCAGTCCCTCCAACCTGTCAATTTATCTATAGAAACAGCTCAAGTCCTCAGTGAAACAAGGCAGCGAGTAGAACAAAAATTGGCTCAAGTAAATGCATTTCTAACGTTATTCATTGTCACCCCCTTCCCTGGTCCTGTAGGATGAAGCTCACCTTCTGTTGAAAACTGATTCTTCACCTAGGGGCCCCTCAAATCCCTTCAGGCCTCTTCTGCCACCTGACTCCTTCAATGAGCCCCCTTTTCATTCCGTATTTTTGTCTCCTTCCTTGTCATTAGCTGCTTTTCCTCAGCCTAGAAACAGGCTTAAGTTCCTCTTAAAATGATGCTTTCTACAGTTGCCCCACCTTTAGCTACCATCTCATTTCTTGCCTGTCTCTAACCTGGCACCTTGAGACAATTGTCTGCACATCCTCCTGCCCCACCATCAGCCCGCTGCAGCCTGGCCCCGCTCCCCACCACCAGCCCACTGCAGCCTGGCCCCGCTCCCCACCACCAGCCCACTGCAGCCTGGCCCCGCTCCCCACCACCAGCCCACTGCAGCCTGGCCCCGCTCCCCACCACCAGCCCACTGCAGCCTGGCCCCGCTCCCCACCACCAGCCCACTGCAGCCTGGCCCTGCTCCCCCACCACTCCACTCATCGTTTCCTAATTGCCAATTAAAAACACTTTCTGCGACACAGTTGCTGCTGTAGAAAAACAAAAGAGAGGAAAACTAAGAAGAAATTTGAAGTATTCATGATTCCACCATTCAGAAGGAACTGTTGTTAATACTTGGATCATATTCTTACAGATCTTTTTCACATATTCTATATGTGTGTGCACACACACACTTGGGTTTAGGGGGAAGGAGAAGGGGGAGTCAGGGGGGAGGGAGGGAGAAAGAGAAAGATTTTTCAAAATAAAGAAATGAGCTCACTCTCTAAATTAGTGCTTCTCAATGCATAGTCCTTGAACCACATATGTCTTAGCATTGGTTCTTCCAAGAGCTGACCTTAAGATAGGGACTAATGTGAAAATAGTTTATTTGGGAAGCACAAGTAACACTAATAGGGAAGTGGAAAGGTGTTACAGGGAAGGGAAGGCAGTCCCATAAAGGTGCACTGTTATCACAGAGGGCAACTGAAGATTTATCCTGTAGGGAAACTCTGGGAAATGGTACAAAATCTCAGAATGGTAGATGCCTCGGAAGTATCCCATCCAAAAGGTGAGGGAGCTGGGGTACTTATACACCATCTTTGAGTGTTGAGGCTGCTCCCCAATGGTGTTTAATTCCTTGGTACTTGTGAACTGTGATGTGTACAGTCAGCTCTCTGTAGTTCTGGGAAAATGATTTCTTAGCTACCATACGGATGCTGGCAGCCGGAAGTCTTGGGAACACATTGACAGGTTTGAGGGACAATGGCAGGGCATTGCCAGTATCTGTCACAGTTCACCCTTGCACCTGCTCAGATAAACTTGCATTCACATTAAGTTTCATATTTTGTCACTCCTTCTTTGGGTGGCGAAAAGTCACGATTTGTAACAAGAAGCGGGGAGAAGGAGGAGGAGGAGGAGGAGTAAGAGGAGGGACACGCTCCAGCCCCCACTGCTGTAGTTGGTCCTGAAGTGTAACTGATGTTCAATTACCACCCCTTCTAGCCGTCCCTGACCTGGTCCAGCAGGGGTCACCTACCCGTGCCAGTTCAGGAAGTCCTTTCTTAGCTTGCTGGTCTGCTGTCATGAGGATCCCAAAATTGCCAGGGGCAGATATAATTTTAGGTTGAGCAAAACCATAATGATGTCCTCTGGTAGAAATGATCTCTCCCTTCCCTCTGGGAACTAGGATCTCTAGTACAATAGAGCCTAAAGCTTTGGCAATAGAAAGCATAAATCTGCCAGTTGGGTCACTGGGAAGGAAGGTGAGAGGGACCACTCACTTCTTGGCTTCCAGACCTATGTATTCTGTCTGTCAGGGATGTAGCACCCTTATCATAGCTATTGGCTCAACTATAGAAACACATTTAAGGACAGCTCCTCAACCCTATCTTCAAGCCGATGCCTTAGTTATGCCTTCAAGTGGTTATTCCAACATTTTCTCAGGATGCAGCTCCAGTTGATATGGTAAATAGTAGGACCAGTGAATAACATGGTCATGTGCTCACTTCCTCCATGGTCACGTTATGGGGGCATCCCATGATGATAAATTGCACACCCTGGGAACTCTGAGAGAGTGCTGCTGGCCAAGACATTGTGGACAGAGAAGGCAAATATGTATCAGTTCTGTGAAGTCATAGAAGAGTCACAGCCCCTCTAGGGTGGTTGGGTTCAGTGTAATCAGCTGGCACTATGTGGCTGGGTGCCTTCCTTGAGGGGTGGTACCATGTTGAGAGCTCAACCCTGCCTCTGCTTTGACAGATTGGACACTTAGTAGTAGTAATACCTAGGTCAGCTTTGGCCAGAGGAAGCCCGTGCTGTTGGGCCATGTGTGGCTTCCATCCCTGCTACCATGGCTTCTCAGTTCATGGGTCTGTTGTGCATGCTCTGGGACAGCTGAGGGAGAGAGGTAAGCTCATTTCCACTGGGCGAATCATCCTATCTATCTGACTGTTCAGCACCTTCTTTGCAATGGGTACCCTCTGGTAGACAATGAAATGAGACAGAGACCCACATATTTTTGTGTCTTTTCTCAAAGATCAATCCACATGCTTCTTCCTCAGACCTCCTCAACTACAGTTTTTCAGTCTTGCTCTTCACAAGTCCCTGAACAATCAGCTGAACTGTTCACTACTGCCTGGGAGTCCTCACCTCAGGCCACCACTCTTTCTGCACCAAGTTGATGACTCAATGCACCACCTCAAGTTCTGCTTCTGGGAAAAATTCCCTTTATGACTGTTCTTCAGGAGCCCTTGAGTGGGGCTGGAGTACAGCAAGAGTGCATTTATGTTTCCCCACTAACCTATTGTGCCAACCTGTCCATAAACCAGGCCCAAGTTTTCTCCTTCTCTGTCACCTGGTCATCAGGAATCTCTCATGAGTTCGTAGGTGTGAGCTGAGGGGAGAGGTTTCAATGCCGAGGTCACAACAGGGGATTCTGGGCCTGCTTCTGTAATTTATCTGTGACCTCTGGTCCTGCTCAGGTCTAGTCCTGAATGTTCTGTGTCCAACCTTCAATGGATTACTGTTGCACATACCCGACTATATAGATTGGTGGATCTAACAGACTTACAATGGGAAACTCTGGCTATATAATCAGTTGATCTCCCATATATATGTGTGTGTGTGTGTGTGTGTGTGTGTATGTGTGTGTGTGTGTGTATTGTGTGTGTGTGTGTGTGTGTGTGTGTGTATACATATAGTTTTTACCTCTGCACTGGGTGACCCTCGCCAGTTTCTTTACAGATTAAGAAACTGATGTGAGGTTTCTACCGCCTGCTGAGTTTACTAATCCCAATTAAGTATTCAGGGATGGGGAAAATGGTCACAGGAGGGTGTGAAGACCCATTGGACTCACTGTAAAATGGGCTTTGGGAAAGACTCCATTTATCATCTTGCCTCCACATCCCCTTATGTTAACAGGAGGGCCATAGTGGCAATTTGGATCCCCTGGAATCAGTGTCAGTCTGGACCTTGCATCCCCAAACTACAGAAATATATGGGTTTTTTGTTCTCCTATGTGCAGTGACTGTGGTACTGGGTCTGAGGACTAGCTTAAGCATGAAAAATGGGTGAAGGATAGTGATTTTCCATTGTGATGACTCACATCAGTCTTCACATCAAATGCTCTTGATCGGTTTTTATTATATTGGGCAGCAATACCCTTGTCAGTCACCCATTGATCTCACCCTTAGAAACTCCAGGGTCCATTAGCAATCCCACAGATCTCTGTGGGTAAGGGCCCCTTGGTTGACTTTCTGACTTTGCTGCCCATTATGGTAATTCCATACACCATGCATCTGATGGTTACTTGTTGCTACCTGGCCTCTGCTGTTCTGGAATCCTATTGTCACCATTAACGAACAGTAAGAACTCCAGTTCCCTAGCAGCTACAACATAACATAGAAAGGACAGCCACCACTGAGTTGCTCGATGATGCCAGTGCCCCTTCATGAGCTCATTCTTTATTGCTCCAGTGAAGGCGTACCAGAAACATCTCAGCTGGTGGTCTTTCGGTTTTAGGCAACACATTTCTCCTCTGAACTTTTGGCTGCTTTCTCCAGTTCTCAGTTCACGCATTTCTACACCGTTTATTGTAACTCTTCTTTGTGTCAGTTGTTAAGCTGTTGCCTCTTAGCGCCACACCCACCCTTCTATATCAACTTCCGTGTGCTGGGGCTGGGGTTCAGAAATTCACCTTCCAGCATTGCCGTTTGCTCCCTGTTATGCCTGCCAATGAAGAGGGCAGGAGGGAATTGATGTCGCGGCAGCAGGAAGGAGGGACTTGCTTCTTCCTATTGACTTCCTGTCAGCTTCCTGTTCCTGTGAGCGTCACCCTAGCAACACTTCTTCACCCTGGCATCAGCAGAGTAGTCCCTTAGCAGCAGCTGAATCCAGGTTGCAGTTTACCAACACTTCCTAGCACCAGTTTCCAACACTTGAGTGTCCCTCCTCAGAGAGCTGAGTTTTGGCTTCTTGGAACTTCTCTTCTAAGCTTCTAAATTTTGATAATTCCACTTCTTATTTTGTTTCACCAGCCCTGGGCATGGTATCTGCTCCTGTTATTGCTACCTTTGTGATAACTTAGCATTCTCTTTTACCTTTGCAGTAACCTACTTACTAACTTTATACCTACTTAACAATACACTACATTAGACCTCTGTTTAAATTAATGGTGTGGTTTCTACCTTCCTGATTGGACCCTGATCCTTTTGTCCTCTGAACCATCCCAGCTCCAAGTGTTCTTGCCAGGATGGTAAATGCAGAGGCTCAGGAGACCTCCTCCATATCAACGACACTTCTCTTCTCCATCCCTATGTTCCATTCCCCTTCTCGACTAAGCAGCCTCAAAATCCATTCCCAGGCACATCCTCCAGCTTTATATTGGTACCTATGAGGCAGGTCCTGCAGTTCTTTTAGTAAAAATTCTTTCTTTCTTTCTTTCTTCCTTCCTTCCTTCCTTCTTTCTTGAAATGGAGTCTCGCTCTGTCACCCAGGCTGGAGTGCAATAGCTCACTGCAACCACTGCCTCCCAGGTTCAAATGATTCTCCTGCCTCAGCCTCCTGAGTAGCTGGGACTATGGGTGCACATGCCACCACACCTGGCTAATTTTTGTATTTTTAGTAGAGATGTGGTTTTGCTATATTGGCCAGGCTGGTCCCAAACTCCTGACATCAGGTGATTCATCTGCCTAGACCTCCCAAAATGTTGGGATTACAGGCGTGAGCCACCATTGCCTGGCCAAAATCCTGTTTCTTTAAGCAGAGATAGTACTTCCTCAGTGGTTGAGTGATGAGATTTGACCCTAGTGGTTGACCTAGAAGACGCAAGAGAAGGTAGAAGCAGATCTTGAAGAGGGCAAGTATCATCTTGCAAAGCATTTGCCTTAGGGGAGGCCTCTGCATAGTTTCCAGGTAAGAGGAGGAAGCCTACTGTCTAGCAAAGGGGAGTGGGACACTGCTACTACCTCATCATTAGGTTCTGGACATAGTTTTCAGACCTATCTGCCCTCCAGCTGCAGGAAATTGGGAGATTTTGAAGTGCTATCATAGTGGCTTTCTAGCTTTCATACCATCCCCTAGGCTGGTAGTTGACTAATTTGACCCTATTATTTTCTTCCTTTAGCACTTCAGTGGTACTTAACCACAACCAACAAACTCCACCAGTTCTTTAACTACCATCGCCTCCATATCTCTCAGATGCTAGAGAGATTTCATAAATGGTTGTGTCCCCTTGTATCTGTATCCTATCCCCCAGTTCATCACAGGCCTTTACAGCATGTTAAAGACCACCAACAATGGGTGGGATCTTGTTGCCATTGGCTGCCTGGAATCCATCCTTGGAATCTCCTTTCTAAGACCACTTCTGGTGTGAACTTAGAAGACCAGATACAGACCATTACACAAAGATCTGAGTTTAATTAGCTTATTTGGAAAGCGACGATTTGGGTAGAGAAGTGGGAAGCGATAAAGAAAAGGAAGGCAGCCAATAAGAGTGTGCTACCACAGTAGGTTACTAAAGGTTAATTTAGCAGGGAGACTCTGGGAAATGGTGCAAACCGTGCCTCAGAAATAACTCATTTGAAGGGTAAGGGAACTAGGGTATTTATATACCAATGCTGAGAGTCATTGGTTAAGAGTAGGTGCTAACAGTTGGTAGGAAAGATCCAAGGGATGTGGATGGGGAACTGACAGCATCTGCAACAACCTGCACCTATATCCGAGTCCTCTGATCACCTGCTAAAACACAGATTCCTGACTGCATTCCCTGAATGCAGGGAACTGAGTGACGTATACTCGGGGGGTCTTCTGCAACTTCCTATGAATCTGTAATTATTTTAAAATAAAAAGTTAAAAAATAGATAGCATGACCAAGAATATAAATTATATAGAAATGCAGTTAAATATATATGTAAATATATGCATATATATATGTGTGTGTGTACATACGTGTGTGTGTGTGTGTGTATATATATGTGTATATGCAGGTTCCAGGGTTTGCTTTCATTGACTATGGGGTACTGCAGAAAGAACAGGAGTCTCTTTATCTCTTGCTCTAAATAAATAGAAATACTAGATAAAATATAACAAATACATTAAAAAATATATAGCTGAGCCCAAAAAGCTCAGGGTAGAGCAAGAAAAGGTAGAAAAGAGATAGGAAAGAATCACCTGGAAGCAACTGTGATCACAACCTGCATTAGTGTGGGTGTGAGGATTAAGTTCACAAGTTTGCATTAACTGTGTGATGGTGGCAGTGGTGGTTGGGGGAACCCTACCAAGAAATGGACATAAAGTTTGTTTTGGAACTAGTTAAACTCATGGAGCTTCTTGGGAAACCACCTATGGTTCTCCTCCACAATGCATGGCACACAGGACTGCTATAGAAAACAACTCCCACTGAAGATAATCTCATGGTAAAAACCATTACAAAGTACGAGAGGAAAAGGATTGCTAGAAGATGAAATGACTTGGATAATTCACATGCTGTTTTAGTCGGGTCCTCCAGAGAGTAAATGCAGACACGGAATTAGGAGTGCAAAGGGCTTATTGAGGGGTAATGCCTGTAAAAGACAAAATGGGGAGAATCAAGATTGGGTAAAGAGAGCCTTAAATGGGACGCAGATGTGATAAAATCTTGGCTAACCCAAAAGGGGACTATAGAACAAATACCGCCTGTTAGAGGAAGTCCCTTGTTGGGCAGGAATAGCAAGACTATAGTACCACTGCCATGTTTGTAAAGTTATCACTTAGGGACTGCCAAAGAAGAGCATAGCTTTAACTAAAAAATGGAGGCTGATCTTGAAGGCACTAATAGTGCTAACAGCTTGAGGTAGTGAGCCACCTGCACTTGTGGCTGAAGAGCAAGTTCTTTCTTGAAGGGAGATCTGAGTGGTGCATACGCCAAAAATTAGAATTATAGAACAACCTGAGAGACTTTAATGTAAGTTTGTTTAAAAGAGATAAAATTAGGAATAGGAGACAAGGCAAGAAGGAGAGCATATGAAAAAAGCAGCAAATAGAAATAGCAAAAATGAACTATTAAAAATGCAAGAGATGTTTTGAAGAGTAGATAAGACACAGATGGAGAGAGAGAATTAGTACACTCAAATTGATTTGAAGAAATTACTCAGAAGGCAGCACAGAAAGCAGCACAAAGAGATGAAATTATGCTAGTGTAGAATATTAGCAGAGTGGGCTGGGCACAGTGGCTCACAGCTGTAATCCCAGCACTTTGGGAAGCTGAGGCGGGTGGATTGCTTGAGCCCAGGAGTTGGAGATCAGCCTGGGCAAAATGGCAAAAACCCTCTCTCTACTAAAAATACAAAAAATTATCCAAGCATGGTGGCACATACCTGTAGTCCCAGCTACTTGGGAGGCCGAGGTGTGAGGATCACCTGAGCTTGGGAAGTTGAGGCTGCAGTGAGAAGAGATTGCATCACTCCATTACAGCCTGGGCGATGAGTGTGTGACCCTGTCTCAGAAAAAAAAAAAAAAAAAAGAATATTAGTGGAGTACATGGGCTCTGAAGCCACACACCTGGTATTAAATCTCAACTCTGATACTTACTATTAATAGCAACAAAGATTCAGGTATGTTTTTAAACCTCTTTGTGTGTCAATTTTCTCATCTATAAAATGGAGATATACTATAATATTACAGTACCTACCTCATGGTGTTACTATGAGGACTAAATGAGTTTATAGCTCTTGGCACATAGTGAGTGCTCAGCATTATGAGTAATGGAAAATATGAAAGATAAAAACCATAGAGGAGAAAAGGAGAAGTTCCAAAATTTATATTAGATTAGTATTTCTACAAGGAGAAAATCAGGGAGAAGACACACCATTCAAGGAAATAATGATGAAGAATTTTCTGCAAGTGAAGAAAAATGAGCCTCTAGAATGAAAAGGCACACTGAATTCTGAGTAGAATAAAAAATTCCATTTCTAGACATATTGAAGGGACTGAAAAACAATAAAAATAAAAAAACTGAAAAGCCATCAGAAATGAAACATCTACAAACGAACAACGTTCTGCCTGAAGCTAATTTCTCATCAGCAATAATAGATGCCAATGGACTAATACGTTCAAAGTGATCAGAAAAACAATTAAATTCTACATTCAATTCACCAACATTTAAGGGTAAATGTAAAATAAAGACATTTCCAGATATATACAGACTGAGTTTTACTAATCTCAGACTTTTGCTCAAAGAATTTATGAAGGATGGACTTTAGCAAGAAAAAGATTAAGCTCAGAAGGAAAGAATCTTCCAATCAAAATGGAAGAACAAGAACCAGATGTACCCTTCTACCTGGAGGAAAAAATAAAACTGGACAAAATAGTTATTGTTGATAATTATTTAATGATGAAGATGTATTCTGAGAAATGCACCTTTAGGTGTTTTTTGTCCTTATTCAAACAGCATAGAGGATACTTACACAAAACTAGGTGGTAGGGCCTGCTACACACCTGGGCTACATGGTAGAGCCTGTTGCTCCTAGGCCACACACCTGTACAGCATGTTACTGTATTGAATACTGTTGGCAATTGCAACACAATTGTGTTTAAGTATTTGTGTTTAAACATATCAGCTGGGCAAGGCAGCTCACGTCTATAATCCCAGCACTTTGGGAGGCTGATGTGGGTCAGGATCACAAGGTCAGGAGTTCAAGACCAGCCTGGCCAATATGGTAAAACCCTGACTCTACTAAAAACACAAAAATTAGCCAGGCGTGGTGGCAGGCAGCTGTAGTCCCAGCTACTCAGGAGGCTGAGGCAGGAGAATCACTTGAATCCCGGGAGGCAGAGGTTACAGTGAGCCAAGATCGTGCCACTGCACTCCAGCCTGGGCAACACAGTGAGACTCTGTCTCAAAAACAACAACAACAACAACAACAACAGAACATATCTAAACATAGAAAAGTCACACTAGAAATATGGCATAAAGATTAAAAAATGATATACCTCTATAGGGCACTTACCATGAATGAAGCTTGCAGGACTGGAAGTTGCTCTGGGTGAGTCAGTGAGGGGGTGGTGAGTGAATGTGAAGTTGTGGGACAATATATATACTCCTGTAGACTTCATAAACACTGTACACTAAGGCTACACTAAATTTATAAAAAAGAGTTCTTTCTTCAATAGTAAATCAACCTTAGCTTACCGTAACTTTTTTACTTTAGAAACTTTTAAATTTTTAAAAACTTTTGGGCTTTTCTGTAATAACACTTAGCTTAAAACATGTACACGTTGTACAGCTGTACTAAAATATTTTCTTCCTTTATATCCTTATTCTATAAGCCTTTTTATATTTTTTAAATTATTTTTCTTGTTTTTTACTTTTTAAACTTTTTTGTTAAAAACAAAGACACAAGCTGGGCACGGTGGCTCATGCCTGTAATCCCAGAACCTTGGGAGGCTGAGGTCAGTGGATCACCTGAGGTTAGGAGTTCGAGACCAGCCTGGCCAACATGGTGAGACCCTGTCTCTACTAAAAATATAAAAATTAGCCGGGCGTGGTGATGGGCACCTATAATCCCAGCTACTCGGGAGGCTGAGGCAGGAGAATCACTTGAATCTGGGAGGTAGAGGTTGCAGTGAGCTGAGACAGCACCACTGCACTCCAGCCTGGGTGACAGAGTGAGACTCTGTCTCAGAAACAAACAGGCCGGTGCGTGGTGGCTCATGCCTGTAATCCTAGCACTTTGGGAGGCCCAGGTGGGTGGATTGCTTGAGGTCAAGGGTTCAAGACCAGCCTGACCAACATAATGAAACCCTGTCTCTTCTAAAAATACAAAAATTAGAGCCAGGCGTGGTAGCAGGTGCCTGTAATCCCAGCTACTTGGGAGGCTGAGATAAGAGAATTGCTCGAAGCCGGGAGGCAGAGGCTGCAGTGAGCCAGGACTGCGCCATTGCACTCCAGCCTGGGTGACAGAGTGAGACTCCGTCTCAAAAACAAACAAACAGACAAACAAAAAGGCACAAACATATACATTAGCCTAGGCCCACACAGGGTCAAGATAATCGATATCACTGTTTTCCACCTCCACATCTTGCCCCACTGAAGGGTATCAGGGGCAATAATATACATGGAGCTGTCATGTCCTATGATAACAATGTCTTCTGGAATACCTCCTGAAGGACCTGCCTGAAGCTGTTTTACAGGTAACTTTTTTAAAAATTAAAATAAGTAGAAGGAGTACACTTTAAAATAATGATAAAAAAGTATAGCATAGTATACATAAACCAGTAACAGCTGTTTATGATAGTTATCAAGTATTACGTACTGTTCATAATTGTATGTTAGACTTTTACATGACTGGCAGTGCAGTAGGTTATTTAAACCAGCATCACTACAAACACGTGAGTAATGTATTGCGCTAAGACAGTTTGATGGCTAATATGAGGTGTCAACTTGATTGGACTGAAGGATGCCTAGATGGCTGGCAAAGTACTGTTTCTGGGTGTTCCTGTGAGGGTGTTGCCAGAAGAGACTGACGTTTGAATCAGTGGACTGGGAGAGGAAGACCCACGCTCAGTGTGGGTGGGCGCCATCCGATGGGCTGCTAGCATGGCCAGAACAAAGCAGGTGAAAGAAGGTGGGATTACCTTGCTTGCCGAATCTTCTGGCTTCCTTCTTTTTCCGTGCTTGATGCTTTCTTCCACTCCTTCTGCCCTTGGACATCAGAGTACAGGTTCTTCAGACTTTGGACCCTGGGTCTTGCACCAGTGGCTTGCTGGGGGATCTTGGGCCTTCAGTCATTGAGTGAAGGCTGCACTGCTGGCTTCCCTGGTTTTGAGGCTCTCAGACCTGGACTGAGCCACTGCTGGCTTCGCTCTTCCCCAGCTTGCAGACAGCCTACTGTGGGACTTTGCCTTGTAATTGTGTGAGCCAATCCTCCCTAGTGAACTCCCTTTGCTATATACATATACCCTTTTAGTTCTGTCTCTCTGGAGAACCCTGACTAATACAGATGCCTATGGCATCACTAGGGGATAGGAATTTTTCAGCTCCATTGTAATCTTTTGGGACCACTGTCACATATGCAGTCCATCATTGGCTAAGAGTCATTATGCAGTGCATAACTGTATATGAAACAATGGTTCTCAAGTCACTGGACATCAGGGAAAAAGGGGAGCAATCTCTGGGAAACAAGCAAGGTGAGTTACAGAGTTTCCCAGCTAACTGCCTAGAAAGAATTTCCAGGCCACAGCACAGGGAGGGGGAAACCCAGGCTAACCCTGGAGGTCTTTCTAAAAGGAGGAGACAGAGCTGAGAGGCCAAGGAAGCCAAGAAAGCTAGAGTTTGCAGGGCAGAGTCCCAGAGAGGAGAGTGCTTCATAGTACTGAGTACTGAGTACTGATCGTGTGCATGTGAGGAAACAACCCAAGCCTTGGGAAAGAACTTCACAAAAGGAGTAGAGAAAAACATTCTCAGAGTTCACATACAGTCAGGAATGGTGACTTCCCATCAGCCACAGTAGAAAAATTCCATAACTCTCGTGGCATTGGGTAGAGCACTCAGAAGGGTTCTGCCTCAGTAACAAGGAAATTTAACTCTTGATTAAATGCTACTCTGGTTCTGCCAAAAATGTTAAAAACAAGACCTGAAAGGATCAAATAATGTCAGAGTAACTTAACCACATTAAGAACAAAGCTAAATAATACTTATGGGAATATAAAATTATCCAGGGTCCCCCCAAAAAGTAAAATTTACAATGTCTAGCATCCAATAAAAAATTACCAGGCAAGTAAAAGAGCAGAAAATACTATGTATAAAGAAGAGAAAAGTTGGCCAAGCATGGTGGCTCATGCCTATAAATCCTAGCACTTGGGGGTTGGGTGCGGTGGCTCATGCCTGTAATCCCAGCATTTTGGGAGGCCAAGGTGGGTGGATCACCTGAGGTCGGGAGTTCGAGACCAGCCTTACCAACATGGAGAAACCCTGTCTCTACTAAAATTACAAAATTAGCCAGGCATGGGGGTGCATGCCTGTAATCCAAGCTACTCGGGAGGCTGAGGCAGGAGAATCTCTTGAACCTGGTAGGCAGAGGTTGCGGTAAGCCGAGATAGCACTATTACACTCCAGCCTGGGCAACAAGAGTGAAACTCTGTCTCAACAACAACAAATAAAACCGAAAACAAAAACAAAAAATCCTAGAACTTTGGGAGACCAAGGTGTTTGAGCCCAAGAGTTCAAGATCAGCCTGGGCAACATAGCAAGACATTACCTCTATTCAATTTAAAAAATAAAAATAGAAGAGAAGAGTCAAGGTGGCTCATGCCTGTAATCCCGGCAGTTTGCAAGGCCAAGGTGGGCAGACTGTTTGAGCCCAGGAGTTTGAAACCAGCCAGGATAACATGACAAAACCTCATCTCTACAAAAATACAAAAATTAGCTGGGTATGGTGGTGGATGCCTATGGACTCAGCTACTTAGGAAGCTGAAGTGGGAAGATCACTTGAGCCTGAGAGACTGAGGCTGAAGTGAGCTCTGATCATGCCACTACACTCCAGCCTGGGCAACAAAGTGAGATCCTGCCTCAAAACTTGAAGAAGAGAAAATTCAATCAGTCAATAAACCAAAACTGACCCAGAAATGACATATGATAGAATTAGGAGGCAAGGACTTTAAAACGCCAATTGTAACTGAATTCCATATGTTCAAACAGCCAGGAGAAAGAGTAAACATATTAAAAAGAATAATAAAAGATATTTTTAAAATACTCAAATCAAACATCTAGACATGAAAATCACAATGTTTGAAGTGAAAAATATACTGAATGAGATTAATGGCAGTTTTGACACTGCAGAGGAGCAGATTTGTAAACTTGAAGAATATAAAGTATATTTTCTGACAACAATGAAATGGAATTAAAAGTCAACAATGGAAAGATCTCTGAAAAATCTGCAAGTATTTAGAAACTAAATAACATACTTCTAAACAATCCATGGGCTAAAGAAGAAATCAAAAGACAAATTAAAATATTCAGAATGGAGTTGAAATGGTAATACACATATTAAAATATGTAGGATGCTGTTACATAGTACATAGAAGGAAAGTTAAACGCTCTATATTAATCAAGGGCATTAGCTTTCACCTTAAGAAACAATAAAAAGACAAAATTAAATGTAAAGTAAGCAGAAGAAATAAATAATAACGATGAAAGCAAAATTCAGTGAAATAGAAAACAAAAGTAATACAGAAAACCAATGACAACAAACACTGGTTCATAGAGAAGACCAATAAAATTGACAAATTGCTATCCAGACTGATTTGTGGAAAAACGAGAATGAAAATATAAAGTATTTCAATATCAAGAATGAAAGAGTGATGTCACTACACATTCTAAATATATCAAAAGGATAATAAGGGAGTACTATGAGCAACTTTGTGCCAGTAAGTTGGATAACTTAGATGTAATGGACAAATTCCTCAAAAGATACAAACTACCAAAGTTTACCCAAGAAGAAATAAATTACCTGAATAGCCTTCAAATATTACATACATTGAATTTGTATTTAAAAGCCTTTCCACAAATAAAACTCCAGGTCCAGACAGCTTCACTGAGGAATTCTTCCGAACATATAAGAAGGAAATAATACAAATTCTAAATAAAATCTTCCATAAAATTGAAGAGGAGGGAATATTTTCCAATTCATTCTATAAGACCAGCAGATTGAATTTAACAATATATAAAGAAGACTCTACATCACGGTCAAAAGGATACTATACTTCAGGAATGTAAGGTTGGTTTAAACATCCGAAATCAATCACTATAATTTATCATGTTAACAGGCTGAGAAAGGAGAGCTAAATAATCATCTTCATTGATGCAGAAAAAAAACATGTTATAAAAGCCAACACTCAATCTGGATTAAAGCACTCAATGTGTTAGGAACAATAGTGGAGCTCCTCAGCCCAACGAAGGTCACTTTTTTAGTTAAAAATTTTTTATTGTATATATTTAAGGTATACTATATAATGTTTGGTATACATACATTCGGTTAAATTGTTACTGGAGTCAAGCAAATCAACACATTCATCATCTCAAATAGTTACTCCTCCCTAAAATCCACTCCTTTAACAAAAATCTCAAATACAATACAATATTATTAGTGATAGCTCTCATGTTTTACATTAGATTTCCAGATTTGTTCATCCTACATAGCTACAATACTGTATCCTTTGCTCTACGTCGCCCTATTTACTCCTTCCAAACTACCATTTTATTCTCCATCTTTCTGACTTTTCTTTTTTTATTATGATTCCACATATAAGCGAGATCATGCAGTATTTTTCTTTCAGTGTCTGGCTTATTTCACTTAGCATAATGTCTTCCAAGTTCATCCATGTTGTGGTAAATGCCAGGATCTCATTTTTTAAGGCTGAATAACATTCAATGATATATATGCACCATGGTTTCTTTACCCATTCATCCATCGATGGATACTTTAGTTTGTTTTCATATCATGGCTATTGTGAATAATACTGCAATGAACATGGAATAATGCTGCAATGAACATTTCTATGAGATGATGATTTTATTTCATGTGGCTACATATCCACAAGAAGGATTACTGAGTCATATAGCACTTCTATTTTTAATTTCTTTAGAAAGCTCCATGATCTTTTCCACAATGGCTGTACTGATCTACATTCTCACCAACAATGTACAATGTTTCCCTTTTCTCCACACTCGCAACATGTGTTATCTCTTGTCTTTTTGATAATAACCATTTTAACAGGCGTGAGGTGACATCTTACTGTGCTTTTGATTTGTATTTCCCTGATGATTAGTGATGTTGAACACCTTTACATACATATGTTGACCATTTTGATGTCTTTTTTAAAGAATTGTCTTTTCAGTTCTTTGCCCATTTTTTAATTGGGTTATTTGTTTTCTTGCTGAATTGTCTGAAATTCTTACGTATTTTGGATATCAGATGTATGGTTTGCAAATATTTTCTCCCACTTTATCCGCTGCCTTTTCCTTGTATTGTTTCCTTTGCTATGAAGAAGCTCTTTGGTTTGATGTAGTCCCATTTGTTTATTTTTACTTTTATAGCCTAAACTTTTTGTGTAATATCCAAAAAATTATTACCAAGGCCAATGTCAGGGAGCTTTTCCTATGTGTTTACTTTTAGAAGTTTTATGGTTTTGGTTCTTACATTTAGGTCCTTTGTCCATTTTGAGTTGATTTTTTTGTGTGTGTATTATTAAGCTAAGAGTCCAGTTTCCACATTTTTGGCATGTGGAAATCTAGTTTTTTCAGCATCATCTATTGAAGAGACCATTATGTCTTCTTGTATGTCTCCTTGTCAAAAGTTGGTTGACCATATATGACTGAGTTTATTTCTGGGCTCTCTATTTTGTTCCATTTGTCTATGTGTCTGTTTTTATGCCAGTACCATACTGTTTTGCTTACTATACGTTTATAATATAATTAAAAATCAGGAAGTGTGATGCCTTCAACTTCGTTTTTTTTTCCCTCTAAATTGCTCTGGCTATTTGTGGTCTTTTGTGGTTCCATGCAAATTTTAGAATTGTTTTTCCTATTTCTGTAAAGAATGCCATTGAAATTTTTACAGACATTGGATTGAGCCTGTATATAGAATTGAGTAGTATGAACATTTTAACAATATTAATTCTAATCCATGAACATAGGAGGTCTTTCCATTTACTTGTGTCTTCTTCAGTTTCAAATGGCATTTATGAAAAACCTACAGTTGGCATCATACTTTGTAGTGAAAGACTGAATGTTTTCCTCTAAGATCAGAATCAAATGAAGGATGTCTGCACTCATCCCTTTTATTCATCATTGCTGTACTGGGGGTTCTTGCCAGTCCCACTGGAATAAGAAGTGAGTTTGGTAAGGCTTCAGGATACAAAATTAATATGCCAGAATCTATTATATTTCTATATACTAGCAACAAACAATAAGAAATTAAAATGTAAAAACACCATTTATAATAGCATTAAAATATAAGAAATACTTAGGGATGAATCTGACAAAAGATGTGCAAGAGATATATATTGAACACTGCAAAACATTGCTGAGAGAAATTAAAGACTTGAATAAATGGGAAGACATACCATGTTCTTAGATTAGAAGACTCAATACTTAGATGTCAAGTCTCTCAAAATTCATCTATATATTCAAGAGAATCCTAATGCAAATCCTAGCAGGCTGTGTGTGTGTGTGTTTACAAATTGATGAGCTAATTTAAAAATTCTATGAAAATGCAGAGAATGGCTGGGCACAGTAGCTCACAACTACTAGTTTTTATAGGGATTGGATTGAACCTATATATTAAATTGAGTAGTATGAACATTTTAACAATATTAATTCTAATCCATGAACATAAGATGTCTTTCCATTTAGTCACCTTGGGAGGCTGAGGCAAGAGGATCACTTGAACTCAGGAGTTCAAGACCAGCTTGAGCAACATAGTGAGACCTCATCTACTTAAAAAAAGTTAGCCAGGCATGGTGGTGCACACCTGTAGTCCCAGCTACTTGGGAGGCTGAGGTGGGAGGATCATCTGAGCCCAGATGATGGAGGATGCAGTGAGCTATGATTGCACCACTGCACTTCAGCCTGGGCAACAGATCGGAACCCTGTCTCAAAAAAGAAAAAAATACAAAGGATCTAAAATAGCAAAAATAACTTTGAAAAAAAAGAAGGTTGAAGGACTTACTTGATTTTATGATATTATAAAGCTAGAGTAATCATATTTTAGTATTGGTACCAAGACAGACAAATAGGGCCAGGCACGGTGGCTCATGCCTGTAATCCAGCACTTTGGGAGGATTACCTGAGGTGGGCGGATTACCTGAGGTCAGGAGTTTGAGACCAGCTTGGCCAACATCATGAAACCCTGTCTCTACTCAAAATACAAACAAACAAACAAACAAAAAACTAGCCAGACATGGTGGCGGGTGATTGAAATCCCAGCTACTCAGGAGGCTGAAGCAGGAGAATTACTTGAACCTGGGAAGTGGAGGATGCAGTGAGCCAATATTGTGCCATTGTACTCCATCCTGGGCGACAAAGCAAGACTCTGTCTTAAAAAAAAAAAAAAAAAAAAAAAAAAGGACAAATAGATAGTGGAACAGGGTAAAGATTCCAAACACAGACCCATGTTTTTATAGTATACTGGTTTTTGACAAAGATATGAAGGCCATTCATTTGAGAAAAGATAATCTTTTTAAACAAATAACATTTGAATAATTATGTATCCATGTGCAAAAGCAAAAACAAAACAAAAATAAAACTTGAGCTATAACTTGAAATGTATAATAAACTTAAGTGTACAACATAAAAATATAAAACTTCTGGCCAGGCGTGGTGGCTCCTGCCTGTAATCCCAGCACTTTGGGAAGCTGAGTTGGGTGGATCACAAGGTCAGGAGTTCAAGACTTGCCTGGCCAACATGGTGAAACCTCATCTCTACTAAAAATACAAAAATTAGCCTGGTGTGGTGGTGGGCACCTGTAGTCCCAGCTACTCGGGAGGCTGAAGCAGGAGAATCTCTTGAACCCAGGAGTGGAAGTTGCAGTGAACGGAGATTGTGCCACTACACTCCAGTCTGGGTGACTCCATCTCAACTGTATAACTTCTAGAAGAAAACATAGAAGAAAATTTTTATGGGCCTTGAGTTAGGCAAAGATTTATTGGACATAATACCAAAATTAAAAAAAATGGCTGCAACAAACAAGAAAAAATTGATAAACTGGATTTCATCTAAGTTAAGAAAATTTGTTATTCAAAAGAATCTATTATAGCTAAGCATGGTGATATGAGCCTGTAGTCTCAGTTACTCATGAAGCTGAGATGGGAGGATCACTTGAGCCCAGGAATTCGAGGCTACAGTGTGCTATGATTGCACCTGTGAATAGTCACTGTACTCTAGCCTGGCCAACGCAGTGAGACCTCATCTCTAAAAAATAAAAATAAAAAACTATTATAAAAATGAAAAGACAATCCACAGACTGGGGAAAATACTTGCACATCACATATCTGACAAAGGACTTGTAACTAGAATGTATAAAGAACTCTGGAAACTCAATAATAATAAACACACAACTCTCCCAAAATGGGCAAAAAACTTTCAGACATTTAACTAAAGAATATATGTGGATGGAAAATTAGCATATAAAAATATGTTTGACATCATTAATCATTAAAAAGATGAAAATTAAAACTGTAGTAAGATACTACTATGTACCTATTGTAATGTCTAAGATTATACCATTTGTTGGGGAGGATGTGGAGCAACTTGACAATTCTTTTCTTTTTCTTTTTTAAAGTCCTTTCTTTCTTTCTCTTCTTTCCTTCTTTCTTTCCTTCCTTTCCTCTCTCCTTCTCTCTCTCTCTTTCTTTCTTTCTTTCCTTCTTCCTTTTTTTGAGGCGGACTTTCACTCTTGTTGCCCAGGCTGGAGGGCAATGGCACGATCTCAACTCACTGCAAACTCTGCCTTTCGGGTTCAAGCAATTCTTCTGCCTCAGCCTCCCAAGTAGCTGGGATTACAGGCATGCACTACCATGCCTGGCTAATTTTGTATTTTTTAGTAGAGATGGAGTTTCACCGTGTTGGTCAGGCTGCTCTCGAACTCCTGACCTCAGGTGATTCTCCCGCCTCGGTCTCCCAAAATGCTGGGATTACAGGCATGAGCCACCGCGCCCGGCCACAATTTGACAATTCTTATATTGCTGGTGGGAATCATCTGAGATGGTTTGGATCTGTGTCCCCACCCAAATCTCACTTTCAATTGTAATCCCCGGTGTTGGAGGTGGGATCTGGTGGGGAAGTGATTGGATCACGGGGGCTGTTTCTCATGTTTAACAGCATCTCCCTTGGAGCTGTCGTTATAGTAGTGAATTCTCATGAGATCTGGTTGTTGAAAAGTGTGTAGCACCACCCACTTCTCTCCGTTCCTCCTGCTCCAGCCATATAAGACACGCCTACTTCCCCTTCCCCTTCTACCATGAGTCAAAGCTCCCTGAGGCCTCCCCAGAAGCAGATCCAGCCATGCTTCCTGTACAGCTTGCAGTACTGTGAGTCACTTAAACCTCTTTTCTTTATAAATCATCCAGTCTCAGGTATTTATTCATAGCAGTGTGAGAATGGACTAATACGACAGCCATTTTGGAAAACAGTTTGGCAGTGTCTTAATAATTTACCTAGGTATCTCTCACATATACTGAACCATTCCACTTCTAGGTACCTGTATTAGGCTATTTGTGCCTTGCTATAAAGAAATATACCCAAGACTGGATAATTTGTAAAGAAAAGTGGTTTAAATGGCTCACAGTATTGCAGGCTGTACAGGAAGCATGGTGCTGGGCATCTGCTTGGCTTCTGGTGAGGCCTCAGGAAACTACAATTACAGCAAAAGAAAAGCTGGCTTATCACATGGCAAGAGCAGGAGTAAGACAGAGAGATGGTGGGGTGCGGCGGGGAAGTGCCACCACTTTTAAATCATCAGATCTTGTGTGAACTCATTCATTGCCGAGGGAATGACACTAAGCCTTTCATGAGGGATACCCCCGCCATGATCCAAACATCTCTCACCTTCAGGCCTCACTTCCGACACTGGGGATTACTTTTTTTTTTTCTGAGACAGAGTCTCACTCTGTCACCCAGGCTGGAGTGCAGGGGTGCGATCTTGGCTCACTGCAACCTCTGCCTCTCGGGTTCAAGCAATTCTCCTGTCTCAGCCTCCTGAGTAGCTCGGACAACAGGTACCTGCCACCATACCCAGCTAACTTTTTGTATTTTTAGAAGAGAAGGGTTTCCCCTTGTTGGTCAGGCTGGTCTCGACCTCTTGACCTCAGGTGATCTACCCACTTCGGCCTCCCAGAGTGTTGGGATTACAGGCATGAGCTACTGTACCCTGCCACTGGGGATTACATCTTAACATGAGATATGGAGAAGACAGCCAAACAATATCAGTACCCAAGAGAAATAAAACCATATGTGCATGCAAAGATTTGTACACAAATGTTTATTGCTGCTTTATTTATAATAGTCACAATTTATTTAGAAATAACCTCAATGTCTCAAACCCATGGATGAATGAGTAAACTAAATGTGGCACTTCCATACAATGGAATAAAAAAGGATAAATTTTGTATGTGCAGTAGCATGGCTGAATCTCAAAATAATTGTGCTGAGTGAAAGAAGATGGACCAAAAAGAGTATGTAGGCATTATTCTATTCATATACATTTTTAGAATTTTGTTTTGTTTTGTTTTGTTTTCAGATGGAGTCTCACTCTGTTGTCTAGGCTGGAATGCAGTGGCACCCTTTCAGCTCCTGACCTCAGGTGATCCGCCCACCTCAGCCTCCTAAAGTGCTGAGATTACAGGCATGAGCCACTATGCCCAGCCTGAAGTTCATTCTCTTAATCATGGTGATGATTTCACAGATGCATACATATATAAAAACCTCTCAAAACTGTGTAAGTATAGGCAGTTTATTGTCAATTGTATTTCAATAAATCTGTTAGACAAAATCCCAGAAGGAAGAGTGGGAAGCAATAAAGTGAACGAAGAAGCTGGTAAGTGTGTTGATGAATTTGAATAAGTATTGATTATTATAGTAGTAATAATAATTACTATTTTGGGGGTTTTAAAACAAGATTAAATGAAAACACCTGATTTTGAATTGGTTGGGAAAAGTCTAGGGATTTTACTGAACTCTAGATTTTAAGAGTGCATGATGTATACTCAACTTTCATGCTAGTTGAGGGAACAAAAGAATAGAATTTAAAAAAATCAATCCAATTAAAAATGTAAAATAAGAAAAAAGAAGCAAATAAAAAGCATGTAAATTGAAAGACACAAAGTAAGATAGTAATTGAAACCATGGGAAAGCATGCAGGAATAGCTGAATGCACTCCCTTAAAAATTCCTACGGGACATCTACAGTGAACTCATTTTTGAGAAAGGTGCCAAGAACATTCACTGGGGAAAGGAAAGTCTCTTCAATAAATGGTGATAGGAAAACAGGATCTCCATATGCAGAAGAATGAAAGTAGACCCCTATCTCTTGCCATATACAATAATCAAGTAAGAATGGATTAAAGACTTAAATCTAAGACCCAAAACTATGAAACTACTAAAAGGAAACATTGGAGAAACTCTCTAGGACATTGGTCTGGACAAAGATTTCTCGAGTAAAACCTTGAAGGCATGGGCAACCAAAGCAAAAACGGACAAATGAGATCACATCCAGCAAAAATCCTCTGCACAGCAAAGGAAACAATCAGCAAAGTAAAGAGACAACCCACACAATGAAAGGCAATATTTGCAAACTACGCATCTGAAAGGGATTAATAACCAGAATATATAAGAAGTTCAGACAACTTGCTTGGAAAAATGAAATAATTGGATTAAAAAGTGGGCAAAAGATCTGAATAGACATTTCTTAAAAGAAGACATACAAATGACTGACAGGTGTTTGAAAAAATGCTAAACATTAATTCATCAGAGAAATGCAAATCAAAACTACAATGAGATATCATCTCACCCCAGTTAAAATGGCTTTCATCCAAAAGACAGGTAATAACAAATGAGAGTGAGGATGTGGTGAAAGGGGAACCCTCATACACTGTTGGGAATGTAAATTAGTACAGTCACTGTGAAGAGTAGTTTGGAGGTTCCTCAAAAAACTAAAGATAGAACTATCATATTGATCCAGCAATTCCACTAGTGGGTATACATCCAAATAAAGGAAATCAGTCTATCGATTAGATATCTGCACTCCCATGTTTATTGTAGCACTGTGCACAGTAGCCAAGATTTGGAATCAATCCAAGTGTCCCCAAATGGATGACTAGATAAAGAAAATGTGATACATGTACACAATGGAATATTATTCAGCCATAAAAATAATTAAATTCTGTCATTTGCAACAACATGGATGGAACTGGAAGACATTATGTAAGTGAAATAAGCCAGGCACAGAAAGACAAATTTCTCATGTTCTCACTTATATGTGGGAGCTAAAAGTTAAAACAACTGGGCTCATGAAGATAGAGAGTAGAATGATGGTTACCAGAGGCTGAGAAGGAAGCTGGGGGTGAGGTGCGGTAGGGAGAATGGTTAATGAGAGAAAAAATATACTTACATAGAAACAATAGTATCCTAGTATGTGACAGCACAACAGAGTGACTACAGTCAACAGTATTTTATTGTATATTTAAAAATAACTAGAAGAGTGACACTGGAATGTTCCTAACACAAAGAAATGATAAATGTTTGAGGCAATGGATACCCCGATTACCCTGATGTGGTTATTATACATCGAGTGCCTGGATCAGTACATTGCATGTACTCCATGCATATGGAGTACCCATAGTCATTAAAATTTTTTAAAAATTTAAAAATCAATATAAAAATGCTGTACCCTGGTACTACTGCAAAAATGAAGTCCACGGTCACATCCAGAGTGATATTTTCTAATAAATCCTCAAATAAATTTTGAAATTGAGCACACATGCATATGAATACACTGACGCTTATAATGTTTTCTTAATGTCACGAATTATTTGAAAAAGGCTTTTTTTTTTCTTTTTCTTTTTTGAGACAGAGTCTCACTCTGCCTCCCAGGCTGGAGTGCAGTGACATGATCTCGGCTCACTGCAACCTCCGCCTGCCACGTTCAAGTGATTCTCCTGCCTCAGGCTTCCCAGTATTTAGGACTGCAGGCGCCTGCCACCACGTCAGGCTATTTTTTTTTGTATTTTTAGTAGAGACGGGGTTTCACCGTGTTAGCCAGTATGTTCTCCATCTCCGGACCTTGGGATCCTCCCGCCTGGGACTCCCAAAGTGCTGGGATTACAGGCATGAGCCACCTCGCCTGGCCAAAAAAGGCTTTCTGCCATAAACCAGGCTCCTAATATATGCTTATTATGTATAACAAACATAGTTTGAAGCAATGTTTCTCATTATTATAAAAGTAAATACAGTCAAGATGTTGCCAACTAAACCTTGGGCTAATAATTTTACCTTATATATCAGTATCTCCAACCTGTGATATATCTATAAAAATAATGTTCCCATAATACTTTAAGACCAGTGCTGCACTGATACTGAAAGTAAAATATAATACCTCCTATATTCTTCTCCTTTGAAGAAGCGTAGAGTTTCCCCATCCCTTGCCTTCTAAAGTAAAAGGGGTGGGAGCGGAGGGGGAAAATGAGACAGTTTAATCAAATGCAGTCGACTCTTCATTTGACCCACATCTCTTGGCTGCTCTTGGTATGCTAAGCACAGGGCTAGCCACAGATGGTACCAAGATGAATAAAGCATGCTGTTAAGAAACAGAAAAAGAAATTCCTTTGGAAGTCAAGGAAGGCTTCCTGGAGGAGAGATCATTTATTTAGGATGATTTTAAAGAAGGAGCAAAAGCTTCATGCTTACAGAAGTCAGGAATATACTAATTAATAGAAGGGGTTGCACGAGCCAAGGTACAGGAAGGTAAAACGACATGGTAGAGTCAGCACATAGGATGAGACCCCCGTGCGGGTGGCTGGGGCCGGTGGGCAAGGGCTGCAAATTGGGGGGTGGGTTCACATCACTGAAGGCCTTAAATGAGGGCGGTGGGGAACCACAGGGGAGCTTTTCCAAGCAGAGGTGATTCGTGGGAGTAGAGTTTTCAAGGAATCCCTCTAGGGTGGTGTAGAGAATGAACTGCTGAGGCGATCCTGGATGCAGGAAGACGGGATGGAGAGAGGCCACCATCCATCCCTTATAACCCAGCCTTCAGCTCAGCATCAGGAACAGGCCCGGGGCACAAAGATGTTCTCAGGGACCAGTGACTTCCTGGCTCAGTGATAAGGAGACTGAGTTGGAGAGAATTATTCTCCTTGCAAATCCGTGATAGCACATCTTAGTGGAAACCTATTGTCTAACCTGATCGAACTTCTGACCTCCAGATCCACCCTACGAAGTGAGGAAGGAGCCCTGGCCTGGGTCTGAAGGCCTGGGTTTTTGTGCCCAATTCAGCTCACTGTGTAACTTGGGCAAGTCCCTTGTTACACAGCTCACTGTGTAACTTGGCAAGTCCCAAGTAACTAGCTCACTGTGTAACTTGGGCAAGTCCCTTGCCCAATCTGAGCCATGTAATCGGTCACTCCTGCCTCAAACAGAGAGTGTTAGACCAGCAGGTCTTTTCCTCCCTGACCACCTAGGACTCATTCCAGGCAACTTTACACCGGGTTGGGTGCAGCTCCAGATCTCTGCGCCCCACCTTAATGTCCCAACCACCAGCTTGCCCTCCTAGCAGGGCCACCCCCATCCCGCCGCTGGGCTCCACCACCTGGGGAAGCGAGATCCTCCGACTGTTTTCTTTCTTCAAAATGAAAACAGCTTTGTTGTTTTCATCATTAAAATAATATGGGCTCATTAAAAAGAAATTTAAATCATAAAAGAAGTATACAGGAGAAAGTAAAATTCAAGTGAAATCTTACTACACAAAGGTAGCCCCCATTAAGATTTGGTAACAGTCTTCCAAGATAAATTCTTATGCACACAAACACACACACACACACACCCACACACACACACACACGACTTTATGTAAACTGGATCATAGTATTTTAACTGCGGTGCAATCTCAGTTTTTCACTCCATAATATATCGTGGGTATCTATGTAAAAAAATATATTTATCTTATTACTGTCAAAATTTTACTTTGATTACATACTCACATACAAATATACAATTTACGTAAATGTTTAAATGTGATCAGCATGAACATGAGCTGAATCCAGTTGCTTCTTTATTTTTAGTGGTTCCCTATTTTTCTCTAGAGGCCATAGATGGACCATAAACCCTGTAGCAGCAAACACCTTTAAACATATATTCTTTTGCATTTTTAGGATAAATTTCTAGATGCAGAATGGTTAGGTAAAAAATGTGGGGCTACGCATTGTGGCTGATGCCACACTTCCAGCACTTTGGAAGGCCAAAGGGGAGGATCACTTGAGTTCAGGAGTTCAAGGTCAGCCTGGGCAACATAGGGAGACACTGCCTCTACAAAAAAATTAAAAATTAGATGGGCATGGTGGTGTATGCCTGTGGTCCACGATACTCAGGAAGCTGAGGTGGGAGGATGACTTGAGCCCTGGAGGTCAAGGCTGCAGTGAGCTGTGATTACATACACCACTAGGCTCTAGCCCGGACCCTGTCTAAAACAAAATGTGAATATTAAAATTTGTGATACTGCCCTCCAAAAAGCTAGTACCAATCTCACTTCTACCAACAATACATGAATGCCTGTTTCTCAGCACTCTTTCTAAAAGAAGGCATTGTCAATTTGTAATCTAACAGGTGAACGTGTCATTATTGGTTTTTATGATCATTTATTTAGTTATTAGTGAAACTGATCATCTGCTTATTGCCTATTAGGATGTTTTATTTTGTAAAATGACCTGTTCCTGTCCTTTGTCTGTTTCTTCTGTTGGGTTACATTTATTTGTTTCTTATTGCTTTTTAAGAACTCTTTGTATATTAGGGATTTAACCTTAAACCATCTGGTTTCTCAGGGTCCCTGGAGTTGGGCAATGTAGTCCCCTGTGAAGTCAGATTCCCAAGAGACTGGAACAGTTCTATCTCTCATCAGCGGAGGGCAGCAGTGGCAGCAACATTCACTTTCAGGCTGGATGCACAGGTCTGCCCAGGAGCTGGACACATAAACACACACACATACACACACATACACCCTTGCAAGAGCCTTCCTTCCTTCCTCAGGAAGCCACTTGATTCACTGACCCTTAAGGGCTCCAAACACAAATTATTTTCCCTTAGTCTCTAGAGATACCTCTAAACATTGAAGAGAATCAGGCTCTGAAGTCAGACTGGAGTTCAAAGTCCAACTCTGTCACCTCCTGGCTGGCGGTTGGGTGTGACATTCATGACCTCCCTACCCTAAATTTCCCCATCTGTAAAATGGGTTCAATGGTACCCAGCTTCACTGAGTATGACGAAAGCAAAGTACACTGAGAAGTACGGTTGGTGCTCAGTGAGTGTCAGCCCACAGTGGGCCTGCCCAGGTCACTCCCCCAACCTCTGCCCGCCATTTATTCATTGGCAGAACAGAGAGAAGTTGGCTCCTGCTGTCTCAAGCCTGCCCACATGTTTGATTAGTTCTGTGTCTAAGCAAGATTCACTGGGTAGTACGGAGGGAGATTGTAGGGGAGGAGCCCATCGAGGAAGGGGAGGACTGGTGAAGACCTAACCAGGCAGCATGGGCAGCAGGGTCCAATAGGAAGAGATGCTGTTCCCAGGCAGAAAAGGCCAGCACATGGCCATGGGTGAGATGTGCTGGCCAGAAGAGGGGTGAGATGCAGCATGCCCAGGTTTTCTACCTGAGGGACTGTGTGGACAGCCAGGGAGTGGGGGCAGTTTTGTCACGGAGAAAAGTTCTGCTTGCAGCCTGCGGAGTTTGAGGTGCTGGAGGGACTTCCACAGTCCTCCCAGCAGTGGGAAATCACGGCTGTAGCCTGACCTCTCCCCACCCTTCACACCTGAAAAACCTGGGTCTATCCCTGCTCTAGACTAATTCAGGCCAAGGGGGGAGATTGTTTCTGTCTTTACTTCCTTTCCCATCTTCCTCCTTGCTCCCCCAACTCCCCCTAGATACCCTTTTTCTGGCCTCAGGGCCCCCTACTCCTCCCTTATGCTGGGAACAAGGCATGGCCCAGGAGGCCCCTGGCTCAGGAGGGGAAACTGGAAAAATGGGTTTCTGATGGGCATGACTATGGCCTGGGGGTGAATGAATCATCAGTCAGCAGAGGGAGAGGGCAGAGGAACAGGAGATGAGGGCTGGGCCCAGGCCCTGGAGGCTGTGGGCTTTGTGGAGAAGGAAAGGTGGGCAGGGAAGAGGTTGTGAGGTCATAGGACTCTGCAGTGGGGGGCTTTGGGGGACCTGTTCTGAGTTTCCCTCAATCTCCAACCTGGTGCCATGGCTAAGGCAGGATTATAGACTTTCATTCCATTGTTTATATTAATAATGATAGCAATAACAGCTGTTTGTAGCTGCTTACCATATGCTAGACCTCCTGCAAAACGCTTTACAAGCATTACTTCCTCTAACCCCCACTTACCTTGTGATTGATCTCCACTTTAAGATGTGGACACAGAAGCTTGGAGACGTTAAGCCACTTGTCCCAGGCCACAGGGGGAGTCAGGGCAGAGCCCTCTGTTTGCCCTCAGTTCCTTCATGCCCATCCCCCCACAGTCATGGTTGGACTATGTCATATACCCACCAGGTGCCTCTGTGCATGTGGAGGTGCCATCTGGTGCTGATTTGTCTTGTGGCCAGGCTTCAGGAGTCTGGCTTGCAGCATCGCAGGCCTGGGTTCTACCACTGCCCACCCAGGCCTGACTATGACTTGGGTGAGTTCCTTTTGCTCTCTGGTCCCCCCAGTTTCCCCATCTGTCCAACAGTGGTTTCCAACATGGGGTCCCGGGAGCCCAGAGTCCTTGGAGCTATAATCTAGGTGAAGCAACCCAGTGGATGTGGGTACATTCACACACCATTAGGTCACCCTAGCCATGGTTCTCCTAATGCCATGAATTCTGGGCAAGTTCTTTTAATTTGTGAGCTTCGTGGGGGAGGAAAGGAATGAAACAGGTTGGTGCTCTGTGGGGAATGTGGAAGGGTGTGGCCTATCAGATTGACAGGGCAAGGGTCAGCAGAAGGAGGGTGGCAGGGCTCCTTGGGGTTCCTTAAAGCTGTGCTGCTCTGTGAAGAAGAGACAGGGCCATGTGTGTATGTGAAGGGTGGTGCTGGGGGATGGGGTGCTCGCTGTCAGCCCTCGAGGCATATAGGGGAAGACCTGGTGTTTCTCTCCTAACCCTGAGGTTGGCAGTGGGTGGTGGGTGTGGCTTCCGGAATCTTATCAATCCCTCTGGAATGTAAGAGGCTTTAGCAAACCCCAGCCGCAGGCAGAGGAGTGAGGTACAGGCCAGGGCCGGTCCTGATTGTAGGTGGGGATCCTGGGAAGGTCCCTCACCGGGCAAGCTTGGGCTGAGGCCAGGTTTGGGGTGGGCCTGCCCAAGGAGACTGCACAGTGAGTTTCAGGCATCCCTGTCCCAAACTGGCCTTTCCTCCCTGCTGCCAGGCCCCAGTCCAGCCTCACTCCTCCACACCCACGTCTCCAGGAGTATACCCACAGGGTTGCTGCAGTCTTTGTATAGCCACAGTTATCTAAGAATGGAGTGCCCAAACTACCAGGCATTTCTCATCAAGATCTTATTTAATCCTCACAGCTTGCCCAATTATATATTTGTAATCACTAGTTTATACATGAGGAAAATAAGTCTCAGCGAGATTAAGAGAGTTGTCCAAGGCAAAGCAGCTACTAAATGTCAGAGCCAGGTACCAACTCACCCCAAAGATGATTCGTTTTTCATTTCACTAAGCTGGCGTTTCAGAGGGATTAAGAACTGGTCCTTAACTTTAAGGTGTGCCTGGTCTGTTCCTAGAGGGTTAAACAGATAGATAATCTTCCCCAGCATGAACGATGGGGCTGTCGGATGCAGTGGATAGGCTGCGGGAAGGCTGCCTTTTTCCTACTGTAGACAATTTCTTCCATGGGTGGGGTGTGACTGCAGCCACTCCAGGATTAGATCATCCCAGCAAAGAAGGTAGAGAGAAAAAGAGAAGCAGGTGGAGGAGGAAGAGGGGAAGAAGGAGACAGAAAGAATGAGTGAGGTAGTGTGTGTTCTGAGGACAGTTATAGTGCCTGGTGTAGGCTCCTAAGCTGTCCATGAGCCAGTATTTCCTGAGTATTAGCCAACAATTTCTCATGTTTGCATAAGCCAGTTTGACACTTGCAACCAAAAGACACGAAATTAATGCCATTTGTATAGCATGGAAATGGCATCAGAATGGAATGCTTGATTTTTATCTCCAAAACCTATACCTTCCCCATACTTCCCCACCTCCATCCATCCAGTTGCTCAAGTCCTTTTGTCTCCCCACCAACCCTATATCTAACCTAGAAACAAGCCCTATCAGTCCTACCTCCAAAATATATCTTGAATCCATCTATTTCTCTGCATTTGCAGTGCTCTCTAGTCCAGGCTGCTGCCATCTCTCACCTACATTACTGCAAATAGTCACATCGCTGGTGTCCTTGCTTCAAGTTTTGTTTCTCCATGAATATTTCTCCACGTTCACAGCCAGAGTAATCTTTTAAAAACATGAAGCACATCATGGCACTGCCTTGCATAAAGTTTTCCAGTAATTTCCTACTGTACCTGAAATCCACACTTTTTGCCAGGACTTCTAACAGCTAGTAGTGTCATCCTGCCTTCTTTCTATTGCACAAAGCTGCCAAGCTCATTTCTGCCTCAGGGCACTTGCATTTGCTGCTTACTGTATCTGGAAGAACCTACATCTTCACATGGCTGTTTCCTTCTCATCATTCAGTTTGGGCCTCAAGTGTTACCTCTCATAGGGGCCTTCTTTGAGTACCCTAGTGATGTGGTTCGGCTGTGTCCCCACCCAAATCTCATCTTGAATTCCTGCGTGTTGTGGGAGGGACCTGGTGGGAGGTAATTGAATCATGGGGGCGGGTGTTTCCTGTGCTGTTCTCCTGATAGTGAATAAGTCTCACGAGATCTGATGGTTTTAAAAACAGGAGTTTCCCTGTACAAGCTCTCTTCTCTTGTCTGCTGCGCTGTGAGATGTGCCTTCTACCTTCTGCCATGACTGTGAGGCCTCCCCCACCCACGTGGAACTGTAAGTCCAATAAACCTCTTTCTTTTGTAAATTGCCCATTCTTGGCTATGTCTTTATCAGCAGCATGAAAACGGACTATCGCACTTAGCTAATGCTGCATATACTTCTCTCTCCCATCCCAAATTACTCTCTCTCTCTATTACCATTTACTTTCTTCATAGCACTTTTTGCAGTTTGTAATTTTTGGGTGAATCAGAAGTAGATTAGCCATCAAAAAGACTGAAGACCAGGCTGGGTGTGGTGGCTCACGCCTATAATCCCAGCACTTTGGGAGGCCGAGGATGGGTGGGTCATCTGAGGTCAGGAGTTCAAGATCAGCCTGGCCAATATGGTGAAATCCTGTTTCTACTTAAAAATGCAAAAATTAGCTGGATGTGGTGGTGTGTGTCTGTAGTCCCAGCTATTTGGGAGGCTGAGGTGGGAGAATCAGTTGAATTTGGGAAGCGGAGGTTGCAGTGAGCCGAGATTGTGCCACTGCACTCCAGCCTGGGCAACAAGAGTGAAACACACCTCTCAAAAAAAAAAAAAAAAAAAAAAGGGCTAAAGACCAGCTTTGGATCAGCTTAGTCCCTGACTGCATTAAAGTGATCTGTCTCTACTACCTGTCAAAAGTAAAAGTATATTCTCTCTTGAGGATGAGAACATGATCCAGAGTTTCAAATTAATTCTACATTTTTCACACAATGTTAAAATTTGATCAAAACATACTGAACATGCAAAGAGACATGAACTTACCAAAATATCAAGAGAAAAATCATAGAAAGAGACCCACAGGAGTCCAGATATTGGCACTATCAGACTTTAAAGTAACAGTGATAAACAAATTAAAAGATGGGAAATTTCAGCAGAGAGCTGGAAACTATAAAAATTATCAAAATGAATTATAGAACTAAAAAATACAGCAATTGGAATAAAAATCTCAGTAGATGAGTTTGGCAACAGATCAGACACAACTGAAGAGAGAATTAGTGAACTGGAAATAGACCAAGAGAAAATGTCCAGACCTAAGTAAGGAGAGTATGTAGAATGCAAAAATACAAGTAACATTGTGTCACTTACATTGTTATCTATAAGAGATAACAGTGAGATAACACTGTGTCTCTTACATTGTTATCTATAAGAGATACATAATTTAGATGTATCCACTATGTTTCATGTGTCTCTTACATAACTGGAAGAGATCTATAATTGCAAGAGATCTATAACAGATAAGAGACACATGAAACACAGTGGACATGTCTAAACTATGTAAATTATGTATAATTGGAATCTCAAAGTGAAATAAAAGAGAAAATAGGGCAGATGCAATATTTGAAGAGATGATGGTTGAGAATTTCCAAAACTAAGGAAAGATATCAAATCATAAGATGCATTCAGAATTATGAACTCTAGACACAATGAATAAAAAAAAAACAAAAAACAACCATATTCAGGCACATGCAACAGTCGAACTTCTAAAAACCAAAGACAAAGAGAAAGTCTTAAAAGAGGCCAGAGAGCGAAAGATATATATTCAAAAAATCTACAATTGGACGACAGTGGACTTCTCCACAGAAACCATAAGAGCCAGAAGACAACAAATACTGCCCATCTAGATTTTCGTGTCAATTACAAGTGTGAACTAATCTTCTACTCTTCCCTTCACTCATTTAATTCTAATCATACTGGCTTTGTTATTCCTTGTACATTCCAGACACGTTCACACTATAGACTCTTCCCACAGGCTGTTTCCTCTACCTGGTTACTCTTCTCTCAGACATTTATATAATTATTGCCCTCATAATCTTTATGCCTTTTCTCAAATGTCACCATTCCAGTGAGGCCCACCTTGACTACCCCTTTTAAAATGGTAACACACTTATTCCACCTGGCACTCCTCATCCTTCTTCCTGGAATTACTTTTCTTTATGCATTATTACCTTCTGATATATTATATATTTTACTTACTTACACTTTTTGTGTTGTTGGTCTCCTTTTACTTAAATGTAAGCTGATTCATGTAACTGATTTACTTAAAATATATGTCTTTAAAATAACTACAGCCCTTTTTATCAGGAGGATCATTCAGGGTATTTGGTATGCCATGATGCCAGAAACATGAGTTCCCCCTCATTGCTTGTGTACCCTTGTATTGATTTCTCCTTGTGTCTTTTATTGTAAGGTAAGACGAATCTTCTCTGGAAGTAGATGGGATAGATAGACAGATAGACAGATACTGAGATGTGTTTAAGTATGGATGTTTTCAGTTGCAAGTTATGGGAAACCCAACTACAAGTGACCTAAAGAATAAAAATATTTATTATCTCACATAAGAAGTCATCCCAAGGCAAGACTTTCTCCAGGGTTAGCTCAATGCTGACATCAACTTGCTGTCCATTTTCAGATCTTATCACACTCAGCAAGCTGATTATGATGCAGTTTCACAAGCAAACATAAAGATGTCTGCTAAAAAGGGATGATTTCTTCTTCTGCATGTTTTTTAGGTCTAAGGTACCTTCACTGTGGTGTTCCCCAGCAGATCCCCCTCTGTCTCATTGACCAGTAATGCATCATTAGGTCATTCCAAAACCATAAATAGGCAAAGGCAATGGATTATTGTGATTGATTTAAATTGATCATAATTTGTCTACTGTGGTGTGAGGGTGGGTCTCAAGCCCCCAGGAGGCAGATACCTGACCAAAATCAGGGTTCTTTTACCAAGAAAGGGGTTGCTGGTGGGTGGGCAACATGTGGATCTCTTATAGAGCTTTTCAGTTTATGATTTTAAAAATCGCTTCATGGCCTTGAGCTCATTAATCCTCACCTGTCTAGGAATATTTTGTTGTCCCATTTTGCAGATGAGCTCAGAGAGGTTGAATGATTTTCTGAAGGGCACAGAGCTAAGACATGTCAAAATCTTGTCTGGGGTCCAGCAGCCCTGGAGCTCCTGCCTGTGAGTCAATGATTTTTTTAAAAATTGGCCACAAAACTTTTATATGAATATTCATAGCAGCACTATTCATAACAGCCTAAAAACAGAAACAATTCAAATCTCCATCAGCTGATGAATGGATAAACAAAGTGGGATATTCATACAATGAAATATCATTTGGTCATAAAAAGTAACAAAGTGCTCATGCCTGCTACAACATGGATGGACCTTGAAAACATTATGCTAAGTGAGGCCGGCTGCAGTGGCCCATTCCTGTAATCCCAGCATTTTGGGAGGCTGAGGTGGATGAATCACCTGAGGCCAGGAGTTTGAGACCAGCCTGGCCAACATGGTGAAACCCCATCTCTACTAAAAATACAAAAATTAGCTGGGCGTGGTGGTGCATGCCTGTAATCCCAGTTACTTGGGAGGTTGTGGCATGAGAATCGCTTCAACCTGGGAGGCAGAGGTTGCAAGGAGCCTGGATTGTGTCACTGCACTCCAGTCTGGGCCATAGACTGAGATTCCGTTTCAAAAACAAAAAACAAAACAAAACAAAAAACCCATTATGCTAAGTGAAATAAGCCAGTCACAAAAAAACCACATACTATACAGTTTCATTTACATGAAATGTCCAGAAAAGGCAAATCCCTGAAGATCGCAAGTAGATTACTGGTTGCTAGGGGCAACCTAGGAGAAGGGATGAGAATATTGGGGACAGTGATAACGATAGGGTACGGTTTCTTTTGTGGGGTGATAAAGAATGTTCTAAAATTGGTTGTAGTGATGGATTGCATAATTCTATAAATATACTAAAAACCGTTGAACTATATACTTTAAATGAGTGAATTGTATGGTATGTGAATTATATCTCAGCAAAACTGTTACTAAGAAAATTGGCTACAAATCCTTTGAAACTCCTCCTACGAAGAAGTGGAGCCGATGCCCCATCCCCTTGAATTGAATGGGCTTGTGTCAACTTTGACCAATAGTGTATGGTGAAAGTGACACTATGTGACTTCTGAGGCTAAGCCTTTGAGCATCTTCTACTTGGCTCTCTCCAGACACTAACTCTTGAGACTTCACACTCAGAACTCAACTCATATGCTAGGAGAAGCTCAAGCCACATATAGGATATGAAGGAGACATTCCCAGCTAAGCCCAGCCTTCAGCCATCCAAGGCCAGGAGCCAGACATGTGAGTGAAGGAACCCCCAGATGACCCCAGTCCCCAGCCATTGGAGCCTTCTCAGTTAACGCCTTAGACATCAAGAGGCAGAGATAAACCATTCATACTGTGCTGTCTAAAATCCTTACTGCCAAATCCATGAGCCTAAGAAAAATGTTGCTTTGTACTGCCAAGCTGGGGGTATTTGCCATGCAGCAACAGATTATAGGGGCCATCAGTCCTACTTCTGGCTGTACAATTCCTATCTCTGTGCCGTCTGATCCCTTCCCAGGTCTCTCAAGAGTCCCTCATTCAGGTGCCCTGGAGAGGTCAGTTGGTGCTCAGAACTGGAGAGGGAAGGGATCTTTTTTTTTCCCACCCAGTTCTTTTCTGAGAGTGTTTCCTCAGAAAAGGTTGAAATTCACCTGTGAATTCAAATTCCTGTTAATCCCCAGAACACCTGCATTGACACCTGTTTGCCCTGACTCAGGGAATTGTGAAAAGGGCTCAGGTTTGTGGAGATTTGCATTTCTTTTACATAAATGTGTTGGGACCTTAGTTGCTCCCTGGCTCTGGTTCTCGCCCAGCCCTCTCTGAGCTCATGATCTGTACATCTGACTACAGCCAGGCTATTCCCTGCCCCTCTATGATGCCCTCCAGACCCCCAACCCAGTGTGTGCACAAGTAGGCACATCATCTTTCCCTCCACACCTGCTCCTGCTCCTGTGCCCTCCATCTCTGAAGAAGGAAAATTATCCTTCCAGTTGCCCAAGCCTGAAACCCAGGAGTCATCCTTCCCTTGCTGCACTCACTCCTAGACCTTCCTATCTGGTACTCAGGCTTTAAATATCATGTATACTTTGAGGCCTCCGAAATTTTTGTCCCCAGTCCTGACTTTTCCTCTGAACTTCTTCCCAGTCCATCCACTTGTCTAGCTGACCTCTCCACACAGACATCTAAACGCCATCTCCAACTCAACATATCCAATGCCAGCCTCTGGTTTGCCTTCCACAAATCTGGTTCCCAGGCAGTCTTTCCCTTCTTAGGAAATGTGTACTGCATTCTCCCAGTTGCATGGGCTACAAATTTGAGACTCAACCTTGACTCCTCTTCTGCACCACAATCCAAGAAGTCAGGAAATGCTGTCAGCTCTGTTCAAAGATTCAGAATCCAATCACTGCTCAGTGTGACTCTAACACTCTGGAAGCCATCACCATCTCTCTCCAAGATTATTGCAAAAAGGCTCCTAACAGACCTCCCTGCTTCCAACTTTGCCTTGTCTATTTCCCACACAGCAGCCTCAGTGATCCTTTTAAAATGAAGGTCAAGCCTGTCATTCCTGTACTGGAAACGTCTGCCTCTTCCTACATCCCTCAGAATAAGAGTCTGAGTCCTGGCAATGGCTAACTAACTCTATCTCCTACTTCTTGTTCACTCCCTCCCTCTCTGCAGCCACCCCAGCCTTCCTTGCTCTTCCCTGAAGATGCTCTTGCTGCAAAGCCTTTGCGATTGCTATTTCCTCTGCAAGGGACGGTTTTCGTCAAGATATCTGCAGGGCTTGTTTTCACATTTCCTTCTGCCTCTGTTCAAATGTTTCTAAGGGCAATGTAGGGGTCGGGAAGGCTGAGGGTGGGCGTGGGGTTCCCTGACTGCTCTCCACCCTACCTGGGACTCTCTAGCCTCTCTCTTTCCTTTTCTCCACAACCCTTAACATCTGACACAACATGTAGTGACATCTTTTCCAGTTTAAATGGAAGATCCATGAGCTCTGGGATTTATCTGTCTCATGCAACCCTGGCTCCTAGAATAGTACCTAGAACTCTAGAAAGACTTTATTAGCAATCTGTGGAATGAATGAATGAATAGATCCCAGGCAGCTCCTTAACTTATGTCCAATCAGTCACAAAGTCATTTCTATTCTGCCTTCTTTTTTTGTGAGATGGAGTCTTGCTCTGTTGCCTAGGCTAGAATACGGTGGGATGGGCTTGGCTCACTGCAACCTCTGCCTCCTGTGTTCAAGAGATTCTCCTGCCTCAGCCTCCCATGTAGCTGGGATTACAGGTGCGTGCCACCATGCCAGACTATTTTTTTGTGTGTGTGTTTTTAGTAGAGACAGGGTTTCACTATGTTGACCAGGCTGGTCTTGAACTCCTGATCTCATGATCTGCCTTCCTTGGCCTCCCAAAGTGCTGGGATTACAGGTGTGAGCCACTGTGCCCAGCCCTATTCTGCCTTCTTAAAATCACCTGCATCCACACTCTCCTCCCCTCAGCCCCCAGTCAACAGCTGGTTCAGACACCACCTTCTCCCCAGTCAGCGATTACAATTGTGTAGTAACCCTTGTCCCTCCCTCTGCTCCCTTTCCATCTAAGCTCTTGCCGCGGACATTTAAAACGTTATTATTTTTCACCAAAATAAAAGTGATGTTGCTAACGGAAAACTTTGAAGACACAGATAAATGAAAAGGGGGGGGGTCCCCATCCACACACGTACCATTTAGAGATAAGCAACTATTTACATTTTGAAGCATTCTTCTATCCAAAAGCTGTGTTTCTTTTTGTGTTTTTACATATAGCCTTGCTTCTACTGACTCTTTAGATTAATACCCTATTTTGAAAAAACCTATAACCATAGCAGCTGATGTTTATGTTTACTGTGTAACTTGAAGCATGTTATTTAGCATTCCACTGCCTCAGTTTCCTCACCTGTAAACCCAGAATGGTGTTAATACCTACCTCATTGGTAGGTGGCGAGGATGAAATCTGGAAAGTAAACCTGATAAGTTCTCAAGGAGTATCAGCTATTATTGTTGTTACTGAGTGCTTATGCTGTACCAGGCACCATTCCAAATACATCCGCGCACTAACTCGTGGAATCCTCATACCCACCCTATGAAGCAGGTGTAGTAAGAACACAATAACCTAAAGAGACTACGGTGGTTTTACAAAGGAAAGGGAAAGCAAAACCAGTCATGGCTCTTTCCAGCTTATAAGAGTCTGATGCTCCCACCATCTGTAGGACATATAATACTAATAACAATAGCTGGTGTTCACCAAATACTTCATGTGTGTCGGGCCCAGTGCTAAGCGTCTGCACGTGCAGACATCTCCTCCCACAGTGCCAGTTCTCATAACCTGATCTGTGCATAGCTTGATGGATCAATTAGAGAACATGACTTGCATCCTGTGGCTTGCGATTGGTTATACAGCAGTGCAAGCTGGAAGGAGCCTGGAAGCTGCAGCTGCCGTGAGGCTGCCGGCTGGGTTTTGCTTTGTTTTTCCGAACAATGGCTGCTTCTCAAGGTGTGTTACTGATGGTGCTGGTGGTGCTAGAAATAGGAAGGTCAGCACTTTGAAAGAAAATCTAGATGTAATCGAAGCTCAGGGATATAAAACTTTTATAACCATACACATATTGCTAGGGCAAACACCATTATTATCAAGGTATCAACAAGAAAAACGACTTTGCAATTGCTAGGCTGAAAATCTCTAACCCAACCACATTTTCATGATCGTTTTTATGATTAGTTTCAAAAGAACCACAACAACAATAATAATAACCTTCACTAACGTTTATTGAACTTACTATGTGTCCGGCTTTTTGCTAAGAGATTTGCATAATGATCTATTTAATTTTCACGCAATACTCTTTGTTATTGGCTCCATTTTCAGATAGCGAAACCAAGGCATAGAGATGAGATGATCGCTCAGTGTCAAAACAGTTAGAAGGAAGCAGAGCTGGGTCTCAAACACACAGGGCGTAGCCTGAGCCGGAACCACAGCTCTGTGCTGTCCTACTGGACTGTCGATCGCATGAGGTTTCTTAGAACTGCAGTTATTGCACGATGCCCACATCATCTCATTTGCTTTTTCTACTTTTCTAAGGGATAGTTCCTCTTACTTTAGCTATTTCCCAATAAAGACCAAGGCACAGAGATGTCGAACAAAAGTTGCACAGCCAGTAAGTGGCTGAGCACGGGCTCCAAAAGATACCTAAGGAATCCACAGTCCCCAATCTCCCTGCTGGGGTCAAGTCTCCTGATATTTCCTCCCATTACACCACTTATCTGTCAGTCCACAACTGACCACAGTTGTCATTTTACACATGCGTGTGTAGTTATTTTGTTGTCTCCCCGACTATAGAGTGAGATTGGTAAGAGCAGGGTCCATGCTGGGTTTTGATTATCATTGTGTCCTGCCTACAAAGTAGATGCTCAATTAATATTTGTGAACTGAATGAGTGAATGATGGATTCCTCTGGAGGCACTGAGCTGGACCAAGGGGGTACAGGGGACACACCCCAACTCCCTCAGCCCTACTAAGGCAGTTTCTAAGGCTCAGGATGTTGGCTCATTCCTGTTCTGACCTCAGGAAGGATGCTGGGGGACTAGCCCATCGGTAGGTGGGAACTGAAATTACTGTTATTGCCCAGAGACTGGACTTGGGTTCCTGGAGTCACAGATAATGTTGATTCCCTATGTAAATCCATCCCTCCTTCTTTCTTGCTGGAAAGGCCTGTTTTGCTTGGGTCCTTTTCCCTTGAGGCCAAGTACTCAGAGGACATGGCACTCCTCAGTAGTGGGGGCATCAGTCATGATTGGTCGAAGCCAATCAATGATTTCCCTCGCCAGATATTGGTTTAGCGAAAGGCATGCAAACATATCCTAGCCAATGAGACCTAAGGGGAGGTGTGATGGAGAGGTCTCCAGGAAAGGTTTTCTTCCTTTAAAGATGCGTAAGTGGAGCCAGGTGTGGTGGCTCACTCCTGTAATCCCAGCACTTTGGGAGGCTGAGGTGTGCAGTATCACAAGCTCAGGAGTTTGAAACCAGTCTGGCCATAAGTCAGATCATAAGGTCAGAAGTTCGAAATCAGTCTGGTTTCACATAGTGAAACCCATCTCTGCTAAAAATACAAAAAATTAGCTGGATGTGGTGGTGTGCACCTGTAATCCCAGCTACTCAGGAGGCTGAGGCAGGAGAATCAAGTGAACCCGGGAGGCGGAGGTTGCAGTGAGCCGAGATCATACCATTGCATTCCAGACTGGGTGACAGTTAGAGACACTGTCTCAAGAAAAAAAAAAAAGATGCGGAGATTGATTCATCTTCACCTGCAGAACTCCAGCTGAACCAAGTAGGAAGCCAGGCAAGCTGTAAAACACAAACGGAAGAGTGGATTATTTGGTCACTGAGGAAGAGATCAATCTTACCGGAGGACCCTCAGGTAAATGGCCAAGACCTAAAGAACCTGTGGCACCAGGATGCTGTAGACCTCTTTCATAATGCGGGCTATGCCGTGTCTCTGAGAGTGTAGCACAGGTTATAGGTACAGAACGGACCTATAGGACACTGAGGTGAAGGGGATCCAAGTGACATTCCCATATTTATGGTGCTGGTGCCAGTGTTTGCCCTCACCGTGGTAGCAGACTGGGCTTTCATGAGATATGGGCAACAACTTTCAAAAACTTCTCTTTCAGTGCTCCCAATGAAGATACATTTCACTCACCCTCCACCCCTGCTATGCTGTCATATCTTTCCCTCTGCGTAGCCAACACATGATTTAAAGTGACTGATACCCAACCCAAAATTTGCTGTTCAGAATCTTCAATTCTTCATATTCTAATGGGAAAGTAAAGGTATTGTTTGAAGAAAATACTTGCTTAGAACAAATGAGGAGTTATGTATTTTACTAGGACTTTCAATAGAAATTTGGCTACAACCCAAAGAGAGAAAGATTCAGTCTTCCTGTCACCATAGGCGATAACTTTTTTCTTAGCTGGCATTCCATAAAGGCCAGCTATGTGATATTAGAGGAAGAAAGGATTTTTCTTTTTAATGATCTTCCTTGGGAAATTATTGTGGCCTTTATTTAATTTCTAACTACATACCTGGGCACCTATATCAGACAAAGGAGAGTGAGAAAAGCATTTTTACTTTTTTAAAAAAGCAAATACATATATACACATACATGTGCAAATATTATAGTATAAAAGTGATACCTATGGAGAATTTAAGACGTGAGAAAGCTAAAAAAAAAAAAAAAGATGCATAAGTGGAAATGCACGTGTGTGTGTGTGTGTGTGTGTGTGTGTGTGCGTTTGGTTTTTTTGTTGTGTGTGTTTGTTTTTTTGAGTCAGAGTCTCACTCTGTCGCCCAGGCTTCAGTGCTCCCAATGAATGTAGTCGTGTGATCTTGGCTCACTACAACCTCCACCTCCTGGGTTCAAGTGATTCTCCTGCCTCAGCTACCCAAGTAGCTGAAGGTATAGGCGCATGCCACCATGCCAGGGTAATTTTTTTGTATTTTTTAGTAGATACAAGATTTCACCATGTTGGCAAGGCTGGTCTCAAACTCCTGACCTCAAGTGATCCGTCCACTTGGCCTCCCAAAGTGCTGGGATTACAGGCGTGAGCCACCGTGCCTGGCTGGAAATGCATTTTTCACTGGACAGTGTCATGTCTGTGGATAATGGCTGGCACTGCTGCATCCATCTAGCTACCATGAGGCAAGGCATTGCCAGTATGTGAAGGAGGCTGACACCGCTTGAAGACATCATCAAGCTACCAAATTTATATCCCAGAACTTATTATGTGAGAAAATGAACTCCTTTTGGCTTAAGCCGTATTTAGTTGGGGTTTCTGTTCCTTCCTTGAAGCCTCCTGATGAGCACACGGCAGCCGCTCCTGTGATGCTTGTCTACTTGTTTGACTGCATCTCCATGCTCTTCATTTCAGTGGTGGAGAGGTGGAGGCTGAGACGAACATTTGTAAGATTCTTACTACAAATGTATCATCTCATTTCTTCCACTGAATAACTACCAGTATGCAAAATAGGTTCTCTTAGTCCCAAATTACTAAAAAGAAAACTGAAATGCAGTGAGGTTATGTGGCTTGTCCAGGGTCACGCTCTCAGTTGCCTGTAGGATACAAATCAAACTCCTTAATGTGGCATTCAGTACTCTTCAGGCTCTCGGGTCCTTTCCATCCTCCTCAGCTTCAGATCTGGCCATTCTGTCCTCCACCTCTCACTCCAAGCTCTGGCCAGACCAAAATCCTTTAGTTCCACTGATTGCTCCTTCTGCCTGAGACAGTCTGTTTCCTTTCTGCCTGACCAACTACAGTTCACTCTTTTGGCAATGATTGCATTGTCCGCCTACATACAATTGTCCACCTCTTTCCTGACCACCCATGCTGGCTTTAGCCTGCCCTTATGCCCTGCACTTTGCTCGCCCATCCCTTCTCACACTTTCTGTTTTGTTTGTTTTGTTTTTGAGATGGAATCTCCCTCTGTCGCCCAGGCTGGAGTGCAGCGATGTGATCTCGGCTCACTGCAAACTCCACCTCCCGGGTTCAAGCAGTCCTCCTGCTGCAGCCTCCCTAGTAGCTGGGATTACAGGTCCGTGCCACCATGCCCAGCTAATTTTTGTATTTTTACTAGAGATGGGGTTTCACCATGTTGGCCAGGCTGTTCTCAAACTCCTGACCTGAAGTGATCAGCCTGCCTCGACCTCCCAAAATGCTGGGATTATGGACATGGGCCACCGCACCTGGCCCCTTTTCATACTTTCTTATAGTTACCTGGAGTCATGTCTGTCTTCCCCTGAGACTCTGTGCTTCTGGAGCCCTCTCAGGGTAGTGCAGCGCTGTGGTCCAGAGCATGAACTCTGGCACACGAGAGTTTCACTTCCAGCTCCATCACTTCCTAAATATGGAACTGGGATGCCTCCTCTCACCTTTCTGTGCCTCATTTTCACTCTTAAGATGGGGATATTTAATAGTTTCCACCTTACATGACTGTTGCAGGAATTAAGTGAGTTTCTGCATGTAAAACACTTAGGATGAATGGGGCCTGACACATAGGAAGCATTCAATAAGTCTCGTCTATTTTTATGATTATTCCTGTACTTGAAGCGCTTGCTGCCTAACAGACATTCACCAAGTGTTGGTTGAAAGAATAAATGGAGCAGTGGAACTCGGATTACACAGAACACAACCCCTAGGGCACTGAGGTGGCCTAAAGTCAAATACTGCTCCTCAGTCAGACATACTTGGCCTCGATCCTAGCTGTGTGACCCTAAGCAAGTTACCACACGTCTTACCATCTCCATTTCCTCAACTTCGAAATGAGGAAACCAACACCTGCCGTGAAAGATTGTTATATTCACCTGGCCCAGAGCCCAGCATACAGTAGGAGCTCAAATACCTTGTTTCCTTCCCTCCCCCACCCACCCCATGTCATCATTTTTGCCAAGGGCCACATCAGAAGAAGGAATTTTAGGAAATTGGCTTCTTTCCACTTAAAAAAATCTCAAAGGAGAAAGTAGTCTTTGTGATTTAAAGACCCCCTCCCCATCTTGTACCGTCCAGATCCCCCGACCATCCAGAGGCCTTTGAACTCATTCAGCCTTGGCAGGAAATGGACCCTCCGCATCAGAGGGATCGGAGGAGCAGGCCCTCCCTGCTGCCTTCCTGCTGAGCAAGAGGAAGCAGGAGGAACGAGATGCTGGTCCTGGCTTGCCCACTGGCTCCTTGTGCAGCCTTGACCAAAGCCTGCACCTTTCAGGGCAGCGATGCCCCCATATGTCCAATGGGGTTGGGTCCATGACCTCTGAGGTCCCTTCTGGAGCAGGCATTCTGTGACACAGGAAGCGAGACCCCTCTGCTGCCAGAGAGATCAAAGAGTGGTTTCCCAGAGGAGGCCTCACAGCTGTCTGCCTTCTGAGCAGTTCCTGGCTTCCTGCTCTGCACGGAGCCTGCTGTTCAGCCCTGGGAATGGCTGAGGCCTCAGCTGAGGTTGAACATTGGGCTTCCTCACCCCCCCTGGTTCCCAGGTCATAGGTTTGAGATGCTTGATTCTCCTCTGTAAGCCGCCTGTGATGGAGGCACCATGCTGTGTGTTCCTCAAGTTCAATTCATAGGAAATGTCTGTCTGTACCTTAGGACACTTGGGAACTCCTTACTTTGCCCTTCTGGCACCTCCCAGGACTCTGCTTGGTAATGGACCACGTTCCTTGTCATCCGGCCTTTGAGGCCCTTTGATACCTGCTTTCCTGGCCTGATTTCTCCTTGCTCTGCCAAATGCATTCCCCACACCTTTGCTAGTGCTGTCCCTGTCCCACCCCACCCCCCAGGTACTCCTGGCCAGACATGTGATTAGTGTTTTCCTAGGTTATTGCCATCTTCATTTGCCAGGAGGAGGAAACAGATACTCAGAAAGATGAGTCTCCAGCAAACTCCAGGCTAAGTCTAGCCTAGGACCTGGCCTCCTTTCTCCACATCCAGTGCCCTGTTAAAGAAAAAATTATTCAATGACACTTGCTAAAGTACAGTAAACAGACTTTACTCAGGACCATTGCGATGGGTATAGGGACCACTGCAATAGGATGATGTAGTGGAGGAGTGAGACTGGGCTCATTGCTGAACACAGAATGGGCAAGTGGGAATTTATAGCCCAGAAGCCTGCTTGGGTCAGTGCATGGAAAATTACTAAGAGGAAACATCAGGGATAAGGGGAATTCTGGGAAAACTGACCTAACAGGATTCTTGCTGAAGACAGGCCAGGGTGGGCATATGGGTGGACCTAGAAGGCATAGAAGCCTGGCTAGAGTTTGGTCAGTACTGTCAATGCTGTTCTTCCCTCCTTATGTTCGTCAGGACCCTTGGGTTTGCACAGCATAGAAATTCAAATTAAAGAAGCTTAAGCTGAAAGAGAAGTTACTGATTTATTGGAAGGGTGTTAGGGTAAACCTTAGAGGGAGATTCAGGAGCCAGACTGTGGGGGTGCAAGTACTGACTGTCGCCCCTCCTAACTGTGCAGCCCACAGCAAGTGAGGTCACCTCTCAGGGCTTCACCTTCCCTGTCTATAGGATGGGTTCATAATAACACCTCCGTCACTAGGTGAAAGCTGGATTAGTGCAGTAAATTCATGCAGTGACCTCAGCTCACAGTGAGAAACATACTTTGTATCATCACCCAGTACACACATAAATCTAAGACAAACGCTCATAAACAGGCTGGTTTTAGTAGTTAATGCCTGCAATCCCAGCACTTTGGGAGGCTTTGGGAGGATCCATTGAGGCCAGGAGTTTGAGACCGGCCAGGGCAACATAGTGAGATCCTGTCTCTACAAAAAATGAAAAAAAATTAGCCAGGTGTGGCAGTGCGCACCTATAGTCCTAGCTAGCTAGCTACTCAAGAGGCTGAGGCAGGAGGCTTGCTTGAACCCAGGAGTTCAAGCTACTGTAGCCTCCAGCCTGGGTGACAGAACAAGACTTTGTCTCTAAATTTATATATATATATGAAATTAGCTTCTTTCCACTTAAAAAAATCTCAAAGGAGAAAGTAGTCTTTGTGATTTAAAGACCCCCTTCCCATCTTGTACTGTCCAGATCCCCCAACCATCCAGAGGCCTTTGAACTCATTCAGCCTTGGCAGGAAGTGGACCCTCCACATCAGAGGGATCCAAATATCACAATATTTGCCCTTACTACATGTGATATACTGTGATAATTTGTGTTCTAGTTTAGTCTAGTCAAGTGTAGTCTATTTTGTTTATTTTTAAAAATGCTGACACTCAATGGTTTCACCACAAAAATGTGATAAGTAGATGAGGTGGTGGATTTGTTAATTAGCTTGATTTAATCATTCTGCTATGTAAACATATATCAAAATATCATATTGTGGCCAGGCCCAGTGGCTCACACCTGTAATCCCAACACTTTGGGAGGCTGAGGTGGGCAGACCATTTGAGGTCAGGAGTTCAAGACTAGCCTGGCCAACATGATGAAATCTCGTCTCTACTAAAAATACAAAAATTAGCTGGGCATGGTGGAACATGCCTGTAATCCCAGCTACATGGGAGGCTGAGGCAGGAGAATCGCTTGAACGTGGGAGGGGGAGGTTACAGTGAGCCAAGATTGTACCACTGCATTCCAGCCTGGGCAACAGAGCAAGATTCTGTCTCAAAAAACCCCCAAAACCAAACCATGTATCACATTGTACCTCATAAATATATACAATTATTTTTTTCATTTAAAAATAAAATTTAAAAATTTTTGTTAAATGGTGGTATCAACTCCTTAAAATGATTTAATGACTCCTCCGCCTGCCATGGGTTGTGGTTTAAATTAGAAAAGTGTTATCTATTAAGAGCTTAATGAAGCATCTGGCACGTAATACAGCTTAATAGATGTCAGCTACTGTTAATGTTGTTGTTGTTAAGAGCAGACTGACCAAGGCTGCAGAAAGACAGGCTTGATTGCAACAGGCACTTCTGTGCAGTTGGGACTATCTCCCTGGTCTCTTTCCGCGTGTCAGTATCTCTTCTCCACGCTGACTTTCCCTCACAGTTGCAGCTATGGCTGCGGGCTGCTCCAAGATGACATCGGTATGGCTCTATGACCAGAAAGGAAAAGAGGAGTGCTTTTCCTTTCCCCCTGAAACTACGGTAATAATTGTAGCTAACATTTATTGTGTGCTTCTTGTGGACCAGACACTCTCTTAGGTCTTTACAGTATTCTTCCACTCAGTCCTCATGATAATCTATGGTGGAGTTCTTGGCAGAAGATGGCTGGATGTTCATCAGACCCATTTCCTCTTCCGGGACTCACGAGTAAACTGCATTTCTCAGGTCCCCTGTATCTAGGTGGGGCCATGTGACTAGTTCTGGCCAATGGAATGTGGATAGAGGTTTTTCTTTCTTTACTTCGTCAGCTGCTGAGGACTGGGAAACCTTGAAGCCTGTGTTAAAGATGCTGGAACCACATGCTAATAAAAATGAGCATCTGTGAAATCAATGAATGACTTCATAGAGCTTTTACCTGCAAGGTCAGAGTTTAACATGGAATTGATAGTTGTGACAAGACCATATACTCCTTCTCTCCCAAAGCTGAAAATATTTACTATCTACCCTTTTATCTAAAAAAAATGTGATCTCTGCTTCAAACTAAAAAAATAAAATCCCTTGGAAAGCCAATTTGAGTCATGTGACCTTTGCTGAACCAATCACAGTAGCTGAGGGAAGCGAGGTGCTGGGATTGGCCAAGCCTGGGTCAGGTGCTTGCCCCTCAGCCAATCAATGAAGCTAGAAAGGAGGGGTCATGTAGCCAGAGCAAAGGAAGATGTTATGGACTGAATTGTGTCTCTCCAGACTTTACATGTTAAAGCCCTAACCTCCAATGTGACTGTATTTGGAGACAAAGCCTTTAAAGGAGATAAAAGGTTAAATGAGGTCATAAGGGTGGGGTCCTAATCTGACAGGACAGGGGTCCTTATAAGAGGAGGAAGAGACACCCACTACACCCTCTGAGCATTCTCTGTCTCCCTCTCCATGTGTGCACACAGAGTAAAGGCCATGTGAAGACACGATGAAAAGCCCTCTCTGCAAGCTGGGGAGAGAGGCCTCACCAGAACTGGACCACGCAGGCACCTCGATCCTGGACTTCCAGCCTCCAGAACTGTGAGAAAATGAATTTCTGTTGTTTAATCCACCCAGCTTATGGCATTTTGCTATGGTAGCCCCAGCAGGAGTGGATTCCCAGAAGGTGCTGGTTGAGGGCAGGAGGGGACTACCAACACGGTGAATTAGCTCTGGGAGTACCGCTGTGAGCCAGGTAACACCTACTCCATCCCCCCAATTTGTGTAGGTGACACTATTATCAAATACACTTAATAATAGATTATTATGTGCCAGAGTATTTATAGTGGACAGAACAGTGGCAGCACACTCATTCTGGTGGGGAGTTGCAGACAAAGCTGAAAGTAGATCTCAGATTTGCTCTCTCCTGTTCCGATGTTGTTGGCAAGACCTCACACATGGCCCTGAATGTTCCCTCTGGGGTCCCCTAGATCCTTTCCTGGTACTCATATACTTATTGGTACATACATTCATATGGGTTTTTGATATACATAGTGGTACACATCAGAAAGTAGGGAAGTGCTCAAAAGAATGATGGCATATTAGTCCATTCTCACACTGCTATGAAGAAATACCTACTGGATAATTTATAAAGGAAAGAGGTTTAATTGACTCACAGTTCTGCATGGCTTGGGAGGCTTTTGGAAACTTACAATCATGGTGGAAGGCAAAGGAGTAGCAGATGCCTGCTTCACGGTGGGGCAGGACAGAGTGAGTGCAAGCAGGGGAAATGCCAGACGCTTATAAAACTAACTGATCTCATGAGACTAACTATCACGAGAACAGTGTGGGGGAAACCACCCCCATGATCCAATTACCTCCCCCCTGGTCCTGCCCTTGACACGTGGGGATTACAGGGATTACAGTTCAAGGTGAGATTTGAGTGGGGACACAGAACCAAACCATATCAGTTGCAAACATGTCAGAAGGACACAGGCGCTAACCTGAAAACGCTCCCACTGGCCAAATCAGGGAAAATTTGGAAACCAAAATATATAATGATAATAACAGACTATCACCCATTGAAAAAATATGAATCTATGTGTCCATACTGATCTAAATAAGGAAATAAATTGGGCGGAAGGAAATACTTTTCTTTACAGTAGAATGCCAACTACTAAATATAGAAATGAGAGTTGGAAAACCATCAGAGGGTGGGAGACTCCTGGGTGAAAGCCTGATGAGGAAGAGGATATTAGTGTGGTCTTAGAGTATCTCCTCATGTTATTTATTAGTTACAAAGGGAACCATGTAACCTTACAGGGGACTCCACCTTCACCAACCGATCAAAGTTAACATTGTCTATATTGGAACAAACTGACAATCACCTGCTGCCCAGTACGAGGCATTGAATCAGTGACATTCCAAGGGTGGGCATCATCTGATCTGGGTGCAGGCAGTGAGTGGATGAGTGGTGTTTTTTAAGAATTTAAAAGTAGTAAAACAGACTAAAATTGAGTTGTTTTTTATTACCACCATGTGCCAACAATTCAGTGATAAAATAGTCCTCCCTTAAAACATCTGAACAATTGCTACCATTGCTTTTAGATTTAATTATATATTCAGTATACATATACATATATGCATAAATGCATACATACATAGACACATACATATGTACAATTCAAATTAGTAAATTCTTCTTATCTTTTCATAAATGTTAGGTTCAAAGTGGAAGTTTATTTGGAGAATTCCCAGGTAGAAAATTTGCCCTGGTATATGTAAATTCTGCAAAATGTGTTTGTTTGTTTGTTTGTTTACAGAGTAAGTTCATTTTGGTTCTTCCTGTTCAGGCTGACTTTGGTGCAGTTTGCACTTCCAACCCCTGTCATATCCCATATCCCTGTGTTTAAATAGTAGACTCAAAACAAGCAGTGACAGCAGAGTGTTGGGAAAGAAACTGAACCTGAGTGCAGTTCTGACATTCTTTGTGATTACCCCGGCGTTTCTCCCCATGCTTAACACTTTACACAACTTTGGAAAAAGTGTGCTCATGTCTTTCAATCTCACTTTGCTGATGGCAGATACTGCAGAATAAGGGTGTGACAATGGATAGACTTTCCCACACAAAACAGTTGCACCACACGAAGCTGTGCATGCAGTGGAGAAGGTGCTTGAAAAATGGACCCCAACCTTGGAAGTGCTGAGTAATCCAAAGGGGGAATCTGTGGAGATTTTGCTGTCTGCTGTATATGGCAATTTCCCTCCCAGGTTGTTTTTTTCAGGTGTGAAGTTTTAAGTAAGGTGCTTCTGACACAAAAATACTTGGAATCAGCCGGAATCAGCCTTGATCACTGGACAGTAAAATATCAAGCTTTAAAAAATTACATAATCCTAGCACTTTGGGAGGCTGAGGTGAGTGGATTACCTGAGATCAGGAGTTTGAGACCAGCCTGGCCAACATGGCAAAACTCTGTCTCTACTAAAAATACAAAAATCAGCTGGGTGTGGTGGCAGGCACCTATAATCCTAGCTACTAGGGAGGCTGAGGCAGGAGAATCACTTCAACCTGGGGGTGAGGGGTGCAGTGAGCCGAGATTGACACGACTTCACTCTAGCCTGGGTGAAAGAGCGAAACTCTGTCTCAAAAAAAAAAAATTATGTATGAATAAAATTTTTAAAAAAGTTATTTTTACACTAAAATAAGTAAATAAACAAATAAATATTGCTCTTGAAGATTGGTGTACAAAAATCATGGAAAAGTCCACTGTGCAACAACAAATCATAAGGGAATTAGTATTTACACAGAAAAAACGATCAAATCTCAAAGAAGATTGCTGAGAGAAACAACAGAAGATGCTGATCTTATGGTGCCAGAAGAAATGACAGTGTTAGAACATCTCGCTGGGTTGCTGAGGCTGGTCTTGAACTCCTGGCCTGGAGCGATCCTCCTGCCTTGACCTCCCAAAGTACTGGGATTACAGGTGTGAGCCACCATGCCTGGCCCTGAAATTATTTCAAAATGAAAACATTCCAACCCCCCAGCCCCTACCACCAAAACCAAATGAGTTAAGCTGGACTCAGTGGTACGTGGGGTAAAGAGAGAGAGATAAGCTAAAGATAACACGAGCCAACCCTTGTGGGTGAATGGAAGAGAGTGAGAGAGGATGAGAGAGCATCAGTCCAGCAAGAAGAACGAATTCTGGGAAAGGTGATGAGGAGGCTGTGGACATGCCAAATCTCAGATTCCTGAGGGATGAGCAGTGGGGGGAAGGGTGTGCAGCAAGCCACTGGGCATGTGGTCCTGAGGCTGAAGAGATGGATCAGGGTGGGAGAATTAACCTTGTGTAAGTCATAGAGGGGATGGAAGAGAGAATGAGGATGGATCAGGGTGGGATAATTAACCCTGTGTAAGTCAAAGAGGGGATGGAAGAGAGAGCGAGGGAAAGATGGTTGAGGAAGAGGAACCAGCAAAATGAACAGAAAAGGACAGATCAGAAGGCAAAGAGACAGTGCAGTGACCATGGTGTCACAGAAATCAAGGGAGGTGAGCATTTTGAGCAGGAGGAAGAGGTCGCGGGGGGAAAATGCCATGAGAAGTCAAATAGGATAAGGACAAACTTTTAAAGTGTGTTCTCTCATTCCACACTCTATGCACATATCATAACATCACTTTATACCCCACAAATGTACACAATTACAATTTGTCAATAATAAATTTAAAAAGTGGATCCTAACAAGCAGTTAGTGATACCCCCCACTAACATGCCTGTGAAGACCCAGAAAGACAAAAACTCTCTGAGAAAGACACTGAAAACCAGCCTTGAAAATCAACTCATGGTCAGAATCAAGATTTCCCATGGATTAGGAAGTGGTGAAAGTGGGTTGAGAAGTGGAGTTAAACCCCCTGTGGTACTTGATAAGAAAGTGCAAGTTGTACATATCTAATGCTTCCCTCACTCTCTGCTCCTGGTTCAGAAACTGAAGATACATTGCAACCAGAAAGATGGGCAGTTGTGTTTTTAAGTCATGCATGGACAAGCCAAAGCATTGCCTTCCCTCCCCCATATGCAGCCTTAAAAAAAATTCATGCAAAAACCACAAGTCCCAGAAAACAGTAAGAGGTGGAGGGAGGAACCTGGATTGTGTCCGAGATTGGGAGATTCTGGTTAATATTTATTTTTTCTTTCTTTTTTTCTTTATGTTCTATTTTTTCCCAATGACAATTATAATGAGAAATATTCAAAATAATTATATATACTTTTATATTACCAAATTACCATAACTTTTATTTTATTTTATTTTGAGATGGAGTCTCGCTCTGTTGCTCAGGCTGGAGTGCAGTGGTGCTATCTTGGTTCACTGCAACCTCTGCCTCCCAGGTTCAAGTGATTCTCCTGCCTCAGCATCCTGAGTAGCTGGGACCACAGGCGCACCCGCCACCACACCCGGTTAATTTTTGTGTTTTTGTTTTTCAATAGAGACGGGGTTTCACCATGTTGGCCAGGCTAGTCTTGAACTTCTGAACCTGGGTGATCCACCCGCCTCGGCCTCCCAAAGTGCTGGAATTACAGGCATGAGCCAACCCGCCTGGCCCCAAATCACCACAATGTTGAAAAGTGGAGGGAATACATCGAGATATTAGTTATTATTAAGTGATGGACCCGAAGAAGATTTTTCCTGTTTTCCTTCAACTTTTATGTATTTTCTATCATGAGCATGCATCATTTTTAGAATGGAAAAAAATAAATGTAATTTAAAAAACAAAAAAAGGAAAAGAAAGATGAGAAAGTGTCCATGGATTTGGAGACTGTTGAAAGAATTGTCAGTGGAGGGATGGGATGGGGGAGCAGGATCGAGGTTCCTCTGAGTAATCGCTAGAATGTGTAGAGTACTTCTGTTTTTCAAGTACTTTTACAGAGCAGAAAGCTTTGTTTTTGGTTTTTGCTGCCCCTCTGAATCTCCTTCCACTTCCGGTCATTCCCAGAGGGGCTGGGCAGGGAGCTGTGTGTTCTAGTATCAGGGATGAACTTTTTCCTTATACATCACATGCTCTCCCAGCTCTTTGGTCTTATGTCTGGGCCTACGGTTTTGACACTTTAAAGGCCAGACCAGTATCTCTTTGTTGTCTGTGTTAACGCGCTATCTCTTCCCTGAGGCACTAACCCCCAGAATGCCCTCACTAACTGAATTCATTCATTCAACAAATGTTTATTGAGTACGGACTATGTGCCAGGCACTCTTTTAATCACTGGGCATACAACTGTGAACAACACAAAGTCCATGGAGGAATGAGCAAGGGCACAAGGACATTTCGTGAAGGGAAGCCCCCTCAGTTCATATTTCAGAATCCTATCTCACCATGGTGCTAATTGCTCTGATGCCACCCGCTGTAGGGAGGAGACACTGGGAAGGTACTTACCATGGCTGAGGTGATGGGTACTGAGTTGCCTCAGGCTTCGCAATTTACTCCACTGTGTGGCCTTAGATCACTGGCTTCATCTCTCTGAGCCTCAGCAACTTTATAAAACGGGGATCATGAGAGCTGCTCATAGGATTGTGGTGAGGATTAAAAGGGAGTCGGGGCATGGGCCTGAGTGTGGGCCTGGCTTGGAGGAGGTACCCAAAAAGGAATAGCTGTTAATATTGTGATGGGTTTTTTGGGTTTAATCTCTGGGATTTTCTTTGCGGGCCTGCCAACCTCATTTTACCAGCCTTCAGATTCCTGTCATTCTACAAGGCTGACAGACTTAGCCAGAGGCTCCAGCCCTCAGCTCTGCAGAAGCAGAAATTTGATTTTGTCAGGTGCACGGGGTCCAGTCTGGGTGAACTCAGGCTGCCAGGACTCCTGGGAATTTGATGAATGAACCAGGTGTCAGGTGGCTCATTTGTAAGCAGTGCTGCTCCTTCGCAGTGGCCTGAGTGCGCAGGTCTACCGTCAAGGCTGGGAAAAAGCTCTGATGTTTAAAGTGTGAGGCTGGGTCTAACCGATGACCCTTCATTTAATCCACTCAACCACCATTTAAATGGCATTTGTTCCATTTTTACAGGTGGAAAACAAAATCTGTGATCAGAGATGGGTCGCATTCTCAGAAAGGATTGGAGTTAGTTAGTAAAATGTTGGCTTCAGAGTTCAGGACCAGAACACAGTGAGGAGGACTGATCCATGCCTAATCCTGAGGCATATATGAGGGATTTTGTTTGTTTATTTGTTTACAAATGACATAGGCTTGCTATAGTGGATTAAATGGTGTACACCCCTGCTCCCCGCCAAAAAAAGATTTGCCTATGTTCTACCTCCCAGAAATTGTAAATGTGACCTTATTTGGTAAAAGGATTTTGCATATATAATTAAGGATCATGAGATGAGATAATGAGATTTTGTTCATAGTTGCATGTCTACCCAGGTAATACTCCAGAGTGATCTTCACTGAAGATAATTCTGGATTATTACCTGGGTAGGCATACAACTTTGAACAAAAATCCAACAACAAATGTCCCATAAGAGATGGAAGGAAGCCAGATGCGGTGGCTCATGCCTGTAATCTTAGTGCTTTGGGAAGGCCAAGCAGGAAGATCACTTGAGGCCAGGAGTTTGAGAGCAGCCTAGGCAACATAGCAAGACCTTGTCTCTACAAAAATTTTTTAAAAATTAGCTGGGTATGGTGGCATGTGTCTATAGTCTTAGCTATTCAGGAGGCTGAGGCAGGAGGCTCATCTGGGCCCAAGAGATCAAGGCTGCAGTGAGCCATGATCACACCACTGCACTCCAGACTGGATGACAGAACAAGACCCCATCTAGAGACAGAGAGAGAGAGAGAGAGAGAGAGAGAGAGAGAGAGAAGAGAGAGAAACAGTCGTGGGAAGACAAAGGCAAAGATCAGAGTTATGCGCCCACCAGAAACTGGAAGGGACCAGACAGGATTCTACCCTAGAGCCTTAGGAGGAGGGAGCATGGTCCTGCTGACGTCTTCTATTTGGACTTTGACCTCCAAAGGATAACTTCCTGTTGTCTTAAGCCACTGAGTTTGTGGTAGTTTTATAAAAGTCCCAGGAGATGAATACACCTACCCAAAGGGGGATTTGATTGGCTCAATATCACCAAACCAAGGGGAGGGCTTGCAGTTAGGCCTGGCTGTGGGGGTGGGTGGGACCAGGCAGGGGAATGCTGCCCCTCTTGGCATGGGATATCTGTTCTCTTGGATGGGGCCATGGCCTTGGGTGTTTCTCAAAGAAAGACCAGGAGAAGGATTCTGATTGGCCTGACCCGCTGGTCCTCACCAGAAATACCCCCCAAAGAAAGGGCCTGGCAGGCAGCACCAATCGATGTTCACTCAGGCCGTGGAGAAGGCTGGGAATTGCTTTTTTTCCAGGTCAGTGTAGTGATCAAAGGGGAGGCTCACATAAGACTGGGTCCCCAGCTCAGAGGGCTTGGGTCTGAAGTCAAGCCCACCTTAGATGGTATAGCTCTCCCCTTCCCATCTGAGGTGAGCCTCTGGTACTTCTCTGTTCCTGGTGATTTATGCTGTTGCTTTGATTTTACAGCAACTTTCCCTTCACTGTTTTGCAGGCCACGTGCAGGAATTTTGTTTTAGTGGATGACTATTATGCTGCCTGCCTAGTGGTTCCTACTAACTCTGGGGCTGGCCCCTTCTCTTACTCCATCCCTGAAGTTGCTATAGGCCATTATAGACCCTGCCTCACTGGATGCAGTTATTGGTTCAAGGGTGCTGCCAGCTCAAGCCAGACCAGTGAGGGTAGCTGCCTGCAGGTGGCTAACACTCTGAACTGCAGGTTGGAGTAGCTGTTGCCGCTCCATGTTTCTCACCCTCTAAAAGTGGAGAAAGAATAAAGCTGATGCTCAAGGGGTGCTGAGAGGAAGGAGGCCTTGAGATGTCCTGGTCTCTGGTTTAATTGCTCCTGAGCCCTCTGCTTTTCTCACACACAAAAAGGAGAGGTCTCAGGATCTCTGGCTGTTCAACCCCTTCTAGAATTAGTAAACTGGTAACCCCCTTTTTTCTGCTTATTTGCTGGTCTATGATGGATTTCTATTTCTTGCAACCCAAAGCATGTAAAAAGAATTTCTCATTACTATGTATGAACAAAATAAAGGCTAGAACGATAACTCACGGCAGGTCAAATATTGGCTCCATCTCATTTTACATATGGAGCAACTGAGGCACAAAAAGGGGAGTGTACCACCTATCAGCCACACAGCGTGTGAGCGGTGGAGCCAGCACCCAAAACGCAGGCCCGCGGCTGTCTACCACTTGGAGTTGTTTCTTTAAAGACCTTGCCCTAACACTGGCGTTCTGATTTCTGTGTGACTTAAGAATTGCTAGCCTTTCCCCCCCCTCTGCCTCAATTTTCCCATCTTGTCCCTATGGGCATTCAATTCCTAGCAAAGGGCAGGTCCAGATGTGATGTGGTCGCTTTGAATTCTCAGGGCCAACAAAAGGCTCTTATTATTTAATTACTGCAAATGGTAATTATGAGGGAAGGTAATTGTCTGCCCTTTCATTATGGCGCTTCTGCCCTTTTCCTCTGGCAGCCCCTAGGCCAGTCATGAAAAGGAACTGGGTCCAGATGTCCTGTGAGGGTCCAGCACGGGAGGATTGTCAGCCCTACAGCTGGAGGAATGGCTGTAAGTAGTTACTGCCATCAGCCTCCCTTTCCCAAGACAATTTGTGGATGATAGAGCCCTTCCACACCTGTGAATCCTTTAGACTTGGTAGTGAAAAAGTCATTGAGCACTGGTTGTCTCCTGGGCACTATGCTGGGCACTCTCCCTTCTTTGGGTGAGGTCAAGCCCCAAAAAGTCCAACAAGGTGCCTTGCTTATAGCAAATGCTTGCTAATTGTTGGTGTGTACTACTTCTAATCCTGGCACGCTGCCCTGTGAAGTAAGAATCATTACGCTCATTTTATAGATGAGAAGACTGAGCTCTTCCTAGGTCCTAAAGCCAGTGGGAACCAAGATTGGAACCCTGTATGTCTGACCTCAAAGCACTAATACTTTTGCCTTATAACTGGCCACAGGTACTATTGGCCCATTTCAAAATTGAAGAAATTGAAGCCCAGAGATGCAATGTGGCTCGCCCAAGCTTACTCCAGGATTTAACATTGTCAGGACCTGGTGCCCCATGTCCTGCCCTGCCTGCTCAAGGCTCTGCCCTGCTGCCCATCACACTGCTGTCTCCCTCCATCCCATAACCCCCAGCTCACTGCTGATGGTGACTGATGGTGAGAGATGACTAAGACATAGTCTTCACCCTCTGGCTAAGAGAATGCTAAGCTCAGCTGCAGACCTATGTAAGGAGTTGTCACTGCCCGTGACAGACATTGCTAATCAGTCGCAGCATTCTTCCTGTTGAGAGCCCAGATTACTAGTCCTTTGAGATTTAGATAAAAATGGACTGGAATTTCCTATCTCACATCTTGAAGACATTCAGCGATGGCCCCAAGATTTCTTCAAATTCCAGTGACTTGCAAAGTCGTGCTCAATTCCAGCTCCAACTTTTTCCTCCCAGCGTACCTTTCGTCTCTCTGCTCACCTTTTCTTTCTGCCCAGAGCCAAGCCTGGTAACCCCTGTGCCAACCTCATGTTCAGTATGCAGGTCATTTTACTGATGTTGAAGGAGACAGAGCTCATATTGTAGCAATGCAAAGGGGAGCAAGTTGAATAATGGCTAGCCCTGCTTTTCCGAGTCCTTCGGCCACCAGCGCCAGCCACTGGTCTTCTCAGGCTCTTCCATTTTAGGGATCACCCCCACACTTCAAGATACATGCTCAAATATTTCAACTCGTTCATTTTCTGAGCCCCTTCACCTTTAAAAATTCAACCTCCATCACTTTTTACTGCATGAAGAAGAAATATGTATTGAGTTTACAATCTGAATGTCAAAGCAAATGATTAGAAATTGGAATGAAGAATTATAGCTAAGTCTGCAAAAAAGGAAAGGTAGGTCCACGGAGCTATGAGAGCATCCTGAAGGTCGCAGAAGGTGACACTCGGGATGTGGCTGTGAGCCACGACATGTTGGGTGAGGAGGAGCTTACCAGGTGACAGGGCAGAGATGGTGGGGGGCATATTCCGAGAGGAGTGCCTGTGCAAAGACTCTGTAGCAAGAGGAATCGGCATGCCTTCTGTGAACCCCGGGGGGCTTCTGTGGCTGGAACACCAAGGCCAACTAGGAAAACAGTTCTGGCTGGGGATGAAAGGGTTGGCAGCAACCATGCCATGTAGAGACTTATAGGCCATTATCCCCGTCAGCTTATCACATAGAGCAAGTTAGCTCTCCATCTCCTGCTTAGCTCATGGACAACCTTGGTCTACCCAAAGCTCCATTCATATCTCTGCTCAACAGAGTGCCAAATGATACTCAGGGTCTCCCTAGAGAAAGTGGTAGCAGTTTTTCCCTTTCTGCCTCACTCCCCCAAGAAAGTGGAAGGGAGAGTACAAAGAGACTGAGTTCACAGGGATGTGATTTATGCCACTGTCCTGGTAAGGCAGAGCATCTAGTTTGCGGTTTAAATGACACTTTTCCTCTGGGTCATAAGTTGGGAGGTGCAGATGAGAAGGGCTTGAGAGGTTCTTAGAGGATGTGAGTAAGTGCAGGCTGGTGTTCTCAGGGAAGATTTTCCAAGGCAGGCAAGGTGGGAACAGGTTCCTGAAGAACAGGGAGCCAACATTACTCTGGCCTAACCCACACCTTCTCTTCTAATACCTGCTCTATGAATTAGGTATTTGCATCCTTAATTTGCACAGAGAGAGGAAGAAACTTGCCTAAAGTCACTATCTTTAAATGACAAAGCTAGGGTTAGAACAACTCTCTGGGATTCTTAAACCTAATCTATTAACTCAATCTACAGCCTCTTTGAGGGAAAAAAAATAAGCACAGATAAAGAAGTAAATGGGCAGACAGTCATGTGCTCATTCATTCATTCATTCTCTAGTGCCATACACACCCGCTATGCACCAGGCGCTGTAGTAAAAGAAACTCTGAACCAGGAGTTAGAGGACCTCAGCTAGAGGCCTGGCCCCAAATGCAGCCAACCACTTCCCTTCTCTGGCCTCAGTTTTTTCCACCGTGAAATGGGGGATCATATTCTGACCAGCCTCCCTCTCAGGACTACTGTAGGGGATCCAAGTAGAAAGTGCATGTTCAATAGCAAAGACATGGAATCCACCCAAATGCCCATTAATGATAGTCAGGATGATGGAAATGTGGCACATATACACCATGGAATACTATGCAGTCATAAAAAGGAGTGAGACCATGTCCTTTGTAGGGACATGGATGGAGCTGGAAGCCATTATCCTCAGCAAACTAACTCAGGAACAGAAAACCAAACACTGAATATTCTCACTTATAAGTGGGAGCTGAACAATAAGAATACATGGACACATAGTGAGGGAACAACACACACTGGGGCCTATTGGGGGAGCAGGGGAAGGAAGAGCATCTGGAAGAATAGCTAATAGGTGCTGGGCTTAATACCTAGGTGATGGCTTGATTTGTGCAGCATGGCACACATTTACCTATGTAATGAATCTGCACATCCTGCACACGTACCCTGGAATTTAAAAGAAAGAAAGTGTATGTGTTAATGCTTGAGAGCGTTTTTAGTTCTGATGGGAGGTACACCTCTCCTCCTGCAGAATGAAGAGGGGGGTTAGCTAGCTCCATGACAGAGAGGGACATTTAAGCCAAGACTAGGGAGGAGCTGAGAGAAGTGTTTCCAACAGAGAGAATGGATTGTGAAGGCTATGAGGCAAGGAGGAGTTTGCCACATTGAAGGGACAGAAAGAACAGGGAATCTGGAGTAGAATGGGGTAGGATTGCAAAATGACGCTGAGGGCTGGATGTCCCAGATGAGTCCAAGGTCAAGGTCCCATGGTGAACATGATTGGGATACAATGTAGTGGAGCCAGCCTTGTGCTGGGCAGGATGGGGACTGCAAAACCCATGAGTCACCTAGATACCTCCTGCTTTCTTACTCCCTACATCTATCAGTCACCAAGTCCTGGTAGGCCTGATTCCTTAATAAATCCCACATTTATCTACTCTCTCCACCTCTGCCAATGCCAAGGTCCAAGCCATTGCCATCTTTCACCTGGAGGACTCTGAAAGTCTCCTACTGCCCCCCAGCCCCCCTTCGCTTCCCTACTCTGCCCCATTCCAGTCCATTCTCTCCTCAGCAACCACATGGGCCTTTTGGAGAAAACTCTGCTTATATCGCATCTCTGCTTAACTCCTCCCTGGGACTTCCTATTACTCTTAAGCTAAAACGCTTATCTATCTGAGCCTGCCTGGGACATCCAGCCCTCAGTGTCACTTCACAGCTCCCCCTCTCTTTTCTGGTCCTTCAATGTGTCAAACTCCTCCCTGCCCTAGAACCTTCACATACTGCTCTCTCTGTTGGAAATACTCTTCCCTGGTCTCAGCTTAAATGGACAACCATGGTCTACGCAAAGCTCCATTCATATCTCTGCTTAACAGAGTGCTAAATGATACTCAGGGTCTCCCCAGAGAAAGTGGTAGAAGTTTTTCCCTTCTTGCCCCACTCCCCCTAAGAAAGTGGGGACTTGCAAAGGCGTTGCCTTTGCATGTGCTGTTCGCACTCTCTAGACACTTCCAGTCTCTCCTTTGTAGCACTTATGAGACCTAATTAAGGCATTACTTCAGTAATTACCTGCTAAATTTTTTCTCCCAGAGCTGGGACAGACAGTGGAAGAGCTCACCTATGTCCAGTCTATTCTCCTTCCAGAGGAGCACTGTATTTCCCAGCCTCCCTTGCAACAGGCAGGACCATGTAACTAGTCTTGGCCAATGGATGGTGAGAAGGGGTGTATGTCACCTCCAGGCAGAAGCAGTGAAAAATCCATGCCTGAAAAAGCCATCCATTCTCTTTTCTCCTGCCATGGTAACTGAGAAGTCACGAGTTCCAGTGGGTGCAGCTCCAAAATGGAAGGGACCCCTCAGCTTAGGTATCTGAGTGACTAAAGCAGAGGAACCATGATGAGCATGTTGCACAAGTGAGCAATAAATGACCCTTGCGCTATGTCACTGAGATTTTGGAGTTCTTTGTTCCTGCAGCATGGTCTGGTTAAGACAGAGCTCTATTTGTGCAGAGCTGGGGTGTTCTTCACTGCTGCCTCTCCAGAGCCTGGGAACCTAACTGAAACATTGGAGTAGGTGCTTTATAAATACTTGTTGAATGAGTGAAAAAACAGAAAATGTGAGACATGGTTCCTTCCTTAAAGAATTTACTCTAATCCAAGAGATTGATTCGTACACACAATAGTTAGACTACAATTAGGGGCTAACTGCTAAAAAAAGAAAGGGGAGAGGTTAATGGGTTGCAACTGCCATGGAGGGCCTCCTAGAGAACAAAGATTTGCAGAATTGGAGAGGATGACAGTGGGCTTGCCGTCCATCCATTCAGCAAACATTTATTCTGATGCAGCACGATGAGTGCGTTGCCAGCAGTGCGGCTGGAGGATCATGGACATCTTGGAAACCAGAGGAAAGTGCCTTTTCCATGCGAAGGATCTAGAATGGCTTCACACAGGAGGTGATGCTTGAGCTAAGAATTGATAAGTAGGTGTTCACTACAGAGATAAGAGATGGGGAGGAAAGGACTAAGAATCCCAGACAGAGGAGACAGCATGAGCAGAGGCCAGGCAGCATGAAGGTGAATGGTGTGTTCAGAGATGGGGCAGCATCTAGTGTGGCTGGATTTGGGGGACAAGGGGATGAGTGCCAGGGGCAAAGAGCTGAGCTCAGTCTCTCCATCCCTAGCTTCCTGCACCTCACCCCAACTGCCTCCATCCAAATCATATTAATGGCATCTTGGAAGGTTCTGGAAGGCTTTTAAGAAAATGTCTAAGCTAAGACCTGAAAGATGAAGGTGGCCAGAAAAGGTGAGACAAAAGGGCAAGGGAGGGTGTTCCAGGCAAGGGAAACAGCATATGCAAAGGCCTTAGAAGCGAGACAGCAAGGCCTGAGATGGCAGCTCACTTTGGCTGGCTGGAGCCCAGCTCTCCAGGTGGTTAGGGAGGAGACTGGTGGGGCAGAGGTGGGCTAGCATGTACCCTCCCCCTATAAATCCCTTCTGAAGGCCCAGCTCAGCACTCAAGGCCTTCAGGATCCTGTCTTCCATCTCCCTCTCCATTCTAAACTTCTGTGCCTTTGCATTTGCTGTTCTAAGTGCCTAGAATGATGACAATAATAATGATACTGATGATAACGTAACTTTTTTGAGCGCTTAGAATGTGTTAGGTGCTGTGACAGGCATTATTTCATTGAATCTCTCAGTAATGCCATGATTAATACCTTTTAAAATTAATTAATTAATGCCTTAATTAAAGGTATTAATTTTAAAATTAATAGTCACCTTTATTTTTTAGAACATTTTTAGATTTATGGAAAAATTGAGAAGATATTACAGAGAGTTTCCATATACCTCCTCTAATTTCCCTGTGAGTAATACCTTATGTTACTATTTGTTATGATTTGTTACAATTCTTGGGAGACCTTCATTGGTACATTATCATTAATAACTAAAGTCCATGGTTTATTTAGATCATTTTTACCTAATGTCTTTCACATTCAGTAGCTATGTGTCTTTAGGCTCCTCTGGCTGTGACGTTTCCTTGGACTTTTCTTGATTTGGATGACCTCGATAGTTTTGAGGGGTACTGGTGAGCCAGATATTTTGTTGGATAGTCCACTATTGGAGTCTGTTTTTCTCACAAGGCTGGGGTTATGGGGTATTGGGAGAAGGACCACAGAGGTGTCATTTTCATCACATAGTATCAAACACACATCAACATGATTTGTGGCCTTTGATCTTGGCCTTGATCACTTGCCTGAGTAGCAGTCATCGGGTTTCTCCCCGTAAAGTTGCTCCTTTCCCCTCCCTTTCCATACTGTGCACTTGGGGAAGACGTCACTCTCTGCAGCCTACTTCTAAGGAGTAGAGAGTGATGCTACCCCTCCCCGAGTGTCTACATAAATTATTTGGAATTCTTCTGCACAGGCAATTTGTTCTCTTTCCCCCCCATTTACTAACTTATTATCTCATTGAATTTCTCAGCAATGGGTTGGTCCTCTGATTATCCTCATTTCTGGAAACTGGAAGGCCTTCCTTTCTTCCCCCACCTTGTGGACCTCAGAGCCAATTTCTGAAACCCTCTCCCCCTCTCTGAGAAAAAGAGTGTCCTCCTCTGTGTTCTCCCACCATGCTTTAACATTCTAACTAATTCGTGCCACACAGATTTCTTGTGTCCCCTGCTCTGTGTCAGGCACTGTGCTTGGGGCTTGGGGCTTGAAAACAAGCAGCCCCCATAGGCCCTGTATTTGAGTTGCTCACAGCGTTTGCCATCCTGTGCTAGACTAGGATCTCGGTCAGGGCAGGGGCATTGTCCATTCTTTTAATAGCAGTGCTCCCAGCCAACCAGCGCAGGGTTTGATGTTTAGTACGTCCTCCATGAATATTTACTGAATTTGAAATGCTTCCTAGAGGACAAACACTGGGAGATGATTGTTTATCTGTGTGCCCCTTCCCCCGGGTACTGTGCGCTCCCTGAGGGGAGGGCCAGCCCTGATCCATCCTGGCCCAGCGGTCGGGTGGTGGTGGGTGCCATAGAAATCTAAGCCGGTGAAGGGATCCAGGAACCGGCTGCCTCCTCAGGTAAAAGTGAAGTTTGGAAGCTGACACAGCTCGGGAGGCCGAATCAGGAGGACTTGGTGACTGATTGGCTGGGGAGGGTGAGGCGGGAGGAGGAGTCACACAGATGGCTGTGAGGTCTGAAGCCGGGGGACAGCCGGTGCCACCTCTGATAGACTCTGCGAGAAGAGCTGCTGCCAGCTTCAGGCCGTCCCATCCGTTGGGGGATCCGGCCTAGGGCCAGGGACGGGTGGCCGGGCCTGTGCAAACTTCTACTCACCACCCCAATGTCCTCGTCTTAAAAAAAAATCTGCCTGGATTTTGAGCACGGTCGTTTGTTATCAGGTGTGAGGGTCCATTTGGGGGGTCCCCTCCAGGCGGCCGTCTCGAGGGAAACCCCCAGGGGCAGCCTGGCACCGAGCGGGCTCGTTCTGGTCAGGGCCGTGGAACGCCAGGCCCAGGTCCTCAGCCCGCCATCACCCGGGAGTTGGGTGGCAACGCGGCCGCCGGGCCTGGGCGGGACAATGGCCGCGGCCGCCGGGGCCCCGGGAGCCCCCGCGCTGGGGAAGGGGCTGTCCTAGGGCCGGGCGCCGGTGCCCTCCCCCGCGTGGCTCGGGCAGGCGGAGGGGGGCGAGGAGTTCCTTTGTGGCTCTGCCTCCGGCGCGGCGCGGGCGGGGGGCGCAGCGCAACTTTGCCAGGCGGCGGTGGCGGCGAGCGCGAGACGAGGCCCCGGGGCCCGAGGGGGCCCCCAGTGCGCGGCCCGCCCCCGCCCCCAGCCCGGCCCCCTCCCCTCGCGCGCCGTAGCCAGCGCCCGGCTCTGCCCACTCGCGGGAGCCCCCGGGGCCGGACGGGCTGCGCAGCCGGAGAGGCGGGGGCCCGACGCGGCCCCCCCGGAGCCGGGCGCCTGGCGCGGGGGCTCGCCGAGCTCACGGGGGGCCGCGCGGCGCTGCAGACCCAGCCTCCCGCCGCCGCCGCCGCCGCCGCCGCCGCCGCGGCGCTTGCAGAACCCAGAAGTGAACAGCAGGCGACCCGGAAGGTTTGCGCGCGGCTCCGCAGCGAGCCAGAGCCGGAGCCGGAGCCGGAGCCCGGAGCCTGAGCCGGAGCCCCAGCCCGGCCCTGCTCGGGCCGCCGGGCGCGGGGCTGCGGCCGCGTCCCGGAGGCGCCGCCAGCACAGCCAGGTCCGTGCGGGCCCGGGGCGCGCGGGGAGCGGGCCCAGCGGCGGCGGGCGCCTGCCCGCGGGAAAAGTTGCGCCGAGTTGCGGCGGGGCCGGGCCGGGGCGCGGGCGCTGTCAGCGCGGGCCGGGGCGCTCTGAGGGCCCGGGGGCAGCCTGCGCCTCGGGCCCGGCCCGGAGCGGCGGCGGCAGCGGCGGGGCGTGCGGGGTAGGAAGTGTCTCCCGCGGCGTGTCTGGGGCTGGTCTCCGAGTGTGTGCGTGTGTGTGTGTGCGCGCGCGGTGTGTGTTTTTCTTAAGCCGGGCTATTCAAACCCTGCTGCAATTCTCCGGTAAACAATGATTCATGGGGCTTAATGCAAATAAACGGATTGCAAACGGCGCGGTTCGCGCACTTTGCAGCCGGCCCGGTGGAGCGGCCAGTGCCGGATTTCTCCCTTTTTTTGCAGATCTGCAGAATATGGCGTCCCCTGTCCTGTTTTAAAAATAAGCCAGGCTGCCATTTTTGTTTTTCTTTTGTCTGAAAATTTTAATAAAACTGTCTGAGAATGTGGGAGAGGCGGCTGGAAGCAGAGGGGGCACCCAAGGGTTGGCTTTTTTCCTTTTCTTTGGCGAGAGCTGCGAGCCTTTCGGGGAGGTGAGACACAATGCAATCGCACTTTAAAGAAAAAAAAGGGAAGCTGCCGGGCGATTTTGCGGGGGGAGGGCTGGGAATTTAAAGTTAACTCCGAAAGTTTGCTTTGCTTTTCTTCTCTTTCTTTCTTTTTTTTTTTTTGGAAGGCGGTGAAATGCCGCGAAAGGATCTCGAGGCCCATTTCTCCCCCAGCCAGCTGCCTTTGCAGGATTTTTGGGAAAAGTTAACTGCCCGGTTTCCTCAGAGCTGCGCGGGGCCTGGGGGAGTTGGGGCCGGGGGGGGGATGTGGAGGGTTGGGAATGGGGAGTTTTGGGGGGGACTGGGGAAACATTTTTTGGAAGGGGCTCTATAAACATGGCATTGTAAGGAACTAGATCCTCAGATCTGGGGGAGAGAGGGCCGGCAAGAGGGGCTTGGAGTGGGCCCAGGGTGTCCACAAAGACCCCTGGCTTGAGAAAATAATCCTGCTGTCCCACAACCTTGCCGTGGAGCAGTGTGGAACCTTCGGGAGCTATGTGTGTGGCAGTGGGCCTGTCTCCTTCATGGGTGGCCAGGACCCCCCTGTAGGCTGGAATCCCGCCCAGGCCTTGGGGTGACCCTTGGACCCTCAGGCAAGTGGGCTTGGCCCTTTGCTGTTGGAGAGCCTCCTCCCCCAACCTGGTGGCCCTTCTGCCCCCCAGAGGTGGCAGCTGGTGGCAATGACTCCCCGACCCCACCCTATGGTGAACTTTTGGCTGGGTGCAGGCCTGCAGCCCAGTGGGTCCCATCTGAGGGGAGGGGCAGGAAAGGTAGTCTGGTTTGCTAGTCCCCCTCGGTGTGAGCCTCACCCCTGTGGTAGGCTCTTATTCCTTTCTGCCACTCCTGCCCTACGCCCTGGAGGTGGAAGCATTTTGGATTTCAGTTAGGTTCCTGAAGTATCTTGCTGGACAGGTCAGGGCCTGTTGGCTCAGCAGGTTGCTGAGCGGGGGTCTGAAGGCCAGGCCTACAAGGTCCGTGGTGGCTGGCGCTGTCCAAGGCACTGGGGCAGTGTTGGGCCTGGCCTCTCCCCTGCCCCCCCTACTCCAGCATTTCTTGGAGGGGGAGACCCTTCTAGTCTTACTCCTGGTCTGTGTCCTGGCTCCAGTAGACAGAGTCAGCTCCCAAAGACAGAGTGGGGGATTGAAAGCTGGGGTTAGGAGTTCAGGGCTGTGGAACTTGGCATGCCTTGGCCAGAGGGTACCAAACCAGGTGGTTTTTAGATGGAGGAACTGAGGTCCAGAGAGAGGAAGTGACTTGCCTGGAGTCACACTACCAGGTAGAAGGAGACTGAGCCCAGGACCTGGGTGTTCAGGCTTCCACTGCTGGGCTCCCTCCGAAGTTCACCACTGGGGGGCTGGACCCCTGGAAGATCCGTTTTGAACAGAACTGGACTAGAATGGGACAGCATGATCCTTCACTCCCTCCTACCCCTGCCATCATAATCCTCCCTGAGAGAATTGAACTTTACAGTTTGCACAGTGTAGTGTGGTGGTTATCACACCAGGCTCTCCCAGAAACTCAGCTGGAGTGAAATTATCCCAGTAGGGATAATGAACCTCATTATAAGGAAACCAAGACTCAGAGAGGTTGAACAGGGGCAGAGGAGGCTTAAACTCAGGCCTGCAGGCTCCTCGCCTGGCCTTTTCCCAGGTGGACTTTGGTGCTCGTGGGAAGGAATCTTCTAGGTTTTGGTCTCTAATTCTTCTGCTGAACCCAGTGACTGTGTAAAAATCCAGAGGCCCACCCCACCCAAAGAATGTCAGAGTTGAAAAGGCTCATGTCAGGAGGTTACCTGGGCTCAGAACGGAGAAGCCACTGGCTGGAAATCAGTGATTCAGTCAGGTCTCAGAACCAGACCCTGATCTCCTGCCTTCCTTCCTCTGTGACACCCAGAGGGACAGGGAGCCTCTCTACCCATTGCCAGGCCGCACAGACCCCAGGAGGGTGGGGAGTTGCTAATGGGTGGTGGTGCTGGTGATGGTGTGGAATAATGGCTAGCGCTCCCTGGAGACATGGGCTTGTCCCAGGGACTGAGGAACAGGCTATCTGCAGTCTTGGGGAATGGAGGCAAGCTGGTCCCAAGTGGAAAGGAGGAGCAGGCGTGTGGGTGAGGTGGGGGACTGGGTTTCAAGTCAGGCTGGCCCTAGCCCTTCCCTGAGCAGACACTTTCCTGCCTTATCCCTGTAAAATGTGGAGCCATTCATTCCTTCTTCTGCCATGGGCTATTTTATTCATTCATTTGTTGCCAGATTATTCCTTTATTCTTTCCTCATCCATTCATTAGTTTATTGGTTAGTCAAATCAGTAGTTTATCCGTCTGTGCTTCCATGCAATCCTTAGCTCACCCAGCCCACAATGGACAGACATGTGAGATACACGTGTAGTCCTCCAGGGCTCTAAAGCCAACAAGGAAGAAGAGGTGAGACCGCAGGTGCATTAAGCACTAACCAGGGCAGTGTTTGCTGGGCACCTACTTGAGTCCCCAGGGGAGGTCTCTCAGAGAATGGAAGACTTGAAAACACCAAAGGAGTTCCATACACCATCACGATGATAGACCTGGGTCCTTAGATCAAGTCCCATTGTGTCACATGGCTTCTGTGACTTTGAGCACATTCTTTCCCTCTTTGAGCCTCAGTTTCCTCAACTCTAAAATGGGGTGCTTTCTATGAATCTCTCATGGGTTGTTGGGAGTGATATCTAGATAGTGTATGACATGTCTCCCCACCCTGGCCAGGCATGCGGTGGGAGCTCAGTATGTACCCACTGAGTTATAAGGCTTGTTGGTTACTGTCCTGGGCCCTGCCATGATTTTGAGAACAATGGCGGTGGTTTCAGAATGAGACAGATGATCTGGGCACCCTGCAAGCGCTGGTCTGCTTTGCCATTTCCCTGCTGAAACTCTTCAAATGTTTTCCTAGGCATTTAGAAGAAAAAATGTCCAAAGTACTTTCTGGGCCTACAGGGCCCTTCATAGGCCAGGCTCTGCCCACCTCTCAACCTCAGCTCCCCGCATCCCATCGCTACCTTCAGCCACACACCAGTTTCGTTCTGCACCTTGAATTCACAAAGCCTGGTGGCAGGGCCTTTGCACAGCCCCCCCTCCCTCCCCCATGGCTTTTTTCTGAGTGTTTGCATGGCTGGCACCTTCTTGTTTCACAAGTTTCTACTTGAATGTTACCTCCTCAGAGGGTCTGCCTGGACCACTTGCTCTAAAATAGCTTCCAACTCCCACTCTCTCACATCAGCCCCTTTTTATTTTCTCTTGTGGCTCTCACCAGTGTCTGAAACCTTCTCATTTATTTATTTGCACTTCTTGCCTGCCTACACCACTAGAACATGCTGAAGCGCCATGCGTGTGAGTGAGCAGGTGGTTCTGGCGTGGCGTGCCTGGGGCTTTTGTAGAGGCGAGGAAATGCTTGGGAGTCCAGGTGTGGCAGCAGTCCTGATGGCCAGGCATTGCCTGGGAGATGAAGTTACACCGAGGGCTGTCTTCTCCTCCCTCTTGGGAGACTCAGGGCTGTTGTTAGGAAATAATGAGATGATTAAATCATGGAATCTAAGAATCCTAGTCTCCTCCAATCTCAGAGCTTTAGCGTCTGAGAAGCTTTCCAGCTCAGAACCTTTGACACTTGGAGTCTTAGCATGATAGCGTGATCCAGTCTTAGGTTTAGAATCTTACCAAGTGGACTCTCACCACCTTATTTAGCATCACAGAGTGCTCCTTTGTGCCATGCCATGTTCTTAAAGCCTTTATAAATTTAACATATTTACAGGTGAGGAAGCTGAGGCACAGAGAGATTTAGGTAACTTGCTTCATGGAACAGTTGTTGGAATTTGAACCTAGCACAGGACTCCTTAGAATCCCCCAGCCCAACCTCACTGGACCCTTGCACGGAGCAGGGGATTCTTTCTCATACCCTTGTCAAAAGGGCCTCTGATCTCTGCCTAGAAACCTCCCTTTAGTGAGCTCCCTCCTAACCAGGCCACCTAGCTTCCTGTTGTCAGAAAGTTCGCATTGCTAGGAAGTTTTTCTTCTTTACAGGGTGTAAAGTGCTGCACCTCCCTTCTGAATAATGCCTGGGAAGTGATGTTAGTGTCATGGTTTCCCAGTGCCTTTGACTTTGTGAATTCCTGGTTTCAGTAGCCTCTTTCTTCCCACTGAGTTGTGGGAAGAAAGGCAGACAGCCTTGGTGCAGTGTTGAATGTAAGAATGAATGAATGGGTACATAAAGACCACGTGAACCCTCAGGATTTCCGAGTCCCTATCTCTCTAGCCTGGTGCTCGGCACTCATCCAGGGGTAATTGGTCAGGCTTGGTGTGCTCAGGAAAAGGAGACACCGTTATCTCTCCAATGAAGTCTCTATCTGATGACATTTATATATGCAATTCTTGGAGAATCATGTGAGATCTAAAGTCATGCACTATTAGGAGAGAGGTGGCTGTCCCAGATCATGTAGCCAAACTTCGTTCTACCCGTTGGGGAAACTGAAGTGGGAAGGGAGAGGAGCAGGCCTTGTCCAAGGCTGTGTGCCTCTCTGTCTGCCCAGAGGCTGCCACAGTATCTGCCCTGGGGTTCAAAGGCAGGGGAAGACCCTCAACAGAACAGCTGCTTCCTCTCTAGCAGATAAGCTACCCTATATAATAGGGGCAACATTTTGGATGCACAGGGTGTGCCTGGCACTTGGGGGGGGAAATTGAGGAAGCCAGCTGCATTGGGAGTGAGTTGGGGCCATGGTGATGGAGATGGCTTTCTAGAATCTGGGGCTGCAACTGGGCTTTGGAGACTGGGTGGAATTTGGGGGAGGTGGCTGAATAGTGTCTTTAATGGATAACGTGTGTAGGGAAGGCCAAGGGGTTTGGCTCTGGGGCCTAAGGGGTCCTGCCTTGTTCCCTGCCTAATCAATGTGGCCGCAAGGATACCCTTGGTGGGGTCCCCACCATCTGTGTCCTTTTCTGAACTTTGGCAAAGACTTTAGGATTCTTGAGGGGATAGTCTAGCCGGCCATTCTAGGTTCTAGGGTTCTGTGGGAGGACACCTGCCCGAGAGGGGGCACAACCCTTCAACACACTCAAATACACACATTCATACATATCCACACTATTAGCTTTTCCATTACCCACCCTGACCATACTTCCTGCACCATCCTTGACAATGTGGGGCACTCCTCTGCTATTTCAGAAATACCACCAGTGATGTCCTGAACTAGACCTCTAGGAGCCAGAAGTTTAGGAGGCGTGTCTGTTGGAGTGTGCATGCACACACGGCACACACATCACACAGGAGCACGTGCAGGCGCTCTTGCCACTGGCAAGACTGTACACCCAGGCACACACCGTGCACTCTCCTGGGAAACAGCATGCAGCCACGTGCTTGATCGTCTGCATGGTGTTCTCTCACACGCATGGTGTTCATCTGCACACAGCTCTGCTCATCCAGGCCTGCTCATGCACATGTTTTTACATGTTGATGAGTCTTGCATGTACACAATCATTTACACTTGAGATAACATAGCCTCAAATTCTGGGCCTCGTGCAGCATGTCTCATACACACCCTTGCACTCACGCCTGCACCCACACCTGGCCTAGATCTGCTGGAAACGGGGGAAGCTGGCAGCTTGTTTCCATCTCCTGCCTTCATTCACTAGTATTTCTTGAGCATTTACTATATCTAGGCCTTGTGCTAGATGGTGATAGATGGGAGGAAAACTGATATATATACGGTTCCTACCCTAGCGGAGGTGGACAGGCACTGTACAAAAGATCACACAAATGATGATGATGATTTTTTTTTTTTTAGACAGAGTCTCACTCTATCACCCAGGCTGGAGTGCAGTGGCACAATCTTGGCTCACTGCAACCTCTGCCTCCCAGGCTTAAGCAATTCTGCATCAGCCTCCAGAGTAGCTGGGATTATAGGCGGGCACCACCACACCCGGCTAAGTTTTGTATTTTTAGTAGAGACAGTGTCTCGCCATGTTGGCCAGGCTGGTCTGGAACTCCTGACCTCAGGTGATCCACCCACCGTGGCCTCCCAAAGTGCTGGGATTACAGGCGTGAGCCACCACGCCGGGCCACATGATGATTAAGATTAGAGATTTTGGTCACTATGACTGATGATGGGGGAGGGACAGAGGAAACGGCCGGGGCAGAGACCCTGAAGTGAGAAATCCAGGAACATGGGGAAGGTGGTGGTACTGGGACCTGGGCAAGGTGCAGGAGATGAGGCAGCAGGTGAGGCTGAGTGTGGCCTGTCTTCCCTGGTCTGTTCCCCCACGAGTCACTTGTCCATCCCACACCCTCCCCTCTCCTTTCTCTGTCTGCTGGCCTGCCCCACAGGCTGCTGCCCTGGAGGTCCTGGGATACGACAGGCTTCTGACCACCTGCCAGGGGTTCCCTGTCCAGGACCCCTGAGACCTGTCTAGAAAGCTCTCGAGGGCCGGGCCAGAGCCAGGGTCCAGCAGTTGGCTTTCCTGTTTTCAGTTAATCTCAGACCTGGATCTCTGTCAGTCAGCAGAATAGCCCCTGTGGCTCCTGAAGGCTGCCCAGAGCTACTGCCACCCCAGATGGCATCACTGGCTGGGCAGATTTCCATGTGGGCCGTTGGAATGTTGGGGAAGGCTCCCTTAGGCCTTAGAGAACCTAACAACAGCAATGGCAGAAAGGCAGCTGACTGTTCAGGAGTCCTGACTGTGTTAGGCAGTGTTCGAAAGATTTTATCCGTATTAGCTCATTTTGTCCTCAGTACAACCCATGAGATACCATGATCGTCCCAGTTTACAGATGAGAAAATGGAGGCTTGGAGATTTAGGTAACAATCCCAAGGGCCTGAGCTGGGGCTATCTGGCTCCAGAATCCATACTTTTAACTCTCAGATGTCACATTTCCCTTTTAAGGGTCCATGGGCCCAGGCTATGATTTGGTTGAACCCCTTCACTTTATAGAGGCAGGAAAGGAGGCCCAGAGAGAAAATGGAGTTGCCAGAGGGTTCTGTTACCTCTGCTGGCACCCGATGCATGGCCTTGGGCAGGTTACTACCTCTCTGAGCCTCATTCCTGACCCCAAACAAAGGAGCGATGACCATAGAAGCTTGGGGAACATGTGGGGGATTGAAACTGAGAAAGAGCCCAGGGTGAGGGCTTCTTATGTTTCCTGGATATGTGCTTTATAAGTCATTAAGCTGTCCGTTCATGTTCTAAGCATCTTTCTGAATATGTTATATTTCAAAACCCTCACAGCATCTACCTTACGGCGTTGTTAGGAGCCGGAGTGAGAAATGCTTGTAAAGTATCTTAAAGTGCCTGGCGTGGAGGAAGGAACTATTATTATTATTACCATCATCATTTCATGCTGGCAGAGGGGGATGGGAGCTGGGGGTCCCCAGGAGAAATAGAAGTAGGGAGAGGGATGTGTTCCAAGTCTGCAGAACATTCTCTTGGAACTGAGAGGGTGTCATGGCCCCTTCCCTAGATGTGGGCACTGAGGCTCCCAGAGAGGGCCAACCGCCCTGGGTATCTCTGGGTGGCTGGAGGTGGGAATGGGGGGCCCAGAGGGTGAGGGTGTTGGAGAGGGAGGGACAGTGAGGGGAAGGGGCAGCCTCCCGGCTCCCCACTGACCTGGGCACAGCCAGCAGCACCCACCCACCCTCTGATCAGCCGTGCCATCACAATGAAAACAGCCCTTCCCAACCCTGTGGGGTTGCGGAAACCCGGCCTAATTGGATCCAGGACCCCGGGAGCCTCTCCCTCCTGGGGAAGGAAGTTCTCAGCAGTGAGTTTCTAGGGCTGGCCAGGTCTGGCCAAGGTCTTGAGACTGGGGTGGGGTGAAGCGGCTGGGGCTCAGGGTTCTAGACTGCATGGAGTGGCAGTACATGGAGGGCAGAGGGGCCATGGGAGGCAAACTGAGCATGTCTCAGGAGCCTGAAGGATGGGAAGCCTCAGTTTCCGTCTCCTAGACCATCTGCTTATCCCCTCCAGGCCATCCTTCTAGCCCCATAACAACTTGTCCATTGAAAACCTTGGCCATGGCCCTCCCTTGCTCGAGGACCTCCCGTGTCCCCGTGATGGTCTTTCACTGGAGCACCTTAGCTTGGAACTCTGGTCCCTTATGAACTCTGGTCCACCCTTCTTCCCTTGTGAATTCCTGCACTATATCCCTGACCCACGTGATGCGATGTGCTTTCCTGCCTCGGGGCCTTTGCATATGCACTTCTTTCCACCTGCCATGCTCTCCTCTGGCATCTCTCTCTTGAAATTTCCCCTTCCCCCAGCAGTAAGCACCACCTTCCTGAAGTCTGTTTTTCCCAGTGAGATGAGTTCACCCTCCTGAGAAGGCTGCTACTACCCTCCTTTCCCTCCCAGCCCAACTGCAGCAGTAGCTGTTGCCCCTCTCTGGGAGCAGGGACTATGTTTGAGAAACCTTTGCTCTCCCAGGGAGTTAGCGGTTTTCCAGCCTGTGCACACACTGCCCCTCTGCCGCACCGGCTCTCCTGGCAGACTTCTGAGTCTTCACGGCACACATGGAAAGACCCCTCCTCCTCGATTCCCTCAGGGAACATCTGTTGAGTACCCAGTGTATGCCAGGCACTTGAGGCCCTGCTGCATGGCTGGCAGTGGGCTCTGGGGCTGCAGTAGTGATGGCTGAGGGGGAGATAGGCCTAAGACATATTTAGAGGCATGGTATTAATACAGCGGTGGGGTAGGGAGAATGCAGGGAACCATGGGAATGTATAACAGGGTAGCCCAATTCCTATGTGGGAAACATCAAAAGTGACCTTTAAGTTGAGACAGTAGGGAAGACCTGGGTGAGCTGTGGGGCTGTGTTGGGGTAGGGGTTGTAACCAGAACCAGACCAAGCCCTGCTTTTGGGGAGCCCACAGCCTACTTGGGGGACTGGATAGACAGATAACCAGATAACCAGACAGTTCCTCAAGGCAGTGCCAGCTGAGCTGAGTTTTGAGGGCAGGGTTCCAGTTGGGTTGTATGGGTCCCAGATGGAGGGGCTCAGCCTGTGCAAAGGCATGGCACATCAGAGCACCTTGTTCTAGGGGCCCTTATGCTGGAGGGGTGGATGCCGAGGGGTGGATGCCAAGGGGCACGCCTGGTGAGATGAGCATGGCCAGGGGACCTTCTTGGCAAAAGCCCAAGCATCAGGCTGTGGAGTTTGAACTGGACTCCAAAAGTAATGGGAACCCAAGAAGGATTTTAAGCAGTAGACTTAGTGCCCTGGGCAGGCTGTCCCTCAGCCTGGTCCTCCCCACTGGGGCCCCTGGATGGGAGTCCCTTCCTGACTGTTCTCCTGGCTGGGGTCATGGGTGGGACTGGAGGTTTGCTGTGGGATTTTGAGCAGGCCCCTGTCCCTCCCTGAGCCCTGCTCCTCCTGGGTAAACTCGGAGGGCCTGAGGCCAGAATCCTCTGTGGGGCTGTGGGCTGGGGTTTGGGGTATCTTGCTTTGCCAAAGCTTGCTTCACTTTTGGTTTTATTAAAAATATTCCCTTAAAAAGTCACATAACAGTATTCTTCCAGGCCTGTCGCCCCATCAGCTGTGACATGCAGAAAAATTAGGAAACAGGGATGTGAGATAAATAAAAACCCACCCCCATCTCTGCCCCTGCTCCAAGCCGGAAACATCACCCCTGTTAGCATTTTGGTGCCTTCTTTCCCTCTTTTCTCTCAGCACCGAGTTTTTATATAGATGTCATTGCTCTGTCTATACGCGCAGTTTTTAAAAATCTTCCCCTTTCCCCTCTGGCTATTGCTGTACCACGAGTATTTTTTAAGTGACTGCAGAGTGGTTTCAATCCTTCCTTTTAATGGATCCAGTGTCAGTATGGGCTTTAGGGCCTGATTATCTGGATTAAAATCCTACACATAGCTGCTTGACTTTGGGCAAATTTCCTGATCTCTCTGTGCCTTCAGTTCCTGATAGGCCGATGTGAGTGTTAAATGAGTCATTACAAGGCCAGTAATATTGGCTGTTATTAACAACCATAGACTATGTCACCAAGTAACATGACTTACACAGAACTTGTTTAAAATTTTGGCTGTTCCAGGTTTTTGCTGTTGTAAAAAAAAAACACTGATGCAAACAGCTTTGTGCATATAACTTTTTCTATATTTGGGTTATTTTCTAGGGATGGATGACCAAGAATGGGATCACTAGGCTAGGAAGTTTGGACATTTTTAGAGCTCTTGACAAATTCATGCCAGATTGTTTTCAGAAATGATTGTTACAGTTTACACTCCCACCAATAATACATGGCATGCCAATTTCACCATACCCTCACCAGTATTGGGTGTCAGCATTTTCTTGCTTCTTGTTGCTATTTTGACAGGTGAAACTCATTGAATTTTCACTGCTAGGGAAGCTGAACCATTTTCTGTGTTTATTATCTGTTAACATCCTTTTTGGGTCAGCTAGTCTTTAGAGAATACACGTAGCCCCTTGGGTCAATTAGGAAGACAGGACTTAGATACAGGAAGAGGGGACAGTGTAACACAGAGGACAACACAGTGCCAAAGTGGGTGGAGGGGACTTGGAGGAGGGGGAGGGGGCTTCCTTCTACTAGGCCACAGCCCTTTCAGTCCCCCCCCCCCCAACCCTGATTATTAAGTAATTGATTAATCCAAACCTTTATCTGATACTCTTCCGGGGTTAAAAGATAAATAATTCAGCCATGATCCCTCCCCAACAGAGCACATGTCCAGCAGCAGAGATGGATGAGCAAACAGAACATGGGGTGAGAGGTGTTCTGATGTTGGAAATGCAGGGTACAAAGGGAGCAGAGAGGAGAGCACACAGTTCAGCCCAGGCATGGAGGCAGAGCAGTCCCTGATTGCTTCCAGGAAGAGGTGGCCTGTAAGCTGGGGCCTGAGGGATGCACTGGAATTCACCAGTGAAATGGGGAGGGCAGAGAGCACCAGGGAGAGGATGCAGCCTGCGGAAGGTGGGAGGGTGAGAAGGGGAAGCGGAACCCTGGGGGAAAGGGGAGACTGTCAGTCTGCCTGGGCAGTACAAAGTGGAACAGCCAGAGAGATCGGCAGGGGCCACACATGTCTGGGGAAAGTAGGGAGCTATGGAGGGTTCTTAGAAGGTCAGGGTTGTGATTTTCTATTTTATTAAAATCACAGTGACTGCAGTAATACAGTGGAGGATGAGGGTGGGGGTGGGGGAAACCTGTGAGGAGGCTCTTACAGTAGCTGAGGCCAGAGGTGAAGGGGGCCTGGCTCAGGGCCAGGGAGGTGTTGTAGACCTTCTTCTCCCCCCACCCTGTAGGATCCTAACCAGCGTCAAGGTGCAGATTGAATGCCACCTCTTCCAGGTAGCCCTTCCTGACACCCACCCTCCATGTGCGTGCTTTGAGGCTGGGGGCTGTGCAGAGCCTGGCATGCAGCAGTCAACTGCCTGCCCACCAGCAGTTGACCCTGACCTCCCCCCTGCCCCTGCCTCTGGATCCTCCATCTGTTCCCCGCACTGGGCTACCAACCACTTTCTTTCATTTTTTTAAGAATGAATTTATTGTTTTCATTAAGCAACTGAACGGCATTACCGAGAATTTGGAAATCAGAGAAACAAAGACCAAGACCAAGATTGGCCCCGGCTGCCTCCCGCCTTGCTCCCAGCCTCCCTCTGGGTGTGGCTCCCTGAAGCTTTCTTTTTCTGACGCAGGTTTTTATTTCTGCCTCCTTTGTAATAGTGTCCGGAGAGTTTGGAGTCCTGCTCTCTCGCATTTGCTTTGTGAGGAGCTAGTTCCCATGTGGCCATGGGGTCTGGGCAAATCTCTTCTTTTTAAAGATGAGTTCTCACTCAGTCACTCAGGCTGGAGTGTAGTGGTGTGATCATGGCTCACTGCAGCCTCAAACTCCTGGGCTTATGCAATTCTCCTGCCTCAGCCTCCCAAAGTGCTGGGATTACAGACATGAACCTTGCCCAGCCAAATCTCATTTTTCAATGTCTGTGGGTTGGGCTGTAAGTTCCTTTACTGAACCCCTCCGCCTTGCAGTGGGTAAGGCTCGTTACATCCTTCCCTGGGCTGCCTGGCCTCTTTGTGTCCATTTGTCTAGGTCTAAATGTCTCCAGGTGGCAGGGCCTGACACCTGATGCACCCCTTCCTCAGTATCCCCCGCTTAATTCCCCTCCGTGGAGCTTGCTGGGCTGGCCTCAGAGATACCCTTCTGGGACAGGGTGATAAACAGACCTGGTTTCAAGTTCAGACTCAGCTCTGTGACCTTAGGCAACTTGCTAAACCTCTCTGGACCTCAGTTTCCTCATCTGTACAATAGGTCTATTATGAGAGTAAAATAATGGCTGTAAAATAGCCTGATACAGTTCCCCAGTCCATTGGAAGTGGCCACCTTGGGCTAGAGGCCGGCAGAAATGAACGAGCACCAATTCTACTTGTGAAGAGTTTGAAGTCCGGTGGGGGAGGACGCCCAGGAAAATATAACTGCACTGGAGTGCAGTTGGCCCTGTAGTGCTGGGTCACATCTGGGTGGCATCCTAACTCCATCACTTACAAGCTGTGTGACTTGGGGCAAGTTGGTCAGTCTCTCTGAGCTGCACTTTCTTCTGTTACATGTGCATCTCACAGAGTTATTGGGAAAATTCAGTGACATGAATCATAACATACTCAACACAGAGGTTGAAATCAATGGTAGCTGGCACTTTATTACTATTATTATTGTTATTATTGTTATTGTTATTCCCATATACAAGGTGCTGTTGGGAACACAGAGGAAGTGACTGGCTGGGGGTTCAGGGAAAGCTCCGTAGAAGAGGGAACACTTGAGCTGGGTCTTGAAGGATGAGTAGAAGTTCACCAAGTGGGAAAGGACACTCTAGGTAAGGAGCCTGTGATTCCAGGTTGCACTCTGTCAATGAGGGTTTGTTCTTTGGGGGATTAAAGCATTGTGTTTGTCCCACCTTCCCTGAGTGCCCCCTCTGCCACCCTCCGGGTCTGCCCTGGGGGAGGCGTGTGCTTACCCTCCTGTAGCAGCCTCCTGTGTCGTGGTGGCTGTGGGTTCCTCCTCATGGCGGCTGCTGGGTACCCATCAGTCCATGTTTGGGGCCACAGGTCTGTATCTGTCATGTGTGTCTGGGTTTGGTGCTGTCTGTCTGCATGTTCCTGTGGCTGTATTTGTCAGCATTGGTATCCATCGGACCTCCTGGGCTCCACTGTGGGGGGCCCCTTGCATGCTTCCTCGGCCTCCAGCTCCAGGCCTCTTTGGCCGCTCTCCTCCCTGACCCAGGTGCAGACCCTGTCTCTCTGCTCTGCTTCCCTGGGGCTTCCCGCTGCCTCTTCTCCTGGCCTTTCTAGTCCCCTCTACACTGGGCACTCAGAGGGGCCTTTCTCAACCACAGATTCTATCCCATCACCCACTGCTTCAAGTCCAGCCTCCAGGCCTAGGAATCGGGGGCAGCCTTTTAGGTCTGGCCCCAGCTGCTGGCTGCAGCCTCATCTCCTGTCAGGCAACACCGGATGCTCGTGGTTCCCCTCACACACTGTTGGGCTCCTCGCCTGGGGGCCTTTGCTCAAACTGTTGCTTCTGCTGGGAATGCTCCCACCCCTTCTCTGCCTGGCTAACTCCCACTCATCCTTTAAGACCCAAGGCAGGCATCACCTCCCCTGGGAAGTCCTCCCTGGTCCTCTCCAGGCTGGGTCAGGTCCCTGGCTCTGGGCTGCTAATCCCTTATATGGGGGGAGCAGGAGCAAATGCCTTGCCCAAGATCACACAGCTGGTGAGTTGGAGTCAAGATTGGAACGTGGGGTATGTTGGGCTGCAAACAGAGCAGGCTGTTCCACAGTCCAGGTGAGGCGACAGTGGCTGGGACTGTTGGAGAAGAGTGGGTGGGCTTGAGAGAGATTTTGGAACTGGAATCCTGAGGACATGGCTGAGATGGGTCTGAGGTGGGTGGGGAGGGAGGGCGAGTGTGGTAGATCACTGTGTGTCTCTGCAGGAGCATCTGGGCAGATGGGGATGTCTTGCTGTGAGTTGGGGATGACTAGACGAGGTGCCTGGCATAGGGGAAGACCAAGTCCAGCTCAGGCCTGTGGAGTAGGAGCAGCCCAGGAGTCGGGCTGTCAGGGAGAGGCCTGGCTGGTGGTGGGGACTTTGGGCTTGGCGGATATTTAGATTCTAGAGTGGGTGGGCCACCCAGGAACTGAGGCTGGTGGGAGAGAGGGGGCTCCCACTCCATCCTGAGGAGCTAAATTGCTGGGGAAGAGAGGCTAAAGATGTTAAAGGAGACAGAGAAAGAGAGGAACCAAGGTGTCATGGCACATAGGCCTTCTCCAAGGGGTCAGGTGTCAGGGAGGCCATGGAGGACAGGACTGGAAGGTGGCCCATCAGCTTGGACCTCAGGGAGGTCACTGGTGGTGTGTGGTAGGTCCCATAGGTGGGAGTTCTTTGCAGAAGCTTGTGGGTCACTTGTCTGCTTCCTCCACTTAGCTCGGGGCTGGGGAGGGCAGGGTTCTTTCCATTTGGCTCAGGTTCCCCAGCACTGGTCCCAGTTTGGCCCAGAGGATTTGTCTAGTATGAATGGATGGATAGATGGATAGGTGGGCCAGCTGCCATCAGCAGCAGAGTGTTTCATTCATTCACCCATCCAATGTTTTTCACCTTTTAGAATAAGAAAAACAAAGTGACATTTGCTCCCCTGCAAGGATCAGCCCTGTGTCTTGGGGCTCACAGTAGAAAGTCTCAGCTTTCGTCGTGCTTAAGGCCTGGCCACCAGCGTGTCTCCTCTGCCCATCCTGGCATGCACACTCAACCCCAGGAAGGCTCCTCTTTCTCCACCCCCAGCCTTCACCAGATCCTCAAATAGTTCCCTCTGCCTCACTGCTCCCCTGGTCTATCATATTTCCTGATGACTTCACCACCAGCATTCCAACCCAAGATCTTAGCATGGCATTCAGTGCCCTGCGTCTCACCGCCTCCCTGCTCTGCAGCTGTCTTTGGTGCCCGTGGGTGCTGTTCACTGTCCCAAGCCTGCCTTGTGCTTCCACATCTCCACACCTTTGCTCAAGCTGTGACCTCTTCCAGAAATGTCCTTCTGCCTCGTCCCTCTGTCCTGAACACACATCTGACCATGTCTCTTTCTGGCTTCAAGCCCTTCCCTTAGGCAGGGTCTGAGTGGCTTGGCCTGGTCCTGGCCACCTTCCTCCCGCTCACCTCTTGCCAGGGCCATACCCTCTCATACAGGTCCCAGGGCTGCACAGAGGGTACCTACCTCAGAGGCCTATTGGGGGTCTCACATGAGATGCTGTTCATGAGCACTTAGCAGTGTGTCTGACGTGCAGGAAGAGCTCAGGAAATGTTCAGCCCGTGCCCTGCCTTCCCTGTGCCTGACACACAGCAGGTAGACACCAGGACTAGGGTCACTGTCTGAATCATTAAATTACTTAGAACCAGCCAGAAAAGGATGCAGAGAAATCAGGCAGTGGTGGTGCAGATCAGATTAAGTGATCTGGGGCCCAGTGAGGGTGAGGGGGTGGCCCCTGCCTGACCAGGGGTCTGATAGGTGGCAGAGAGAATGCTGTATCCCAGCTATGGTACCCTGGGCAAGGCCCCCTCTTCCCATAGCTCCCTGACCAGGGCCTTGGCTCTGAACTTGGCATTGAACTGAACTGAAGTGGAGGAAAAGATGGATCTTCCAGAACTCTCTGAGAAGCAGTGAAGTGCAGTGGGCAGAGTCCTGGGCCAGAGCAGGAGTGAGGCCGGGTAGCCTGTTTCACCCCATTTTACAGATGAGGAAACCCGAGGCTTAGAGAGCTAACACCCAGCATCACAGCACAGTGCTGCTTCCTGTTTCTCATGCATGTGGCCTGAACAAGACGCTTCCCTCCTGGTCCCCTTGTTTCTTCCTCTGTGAAATAGGGGTGAAACTTCTTCCTTGCTTACCATCCTCCTGGGGTTCTGATGAGAATGCCGGTGGGCACAGAAGAGCTTTGTAAACTGTGAGCAGTGATGGATAATTGTATGGGATTGTCTTTAAAATCATTCTGATTAGTATTACTTCATTTATTCATTCCATTAGACAACTCACATTATTGATAACCTCTGGGCCTGGGTGCTGGGGAGACCCAGATGAACGAGACAGGTGTATCCAATCCCATTATGCAACTCACATTATTGATAACCTCTGGGCCTGGGTGCTGTGGATAACCAGATGAACGAGCAGGTGTATCCAATTCCCATGCTCCTCTGGTTAAGTCCCCCGGCTCCCTGCCCTCAGCTGTGGAGTCTCCTTACCCTGGTTTTATAGCTCAGTCCCCTCCACATTTTCCCCTGTGGACAACAGCGGAGTTGGGACAGGTCCGGACACTGCTGTGTGAGCGGGTGCTTGCCTGTGAGGTCGCAGCCGTGTCATCCTAAGGTAGGGCTTATTCACAAGCTTGTGGTCAGGATGCTTTGTCGTTCCCCTGAATGGCTAAGGGACCGATGAGCTGGACTTTGGAGTCAGGCAGATTAGGGTGGGAATCTCAGCTCTCTGCTTACTTGCTGTGTGACCTTGAGCAAGTCATTCCACCTCTCTGAATTCAATTTCCTGAGTTGTAAAATGGGGGATGATAAGAGTGCCTACTTGCCTTTCAGCGTCATTGTGTCTGGCACAAGAGAGCCACTTGATAACCTGCAGCCTCCTCACTGTAATTATTGTTTTGAGTTTGTTCTGGGAAAGAAGTCCAGGGGTCTGGAGCAGTCGGGGAGAACTCCAGGCAGGAAGTACTTGTGTTGGGCTGTAAGGGATGGGTGGGCAGAGGGAAAGGCATCTTGGTGCCTGTGGATGGCGGAGCAGGAGGGCTGATAGAGGGCAGGAGCTGCCCCAGCCCCCTCAGGAGGGTGCTCTGACTCAAACTGGCCCTCAGGCTGGGAGTGAGGGGGTAAGGACGTTGGATATAGGTATTGAGCCATTTGCATATGGGCATTTGCTCTACCAAAGACTAGAGTTTGCAAAGCAGATTCCCCAGAGGAACCAGCTTGAGCAAATCTGATTTCTAGTTTTGACTGTGGCACCTTCGCCTTGTGGCCCTAGACAGGTCTTCTCCTTTCCCTCTCTCTGAGCCTCAGTTTCTTCACCGATAAAATGGTATAATACTGCCTCTTGTGCTTCAAGTAAAGATCGCAAGAGATAATTCACCTAAAATTCCTTTCTTAAAATATGAGATTAGATTGTGTACTTATTGAGGGCTTTCTCCCGAAACCCTATAGCCACCATTCCTGTGGGGGCTTCTCAAGCTCATAGGACCAGGAAAAGAGGTTAAAAACAATTTTGGTCTTTCCTGTCAAAATAAACAATTACATTTAAGCAACAATACCAGTTAGGCAAAGTGTTTTCTATAAGAGAGAGATAAGAGAAACTTGACAGGGAGCAAGACTTAATGGAAACCCTCTGTGAGGCATGGTCCCTGTAAGTCACTTCTTGACTTACTCTAGGGTCGCAGGAAGACAAACCTTCTGGAAGACTGAGATAGCCCTGAAGGCCCATCCTTCATACTGCCCTGGTTGAAAAGGCCTTCTAACCGCACAGGCCTGCCATGGAACTTGCCAGAGGTGAGGGCCACCAGACAGTTTGTCACACACTTTTACCAGAGAGCCCAGACTGCCCTCGCTTCAGGCCTCTCCAGCCCCACCCCTCCGTAACCACAGCATTCTCATGCACGTCGTTGTAGGTCAGATGTTGCACGTGGCATTGAACAACCACACGTGGCCTGTTTCTTGAAGATAACTTTCCAGAAACACAATTTCTTGAGTCAAAGGGCATTGATCATTTGAGGCACTGTAAATTGTCCTGCCAAACTGCCCTTCAGAAAGGGTATATCTGGTGACCCCATGTTGCCCCCCAGAGTTTTAGAAGGATGTCTGTACTCAAGGGGTCAGGGGGCAGAAGGGCGGAGATCAGGGATGGGCAGATTTGCTCCAGGACTCCCCAGTTTGTCTCTGGACTTGGGGGGGGGAACCTTCTGTGTTGAACCACAGGGTTGGTACAGTAACCTGGGGCCCTCCTGGGGGATGGAGATTGGTCAGCCAGCATTGGGGTAATGAGGGGGGAGCTGGATGAGTGTACTCAGGTTTGGATGTGACCTTTGCCCTCTGGGGCTCACTAAGTGGGGGGGTGAATTCCAGGTTTTTCAGCCTGGAGATGTGGCTTCATGGGCCTGGTGGGAGGCCTGCTGTGCTGAGGCTGAGGGACCCATGGGGACATGGATCCCAGACATTGGCCCCGACTTGAGTGGGTGAAGTTGAGGGGCGCTCGCCCGAGGCGTGGGGAGGGTTCCCTTCCCAGTGACAGTTGTTCTCTTCCCCGCAGGATGGCCGAGCCTCGATTTAACAACCCCTACTTCTGGCCCCCTCCCCACCATGCCCAGCCAGGTAAGACTGACGTCGCCCCTCTGGCTGCCCTACTCTCCCTGGAGCTGCTTCGCTTTGCCTTGGGTTTTGGCGGTGGCCTGCGGGGCGAGGGGTGAGGAGCGAGGGGCTCGCGGGTGGACGGGCGGGCCTGGGGATGGCTCGGGGCGCAGGCCAGACCTCCTCAGCCCGTCCGCTTCCGCCCGCAGCTGGATAACCTGGTCCTGATTAACAAAATCAAGGAGCAGCTGATGGCCGAGAAGATCAGGCCGCCTCACCTGCCGCCCACCTCGGCCTCGTCGCAGCAGCCGCTGCTAGTGCCGCCGGCGCCCGCTGAGAGCAGCCAGGCCGTCATGTCGCTGCCCAAGCTGCAGCAGGTGCCGGGGCTGCATCCGCAGGCAGTGCCGCAGCCCGACGTGGCGCTGCACGCGCGGCCGGCCACCAGCACTGTCACAGGTAGGCGGCGCGGGCGGGGCCGGGCGAGTGGGCGGGGCCTGCGAGGACTGGGCCGAAGGAGGCGGGTAGAGAGGGGCGCTTGGTGAGGATGGGACCCTGGTAGGTGAGAGCAGGGCGGGCAGGGCCTGAGGGTAGGGCACAAAGCTTTGGGTGGTGGGTCTGGCCCCCACGAGCCACAGCACCAGACTTCCAACAACCCTGTACTGGAAAGACTCTCCAGCCCACAGTGGACACGACAGGAGTGGGTGACTGCCCCATAGGGCTTACCAGGAGAGTGAAGTTCACATAGAGAACTTTGGAAATCCCGAGATTCTTTGGGACTCCAGAGAATGACTCTGACCAGATTTGGGGGGTAAGAGACTTCCTAGGAGGAGCCAAAACGCAAGGAAAGGTTGGCAGCGAACTAGGGAACTGGGACAGGAAGTGGAAACCGCACATGCAAACGGAGTATGTGTGTAGGAAGCAAGAGAGGGATAGACCGTCTGGGGTGGGAAGGCCGGGAAGATGGTGGTGATGATGGTGATGATGGCAGCTAGCTCCAGTCGAGCACTGGTATCTGTTCACCAGTGTTCATTGTACTCCCAGCAGCCTGTGAGGTGCGTGCTGTTGGTATTAGGTGGAACACTGGACTGTTTTGACTTAGAAAAACAGCAGTTTCATGCAGTTCACCTTAATGTCTCCATTCAACAGATGAGGAAACTGAGGCAGAGAAAGGTAAAGCCACGTGCAGCCACAGTTTACAGTTAGTAAGAGGCAGAAGCCGGCAGTGTGGCTCCAGAGCCCATGTTTTTACTCTGTTTCAATGCTCAGTTCTGCTGAGGCTTCGAGGAAGTGGGCACCAGATTAAGAATGGTCCTGTGGGCCACAAAGTGGTTTGGACTTGACCCTTGGGCAGTGGGAAACCATTGAAAGTTTTTAAGTAGGGGAGGAAACACAGAGATGGGTTGAGAAAACCAAGTCTGGCTGCAAGGTGGAGACTGGGCTGTCGGGATAAGCATGCCAGCAGGGGAGACTGACAGGAGTGTGGTGGCCTGGGCAAGGCAGTGGTAGTGGAAACAGAGAGAGGTGGACAGATCTGAGATGCGTTGTGGGAGAAGAGAGGACAGGATGTAGGAGGGTGAGGGAAGGGAGGAGGTGAGGGAGACTCCCAGGGCACTGCCCCTGTGATGGAATCCCTGGAGGAGGAACAGGGCTGGGGGAAAGATGTGAGCTTAGTCTTGGATAGGTTGAGGCTGGGGTGCTAGGGGGACATCCTGGGGGTAATGACAAGGGGCTGGAGCCGCCAGAGGCCCTCCTTGGAGCCTGGTTATCTAGGCTTTCTTGGGAGACCACAGTGGCTGGGCTTTGTTCCTCCCCTGTCGTCCTTACTGCCAGCTAGGTGCTTTTGCCTCTTTCTGTCTCTTCCCCCTTTCCCAGAGTCACCCAAGAATTACAGGGCCTGGCAAACCTCTCCAGGCCCCAGCTGCACTCTGCACATCCACTGTTATTATGATTTTATTACATTTATTTTTTCCATTATAAAAGTAATATTAAAAAAGTAATATAAGCATATTAAGGAAAATTTGGAAAAAGGAAAAACTAGCAACAAAAAAAATCATTCATAATCCCCAGCTCCCAACCCGGCAGCTCAGAGAGGCTCTTGGTCCATGTCCTTCCTTTGCCATATTTTTTTGTTTTCCAATATTCATGTGTGTGTTGCTGAGCTTGTGGGAGGGCTGTACCTGTGATTTAACTTGCTTTGTCTACTCACCATTCTGTCATAAGCATATATATTCCACTTTTAATTATAATGATAATACATAGTTATAGAAAATTTAGAAATTGCCGACAAGCTGAAAAGAGAAAAAATAGCCTTAATCCTACTGTTAGAATTTTTATATGTTTATAATTTATTTTATTTTGTCCTTTAATCACAGATGTTAAAAATGGATGAATTCACCAGGTAAAAAATTCAAATAATATAGAATCAGGTAGACAAAGAATGAAAATCTCCTTTTACCAAAAAAAAAACTTCTCTTTCCCTAGAGAGAACCACAATTAGCAGTTTGATGTGTCTCTTCTCAGATCTATTCCTGTGCGTTACATGCACATATATCTTGTCCATATCAATGTATGTAGTTTGAGTGTGCGTTCTTTAAAATAGATGCCCCGTATGTCTGATTTGCTTCTCTCATCTGACAGCACATTTTGACCTTCTCTCCCTGTCACTGCATCACATCGACCTTGTTTTAGTGGCCATGCAGTTCCCCCAATGAGAGTGGACCACAGCTGCTTACAAAGCTCATGCTGAGCACAAACAGATTGTGTCCAGTTTTGTCTGATCACCGATTTGTATGGAAGGCCCATGTGTACACATCTCTTCGCTCATGTGGGAATGTTTCTTTATTGTAGATTTCTAGAAGTAGGATTGCTTGGTCAAAAGTTATGTATATTAACATTTTTTAAATTAATGATTATTTTTTAAAGAGATAGGGCCTTGCTCTATTACCCAGGCTGGAGTGCAGTGGCGTGATCAAGGCTTCCTGAAGCCTCGACCTCCTGGGCTCAAGTGATCCTTCCACCCCAGCCCCTTGGGTAGCTGGGACTACAGACACACATCACCATACCCGGCTGACTTTTGTATTTTTTGTAGAGACAGGGTTTTGCCACGTTGCCCAGGCTGGTCTTCAACTCCTGAGCTCAAGCGATCCTCCTACCTCAGCCTCCCAAAGTGCTGTGATTACAAGTGTGAGCCACCATACTTGGCCATGTTTAAAATCTTAATGGCTATTGCCAGACTACCTTCCATTAAGGCTTTGCAAATGTACACTCCCACCACTGGCGTATGATACAAAACATTCTCCTGCTGACTTGACATTATCTTTTTCAATGCACAGATCTTTAGTTTTTTCTTTTTTTTTTTTTAAACAGAACCACACAATAGATACCATTTTCATCTGTCTGTTTCAGCTGATAATGTAAATGTTTCTAGTCCCTTCATTTTTAAAAGAATAACTTTTATTACAAAAGTTTTTTAAAAGCTCATTGTCAAAGAATCAAAGTACAGTTAAGCTTTTTATTATTTTTATTTTTATTACTCCTAATATACCATTCACATCACATTTTGGCACATTCTCTCCTTATTTTTTCTGTGCATACATATGTAGTTTGCTTCAACAAACATAACCTTTTTAATGGGCAGTTCAGTAGAGGCAATTGATCGCTGTTTACCGAACCCCTTCCTAACGTTGCATATTTCAGTTGCCTCTAAAATTTTGCTGTTGTAAATAAGACAGTAGTGAACTTCTTTGTGCCTTGGTCTTTTTCTGTGGTTTGAATTTTTCCAAAGGGCCGCTGTTATCTAACTCAATTTAATCTTAAGGTGTCTAAGGCATCTTACACATGCACAAGCTCTCATTTAGTTGCCCCTGCGTAGTGACTTATGAATGTTCATTAAGGGGATGCTCGCCTGCCAAAATCACATAGATGGGTGGGCGGGCCGGGCCGAGCTGGCCTTTGCAGCTCCCCCTCACCCCTGCCCCCACCCACATGTCTTCGCAGGTCTGGGGCTGTCCACCCGGACCCCGGCTGTGAGCACTTCTGAGTCGAGCGCGGGCACGGGCACGGGTACCAGCACCCCGTCCACACCCACCACCACCAGCCAGAGCCGCCTCATCGCCTCGTCCCCCACCCTCATCTCAGGGATCACCAGCCCCCCCTCTCCTGGACTCCATCAAGACAATCCAGGGCCATGGCCTGCTTGGCCCCCCCAAGTCCGAACGCGGCCGCAAAAAGATCAAGGCAGAGAACCCGGGGGGGTCCGCCTGTCCTAGTAGTCCCCTACCCCATCCTGGCCTCAGGCGAGACTGCCAAGGAGGGCAAGACGTACAGGTGGGGGTTTCAGGCGGGACGGGGTCCAAGTGGGCTTGGGGCTGGGGCTTGAGCCAGGGCTGCCCCAGGAGCCCAGCAGCGGGGGCTGAAATGGGACACCTTGGGCCGCGTGGGGTAGGGGAAGGCCAGTGTCCAGAGGGGCGGGGCCTTGTGGACAGCCCCGCCCACATCCGAAGGCCAGGTTCAGAGAGGGCTCCTGGAGAGAATAGAGCCTTGGCCCCTTAGGTGTGGCTTGTGGCTGGCAGCCACCCCCACAGCCTCGGGTTGTGAGAGTCAGTTTCCTCCTCCCTTTAAGCAGTGTTGTGTCAACCCTGGCCACCTTTGAATCACCTGTCTCTTGGCCGTGCACTGTGGCTTCTGCCTGTAATCTCAGCACTTTGGGAGGCCAGGGTGGGTGGATCACCTGCAGTCAGGAGTTTGAGACCAGCTTGGTCAACGTGGTGAAACCTTGTCTCTACAAAAAATACAAAAGTTAGCCGGGTGTGGTGGTACACACCTGTAGTCCCAGCTACTCAGAAGCTGAGGCAGGAGAATCACTTGAACTTGGGAGGCAGAGGCTGCAGTGAGCCAAGATTGGGCCTCTGCACTCCAGCCTGAGCGACAGAGTAAAATTGTCTCAAGAAAGAAAGAAAAAAAGATTCACCTGAAGAGCTTTCAGAAAATGTGGATGCCAGGGCTTTACCTCCAGGAATTTTGAGTTAATTTGTTGAGTGTGGAGGTTGTGGGGGCTGGGGCAGGCATTGGTAGGTCTTGGAAGCTCCCCAGGTGATTCTAATGTGCAGCCTGGTTGAGAACTACTTCACCCGTTAGAGCCTCCTCCCCTGAACCATGGGATGTGGCCCCGGGCAAACCCTCACCAGGATCAGGCCTGTCTTCCCTATGAGGTGTAACCCTGTGCCCTAGGCTCTGTAAATGTTCCCCAGGTAAGAGCTTCCTCCTCCAGATTTAAGGGTGCCCAGGCTGGGAGACTGTCCCCTGTCTTTCCCAGGTGGGCCTGTGCTTCTTGGGCTCCTCACAGGAAAGACGGGTCCCAGGTACAAGGTCTCTCCGATGTAGAAGGCCTCCCTGAGACGGACAGACTGGGAGATCTTCCCAGGTGTGAACCTGCCTCTTGCCCCGCAGGTGTAAGGTATGCCCGCTGACCTTTTTCACCAAGTCGGAGATGCAGATCCACTCCAAGTCGCACACAGAGGCCAAGCCCCACAAGTGCCCGCACTGCTCCAAGTCCTTTGCCAACGCCTCCTACCTGGCCCAGCACCTGCGCATCCACCTGGGTGTCAAGCCCTACCACTGCTCCTACTGTGATAAGTCCTTCCGGCAGCTCTCCCACCTCCAGCAGCACACCAGGTGAGTGGCCTGCCTGCTGCAGCCCAACTCAGCTCAGCACCTGTGGCCTGGCACATGGAGCCAGTGCAAGGAGGGGCAAGGACCTTCTCCAGGTGCCCATTGCCCTTGGGGTCTTGGGCCTTGCGGACCTCACTGGCCTCAGCTCTTGTTACTGCACCCTGCCCCCACTGTCACTCATCTCTATGTCTTTGCACATGCTGTGTCCTTTACCAGAGACACCCTCCTGCTTTTCCCTGTTTCTCTGGCCATCCCCTTGTCTTCTCTCAGTCTAGCTTCCTCCAGGAAGCCCTCCCTGATTGCTCTAGCTGGGTAGGAGACCCGACCTCTGTGTCTCCACAGGGCCCTGTGCATGTCCATCACAGCCGTGGTAGATGTCACACCCATGTCTGTTTATCTGCCCACCTCACTCAATCTGCTGAAAGTTCTCGAAGGCAAGAGCTCGGTGTCCATTTCCCACATCCCCAGTTTGTAGCACATAATAAGCAATTATTAAATATTTTGGAATACATATAAATGGTTTTTACAGAGCATATGATTCATCTATTTAACACATATTAACAGAAACTGTTACTGGATGCCAGACACTGTTCTAGGTGTTGAGGATACAGCCAGGAACAAAACAGACAAAAATCTCTGCCTTCATGGGGCATACAATCTAGTTGAGTGTGTGAAAGGGAGATTCAAAGCTATAAATGCTTTAAGAAAAGCTTGTGGCTGAGTGCGGTGGCTCATGCCTTTAATCGGGAGGCCAAGGTGGGTGGATCACCTGAAGTCAGAAGTTCGAAACCAGCCTGGTCAACATGGCAAAACCCCATCTCTATTAAAAATACAAAAACTAGGCCAGGCACATTGGCTCACACCTGTAATCCCAGCACTTTGGGAGGCTGAGATGGGTGGATCATGAGGTCAGGAGATCAAGACCATCCTGGCCAACATGGTGAAACCCTGTCTCTACTAAAAATACAAAAATTAGCTGGGCGTGGTGGCACATGCCTGTAATCCCAGCTACTTGGGAGACTGAGGCAGGAGAATCACTTGAACTAGGGAGTCGGAGGTAGCAGTGAGCCGAGGTTGCAGTGAGCTGAGGTCGCACCACTGCGCTCCAGCCTGGTGACAGAGTGAGACTCCGTCTTAAAAAAAAAAAAAAAAAAATTAGCTGGGCATGGCGGCAGCCATCTGTAATCCCAGCTACTTGGGAGGCTGAGTCAGGAGAATTGCTTGAACCTGAGAATGGAGGTTGCAGTGAGCCAAGATTGCACTCCAGCCTGGGCAACAAGAGTGACACTGTCTCAAAAAAAAAAAAAAAAAAAAGCAAAGCAAAGTTGTGCAGGAGGGGTGTAGACATCGGAAAGACTGGCTCACCAAATAAAAATACCATTGGCATTTTAAAAAACAAGTCAAAGATTACCAAGATTGCAGTTCATCTGTTCAGAGGGGGAAGAAGCACAGTTTTCTCACATGACGACGATCATCTGTGTGAGCACTGTCACGTGTTTGCCAATATCAGCATTGGAAAAGTCAGGGATAAAATTGGTTTTTGCTGTGGAGTTTGTAATTTACAGAAAGAACTCACCAGGTTTTCTCCGTTTTGTGGACTAATACTACTTAGAAGGGCTTTTTTTTTTTTTTTTTTGAGACAAAATCTCACTCTGTTGCCCAGGCTGGAGCGCAGTATCATGATCTTGGATCACTGCAACCTCCACCTCCTCAGCTTCCCAAGTAGCTGGATTACAGCTGTGTGCCACCTTGAGAAGGGCTGTATTTGTTATTTGCTTTTTTGTTTTTTATCATTTATTAATTTATCTTCAATGTCTTTGAATCTTTTATCCCTGGGTGCAAAATGTTTTACCTTGTCTATTTCTTTGAGTTTGGGGCATGATGTATGGGTATGATAATAAGAATCAGATGGCAGGCCGGGCTCGGTGGCTCGTGCCTGTAATCCTAGCACTTTGCGAGGCTGAGGTGGGTTAATCACTTGAGCTCAGGAGTTCGAGACCAGCAACATGGCAAAACCCCATCTCTACAAAAAATACAAAAACTAGCTGGGAGTAATGGTGCATGCCTGTAGTCCCAGCTACTCGGGAGGCTGAGGTGGGAGGATTGCTTGAACCCAGGAGGTTGAGGCTACAGTGAGCCGAGATGCGCCACTGCACTCCAGCCTGGGTGACAGTGAGACCCTGATTCAAAAGAAAAAAGAAAAAGAAAAAAATGGCAGAATGGCAGCTGGGCCAGGTGTCAGTCTGTTTTCTCGTTGCCATGCCTCTCAAGGCACAAATCTGACCGTATACATTTGTTTCAGCAGTTTTCTGATTTTGTTACTTTGATTTTTAAAAAACTTGGCCAGGTTTATGTACAGAAATGTATGTAATAAGGTGTTGATTGATAAAGTCCTCCTGGTTGTATGGTTCTTAAAATTAGAGCATGTGATAGAAAAGCTTGAGAGATAACTCTGTTAGGAGACTTTATAAAGCCTCCAGGCCAGAACTGTGTGAGTATATATGAAAAAATGTTTATATTAGAGATCAGGAACCTAGAACCATCCAATTCACCTCTGCTGGATTGTGCCTATATGATGTGTAACATGGAGGTGGGGGTACCCTCTTTGGAGAATCTTCGTTTGTAGTGTTCCTAGGCAAGCAGAGGTTGAAGTCTTTTTATAACCTTAAAGGCCAGAATTCCACAAGCCGTAGAGCAGGTCCAGTCCAGTTTCCGGGAGGACCGGGGAGGCCTCATTCCCACTTTTGGAGTGCAGTCCTTATTTCTCACTCTCAGACTTGTCATGCCTAATTAAGTGAAATTCCTCTTTAAATGTGACATTTCTGGCACAGCCATGGTTATAAATTTGATTTACCTAATTATATCCTGTCAAGAAGGAGGACAGATTCTTACAGATCCTGTTTACAGAACTAATGACTGTAAAAGAAAAGGGTCTCAGCAAAGGTACTTTGAAGAGTTTTTAGCAATTATTCCAAGCAGTTTTGTAGATAAGGCCAATTACATACGTTGTTTTCAATAGAATGATTATTTCAACATTTCCTTGATAATTCATTATTTCATATCTATGTCAGGAGGTTTTTATAGTCCCCCTCCTACCCTCAGCCCCAGAATTCGGAAGAGTTAGTTGGAAGAAGGTACCATTTTAGGAATATTTTATTCTAGTTTATTGATTACAGCCTCCTAAATTGAGGATTAGAGACAGATTAAAGAAAAAAGGAAGACCTTTAGAGAATTAGAACATTAACAATGAAATCAGTTTCATCCAGTCCTAGGGAGTGATTCCTATTCCTCTGATGCTGGGTTAGTTAGCCCGCTCTCAAAGTTATCTCCTGGACCAGGGACTCTTAGAGCCCACCTTGGCCTCTGGCAGTGTCTGGTCATGAAGAGGATGTTAGCTTGGCAGCCTGTGTGCATTTGTCTATTCTAGCTTGAAGCACAGGCCTTCAACCAAGTATAAGGGTAAAAATCAGACCTGTTGATTAGACTAAATGATTCTGGTTAATTATAATAATCAACAATATCACAATGGAAGACAGTGGAGTCCTCTATTAAGATATAATGCATGATTAATTTTTCAGATTAAAAACATGTTAGGCTGGTGTGGTAGCTCACACCTGTAATCCCAAAACTCTGGGAGGCTGAGGCAGGTAGATCACTTGAGGTTAGGAGTTTGAGACCAGTCTGGTCAACATGGTAAAACCCTGTTTCTGCTAAAAATACAAAAATTAGCTGAGTGTGGTAGGCACCTGTAATCCTATCTACTTGGGAGGCTGAGGCAAGAGAATCACTCAAACCTGGAAGGTGGAGGTTGCAGTGAGCCAAGATTGTGCCATTTCACTCCAGCCTGGGTGACAGAGCAAGACTCCATCTCAACAACAAAAAAAACATGTTATAGGCAGCAAGCGCATTGGGCCATCTTCAGGGTCTTTTAATCCCATGAAGCGTTAACTAATTGTTAAGGGTATTTTAAATCTAGAGACAAAATCTTTTTAAGGAAATGTCTTTGTTGATACTTATTATGCCAGCCTCTGTGCATTGAAATAGGTTTTTTTGGTCCATCTTAGAAAGTGCACAAGAACATATGCATTATACGTATTATATGTTTACATATGTATAAAATTAACCTAGGGAGGTTGAGTTTCTCTTTTTATTTGCCAACTTTCTTATGCTACCAACTTCATAGGGCAGCTATCACTCTAGTGTTTGGCTGTTATAAATATGAAGAATACATAGGCTGGGCGCTGTGGCTCACACCTGTAATCCCAGAACTTTGGGAGGCCGAGGCGGGTGAATCACTTGAGGTCAGGAGTTTAAGACCAGCCTGATCAACATGGTGAAACCCCATCTCTACTAAAAATATAAAAATTAGCCAGGTGTGGTGGGGAGGTGCCTTGATCCCAGTTACTTGGGCGGCTGAGGCAGGGGAATCACTTGTACCTGGGAGGGGGAGGTTGCAGTGAGCTGAGATCTCACCACTGTACTCCAACCTGGATGACAGAGCAAGGCTTTGTCTTAAAAAACAAACAAAAAACAAAAGGAAACTACAAAACCCAATCATTGTAAGCATCCCTCCTTTTATAAAGCAAGGAAGCAAATCTTTGGTGTTGCCCAGCAACTCCAAGAGCATTTGCATTTGCACCTTGATAGTTTTTTCCTTCTGAATCAGGGACCTAGGGACCTGGTTCTGAGAAAGCTGATGGAATGGGCACACTAATAAACACAGGAGCGAGTGATAATAATGATGAAGAATTCTGGGGTTTTTTGTTCAAGAAGTAGACTTTGTTTAAAAATATTAAGAACATGACCAAGAAAAAAAAAGCAACAAAAAATTAGTAGGCCTTTGAAGGAAAGGAGAGTATTTTGCTAGAATGTTCTTTGACCCAGGGATTATTCTCCATTCCTGAGGGCACAATTTTTTTCTCCATCTCTCTCTCCTTTGGAGTAATTTGAGTTCATAATGGCAGGAAACCAACCAAACAAAAAATTCTATCAACATTTGGAAGACAAGTTATAAGTCACTAGGCGCTGGCACATACAATTAAACCGATGTGTCCTAACTCAGAGGCAAAGAGGCAAGTGTCCCAAATGCCTGTAACTCCCAGGATTCTTTAGACAAACAAACAAAACATTCCAAAGCTGAAGAAGCAACCAGATTCCAGATTCCTTGTCCTCTGCTGTTCGACAGAGGCCCTTCCCATTTGTTTGTCCCTTGGTGGAGAAGCAGACATCAGATCATGTAATCAAATCCATCTTCCTAATGATACAGCCACTAAATGAAGGGCGTAAAAGAAGGTCATGTCCGAAACAGAGCCAGCCCCGGGTCACGCAGTAGACATAGAGTTAGCAAGAGGGCGAGCAAGATCTGCCCTAGGAGCTGAGAAGGATGTGCCTGGGAGCATGGTTGGAGTGAGGCGGTTGAGTGGGCCCGCAGAGTGGAAGGAAGGCGCAAGCAAAGTGGGGGGACTTGCAGAGTGTTGCACAAGTCCAGGCTTCAGCAGGATCAGCCTCTACATAATAAACACCACATGGATTTATAGAGAAAATAGAACGTTTTCTGTTGCTAGTCTGTTCATGGTAGAAAACCAGCATTGTCTCATGCAGTTAGCGTCTGAGAGTTGTCCGTACCTCCAGATGTTGCAGTGCAGGAGTCAGGGGTAACCTTGTTTTGAGCTTGAGGCCAGGAGTCTGAGACTGGCCTGGGCAACGTGGTGAGACCCCGAGCTCTACAAAAAATTAAAAAATCAGCTGAGTGTGTTAGCGTGTGTTGTAGTTCCAGCCACTCAGGAGGCTGAGGTGGGAGCATTGCTTGAACCCAGGAGGCAGAGGCTGCAGTGAGCTGAGATTGTGCCACTGCACTGCAGCCTGGGTGACAGAGGAAGATCCTATCTAAACAAACAAACAAACAAAAACCATTGTTTTGGGAGGAAGTTAGTAAGTTATAGGAAACCGCTGAAAGTTTTATCTATTTGTGGAGCTAGAGCTAGACAGAGTGGCTTTGGATTTGTCTGTTTATCCAGGGTGCAGTGTTTTCGCTTTTGTTTTTCTTTTCTTGGCTGGGTGATGTTTTATATCTGCCTAATGATCACTGCAGCAGGGGAAAGTGTCATTTTAGTTTTTTCAAGTTTGATAATAATGCTAATAACGATGACAGCTATTCCTTGTCAGAGAATATCTGGGTGCCAGGTCCTGCTTAAGGTGTTTTAATATACAGGGTGTCCATAAAATCCCTGTACAGTATGAATTTATTATTTCTTCATAAGAGATAATGAATTTGAAAAATGCTACAGAGGGGGAATCCTCTCAAGGAATATTTAACGTTCATATATTTATGACCATTGTTTTAGTTATAAAACAAAACATGCCCAAAGCCATCTCATGGCTGAGGAATGAAAGTGATAATTCATGAATCCTTAATCATTTTATTGAAACATTGAATACATTTCCTTTGTTTTCATAAGTTGCCTAACTTAAATAGAAATTAATGTATTAAAAACTAACACTGCAAAACTATTTTATGAACACCCTTTAAATTCTTATAGCCTTTGTTATTATCCCCCATTTTAGAGAGGAGGAAACTGAGTCTGAGGGAGGCAGTCACCTGCCCAAGGTCACACAGCTAAGAGGTGGCAGAAGCAAGATTGAAGGGCAGTGCATCAGGAGCCGCCCAGTTCAGGAAGAAGGAGGGGGCTGGGGCATCAGGCTACAGAAGAAGCACATGGGGATGGCAGTGCCAGGCAAGAGCGCAGAGCAAGTCTTTGGAGCCCCTGGGTGGGACTGGGACAGTGGGGGTTGGTGGGGGGTAGTCCAGGGCCACTAGCTTCAGCTCAGCTTCCTTGTGCTGCCTAAAGAAGAGGGACCACCAGCTGGGAGCAGTGTCTCACGCCTGTAATCCCAGCACTTTGGGAGGCTGAGGTGGGAGGATCACTTGAGGTCAGGAATTGGAGACCAGCCTGGCCAACATGGTCTCAAACCATGGTGGTCTACTAAAAATGCAAAAAAATTAGCCAGGCATGGTGGCGCGGGCCTGTAGTCCCCAGGTACTCGGGAGGCTGAGGCAGGATAATCGCTTGAACCAGGGAGGCAGAGGTTGCCGTGAGCTGAGATGATGCCGCTGCACTCCAGCCTTGGCAACAGAGTGAGACTTAGAGTCAGAAGAAGAAGAGTGACCACTTAGAGTCAGGGTGGACTTCTCCACAGATGTGGGAGCTGGGGCTGGGTGCCCCCCAGTGGGAAGATGCCCTACAAAGAGAGGATTCCCATGTTAGAACTGAGGGCTCAGGCTTGACTTGAAGTTCAGGGACTGAAGATAAGAGCTTTGTGGCCAAGAGGACAGGCAGCCTGGTCCTTCCTTCATCCGACAGTTGAAGCTTTTTCTGAGCCAGCCCCATGCTGGGTGCTATGCATAGGGACACGGGAGCGGGCAGAGGCAGGCCCCTGCCACTGTGACCTGGGAGGCTGGCAGATGCTGAAACTTCCTTGATAGAGGGAAGTAGGAGGTGGAGGCTGGGGAAGATCATCTGGGTCGAGTACGGAGGGGCCACAGCCCTCCCCAGTCATGAGCAACGCTCCAGGCCTGCTGGGGGCTGCATCTGCATGTGTGTTGGGGGAGGCTGGTAAGATGCCCCTCTGGGGGAGTGTAGTGGCAGAGGAGGAGGCCTTAGAAACCAAGGCGAGAATGTGAAGGGCCTTGCAAGCTGGGGAAAGGGGATATGGACTCTGTCATGGAAAAGAGGAGGATCGTGGAGGCTGCCAGACTGGGCTGTGACAAGGTCAGAGCCCTGCAGCTTCAGCCGTGCTGGGGCTAGGTGGGGGAGAGGCTGAGGCTGGGAGTCTAGGGGGAGGCCAGGCGGTTGTTGCATTTGCATGGGTGGAGGCCAGTGGGCAGCTTGCTGGCCAAGAGGGCTTGGCTGGTTCCTGAGGAAGGGCCTGAATCTGCTGGAGCGCCGTCCTTCAGTCAGTCAGCAAACCCTATGAAATACCCCGGGACATGGAAGTCACTGATCATGTGGAACATATTTCTCTTGTTAGTGATTGACTTCAGGGAGAAAGAACTTGCTTTCCTTCATTCGGTCTGTATCTATTGATGGAATCCCCTCTGTGCTGAGCCCCTGCCAGGCACTGGGGTGATGGTAGGGGATGAGCCCAAGGGAGTTCCTTTGAAGGAACACAGTGACCAGATATGGACAAATAAGTGCAGAGACTTCTGGGAAGCCAGTGTCTTTGTTGCCTGAGAGGTGGGCTGCAGGGAGCCTGACCTGGTCTGGGGGGTCAGGGCAGGCTGCTCTGATGAAAGGACTTTTACGTTGAGAATGGGAGTTGGGTTTTACTGGGTGTTAGCTGAGGGACAGGTGTGCCTGGTAGAGGGGAACAGCTTGGATAAAGGATTGGAGGTGGGGAAAGGGCTCAGTGCCAGAGGAGCTAGTGCAAGGCCACTGTGACTGGGTTTCAGGACAGGGGGAGAAGGGGCTGTGGGGTTTAAAACAGGAAGTGTGAGTCCTGGGGGATCCTTAGGGGTTAGGTGATGGGGGGCCTAAACAAATTCCCCAGCCCTAGAGGAAATGAGGATGGGATGAAGTGAAGAGGATGCTGGCCTCAGGCGGAGTTGGTCCAGATGACTCTTAAGGTCCTTCCATTGTAGAGACAGGGTGTAGCAGCCTGGGATAGGATCCTGAAATGTGACACCCAGAAATGTGCAGATAGAACAGGGGTGATCAGAACTGGATCAGCCCAGCTTCTCTTGGCACAGCTATTGTGGAAGGCCAGACCCCGGCCCTTGATCCTGAGACTGGGACCCATCCGTGCCCTGAGGATTCCCCCGTCTAGCAGGGGAGACAGAAGTGTGGGCGGCCTCGAGGGTCCAGTGGGGTTAACTCTGTGGTGAGGAATGTGCTCTGGAAGCCTGTGGGGTGAGCAGCACGCTTAGGGGAGACTCCACAGAGCCCCACTCACCGATGAATCTGGAAGGATTAGCTGACATTTACTGGGCAGAAGAGCTGGGGAGGTCCTAGTGCTGAGGATGCAGACATAGCAGAGGTGTGGGAAGACGCATCAGACGTGGCTGGCAGGGAAGAATCAGTCTAATCCGTCTCTGACCAGGGTGTAGGGTGCGTACGAGCAGGGAGGGGACACTGGACCACCTAGTGAAGGCCTTGAATGACATCTAAGGAATCTGGACTTTGTCAATGTTTATAATGGCAGCCAATGGGCTCATTGGTGGCAGGGAGTGTTTCTTACTCAACCCTGTGTCCCTAAGTCCAGCACTAGGCCTGGCCATAGGGGCCTTAGTTTCTTTAATGAGTTCATTGATGGACTGATGGCAAACCCAGTCAGTGAGAGGGGCTGGAGCTTTGGAAGGAAGGAGTGGACACCCTTTTGGTCAAATCTGGATATTCCCCCTCTACTTTTGCTCCTCAACAAATTAGGCAAACAAGGTTCAGGCCCAGGTGACATTTCATTGCCCACCTGCTTGGCACAGAGATTTGCCTGAACAGATGCTTCAAGACACGCCCAGGGAGATGGTGCAAAGGCATGAGTGTGCAAAGCAGGGAAGGCTACTATTAGTGCATGCCAGGCTGCTGAGCTCCGTTTGTGGACATCCTCGCTCAGTCCACAGCTGGGCTGTTGGGCAGGTACAGGGTCATCAGACCTCCAGTCATTGCCACAATGTCACCTTCCCCATGAAGCCCTACCCCCATTTAAAACTGCACCCCTCCTTCTGGCACTCATGGTCACCCTCATCTTGTTCTGTTTTCCCACGGCACTTACTACCTTCTACATGTGATTTCCTTTTTATTTCATGCTTGTTGCTTGTTTCATCCAGGCAGTAGCTTTTGTCTGTTTTGTTTATGATATATTCCAAATACCTAGCACAGTGCCTGGGGCATGGGTACCCAATGTAATGAATGTGGATGAATGAGTAATGATAACTGGCGAACGTTAATTCAGTGCTGACTTTGTACCAACACTAGGCTAAGCCCTTTAGATGTATTATCTGATGTTATCTTCACAAAGCCCTATGAGGTAGGGACTGTATCTTTATGCCCATTTTACAGATGAGGAAACTGATGCACAGTGTTTTCTCCAAGGTCACCCACTGGTAAATAGCCAGGATGAGAATCTAGGAGTGGCAGGGGACAGAAGGAGCTCCCAGGGAGGACACAGAGGGGCTGAGCAAGGGCCCTGCTGTTTTATATTCTCTCATTTACTGGGGTGACCACATAGCTATCACGGACATGTGCCTGACATGGAGCAGGGGCAGGAAATAAGTGTCTGGGGCCAGTTAGAGGGAGATTCTCCTTCTTAGGGAAGGAGGCTGGGTGGGCAGGGAAGGTCCCGACAAAGCTGTGCATCTGCGTTCTTTGCAATGTGTGGTCTGCAGCCTGCAATGTGGGGTTTTTGAAAGAGAGGACCAGGCCTGCACTGAGTTTCTTCGAGGGCTCTGGTGGCGGGCTGGAGACAGCAAGGACCTCTGGGAAGTGGGAGTCTCTGGTCACACTGGCGGTAGAGGCCAGAGATGGAAGGAGGAGCCATGGCCTTTGAAGTCCCCAGCTCTTGCCTGGGCTCATTCTTGGTCCCTGGGGAGTTTGGGGCAGGGTAGGGACCAAGAGGCTTAGGGGCTAGAGTAAGGACTTGGGGACTGAAGCAGTTATGGGGTGTGTGTCAGAGACCTCCACCTCACTGGGCTGCCCATTGCAGAATCCACACAGGTGACAGACCCTACAAGTGCCCACATCCTGGCTGCGAGAAGGCTTTCACTCAGCTCTCCAACCTGCAGGTGAGTGCCCGCCTGCCTCCCCACCCCCCAGGTGCTGTGCTGCCTCCCCCCACCCCTGCAAGGGAGTGCGGGGAAGGGGGTGGGGGTGGGGGAACCCCTGTTCCTCTCCTGACCCCCTGCTGTGCCCCACAGTCTCACCAGCGCCAGCACAACAAGGACAAGCCCTACAAGTGTCCCAACTGCTACCGGGCCTACTCGGACTCCGCCTCCCTGCAGATCCACCTCTCGGCCCACGCCATCAAGCACGCCAAGGCCTACTGCTGCAGCATGTGTGGGCGGGCCTACACCTCGGTGAGTGCCAGTCGTTTGGCCTGTGCCCTGCCCTGGTGGAGCCGCTTCGTCTTCCAGGCCTCAGCTGCCTCCCCCTCTTCAGATCTGTGCTGACTCTTCCCATTTTCCAAAGAAACTGAGGTCTAGAGAGGGGAAGTGACTCCCTGAGATCACAGGGAAAGGCAGAGCCAGCTACTTCCCACTTCTGGTTCAGCTACCCCAGGCTGAGCCCCTAGCCTCCTGCTCACCTTTAGCCTGGGTCTTCCAGGCTCTGGAGTACTCACAGCAGTGGCAGGAAGCTTTTCACCTGCTCTTAAGAGCAGGGAGAGTGAAGGGCCTTCCTGCCACCCAGGAAGCTGCAATCCCCATCATGGCCACAAGGTGGCACAGTGACGTGGCCCAGAGCCTCCCTCATCTCAGGAAAGGCATGAGCACCCCAGAAAGCTCATAGCATTCAGCCCCCATCCCTGGGTGGGAATTTCCCCAAACGAGGGCCTTTTGGCACCCAGAAATAGCATTCACTCCCAGGCAAGTCGCTTGAGTGTGTGCTCTGGTTGATCTAACATTCTAGTTAACAGACCCCGTATCCCCAACATAGAGGTCACTGAGCCTCAGTTTCCTCATCTGTCAAATGGATGAAGTCACAGGGCTGTTGGCTGGCAGAGTGGCACCAAATCAACCTGAGCTGGTACCATTGTGTGTTCACTCAGTGTTTACTAAACACTTCTGCTTGGCACTCGGGCATCAGGATGAGCCAGACAGATCTGTGGGGTTTTTTTGCCCCCCCCGGGGAAGTGAAGAACTACTGTTGGAGACAAGTGTTCAACAAGTACATGTATAACTTTCTGATGACAAATTGTGTAACTGCTGTAAAGCACAGCATCTCGGTCCTAGTCCAGATGGACATTTGGGCAGGACCTTTCCTTTGCGGGTGCTGACCTGTGTGTGGCAGGGCTCTGAGCAGCATTCCAGGCCTCCACCCACTAGATGCCAGGAGCAACCCCTCCTCAAGTGGTGACAGCCAAAAATGTCTCCAGGGAGGCCACAGAGGGGCTGAGCTGCAGGGCCATGCTGTCCTGCATTCCAGAGTCCTGCATTCTGGGGGACAGCGTGGCCCTTGCTCAGCCCCTCTGTGTCCTCTCTGGGAGCTCCTTCTGTCCCTGCCACTCCTGGGTTCTCATCCTGGCTCTTTGTCCCTAGAGGGCAAAATCAACTCAATTGAAAACCACTGTGATAAAGAAAAGTATGTTTTGAAAGACAGCAGGGAGGACAGAATGGAGCTAGGAAGGGGGATGGGTCCCGATTGACCACCTAGGGGAGCACCACTTAGATGAAGCCTTGAAGGATAATTGGATGAGGAAGAGAAAGGGGAAAGAAGCATCCAGGCAGGGAACACTGAGTGCAGACCCCCTGAGGTGGAACAAACTTGCATGTTACAAGAACTCAAAGGAAATTAGGTCATTTGGGGCCTTGGGGCTCTGTTAGGAAAATATGGATATTTTTTCAGGTGGAATGGGAAGCCACAGGGAGGGGATTGTCAGGGAGGGTTTTTTTTTCTGTATTTTAGAGACGGGACCTTGCTATGTTGCCCAGGCTGGAATCAAATCCTGGGCTCAAGGGATCCTCCTTGAGTAGCTGGGGCTACAGGTGTGTGCCACAGTGCCTGGCAGGGAAGGTATTTTGCAAGGTCACTCTGGCTGGAGGGGTTCATGGATCATAGGTGGGGTTGTCGGAGGTACTTGTCAGGTGCTGGCCAGGGCTGCGACTTGCTAAGTGCTGAGTCTGTAACATGTATTCTTCCCTGGAGTCCAAAGGGCAGAGGAGGGTCAAGAGGCTAAGAGGACAGAATCTGCAGAGAAGAGGGTTCCAAAGGGGTGAGTGGGAGCCCTGCTTGGCTAGCTGATCTCCAGTCAATCCCTGCCTCTCTCCAAGGCTCAAGTTTTCCGTAACCTCCTCCCACACCATCAACCAATCCTGCCTCATCCATACTCCTATTTTTTGAAGTAGAATCCAGACATCATACTATTTCTAAAAATTTCACTTTATGTCTCTAATGATAAAGACTCCTTTTTGAGCATATCCACAATACCTTTGGAATACCTATAAGTAATTAACCGAAGTCCTTATCATCAAATACCTATTCAGCATTGACATTCCCATTTGTCTCATGAATACCATGATTTTGTGTATTAACATCCTTTTTTATTTTTATTGAGACAGAGTCTCCCTCTGTCACCCAGGCTGGAGTGCAGTGGCACAGACTCAGCTCACTGAAACATCCGCCGCCCAAGTTCAAGCGATTCTCCTGCCTCAGCCTCCTGAGTAGCTAGGAATACAGGCACGCACCACCACGCCTGGCTAATGTTTTTGTATTTTTAGTAGAGACAGGGTTTCACCATGTTGGCCCAGGCTGGTCTTGAACTCCTGAGCTCCGACAATCTGCCTGCCTCGGCCTCCCAAAGTGCTGGGATTATAGGCGTGAACCACTGCACCCTGCCTCCATTTTTCTTTTGAGATCAAGATCCAAATAAGATTCCTACGTCGTAGTGGCTCAGTATATCTTTTAATCTCTAGATCCCCTTACCCCCACTTTTTTTTCTTTGCTATTTATTCACTGAAGAATAGTTACCTAGCTAGAAATTTGTGGATTGCTTCCCTCTGGTATTGAATAGCATGTCACTGCCACATTTGAGGGCTTCCTCTGCTGGGCTCTGAGCATATTGAGGTCTAAAGTCGAGTGGCAGGTGTGAGTGTACCACCTCTGCTCCTGGGAAAGGCCATTGGAAGGATGTGGCTTAGTGGGAGGGCTTCTGGGCCTGCAGTGAGCCCTGGGTCGCAGCCTCACCTACCCAGTCCTAGTGCCTCGGGTCAGATCCAGCAGACCCAGTGGAGGACATGATAGTACCGACCTGTAGTCCCAGCTACCTGGAGGGCTGAGGTGGGAGGACTGCTTGAGCCCAGGAGGTTGAGGCTGCAGTGAGCTGTGATTGTGCCACAGCATTCCAGCCTGAGTGACACAGTGAGACCTTAAAAAAAGAAAGTAAAAGGGCAGAAAGGAAATGTAGAGACTGGGGCAGGAGCGGACCCTTCAACCCTCACTCCATGCCAAGGGCTTGATCTCTGTGACCATAGCAACCTGTTGAGGTTGTTCCTCCCCCATGCCTGCTTACAGAGGAGGAAACTGAGGCTCAGAGAGACAAGATGACTTGTCCAAGTTCTCACCGTTAAAAAAACCGGCAGAACTAGATTCAGACCCAAGCCTACTGCTTCACTGTCACTGGGATCAACAGCCAGATGCAGGAACTGTGCTCCACCTGGCAGGCAGGGCTAAGGTTCAGCCAGTATACCCAGCTACAGCCAGCTGGTTATAGGAGGTTACGGAAAACTTGAGCCTTGGAGAGAGGCAGGGACTGAGTGGAGATCTGCTAGCCAAGCGGGGGGCTCCCACTCACCCCTTTGGAGCCCTTTTTCTGCCCTGCAGATTCTTTCATCTTAACCTCTTAGCCAGGTGGCAAGGGGCTGAGGGCCTGGCCCTGGGGGAGCCACAGGTGGGCACTGCGGAGGGGGCAAGCTCTCCAGCCAGCACTCACCCCAGGCAGCAGTGCAGTGTCTCTAGAACCAAGGCCCTGTGCGCATCTGGCTCTGCGAAGCTGTGGCTGTCCTCCACTCTCTGGACTGTCTACCAAGAGCCCTCCAGTGGCTGCTGGTGGGGAACTGCAGCCTCTTCTCCCTCCCTTGCCGGTGGTTCCCTATTCTGAATCTCACCTCTGCCCACAGGAGACCTACCTGATGAAGCACATGTCCAAACACACGGTGGTGGAGCACCTGGTGAGCCATCACTCACCCCAGAGGACGGAGTCCCCCCGGCATCCCGGTGCGAATCTCTCTCATCTGAGCCCACTGGAGGCGCCGCCCCACCCGGCCCACTGGCAGACACAGACCCAGGCAGCACCAGGCCCCGACTCCCTCTGGGGGCCCTCCAGGAACCACCAAGCTCTCTCACGACCTTCCCAACCTTCCAGAAAGCTTGGTCCGCAGAAGCCCTGCCTGGTCCAGTCCGGGGGCGGCCAGGCCAACTGCAAGGTTCTGGGCTGTTTTGGTGGCATCCAAAGACGATCTCAGAGCACTTTGAACCTCTCTGTTGAGTTTTCTTTTGTTCCCCACCCTTCACTTGCTTCACTGTTTTCCTTTTTTTTTGTTTGTTTGTTTTTTAAGTTTGTTTTGGAAATAACAGAAAAGATATTTATTGGCCAGGAAGTTGGTGCTGCTAAGACCGAGAAATTTAAAGAATCGGACAGATGGACACAGAGAACCAGAGGGCAATGTGGGACCTTCTCTTGCCATGGCCTCAGGTCTTGAGGGGAAGGCTCAGGCCTGGGTTTCTGGACTGTAAAGGGGACCCCCAGGTGGGAGGGGCAGGAAGCAGCCGGAGTGAGCCCTTTGCCCCTGAGCGCCAGGCTCACACCTCTTGAGCTGTGCCCTGGGCATCACTGAGCAGAGGGGTGCGGCAGCTTCAGGAGGCAGAAATGAGAGGGGAAGGAGATCCACAGGACCAAAGGGTGCAGTGATGGGCTGGGGTGGTGGGTGGGCCCAGGGAAATGGGGTGGGGATGGGCTGGGTAAGACCTGGCCCTCCTCTGCTGCCCTGAAGACCATCCCAGTCTACCTCGGTGCTGGCCAGGAAACCTTTTGGCTACCCTCTCCCACCATCCCAGACTGTGGGCAGGGGGATGGAGAGGGAGTGGGCCTGGGGCTGGGACCTCCCTCCAGAATTTCCTCCAGATGGGGGCAGTGCCCAGGGAGGGGTTATTTGTCTTCCCTGCCATGGAGTAGGAATCCCCAGCCCAGGCCCTAGGCCTCTCAGCAGGGAAGGGATCCTCGGGGAGGTGGGTCCCAGGAGCAGACCCTACACCCAGCCCCCACAGACACACCCCAATCTGAAAGCCATGCGTGTCCGTGTATATAGGAACCATGTACAGAGCCCGGAGAAGCCCCCACATCCCCCCCCGGGAAAAAAAAAGAAAACTAGACAGAAACTCATCTATATATTCTGTATCTGGAGTTCCGTTTTGAATATTAACTGTGTTATTTTTATACACTTTTTAAGCCTTAACTCGCCATTGATTTACCAGTTTAACGTTTCCTGGGGTTTCTTTTCCCATGGGGTCCTCTGCCCCCACCCCCAGCCCTTTGTTTGACTTGCGTCGTCTGATACTCAGTATTGTAGCTTTTTGTCCGCATGTTACTCCCTGTAAATACGCTGTTATACATACTGTTAACACCCCTTTGCTTTTCTATGGGACCTCCAGGCCACCATATTTAGAACTAGTTACCTTATTAAAAAGAAAAAACAGTCTGTTGGCTTCTCAGTCTGCATCTCGGAGGCAGGGGAGGTGAGGGCAGGTGCCCCCTCAGACACTTCAGGAAGGAAGTTTGCATTCTATTTAAAAAAGGGGGTGGGGAGCAAATGAAAATCAAATGTGGGGGGGGAAAACACTAAAGAGGGCAAGAAACAAAGGAATTACAAACCCTCTGCTCTTTGTATTTCTCTGTTGTGAAGAATAAACTGTACCTGCACCCGGGTGGCGGTGGTGTTTGGCGTGCTCTGTGCGAGGGCGGGGCTGGGGGGGCACCTTTCCACTGCTCCTCTCCCCCCTCCCCCGCCCCCCAGACTTGGAAGGAAGTGGCCTCTCACTGTGGGCTGACCTCACTCCAGGTGCTGAACTGAGTGCTCTATGCTGATTGCCTCACAACTCCCTAAGAAGTGGGCAGCAAACCAAGAGAGGCCGTTCACCATGGATCATGCTGCACTGTAGTGTCAGCGACACAGATCGGCCCAGCATTGCCTAGTTCTGGAGCCCTTTTGGATGTCTCACTTCCACTGCTCCCTGAGGGCACCCACCTGTCTGGGGGGTCCATCATGAGTGCCTGATTTGTGGAAGTGATTCTAGTGATTGGAGGGGGAGTTCAAGACGTCCCTGTCATACATTTTTTGCCCCCGCGGAGGTCAATGTTTTGATTGCCTAGGAAGGAAATTTAGTAATTCCTGAAAAATTTATCAAGGCTGGCCCTGTGAAAGGACTGTGAGGAAGACACAAGTGACTATCATCGAGAACTCATTTCCCATAGTTCTCACAGTCCTTGTGTGTCAAGACTTGGCTGCAACTGATAGAAAGTCTAATCCAAACAAGGATGTATTGGCTTACATAACAGGACAGTGGTCAGGCCAGCTTCAGGGCTCAAAGGATGTGTCTTCAGCTCTCCACTCCGTTCTTAGCTTCAGCCTGAGGCTCCTGTGGGAGCCTCAGTAATCAGCTCTAGTCTCACAGTCCCCAGGGTTCCAGCAATCAAGCCTCTGTCTCTCTGACAAAAGCCTCAGTGTCTTCATCCATTTTATGCTGCTACAATAGGATATCACAAACTGGGTAATTTATAATGAACAGAAATTTAGTTTTGTTCATGATAAATTCCAGTCTCATAGTTCTGGAGGTTGGGAAGTCCAAGAGCATGGTGCCTGCATCTGGTGAGGGCCTTCATGCCATGTCATCTCATGCCAGAAGGTAGAAGAGCAAGAGAGGGTGAGGCCAGGCTTGGTGGCTCATGCTTGTAATCTCAGCACTTTGGGAGGCCAACGCAGGAGGATCACTTGAGCTCAGCAGTTTGAGACCAGCCTGGGCAACACAGGGAGACCTCATCTCTACAAAAAAAGAAAAAGAAAATTAGCCAGGTGTGGGGGTGCATGTGCCTGTAGTCCCAGATACTTGGGAGGCTGAGGTGAGAGATTGTTTGAGACGGGGAGGTCAGGGCTGTGGTGAGCCATGATTGCACCGTTTGCACTCCAGACTGGGAGACAGAACAAGACTCTATCTCAAAACAAAAAAACAAAAGGTGAGAGTGAGAAAAATGGAACTTGAAGCCTCATGGCCTTTTTTTTTTTTTTGAGACGGAGCTTCGATCTTGTGGCCAGGCTAGAGTGCAATGGCGCGATCTTGGCTCGCCACAACCTCTGCCTCCCAGGTTCAAGTGATTCTCCTGCCTCAGTCTTCTGAGTAGCTGGGATTGCAGGCATGCACCACCACACCCGCCTAATTTTGTATTTTTAGTAGAGACAGGGTTTCTCCATGTTGGCCAGGCTGGTCTCAAACTCCTGACCTCAGGTGATCCACCTGCCTCGGCCTCCTAAAGTGCTGGGATTACAGGTGTGAGCCACTGCACCCGGCCCCTCATGGCTTTTTATAATCAGCATTAATCCATTCATGAGGGTGGAGCCCCCAGGACCTAACACCTCCCACTAGGCTCCAACTCCCAACACTGTTGCATTGGGGGTTGTTTCCAACACATTTTTTGTGGGGGGGGGCATATTCAAACCATAGCACCCAGTAAAAGTCTAATTAGGTCTTCCTGGTTCTAACTGGATCATGTTATGTGCTTGTTTGGCTTGGGCCTAGGGTGCATGCTCTAATCCTGGAGCAGAGGGTGAAGCACTCACCTTCTCACCTTCTGAAGTACAAGAGGTTCCCTAATAGGAAACCAGAGTATGTTACTATCAGAAGGGGAAATGGATGTGGGGTAGCCAAGAACCAGCATGTTTTCAGTAATCTCAGGGGCCTCATCTCTTTCTCTGAAATTGACCTCCCCACAGCCTGCCTTGCCATGAAGCAATGGGCTCTGGCAGCCATGTTTGTGTCACATGACCCCACTGCAGCCACAGCTGATTGGCCAGGGGTGGACACCTGACTCAGTGACTCAGTATGTAGGTGCAGCCAGTGGTGTGTAATGGCTGTTCTGATTCACGTGAGCAAGTTGTGCACACTTCTTCCAAGCTCTGCATTCAGTGAGCCATGGTGGGATTTACACTATGGATATTGATTGGCAAATACTATAAATCAGGGCTTTCTTTCCCCCGTGGTCAACTGCTAGACATATACCAGACCACCACCGGATGGAGCTGATTCTCCAGTACGATTCCCTATTCCATGAATTAGGAACAAGTGAGGAGATAGTGGGCACTGAACTGGAAAACCCTGTAGACTGTGGTTTGGGGTGACTGTTGAGCTGGGTACAAGCAGAAGAACAGAGCGGGCAAGAGAAGAGCAGAAATGGACCGAGGAGAACAAGAGCTACGGGTAACCTCTGCTCCTGCCAGTCTTCATCCTCTGGCTATGTTTACTTTCCTGTTTGTTCTCACTTCAATGAATTTAAGTTGATAGTGGTATGACATTGGGTTCGTTACTAAATGTGTGCCTGGTTTCCTCATCTGTAAAATGAGATAACTAATGGTAACCAACTCACAGGGTAGGTGGACGTGAGGATTAAATAAATCAATACCCGTCTAATGCTTAGAACTGGCACGTTGTAAGACCCAATATATGTCCATATTATTATTGCTATTATTTGCCTTAGCCCTAATGGATCTACGATCCTATGATCAATGATCCCTAAGAGAGCTGAAGATGTTTGGGAATTTCTAGGGGTGGCATTTGAGCTTGCATGGCAAGGTTGGCGGCTGGGACAGGTGGAGATTTTGCATGTAGCAATGGTGCTCAGGGGACTGAGTCTGATTTTCACCTGCTCACCTGGGGAGTGTGTGAGTGCCACTGTCCCTGGGGGGGGCGGCCTCAGGATAGGTGCTGAGGACAGTGTTGATGGTAATGGAGGCAGCTGCAGAAGGAGCTTTAGCCCTCCTGTTATTCCTGCTTCAGATCCAAGTCCCTTTGTACCCACCCCTGCAACCCCTCCTTAGGCCTCTGGGCTCATTAGGAGGGGAGCCATTCCCAAGGTTTGCCCACCCCAAAACTTCCTTGAACCCCTCTCCTCCTCAAGAAGATCTCCATCAACAGCCCAAGGCTGCCTCTAGCCGACACCCTGGAAGCTCCTGAGCGTGCCATTTACTCCCCCTTTAAAACAGGAAATGACTGGCTGGGCACAGTGGCTCATGCCTGGAATCCCAGCACTTTGGGAGGCCAAAGCAAGTAGATCCCTTGAGGCCAGGAGTTTGAGACCAGCCTGGGCAACATGGTGAAACCCTACCTCTACAAAAAAATTTTAAAAATAGCCTGGTGTGGTGGTGCGTGCGTGTGGTCCCAGCTATTTAGGAGGCTGAGGTGGGAGGATTACCTGAGCCCAGGGATGTTGAGGCTGCAGTGAGCCATGATCACACCACTGCACTCCAGCCTGGGCAACAGACGCTGTCTCAAAACACAAAAAACAGGAAATGACTGTTCTTCGGCAAATCCTCTACAGCTTCTGAACTTGCTGGAGAAAGGGCAGGCAGGGAGAGGAAGGCAAGTTATGTTTTCTAGAGCACCACCACAACCCCTGCAGGGAGGGAGATTGGCATCCACATTTCACATATGAGAAAACCGAGGCCAGCAAAGGTAAGGAACTTGTCTACACACAAGTGAGAAGAAGAGCTGGTTCACATCATCTCTGACTGGCTCATGCTCAGGTATCAAATGGCTCAGCAACTGTTAGGGGCAGCATGTGTGGCCCTCAGTAAAATGCTGCAGGGTAAGGGTGAAGGACACACATCTTCCCCAGCTCATAGTCAGCATGGGGTTACAGGTGCCCGTTGCCACGCCCAGAATTTTTTGTATTCTTAGTAGAGATGGGGTTTTCACCATGTTGGCCAGGCTGGTCTCGAACTCCTGACCGCGTGATCCACCTGCCTCTGTCTCCCAAAGTACTCGGATTACAGGCGTGAGCCACCTCGCCCGGCCATATCACCTGTTCTTAGACACACCTGGCCCATTCTCATCTCTAATCCTGAGTCCAGGTGGCCTTCTGCGTTTTGCTAATCCACTTTAGATTGGAAACATTTTGAACTACTTTTGAGAGGACAGATCTCTCTTACCATCAATAGGTGGGCCTGGTAAATAGCAAGAATTGCTGCCCTACCTGGGAGTGGAGGCTTATAAAATGCAAGGTTGGTGACAATACTACATAAAAGACTCAAGAGAGCCAGGGTGAATGAAATCCCAGTCTCCCAGGGCCCCAGTTTTCCCAACTGTCAGAAAAATCTCAGGGGCTTCAACGGCTACCTTCCCTATCTCCTTGGCCCTGTGACCACCTTCCCTGGAGGGTATGATGCCTTCACACACCACTGGGAGTCAGAAGTCTGGACAGCTGCCATGGATGTGGAAACTTCCTTACCAGATACTGTGGCCGAACGTGGCCCTGCTAGCCCCGAGGCCAGAAAATACCACTTTGGACTTGACTGTCCAAAATGATATTTTGGAGAAAGGTCACAATAAAAATTTGGGAATATCAACTAAAGAACAAACGTATGCTTTTAAAGAATTAAAGCTAGTGTTACTTAGAAGTCTTACTGAGGACCATTGACCAAGGCCTAAGGCCCAGCAGCAGCTCTTTAGAGAGGCTCTATCAGACACTTTGAACGTAGTATTTTAATTTTATTTATTTTATTGAGCTCTGTCGCTCAGACTGGAGCGCAGTGACTCGATCTCGGCTCACTGCAACCCCCACCTCGCGGATTCAAGCGATTCTTATGCCTCAGCCTCCGGAGTAGCTGGGATTACAGGCATGTGCCACTATGCCTGGCTAATTTTTGTATTTTTGTAGAGATGGGGTTTCATCATGTTGGCCAGTCTGGTCTCAAACTCCTGACCTCAGGTAATCCACCTGCCTCAACCTCCCAAAGTGCTGGGATTACAGGCGTGAGCCACTATGCCCGCCCTGAATGTAGTATTTTAGAGTTTATATATAGGTAGAGAAGCTTTAGTATGTGTAAAATTATATCTGAGTTTATGTGTAAGTGTATTTGGTTATAGTTTATAGAAGCATAATCACTAACCCCAACCGACATTACCTTATATGTAGATATATCTAGAGTCACTTAGTTTTTAGGGAATATAGTGACTAGGGCCAGGGACGTGGGGGAGCTGTGTTTTTGTTTTGACAGCTATATGCTGTCGCAGTCAGGGCTTTGTGAAATTATGCTGGCAAGCGAAAGGAGCAAACATGGCTTCTTACATTTGCTACTGTGTCTCACAGCGCAGGAATAATTTATCATCATATTACGGAGATATGTACAAACCATGTTTATGGGCAGAGGAGGTAAAAGGGCAGAGCCAATGACGGGGTGCCACCTGTGTTTCTTCTTGTGGCTCCTGCCCAGAGGCATCCCAGGGGGCCAGCCAGGCCTTTCCAGTCGCTGACATCACAGTCACTCAGACCCTCTGCGTCCTTGGGCAGTTATGTTCCCTCTTTGTGCCTCAGTCTCCTTATTTAAAAAAAGGGGGGGGGGCAGGTGGGACTAAAACATCTCCAGAGACACCAGCTGCATTCCGCAGGGTGCAGGTGAAAGGTCTAGAGGCTCCTCGATCGAGGCACTATTGTTGTTGTGTCTCGCTCACTGCTAAAGTAAGGGAAGGGGATTTTTCTCTTCAAGTGAAGAGCTCCCCCAAAGGCAAGGAGCTCCTTCTCCCACTCCCACGGACGGGCACACACGGAGCAGGTAGGGCTTTTGCATCCAATATCTCTCTGCCCTCCAGAGCGCCATCAGCATCCAGTAGGGGCCCGCCCGGTTTAAGGATCTCTCCCTCTGGTGACTCCCACTCCACACCTTCCCGGGGCCAAGACGCTTGGAACGGGAGCGGGGACCTGGCCCCCTGGGCCCGCGGAGGAGCCGGAGGGCCGGCGGCGGCGCTAGTCCCGCAGCAGCCGGTACTCCTTGGGTGCCCAGAGCAGGCGTGGGTGGCGGATTTCGGCCCGCGGGCCAATGTCGGGGCTCCAGCAGAACTCGGGCGACAGCACCTTGGCGGGCTTGTGCAGCCAGAAGAACTTGTTGAGGTGGCTCTCGTCGTGCCAGCGCGCCTCCAGACCGCGCGCGCGATCCCAAGCCAGGCCCAGCGCACAGTGCGCCGTCAGCCCGCGCAGCGCCGCCACGCTGCCCCCGAACACCGCCGCATGGTAGTAGAAGTCGCCCTCGCCCCCGCGTCAGCGTGGCGGCCGAGCGCGCGTCGCGCTCGAAGGGCAGTAGCCACCGCGGCCAGTGGTAGTGCCAGGAGTGCAGCTGCGCCACCGACTCGGCCAGCGCCTCGGGCCCGAACGCGCCGCTGAAGTGCTGGTCTATGTCCATGCAGAACACGAAGTGCGCCTCGCGGCCCAGCCGCCCGCCCAGCGCCGCGTGCAACGTGCGCATGCGCGCCATCGACACGTCCTGCCAGCGCCGCTCGCGCGCCACGCGCTCCACGCGCAGCCGCCGGTCCGGGCCCAGCGCCACGCGGGGCACCGCGCCTGGCCGCTCGGTGAACACGTAGTACACCACGCGCTGGCCCACCATGAAGTGCTGCTCCGCAGTCTCCAGGAAGCGCTCCAGGTACTTCTCCAGGTACCTGAGGGCGTGGCGCCACAGTCAGCCTGAGAGTGAGGCGAGGCGCGGCCGGCCTCCCCACCCCAACCCACCCCACGCAACCCTCACCCCCTCCTCACCCCCACCCCGCCACACCCAGCCCTCACCCCCCACCCCCGACCCTTACCCAACCTCACCCCACCCGACCCTCACTCCCACCCCCCACTCCACCCTCACCCCCACCCCACCCCATCCAACTCTCACCCCTACTTCACCCACCCCACCCAACCCTCAACCCCACCTCACCCCATCCAACCCTCACCCCCCACCTCACCCCACCCAACCCTCACCCCCACCTCATCCCACCTCACCCAACCATCACCCCCACCTACTCAGCCCTCAACCCCTTCTCACTCCCACATCACCTCACACCAACCTCACCTCACCCCCACCTCACCCCTACCTCCACCCTACCCAATCCTTATCCCCACTTCACCCAACCCAACCCTCACCCCCACCCCAGCCTCACCCACCCCACCCCCACCCCCACCCCAATCTCACCTCACCCCCACCTGACCCCCACCCTAACCTCACCCACCTCACCCCCCACCCCACCCATGCTGACCTGGTCCTCCAGACCCTCCAACCCTAGCATCTTTCAACTTAGATGGGACAGGGCAGGTTGGGCTGAAGATGCTTGCAAATTGCCTGCCACTCCTGCCTCATACTGGCCCTTTGAAGGACTGGCAGCGTTTCTCTCTTAGAGCTCCGAGCCTCCTTTAAGAAGTCCCAGAACTTGGGTGCTGCCGTGAGCGAGGAAGCCCAAGCTGGCCCCACTAGTCTTCAGCAGTTGGTCTCCCAGCTGAGATCCAGACATTTGGGAGCATGAGGAGAGGAACCGTTCGTGCTGAGCCCTGTCTGAATTCCTGACCCACAGAATTATTATTATTATTATTTTGAGATGGAGTTTCGCTCTTGTTGCTCAGGCTGGAGTGCAGTGGGGTGATCTCAGATCACTGCAACCTCTGCCTCCTGGGTTCAAGTGATTCTCCTGCCTCAGTCTCCCAAGTAGCTGGGATTACAGGCCTCAGCCACCACACCTGGCTAATTTTTTGTATTTTTAGTAGAGACAGGGTTTCACCCTGTTGTCCAGGCTGGTCTTGAACTCCTGACCTCAGGTGATCCACCCACCTGGGCCTCCCAAAGTGCTGGGATTACAGGCTAGAGCCACTGCGCCCGGCCCTCCACAGAATTATTTTAGGAGCTATAATAATAAGCCGTTTTAAATCACTGAGTGTCTTTTACTACATAGATAATGAGGCTGCCTGGAATACTGTATGAACAGACCTTGGGATCCTAGGATTTTAACCTAATAGTAACAGTACCTAATAGTACTTAGAACTTTGATCATGTGGCAGCCACTGCTTTCTAAGTCAGTGTGCACTGTCTCATTAAGAGAGCGTTAGAAACTTGTATGTACCATTGGTAAGTGGTAGAGCCTGGATTTGAACCCAGCTTGGCCTTGGAGACTGTACCTTTACTTACACTTGGTCTATTCCTGGTGACTGTGGGAAATGGGAATCAGAGACCTGGGCAATCTCAGCATCCCAGAGTGTTGGACTCAGAATCTTGGAACTCAAGACCTCAGGATCCCAGAATTGTCTGTACATCGAGTGACCCCTAGGGGTGGGGCAGGAACTCAGCATGTGTGATGGAAGTGGGAACACCGAGGCCCTGAGAGAGGCCAAGGTCCAAGTGGCCCAGGAGTTCTGGCCACCTGCTCCGTGGTTCACACCTTGGTCCTTTTCATCCCCTTGCCTGTCAGCGGCACTCCTGGCTTTCTGTCGCTTGTAGGGTGTGGGGGGACAGAGTTGGAGGAGCCTTGAATGGTTGTCTGGGGTATCTGGTAACAAAATTCCTTCCCCATCCTTTTGAGTATCGCTTCCTAAGTGGGAGGCTCTCACCACCTTCCCAAAGCAACTGGTTCCATGTTTAGAAATGCTTCTTTTTAGTTGCCTGAAACTAGGTTATATGATCTGACTGCCAAGAGTCCCCTTCGTGTCACTTCAGGAAGGTGGACACCCAGCTTAGACACTCCCTGTCATCCGTAGTGGGGGAGGTCAGTGCCTCTGCCATTTCTCTTCTTTACCTCCTTCCCTGCAGTGATTCTGCAGGAAAGGAACAGAGCAGAACAGACACTGATGAAGACCAAGTTGAGGGAGGGGCTGTGGGAGGACCTCGTTTCTCTAGCTTGCTTACTGTGATTACCAACCCCCGCCCAAAACAGTCCTACCTCACTGAATCCTCCGTCTGGGGACCCTGCCACTTTCTCAGTATTTGTCACCCCCCTCCTCTCTTCACTTCCTCTGCCCAGTTCAGATTCACTCCCTTGCAATCCTTCAGCTCTCCAGCCCCTCTCCCTCCATCTGACTTGGTTGGCACCCCCCCTCCAATCCTTTGTACCTGCCTCTGAGCTGCTGACCTCCACTGGGCACCTGCCGTAGTGAATCATTCCTCTGCTTACCAGTTACACTGCCGTCCTCTCACCACTCTCACCTGAAAGACTCCATCATTTTCTCACTACGAAACCAGTGCCTCCAGATGGATCAGTCCCAGCCCCTAGGCAGGTCCCTTCTAGATATGGTTCTAGAACAGCCCTGGCTGCCTGTGTTGGGTGGGCTCTATGGTGTTGGTGTCTAGTGGGAGAAGGATGGTCCTGTGCTTACCCTGGGGGCATGGGTCAAGAAGTGCTGTCTTTGCTTCTCGCTTCACTTTGGGATCCCACGGCACAGGGAGCAGGGTGCCCCACCTCCTCCATCACGTGCACACCCCTCCCACTCCCAGCCTTGACAGCACTGCTCCCCTTCCCAGGCCTTACCTGCCTACAGCAAAGACAGTCAGCCCAATGGTGAGGTTCTGCTGACTAGCTTCTTGCTGGGCCACATCTGGGTCGAAAGTGCCATCCCAAATAATGGGAGCCCCCCCAGGGGGTGCAGGTCAGAACTTCAGGCCGGGTCCTGGCCAGGGCAGGGATGGGAAAGAGTTCCATTCATCCACCCGCTTGGTGTATGCTCACTGCCACCTCCCCAGTGCTGAGCCCTAGGGACCCACAGACAGATGAGACCTGGCTGCTGCCCCGGAAGCCTCCAGCTCAGAGCAACACAGAGGACTGGGAGGCGTATAGCCCGATGGGGGCTGCTGGGTTTGGTGGCGGAGTGCTTGGCTCTGCTGGGGTGGGAGATGTGAGGAGGGCAGGGACATGAGGCAGAGCTCTGTAGGGTTTGAGGGTACTCTTGGAGTGGGAGGGATAGGAGCTCCTTACCAGGGACTCAGGGCACCTGTGAAGTTGTCTCTCAGCATCGACATTGTGGCTGAAGAACAGACACCCATGGGGATGAGGGTTTCCAGATGTCTATGGCAAGAGGTGGGCAGCCGTGAGAAGCATGTCAGCCTGCCCAGGAGCCCTCTGGCTTTGCTTCTTACAAGGAGGGAGAGCTCACAAGGACACTTGAGCTGAGCTAGCCACCACCCTCCATCCCTCAAGGAGGCACTTAGACAGATCGATCCCCTTTAACCCTGACTCTGTGGTCCCACCTCAAATGCTGGGGAAAGGGGCTCATACCTGAATTTAGGGAGGCCATACAGGAACAGGCCTAAGAGGCCAAGTGCAAGTAGGATCTGCCGCCAGAAAATTCTCTTCCAGGCCCTGGGGGCGGAAGTGGGGGGGAGGGGGCATCGGCAACTCTTTTATATGTATAGACACACATATTTATACACACACAAAAAGTCTTTCCTACTTCCGGCCACCCAGTTCCTCTGCATGGAAGTATCCAGTGTTACCAGTTTCTTGTGTGACCTTCAAGAGACAGTCTATGCATACGTCTATGCAATGTGTATGCAAATATAAATATAAATATGGTAGCAAATACTCTGTCTTCTCCCCCGCCCCACCACAAATGGTAGCACAGTGGACACAATGTTCTGAACCTTTCATTTTCCACTTTGAGGTTATTTCATCTCAGTGCTCAGAGAACTTCCTCACCCTTGTCAGCTGCCGAGGGTGATATAAATTGGAGACAGCATAATTTACCTGTTTCACATGGGGCAGGCCTATGCAAGCCTGCCCCCAAAGTCTTAGGAAGCTGAGAGGCCAGAGGAAGAGGCTGTCAAGTCCAGTTTCTTAGAAAGAAACATTTAATAAGGATTTAAATGGCTAGGGTGGCTGTGAGACCAGATGGTAGATCCCCAAGCCATGACCCTTGTTATGCCATGACTACGCCAAGTGTCAAGTTTCAGCCCCAGCTGAGGTCCGAGGGGAGTGGGTGGATGGGCGAATGGCTGAAAGAGCAGTTTGGGGCCGTAGGCAGGTGATACGTAGTTTTATTCAGCAGCTCTCATCAGCAGCGTACTCACACTAGCTCATACCGTCCACCTTGATCTTGGCCGTCTGCTCCAGCTCTGCGGCTCCTGCCGCCCCTATCCCTGCAGCTGCACTCCCTGGCCTGCAAGGCCAGCTCTGTCAGGGTCAGCAGCTTAACTCTTTCCCCTTAGGCACAAGCCAGTTCCTGGCTCCCCCCTGCCCGCCTTCAAGGAGACTGGCTCTCCCTTACAGGGGTTAGTAGTGTTATTCTCTCTCTGGACACATGCATGAGCTGTGCCATGCCATGCTGTGCTGCACTGAACCGAGCCCCATGCACAGCAGGGCAGTTATACCTTCTATGGACAATACTGGCTCAGAGCCAAGTATGAACTTAAACAGGTTACATAACAAATGGAATATGCTCCTGTGCCCTAAACTCACTGAGTCACTCTGGCCCGGTTGTCTGCCTCGGCTATTCTTTGACCAAAGCACATCCATAGACGCTGCAGACCCCCAGACCCAGGGCTTATATACCACAGAGAGAGGGTGCATGTGCTTCAGAAGGGATGTGTAGGACAAGTGAAGTATGATAACATCAGATTTGTTTTGACCCAAGGACAAGATGTATAGTAAGTACATGATCTTACACAAGGAACAGTGGATACACTGGAAATCTTGGGGAGCTTCCTGGAACCAGGGTTAATCAGAAACCAACATGACAGATGAGCTTCCAAGATGAAGTTGCCTTGGCCTCCACAGTACCTAATCAGGTCATTTAGGATGAGCCTTTAGATGCCTGATCCTTTCTTTTCTTCAGCAGTGCTGCAGGGCATGACCTTGGGCAGGTTGGGGGGATGATAACATTAGGGGTTGAGGTGCTAATCCTGGGTGGAGGGTGGGACTGACCTTGGACAGGAGAGGCCAGGAGAGGGTGCACAGGTGTTTGTGGCTCAGTGATGGGGAGTATTTTTTTTTTTTTTTTTAGAGACAGCCTAACTGTCACCCAGGCTGGAGTGTTGTGATGTGATCACAGCTCACTGTGGCCTCGAACTTCTGGGCTCAAGCTATCCTCCCACCTCAGCCTCCTGTACAGCTGGGACTATAGATGCCTAATTGTTTTTTATTTGAAATGGGGTCTTGCTGTGTTGCCCAGCCTTGTCTCCAACTTGGCAGCTCTCTCAATCAGTCCTCCCGCCTCAGTAACTGAGGGTTAAGAGCTGTCTGGGACTTAGAGAAGAGTTACTGGGCTGGCTGTGGTCAGAGACCAGGTGTCTGTGGTGGCTGCAGTCACCGGGCCAGGTGAACTCCAAGCAGAGCTCAGCAGCCCAGTTCCTGGCTCAGAGGAGGTGGGCTTTAGGATTTGTCCACAGTTCGTTGTTTTCCAGGAAGGGCCCCAAATGCTGAGAATCTTAATAAGCTCCTTCTGGGGATCCCGTCCCACTGTCCCCCAGCCTTCCTGAGTGCTCACGTATCTAGAGCAACTGCAGCCGCATGGTGAGGAGCACAGACACAGGCCAGAGCCCTGAGTTCAAATCCTAACTCTACCACTCGTTAGCTGTCTGACCCTTAGCAAGGTCTGGTCCTCTGCACGTCAGTCTCATCTATAGGATGGGGATAGTAAGAACACTACCTGCTTTAGGGCTGTCATTGCATTCACATAAGCTAAGCGATGAGAACAAGGCCTCTTATGTTGCAATAGCTCACTCAGCTTTAGCTCATGATAACCTTGCTTCCTGAACACACCCTGATGGTCCCCTGAGCAGCCTCCTGACTCCACTCCCTGCCCTACAAATCCTTTCAAAACCTGGCTCCCCTGATCTCTTTCAAGAAGCCTGCCAGCCTCAGTCCCTCCTGCCCCTGCCTCTCCTGCTGCCCCACGTAACTGTTCCTCGGCAGGTGTGTCTAGTGAAGGGTGCTGAGAACTGCCTTGCAGGTGTGTAGGTCCACCTGGGCACCGTCTCCGAGCACAGCACCTCCTCCAGTTCACTGCGCCGAGCCGGAAACCTGGGTACACCCTCACCCCCTCCTGCTCTGCACCTGCTCTCTGCTTTCAGTCCCGGGTTGACCTGGTCTCCTTGATCTCTGCTCCTCCTGCTCTTCCCCATGGCCCAGAGTGACCCTGGCCTGCTCCTCCGTCACGGGATCATTGCAGCAGCACTCTCATGCTCCTGGTCACTTCCTCCACAGCCCCAGAGTCACCTCATGACAAGTCAGCCTGCCTTAACAGGTTCCATGTCACACAAACAGGTAAATCCTCAAAGATAAAGTGCATTTAGTAGGCAAATATATGGAAAAATGTTCACCCTCACTGGTAATCAAAGACATACAAATTAGAACAAGGTGGTGGTATGTTTTGCCTGTAAAATGAACACTTTAAAAAAAGACAGAATGGGGCTGGGAGGGGCTTGTGCATGTAATCCCAGTGTTTTGGGAGGTCAAGGCAGGAGAATTGCTTGAGGCCAGGAGTTTGAGATTAGCCCGGGCAACACAGCAAGACCCTGCCTCTGCAGAAAATTAAAAATTAGCCAGATGGTGTACACCTGTAGTTCCCGCTATTCAGGAGGCTGAGGCAGGAGGATCGCATGAGCCCAGGAGTTATAGGTTACAGTGAGCTATGATCATGCCACCAGACTCCAGCCTGGTGACAGAGGGAGAACCTGTCTTAACTTTAAAAAAAAGGCATAATGAGAATAGCCAAGCTGCAAGAATGCGGTGAGATCAGCACTCTTTACACTTGCTGGCGGGAGTGTAAATTGCCACAGCCTTTTGGAAAGCTACATAGCTATGGGAATTGAAAGTGTTTAATATTCATCCCCTTTGATTCAGTAATTCCCAGCTTCTGGGAATCTGTTCAAAGGAGATAATCTTCAGAATGAGAAAAGTTTATGCATCAAGATGTTCATCAGTTTCTGTTAAGTTCTGAATTCAGAATATATTTATTGGACACAAGCTCAGCCTCAAGCACTGTGCTGAGTTGGGGATTCAGAGGTGAATGAGACACAGACCCTGTCTTCAGGGTACAGAGTCAGGAAGATGTGGGTGTAGTGGGGGAGGGGTGAGGGAATGGGTCACATGACAGACTGAAAACAGATGCATGGAACACAGCACAATGAACGCTGTGATTGGGAAAAATACCAGATGCTGTGAGGCAAATTGGAGGGTAGCACCTGAGTCTTGGTAGATGAGGAGGAAGTTGGGGCCTCCTGGAGGAGGAGGTACTTCTAAGCTGGGACCTAAAAAATTATTAATAGAAGTTCTTCAGGTGAAGAAAGCATGGAGGGGAAGAGCAGTCCATGAAAAAGAAACCACAATGTGCGGAAGCAAGGAAGGCTCACTCCTGGAATGTCTGTGAACTGCAGGTGGAGAGTAGTAGCAGATGAGAAGGGAGGGATGAGGGTGTAGAGGTGAGCCGGGGCCAGGTCACCCGGGGCCCGAATTTCAGGCTCGGAGGATTGGACTTCATCTTGAAGGTCATGGGGAACCCTGAAAGGTATTTCCTCCAGGGAGTGACTCAGTCAGATTTTTATTTGAAACACACACACACACACACACACACACACACACACACACACACAGAACCCTAAAGTATTCCCGATAAAATGTGGAGCCTGGCCATGGTGGGGGTGGCAGGGGAAGGCACTGCTGGAGGCAGGAAGATGAGTTAGGTGCCAGTCCCTGGGAGGCATTAGGAGCAACACCAGGGTGTTGGCAGCGGGGATGGGGAGGAATAGGTGAAGGGCTGTCTAGGAGGGCACATGGGCCAGACTTGGCCATGGATTAGAGGGACGGGGCTGGGGGACCACAAAGAAGATGCTTGGTAGTCTGGTTGGAGGAAGGGGGCTGAAGCCCAGAAGGCAGGCAGGCTCAGGAGAAAGTTTTATGATTTACCAGGAGGGCCAGGATGTCATGGGAGAGAGGGAGAGAGTCCAGAGAGAAGAGGAGGCCAGGGCCCAGGCCCAGACCAGGTGGGAATGGGAGGGAGACTGAGCAGGTAGAGGACTTAAGGAGAGGCACATGAGTGGGGCAGGAGTGGGGCTGTCTTTCCAGAAGTCGGGCTGTCACAAGGAGAGACAGTGTGGCAGCTGAGGGGACCGGGTTATATTGATGGGTGTGTTCTTGTTTCCCTTACACAAGCAAGACTTGAGGTTGGTTGAATGCTGCCAGGAAAGCACCCTTAGAGAAGGCGTTTTGGGTCACAGGGAGAGGCATTATCTGACCTGCTCAAATATAACTGAAGGAGACTCTAGTGTCCAGCTGAAGGGACTGGCTAAAGGGACTTCCTAACTAACTGTTAGGAAGATTGTGTGCTCACATAAAAAATGCTCACACAGGAACATTAAAGGAACAAAGCAGGATCTAAAATTGATGTGCACTCTGATTACAGTTTAGCAAGAATAAAAACATGTACGAGAAAATAATACTAAAAGGAAGAATGTATTTGTGCAATAAAATTATGATTTCTTATTTTCTCCCCAATTGTCTGTAATGTATTTACAATATGTAGCTTTTTAATGAAGGAAAAATGCAAAGTTAGCAATTTAAAAAAATTATTTTGTGGCTTCCTGCTGACTGCAATACATCATCCACATCTCTTAACCATGCCCAAGAAGCCCTCCACGTCCGGCCCCTCCACAGTGCCCACAGCCCCTGGCCAGCGTGCCTGCGGCTCGGAATGGAGAGTCCACAGTGAGTAGTCCCAGGATATTCCTGTAGCCTGGTCTGAAAAAGCAAACTCATGCCTCAACCTCAGGTTCATCAGTAGGGAACTGGATGAATGAATCAGGCATGTCTGTATAGGTTGGGTTCCCTTATCCAACAGTTTAGACCAAAAGTGTTTTGGATTTTGGACTTTTTCAGTGTTTTCAGTATTTGCATTGTATTTACTGGCTAAGTATCCCTAATCTGGAAATCTGAAATCCAAAATACTCCAGTGGGGAACATTTCCTTTGAATGTCCTGTCGGTGCTCAAACATTTTTGGATTTTAGAGCATTTTGGATTTTAGATGTTTGGATGAGGGGTACTCAACTTGCATAATGGAGATCAACATGGCGATTAGAAAGGGTGAGGTAGATTTATTTGTACTCTCTAGAAAAGACACCCTAATGTGTTAAGGTGAAAAGGAAGGAACACCAATATGGAGAGGCAGACTTTGCTTCTGGCGGGGGGGGGAGGTGCCTGTGCCTGCACACCCGAGCCTTGGCAGGCCTGTGTAGCAGCATCCTTTCATGATGCACAGGAAGAGATGTAGAATAGCATCATCCAGTGAAGTATAATGTGAGCCACACAGGTAACCTAAACATCTCTAGTAGCCACATTAAAACAGTGAAACAGGTATAAATTTGGACGTGCTGGGTTAAATAAAAATATTGTTACAAATAATTTAATTCCCCACGTGCAGCCCATCAGCAAACCCTGTGGATGCTCCCACTCACTCTCCCCTGTCCCCCCGACTCAATCTTCCCCCATCCTCCCACTCACTCTCTCCCCCATCCTCCCACTCACTCTCCCCATCCTGTGTCCTCAGTGATTTATTTCAGTGACCCAAGTGGGACCCCTGCTTTCTCCCGACAGCCAAGTTGTTGCTTCTGCCTCCTTCCGAGTGCCCAAAGCTCTCCTCCTGGCCTCCCTCACTCTCCTCCTGGCCTCCCTCACTGCCCTGTTGGTGCCTGCTTGTTTCTCACCTGGATTCCTGTAACAGTCTCCCGGTCTGCATTCTCCACTCTTTATCATGAAGTCTCCTAGGCTTCCCCACCTCTGTATTCCACTCCGATTGCTCTCTTCCTGCCATTGGCCAACAAGTTCCACATTATTCCTTAGCACCCAGCTTCCTCCTGTCTGAAGCTGGCCTTGATATCTCACTTAGGTCCCTCCCCCCAGCATGTCCCTCTGTCCCTTTTCCAGACCTCCCCTCCAGTACTTGCCAAGTGATGCTAGGGCCTCTACCCCACCAGGCTCCAGGTTTCTCTGTTTTGCCAGCCTTTGTTTTCCTGGTGCCAACCCCCAGGGCTTGCCTTATAATTCATGCTGTTGATAATTATTTGTTCAGCAAATGAATGAAATGATGAATGAGTTATTTGTGTTCATTCTCTCTTCCAAATTGACTGGTACTCCTTTGCTTAAAACTGTTTTCTTCAGGATTAAGTCTGCATTCCTTATGCATAATCCCAGACACTTACTGAGATGGACACTTGGCCAGGTGTTCTATGTGCCTGTCCTGTTGAAAGCACACCACAACCCCTTGAAGGAGATGCTGTGCTTATCTCTGCTTTATAAATGAGGAAACTGAGGCTTAGAAGGTTAAATCATTTGCTTAGGGTTGCACTTGCTCAGGGGATGGAGCAGAGGTCCCACTTGGGTCACTGGGATCAATCGCTGAGATCACAGAAAATGAAGGAAATGCAAACTGCAGCTTGAGAAGTACTGAGTCGGGACACCCAAGTGGACACCACTGTCCAGGGGACACATAATACCTGAGGGCAGCACTCAGCAAGAGGGCTGTGCCAGGGCCACTGTGTGAGAGAGGACGCGCAGAGGCTTGGAGCAGATCTGAGTGACAGCTCACCTCTACAAGGCTGGGCAGCCTTATTGGTGTGAATCAGATGCACCATATCTTCTTTAGGATTAGGTTTGGTTCCCCTCCCTCTTTGCTGCACAAATAAACTCAGGTGGGGCCTGGTTTTCATTTTCTTCCATAAAGGGAAAATTAAGGTCCAGAAAGTGAAAAGAACTGCTCAGAGTCCTATAGGCCAGTGGCACACCTGTGCACGTGGCCTGCACTCCAGCAGCAGGAGAGGAGGCAGCACATGGGATGTTCTTGCCTGGGGGCTCCCCAGGGCTCACTCCCCAACCTCAGCACCCTCCTCCTTCCCTGTCAGCTCAGGGTCCTGCTGGCCATTCCCTGTCTCCTGGGACACCAGGCTTTCCAGTCCCTAGTTCTACCCTCTGGGGATCAACTAATCAGTTTGTTTTTCCTCCAGTAAGAATCTGTGTTCTTTTTTTTTAAGCCTCCAGCACCCGGTAGTCCCAGGCGGTCTCCCATCCAAGTACTAACAAGGCCTGACCCTGCTTAGCTTCCGAGATCAGACGAGGTCGAGCGCGTTCAGGGTGGTATGGCCGTAGGCAGAATCTGTATTCTTTAGGTGAAAACCCCCAACCTACTGCAAGTTCACAGGGTTCACCTTCAGTAGGCATTTGCTGTTCCTGTTGTTTACACTTTACACCAAGGCATTTGCACGGAGGGTAAGGGGTGGGGTTGGGCTTTGAGGAGGACAGTCAGATCCCCCAGCCAGAGCTTCCAGCATGGCATTTGGGCTCCTTTTGACCTGGGCCTAGCTCAGCCCTGAGGCTCCTCTCACAAGGTTCCCAAGCCTGTTATTTCTCCCCATGGGCTTGGCTTCTCCCCTCCCCACTTATTATTCAGCTCCTGTCTGAGCTCCTGGAGGGTTGGCTGCAGCTGGGCTTCTCCAGCTCCTAGAAGCCTGGTCAAACCCCATACTGGCAGCCGGCAAGGCTGCCTTGGGACATGCACTGGGGGAGGTATGCAAGATGCTGCGTAAGGTGCCACACAAGCAGGAAAGGGCTGGAGAATCTCTCTCTCCCTCTGTGGCTGTCACACCCTCTTCACCAGTTTCTCCCAACCAGGGTAGGGCAAACTGATGCTTATTCTGGGCTCTGGGCCTCAGCCAGGACACACAGGCAGAGCTGGTCTTGTGAACTCCTGTGGTCAGGCCTGGGACTGGGTAGGACCCACCAGCTCCTCCTGCCCCTCCCATCCCCTGGCCTGGGAGCCCTTAGTCTGTGGAGGCCCCTGACCAGCCCACTCCTCCACATTTCTTGTTCAGATGCCACCTGCAGAAGGTGGTCCCTCAAGTTCCACCCTGTGCCCTGCTTCCCACTCTCCTTGCCTTCAAGAAAGGGTTAAAGATCAGTCAGTTGGTCTTAAGGGGGCACAGATTCCTAGTCCTGGACCATCAGTCCCAGTGGGGGATAGAGGGAGCGCTCAGTTACAGTGGGGGGAGAGAATGTGCCCCCTGGTCCTTTGCTTTCTGGCTCACCAAGGGGGTTTGGCTTTAAGAGAAGAGAAATCCAACTTTTTGTTGGCTACAAAATCTTGTGGAATACAGCCTCTCCCACCCCAGTGTCCATCCACACGGATTGTCTTTCTTCTCCTGGGGCAGCATCCCCTCCTGGAGCCACCTTTCCCCCAGACCAGAGGCTCAGCTGGTACACTCTGGGGCTGGCTCTGGCACCTCCCCTTGGTATTGTTTTGGCCATCAGACTGGATCCCTTTTAGCTCAGCTGTCCCCACACTTTCTTCCTCTCCACACCGTTGTCCCCACTCACCTGAGTCCCTCGAGAGCCATATGGGGAAGCTGGTAGGATGGCTGGGAGCAAACTTGCCCAGCTCAGAGCCAGGGAAGAAATGGCCTGTTCCTGCAGACCTGGACCAAGCAGCTCCTGTCCCTCTGCCTCGGGAGTTGCACCCACAGGAGGAGTCAGGATGGACTGCCTACAAGGGACCTGCCGGGGGTGGGACCTTTTTGGGAAGCTGGCCCCAAGGTGGAGTGGGGCTGGCAACACCCTGGAAGAGGGTGGGTCTGAGTAAGCCACCTCTGGTTGGCTGGAGGTTCTGTCATTTTGTACAGTCTCCTATTCCCTCCCCAGGAGAAGTGTCTTTCATTCCTGGGAACGGCTGGGGATCAAGGTGTGGTATTTGCCACCCAGGAAAAACGCTGTTCTGCACAGAGCCTCAGCCAGATCTGAAGGGCACTGGGCACCTGTGACCTTGGACAGTTCACCTTGTGGAGCCCTTTACCTCCTTAGTGTCAGGCCTCCAAGTCCAAGCCTGGCCATTATAGCCTTGGTGACCCGCACGTACACCTCTGGATGGTCCCCGGAAGCGAGGAAATCTGAAATAACCACAAGTAACCAGCTGGCCACAGAAAGAAGTAAAACAGCTTGTTCCTGCCTCAGTGAATTGCTGCAGCCTGCGGCCATGGTTCCTGTTCAGCCTTGCAAAAATCACCCCCCGCCACCGGACACTGGGTTTTTCAAGACCCCCACCCCTGTAATGATGTAATTTACTGCACCCTCCCCTCTGACTGCAGCCAATACTCCCCACCCTTATGATCATGCCTGTTTGTAATAACGACCCCTACCCTTGTGATCATGCATCCTGTGACGCCCTCCCCCTCCCCAAGATAGATTACGACCCCTACCCTTATAATCATGTATCCCATGACGCCCTTTCCCTCCCTAAGATAGATTACCACCTTTAGCTGACCATTTGCCCCAACCCATATAACCAATCCCCTCTCCTACCCTCTTTGCCTAATTCCTTTCTAGACTTGGCCTGCTTGCACCTAAGTGTGAAATAAACAGCCTTCTTGCCCACACAAAGCCTGCCTGGTGGTCTCTTTACATGAGTGACACACTGACAATTGATGCCAAAACCCAGGATGGGGGAACTGCTACAGGCAACCAAACCCCTGTCCCTACCCCTTGTGCTCCTTCCGTGAAGAGACCTACCTATGACCTAGGCTCATCAGACCAGCCCGCGCATCCACTCACCTTCCTCAGATCAGGTAAGCGGTTTGCCTCAACTCTTCTCTTTGCCCTTCTCACTACCTGTCAGCTTCCTTCTCCTTCCAGTTTCATTTTCCTCTCCCTTTCAGTGGAGACAAGAAAGACAGGACTTTCCATGAGGTTCATGACTGGAAAAAATCCTACATAGGTCTCGGAACCGGGAAGACAGTCTTCCCCTCAGTGACGGATCACTGCGGAGGCATCTGCCCTGGTCACTCACTTGTACTTGTTTGTTTAGTGACTGATCATTGTGGAGACGTCTGCTCTGGTCACTCACTTGCACTCATAAGGTGATGGGTCAACGCAGGGGATGCCCCCTTTGACTGATTCACCCCAGGTTCAAACCAAGATTTAGTCTGGGCCACCTGCTAAGCTGCTTGGTCCTGCACTCACTTTCCTCGTCTCCGCCGCTCTTCTTAAACTATGGGCAACCTCCCGCCTTCCATTCCTCCCTCCTCTCCCTTAGCCTGTGTTCTTAAAACCTCAGTGTCTTGTTTTTCAAGACCTAAAACTTGAAAAACTATCACCTGACCTAAAACCTCAGTGTCTTGTTTTTTCTGCAATGCTGCTTGGCCACAATATAAATTGGACAATGGCTCTAAATGGCCAGAAAATGGCATCTTTGGTTTTCTATCCTGCAGGATCCAGACAACTTTTGTTGTAAAATGAATGGTCTGAAGTGCCCTATGTGCAGGCATTTTCACGCTTCGCTCCCTTCCTGGCCTCTGCTCCCAATGGGACCCCTCTCAAATTCTCCTTCCCACCTGCGCCCCCCTGTCCCTACTGCCAGTGCAGATTCTTCAATCTCAATAGACCCTTCTGACCTCTCCCTTCTCCCTCAGGCTGCCCCCTCCTCAGGCCAAACTGAACCCTAATCTCCCCACCATCCCATCCCCTCCCTCTTATACCTCCTCTGTCACTTCTCCATCCCATACCCGCTCCGGGACACAATTCAGCCTTAACATTAGCTCTCCTTCCCTCGTCCAACAGTTTCCCCTTCGAGAGGTGGCTGGAGCCGAGGGCATGGTCAGGGTGCATGCTCCTTTTCTCTGTCCGATCTGTCCCAAATTGGTCAGGCTTGGAATCTTTCTTATCAGATTCCACTAAATATATCCAAGAATTCCAATATCTAACTCAGTCCTACAATTTAACCTAGAATGACTTAAATGTCATTCTAACCTCTACTCTTTCTCCAGATAAATGAACTAGGATTTATACTCTGGCTCAATCTTATGCTGATACCACAGATGCCATGAGCCAGCCCTCCAAGAGGGCATCAGAGCAGTACCTGGGGAAGAACCCAAATGGCAATACCAGGTGGGCTTGCCTGACATTGCCGAGCTGGTTTCTTGCTTAGTTAAGGGACTTAAGTAGGCAGCTTACAAAGCCACTAATTATGACAAGTTTAAAGAAACAACCCAGGGCAAACATGAAAATCCTGCCCAAATCATGGCCCGCCTAGCAGAAACTCTTAGAAGCTTCACAGCGCTAGACCCAGAGGGACCAAAGGGTCGCCTTATTCTCAATATGCATTTTATTATCCAATCTGCTCCAGACATTAGGAAAAAACTTCAAAAACTAGACTCAGGACTTCAAACTCCACAACAGAAATTAATCAACCTTACCTTCAAGGTGTTTACCAATCAGGAGGAGGCAGCCAAGTGGAGACGCGCCTCAGAGCTGCAACTGCCTGCCTCCCTGCTAAGACAAACCCCAGCCACTGTTGCAAGGACAAGGAACTTCCAGACACCGAGGTGACTGCAATCAGGTGCTCCATCAAGCTGTCCTCCTCCAGGGCCTTGCTTCACATGCCAGAAGACTGGCCACTGGGCCAGAGAGTGCCCACAGCCTGGGGGCTCCATCGTGCTTCAAATGCCAAAAGCTTGGATATTGGGCTAACGAATGCTAGAGCCCAAGGCCCCCTCTAAGCCACATCCTGTCTGTGGAGGACCCCACTGGAAATCGGACTGTCTGGCTCATATTACAGTCACTTCCAAGGCTCCTGGAATTCAAACCCAATACTCTCCAGCTGACTCCTTTCCAGAACTTCTCGGCTTAGCAACTGAAGGTTGATGCTGCCCAACTACTTTGGAAGCCCCCGGACCACCATGGACGCCGCCGAGCTTCGGGTAACTCCTACCATGGGGGGTAAGTCCATCCCCTTTTAGTTGATACAGGCGCTACCCACTCCACATTACCTTCTTTTCAAGGGCCTGTTTCCTTAGCCCCTGTAACTTGTGGGAATTGATGGCCAGGCTTCAAAACCTTTCAAAACTCCCCCAACTCTGGTGTCAGCTTGGGCAACACTCCTTTACTCACTCCTTCCTAGAGTGAGATGCCCCTAGAACAGGGCATCCACACATGCCCTGTTCCCTTATTAGGGTGAGATATTTTAACTAAATTAGCTGCTCCCCTGACTATTCCAGGACTACAGCCACATCTCGTAGCTCCCCCTCTTACCTGACCCAAAGCCTACCACACAGCTTCCCATCATGTCTCCTCACCTCAGCCCACAGGTCTGGGACACCTCTACTCCGTCCTCAGCAACTGACCATGCACCTGCCACTATCCCCTAAAACCCAATCACCCCTGCCCTGCCCAATGCCAGTACCCCATTCCCCCAACAAGCTCTAAAGGGACTAAAACCTGTTATCACCTGCTTGTTACAACATGGTCTCCTAAAGCCTACTAACTCTCCCTACGACTCTCCTATATTCCCTGTCCAGGAACCGGACAAATCTTACTGGGTAGTCCAAGACCTTAGCTTATCAATCAAATTGTCCTTCCTATTCATCCTGTAGTGCCAAACCCATATACTCTCCTGTCCTCAGTTCCTCCCTCCACAACTCATTATTCTGTACTTGATCTCCAAGATGCCTTTTTCACCATCCCCTTAACACCCCTCCTCCCACCCTCTATCTATCTGCCTTCACTTGGACAGACCCTGACACCCACCAGTCACAACAACTCACCTGAACCGTCCTGCCTCAGGGCTTCGGGGACAGCCCACACTACTTCAGTCAGTCCCTGGCTCACGACCTGCTCTTTCTGTCCCTCAACTTCTCACCTTATTCAATACGCAGATGACTTCCTACGGTGCAGCCCCTCTTATGAAGCTTCTCAGCACGATACCCTCCTGCTTCCTCGGCACCTGTTCTTAAAGGGATATCGCATGTCCCCTTCTGAGGCCCAGATTTCTGCTCCATCTGTCACCTCTCTGGGTATCCTCCAACGAAACACCCGTGCTTCCCCCCACCAGCTGTACCCAGTTAATCTCAACCCCAACCCCTCTACCAAACAGCAGCTCCTCTCCTTCCTAGGTGTGGTCAGATGCTTTTGCCATTCTAACTAAACCTCTATATAAGCTCACCAAGGGAAACTGATCCGACCCCACAGATTCTAAATCCATTCCTCACTCCTCCTTTCCCTCTTTAAAGACAGCTGTAGAAACTGCTCCCCACACTAGCTCTCCCCCAACTCATCCTAACCCTTCTCCTTATACGCTGCTGAAATTCAGGGTTGTGCAGTTGGAGTCTCACACAGGAGCCAGGTCCGTGTCCTGTTGCCGTCCTCTCTAAACAACTTGACCTCACTGTCCTAGGTTGGCCCTCATGCCTGCATGTGGCAGCTGCTCTGCTCTACTCCGTCTTGAGGCTTTCAGAATCACAGGCTATGCCTCACTCCGCACAGCTCTCACACCTTCAGGCTTTAGTATCCTCTTCACATCTCCCACATCTGTTATCTGCCCCACATCTTATCCAACTCTATTCACTCTCTACTGAAACTCCCACTGTAACTATTGCACATGGCCCTGATTTTAATCCAGCCTCTCATCTACTACCAAACATAAACACAAGCCTTAAACCCGATGACTGTATCTCCCTAATCCATACAGCATCCTCCCCCTTTCCACATATTTCTCTCTCCCATTCCAGACCCAGACCACACCTGGTTTATTGATGGCAGTTCTTCCAAGCCCAGTCAGCTAACACTGGTTACAGCCGGTTGTGCTGTTGTATCCCACTCGTCTATCATTGAGGCTGCTGCACTCCCTCTGTCTACCACCTCTCAGCAAGCTGAACTCATTGCTTTAGCCCATGCTCTTACTCTTGCTAAGGGACTACATGTAAATATCTATACTAACTCTAAATATGCCCTCCACATCCTACACCACCGTACTGCCATATGGGCAGCAAGGGGCTTTCTTACTACACTGGGATCTTCTATTAGCAGAGCCTCTTTAATACAAGCTTTCCTTAAAGCTGCCCTTCTCCCAGCCAAGGCCGGAGGAGTTGTCCACTGTAAAGGACACCAAAAAACTTTAGATCCCATTGCCCAAAGAAATGCTTTTGCCAGTGAAACAGCTAAGAAGGCAGCAAACGCACCAGTATGTCCTCCTAGCGGACAGTATTTTTTCTTTCTCATCAATTACCCCTACTCACTCTCCCTCTGAATCCTTAAACTTCCTGTCACTTCCCACTCAAGGCAGTTGGTTTTTGGATCAAGGAAAATTCCTTCTTCCTGCCTCACAAGTCCATTCTATCCTCTCGTTTGCATAATAACCATTTTCACATGGGATATAAACCTTTGACCTGTCTCTTAGAACCTCTCATCTCCTTCCCTTCATGTAAGTCCATCCTTAAAACAGTTACATCTCAGTGCTCCATCAGCCACTCTACCAACCCCCAGGGATTTCTAAAACCTCATCCCTTTCCCACTCACCAAATGCTGGGAGTCTGGCAAACTGACTTTACTCATAAGCCACGCAAGACTGGCAAACTGACTTTGTGCCCCGTGTCAAGAAGTTTAAATATCTTCTTGTACGGGTGGATACCTTTACTGGGTGGACTGACACCTTCCCTACTGGAACAGAAAAGGCCACTGCTGTTATTTTTTGTCTATTAAGTATATCATCCCCCGGTTTGGCCTGCCTACTTCCATACAATCTGACAATGGCCCTGCTTTCATTTGCCAGATCACCCCAGCAGTCTCGCAGGCCCTTAGCTATTCAATGCAATCTCCATGCCCCTTACCGCCCTCAGTCATCAGGAAAAGTGGAAAAAGCTAATGGCCTCCTAAAAACACGCCTTACCAAACTCACCCTTCACTAAAGAAGGACTGGGTATCCCTTCTACCTATTGCTTTTCTCCGAATTCCTGCCACTCCCCCGGGAACCCACAGGATACAGCCCCTTTGAACTCTTACATGGCCGAACTTTTTGCTTGGGCCTAACCTTCTCCCAGAAACTAGCCCTCTTAGAGACTATCTTCCAGTTCTCCAACAAACTAGGCAGGCAATTCTTCAAGCTGCTAACCTCCTCTTACCCATTCGATACCCGGCCTTATGAGGACACCTTAGCAAGATGATCAGTGCTGGTCAAGGATCTAACCTCTCCAGCTCTACAGCCTCGGTGGAAGGGTCCCTACCTGGCTGTCTACAGTAGCCCAGTGGCTGTTCATTTACGGGGTTCACCAGTCCAGGATTAAACTGTGCCCATCAGACGACCAGCCTAGCCCATCCGCCTCCTCTTGGAAGTGAAGCCGTAAGTACTGTCTCCTATTTCTTTTAAGCTAACTGGAATTCCTGAAGAGCAGACACAAACCACACATGAGTTTAGTTTATATTCTAACATTGACAGGAATCCTGTTAACTTTGCTATTTGCAACAGGACTCTGCGCAGTCGCCCCTAGAACTTGGTCCACCCCTCACAAGCTATTTCTGTTGCTCTCTGTCTAATCACACTTCTGATCGCCCTTCTCGTCTATATTTAAATGCCCTATGTTTGCTTGCCTTGCCGGTTCACTGCTTTCCTCCAGGCCATTTTAGTTGACATCTTGTGGTTCTACCCACGAACCTCCACCCTTGACTCCTTCCTTGAGTGGATAGGTGACCTTTCATGGCAAGGGACACTCCAGTTCTTTCACCCTGATAAAGTCCTCTTCTTTCTATTTTTTTATTTTTTTGAGACGGAGTCTCGCTCTGCTTGCTGCCCAGGCTGGAGTGCAGTGGCACGATCTCAGCTCACTGCAATCTCCGCCTCCCAGGTTCAAGTGATTCTTCTGCCTCAGCCTCCCGAGTAGCTGGGATTACAGGTGCTTGCCACCATTCCCAGCTAATTTTTGTATATTTAGTAGAAATGGGTTTCACCATGTTGGCAAAGCTGGTCTCAAACTCCTGACCTCAGGTGATCCGCCTGCCTCCGGCTCCCAAAGTGCTGGCATCATAGGCGTGAGCCACCGCACCCGGCCTTGACTTTTCTACTAACTCTTATTCTCAGTCCCATTCTGTCACTCCCTATCCCTTCCTAATTAGCTTCAACGTACCATCAAATCTGACCCATTCCTTCTTAATTCCAACCCACTGCTGGCAAAAAAATTGCTGGCTCTGCATCTCTGTTTCTTCCTCCTCTTATACCACTGTTCCTGCCCCACCAGCCGACTGGGCTACCTCTTCCATCTCCCTGCACCTTCGCACCTCTTTTAACAGTCCCGATCTCTACCCTCCCATGGAGTTCCTCTATTTCCTAGACGAGTTTAGCAAAACCTCCTCAGACATTTCACACCAACAAGCTGCTATACTTCTCCGCAACTATTTTATAGCAACTCTCACCTCACATCAACTCCACTCCACGCATATTAGGCCCCCTTACTACACAGACAACTATCCCTACTCCTGCTCCTCTGTGCATTTCTCGTCAATGAATGGCTGGAATTCCCTTGGGTAATCTTCCACCTTCCAAGTGCTCCTTCACTCTTCATCTCCAAAGCCCTGACACACATGTTAATATGCCTTTAGGAGCATTCTCACTTCGCTTCACTGACAAACCCTATCACTACTAATAACCTAAAACATATGAATAGTCATTATTGTCCAGGTTGGCACCTTCCCTGTCTCTCACTCCACCGTTGGCTACCCTCTCCCTGTTCCTCAGATTCTCCTCCTAGCCCCTCTTCATGCTTACTCATACCTAGTCCTACAAATGTTAGTGGCAGACTGTTTGTTAATACTATGCACTTCCTCATCCATTATGAAAATCAAACCACCCCACTACACAATTACCCCGTCAATCTCCCTTTCAACCTCTAACGGCTGCTGTCCTTGCTGGATCTTTAGGAGTTTGGGTATCTGACTCCCCTTTCAAGGATCCTCCCACCTTTTCACTCTACATCTTCGTTCTGCCTTGCCCCAGGCCTCTTCTTATGTGGCTCTTCCACCTATGTGTTTACTTACTAACTGGACAGGCACCTGTGCCTTAGTCTTCCTTATTCCTAGAATCCAATTTGCCAGTGGTAATAAACAACTGCCTGTCCCCCTAATGATACCTACTTGACAAAAAGAGTCATCCAGCTAATTCCATTGCTCATGGGAACAGGGCTTGCAGCCTCCACTGTAGGCCTTAGAAATGGCATAGTGGGGGTCACCGCCTCTGCCACAACGTTCTGCAGTCTGTCTACTGATTTCTCTGCTAGCATTACGGACATATATAATACCTTGTACGTCCTTCAAGCTCAAATCGACTCTTTAGCTGCAGTTGTCCTTCAAAACTGTCGTGGTCTCGACTTATTCACTGCAGAAAGGGAGGACTCTGTATATTTCTAAATGAAGAATGCTGTTTTGACTTAAATCAGTCCGGTCCAAGTTTAAGATAATATCAAAAGGCTCAAATACAGGGCCCCAACATTTGCTAATCAGGCAAATAATTGCCAAATCCGTTTGGCCATTTTCTAGCTGGATGTCATGGCTCTTTCAAATCCTTATTTCCCTAATAACCATCTTCCTTCTTCTCTTATTCAGACCTTTCGTTTTCTGATTAGTCTCCCAATTCCTACAAAACCATACCCAGGCCATTACTCATCACTCTATATGGCAAATGCTACTTTTTCTTTATTTTTGAGATAGGGTTTCATCATATTTGTCAGGCTGGTCTCGAACTCCTGACCTCAGGTGATCTGCCCACCTCGGCCACCTAAAGTGCTGGAATTACAGGCATGAGCCACGGCGCCTGGCCGGCAAATGCTACTTTTAACAACCTCACAATATCACCCCGTCCCAAGACCTCTTAGCTGCTTAAGACAAAACGCCTTGCCAGCCCATCCTGTTCATTTGCCTGTCTTATCCACAGCCCTATTCCACAGGCTTCACTCTTTCAGGAACAACCAGAAACACCAATCAATCACTCATGAGCTCCAGGCAACACCCGGCTAATGTCAAAACGCACGTGACACCTCTCCAGAACCTACACATATCCCTTTGAGTCCAAGTCTTCTGGGACCACCCCCTACACTGGACACTACTCCAATCTTGGCCCAAGGCTTCCGTTAAACTACAAGAATCCCAGATTTCTCTTTTAGGTGTACACACAGCCCCCTGTCATGCTCAAAGAAGCCATGAGAAACACAGCCCCTATTCCCTTCTCTTTTTCTTTATGCATATACAACAAGATGGGAATGTCAGGCCTCCAAGTCTAAGCCTGGCCATTGTAGCACTGGTGACCCGCACGTACACCTCTGGATGGTCCCCGGAAGCCAGGAAGTCTGAAGTAACCACAAATAACCATTTGGCCACAGAAAGAAGTAAAACAACTTGCTCCTGCCTCAACAAATTGCTGCAACCTGCGACCATTGTTCCTGTTCAGCCTTGCAAAAATCACCCCCGCCACCAGACACTGGGTTTTTCAAGACCCCCACCCCTGTAACGATGTAATTTACTGCACCCTCCCCTCTGATTGCAGCCGGTACTCCCACCCTTATGATCATGCCTGTTTGTAATAAATGACCCCTACCCTTGTGATCATGCATCCTGTGACGCCCTCCCCCTCCCCAAGATAGATTACGACCCCTACCCTTATAATCATGTATCCCATGACACCCTTTCCCTCCCTAAGATAGATTACCACCTTTAGCTGACCATTTGCCCCAACCCATATAACCAATCCCCTCTCCTACCCACTTTGCCTAATTCCTTTCTTGGACTTGACCCGCTTGCACCTAAGCGTGAAATAAACGGCCTTGTTGCCCACACAAAGCCTGCCTGGTGGTCTCTTTACGTGAGCGACACACTTGACAGTAGAATGGTGTACGTACACCAGTCACCCGGGAGAGAGAACCGCGTAAGATCACAGATGGCGAATCGTGGTGGTTTACTCTGGGCAGTGCTTTTCAGTTTGAGTTGTGACCTATCTGAGGGCTGTGTAATAAGTTTGGTGGGTCATGACCAAGATTTTAAAAATATGAACAGGAATACAATGGAGAAGAAAATATTCTGTATTGTACATAAGGGTAGGTTTTGTTTCATGAAAAGTTTGTTTCAGTTGATAGATATTTAAGTGTGTATGCAAGGTTGGGAAATATTTCTTTGTGTATCATGATGGAAATAGGTTTGTGAAATTAAGTATAAAGTGTAAACAACAGGAATAGCAAATGCCTATTGCAGGTGCACCCTACAAACTTGCAGTAGGTTGGAGCTTTTCATCGAAAACAGATGGATACTTACTGGTGTGAATCAGATGCACCCCATCTTCTTTTAGGAGTAGGTTTGGTTCCCCTCCCTCTTTTGCTGCACAAATAAACTCAGTTGGGGCCTGGTTTTCATTTTCTTCCATAAAGGGAAAATTAAGGTCCAGAAACTGAAAAGAACTTCCCAGAGTCCTATAGGCCAGCGGTGCACCTGCGCATGTGGCCTGCACTCCAGCAGCAGGCGAGGAGGCAGCATATGGGATATTCTTGCCTGGGGGCTCCCCAGGGCTCACTCAACCTCAGCACCCTCCTCCTTCCCTGTCAGCTCAGGGTCCTGCTAGCCATTCCCTGCCTCCTGGGACACCAGGATTTCCATTCCCTAGTTCTACCCTCTGGGGATCAACTAATCAGTGTGTTTCTCTTCCAAGAAAGTTACATTTTAACAGGCTTTCCAAAGAGGAGTTATCAAGATGTGAGTGCTGGTTCTTGAAAGTTACTGCATGTAATCGTCCTTTAGAGATTATGATTCAGTAGGTTGTGGCCTGACCCTCAAACGCCGCCCCCGCCCCTTTTTAAGATAGGGTTTTGCTCTGTCACCTGGGTTGGGGGTGTAATCATAGCTCACTGCAGCCTTGAACTCCTGGCCTCAATCCTCTAGCCTCAACCTCCAGAGTAGCTGGGATTACAGGCACACACCACCTTGCCTATTTTATGTTTTGAGGATACGGGGTCTCCGTGTGTTGCCCAGGTTGGTCTCAAACTCCTGGCCTCAAGCAGTCCTCCCACCTCAGCCTCCCCAAAGTGCTGGGTTTACAGACATGAGTGGCCATAACGTACATTTTTAACAGATGGAAATGCTGCTTTAAGTAAAGACCTGATGAAGTGGGAAGAGCAGTGAGGCCAAGTTGCCCCTTTTCCCTTCCCCTCCTCAGATGTGGGATAGATTTCACTCCATCCAAGAGGGCACATGGTTATTCCGTGCTTCACCCCCAGCCTCATTCCTAGCACAGTGCCTGGTTCAGAGGCATGTGGTCAACACAGGCCACCGTTAGCAGCACGTCTAGTTCCTCTCACTACTTGATGTTCATGGCGCTCATCAGGTGGTCCTCCTTCAGCAGCAGCAGGGCCAGCTCACCTGTCCCTCATTCGCGCTTCCACGTTCATGCCTGTGCCTTTGCACTTACTGCCTTGGTCTGGAATGCCCTCTCTCCTTTATTCAAGGCTTAGATGCCTCATCCCTGCACTAATCATTTTCTATTTAAGCACGCAAAAGTGCTTAGTGAACCAAAGCCCTCCCAAGGCTCTTCTGGACACCAGGCAGCTCTATCCAGAGGTGTGTGTTGGAAGATCGGAGAGAGTCTGGGTTCTGCTCCAGGTGTCTAGAGGCTGCTAGCTCAGCAGTAATCTCCCAAGTGGGAATGGCAGGTAAGGGGGCACAGAACAGAAAGGGCTTCTGGACCCTCTCACTCCAAGGGATACCGTGTGAAGTAAAGAACTGGTATCTACTCTCCCATGTGAACTGCAGCTGAGGGCACCCTCAAATGACCCAGCCCCAGCAAAGTGTGGAGGACATGCTGTCCACTTAAGGTCCCTTCCCCAGCCCAGGGACCCACCCATCTCCATATGGGTGAAAGTAGCCATTTGGGCTCAGAGACAGGGATTCCTAGGGGAGAAAGGCACCAAAGAGACAGATTTTACAGATTTATTTTTAAAAAATGAAAACAAAGGTTAAAAAAGTCCTTCATGTCCAACCCTGCCTGGGGGTGTGGGTGGGGAATAGAGTAAGTTCAGAAAGGTGCCTACCCCCTTCCTGTAAAGGACACGGCAGGTCAGAGGCAGACCCTCGCCCTTCCTGCCCTGTCTCCTCCTCAGGTAGCTCAAACATAGGCAAAGAAGTGTGGGAGTGGAAGGCCAAGAGCTGCCTTCTTCACATCAACAGAAACTCCAGCTGTTCTCTCCCCTTAGAAGTTCTCCGGGCCCCACCACCGGGACTCTGAGGGTGGACGGGCAGGCAGGCCAGGAGACTCAGCCCTCTGGGCTATGTGGCCCAGCCGACCGCAGCTTTCTTAATGCTCTTTGTGAACCAGGAGGGCAGGCAGGGGAACTTCACAGTGCGGGGAGGGGTGTCTGGAAAGGAAACTGAAGCGCTGTCTCTTTCTGACCTTGCCTCTGCACTGAGGCTGCCGTTCTTGGCTATTCCCCCATCCTGAGGCTGAGTGGAGTCCAGGACAAAGCACTAAGTGGCTGTTTGCTACAAAACACCTGGAGATGCCAGAGAGTAGCCCTTGGCCTATCTGTCAGTCCAGGCTCCCACACAGTCACACAGTCATACACACAGCGTTAAGGCGTCTGTGCCAGCAGGCATGGCCTGGCTGGGCCCAGCTTCTCTCTCCACCTGCAGAGGGTGTAGGGGGAGAACCCTGGCTGCTGCAGAAACAGGCTGAAGGGGGAGAAGCTGACAACGGAAGAGTTAACCAGGCCTGGAGAAAGAAGTGGGAGGAAGGAAGGCAAGGGCTTTCTAGGCCTCCATCCAGGCCTTCTGGCTGCCCTTGAAGTAACCCAACTCAGGTTGGGGAGCCCTGACCATATACCCCCTGGAAAATGGGGGGACAGAAAAGAGGGGAAGAGAGCGGGGCTAGAGTATTGGGACTTTGGAGGAAGCCAGTGCTATCAATATTTACAAGCATAAAGCCCCATCTTCTGTGCCACCTACCTCTCTGCCCCTCCCACAGAAATGAAAGGCCCCTGAGAGCCATGGAGGAGGTGCCCAGACCTCCTCACCAGCTACGCCCCTAGGGAGAGCCCCTGCCCTCCGACTGGCCCCATTTCTGGGCCCCTCAGGAATGTCTGTCTGGCTCTGCTCAGTGAGGAGGAGGCGCCTTGGGCCAGAATCCTGGCTGCCGCCAGCCCTAGGAGTCCTTGAGCATGCTGATGCGGGCGTAGATCTTCAGGGCGGGCCCCAGCTTGATGTTCATGGCGCTCATCAGGTGGTCCTCCTTGAGCAGCAGCAGGGCTTGCCCGTCGATTTCCTGGGCACGGAATTCCTCAGCTATCTCCTGGCAGCCTGAGGGGGTACCACCAAAGACAGTATCAATCCGAGCTGCCAGTGTTCACCTCTGGCCGCCACTGCATCTAGAAGCTTTATCTCCTTTAGTCCTCATAACCACACCGTGAGGAAGGCACTGCTGTTCTTATTGTGCAGCTTGAGAGAGGCTGGACGTCTCACCCACAGCAGCCGCGATCCAGGCCTCCTCCTACGTGCCCCTGTTCACATCCCTGCTCCGTGAACTGGGCAGACCTATGTCTGCTAAGGTGCTGAGGAAGTGACTGTGTGATTTCTGAGGCTAGATCATAAAGTGCACAACAGTTCTCACCTTGCTCTTTTGGGTGGTTTACTGCAGAGTAAGCCAGCTACTAGTAAGCTTCGCTGGCAGCCCTCTGGAGAGACACTCGTGGAGAGCAGCCAAGGCCCTGGTGGTCCCCGGCCCCCTTGCTGTGTGAGTGAACCATGCTTGAAGTGGGTCCTTGAGCTCCAGACTTCAGACACCGCAGCCCTGGATGGTGTCTTCCCTGAGACCTCATATGAGCTCAAATTCATATACTGGGTTTGTGGAAGAGAGTGGATAAGTTTTCAGGTCTTCAGACTAGGTGGAACTGGACCCCAGGAGCCTCACACCAGGCCTGTCCAGCCAAGCCACTCCAGATTCCTGACCTACAGGGCCCTTGAGATGACAAGTGATTACTGCTTCAAGCCACAGAGTTCTGGAGTAATTTATATCAGGCAATAGGTAGCTAATGCAGACTCTGGTACCTAGAAAAGGAGTGCTGCCATAAAACAGCTCTATGGATGTGGGTGTGGCCTCGGAACTGGCCTCAGGGAGGAGCTTGGAAGGACTTTGTGGAAAGTGTGAGTGTCTAAGGTGCTTTGAGAGACTGTATGCAGAAGTCTCGTAGCCTTTGGGGAAGCTGCTGGGGAGGCCTAAAGGAAAGTGATGAAACTCTTAGTGGAGATTGGAAGAAACAGGGTCTCTATTATGAGACAGCAGAACATTTTGTAAAAACGTGGTTGGTGGCAGAAATGTAAGCTGAATGTAGCTCATGAAGTAGGTGGTCTAGCTAAGGAGCTTTCCAGGCAGAATGTGGAAGGTGTCGCTTGGCTTCCGCTGTTGCTCACAGTAAAGTAAGAGAGGAGAGAGAGAAGGTAAAAACAAACAAAACTGTTCAACATAAAGGAACCGGGACTTGCCGGTTTTAAAAATGCCCAGCCTCTCCAGATGGCACACGATGCTAAAATTAAGAAATGGTTTCTAGGCAAAGATCAAATTCAGGGCACCGTAAAAAAAAAAAAAAACATGGTCTACAGATTAAACTTAGGATGTGACTTAAATCTTTTTGTTAAGACCTCAGAAAGATCTAAGGTGATGCCTCAAAGGGCCATTCAGTCCAAAGGCTCTCCAAGGATTATCTAGGCATTCCTCACAGATCCTCTTCTGAACAGCAGGGTTTCTAAGAATGTGAAGGGCACCCTCCATGCTGTCCCTCAACTTCAGAAGAAGCCCAATGCAGACAATGGCTTATCTTGAAGATAATTCTGGGTGTGGTTTTTGTCTAATGGAATGGAGCCCAACAAGATTCCCAGAAAACTCACAATTATTTTAAGAAATACTGAATTACTGATTTTAAGAGTCAAAGGTAGGCTGGATGTGGAGGCTAATGCCTATAATCCCAGCACTTTGGGAGGCTGAGGTAGGCGGAACACCTGAGGTCAGGAGTTTGAGACCAGCCTGGCCAACATGATGAAACCACATCTCTACTAAAAATACAAAAATTAGCCAGGCGTGGTGGCATGTGCCTGTAATGCCAGCTACTCAGGAGAGTGAGGCAGGAGAATCCCTTGAACCCGGGAGGCAGAGGTTGCAGTGAGCTGAGATCGGACCATTGCACTCTGGCCGAGGAGACAGAGCAAGACTCCGTCTCAAAAAAAAGTCAAAGGTAATATAAAAAGCAGCAGGAATTAGGCTGAGAAAACAACTATACCAAAAATACAGGCTACTTTTCACAGAAAAGGAAGGAGGACTCAGAGGGCAGAGCCAAGAGAGAAATCACTCCCAGGCTTTGAGTTCTGAGGAAAACTGCCACCGTCCTTAGCAGATTTCAGAACTGGAAGGATCAGTGACTCTTGTATGCTCTGTTCCTTCCCTTTTTTGATGGGAATGTTTACAATGGTTATCCTGTGGCTGTGCCACTGTGCACTGGGTTTGTAGAAGGGAGCAGAGAGCCTCTCTCTCTAGTTCTCAGGTCTTCAGACTGAGAGGACCCGTACTTGAAGAACTGGACCCCAGGAGCCTCATCCATGCCTGGACCTGGGTTCAGTGATGAAAGCATGCACTCCAAACTGATGCTGTCATGGGACCAGACTGTTGGGAATTTGGTGGGGGCGAGGGTTTCTGCATGAGGAAGGAACAAAAATTTCTGGGAGCCATGGTGAACTACGTGGCCTGTTGCTGAATGGCCCCCAATAATCCTTCCCAGCAAGGATTATTCATGCCTTTGTGAGTCTCCTCACACAATGAGTAAGACTGACCTGTGTGACCAATAAGATATTGTGAAAATTATAATTAAAAAAATATATATTGTGAAAATGGTGGTACGTGGCTTCAGAGGCTAGATTGTAAAAGCCACGGTAGCTTCTACCTTGCTCTCTGGGATTCCTACCTGTGGGGGACAACCCACTGCCATGTATATCATGAGAACACTTGAGAAGCCCTCTGGAGAGGCCCAGGTGGACGGATCGAGGCCTCTTGCCAACAGCTAGCCCATAGGGCAAATCACGTGAGGCCAACATGGTGAAACCCCATCTTCAGCTCTTCAGTATTCACATGACCTCAGCCTTGGCTGACATCTTAATCGCAACCTCATAAGAGACCTGAGGCAGAACTGCCTAGGGAAGCCACTCCTGAATTCCTTACCCACAGCAACTGTATAATAACAAAGTTTGGGGATGAAGAGATAACACATTGGGTTCAGTGACAGAGCCAGAATTTGAACCCAGTTCAGTGTGCCTCAGAAGTCTGTGCTCTTAACTACACTGCAGTCGCTGAGAAAGAGGCTTGTGGTTGCCATCAATACCTGACCTGGTCAGTGTAATGAGTGAGACTGGCAGAAAAACAGTAATGCATCCGGCCCCACTGAAGGCACTGTGAATGATGTAAGGCTTGCCTCTTACAGCTGGCTCCTAGATTCTGGGCCTCACCACCACCTGTGCTCCAGCACGCAGGGCTCTGTGCCATGCCTGGCTGTGCCACAGATTTCCCTATCTTCCTGCCTCTGCACGTGCACCCTCCTGCAGTCTCTCCATCCAGCAAAGGCATACTTGTCTACTGTCATTCAGTTTACATTTTCTTAATTAAAAAAAAAATGTTTTTTTGGTAGAGACAGGTCTCACTATGTTGCCCAGGCTGGTCTCGAACTCCTAGCCTCAAGCAATCCTCTCACCTCAGCCTCCCAAAGTGCTGGGACTACAGATATGAGTCACCACACTTGGCTATTTTCTTAATTTTGATGTTCTCAACACATTTCCTACACTCCACCTGACTCCCTTCCTAACCTGTCCCAGGAGAGAGACAGACTTAACTGTATTATCATGTCTGTATTTCACACAGACCATTTACCATGCCAGAAAATATATAGAATTACAGCTATGGAATATTATTTATAGTCTGCATTCTACGCTAGAATATAAGCTCTTATAGGCAGGAAGCTCATCTCACTCATCTCTGCATCCTAGTTCCTGAACCTAAGTCATTAAATCAACTACCCAATCCTCCTGGTGGTGGGAGGGGGCTCTTATTTCTCTCTTTCCTTGCCATTCCAGGGAGATAGGGAATTTACAAGGGCCTTACCCGGCAGAGAACGGATAAATTCGTAGACATCTTCCACGTTCCACTTGGTGGGCTCACTTGGCAGGAAGTGGTGTCCCATGCCCACGAGGTCCCGCATGTGCATGTCGGGGAGCTCCAGGTCCCGCTGGCCTTGTCGCCGGCGGGAAGTAGATGAGCTGGCTGAGATGGGTGACAAGGGTTCCTCATAGCTTGAGTTATCTGAGCAACGGCTGGAGTCTTCCTGGCTGTGTGTTAGCTGCAAAGCAGCAGTAACTGAAAGGGGCACAGTGCCTGTTGGCTGGGAGCAGAGAGAACATTTTCTTCATGATGGGAGAACAAACCATCTCTAGCAGCAGTGACGGACAAAGGCAGGTATTTCTCCCTTTTCTACTTGGCCTAGTCCTACACATCTGAGTTCCCAGATCGAACTGCATCTTCCATGCTGTCCCATCTCTACCCTTGGCAGCGTCAGTCCTTCTCACTAGTGTAGCATGCCCTACACACTACTGCAGTTATCTCTTTTCTAGACATGGGTTTTAAAGCAGGGCACTGTGTGTTCCAGCAGGTGACCACAGAGCCACTTGAAATAGCATGTAAAATTGGACCACAGCTTTGGACCATTCTTAAGGAGGCTTAAGACAAAAACAACAGGGAAAATATAGATAAGGTTATGAAACATCACACCAGGCTGTGGAGTTCCTTTAGGGTGAGACTGTGCCCTTACAGTCCAGTGCCTAACACAGTTCCTGGCGTACAGCTGGTGCCAAAAAATATTTAACGACTGAATACCCATATTCCTGGTAGAGACCTTCAAGAACTCAGTGCTCTCATGTTTGGGGGAGGCAAAAAGGTGGCAAGACAAGGGTGGAGGCTGCCTTCTCACCCAGCCCTCCACGTAAGGCAGGAGGTTACCTAAGTAGCTCAGGGGAGACTCCATTTCTTTGGCCCCAGAAGTCAAGGATGGAAGCAAATTGGAAGGTGGGATTGAGGCAAAGCCATGGAAGGGGGAGGGAACCTTGTAAGCACTCGTGGGTCTAATGAAGGGACCTACTGTGATGTAGGAAGGCTTGACTGGATAGGTCTATAGGGAATGAGAGCACACAGAGTGTGCTGAGGTGAGCAGCTGGAGGGGACCGTGGTGTCGAGGGCCATGGAAGGGAAGCTGTAGGAATGGAGCTTCAGGCTCTGCCGGCCTCTTACCTGCTTCTTGGCATCCTTGGTGAGCGGGGGGAGGCTGGCTTTGCCGGCCCGCCGGCGGTTGTGGGCCGCAGCTCCTGCCTTCTGCAGCTTGCTCCGGTCTGAGTGGAAAAGTCCCACCCGTTTGGTGCACCCCACGTTGTACCTTCAGGGATGGGTAAAGGGGGCATCAGAGCAGTCGTTGTGCTTATGGGCCACCGGCAGGATGAGCGCGGACAAGCTGTCTGACAAGAGCTGAGTCCACATATTGGTTCAGACCTAACTCCTAGCTGTGTGACTTTGGCTTTAAATCACTGAAGCGCTGAGCCTCCATGTCTTTATCTGGAGTAGGGGTAATACCATCACTTTCTGGGACTGGTCTTACAACATGAGATAATGTCTGTAAAATATTTGAGACGACACCTGGACTCGGACCAGGGCAAGAGCTCACAGCTGATTTATTCCACTATAAATGTTACCCTGTGCTGGGAAACTACCATCCACTGTCCTACTTGGGGGTGGCCTGGCAAAGCTTGACAAAGGTGCCCTGACTGCCCCGACAGCCTGAGGGGAATGAGGGCTGAAGACAGTTGAACTCTAGCTTGGCATGCAGAGCACCTCTGCCTCAGACCTAGAGATCTCTTCTTTTCTGGGATCTCAGGGCTTCAAGGTCAGCTGCTGCTTCCATCGTGGTGTACAAAGACCACAGCGGGCTTTAGAATCAGACAAGCCGAAATCCCCAGGCCTATGGTTTATTAGCTGTGTCACTTTAGGCACTACTCCTTTGTGCTTTAGTTTCCTAACCTGCATAAAGGGGACAACAGTAATACCTGGCTTGGGAGTTATTTTGAAGATGAGATAATCGTATCAATTAACTGGCACAGTGACTAGCGCACAGCAAGTTCTCAGGAAATGACAGTGGTTTTTATAATGACCATTAGTGTGCCAAGCTGGGCGAGAGCTCGCCAAGGGAATGCTACAGTCAGTGCTGTGGTTCTGGGCAAAGTTTACCCTAACACGGCAGGGGCTGTAAGGCTAGGAAAGGAGCATGGGTGCAAATGGGGCCAGGAGGGCCGGCCGGGCCAAGGCGCTGTGGCTTTTCCTTGGACTCTCTGCTGCTCTCTCCCACCTGCTCTTAGGAGTTCCGGTTTCTCATGCTTGTTGAATTAGGGATGCGATCCTGCTTCTAGGTGGGTCGACGAAGTAGGAAACCGGAGAAGCCACCCTATGGGCCTCCTGGGGCGGACTATTAATGGCAGGAGGTGGGACAGAAAAGCAGGATACAAAGGTGCAGTTCTGAGGAAATGCGGGGGCTGGGGCCACTCACCTCTTTGCACAAGCCATGGAACAGAAGCGCTTGGAACGCTCGAACTTATAGGCAAAGTCCACTCGGCCACAGAGCTCACACTTGAGTTTGAGGGGGAGCACCCTCCTCTTTGGATTCTGAAAAGTATGGAAATGGGTAGGGTGGAGAATGAGAAATTCCTGCAGGACTGTGGACAGCCCCACTGCAGGGCCTCCCTACTCCATCCTGCCTGGTCCTCCTGCTCCCACAGCTCTGACATGCAGCAGCAGTCTAGCGTGGAAAATGCCAGTGGTTCCCCCCCCACCGGAATGTACTCAAAGGTGTCTGGGGATGCCCCTTGTATACCTAACATTTTTTCTTCCAAGTGCTCTGAGTCTGAGGCAAAACACAGGTGGGGGAAGAATCAGCATCAAATGACCAGGGGAAGAAAGCAGCAGCCCCCAGGAAATACTCTGGATGCTGTCACAGCTGCTCTGCTGGCATCACCCCACCTTGATCTATGCAGCTAGCTGGCTGCTGACCCAATGGCAGACCCCAGAAGCCCACACTCCTGCAACTGTGCAGCCCTGTCAGTGCTTCATGGGAAAGCACAACCTCGTCTGCCCTCTGCTGTGCCCCAGAGCTGGCCCCAGTTTCAAGGCAGGGATGAAGGGCCGGACTCGCCTGGGGTGCTCCTACAGTCACGCCTAAAACTTGCCAATGATTCCCAGAGGAAAAGCCACTCTTGGAATCCTGTGGTTGGCTGGAGGTGGTTGAGGGAACAGACCACACATGGTTCCCCTGATTTCCCCCTATCCCTGTTTTTAAGGGAAGGAGGCTGAGGAGGCATAGGGGGAAACGTTTACAGACTCGCTGGCTCAGAGTTCCTCTGGGGACACCAAGAGAGGAAGTGTGTGAGGCCTGCCTTTCCAGCCAAAATGGAAGGCCGAGAGATTGGGGTCTGAGATGCCCACCTTGCAGATAGGGCTCCTCCATCTCCGAGTCAGTGGTGGTGGTGTGATCCTGCTGTGGAAGTTTCTCAGGCAGGAACCCCTGTGCATACTTCTTCTTGAGATTCCCCACCAGCAGGGACGAGCGTCCCACCTAGAGGACAGGTGACACGGAGGCCGTGAGGGTCATGTGGGAGAGACTTCCTTGCTATCCATCCTCATCACAATTACACATACAAAGTATCCAGGCGCGGAGGCTAGCCCTCCTCAAACCTTCCCCCATGTCACCATCCAAGTGTGCTGGGCTCAAGGCCCTATTTTGCTGGTTGGCTTATGAGGTAAGATGCTAATGGGCAAAGTACAGGGATGTCTTCTGTCCAGGACCAATGGATGGCTCAGGAAGTTAGGAAAATGTCTATTCCAGTAACAGTCTAAGGGCTGAGATCAGGTTTCCCACAGTGCCAGATCAAGCGCCAAGACCCAGTGCCCACACTTCTCCAGGCAAGGACAGAGTGGAGTCCGTGTGAGGCTGTACATGTGAGAGAAGCTCAGCATCTGTTTTCTTTTTACTGTTTTCTACCTTAACCCAGTGGCTGACCCAAGCCAGAGGTACAGGCAGCCATGGAGGACAGCAAGAAAAAATGGACCCAGGGCCACAGAGCCAATGCCCTCTCAGTTGTCAGGACCCCAGAGTCGCTTATTCACATGTTTGGATCTCCTTTTGTGGCCTTTGTTTAGACAGCCTGGTAGCCAGTCATGTGGCACTGACTCTAGGGTGATGCTGGGGGTGCTATTCAATCTGCCTCCAGTCCATGAGATCAGGTGGTTTCTAGTGTTACTCAAGGAGGCCCAGTCTAACAGGGAAGGGATGTAACAGAGCTAGAGCCACTTCTAGTTAAGGCGTTCCAGGCAGATTTCTTTGCCACTGGCCTTGGACAACCTCTAGTGGGAAAGAAGACAAAAAGCTATTTGTCTTTTGGCATTTTACAGGAGCAGTTCACCCATGTCAGTTAATCAAGCTCTGCGTCTTTTGCTGACTAATCAAACCACTCATGGAACCAAAGAATGAGGAAAAGGCAGATGGCAGCCCAGAAAAGTGTCTCTCCAGCAGCCAGATACTTTTCATCAGAACAGAGGCTGCTGTGCCCCGGGCTCTGGGCTCCTCCACACCCACAGGGCAGCACCACGTCTCCAGTGCACACTGCACAGAAACAGCTCTGGGTGCTTTGCCTAATAACCCATCTTCGTGGCTCTTGGATGTTTCCTGTTAGTCTTATGCTTCCATTGTGACCTTTCTGAGTGCCCCACCATCTCATTCACTCCCCTTTCAAGGCTCTGTCCCCAGAAAACAAGCTTCATGTTGTGACCCTGCTCCCTCACATCATTTCTGATATATGTATCTTGAGAATTCTGTACTGTGCAGGGCTGAAGCTTTGCCATTCAGAGGTTTTGGCATTCAAAATTCAATGAAGTCTAATTTCCCAAAGCCCATCATGTCTCACCAAATACCCACAGTGAACTCTCTTTTAACCAAGGGTTCACACATCACCAGGCAGGTTCACACCTGAGTTTGTGTGTGGAAACTTCTAACCAAGGGTCTTGCCAATTATTCCTGATCACTGACCCCCCTTCTGGTCCTTGGAAAGATAATCCTAGAAAGAAATGGCTCTACATGCTTTGGGGGAGGAAGTTAGCAAGGAAAGAGCAAATTGTTCACATTTTCAGAAATTTTACATGGAAATGTAAAAATATTCTAAGACACATCCAAAATATACTTAAAAAAAAAAAGGGGAAAAGAAGTAGTCCGTACCGGGAAAGGCTCCGCCCCCTCCTGGATCACAAACCCTTCGATAACATGCGTCAGGATTTGGGGTTTCACAATGGCCTGTGGTGGTTTATTCTCACCATTCTGGGGGGCAGTGCCGGTGATGCTGGAGGCAGAGTTTCCGTTCCCTGAGGTCATGCCGGGGCTGCTGAGGTCGGTCAGTGCATGAACAATGCCCTGCCCTGTCTCTGCATGAGAGAGAGTAGGAAAACAAAGCAGGGGGAGATCAGAACCAGAGTCCACGCTCAGGGAGGGACAGCAAGGACTCAAACTGCGCCTGCCTTTTTCTGCGGAGCCAAGCGACGATGTAAACCAAGCAGTCCCCTCCCCCTCAATGACCCATTTAAAAGTGGCACCGTTTCAATGGACACATCACCAAGTATGAGTATGGTCAGTTCCACAACAACGCATGCAGCTAATCAGCTAGCAGTGTTTCTTAATTTCTCAACCATGCTAGTAACAGTTAACCCAGTTAAACAGACGGGAATTCTGTCTTTGAGGAGCCAAGACCTTGGTCGATACTGATTTGAACAAATAAGATAATATTCAGTTTGAGGGAGAAAAGTATTCAAGGTGACATCTAAAACCAGGACAAGAAGCTGACCTAGGTATAGGGCTTTGAGTGTGATAAAGAGAGGTTAAATGAAGCTTCTATGAGGTTCCTTAGAGGAGGGATTTTAAGAGCCCTGTGAAATGTCAAAACAGGCTGAACCCCAAGTAAACACTATCATGTAGATTTGACTATTCAGAGACTGGTTATCTGGGGTCACTGCATTGAAATATGCAGAGATTCTATTTCTCTGCTAAGGAGGCTGCTAGGTAGAGCTGAGATTTTCTCTGCTATTTCTCCTGAGCTGGGTGCTCTCAAAATCAGGCCTCCTGCCCAGATGTCAGCTCCTTACCTAATTTGATCCTCACCAAATCATAGACCCTCTGTCTCTGTGGACAACTTTCCCTAAGTTCTCCTTCCCCCACAGGCCTGCTAGCCTTCCTCTAAAAGACCTAACAGAGTGCTCCAAAAAGTGCAATTAGATGCCTATACACAAGCACACCACAGTGGACTCCTCTCTTCCACTTCACACAGCATCTCTCATGAGCTGTCTCATTGTCTTAGACGCGCAAGACTTCACCTCCTCACTTCTGTAACTCTCTCCCGCCCCCTTCCCAGGGCTGTTCTCCCCCACCACCAACTGCCCTGTGAGCTGAGGTTGCCTTTAACTTGGAACTTCCTAAAAAAGAAAAAACACAAAAAGCAATTTCTTTATTGCAACAAGCCCATTAATATAAAGCTCAGTGGGGTATGAGTAATACGTACTTTAAAAATGATTTCAGCACACTTGTTACTTAAGTAATCTTTGCACAAAACTTTATATGAAGATGCTCATATTTCACGTTAAAGATCCATGGTACCACCACAGAACAGGAATTCCTTGTGCTTAATTATGTAGTATGGAAAAGTAAAAACAGATACATTTTAGAAAAAGTGGTTTAGGGCCGGGTGCAGTGGCAAATGGAGCAAAGGGAGGCTGGGCGCCAGGGCTCATGCCTGTAATCCCAGCACTTTGGGAGGCCGAGGCAGGTGGATTACGAGATTAAGGGTTCGAGACCAGCCTGGCCAATGTGGTGAAACCCCATCTCTACTAAAATACAAAAATTAGCTGGGCGTGGTGGTGTGTGCCTGTAATCCCAGCTACTCAAGAGGCTGAGGCAGGAGAATTGCTTGAACACGGGAAGCAGAGGTTGCAGTGAGCCAAGATCGTGCCACTGCACTCCAGCCTGGGTGACAGGGCAGGACTCCGTCTCAGAAAAAAAAAAAAAGGGTAATTTATAACTGGGTCACAATGGGTCTTGGTCCACTCAAGCTCATGTTTTGTTTTTCTTTTTTTGAGACAGAGTCTCCTAGGTTCAAGTGATTCTCCTGCCTCAGCCTCCTGAGTAGCTGGGATTACAGGCGCACACCACCATACCCAGCTAATTTTTGTATTTTTAGTAGAGATGGGGTTTCACCATGTTGGCTGGGCTGGTCTGGGAACTCCCGATCTCAGGTGATCCATCTGCCTCGGCCTCAAAAAGTTCTGGGATTACAGGCATGAGCCCCGATACCCAGTTTCAAGCTCATGTTCTTACTGGTGGTCCTAATGCCAACTAAACCAGGATAAACCTTCTTTAATGAACAAGAGTTGACTATGACATATCTTTACTACTCAGTCCTCCACATACTTCAGAGCTGAGCAGGGGTCATCTAAGAGAAAGGACCGATGAAGTTTTTTTTTTGTTTGTTTGTTTTTTTAATTTTTGTTTGAGACACAGTTATACCAATAAGTTAGAAAATTTCCATTAAGTGCCTATATTCATTTGAAGAAAAAATTTGAACAGCTTTGGCTTTTCTGTAGAGATGGAAACATTTCCTTTCTTTTGGAATTAGTCTTTCCAGTTGCAAAGGTATCTGAGAACTTGAGAGCTTGTCTGGAGGTTCTAGCAGGGGGAGTGCAGCTACTCGTACGCCCTTGACTGAGGGATGGCTGTCCTCTTAGACTCAGAACACAGGTTCAGGAAGGACACATGTGGAGCAGTGAGGGAGGAAGGGGACACTGGCCTAGCCAGTCAGATCAGCAGAATCAACTCTGCCAATCAATGGGGTGACAGGTGTTGCAGCCAGATGGCCCTCACATCCATGTTTGAGAACTCGGAAAAAAACCCCTTTCCCTCACAATCTGTGAGTAACTACGAGGACTGAGTTGATGAGTCAATCAAATTTAGTTTCTGTGCTTTTAAATTTTTAAATATTTAAGTCTGCCTTTACACAATTACATTTCTCTGCTTTTATGTTTGCCATATGCTAAGAAACATATCTATTTTACTTAAAATGATGAATTACTAAAATAGAAAGATTACTATGAAAGCTAAAATTTTATTTTTTAGATGATGGCTATTTCCTCCCAATTAGAGCCTGGTAAAATATTCCCTGGTGAGTCTAAAGTACCGCAGATTATACAATTACAGGACTGGAAAGTCTGGTTTGATCTCTTACCAATGCTTGACCATTCTCTATAATATGCCCACCCAATGATTTTCTAGCATTTGTTTGAATACCTCCAGTGACAAACTCACTACTTTGGAAGCAGTTTGTTCCCACCTTGGACAGCTCATTAGTGATTCCTTATATAATGAGCCTGAAATCTGCCTATTAATTTCTACCAAATTATCCTCGTTCTGTTCCTTAAACTCACAGAGAACAAGGCCAATCAGATTTGTCTAACAGGCAGAGACACGGGCTTAGACTTGGCTTAGAGACTGGTCTCTATCACTGAGTAAATTACGGGCAAGTCATTGTCCCTCTCTAAGCCTTGGCTTCATGGGCTGTGAAATAAGGATCCTACACCTATCTTAGAGTGCTGCTGAGAGGACTAATGAGCCAGCGAAATGCAGCGCAGTGCTATCTTACGAGGAAATGCTTGAGAATGCTCCTGGTGTCATGAAGGACGTCACTCACGACCACAGTCTATCTTCTCTCCTCCAGGCCAAACCCCTTCTGTTCTTTCAGCTATTTCTTACATAGAAAGGTTGCAAATTCCTCACATCCTAGGACCTCTTTGCCTACATCTTTTAACATCAGGTACGTAGTCAACACTAAGCATCATCTGCCAGGTGTTGTCACGTAAGAGATCTGGTCGGTAAGATTTTTGGTTTTCTGCGTTTGTTTTAAAGACAGTCACACCTTTGAGAGCATAGGTAGAAAATAATAATTCCCTTGTTTCAGTTGAATGAATTCCTCCACGGAATTAATCCATTCTCCTCTGAATTCTGGGATCACTCCCACCTCCTGCCTCTTTCACTGATACTCATCAGAAAACACCTCCTCAGACCTTGTCTCCTTTTATGGGATCCCTCTATCCTTGCTTGACTTCTCTGCCTGAGTCCCCCTCCTCTCTCAGATCTATGACTATTAATGTTCACTGCAAGATGGAAGCTCACTCTTGAGGTCAGATTCTGTCCTCATGCCAGACACTTTTGTGAACAGATACAGTCACCAGCTCAAAGGCTAGAGAGCCAATGCTTAATTCCAGGAAGCAAAACGTTTTGGAATTTGAGGTGGTTTTTTTTTTTTTTTTTTTTAAAGATCTTGTTAAGAGAGAGAACAAACTAAAAAAACTCTTGTACCACATTAGAAACTATCACTCCCCATCGTAACCCAGGGCAGATCACAGGAGAGACAGAATCCAAAGGACAGACGGGAGAGTGTTTTTTGAATATACAAAGGTTCACAACTATTTCACTTTGCAGTCATCTTGTAGGCCAACAGCTCCTCATCTGCTTTAGTAACAAAGGAGTTTGGACTATTTCTGGAATGACCAAACACAATCTCACCCCCCTGCCAAGCTCAGCACACTGAGATTAATTTAATCTGCTTCCCGCTCTCCCAGACTGCTTTTCGAGCTTTGGAGGAAAGCAGCTTAACAGCGAAACTTGCAGAAACCTGCCCTGCTGGCCCTGAGGCCAGATAAAAGAGACAAAGAAATACTCTGAATTCGGTTCCTTACTCAATTCCCTTGACCAGTCCAGAGGCTGTCAGTGCTGCCAGGGATTCCCACAGGTCTCAAATGCCTGTATACAGTCAGGCACCTGAAACCTGTATACAGTCAGGCACCGGAGCAGGGTAAGGCGGGTGGGGAGAGGCTGGGGGGAGGGGGAGTAAAGGGCCAAGTATTCCCGTCAGAACGAACAGAGCAGCATGTTCCATGGGTCTTGCCTAACATTATGTCTCAACCTCTAGGCTGTTTCTCAATTCTGGTCTCACTCACAGGCTCTGGTAGAAACAGCCCTTACAGGGGCAGGATAAAACAGGAAGGACCACCCAGCTCCTGTCTGTGAAATTATCTGCTTTGTGATTGGTCACCTCTCCTAAGCAGAGCAGATTTCTCTAGGTAGGGAGCTATCACTCAGTCAGTCACCTCTAGATTTTCAGAGGCTAACCCCATGTCTAAAGTATGACAGGTGCTTAATGACCATTAAACTGGAATGTGTGGAATCCGTGATCTCAGTCTTCATTGTCCACATAAGAGTACAGGGCTGCCTAGTGCAAAGTCAAGCAGTTTGACACTAGCTGAGATTTACCAATTGCTTTCTGAAGCTATGATGATTTGAGAGCAGCTAGGCTGGTGGTACCTGCCTACTGAGCAGCATTTCTGGGTACCTGATTATGAAGAATAAGAGCTATTCTTTGGCCCATGTCTTCCTGTTGCAGTGGGGATTTCCTCAGCAGAAGAGAGGTACAGGCAGACCTCTGAATTCCCTGTCCCCTTTCAAACATTTTTGCCAGACCCAGGCACTTGGCAAGGCAGGATGAACTCTAGAGACGGAGGCAGGGAGGCTCCTAGGACCAGTTGGTTAACATCCAGAATGGATGGGCTCTCCAGCCTGCTGAGGACAGATGTCAGGCTGGTGCCAGTTACGCACAATTGGACCACTTCAGAGCCAGTTCTGATGTTCAGTTATACTGGAAATACAGTTTAGTACAGCTTGAGTATGCCTTATTCAAAATGCCTGGGAGCAGAAGTGTTTTGAATTTTAGATTTTCTCATGTTTTAGAGTATTTGCATTATACTTACTGGTTGAGCATCCCAAATCCAAAAATCTTTGAGTATCATGTAGGTGCTCAAAGTTCGGGATTTTCTGAAACAGGCATTTCAGATGGCTTAGCACTCGTTTTATCTGACCCTAAAATAGCCTTGAAGACAAGGCTTCAAAGGCAATGGAGACCAAACAGAGCTTCTCATTCTCCCACCTCAGCTTGGTCAATGGCTGATTTCCACCTTATCATGAGAAGAAGGGGGTATGTATTTTAACTTAAAAGACTTCTATTTACTGTTTGGCTGCGGTAGGAGTAAGACAGAGCTCATGAAGTCAATAAAGAATTTAAGGAAGCAGAGTAGATGACAAATGGATCATTTTCTTACAGCAAATTCTGCTCAACAAATGGTGAAGCAAGGTCGCCTGTAAAACACAGAGCACACTCTCCAAGCCCCCACACTGAAGTCATGCTCATGGTGCTTCAGCTCAGCAGGCCAGGCCATGTGGCCAGGGTGGACACTGCAGGGTTCCCAAGGCACCATTTGCTCTAGAAACAGCCTGCGTGAAGCACTGCAGAGTGATGCCCAAACACAGCTCACACCTGGTCCAAGCAACAGGCAGAACTGCAGTGCAGTAAGCTGAGGGCAGAATGTCCAGTCCTTGTGGAAAGGTCTGGGGCCACCCTTTATAATTTCTTTGGTTACATTTGGGCCTCCAGATAAATTAATGCCACTCTGAAAGTGAGGAAGGCAAGATATTTCACCAGCACCAGTTTGTGGACACCTTCCCCCAGGGCAGGGTAAGTGAAGGGTAGGAAAGTGACAGAGGGAGTTGGGGGGAGGAAGAGGGAGGGAGGGCAACAGGCAGGCTGAGCTCTATCTGGGACCTTGACAAAGCCCATCAATTACAGATTCATTTGCTTAACAATTTCTTTAAAATGCAAGTATACACCTTACAGTCATTCACACTTTACTGTGAATTACTTGACTCTCATAAACAGATTGCTTTCCTCCCAATTTAGGGACAGGGGTGTGAGAGGGGGTGGGTAGTGAGTGTTTTGGATCACAGGGCACTAGATCCCAGAGGATTAATGTTTAGAAGGGTTCTGAGTTTAACATCGTAATGTCCTAGATGAAGCAACCTGGCCTCAGAGGTGAGGTGACTTACCCAAGGTCACAAAAGGCAGGAAGTGGCAGAACCCACACTAGAACTTAGTGCTTTAGATTTTTCCAGGTGGGCCACACAGGTGGAGGGAGGGCTGTGCTGATTAGCCACGGACAGCACGAGGGCACTTGGGAAAAGAGGACAGGACATGGGAACTGTATCCTGGGACCTTTTGAGGTAGAGATATCACATGTGGGCTGTAGCAGTTGGGTTGGGAAGCACAGGATGATATAGGTGAGTGATTCCCAAATTGGGATTCCTGGATGACTAAGCAGGATCCCTGAATCTAGTTAATCAGGATGCGCAAGCTGGATTCAATATTTCAAGAAACCTAAAAGGAAACAGCACATACACATACCTTCAGGAGGGCAAAACACGCTATTATTTAATACCATGTTACCATGTTTCCCAAATTCTAAAATGCGGTCATATGTTAAGATGACCCATTTGTCCCACAAGAGTTTTTACATGGAACTTACACACTGATTACATGTGCGTCTCAAGTACAGATTGTAAAAGTGCACATTTTAAAATAAAGCAAGAGTGAATGCCATTTATTTGGAAGACAGTATCTTGTAAAACATGCACAAAGGAGCTCTTAGCGGTAGGAAAATTATAGACCCTACCGACCTGGGGTCCCCTGAATACCAGAAGGCAGGAAGCACAGCCAATGTCTGCAACCTTTTCAAATCTGCTAAGGACAGAGCTGTCAGAGGGGCAGGACTCCTTGCCTTGACACAGCAGGCTGTGGTTCCCTCACATAGAAGCCATTACCACCCTGCCCCTTAGCACCTCCTCTGAAGAACCTCTCCCAGAGAAGACACAGCAGTGACAGGAGGACCCCCGTGGGGCTGTCTGCCTGAGCATGACTGAGATCCACACCTGGGTTCCTTGCAGGGGGCTGGCCAGCAGGATGAAGGAGAGGCCGAGCCAGGGGACCCTCCAGGCCCGCCCTCAGCGTCACTGCAAAATGCCCTTTCTGGGTCTGGGTTGAAAGGTTTGGAGAGCTTCTTGGACTTTAAGCATCTGGGCTGACCAGGTTTGGTTAAGGCATCTGGCAGGGAGGGGGCTCCTCCCTTGCTGGCAGCCATTACCATACAGCTGACTTTCATGCTGTCTCTCAGGACACAGGCAAAGAGAACGGCCCTTCTGACTCACCCACAATCCCCAGCTAAAGTGTACATAAGCTGAATTGTAAACAGCTGAATGTGCTCCAAGCTGCCACCCCCAGCTATGCAGGAAGAAATCAATGGAGCGAACAGCCACCCTCCCCCCGACCCCATGCAGTCCAGGACAACGGGAGCAGTGGGGGATTTCCAAACAGCTGCCTGAACACTTCCCAGCCCACAGGCTGAGGACTGCAAGAGGGGCCTGAGGTCACACTCAGCAGCAGCACCTGCAGGACCAGAGTAACTTTCACCAGGTCAACATACCAGGGAATAATAGCTGGCCCCGGCTGCAGGGAGTCAGGGGGGAGTTTTCAAAGAGTTCTGCTTAACCCTGGTGATGGAGGCCAGTGCACTGGTATCCAATGCCAGGGTTGAGGGCTCCCAGACAGTCTCACATCATAGTGCTCCAGCCAATGCCACGATTTCAAAACGCAAAATGTCTAGAACCGATGGGAGAGGTTCTACAGTAGATACCAACATCAGTGGAGATAAAAGAAAGGCAGAGTGGAAAGAGCACACAGGCTTTGGGGGCCTGACCTGGACTCATATTCGGGTCCATCTTTGATTATCTGTATGGCTTCAAGCACTCAGTGCCTGTTCTGAGTCTTGGTTTATCCATCTGTAACCTGTCTGGGAAGTTTCAATAAATATTATATATATAAAATGCCTGGAACTGAATACATGCAGAAGCTGTGCTATATAGCAGTTAAGACTGTGGGATTAGAAAGACTCTAGGCTTAAATCCTATCCTGTAATGCCGGGCAAATTACTCCAGGCCCGTTTCCTCATCTATGAAATGGGGTACTTACATCTGTCTTGCACATAGCTATGGTGAGGATTAAATAATATAATGCAGGCACAACACACTGGACTAGGCTGAGCTTGGACACAGGAATGCCAGCGTCACTGAGACCTGTGAGAAGATTAGGAAATCATCCTAATCTTGCTCTTTCTGCAAGTCCGGTCTCTTACAGCCCCAGAGCAGGGCTGATCTTCCTGTGGCCCAAACTTAAGTATCTGAGGTTCGTGTTCTTCAGATGCCTTGGTCTACTCTGGGAGTCCTGTCCTTGCACTCTTGAGGTCAGACTTCAGGAAGAAATGTTACCTCCACTGTGACTGCAACATGACAGAAATGCTTCTGCCCTAAAGGACAAAGCAAAGTCTCAAGTCACTGTCAATAGCTATTAATTCAAAGGACAAGACAAGCACCAGATTCTCTTTCTATGCAGTTCTTTCATAAAACGGGGTTTAAGCAGACAGTGCAGAAGAATCCTAGAAAAAAGGTTAACTTTGAGACAAATAAAAGGAAGCACTGCTTTGCCTAGAAAATACTAAATTTATGGAACTTGTAATGCCAGATGATTTAGCCTGTGAAAAGAAATTAGTTTAAAAGGCTAAAGATAAACTCAGTTTAAAAATACACTCAAGGAAGATGGATTTCTACCAGTTTACAAAAGAAATCTACAAATGTTTAGTAAATTCTCCAGTTATTTTCAAGTTGATAACAGGGAAAGGCAACCATGTTCCCCATTATGATGACTATTTTTTTGGTTACTAACTGCAGAATCACTAATATTGTTAGCTAAATTTCAGGGGAGGCTGGAGGAGGGGAATGCTAAGCCTCAGTTGTCCTGTCTATATTATGGACTACATACTCCATATCTTACAAATCAGTCCTACCTATCATTTCTGCTCATGGAAACATTTCTCCTTTCCTCCTCGTAACCACTGTCGAAGCTTCCAATCACCCTACTTTGCCACCAGTCAACTGACAGATCAGATTAATACTGATTACCGGAGGCCTCAAAATGTGGATTTAATCAAATTTTTATTTTTACTTTTTTTTTTTTTTTTTTTTTGTGACGGAGTCTCGCTCTGTCACCCAGGCTGAAGTGCAGCGTCACAAGCATGGTTCACTGAAGGCTTGACTGCCCAGACTTAATTGATCCTCCCACCTCAGCCTCCCGAGCAACTGAGACCACAGACATGTACCGCCATGCCCATCTAATTTTTTTTTTTTAATTATTTGTAGAGGCGAGGTCTTGCTATATTGCTCAGGCTGGTCTCGAACTCCTTTTCTCAAGTGATCCCCCCTGCCTCGGCCTCCAAAAGTATTGGGATTACAGGCATTAGCCACTATGCCTGGTCCCAATTTTTTAAAAAAGTAGTTGTTCATATTAGTTTTAATTTGCTTTGCTTGTTTAAAAATGTCTTAATATAACTGTGTGGCTTAGGCCACATATGGATGGTTTCAAATATGCTAAAGATACCAGTAACTAGGGATAATTATATAGTATTTGAGACATAACAGCCATGCAACTAGAGTTTTAAAAATAACTCAAGCAGTCACGAACTTTCATTTTCTTGCCAACAGCTCCAATATTCAGTATCAGGCCTGGTCCTCCTAATCTACTGGAAAAGAGTTGGTTATGGCATGGCATCTAACAGTCATCTCTTCCTACTACAAATGATAATAAATTTCACTGCTAAGAAGACAATCATCTGAAAAAACAGACATCTGCTTATGTTTTAAAGAAAATCGTAATAGCAAACTGGGACTCTCCAACATCTGGATTCATCTCAGAGCACTGGCAATCTGAGTTTAACAGCAGTCATGTCTTTAGCAGATGTAGAAAGAATGTTCTCTTCTTTTAGACTTACCTAAATATCATTTGGAAATTGGAAGAATGGGAAAGCATATCCTTTTTCACTAACTATAAATAATTTGGAAGAAGAAGGAAAAAAAACAACCTTGAAATTTTCTATGCTGGTCTACATGATCTTACAATGAATCTCAGAGTAACAGTTTATGATTTAAATTACATGCTGTGTTCCTTAGCATACTTTTTTTTCTTCAAAAACTAGTAATTCTAAATTGCGTAATTCTTGATTCTTGATACTTTATTATAAAACCACTCATTTCTTGACCGTGTCAATTATATTTGACTTTTGTTACTGATGGGGGAAAAAAATCCAGAATTTGTAATAATTATGTCTTGGATATACAAATGGTTGGTTATTTTCCTAACAATTTCCAAAATACCCACATCATAAAGCAGAATTAAAGATGGTTTACCTCTAAATATCTTTAGAAATATCAAATCAGTGTTCCGATGTGGCTAGCAATTCAAGTGAAAAATTTTAAGTAAGTCAATGCTTAAAATGAAGCCTGCCTCTGTTTGAATTGTGAATAAGTAGTTATCTTAAAATCGGCAACCTTTTTTTAAAAACAGAAAACATACTCAAAAAGGGTTTTAACTGGTAACTCACAGTTTAAACCATGCCATAAAAATATTTAAAACATAAATCTACGTGTTCAGACTTCCATCTTGAGGGGTAGTTCAGTTTTGGGTTCCATGAAACAAGGTGCTAAGTCCCCAAAGAGAGAGCCATTTCTGTCATTCGCACGAAGTCCCCATCACAGTAGACTATAACAGAGTCAGTCCTCATCCTGCTTTCCCATAGGGCTGGGGACTGGGGGGGAGGGTGGGCAGGCTCAGAGGGAGACCTCACTCCAGGACAGTCTCCTGAGGGGTATGCAAAAGCCTCTCTCTGCAACCACTTTTGTGAGATTCCTCCTGACCACAAAAAATCATCATCATCATCTTTCAGTAGCAAAATGGCAGAAAACAAAGGGAATAAAACAGAAACCATCAATTATGAAGACTCCTCATTCTCATTTCTCTACTCTCATCTCCAGTAGGTGTCTTTTCAGAAGAGAATCTTTCTATGGCTGGAACTAAATCTGTCTGGAGATTAAATATTGAACAGCTGGGAGAAGTTTAACATAAATTTAGACTGACTCAAGAAGACGGAAAAACTCTTGGTACATACGGTACTAACGATGAGCAGCATTACTAGAACTGGAGCCACCAACCTACTCCCCCAGGTTTTTCGACTTTAATTTTATTTTGGCGTGCTGATCCATGCTAGATGAAAGTGAGGAGGTGGGGGAACTTTACTTGGCAAATGGTTACTGAATGCCTGGCCTGAGGTCCTCAGCCTAAGGGAGGAGACTTAGGGAAGAGTCTAAGGCAGTCAAGTCATCCCCTTTACACATTCACAACAGAAAAAAGTAGACAAAAAGACACCCATGAGTACACCAGTAGGGGTTCCTAATTCTGAGACAATAATTGTGCTCTGTGTTTTTTCCTTAAATAAGAAAACGTAGGGAGGGGACAGCCAGAGGTAAGAAGAGTTCAGTTTTGTGAGATCATCCATTCACTTATTCCTCTTAACATGCCCTCTCCCCCTGAAAGATCAGAACCAAGGGATCCAAAGTATCTGAGACAGGAAATGAGTAACACAGGAAAAAGGATGTGGTCTGAAAAAGAGTGGATTCTGGGGCTGAGCCAGAGCAAGTAACAGGCACAGGGTCATAGCTGAGGGAAGGGCTTGGTGGCAGGAAGCGAAATCTCAGGGTCAGTCGGCTTAGACTAGAAAGTCAGTGACAGAGGAGATGTGTCTGGGGAAGCAGCACAGTGCCTTCCTAAGAGGCTCTCCTTCCCTGAAGGAGGCAGAGAATGCAGAAACAATGGCTAATGAGACCCACAGCCAGGAGAAGGATGACTGTGACAGAAGGAAGAGGGGGCTGGAGGTCCCTCTTTACTTAGAGGCAAGTGTAAATAATATATATGGAGTGAGCTTGACAAAGGTAAATTAAAAATTAACCCAGGACCTGGAAGAGAGTGGAAAGGGCTGGGAGGTGGAACATGACGAAACACCAGCATTCATAAGCACCTATGTGCCATATGTCAGTGAAGAACAGTTTGGGGGAAAAAAGAAGGGGGTGAAAAACAGGAGAGAAAACATAGTTGGACAACTGAAAAACCGACTCAAGTACAACAGAAAAGAGGACTAAGAAACTACCCCCTTTCTCAAGATTAAGGCTGGAGGAAAAAGAGGTCTTTTCTTCCCTGTGTACATGGACCAGTCTGGAAACAGATCTTGGGTGGGCTGAGAGGCAGAGCTCATGTAATGAAGAGTGCCTGGAAAGGGCAGGTGCCAAAAGAGCACCACTCCCCATCTGCCCGACCTTCTGCGAAACAAGCCCGCCCTTGTGAGTGAGCCAAGCCAGAGGTCCTAGCTCCCGCCTTGCAGAGGCTGGAACTTAGGTGCAGAAATCGCCAGTGGAAAACACAGTTTATCAGCTGGTTAAGAAAGTGTGAATACTCTCAAACGTAGATCCAGATGTTGGGAGCTATGTGTTAAAATCACTTTTATATTCCCCAGTGCCTAGGGCAATACTTTACCTAAAATGGGAGCCAAATAAAAGTATATTAAAACTAACCGAATGAAACCAGAATTACTTAGCTGTGCTGGTATCTTAAGGTTCAAGACAGCCTCTTGCCCTATAATCAGCACAGTCAGGTACTTTATTTCTGTTCTAGGATCAAAACGATGTGAAGCCCTACATCCCTTGTGACCTAAACCTAAACCCTAATCAATAGGGTCTGCCACAGGTCTGTTGCCCTGTACCCGAATAAAAGATATGGGGGGTGGGGGAAGAGGTGGGCACAAATACAAGAGCAAGAAGGAATTTCCTTGCCTCATTAGCCTGTAATGTTCAAGCTGACCTAGAAATCCTGGCAGTTCCAACATTTGGGTTGACTCAGGCGGGGGAAGAAAAATCCCAGGTGAATGATAATTGGATTACCCAGTTATGCCCCAGAGCCAAATGGCTGGAAAAGGCCAGGTCAGTAGGCTCTGATACAGTTAAAGTGACATTATTTTCTAAACCAAAAATGGAGACACCCGGGCTGACAGACAATGGGATGGAATAGTTTAAATTGGGGCTGTCCTAGAAAAATCGGGGACATATGATGGATTTAGGTCGGTAGCTTATTTTGTAAGGGCTCCTCTGGGCCCAATATGCTAATGGAGAGGGGATTTCAAGGATCAAACCCGGCAGATATCCGAGGGGGAAGGCTGTCACTGATTTGTAAGGCAAGAAAAAGATGAAAAGATGCGCTCCGTACACAGGACATGAAGGTACATATCCGTAGGTATGGAGTAGGAAGGAAAGGAAAGTTGATCAGAACCGAAAGTATGTAAGTGAGATCAGGTGAGGTTCTGAAAGGCGGGGTAGGTAGGCCGGTGCCAGTGGGCCATAGCAGGGCACTGACTGGTATCCGACACGGAGCCCAGGGCTTAGAGTTCAGATGGTAGCTTCGCCACTGGTTTACAACCTGACCTTGGGCCAGTTATTTCCCTGTCGGTGGACTTCAGTTTAAATAGAGAATCTCACAAATCCCGATTTTAATGTAAAGAAGCAACAAATACAGTCTACCTTCATCTGGCATAGGAAGGAGAGAAAACGCTCTTCTAAAAATGGAAGAGAAGACAGACACAGAACAGCTTGTCCCTTTCCATCCAATTAAAAATCTCGTGAGACTGAACTAGAATAAAAACAAAACTCTGCAGCGAAGCCGCAGGCGCCTCCAAGATAGGGAGTCCATCACCAACAAAGTACGGCAGATGCCAGCACTCTTGCCCCCGAACGCAGTGTCCGTCCCCGGGAAGTCGTCGCGGCCGGGAGACCGGCTCTGGGCTGGGGCTGGGGTGGGGTGTGTGAGGCCCGGGGACGCGGAAGCTGCGGTGCGCCGGGGTGACACAGGGCTTCCAGGGGCGGCGGGCGCGCAGGTCCCCAGTCGAGCGAGGCAGGGGAGCGGGGGCACCTCCCAGGCGCCGAGCGGGCGACAGCCGCGGCTGGCACGGCCTGGCAGCCACCTAGGCCCGGGCCGCGAGGGGCACCCAGGGCGGTGCCCGGCTTCCAGGGCGGCGAGCGCGGCCCCCGGCCCCCCTTCTGGCGAGAACCCCTCCCCCGCCCCGGCACTGACCTGTCCAGGGCCCGGCTGGGCCTGGCCGGGCGGGGCCTACGCTGCCCCTCGGCCGGGCGCCGCCTCGCGCGGGGTCCCGGGCCCGGGCGGGCCGCCTCCTCTCCGCCGGGAGCCTCCGAGCCGGGGCCCGGGGCTGCCGCGGCGCATCCGACCGCACCGGCCTGGCCGGCGTCAACAAAGGGCGGCCGGGCGCGAGGCCGGGACGGGGGCGCGAGGCCGGGGCGGGGGCGCGGGCGGCGGCCGGGGTTGCGCGCGCGCGCGGCGGGCGCTCGAGGGCTGCAGCCGCCGCGGAGACAATGCGGCGCGTCTGGGACGGCTCCCGCGGCCGCCTCCGCTGGGGGCGGAGCGACGGCGCGGGGCGGGGCGGGGCGGGGCCGTGGGAGGGGGCGGCACGGACACGGGCCGCGCGCTTCCTTTGTGCGCCGAGCCCCGCCTCGCGCCCTCCGGAAGGCGCGTTAGGGACGCCCGGGGCTTAGTTTAGGCAGGCGGGCGCCGCGCCACGAGGAGGCTGCCGTGGCCCCCTGCGCAAGTGCCGCTTGGTGGGGCCGGCCCGCGACTCACGCCTTGGATCGTTCACGCCCTGTGGGGCCTGGGGGGCAGACGACTAACGACCGCCAGTCACCTAGAGCTCAGTTCGTGCCCAGCCCTGTCCTCACTCTCCCCCCTCATTGTTCACAACGACCCTAAAAGTAGTCACTCTCCTTCCCACTGGGAACCTAGGATCAGAGGAAAGTCATGGCCGGGGTGCCCGGGCCACCCTTCCGTGAGCGGTCTTGGGCTCGCGGCGGAGCCTGATTGAGGAAGTGGGTTCAGGCGGCCCGCCGTGCCTGGCACACGTTCAGAGTCCCGTAAGTGTTGGGTCTCTTCCCCCAAGCGCATCAAGTGAACCTGCGCCGTTGTGGCGAAGCGCACTCATTCAGCACGCGCACGCGCGAGGGGCTGCGCGGGTACAGAGAGGTGCGGCGTGACATAGTACCTCCCTTAGGAGCGCGAGGCGCAGGAGGGTGCTGGACACACGCCAGGACTTCTCTCCCTTGACTTCCCTGTATTCCCAACATGGCCCCATTTTCTTGCCTTCCTTAGTATTCATATTCGTTCCCTGCCCTTCTTCTTCCCCTACCCCTTTCCACTCAGGCCTCATCCCATCTTTGTTTACATTTATTTTACATTCCTCAAATATTTACTTAACTCCCTTTCTCCTCTATTTTTCAAATGTTCAACCCCCTTTTCATTCATATTCACATTCCCTTCTCCTCTGCTTCTGCATTGCTTACACTTATATTTTGTTTATAAACGAGGGTAACACAGGATTGTATACTCAACTCCTATTCCCTAACGTGCCCACACTTTCCTGCCTCCCTCTCTTAAGTTCCACCAGTTCTTCCTCGAATGCTCTTTCCCTAACTTTGAATATCCAGGTCCTACCTATCCTTCAAGGTCCAGACTCAAGAACAGCAGTTGGCAAACTTTTTCTGTAAGGGACCGGAGCGTAAATATTTTAGATTTTGCAGGTCCTACAGTCTGTCGCAACGACTCTGCTGTTGCCGCAGGAGAGCAACCACAGACAGTATGTACACAAAGGAGTGTGGCTGTGTTCCAACAGAACTTTATTTATGGGCACTAGAATTGGAATTTCAGAGAATTTTCATGTATCATGAAATAGAATTATTTTGATTTTTTGTGAGCTGCACTAACACTGGCAATGTGATGGTTTTGGCCATTGGGCTGTAGTTTGTCAGCCTCTTCTCTAGAGCAATGCCTGTCCTCCCTGAAATCTATCCTGATAATCTCTAGTTGGCAGTAGCTTTTCCTGTTTTATAACTTTTAAATGACTTACCTCAAATCCTTCTATGGCATTTATTGCATTTTACTTTCTATTGTAATTTTCCTGTGCACTTTTCTTCTTTCCCAGTAGACCTTCAGCTCTTGGGGGTGGGGTACAGACCGTGTTTCTCTATGTGCTACCTCCCATCCCACAGTGCTTTGCACAGAGCAGGCATTCACATATACACAGGCATGGTGGCTCACACCTGTAATCCCAGCACTTTGAGAGGCTGAGGCGGGCAGATCACCTGAGGTCAGGAGACCAGCCTGGCCAACATGGCGAAACCCTGTCTCTACTAAAAATACAAAAATTAGCCGGGTATGGTGATTTGTGCCTGTAATCCCAGCTACTCAGGAGGCTGAGGCAGGAAAATCACTTGAACCCGGGAGGCGGAGGTTGCAGTGAGCTGAGATCACGCCAATGGACTCCAGCCTGGGCAACAGAGTAAGAATGTGTCTCAAAAAAAAAAAAAAAAAAAAAAGACATACACAGAATGGATATTTAAGTCTTGGGTGGTTGACAGTTGTTTCCACCGTATAAAGCTTACTTCTCTCATGAGATAGGACCTCAAGAGGAGGATGCTTGTTTGTGTATCACCTTGATTTATGGAGGAGAAAGACAGGCAAATGTCAGTTCATGTAGGGGTTTCTGGATTACAAACATTTGAGCAAAAAATGTTGATTACCACTGTTCTGGAGACAGAGCGTAAATCCTCAGTGGGGTCCAGTTATGATACTTCTATTAGCAAATTGGTAAAAGGCGAAGAAAACATGCCATATAATTTGCAGTTGGCAAAGTTAAGCAGAGGAGTTAGTATAATGAATAGCAGAATTGAGATAGAAAAGATTCCTGCTTCATCGTTTGTTTTTCTATGCCTCAGTGGTCTTACCTTTAAAATGGGGACGATAAAAGTTGCTACCTCAGAGGGTTATTGTTAGGATTAAATGAGGAAATATGTGTAAAGTCTAGCAGAGAGGACTCAATACATATTAACTATTAATCATTACTATTTTCTTGCTAGGCTGGAACTATGGGCTAAATTTATAAGGTAACACTTAACAGATGTAAGTAATTATATTTTGGTTCATACTATAAATTACACAAGTTTGAGACTAAGGAGAGCTGGCATGACAGCAGTAAGACAAAACCTCAGAAGCAAAAATGAAACCCGGCTCTCTGGCATTCAGGTGACAGTGCTCTGTGAACAACCGTATCATTCCTATGAGGTTGGAGAGTTCATGGGGGCACCGTCCTGATGAAGGAAGGTGAGGGAGTGACTGCTGTGGAGGCAGAGTCATGGCACTGCCCTTTCACAGCCATGTGACCTGGAGCCCCTTCAGCTTGTGTTTCTGCCTCTGAATAATGGGGACAGGGATGATTCTACTTATCTCGTAGGGCTGCCGTGAGTGAGTAAAGGACTTGAAACAGTACTCAGCATATAGTAGGTGTTCAACAAATTTTGGTTCCTCCCTACCATATAAAACACGGATCTAGGGAACAGCCCTGTCCCTGAAACAGGCTTCTAAAGACAAGTAGCTGTTTATGTTTGGAATTAATGTGCTTAATTTTGGGATCAAACTTTAAGAAAATTAATGAAAAGGTAGAATGTAGATTGACAAGCATGACCAGAACGGTGAGAGTGGAGGTCTTTACCTGTCATAGGTAAAAAATGAAAAAAGTCTCAGATATTTAGCCTGGAGATTTTCTCTTTTTTAATGGGGGAGAGAGGGCAAGAGACAGTCTGACAACTGTCTACAAACATTGTATAAGATGGACTCTGCTGCAATTCACCGAAAGGGTGAAAGTATACAATTATACTTTGATAATCAGAGCAAATCTACAGTGGAATGGACTGCTGTTCAAAACCCCTTCTCATTTGCAAGTGTGCAGAAAGAGAAGGGATGACCTCCTTCCTGTCGTTTAGTTTTCCTGCTGGTCTTTCTCCATATTCTTTTCCTTGATCCTGCTTCTGTTCCCTATGGAACCTTTATACCCTTTTTGCCCTGCCTTGTCCTAAGTAAGGTATTTTTCCTTCTTATTTTTGCCTTGCCTTGTCCTAAGATATTTTTTCTTCTTATTTCTCCATCAATTTCCAAACTCTCTTTTTTCCTCTTGGCTGTCCCCACCACCCCCACCCCCCCACCAACAAACACAGCACAATGACTGGAACTGCCTCCCTGAGTCGCAGGTGGTCCATAGCTCAGAATGTCACTGAGACCTGGGCCAACATTGCTGTGCAAACTGGCAGAGAGGGGAAGGGAAGCAAATCGATGTTTGCAGAAGGTAGAGGCACTGCTGTGCTGCTCCCATCTGGGTGAAGGGACCCAGCAGAGTCTCCTGAACCCCAGGCGAAGAAGTCCACTCGTAACCGAGCATGCACAGACAGACAGATGGGGGTCCCAGAGCTGAGCACAGTTTCCTCAGAGATGCTTCCTGTGAGCTGAACTCAAATGAGTCCCCTTCTCCCCCCTGGCATTTCCCTTATTTTTGAGATGTGGTAGCCGTTTTGCCATATTTTCAATATCAAGAACCCCCTTTCATACCAAAGGAAGCAAAGAACTGTGGGAACTGTCCACCTGCCTCCACTCTCCACTTGCCATATGTATGTGGATACACCTGACACCAGTGACATGCAGGCAGGCCCCAGTATCTGGCTCTAGAACTTTCACCCTTTTGCTCTTATATCTTCTGTGTCTCCCCTACTTTATCCCTGGTTCATTCTCACTTCCCTCCTCTGTTTCCAACCTCCCAGCTTCCCTGCTTGTAATAGTTTACCCTCCCATTTCAGATGCCCAAGTGAAATGTGCCAGGACATGGCAAGAAAGGTCAACTTCCTCCCCTCCCCCAGGGCCCCACTGTGCTTCATACCGTGAGCTGGGGACGGCTGGATGTTAGGGCTCTTGGGTACAGGCAGGCCACCAGGCATGGCAGTGACAATGGCCTGCTGATGCGGTGACAGGCCAGACCGAGTCTCAGGCACACTCTTCTCCCCCCCTGGTGCTGCTTCTTTCCAGTCATCAGGGACACACTGCTGGGGCTGTCAAAGGACAGGACAGAGAGAGGGGCCTCTCAGAAGTGGCCTTTGCGTTCTTGGATACTTCCCTTGTTTCCGTGGAGCTTGGGAAGCAGGCAAGGACTTTAAGATTCAGTCATCCTCAAATTGGGGAAAGCCCTCTCTTCCTTCTTGGAATCCCCAGAGGTGACTTCACCTGTCAGCCTACCCAGAAGCACCTCTTGATGGGGTTGTGGTCTCCCCATGTGCTCCCTGGACCTTGGGGCCGGCTTACTCACCACTGGTGAAGCAGGCTGCAGTTGCAAGATGACGGCTGAAGTGTGCTGGAACCTGCGTTGAGGGGTGTGGGGCACGCCCTCGGGATGTCCATTCTGAGGCCCAACATCAGGTGTGGGAGGGTGACACTGCTGACTGCCGCCAGGCTTGTGCAGGTTGGCAGTGGGACACTGGAGTGGAAGGGCGGGTGTAACCGGGCCTAGTGGCATGGCATGGGCCTCTGAGCTGGGCTGGAGGGCCACACTTGGAGAGACTGAGGTGAGCTGGGGGGTGGGGCTGGGCTTGGAGCACAGGCCGTGACTGCTGGGGCGGTGGCTGCTGCTGTTGCGGCTGTGGCTGCTGCTGGATCACAAATTGCGGCTGCAGGTGCTTTGAGGATGGCTGTGGGAGGAGCTGGTGTGGCTGCAGCTGAGCGTAGGCTGAAGGCGGAAAGGCCAGGTTAGAGAGCATGGCTTGACCTTCTCTTCCGCCGTGTCCTCCGAGCTCTGCCCCTCCCCACATCCAAATAAAAATTGCTTCCCAAATTCACTGTCTCTTGTTTTCATCCCTGAGCCTGGCCTGCTCATTGCCATGGCTTAACACACTCACTCTATTCCTGCTTTCCTCCTTTGCTGGAGGAACACTGGGCTCTTTGGGCTGTCCCCAACCCCCAAAGCTCAACTCCTCAAAACTCAAAACTCACCTCCTCTTGGCCATTCTGGCAGTTCAGAGAAACACTGGATTCTAAGTGCGGCATGCTCTCCTTCTCCTCTGCACCCTTCACCTGCTGTTCCCTGTGCCTGCAACAGCTATAGCCTCTCCGCCACCCAACCCAGCTCTGTGTGGCTAGTCCTCATCCAGCTTCCCAATCTAAAAATTGGAAATATAGTTTCTGCATAGAAGTTGTTAAAAGAATGAAATGAGAAGAAAATGACAGAAAATGACTTAATGCGCACAGCACAGAGCCTGGACATAGTCATACGCCGTCATTTCTAGTTTTAACGATTCTATCAGTCTGGTTTAGGTTCTTAGAGTATCCCAGGTCTACCTCCACTGTAATAATGCTTGTCAAGGTGGGTTGGAATTGTTTCTTATCTATCTTCCATGAACTTCTTGTAGTCAGAAACCATCGTGTATCTCTCTATCCAGAACTTAACACAGTGCCTGACAGGAACTTATTTTTTGCCATGTGTTGCTATGCTAGCTTTTCACTCTTCCATTTTAAGCAGGCTGACTCTTTGAGGTGAGAATTCTTATATTTTTTAGTAATCCCTTCAGTGTCTAGCTCATGCCTTGTTTAAAGTACGGATTCAGGAAATTCAGTCCAGCGATTGTCTCTGCACAGATCACTCTCTGGCTAGTGCCAGGCCAGCCTAGGAGGAAGGAGCTCAGCTGAATCTGTCCTGTTTAAAAACTGTCCTCCACAGAGACTTCCACGGCTGGAGAGCTAGCCAAATGCAAGGCAGGCCACAGCTGGAGGCCCACAAATGGATTTTTACAACTAAAGCCTCATGCTAGTAAAGATAAAGGCAAATTCTGCGTCCTGAGTCACCCATATTTTAAAAGGACCCTGTGATGCAACAGGTGCAAAGTAAGCAGGTTTCAAACTGAGTTATGGGAGGTACATTCCTTCTTGAATTCTGTCTGTTCACATGCAAGTTTTGAATGATCTCATCCCAGGGCAACATGGAATTCCAAGCAGAATTTCAACAGGAATGGAAAGGACAGAAATAAGATGTATTACAAAGGACAAGCCAAATGGTCCTTGGTGACTGACTGTCATAGTCAGAGGGAGAGGGACTATGGATCGCCCACAAGGGTTTAGTGTGGATCATACTGAATGACGGGTTTGAGAAACTTGGACACCGATGTGATGTTGGGGGGAAGTGTGTTGGGTTTGAGTTGACGGCGGAACCTTTGTGGAAATGCCAGTAGGCATTTGGTGATTATAAATTGTCCCTGCCCCCAATCTAAGCCATGTCTCCTTATCTCACATTGAATAGGTCAGAATTTAACAATCAGGCACTTTTGAGAAGACTGTTGATAAGGCACCCGGGAACCACTGCAGAGACCACACAGGACTACGTTAGGCCCCTGCAGCCAAAAAGATCTGCAAATGATGGGCATTGTCACTGCAAATGCAACCAAAACCCTTTTCTCCCTCAATGCAAAATCACTGGATTCCTGCCCCTGGAATGTGGACTCATTCTAGGGGCTGCCCATGTGAGGCGGGAGCTGGAGATGGTCCAGGTCAGGAAGGCTAACAGGACCACTGGCACACCCCACTACTTGCTGGCTGTGCGGCCTGAGACAAGGTACTCTTCTTCTCAGGGCTTCAGAGTTTAATCTGTGAAACAGGAGGTCTGGGCTAGGTGATCACATAAATCTCTTCCACATCTAGAATTTGATGGGTGGCTACAGCAGGAAAGTATTTTACAATTTGGGATTAATAAGGAGGAAAAAGGGTTATAGAGGAAAAGGTTCTAAATCTATACAGCATAAAGGGTATAGGTAGGGACAGCACATATTTGTTTTCCCAAAAGACTGGGAAAGGGAGCTGCTGGCCTGGCTTCTATTCCTGTGCTTCCTCTCCTATCCCATTTTCTCCCCCACCCTGTGCTTCTCATGGAAAACTGAAAGCCATTGTTTTAGGACAAATGAGGCTACTGTACACCAAGGCTGGAAATAAAGCTCAAAAGGCTTGAATCAATTCACAGATCAGAGACCCCAAGGTATTTTTGGGGATATATTAATACATCCTTAACTTTTTGAGGTTAATAAAAACAAAGATCAGGATTTAACTCCAGCATTATCCTGGATCAAAAAAAATATCCTTTTGTTTAGAGTACTGCAGTAACTTTGTAAAGGGTCTTCCTGAGTCCAGTTTCTTCTCTCTGTAATCCAGCTTAGAGAGTGCAAACTAATCTTCCTAGCGCACAGATCTGATCTCTCACTAAAAACTGCCACGACTCTCCTTTGTCTGCGGTTGTCTAAACCCCTTGGCAGGCAATCAAGATATTTTTACAACATAAACTAACCCTTTACTTTTTATTACTTCTTTGACTCAAGCAATCTTTACTGTTCACCGTACCTTGTACAGAGTATATGCCTTTTCTTATATTGTCTGGAGTGCCACAAATCAAATCCTAGTCACCATTCCCTGGCTCTTACAGCTGACAGGACTTTCCCCTTTCTCTGAGATGACATTCAGGCCGCTTGCTTTGCGCTGCCCTCAGAGAAGCAGTGTGCCCAGAAGTCAAGTGTGAGCTCTTGAGTCAAAATGCTTGGATTTGAATTCCACCTCTGCTGCTTACCGGCTGTGTGACAGGGGGTGAGTGAGTTACTTGACCTCTTTGTACCTCTGTGGCGTCATCTTTAAAATGGAGGTAAGGATGACACCTATCTCAGAGTTATTTCAGTAAGTGTCTTATCTCCTTAGTAGGTAGAATTTATGTGAGTCATCTGTTTCCTCCAAAATATCTTGAATTTAGTGAATGCTCCATCAGTACTGCTGAATGAATGACAGATAGCATGGTGGGACTTGTTTATCCCACAAAACTTGTTCTCAAGGGTTCAAGTATGCAGGAAACGACTCACTGTCCCAGAAATGCTGGGACACTTGCCCCAAAGCATACCAGGTATAGTTGCAGGACTACTTATGCACCTATTTTCATAGAAGTCCACTCTAATTGCCTAGAATTTGAGGTTACCTGGCCTACAGGCAAGGAGACTATGCCTGTGGGAGGGGAATGGCAGATATTTTCACTAGTCACTACTCTTAAGTCAAGATACACTTCCAACCATTCATTCACTCAACAAACAATTTATTAAACACCCACCACACACCAAGTACTATGCTTGGTAGTGGCTAAACATGGTCCCTAGAAGAGATTACAGTTTAGTAAAACAGACAGATGGTAGACAGATATCTCGGCATAATTTGGTAAATATTATGACAGGAGATAAGCACAGAATATTGAGAACGTGGAAAGGGGGAGTGAGTTTTGGAAGGAGAGCAGAGACGGTTTCCCAGAGCAAGTAAGTGATTAAAATGATTCAGAGTTAGGAAGATGACAAAGGGAACAGCATTCGGGAAGACTCAGAGGCATAAAATACTATGGTGAATTCAGGGATCTCCAGGGCATTAGTTGAAGCCCAGGGTGTCTAAGAGAGAAGAGTCAGAAGAGGAGGCAGTTTGCGGCTGGGCCTAAGTTATGCTGGCACCTTCTAGGGCTTATTCCTCAAGATGTCTCACGTGATGAGGCTGCAGAAGGTAACTGAGGTTGGGGCTGGCTGTAGAGGTCAGTGCTCCACATACACTAGAATAGACAAGGAAGCTCCTTTTAGAAAACCCTAAAGCAACAGCCACACAAATTTTCCATGATGCATTCACTTGGCTTGGGGTCAGCAGGATTTTGAATGGGGAAGCAGAGCTAAGGGAAGTTTGCTGTAAGAAACTTATAAAATCGGGTTGGGTTGCCCCTGCAGGGGCACTCTTATCATAGTGTGATTACGCCTGAACGTTTTCAGGCCTGTTCTGCAGCCCTCTGGAAAAACTACCAAATACTTGCTGTGTACAGGATTCTTTGCTAAGTAGCTTGGAGCATTAAAAAAGAAACTGTCACCTGCATTTCTGTCCCTACTCTGCCCTTGGCAGAGGATGGCAGTATAGCATAAGTGAGTGGATAAAGGCATGGGTTTTAGAGTCAGTCAGATCTGGGTTTAAATCTTGGCTCTGACACTGATAGGCTGTGCAATCTTAGATATATTGCTTAACCTCTCCGGATCTTGACTTGCCGTTCTGTAAACGGTGGTACATACCACATGGCTGTTAGTATCAAATGTAATATTTTGTTTAAACCACAAAGAGGTTCACTGCCTTTGCTTAACACCTGGTACCTAGTAGATGCTCAGTAAATGGTAGCTATTCTTAAAATACTACCTGTGATCTGTGTGTTGCTTTGAATTTCTCAAAGAATTTTATCATTTAAATCTCATTTATTTCTAACAAGAAGCCCATGAGGCAGTTGAGCAGTGTTTTTATTTTACAAGCAAGAACTGAGAGTCATTTCCAAGTGACTTTTACGATGCGGTAAGTGAAGAGGAACTTCATTTGACAGGTGAGGCATGGCACCTTGCATAAAACAAGATGCTGATGGCCAAGTGAATAACAAAAGTCAGTAAGGACGAGCGAGTATAGCAAGCCGAGGGGTATTAGTTGCAGGCAGTTGAGATTTCTAGAAGCCATCTTGGAGGTATGGACAACAAAAAGGAATTGTTATGCCAGGAGGCAGGGAGGGAAAGGGCATATGACAGGCCAAGAAAGTCACAAAGGGGTAGAAGTCGGAAAGAGAGAGACAACAGCGTATTTGCTTGGCCATAACAGAGGGTCTGCATGAGGCTGCCAGGAGCAGTCAGAGAGGTGCAGTGGGGGAGTTGGGGGAGGGACTTGAAGGTCCCCCATGGAGTCAGATAGTCAGAGTCATTAACATGATATTTAGTGAGCCCTTACTAAAGACTAGGCATTCCAGCTGATCAAGGAGTTCATAAAGACACAGTGAAGATTTTTAAACAAGAAGGAAATAACACAGTCTCTGAGGGAGATAATTCTAGCAGTTATGAGTAGGATGTCCTGGTGATCAGCTAAGCATCATCCCATCAGCAGGCCTTAAGCAAAGCAGGAAGCCAAAACAAGAGGAAGTGTCATTAGAACCTGGTGACAAACTGGTGATAAGCTGGGGTGGTGAGGGAGGGTGGGAATGAGGGAGGGCTTTCTCTGTGCCGGTCACTTGTGCAGGCCATCTCACTCATTTACGGCCTGTGGGAAATATAATCACCTCTGTTTTACAGAGGAGGAAATGGAGGTTTACAGAGCTTAAGTAACTTGATCATGGTCATTAAACTAATAGGTGATGAAACTGGGGTATGAAACCAGTTTAACTCCGAACCCCACTGCTTTTCCCACTGAACGCTCTGCCCCCCCTGGTAGCTCTGCCACCAACAGGCTGTGCAGTCTTAGGTAAATTGCTTAACCTCTCCAGATCTTGACTTGCTGTTCTGTAAATGGTGGTATATACCACACAGCCGTTAGTATCAAATGCAATATTTTGTTTATACTACAAAGAGATTCACTGCCTTTGTTCAATGCCTAGTACATGCCCAGTAAATGGTAGCTAATCTTAAAATACTACCTGTTATCGGAATGTGAAGTCAAAATAACTCTGTGAGTCTGGGGTGCAGGAGGACCTCGTGATTGTGGACAGTGCTCAGGAAACTGGTAGGGGGGGGGGCCTTTCCAGAGAGGAAGATGCAAGGTTTTTGTTTTACAAATTATCCACATTAAAAAAAAAAAACTTGTATGCAGGTGGGGTGATGTCCATCCTACAGACAGCTGAAATGTGTGGGGGAGAAGGGAGGAGGACAGGGATGGATGTGTATTAGGAAGTCACTGGCAGACAGGTGGTGGATGTCTGAAAGGTATGAACCAACAAAATCCTCTGTGAGTGAAACACAGGGGCACAGGGCTGAGTTTTAGGAGACCCACAGCTAATGGCAGAGGGCAAGAGAAAAGGAAAGAGGGTCCCACATACCCATGCTGGGCTTAGGTGCTTCCCAGTGCCAGCTGAGATCCTCCCCCCTTCTGTTCCATTCTTGAAACTTACTCATATTTCAAAGTTCCACTCCAATTTCTGCAGCCCCCATTAGAATTTAAACTTGTTCATCTCTTTAATGCCCATAGTGCTCAGCATAATGTTTGGCACATAATAGGGCTGAATGAGTATCTATTGAGCTACAGAGTTAAAGGGACAAATGGTTTGGGGATGACAGTGACTCTGAGCCATACCTCTTTCATTTGTGAAATGGAATGATTACAGTTAAGATTAAGTGAGATATGTAGGTAAAGCATTCAGTACAGTACGTGAAACATGGCTGTTCATTAACTGGTAGTTATTACTATTATCCCACAGCAACCACAGAAATAGTCTAATGGAAGCCTAGGGTGAAGAATTTCAGGAAAGAAGAAACGTCCACCAACTCCAAGTCCCGTTGTGTGTCACAGTGGGCTTTCTCTCACACACACACACACGCAGGCTCGCACACACAGTTAAAGATGTTGAGCGAAATAGAAAGCTCCTCCACTGACAACCTATGTCATCTGGATTTTCCTCCCAACATAAAAAGAGATTCTTAGTTATCTAAATTGGGTGCTACAGTGGACAGTTTAAATGACCTTCATGGCTGGCTCCACAATTTTAACATCAAAATCGTTGGGGATTTCTAGCGGGTGACAGTCCCACCTGTATGCTTTGGTATTTATTGGATTCCCTAAGTAAAAGTGTGCTTACAGTTTGCAGGCTGCTTTGGGAGGAAAATAGGGTACTCAAGAATCCTAGAATAAGCAATGTTGCATTGTCCAGCCTATCACAGACAGAAATCACTGCCCCCTGCACAAAACGCTCTCTGTGTTCAAACAAAGCAGCTGTGTGGCCTTCGGGCAGAGTTCTCGCTCCTCAGCTGAGACCTGAGGCGGGCTGAGGATGCAGAACAAAGACCTGGCATCTGGAGGCCCAACTGGGTGAAAGGGCCCAGCTTTTCAACAACCCGACAGTTCCCTTTATCACAGCATCTCCCTCCAGGTCAGCAACTTTCTCCTCACCTTTGGGCCTGAGTGTGCACCCAAAGCCCCGAGTTTATCCACTAGAATGAGGACTCCCAAGAGCCAAGTCTCCTATCTGGGGCTGTGGTCCACTCCCTTAGGACTCGGCTTCCCTGGAGGCCAGGCCCAAGGGACCTCTGCTGCCTGCCCCTCTTCTGCCCTCCGTTGCTCAGTCATGTCACAGAGAAGGGCAGGCCAGGCCCCTTCCTTCCCCTCCAAAGCCCAACCTCTTAGGCTCTGTTCCCCGCCCCTTACTACCCTCCCCCACCTGCTCCCCCACCCCTTTTCTCGGCAAAAGGGACCTTTTTCTATTTGCAGAGCCTAAAGAAGCCGGTTGCCAAGGTGACAGGAGCAGGAACAGCAGGGGAGCTTGCCATGGAGGAGGGGCTTTGCCCCCAAACAGCTGTAGTGGGAGCAGTCCCAGCTGGGACTGGAGGGTCTGCCTGCTCTGGGAGGAAACAGCCCCCAGGAGAACACATTCCTCTCTGCCATACCCACCTCCACAACTGCCCCACCACAAGTCTCCACTGGTTACTTTCCCTGGGGGCAGCCAGCCAGCCAGCCAGCTCAAAAAAATGCTCCAATAACAAACAAAAAATGTGTGTGCTCGCTCACTTTCTCTCCCCCAGACACACACACACACACACACACACACACACACACACACACACACGCTCAAGCATGCTCTTCTCCTGCTCTCAGATCCCTTGGTTCATTGACAGTGGGTTGGCTGCGCAGGAGGCCAAAAGTCACCTCTGCCCAGGGAACTGTGTAGCCCAAGACAGGTGCTGCTCCCCAGCTGCCCCCCACCCCCCAGGTCCTAAGAATGATTTCAGTCTTTTTCATCCAGAGGCCCTGAGAGGATTCTGCCCCTCCTAAGCCTCCCTAGCTGCCTTCCATCTGGGAGGTGGGAGTGGGGGCAGTGCAATTGCTGGGCTTACAGAGAGGAAGGGGTGGGGAGAGAAAGAATGAACGGGATGGTGGGAGGCAGGAACAATGCAGGGCCCACTGCTTTGTGTCTCTGGGGGAGAGGTTCTTTGTGGGATTGCAGCTCACAGCTGCTCCATAGAAAGTTCTGTGGAGCCACTGGTCTCTGCACTGCATTCTAGCCATATACTGTTAGCCTCAGGCCCTTGGGCCTCAAGCCTGTCACCTGCTGGTGTTTACCTTTACACCAGGTCTCCACCAGACTCTGCAAACCCGGAACAGGCTTAGAACCCCCAGACTCTTTCAGCTTTGGGTTAGAAACAGGAAAGGCTGAGGGAGCCCCAGATTACTGTAAGAACTGAGAGGGGCAATCTGGCTTGAGATGAACACAGTGCTCTGGCCTCCAGCTCTGCCACTTATTACTTAGGTCACCTGGAGTGAGTGACATATGTAGTAAGCTCCTGGAGAACCTCTCTGAGCTTCAGTTTGCTCATCTGTAAAATGGATAAAGGTCCCACCTCCCGGGCAGGGATCTTTCCAAGGTTTAAAGAGTGCGATGCATACAAATGCAGGGCACGTTATCCAGCACACGACGGACGTCCCGTGAGTGCTGGTCTCGTTTCTGTACAGTTTTCTTGAGAACTGCGTTGCCCAGCAGCCTGAGGAGGAACCTAAGAACTAGTCTTTCTTTTGAACAGTGTTAGAACTTGGGGGGCTGGCTTAGATTTAGAGGGAGTTTACATTTCGGCCTGGGCCAGAAGGGGGTTCTCAGGAAGGCCTGAGACTCAGATGGTCCTCCAGGGCATGCAGATTAAATGAGAAAATAAAAGAAGTGCTCATTTGGGGTCTCAGCTCTAGTCCAAGCTGCTTTCAAAGCATTGAAAGAGCCCCAGTCTGCCCTTCTGAACCTCACTTTCCTTTTCCATAAAAGGAAGAAGCTGGGCCACTTTCTGGAGAAGGCCATGCCAGACAGTGAGAAACATCTGAAGCCACAGGGCAGTGAGGCCTCCGTGGGGGAGGTGCCTTTCTTGGCTCAGCGGTGGCCACTGGAATGCAGCAACTGACCCTTTGGCCCTGAGTGATTTCTGAAACCTCGAGAAGGTGAATGAGAGATTTCATTTCCGTTTCCTCCAAACTCTGCCATGTGGCTGCTTTGCTTTCCTCTGCCTGGGCACCTTCCCCCACTCTGTCTGTCGGGTCACGTGCTTGGGCTGCAAGACTCATATGCCATGTCCTCTGAGGGACAGCGTCTCTGACCCATTCTGCCTGGCAGGCAGCTGACCATCTGTGCCCACACTGTGCCTGGTACTTAGTCCTAAAATAGAATTTATGAAGTGGAATGGATTTGCTTCTATATCTGGCTCCCTCCTTCGGACTGCACACTCCTTTAGGGAAAAAAAATATCCTATCCTGTTTTGACAAAGAAGCATTGAGATATACTCTTGATATATTTCCTGAAGAAAAAACCCTGCAGGTTAGATTGGATGGTAAAATGGTTTGAGTGAGGACTGAGGTCAGTAGCTGTCTCAGGGATGTGATTAGTGTGACTCTCTCTTTAATGCAAAGCCATGTGGTCCGCCAGTCTATTTATTTCTAGGGTAAAACAGTGTGGTCTTGTTCCCTAGACTGATGGGCCTGGCTTCTTGGACTCTTGGCAGACTTTCCCATTAAAGATTGCCTGCAATGGGCAGTGCAGGGAGAGTTTTAGTAGGCAGGGAAAGGGGTCTAGCCAGGGCATGCCGATTCATCAGACTTGCCTCTCAAGGAATCTGCTAGATTTATTCTCCAGTGTCACCCTGACTAGTGAGCCTTTCCTAGCTCCTCTCCTCAAGGCTACAGAGCTCCTCTGTTCTGACAACGTTCAGAGCTTAGATCTATTATGGCATTTGTCATGCTCTATTGCCCTGTACTTTCTGTCTCCCCAGCAAGACTGTGCCCTCCTTGGAGGGCAGGACCTGAGTCTCATTTATCTCTGCACACCTACAGTTGGCAACATGATTGGCAAACACTAATCAACAAATGCTTGCTGAATGATGAGAAAAAACAAACTTCCTACATTCCCGTCTCCCTGTCTGGTTCTTACATGCTTCTGGCTAGCCCCTGGCCTTTTTGATGAGTCTTGGAGAATTTCAAAATAGTCTAACTGCTAGGTTCCAGCCACTCCAGGTTGTGCCCACAGCTCCAGAGCTGTGGCTGTGTACCCCCAATTCATCGTTGTGCCCACTGTGCAGAAGGACTCTTTTAGTCCAACCGACATGGCTACCCTTCCTATAGTTAGACCAGAAGCATGGCAGAGTCAGGAGCTGATGGACACTTCGAAGATAGGGAGGGGAGGAGAGAAAGACCCATGGCTGGTATCTCTGCAAGTCCATGGGAAAAAGGGAAGTCTAAAAGTCTCCTCTTGACCCACGGCCCTGAGTTTTCTGGGCAAGGATTCCTGCTTCGTGAAGATCTTACCTGGTGCAATGAGGGGGGTGGGCAGCCACAGCAGGAGACCGTCCGGCTAAGCCCAGCCCGGCCCTCCATGCTCCCTGGCACACTGCTGTTGCCATCTCCTTTCTTGAGTGGTTCCATCACACTGTCGGCTATGCCAGGCTTGGCACCTGCGGGGGAAGCCTGAGCAGTATTTCTGCCCTGTGCTGGGGTAGGCAGAGGCTGGCTACCGCCAGGTGTGGGTTTCAGGGCCAAGCTGGACAGGACAGGCTGAGTGGGGGTGGGGCCCGAGGCTGCCGCCGCTGGCGTCTGCTGTGTTCGGAGGGTCAGGTTCTGTACCTGGAAAAGAGGGGTCTGTGGGAGTCCAGAGATTGTGGGTAGGAGCAATGCCAACACACAACTAAGAGGGAGAGGGGATGGATCCAGGAATGGCTGAGTAGAACAGGAGGTTGTCAAATCACAGAGAAGAGAGAATGTGTTAGGGGCTAAAGAGGAACCAGAAGCACGTGGAGTTGCTTAAGAGGGCCGGGAGAGTTCGCTGTGACTGCATCCACCAGCAGAGGAGGCTGAGTTCTGAGAACGGCCTGCTGCCCAAACGGGCCAGCAGGGGTGGGGGAGGCCAGGCTCTGTCCCTTCTGCTGTCTTTCCTCCTCCCCACACTTTCAGGATTGGATGGCACACCAACCAGAAATAATTCCCAGCGAGGAGGAGCATGGGGCTTCCCGCACTGGGAAAAGGCCAGGGCAAAAGTGGAAGTTAACTGACCAGCAAGGCCACCAGGCAAAGGGTTATCTTGTCTCAGAATAAGAGTGCTGTGCTGCCGGCACACTTACTCAGCCTGGTCCCTGGCGCCCTCTGCTGGACAAACGAGGCTGTGCCAGACTCAGAAATCTTGCTACCAGCCCTCTCCCCTCCCCCTCCCCATTCTGTAGATGAGGATGGGGGAGATGGGAGTGGGAGGGGTTCTTCTCCACTGCCCACAGAATCTTCCCAGCCACAGTAGTATCTGCGCGCTCCTAGCAGAGCAGGGCACGTTTTCTGCTCCCTCTTTATGCCATTTTTCTTGAGTCCTAGCAGCGCTACCATGTGTGACTGGAGTGGGACTTTCCACTTCTGAAGCAGCAGCAGCCAGACCAGCTAACCTGGGGCAGGTGTAAAGTACGGAGGTAGCACAGCCCACCCCTCCCTGGCAATCATGTTGGCCTCGGCAGGCTGCCTTCTGGCTCCTGACGTGTGTTTGAGGGAACAAAACAGCCAAGAGGGGCTGAGGCCTTCTGGAGGGTAGTAGCTGTGCAGGCCTGGGGGTGTTGGGGTGTCCTGTCTCCCACCTGCTTTCCTAGCCGATCCCAGCCTCTCCTTGTGCCCATCCCCCAGCATCAGTGCCCCTCTACAGGGGTGCCCACCCCCCTGCCCTCCCACAAGCATGGAGTCCTCACCTGGGCGGGGGTGGGGGGGCCGGGCGGGGGAGCCAGTGCCGAGCTCAGGCTGCACAGTAGCGACGGTGGCCGTGGGCGTGAAGATGAGCTGAGGGGGGACAAAAGGAACAGTGCCGCCTAGGCTCCTAGCTACCTGCACCAGGTTACCTGGCTGGGCCTGGAATCACAGGAAACGAGGTCCCTTTACCTGCGCAGTGTGGGCTCAGCCACAGGACACAACTGCTTAGCCCAGGAGTGGCTATAGGGAAGGCCAGGATGGTAGAAGTAGAAAAGCAAGGAAAGGGGGAGTCCAAGGGGAGCGCCTGCTTTTCTCGAGGCTCCTGGCGTCCTGACCCAGGCTGGGGTGCAGGGGTGGGGTGGGGAGAGCTGCTCTGGGCTACATCCTAGAGGAGACCGATATTCCCAGGATACACTGAAGCCACTGCCTCCTCAACATCCTGGGAAGCAGGGACCGTGGGCTGAGACGGATGCCCTAGGACCGCCTTCCGGGTACCCACTGCTGACCCCAGGGCTCAGCCAGGACGAGATTGTCCCCAGGGGATCAAGTTTACTGTATCCTTTTGGTCATTTTCTAGTCAAATTTAGATTCAGAGGGGCCCAGAGACAACAACAGTGGAGGAGGCAAACTGCCTGGAGCCGTCCTCGGGTCTGAATCCCGTCCTGCGGGGTGCAGGTCACCTCCGTGGGAGTCTAGCTCTGCATCAGTGTGGACGTGTGCGGCACCTCAGGGTGCTTTCCCTAAAACTCTGCGATAGCGCAGCTGTGCTTGCTTCTCTGTGGGTGTATGCCCTGCTCTGGGGAGGGAGGCAGACAGGCAGGCGTCACGACCCAGCGGACTAGGACACAGGGACAAGTAAACTGCAGACAGAGTCAGCTTTGGGCGGCATCACAGTGTGGCTGTCCAGTTCCCTAGGAAATGGAAGTCTATTTCATGGCTTGTGGGTAAGAGGCTATTTCCTGGGGGCTGGAGATGGGCCTCAAATGATGAAGCTCAGAGCCAAGAACAAATGCGCGGGGAGCAAGAGCGAGACAAGCTCCAAGGGTCCAGTTCTGGCCGTAGAGAGCAAAGGGAGGGGGTAGGACTGTGTTACCTTCTGGATAGTGTGTCAAGGGGCCGAAAGGAGCAGACTTCAGAATGGGAGGTAGGGACATGACCCACAGTGACTGAGCCCTACCTGGGGCTGCATGCTACTACCGCCCCGGGGGGTGTGCTGCCATTTTTCCCAGGACATTCTCCTAAATCTTAGGGACCTAGTGGGCTTCTAAGAACCTTTACATCCCTCAGGGATGGGTGAAAGGAAAGAGCTGGTGCCACCTAAGTACATCCTGCCCAAACAAGCTCACTTGACCTTAATTAGAATGGGGGCCCACTGGTAGGGCAGTGGAGCAGCAGTGTGCCCTGAAGCTGGAAAGAACCTTGGCCCCCTGAGTTAGAGGTGGCCAGTCCTTGTAAGGATGGTAGGAGGGGAAGCCCCCATTTCTGTCGAGGGACATGGAGGCCTGGGTGCCCAGGACCACCTGGGCATGAACCCCTCTGCCCACCCTGATTAATTTTGAGTAGTTTCTGATAAGAAGGGGACACTTCCGTTTCACTCTAGGAAGAGGAAGGAAAGGTAGCATCCCAGGTAACTTTCTCTGTTTCAGCCTGGAGCCCCACCCTTCGTGACTCATTGAGCCTGTACCAAAGCTCCCCACTCAGCCTTCCAGGCTCCCTTCTTATCCCACCCCTTACCTCCTGCCCCTGCCCCCTGGTGCTTCCTCCCCACCCTTCTCCCATCTCCCAGCTCCCAGCTTCTCTGCCTCTGTCCTTCCGGTACCCCTGAGCCACAGCCCTGGCCATGGTTACTCACCATCTGTACCCTCAGATACATCTGTGCTTGGCTTGCAGTAGGGCTGGGGACGGCGTGTTGTCCCAAGAGCACGGCCTGCTGAGCAATGCCTGAGGCTGCTGCAGAGTTCACGCTCTGGGCCCGGTTGAGAAGCTGGGCTGCTGCTGGGGGAGGCTGCCAGGTTGATCTGATGAGAGAGACATGCGCGGTAGGAGACGTGAGGTTCTTCTGGTGAACTGTGTCCCCCCTCATCCATTTCTTTCTCCCCGCTCTCCTGTTCCTTGGTTTATTCAGCCTCCTTCAGGACCATCTGTGGTCCTTAGCCTTGGTGCATTCCCCCGCCCTGCCCCATCTCTGACCTTTGGTGCCAAGCTGCAGGGGGATTGATGTTGAGAGACTCAGCTATAAGCAGAGAGCCCTGACATTGGGAGGATGACAGGGAGTTACTAACCTAAAGGTCAGTAAGAGACATGTCTTTTTTTTCCTCTCTGCCAAGAGCAACAGATTCCAGCCATGATGCTACGTGGCTATGGATTCACCACAGCTGGGTGTGGGAACACATGGGCATTTTGGTCCTGGGGCTGTTCACTCTGCTGCTGCTCCCCCGTTCTACTCACCGAAGATGACTAAGCCGGGGCCTGCGCAGACACATTGCTGCCTGAAGTGCTGCCTTGTCTGTTGGCTATCAGGCTTGCCTAGAAAAGAACAAACTCCTCTTGTTAGAGTCCCAGACCTCCGCCCAGGCACTCCTGGGCTCTCATCATCCACAGGGAGGTGCTGCAGGCTGGTGTTAAGGCCAGCAGCCTCTCCCGGTCAGCCCCCAACCTGCCTCCTCTGTGTGGCCCACAGCAAGCACCCCGCCTCCTCCATGAATAAGGTGGGGATGGTAGCAGTACCTGCCTGATAGGATTGCTGAGAGGACTGAATAAGGCCAGGCACTGCCACTGAGCACTCCAGCTATGAGGCCACTGCCTTCGGTGTGTGGAGCCCTCCGCTCTACCACCATCACACCTGGCTAGCGCAGCCCCACAGGAATTGCAGACTTGAGCTGGAGTGTCCAAACTGCCCCTCTCCCCCGTGGCCACTCTCATCCTTCAAGTGTCAGCTCCAGCGTTACTCGCAGCAAGGCCTTCCCTGACCATGCAATGCAAGGCCATCCGCTTTGTCCTTCGGTAAGAGCAATCTGTTCCCTTTCATAGCGCTGATTATAACTTAGGGATTTAAATATTTTGTTCCCTTGGCTAGTTTGGTTTCTGTTTACTTACTGTCTTCCATTATAGCGCCAAGAAGACAGGGTGCTCGTGTACACCCAGTGCCTGATATAAACGTTCCACACAGAAGGTACATAAAATGTTTTGCCGAATGAACGAGTGAATGTGTTTCCTAGCTAAGGAGGAGAGGCAGCCACCATGGCAGGCTCTCAGACAAGCTAACCAGGCAGTGCCCTTCGTTTGTGAATGCTTCCTTGGAACCCACGGCCCTCCTTAGACCTGCGGTGATGTGGTTAGGACGGGGGCTCCCAGCACTTTCTTCCCTGGGCTCGAACTCTGCTGCTCCACTCACTAGCTGCATGACTTTGGGCCCTGTCCTGCACCTGCCAAAAGGAGATAATGACAGTAGTGCCCGCTCCAGAAGGACTCTGTTAGGATGCAGCGAGAGAAGGATGTGAAGCGCGGGTGCGGTGCCTGCTTCCTCTCCCAACCAGGACACCTGGCACCAGCCTCGAGGTCCTTCCCGAGTCTCACCTGCTGCACGGCCGCCAGGCTCTGGAGCTGAGTGCTGCTGAGGTGCTGCTGCTGGAGTGCCGCGGTCTGCAGCATGAGGTGCTGCTGCTGGGCAGCGTACATCTGCTGCAGGTACTGAGCGGCCGTGCTGGGCTGTCTGTGCAGGGCCTGCTGGATCACCTGAGGAGGGAGGGAGGGGAACAGCCAGGCTGGCAGTTGCCATGCAGGACACCCCTTTGGCAGTAACGCCTTCCAGGTCTCTCTAACTGCTCGGGAGATGCCAGGGTCTGTGGCCACCACCATAGCCAATTGTGGCCACTCTCTAGGGCAGTGGGAGGACACCTGTTCGCAGAGCTTCCGTATCATGTCTAACCTTGTCTATCTTGCCTTTCTCTGCAGCTCCTCCCCAGCACAGCCTGCTCCTGCGTCAGTGAGGAGAATCAAGAGCTGCGCACCAGGCTTTAACCAACTCTTGGGCAGTAGGGAGGCTCAGGGAGACAGAGGTGTCCCCAGCAGGCTTGTCAGGCACTCCCTCTCCCTCCGTCACTCTGCATCCTCAGATGAGGGTGAAGCTCAATAAGGCAGAGAGAAGAATGGGGTGGGAGGGGACAGTCAAGTCAGCAAGGGGCCTACTCCAGCTTCAGCAACAGCCGGCCACAGGCAAACTGAGGTGGAGACAACGCCTTGTCCTTGAGGCTGGGCCTGGGGCTGCTCCCCAGGCTTTGCCCACAGCTTCTCAGAGTCCCATCAATCCTATAGAAGAAGGTTGCCTGGGCCTTGCAGAGCAGGCCAGTGCCACAGGAACCGCACACTCCCCTTTATTCATTTTTTTTTTTTTTTTTTTTTTTTTTTTTTTTGAGATGGAGTTTCACTCTTATTGCCCAGGCTGGAGTGCAATGATGTGACCTCAGCTCACTGCAACCTCCGCCTCCCAGGTTCAAGCAATTCTCCTGCTTCAGCCTCCCGAGTAGATGGACTTACAGGTGCCTGCCACCACGCCTGGCTAATTTTTTTGTATTTTTAGTAGAGATGGGGTTTTACCATGTAGGACAGGCTGGTCTCGAACTGCTGACTTCAGGTGATCTGCCCACTTCGGCCTCCCAAAGTGCTGGGATTATAGGCATGAGCCACTGTACCCGGCCCCCTTTTATTCTTTCCCTCCCTCTCTCTTTCTGTCCATCATTCCTTCTTTTTAGCTACTGTCTCCCATTCCCTGGCCTTACTGCTTCTTCCTTCTTTCCTGATGGGATTGGCTGATCTCCTGGAAAGGACAAAGGCTGTCCTTTGATCGTCCCCATCTCCAGGAACAAAGAACAGCGAGTGCCTTTCCCCTGAGTCCAGAGACACTTCTCCTGCCTTCTCCCACTGGTCACCCTCCTGCCATCTCTTCCCAGTTGATGCCCTGCACTGGCCTTGACCAGGCTTCCCCCCTGTTTTCTATCCTTACCTCTGCTGAATCCCTGGCCACAGGCAGCTCCTGACCCTAGGCCCTGTCTTGGTGAGCAAGCCTTGCCAGGACAGGGCCCGGGGCGGGTTAGGCTTTCCCCCAGCTTGGTGTGACTTCTAGAGCTGACAGCTCTAGGACAAAATAGCCTTTGGCTTAGATTTGGGGTTTTGTAAAAACAGCCTGGTATTGCAGATCCTCGTGGGCTCTGGTGCCTCCCCAAACATCCCCATCTCAACTCCTCCACACGCTTCCCCAGATTCCACTCCTCTGACGTGAACGCTCCTCTACGAGATACTGTTTTATTTTAACTCCATTCTTTTTCTCTCCTGCTCTCCCAGAATTATTTGTCCTTATTCCCTTTGTCTAGGCCTTTCTATTAGACTCCTGAAAGTGAGTCCAGCAGTCCAGGCTGCATAGTTGAGATACTGTGACCCTTCCTCATGAGATGATGTTAATGAAGGGAGACAGGAGGAGCCCAGGATGTTCTGTGTGCTACCTTGGGTGATTCCACTCACCAGAGCAGAACCCCAGACCCCCTTTTGCCTAGAACTGTCACGAGTGGCAGGAGTGGGTACAACCGAATGTCGTGGCTAAGAACCAGAGCTAAGGTCCTCATGCATGACGGGCCAGGGGCTGGGGCTGGGAGCAAGGGTAGGGACAGGAAATGTGGAGTCACTAAGCACAAGGTGGAAACAACCAGGAGAGGGGGAGAGTCCTGGGCATCTGATGGTGTCTTCTCTAACTCAGGTTTTCAGGCCTTCTTACTGTCTGCTGTGGCTTCTCCCCTGTTCCCTTATCTGGGCCTAAGGCCAAAGCAGGATGAGGTCACTTTTCAAGTATATCCAAACTGTAACAGCAAAGTCACTGGGAGTAAACACTTCTCGGCTGTGGTCTCTCTTTCTGCCTGTATTATCCGGGAACCTCAAACATTGCAGTGATTAAGAACACAGGTCTGGGGTGAGAGTTAGGTTCAGTTTTTTTGTCTTTACCTGAATGACCGTGACCAAGTTATGACTTTCTCTGAGTCCCAGTTTTCTCAACTACAGAATTATGCCTAATAAAAACCAAAAGGATAAATATGCAAAATGCTTAGGACTGTGTCGGGCACACAGCAGATGGCCCTGACTACATTTAGGAGCAGTGAGCTGCCGCCTGGAAGGTCTTGTGGATGACACTTGCCAACTGCCACTTTAGCGGGGGAAGCTAAAAAGCTGCAATGACAAAGGCTTATTTGGGGGTTCTTTTTTGGCTTCTGGTCTTTGAAAAAGTAAGATCTGTTCCTCACCGGGCAATGGTCATTTAGAGAGTGGGCGTGGGTTATCGCTGAGCAGCTGTTGGTCATGTGTTGTTATTGCTACTTGTCTGCCCTTTACTCTCACACGCATGTGTCCTCCAACTCCTTGATTGGGCCATTTTACATCCTTCACCCTCGTAACTATACACAATGTGTATCTACTGACTCCCTCTCCTGTGCTCGTTCTGCAGTACACATACAGATTATTCCACTAGACAGTCCCAGCACTTCCTCCTGGCTAGCCCTGGAGATGATTAAGGAGTATAATTCCTGGATGAGTTAGACTCTTACCTGCACGGTCTGCCGGTAGGAATACCACTGTACACAGAAATCTGGGGCCCAGGCGGGCGGCCGATTTCCACCACTGCTGCTGCTGGCCCCGCTGGTACTGCTGGGGGCACAGGCACTGCTGAGATGTGTGCGGGGCTGGCAGCTCATTCTCCATGGCCTGCAGTGTGGCGCAGTCAGGGTGCTGGGATGGCAGAAGGGCAGGCAGACGCTAGGAGGGAAGAGGCGGAAGTGAACTGTTTGACAGACGCTTACTAGAGAATGCTCACACAGTTGGTCTTGCGTATCTGTGGGTTTCACATCCATGGATTCAACCAACCACGGATTAAAAATATTCAAAAAAACAGTGTCTGTACTGAACATGTACTTTTTTCTTGTCATTATTCCCTAACCAATAAAGTGTAACAACTATTTGCATAGCGTTTACATTGTATGAGGTATTATAAGTAATCCAGAGACAGTTTACAGTATATAGGAGGATGTGGGTCAGTTATATGCAAATATTATGCCACTTTGTATCAAGGACTTGAGCTTCCATGAATTTTGACATCCAAGGGGATTCCTGGAACCAGTTCTCTGTGGATACCAAGTGACGACTGTACAGTATATACATCAGCTTTCCAAACAGCCTGTGCTGGTGCCACTTGGGAACTGAGGTCTCTGCTTTTTGAGACTGGAGTCCCGCTCTGTCACTCAGGCTGGAGTGCAGTGGCATGATCTTGGCTCACTGCAATCTCCATCTCCGGGGTTCAAGCGATTCTTATGCCTCAGCCTCCTAAGTAGCTGGGATTACAGGCGCATGCCACCAAGCCTAGCTAATTTTTTGTATTTTTAATAGAGACAGGGTTTCACCATGTTGGCAAGGCTGGTCTTGAACTTTTGACTTCGAGTGATCTGCCTGCCTCGGCCTCCCAAAGTGCTGGGATTACAGGCGTGAGCCACTTTGGCAGGCTGAGACAAGCGGATTGCCTGAGCTCAGGAGTTCAAGACCAGCCTGGGCAACACGGTGAAATCCTATCTCTACTAAAAATACAAAAAATTACCCAGGCATGATGGCATGCGCCTATAGTCCCAGCTACTCAGGAAGCTGAGGCAGGCAGGAGAATCGCTTGAACCCGGGAGGCGGAGGTTGCAGTGAGCCAAGATCGAGCCATTGCACTCCAGCCTGGTCGACAGAGCTAAATTCCATCTCAAAAACAAAACAAAAAAAAAAAAAAAAAAAACAGAGAATAGAATAAGAGAAAGAGGCAAATCAGAAAGCAATAAAATAAACTGAAGTTTAGTTTAGTTTTCAAAGCCAGAAGAGCTCAAGTGTGTTTGAGGTCTCCATCTTCATTAAGTATGTACTTACTGAGTGCCCTCTGATCTAACGCTAGCAGGGAAACATACTGAGCAATTTGGTTAAAATCTCAGGTTTTGGAATCAGAAAGACTTGGTTTTGGCCTGGCTCTGCCACTTTCTAGCTGGGAAATCCTGGCATGTCACACTTGTCTGATCTGTTTCTTAATCTATTAGATGTGATAGGATATGGGCTGTTGTGAACAGAAAGAAAAGTGATGATGTACGCCAACCATATCCTGCACGCTCTGTAAGCACTGGCTCTTGTGGCCTGGTTCTCACTGCCTGGATCCGACAGATCGGGCATCTCCTGAGACGGAATTGGCAGGGGCTTCTGGAACCTCCAATCCCAGTCAGCAAGGAGGGCCAGAAATTCCTTCAGGGCCCATCCTGTGGTCTGAATACAGAACTGGAAATTGCATCTTCCCTTGAGGCTATGTACTTGGCAGTGGAGAGGGACTGGGAAAGAAGGAAAGGGTGGTGGGAGAGGCATACCCAGATTTGAGTTTAAGTTCCTCTTTTTTTCTTTTCCATGCTCTAAAAGTCCTCATTTCTGTGTATAGGCTGTTCCTTCTACCCATTCCTTCCTACATGTAAACATAAAATTTGTTACTCCATCACAGACATTCAATCATCTCCTTGTAGAGTATACCCATTTACTAGGTGAAGAAAATACAATTTTTTACACTGATGAGAGCATGATTAGCACAAACAGCCAAAGTAATCATTAATGTTCTGTTGCTGTCTCCCCAATACTGCTCAGTTTGGGGGTTATCATTTCTCAGGCTGCCTTCTTCAGACTGGGTAATTTCACTGTGGGCTGAAAAAGTGTGGGTAAAGGCTAAAGACAGGACTGTTGGGAGTCTGGGAACCCAAGCCACTCCCAGGTGGCAGGCAGCAAGTTGTTTATGATTTCCAAGGCAGTGTAGCAGCAAGCAGTGATTTTTCCTTATGTTCTTATATCTCCTTTTACTGCCACAGGGCAAGGTGCTTGTCCATGAATTAATTCCCTTTGTCCTGAGCTGCACTCAGTGCTGGGCCTTATTATGGCTACTGACGCACTAAGGAGGAGGATGATGATGATGATGATGATGTGGAAATCAATGAAGCAGCAAAGTCAACAAGTATTTCCTATGCCCTGGCGCTGTCAAAATCCACTTTATCTTACGTTCTAGGGAGGAAAATTAGGCTGCGTAAAGTGATAGGAGGTATAATTCCTGATCTCAGAGAAAGTGAAAAACTAATTGTAAAGATGAGATTCAATTGAAATTTTAAGGATCATCAAGCAACAAATCAGTAAATGATAGTTCCATTCAAACCCAGACTACCCCAGAGAATCCCAGCATCTTCTCTTAGTTCAAAGTCTCACCTCCCTTTCCCCAAACCTTGGCCAGAGTTGGGTTTCATTTCTTGTTTTTCATTCCACACTAGAAAACCTAAACTGAAGTACTTATAAATATAAAAAATGAAAGGGAAAATAGGGCAGCAACCACAGCAAATTAAGACGGTAGAATAATCTACATCCCGGATGATCAAGTCTCAGTTCTATTTCTGTGAGTGTAGTTAATGGTACTGAATTACACACTTTAAAAAATCTGTCATATTCTGACCTTCCCTCCTTAATCCTTTACATGAGAGATTGAGAGAGGGCAATCAAGAGAGTGAGAGAGCACACTTGAAAGGCAGCCACAGCCATCAAAGGCATGAGCTAGAACAGAGGGTGTGTCTAGGCTGTTCCTTCTACCCATTCCTTCCTACCTGTAAAAATAGTATTTGTTTGTCACCCCACCACAGACTTCAGTCCTCTGCTTGTATAGGCTGTTCCTTCTACCCATTTAAGAGGAGAAGAAAATACCAGTTTTCACATTAATGAGAGCATGATTAGTGCAAAGAGCCAAATTAATCATTAATATCCTGTTGCTATCTCCTTAATAAACTGCTCAGTTTGGGGGTTATCATTTCTATTTCTTTTTTCCTTTAGCAGCAGCTAGGGCAGATACTGTGGAGAGTGTACACTCAAATCTTGTTAAGAAATAAGACAAAATTCTAACGGGAGCATGGCATTCCTTTACAGAAAAACTGCATAGGCCAGACCAGCCACTGCTCCCCATGCAGGGGAGAGAGACTTACTGCAGCAACCTGGGCACGTGGGCACAAAGCCCTTCCTGCACTCTTGCCACCTGTCTCCTCCTTCTGCAGGCAAGCAGGCCTTTCCTTTCTTCTGTCTTCCGTTCTAGGTTTGCCTTCCCGCCCACTGTCTCCCAACCCTGCCCCCACCACTACCACCGCCTCCAAACCCATGTCTTTTCTGTGTCAGTAGTTTTTGGTTCCCCAGTCCCTGGTTTTCCCAGTCTTTCCCTGCCCTCTCTCACACCTATGCTCATGCTCCCTTTCACCACTGATTTCTCAGAGCTTCTCCTTGGGTGGGCGCATCCTCCGTGTGCGCACCCTCCCTCACTGTGCCTTGGCTCTCTTGAATATGAGCATGTCCTCCCCCTCACTCTTGCTCCCACTCTTGTCCCACTGTGATTGATCCAGACTGGTACCTCCGTTTCCCTCCAATGAGCTCTCTCCCCCAACTCTTGACCTTCTTGCTGTTTCCCCCGGCTGCCCACTCTTGACTGGCCTCCCTCTTCCTCTGGCTCCCCCGTGGCTCTCCCAGTACCCGAATCCTGCCTGCACATGCTCCAGTTCTTTCTCCTGTCACTTGTGGTCTCCCCCTCTCTGGGCATCTGCCCTTCCAGGCCTGATCAGCAGGTCTCTCTTTAAGTCACACACACACTGTCTCTTACTCGCTGGATAGCGCATGCTCACATTGCTTTCTGGCCCCGGCTTGCACCCTCTGTTCTAGCTCATGCTTTTGATGGCTGTGGTTGTCTTTCAAGTGTGCTCTCTCACTCTCTTGATTGCTCTCTCCTTCAATTACTCATGTAAAGGATAGAGGAGGGGAAGGTCAGAATATGACTAGATTTTAAGTGTGCAAATCAGTACTATTAACTACTCTCACACTGTTGTGCAACAATCACCACCATCTATTCCCAGAACTTTCTCTTGACCTGAAACAGAAACTCTGTGACCATGAAGCAGTAACTCCTCAGTCCCCCTTATCCCCTCACCTATCCCCTAACCTCTAATCTACTTTCAGTCTCTATGAATTTGCCTGTTCTAGATAGCTCATATAAGTGGAAGCATACAATATTTGTCCTTTTATGTCTGGCCTGTTTCACTTAGCATAATGTTTTCAAAGTTCATTCATGTTGCCACACGTATTAGAATTTCTTTCCCTTCTATGACTGAATAATATTTTTCATTGTATACCTATACACATACTACCTTTTGTTTGTCCGTTCATCTGTTGATAAACACCGGGGTTGTGTCCACCTTTTGGCTATTGTGAATAATGTTGCAATGCAAGGAACATGGCATGTTAAGTCCTTGGCATGTAAGCCATTGGCATATAAGGCTTCTATGCCAAGGACTGCTTGAGTCCGTGCTTCTATTCTGTTGGGTATAAGCTAGCAGTGAAATCGCTGGGTCATATGTTATTCCATGTTTGGGCATGTGGATATCCATTTGTCCCTGTACCATGTGTTGACTTACCTCTGTTCTTGGGCCCACCCAGTGCCCCCACTCCCCAAGCTGCTCCATGTACTATGTGAAACCCTCCATGATCTGACCCTTTTTGCCTTCCTGGCCTCATTTTCCACAATTCACTCTCTAGTCTCAGCATTGTGACCAAGGTGCCCGGGTCATTTGGAATTTGGGCACCTTGCTTCTTCCTACCTCTGTGGTTTTTACTGCTGTGGTTTCACTCATGCTATTCCCCTCCCCTGAAATGCCTTCCTTCAATTTTTCACATAGCCAACTCCTTAGATCTTCAAAACAACTTGAGTCTCTCCTGTGAAATATGCACTGAATACAACCCCGCCAACTCTTCTCCTCTTGCTTCCTTCAGATTAGGTTCCAATGTCTTCCTTTAAGCCGTCCAGCTGGAGGGCTGCTCCTAGGGCACTCTGTGCCCGCCTCTCTCCTAGAACTTACAACGTAGACTTACAAGAAAGTGATTCGCTTGGAGGTCGGATCATGTCATATTTTCCCATAATACCTTGTGCTTCATTCCGTAGATGTTTGTTGAATAAAATTGCTTCAAATGCACCATACTCCATCCTACTCCTCATCTGAAAGCTTAATCTCTACCTCATCCACAAATTTCTCACCAACTAGTTTAAAACATCAACCACCTGTGATTTCATTTCAGTACTTCCATCAATGGTGTCCATACTGATAACAGTGATATTCACTGAGCACTTCCTACTTGTCAAGCACTGTTGTAGATGCTATGACCTTCCTTATGGGGTAGGTAGGATTATCCCAATTTTGTCAATGAGAATATATCTAAGCAATTTATGTAAGGTCATCACAGAACTGGGATTCAAAACCAGGTCTGACTCCAAAGCCAGAGCACTTCCCATGATACTCTCTGCAACTTCACCTTGAGCCATTATTTCAACAACACTGGGCAAAGTCCATGTCAAAGCATACTAGATTTTCAGTTGAAAATGAACTGAGATCACTGAATTTAATTCCCTAATTGTTAATTAATGTCCATTTATACTTAAAAAATGTCCTATGTAATTTATACGTAAAGGATAATATGCATGTGTACCTATCAACCAGTGTGAGAAATGGAACATTACTATCATCTCCCTTGTTTTTCATATGCAAGAACGGAGGCCCAGTGTGGGGGAAGTAAGTGACTTGGGGTGATGTGGTTCCCTTGATTCTCACCCAGTGCCAAGGAAGACACCTTAGGAAACCTCCTGCCTGCATGGTGGTGGGGACTTATCAACTAGAGAGGTGAAGTTTGCCCTGCGGAGAAGCCAGTAGCTAGGGTCCAGCCATATGTCACTTCATTATTGGTCTCCTTAGTAGAAGGGAACTTGAATTAGAAGGAAACATAATTAGGAAGTGTGGGCCCACATAACAGCTTTCACACTTCTTCTCTCACAGTTCCCCTTTTTGAACCAGTGCTTTCGTATCTCCCCACTCCCACCTTCCTTCTGCCCAAAGCTCTGGCTGCTGGGGAGTCTTGAAGGCATTTTGGAGTCGCAGTGAGGGCTCCTAAGATATCTGTGGACTCTCCTTTCATCCTTCCCTCTGGTGACCCACATGAGAAAGTCTGAATCCTTAAACTTTCACAGTATGTAGGCTTTCAGCATTTTACCCACTCCCTTTCAATTTCCTTTTAATTCCTACTCTTATTCCTCTTCTTTCTTCTAACTAGTTTCTTATTTCTTCCCCAAGGCCACCCATCCCTGCCGACTCCCAGATAAATCACAGCCAAATTTCATTAATAGCTAACATCCAGAACTAGGAGTCTATTTTTCTCTGGGTTCCCACTCACTGTATGGTTTTGTATGAGCCCCCGACTCTGAAGGGCTGTGATTCCTATTTCAGTGACTTCTCCGCTCCTAACCGCAAGGGCCACTTTGAATGATGTGCTGACTATAACTGGCTCGGATGGTGATCTTATTACAGGTCTCTGCTGCCCACAGGGCCTGAGACCAGCAGCTGGGGAAATGCTGATGGTTCTGCCCTCCCAGGAGCCACCAAGTCTAGTAAACACTAGGCCTTTGTCCCCAGTGTCAGGGAAATCCAGCTGTGACAGAGGTTCCAGGAAAGCAAAGGGGAAGGATACTGAAAACCGCTCTCCAAATCTAGCCTAAAGCCCTGGGGTAAGGCAGGGTTAGGTTTTTCCTAATGGAATCAGAGCTGGGCAGGAAATGAGAAATCTAGTCAGCCTATCATGGCTGCTGGTATTATCACGCGGTGGCTTGGTATAGCGAGTCTGAAGAGATGAGTGAACGTATTCCTTTGCTGTGGCTCTGCTTCTCCTCTCTGGTTGCTTCTCCACCAGAGGCATAAGGCAATAATAACAGAAGATTCAGACTCCCTCGTCTTGGGGGGTCCTGCGGGAGGCCTCCTTACACCTCCTGGCTGCTACATGAACATAAGTGTCCTGATTTTTTCCAGTCTGAAGCCACTAACTCACTGGGAGCAGTCCAAATGAATGCAGCCCAGCAGCCTCAAAAGGCCCCTCCCTCTCCCCCTGTCCTCTGCGTGTTGCCATCTTTAGTGTCTCTAGAAACCAAGGTAAGCAAATGAAGGCCAACAAAGACAGAAGTGAAGGATGAGAAATTAAAGCTGATCATACAGTCCTAGCAATCCAAATAGAATGATTTCACTGTGAAGCAAAACACTATATATTTAAACGAATAAACTCTTTCCAAACCTTACTGTTTTCTTCCTAATTTATAAAAGGTAAGTTATATAAAGTATTTCTATTACAAGCTGGTACTGGTTGGTTGAAGAATATGAGAAGGAAAATGAAAGATTTGCTGTCTTGTGGAAGGGATGTACAGTGAAAGCCACAATGTGCAGATGCTGAGTGCTTGGGGACAGGGGATGGATGAGTTTGTCCAGACTCGGGCAGCTCTGGTCTCACTGCTCTGAGGCAAGGCAATATACATCTTGTGTCTTCTATGGGCCCCTAATCAAATATAAGCAGTGTCCTTATAAAAGAACGCCACGTGAGACACAGGCACACATGGGGAGAAGCCAGCCACGTGAAGATGAAGGCAGAGATTGGAACTATACTGCCACCAGCCAAAGAACACCTGCAGCCATCAGAAGCTAGGAAGAGGCAAGGAAGGACGGGGGGAGCATGGCCCTGCTGACACCTGGATTTCAAACTTCCAGCCTCCAGAACGGTGACACGATACATTTGTGTTGTTTTAAGCCACCCAGTTTGTGGTACTTTGTTAAGGCGGCCTTAGGGAACAATTATGTTGCCTAATACGTAACCTGACCGGCCTAAAAAGGTCAAATGAAACTAATGGTAAAAAGGGTGCAAAGGCATTAAAAACAGCCTTGTTAATATAACGGCTTTGCATGCTCCAGCACAAGGCTTCTCAAAAATGTGGTCCCTTGGCAACCCTCCAAAAATGCAAATTTTCAGCACCACTGAAGACCTATGGAATCGGAAATTTTGGGAATGTGGCTCAGCAGTCTGTGTTTTCACAGCCTTCTGGGAGATTCTGATGCCAATGAAGTATGAGAGCCACTGCTCTAACGGGCCCCACTACCAACTCTAACAGATTTAAAGGGCAGTCACATTGATGCCATAAGATGGTCATAATGAAGCCCTGCAAAAAGGGGGCTAGAAGTTGGGATGGGAGAGTTACCAAACATAGTTCTTCCCCTGCTGAAACCTCAAAATACCTCCACGTGGAAAGAAGAGAATGCTGGCAGCACTCAGTTTAGGGATTTTCCTGTTTTTCTCCAGCTTCATTGCCTACCATGTGCCCCCACACAGCCGATTCCAGAATTAGTCACACACTCTCTCATGCCTTGCCCAGACCTTTTCCTCTGCCTAGGCTGCTCCCCCAGACCCCTCACTCCCCCAACTCCCTGGCCAGAGTGTGTTCACCCTTTGCAGTTCAGCTATAATGTCTGCTCCTCTTAGGGACTTCCCTTCTGTACCCCAGCCTGGATTTGGTGCCTTCTTCTGAAATTTAATAGCATACCAGGACTGCTGATTTTACTCACTAGGCGGTGATTCCATTATTTTTAGATTCCTAATGCCTAACATGGTGCTGGGCCAGCAACAGTAAGATTTTATTAAATGAGGAATGAATAAAGCTTGAAGTTCTTTGGGAAGCTCTTCACCTCCTGAGGAACCCGAGGTTAAGAGATACTGAACCACACTGGAAATACCATGTTATCTGAGAAGGGACCTTTGAAGCTATTAGCAGCCATTAGTACCTTTACTCAAATTTGTGGGTCCAGATGGCTACTGTTAATAGGGCCCAGGAGATGTAAATTTTGATTTGGTAATGGAATGAGAGGGGGAAAATGAAAGATGAGTGGTGTTGAAGTGGTGGGTGTGGAACTGCGGTCACTGCAAAGAGCGGATCTAGAAGGTCCTGGCCGGGGGCTGGAACTAGACTCAGCCACATGTTGACTAGGTGGGAGCTAGGCGGCAGCATTACGTGGGGACGGCAATACCTTACCCCTATCTACCTCCCAGAGCTTCTGGAAAATGAAACAACACAGCTATGAGAAAGCATTCCAGAAACAAAAATCACACAAAGGCAAAGTATCATGAGAGGGTTTAGAAAGGGGGAGAAGTTCTACTCTATAAAAATGAGCAAACATTGCCAGGGAAGGGTATACATACAGGAATGCAACCCTGGCCAAATTACTTAACTTCTCTGTATCTCATTTGCCTCTTCTGTAAAATGGACAGGAGTGCAGACTTCATTGGTTTTAAATAATAGGTAAAACAATGCATTTAAAACATCCAACACAGCTTAGGTATGGATTACAAAGAGAGTATGTTAAGGTAGGATAGAAGTGACGTTTTTTCCCTCAGAGAAAAAGATATTATAATTTCCTTCAATAAACTCAAAGTTAGAAAAACTCTGTGTCTAGTAACAGAGTAATTTTTTTTTTTGAGATGGAGTCTTGCTCTGTTGTCCAGGCTGGGGTACAGTGGTATGATCTTGGCTCACTGCAACCTCTGGTTTCTGGGTTCAAGTGATTCTCCTGCCTCAGCCTCCTGAGTAGCTGGGGTTACACACCTGCACCACCATGCCTGGCTAATTTTTATATTTTTAGTAGAGACAGGGTTTACTATGTTGGCCAGGCTGGTTTCGAATTCCTGGCCTCTGGTGATCTGCCCACCTCCGCCTCCCAAACTGCTGAGATTACAGGCGTGAGCCACTGCGCCCGGCCCAGAGTAAATTTTTTTATGCTATAATCTCAGTCAGCTCTTCCTTGTTTAGCCTTCATAATGGTATGCATTTTGGGGATTTGTACATAGAAATCTTAGTAGCCAAGGCCACAAAAAAGACTGCTATAAAAAAAGACCTATAAAAATCTCTCCAAGCGGGGTGTGGTGATGAACACCTGCGATCCTGGCTACCCAGGCTGAGGTGGGAGACTTCTTGAGCACCGGAGTTCATGACCAGCCAGGGCAAGGTAGTGAGACCTCATCTTAAAACAAAATCTCTGCATACTAAATCTCTCCAAAGAGCACACACACAGCATACACACACAGCACAAATACCCAAAGTGTACATATACAAAGCATATAGCACACACACATGCACACATGGTGCACACAGCACGCACACACACACAAAGTGCACATAGCGCATACACAAAGCACACAGCACACACATGGTGCACACACACTGCACACAAAGCACACACAGCACATACACAAAGCACACACACAGCACACGCAGCACACATGCACATGTGCACATATACACAGCTATTTCTAGAGCTTGCCATTTTCTGCTGCTCCTGCTCAGCCTTGAACTGGCCTGATGGTTAAACTGTGATATGCTGGCCATTCTGCCACTGCTATGTCCTGACAAGTATGACTAGGCCAACACGGGGATCACGGGAAATGGCTAATTATCAGGCTTTCAGAATAAAGCTCAAGGGCCTAAAAACTTATCTAGAAATATTTACTCTTTTTCTCTCTTCCACCCCTAAAACTGGGCTGTATTTTAGGCCTACCAGTGGCCCTACAGGTACCACTTAACTCTTTGTAACACTGGAGTCAAGGAGTTTGCTGACTTTCATGAGCACTATCGTCGAGAGTGCCCTGGAGAAGCAGTGATTGTACTGGGTGCCCTGTTTTCCTGTGAAGATCTGAGCATGCTTCCCCCAGAGCTTCTTCCAAGGGTATAGCCTGCCTCTCTTGGAGTTTCCCTTTACATCCCCTATGAGGAGACTAAGGGAATGGGGCTTTAAGCACTTTGATATATTCTAAAGAGAGACTGCCAGGGATAGATAGACTCCCATCACAAGGGCCTTAATTAGGTATGTAGATGGTCTTTTATCCATTAGGAGGCCAGTGTTCTCAGGGCAGCCACTGGTAAATGATAATAATTCTTACCATTTATTGCTTGCTCAGGGACATGATCTCATTTATTCCTCACAGCCACCTTCTGGTACAAAGATTACTTCCTCATTTTTCCCACAAGACAACTGAGGTTCATAGAGGCCTTATAACTTATCGGAGCCCCAGAGCTAGCAAATGGCAGGTGTAGGAATGGAAACCAAGGTTTCAAAGTCCACGCACAAGAGGCAGAATTACCTGTGCTTATTCTGGTCAGTCCTCTCCTGGTCAGTCAGGTCTTATGAAGTTAACTTGGCTCCCATAGCCTTCTGTTTACTAGCTTCTCTCACAAGAGTCATCTCCCGCAGCAGTGTCAATCTAAGGCAAACATGTCAACTAGAACTGTCACAGGCCCTGCCTGGTATCCCCGAAATCACACTCTGAGTAATAATTGGGGCATGTCTGACATTTGTAGGCCTTTCCTGTTCATCAGTATTTCAACATATATTATCTACACATCAGGCTGGTCCTGTTAGCAATGTTTACAAAATCATTTGCAATCATTTAATTGAAAAGTAATATAAAACAAAAACAACTGTCCCACAGGAGAGAGGGGATAAGAGGTGCCCACCTTTCCTGATTGCCCACCACATGCTTGGCACAGGCTCAGGGAGTCATGATTTATAAGAAAGAGGAGGAGCTCATAGTTGGAGGAAGCTGTTTTGATTCCTGTCTCTGCCCCAGCTAGAAGACCCGAGACAGGTTACTTAACCTCCACAGGCCTTGGTTTTCTTATCTGTGAAACAGTGCTAATAATAGCAATTATTAGGAATTACTGGAAAAAGTAAATTAAAAAATGCATGCACCTAAGAAATACATAGAAAGAAAACACCTAGCACCATGTGCAGCACAGAACAGGCATTCTACAATGATCAATTTCCTTTGCCTCTTAATCTTTCCAGCATTGCTTCAGAGCAGTAATTACATGAGGCAACAGGTTCTGAGACGTAAAGTAGCTTTTCTAAGATCATAAAATTATTAAGTGGCATAAACCAGAATAGTCTGAATCTGGAGCTCATGTCCAGGTTGTAACGTGGGAGTGCCTCGAATGTGGAGAAGGGAAGATTCTCAAACATGTGGACTTTTAATCCCTTACAATTTTTGACTATACTCTTAGTCCTGGCTTGGACAAAAACTTTCCACCAGACTCCCAAAAGCCTCATTCGCAAATCCTAGGAATTTTTTGTTAAGAAAAAGAAAGAAAGGAAGGAAGGAAGGAAGGAAAGAAAAGAAAAGAAAACCTCTCACCTACAGATGAAGTTGGATGAAGTGACAACCAGGACAGATGTAAGCCACGGGTTGTGCATGCAGTGGGTGTGTGGCAGGATGTGGGGGGAGTGAGAGAGACTAGACGCAAGAGAGACTAGATTGCTATTACTAGATTCAATCCCCACATAACTCCAAGCTCTGTGCAGTAAAAGCATTTTAGAAATCCAGAGTAGTGAACATTCAGTACACATTCTTCTTGCGGATATTGTTCATGCAATGCTTCATCAGTTCTCAGGGTGTTTGGATTAATCTTAAGCCTACCTTACATTATAAGCAGGAGTATAACTTGAATTTCTAGCTTCCTTTCTCCACTCCTTTCCTCCATCTTCTTTGGGACAGTTCCCTCTTGAAGGCCTCATAGTTTTGGCCCAGCCGCCAATTAGAGGGCCCAGGCCTTCCCAGGAGACTTCTCCTGCTTGCTTCTGCTCTGGCAACTTGTCCTGGCAGCTGTTCCATAGCTCTGGAATCACAAAGTAATTCCAGAGTCCCCTGGGCCTAGCTCTGGAGCCTCCTTACCCTCATTTGCCCCAAATAATAGCCTTTAATTGCTATTAACATTCCTTTCTAGCAGAAACATAGCATGTACATCTGTGGTTGGCCTATGATCTACTGTGACCACCAGCCTTTTGCTTCCTGCCATATTTGCAATGTTGTATTCCATTTTATACTCACAAGTTTGCCTTTCCTCTGTTAGCATACATCTTGGCTTTTAGCTTCTTGTATTTCTAACCCGTTCTCTATTTGCAGGAGAAAATTATCTAAATGGATAGATTCCCCCTCAACCTCCCATTCTTTCCAGTCAAGTATAATTCTACCCTACCTCTTTTATTGTATTTATAAAATGTAGGTAGCAAATTTTGATAATTAAAGAATGCAGAACTAGAACTACAGGGTAGAAATTATAAGAAGATAGATTTCAATTAAATAGAAAACAGTGCTTCCTAACAACTGGAGCTGTTTAAAAAGTAGAGTGGGGCTGGCCATGAGGAAGCCAGTTCCTAGTTGGTGGAGATGTTGAAGCAGAGGCTGGGCAACCATGGGGCAGGTGGGGATTCCTGCAGCATCGCCGCTAGGGGCTCCTTTAACCATGGTAGTATATAATTCCATGAACACTTTTTACTGGACATCAGAAATCCACCTGAAATTTTAAGCTTTTTGCTTATTGTTAACTTATCCATTTATGGACGTTTGCAATGCTAATGTTGTTTTTCAGGTTGCAGGGCAGCTCCCAGCTGCTTTCCCCATTCTAGATACTAGAGTCGATTCCATTCGTATGAACTTCTGGATGCTCATCATCTACTTAAGGTGGAGAAAAACATTGTTCTTATTTTATGGATGTGACAGCCACAAAGTGGTCACGTATAAAAGTCCACCTCTTTTGGATTCCCACAACACTTGGCAGCTGCCCAAGCAGCTCACCCAACTACCATCATCTGCCTTTCCCATATTTATTGAACAATTACTATATGTTTGGTACTGAATGCAAAACAAAAATGACTCAGATATTGACTCTGTTTCTAAGAAGTTAACAGTTTAAGAGAAAAAATAAGAAAAGCACATAAATATAACAGGAGCCAGCATATTTTTTTTCTCTGTAAAAGGACAGACAGTATCTAGGTTAGGCCTTGTAGACCACATACGGTCTCTGCCACATATTCTTCTTCAGTTTCTCACCCCTTCCAACCATTAAAAAAATGTAAATACTATTCTTAGCTTGAGGGCCTTACATAAACAAGTTGTGACCTGGATTTGGCCCTCAGTTTGTGCACCCCCTGAAGTGCAGTAAGCTGTAAAGTGATAACTTTCACTTGCAATCAGCTAAAGTTTCATTTGGGATGGATCTTTAAAGATGGGTCTGATTGGGACTTTGGAAATGGGTAGGGGGCTTTCTCGGCGGAATGAGAATATAATTCTCATTACACATTGTCCCCTCTTTCTATTCTTAGAGCAGAGATTTTCAAAGAGTGAGGTCTTATTAAAAATGCAAATTTTCAGGTCCACAGTTGTTCTCAGACTTGAGCACACATCAAAATCACCTGGAGGGTTTGTTAAAACAGATTGCTGGGCCCCACCCATCCCCAGACTTCTGAGGCTGCTGGTCCTGGGACCACACTTTGAGAACCACTGTCTTGGAGAATGGTGGGGAAGCAGAAGTGGAACAGATTGTTTTCTATTGTAATGTTTGAGAACTGAAAGGTAATGAAAGTCACCACTGGAGACAGAAGAGGAAGATGATCTGTACTTCAAGTCCTAAAGGCTTTATAGAGCGTCAGGTTCATTCCATTTAGTACATGTACTCAAAAGGGGATTTGAGACTGTAGGTTAGTGATGGGCTTTTTCCTTCAGGGCAGGAGTTTTGAGTCTTGTTAGGCTCACCCCCCTGGAGACAGCAAAACACTGTAGGGGATTGTATGCTTGGGAGGATCTTTTCTTCTGAGTCTTGGTTATTGGCATATATTCTGTCTTGTTTCTGATACATTTGCATATTTTTTACCACTCCTACAAAATGGTCCCCTCTGCATCATGCCTGGTACTATTCCCTTTGATCAGCCAAAAAAAAAAAAAAAAAAAAAGGCAGTGCTTCTATTTTAGCATTTAAATTAAATAGCTTGCAAGAATTCAGATGTGGAGCTCAGAGAGGCTGAGCTGAGGAGCCGGAAGAAGGGAAAGACAAGCCAGAGAGAGTACACAGAGGAATCTCAGAGGAAGGATGGGCAACCAGACACACGAGGAGTCATTCATCTGGCAGACAATGAATGGCAAATGGCAATTAGCTTGGCTGGGGTTGTAGCAAGCCAATGAAATATGCTGTATTGCAACCGAGGCTCTAGTGTAAGGGCAGGGTCATTGCTAGGGAACTCAAAAGGAAGACAAGATAAGGGAGGTTAGAGGCGAGAAAGCCACCTGGGGCTGGCACAGAGGGAAAGGAAAGTGCTCAGGGTCTTCATGGATATTCATTACCCAGTGGAAGCATCCAGGTGTGGCTGTGTACTTGCCAGGGCTCTGAACACTGTTATTCAGGACACAATCTTGAAAACGAACTAGGTGCTTCAGCTGTGTGCACACATGCATGCACACACACACATGCACATACACAAATGCTCTCTTTAGTCTGCTGCCTCTTCAACCACCAGTCTAGTCTACGAGGTCCTAACGCTAGGACCACATGCTAAACACTGGCGGAGTCATAACAGACACAGTTCTAAACTTGGGTTTATGGGCCTCCTTTCCTATCTTAAAGCATGCTTATTTTTTCTGTCATGCCTCATTCACATGCGCATTCTCACGTTCTTGTTCCTTGTAGGCGCTCTACGGCCATACTAATGGATTCTTATCTGCCTATACACATTCTCCAGACACATTCATTTATTCGCCTCACTCAAGTCATTCCCACATATTAAATACTACCTCTTGCTTCTAGAAAGCACTTCAAATCTCAAAGTTGCTTCTATTAGAGCTTCTGTTCCTGCTGTCTGCAGGGCCCTCCTAGCTTTGCCATTGTTATAAAAAGGAAAATGTACCAATATTGGTTTGACTGAGTAAAGAGCCCAACCCAAAGCAGATTGTCCTACCGTGGGATGCAGGTTTGTGGCTGTGGTATTCCCGCCTTCAAGATCATCCCATTTATCTGTCTTTGTTCCACTCCCTCTCTCTTCCTGCACAACACTGCAATCACACACATACTCCGTGTTGGAAAAAAAAAAAAGGACAGCCTAATTTCCTGATGATTATGTTGTTACCTAGCAACAGCCAATCAGGGGCTGGGCTTTTTGCCTGCAGTATTTCATGCAAATAGTTTGAAGAAATTGCAGGGTAACCCAGGCTGCTTAGTCTGTCTTCTCAGGGGACACATTACAGAATAAAACCAACCCAAAAGGGGACTATTGAAGCCAGGCACATGCTTCAGATAGCAGGCCATCTGATCTCTTCCCTTGTCCCCTCTGTCCTGTACCCCTTTACAAAAGCATGAGAGTTCCACAGACAAGCACTCAGGGAGGCCATAAACTTGAAAAGAAGCTCATTAGCAGCCATCATTTTCCCCGGATCTTTGTTAGTTATCACTGATAACTGGCACCCAGAGCAACCTCCAATACTCTGAAAACTGTACCTTCTTAGGAAGGCAAAGAATGCATGCTGCACGCTCAGTAGTTGTCTGGGAGGATATGAAGAGAATCCTCAGCCCTCCTGTTCAGAAAGGAGCTGAAGCCTGGCACTTCTATCTGGATTTAGAAGCCTCATCTGTGCCCATGCTGGCCTCAAGTGCATTCTTCCCGGTGCTGACTGGAAAATCCTCATTTAAATGGTTGAACAGTGAGAGAAGCCACATCACTTACAAGACCTTTTCAAGAGTGTTTTTTTTTTTTTTTTTCTTCCAGCAAGTACTGAGGATTTGATGTAAAATCTTGTCAGGAGCCACACACACCAACTTTCTGTAATGCTCAGGGACCAGTACAGTCTGTGTAGACCAGAACCATATGAAGTAGACTCAGATGACAGTCTCCAAGCCTGTTTCCTCAGAGGGAACAGGCCAGGCTTCAGATGGTAGGTTGCTTTTGTTGTCATTGTTATTGACTCGATGCTCAGTAATCCAGAGCCAATGCTCAGTAATCCAGAATAAACTATGACCACAGCTCTTCACTGTTCTCTTAATACCAACTCTAACTAGTAGTCTTGCAAACATGTGTTGTGGGTTACATGGGGACAGTGAAGAGAAGGATTAGCCCATGTCACTGTCAGGAATGGAAAACCAATTCAAAGTCCCTATCCTACTGATTTGGAGTTTTACATACTTGTAAGACAAGAGGTAATTATACTCCAGTTGGTACAGGAAGTGGTGACAGCTCTCCAACCTCTGACATTCACAGCCTCACCATCCAGAGCCATATGATGGAACCAAAGAAAACAACCGTCAATCTGCTTTTGTTCAGAAAGGCAGAGTTAAGGAATCTCACTTATCCTGGAGGTTGAAGAGGGCACTGGATAACTCTATTCCCACTCCTGTCCTATAGTAAATTTCAGAAAACTTTTGAGTCAGGTGCTTGTATCCTCATAGCCTTGGAATACATAATAGAAACGATATTTTATAGAAAAGGACACTGATGAGTAACTTGCTCAACAGTTACAAAGTGGCAAAACTGGGATTAAAAAGCAGATCTTTTGACTCAGTGAACTCTGATGTCCAAATAATCCAAGAACACCAACACATCTTTATAGCAGCAAAAGAAAAAAAAAGTAAAGGAAAAAAGGGAATAGCAACAGAAAGCCAGTTTTCAAAGTAGAAAAAAAGTCAACTTTTTGTACTTATCATAGGCACCTAAAGGTCTTTTTTTTTTCTTTTTGAGACAGTCTCACTCTGCCGCCAGGCGCCAGGCTGGAGTGCAGTGGCGCGATCTCTGCTCCCCTGCAACCTCTGCCTCCTGGGTTCTGCTCAGCTTCCCGAGTAGCTGGGACTGCAGGCACGCATCACCATGCCCAGCTAATTTTTGTGTTTTTTAGTAGAGACGGGGCTTCACCATGTTGGCCAGGATGGTCTCAATCTCTTCACCTCGTGATCCACCCACCTCAGCCTCGCAGAGTGCTGGGATTACAGGCGTGAGCCACTGTGCCCAGACCAAAAGGTCTTTAAACTAGAGTTAAATGATAAACCTTCAGTGACTCTCACCTCCAGCTGCAAATAAGAACCACAGCGGTACATGTCAGAAATACCATTGACTACCTGGGCCCCACTCCTGACCAAGTAATTAAGAATTTTTTGGTGGGGGGAGCGGAGAAGCAGTGTTTTTATTTTATTATTGTTATTATTATTTATATTTATTATTATTTTTTTGAGATAAAGTCTCACTCTCTCACCTAAGCTAGAGTACAGTGGTACAATTATGGCTCACTGCAGCCTGAAATTCCTGGGCTCAAGTGATTCTCCTACCTCAGCCTCTGAAGTACAGTCACACACCACGACACCCAGCTAATTTTTAAATTTTGTGTAGAGATGGCATCTTGCCTTCCTGCCCAGGCTGGTCTCAAACTCCTGAGTTCAAGTGATCCTTCTGCCTTGACCTACAAAAGTGTTGGGATTATAGGCATGAGCCACCATACCCAGCTGAAACAGCATTTTTAAACCACTTCACAGGAATAGCACAACCACTTTGGAAAACAGTCTGGCAATTTTTTATAAAACTAAACATTCATCTACCCTATAACCCAGAAATTCCATCCCTAGGAATTTACTCAAGCAAAATTAAAACATATGTTCATAAAAAGTCTTGTACAAATATGTTCATAGCAGCTTTATTCATAATGGTCCCCAAACTTGTGGTATATCCACACAATGCAATGTTATTCATCAATAAAGAGGAATAAAATATTAATATGTGCAACAACATGGATGAATTTCAAAAATACTATGCTGAATAAAAGAAGCCTTATACAAGGGTACATACTACCTGGTTCTATTTATATGGAGTTCTCAGAATAAAGTTAATCTATGATAGAAAAAAATCAGGGCAGTGATTGGCTCTGTGAGGTACAGGAGTGGGGAATGGCTGGGAAGGGGAAAGAGGGAATTTCTGGGGTGATGTTGATAGGGATTTGTACTACATCAATGTATGTCTCTGTCAAAATTTACAGAATAGTGTTCTTCAAATCTGTGCATTTTGTTGTATATATATTTTACCTTAAGAGAAAAAAATATTGAACTCTAGTTAATGATACACTGAAGTGTTTAGGACTGGAGTATGCTGATGCCTGTAATTTATCATGAAATGCATTAAGAAAAGATGAGCTGATGATGGATAGGGGATGGACAGTTGGACAAATACGTGATAAGGCAAGTATGGTAAAATGTTAACTGTAGAATCTAGATAGGATACATGGACATTCACTGTATAATTATTTCAACTTTTTGGTATGTTCAGAACTTTTCATAAGAAAATTTGGGGACAAATTACCTAGGTGATTCCAATGAGAAGACATTGGGGTAAAAGACAAATTTTGATTATCTTAGTTGAAAATGTGAGATGAATACTACAGCACCCCTAAATCTCCAGAGATAATTGCAATCACACCTCTCCCCCTCTCCTCCAAAATATCTGAAACACTGGAATAAATGTCTAGATGGAAACAAGACTTTCTAGTAGTAGACTAAATCATACAGAAACACTATGGCCTACTTCTCACTGGACTTATGTAGGAAACATAATTTAACATATGGCCTCATGGGACCAAATATTTGAAATTAGGGCAGTTGTGGAAATTTTGGGCAATATAGTATCTATAATGCTTTAGAATTAAAAAACCTTAAGCCAACCTCAGTAGGCGTGACAGTAAAGTATGAATTCACCGCTCAGTCTACGGCTTAAGAGCCCCTGTTTAGCCCCTGCTTCTACTCCAGGGTTTGTACCCCTAGTCTTCTCAGAGCCTATCATTTTCTCTAGCTCCGTTTCCCCATGGTGGGCCACAAATCCACAGGGCTAATGCAGGATCAGGTATTTGGAGAGGGGAGAAGCTGGTGTGTGGTGCGCCTCAAAGGATCTGAATGGGCAGTTGATTTTAATGGGGTGGGGAAGGGTGACGGGAGGAGCAAAAAGGGGAAATAATGCAGTCAAGTGCAATCTGGGGCCCTTATTCCCCGAGCTGCCCCATTTATTCTGCATAATTGCTTCATTTCCACTGCCAGTGCATCTCAGAATGAATTTCATTACCATTGCCTTGGATATCATATTGATTACCAGTTTCATCGATCCCTATCTTGCTAATTAGCATATAAATTAGCCATTTGGGGGAGGCATTAGGCAAAATTGAATTTTCTCCTTAATCTTCTTTCAGAAGGTAAATGAAAATGGATGTGGCCTGTTAAAGCCCGTGGCCTTCCTCTGACACAATCTAAGTGCTGTTCACAGCCAAGGAACCCTCTTGTATGGGGAGAGAGCAGCTTCCTGCCCCATAACTAATAGAGCTGTGGTCAGAATCCTTGAAGAGTTTTCACAAAAATTTGAGGTAGAGGATTTGCAAGCTGAGATGCACTTCTTTGGAGATGACACTCTGAGCTGACGGACAGCAGCGTCCCCATACCACGCAGACATGAGAGGAGGCCCCGTGGTACAGCATACCCTGTGGTGTTCACTTCCAAGGCTGACTCAGAGAAAGCCACTCGCTCTTCGGTTTAGTGTTAACACGAGGAGTCTGGAATCAGATGGCTGTGGGAAGGCCTGCTCTGCCTCTCACCAGCTGTGTAATCTTGAGCACACGAACCTCCCTAAGCCTTAGTTTCCTCATCTGTGAAATGGGGATAATCACAACACCTACTTCACTGGGTGGCTGGGAGGATTAAGAGAGGAAGCATATATTCAGTGAGTTCAGCACAGGATCTGGCAGCAGCACCATCACCAGGCACCAGTGGGCCAAATAAAAATCTTAGGAAACTGAACGCCAGAGTTCTCCAGAGGGAGCTGCTCAGCTCTGAAGTAAACATTTCCAGGTGCTTAGTCCTGGGAACAGGTCACAGGCCAGTAGTCGAGGACCACATCTTCAGTCCTTGGAGCATGTTGAAAATGCAGTATCTTGGGCCCCACTCCAGACCTGCTGAATCTGAATCTGCATTGTAACAAGATCCCCTGGCTCACTCACATGCACATTAAAGCTTAAGAATTGTTTTGAGCCATCCTGTTAATTATAATCTCACCCTGTTAGAAAAGGAAGGGAATTCAAAGAAAGGTTAAGTAACTTGCTTACAGTCCATCCATGGCAGAGCCCAGATGAGGCCTGGGTCTCCTGACTCTGACACTGGTCCAGATTCAACCGTGGTCCTCCTGAGTCTGCTCCTCTGGTAGCATAGCTGGCAGCTCTGCCTGCTTTGTTTGGGGTGATCTCAGTGGATGGTTTTGACTCTGCCTCAGGATGTATCCAACATGCGCTTTGAAAGGAGGAAATATTCCTTTGGAATATTGTTGGGGGTTATGAAGCCTGATTACCAGGATGACCTCTGCAGAGAATACTGATGCGACAGAGGAAAACACCCTTGATGACCTCTGCAAAGGCTTGCCTGCCCTTTGAACTCAGAATGCTTCAGATAAGACACACAAGACAGTGATGCCTGCCGGGCAGCAGAGGGGGAGGCATGCTTTTCACTGTATACTTTTTTGTGTCTTTTGGACTTTGTTCCTCATGCGTGAAAAAAATACTTAAAAATAAATTGTTAAATAATACTAACAAGAATGGCTCAGATAGATTGCAGCTAAAAACAAGACCATCTGGCTCTGCCATTAGATCATCTAGCCTTGCTTATGATGGCACTGCTTTTTGCTTCTCTATCCTCTTGCAACCTGAAACTGAAAAGCATTGTGGAAAGGCTCTGGGGCTGGAGTGAGCATGTAGACTCTGGTCTTGCTTCAGCACTATCAGCTTCCTCAGCAGGATGTGAAGTGCTTTGTAAAATTTTAAATGACATTAAGTAAGTATAATTATGATTTAAATCCCACCTCTACTCCAGTAAATCACAGCCAGAGGAAAGAGAGAACTTCTGTCTAATGGGTTTTCCCTAGATTTGGAATAATCAGTCAAAATGGCACTAAGCTTGTTACAAATGTAATATACATAATATAATCGCATTGTTAAGTACATGTTACTTAATGTATAGCATAGCGGGGAGGATATATACCAAATGTTAATAATGGCTGCTTTGGGTGACAGTGTTACTGCTGAGTTTTATTTTCTCATTTGCTCTTTTCTTTATTTTCCAAATGTCCACATATTTTAAAGTATCTGGGCTTGAACACCACAGTATTCTCAGCACAAAACATAAGGGAAAGGATGCTCACTTCCCATCTGAACATTCATTCAGAAGCTGATAGTATTGAAATACCTACTGAACCAAGGGCTGCAGGCATTCTTGGTTTCTCAAAGCTATATTCCAGTAGAGCCAGGGACTATTTGGTATTTTTCAGAGCTAGAAACCACGCACAGATGAGAGGTATTGGTTTTTAGTATGGCTTCACAACAGAGAGCACAGTTGGCTAAAGTCAATTCCTGACCCATATATTGACCATGAAGTGTTCTTGGGGCAAGTCCAGTTTACCTCGATAGCCTCGCTGACTGTTGGTTGGAAAGTAGGTGAAAAAGACATGGTTTCTGCCTTCAGGCAGTCTGGTTCCAGAGTTCAAGGACTTTTACAATATTGGAAGAACAATGAAAATATATACAAGGCAAAGTGTGAAAAATTCTACTACAGATGTACAGAGCGAACAGTAGAACAAAGCAGTGTGTGGCGCTGGGGTATTCAGGCCTGAATAGGACCCACCTCTGTCCTGCACTATGAGTGTGACTAGGACAAAGTGCTGCACTGCGCTGAGTCACTGTTTCCTTGTCTTTAAAGCAGAAGTAACAACTCATGAAGGGACCCTATAAGGAATAAAGAGGATGTATGGAAGACTTCTAGAACAGGACTCACACACAGCAGGTGCCCTGCAGAAGGTTCTGGGAGTATTATGACTTTGGACCTTGAGCTCACAAGGGCCACATTGTAGTCACAGTATCATTATCACTGTCCCCATTTAGAAAAAGTTCTGAAGAGCTTCAGATTTATAGGTGAATGGATTCCAAAAAGTTCCAAGTTCTTGGCTCCATGTTTTCCTGTCAGATGCCATATGAACAGGCCAATCCTTTTATTTAAGCATCTCGCCATTGGAGATATGCCTAGCATAGAAGGAGCCTGCATAGCCTCTGGACACGTTTTCTTGTTTCCCAGGCCTTCACATAACCTAACGTGTGGCTTATGTTTCAGGAGCATGACTCAATTCACTCTCTTGAAATTTCTATAGCAAGTCCCCTCCACCAGTCACTGAATTTAGCAAAGAAGCCTGGTGCTACTGGAGGGACAGGAACAGGCAGGAATAAAGGAATAGAAGTCACAGTCCCTGACCCCAAGAGACTTTAGGTAGGGATGTTCAAGAGACGGGGTGGGGGGAGCTTTAAAATAGTTACGAAATGAAATAGAGTGAATATACGTAATTCACAGTTATATCTAATTTCCATAGAAACTATGTTTCTGGAAATTGATATGTCAGAATGTTTATTTATAAGGCACTGGCGGCTCCTAGAAATCAGTAAGAAAGAAAGATATAACTTGGTAGAAAATAAGAAAGTAGTTCATTATTATTTATAAAAAAAAATTGTAAGTGATAAACCTATAAGAAGATGTTTAGCCTCATTCATATCTAAAGAGAACCAAGTCAACATAAGTATAAGACTGGTAAACATTTAGAAATTTGATAACACCAAGGGCTGATGTAAGGTGAATAATATACTTCTTACACTGTTAGTAAGAATGTAATTTGTAATATTTGTTTTAGAGGGCAATTTGGCAACATTTTTAGCTGCATACTCTGACCCAACAATTCTGTTTATAGGAGTCTGCACTCAGGGATACACACCCTCCAAATTATTTTAAGATCTACGTACAAGGATGTTCACCACTGCATTGTCGTAGCAAAATCCTGGAAACAAATCAAGTATTTATCACTAGTGCAGTACTAGGAATAATAATACCAGCAAAGGCAAGAATGAAAATGGTAGCAGTCAACATTTATGAAGCACTTACTATGTGGCAGCCAGGCTGTAATGCCTAATATCAATTATCTCATTTAATCTTCACACCAATTCCATGACATAGGCATTGCTACTTTGACCAAATTATAGATGAGGAAAATGAGACTCACAGAGGTTAACAAACTGGTCTAAAGTCACATAGAAGGTGTCAGAGCAGGATTCCGAGACAGGCAGTCTGGTTCCAGAGCTCAAGCTCTTAACTACTGTAACACACACTCATTCACATCCGCATCTATACATACGCACGTGACAGAATACTCTGAAGCAGTTAAAACAGTATAGCAAGTTTAAAAGTATAAAAGCGTAAGAATTGTACATGTTGACAGGAAAGATCTCTGAGATGTATTATTAACTGAAAAGATCCATGCTGGAATAAGGTACTTCAGACAGCTGCCCTTTGTGTTAGTAAAAAAGGAGGTATGTCAATGCATCATCATCTCATTCTTCTCTACATTAAAAAATAATAAATAAAAGCATTAAAGGAATTGTCTGAAGGCTAACAGACTCCAGTGCAAGTATAAATCTTTTTGTAATATAAAAATTATATCCATCTTATTTGTGTGGTAGGGTGGTAGTGGTGAATGTGAACTTTAATAGTGACGTTCTAAATGACATTATTTCCTTAGTACAGTGACGGAATAGGAGTTGAAAGAATGAGGGAGAAATAGAAAAATGAATCTAGAACTAGGGTTGACTTCAAAAAACTGGTATTGAATCTTGTTGTAGATTTATTTTTTTATTTTTGTTTTTTTGGGAAGCCTCCTGAGCCAGAGTAGGCTCAGAGATTTTCCCCAGTTCTAGATTTAAAGTGCAACACAGAAATATTGTGGATGTTTATAAAAATAAGTGATTGATATCATATTTTTTTAGAAGCCCTTTGTTTCCTTTTATTTTAACCATAAATTACTGCATACTGCTAATTGCTTTAGATTTTAAAATGCCTTTGTAACAAGAGGAAAGAGGCGAAGCCATTGACAGGTGGTGACAGTGTTAATTTTATCCAAGGAAGATCATGTTTTTTTGAGGAAAACTTTCCCAATGGCCACATGTGGGATGGAACAAAGCTGCAGAAACACAGGAAGAACATGTGCAGAGGTTACAATAGCCACGTGAGCCGGAGGTCTCTAAAGGCTGGGCCATCTCCAGGACGTGGAATGTGTCAGGAAATGCAGCGTGGCTAATGTGTATCTGTGTGAATGGAATTTAAGTCATGTCATGGCTCTTCATGCTTCTGGGAGCTACTGTACAATATACCTTTTCTCCAATCTTTTGCATCCTGATTGCTACCACTAGGCCTTCATCATAACGTGGTTGATTAAATGCAACAGCTTTCTAATAGGTTTTCCCTCTTTCTGGTGTCACTTTCCCTCTAATTCATCATTCCCAGCTCCACCAGTTTAATCTTTGTATAATACTGGTTTTATAGTCCACTCCCTTAATTAAAGACCTTAATGGTTAACCTTTAAGAAAGGATTCATGCCACTTAATGTGATAGTCACTGCTCTCTAATTGGCTCCACTTATCCAACATCCCTGTTCTTTCATTTAACAATGCATTGCACATCAACCCTGTGTCAGGCACCGTTCTTGACACTAGGGATACAGCAGTGAACAAAACAGACAAAATCCCTTCCTTGTGGCATTTATATTCTAATTGGGGGAGACAGAAAATGATTATCAAGTGTGTTAAATGCTTTGAAGAACAGTAAAGAAGGGCCAAGGGGACAGGGTGCTGGGATGGTAGGAGTGGTTGCTATCATATAGGGTAGTCATCGAATGACTCTCCAGTAAGGAACCTTTGGGCAGAAACCTGAAAGAAATGAGGGAGTGAGCCATGTAGCTATTTGGGCAAAGAGCATGCCAGGCAAAGAAAAGAACAGCTGTAAAGGCCCTGAGGTGGGAACATGTTTCATGTGTTCAACGAATAGTAAAGACCCCAGTATGACTGAAGTTGGGTTGGGGAGGTTGAATGGGGTATGGCGCAGATTGCATCATGCGGGCCAGTGGTTCTCAACTGAGGGCAGTTTTACCTCCTAAGGGACATTTGGCAATATTTGGAGACCTTTTTGGTTGTCACAACTTGGGGGTGGCGTGCCATAGAAACCAGTAGGTGGAGGCCTAGAATGCTCCTAAACATCCTGTGATGAACAGGACAGCTCCCCCCACAACAAAATTAACTGGCCCCAAATGTCAATAGTGTCAAGGTTAAGAAATCCTGATGTAGGGCCTTGTGGGCACTGTAGGGACTTCGGCTTTCCTCCATGTGAGATGAAAAGCTGTTAGAGGGTTGGGAGTAAATGGGGTGACATCATCTAACTTCCTTTTTAAAAGTCTCACTCTGGGTGCTACATGGAGAAGAGACTGTAGAGGGGAGGGCTGGGGTAGAGACTTGTTGGGAGGCTTTTGCAACATCTGGATACTTTAGATAGGCAAGAGATATGTCAGTTTGAGCTAGGGTGCTGTGATAAAGGTAGTAAGAAGTTGTCTGATTTTAAATGTATTTTGAAGATTGAGCTGACAGGATTTGCTGATTTCATCAAAATGACACTTAGCTTTCTTACTCTGCTACCCATATGCCATGCTCAGTTCTGACTTTGTTCTTGCTATTCCCTTCTCCGGCCCTGGCACGGCTCTTCTCATCTGGGCAAAGTCTATTCAGTCTGGATTTCAAGATTTTAACTAAGAGCCTTTCTTAACCATAAGAGCCCTCTCTTCTGCAAGGACACCACCTATAGCTTTTTCTAGTCTATACCTCCTAATTTAACCCTCAATATTGTCTTCAAATATTTCATTTTATGGTGAAAACTTACAGGGTACCTGCTATCACCACTAATGTAATGGAAATCCTAGCTATCATAGTTGGGCAAGACAAAGAATTCAAGTGGATAAAGTAAAAATATAAGGAAAGAAGAAACAAATTCACATTATTTGCAAATTACATAATTATATATATATATATATATAATCTGATTGATTTTACAGTTAAATGATTAGAACTAATAGGTTTTACAAATTTCTGGCTACAAAGTCAATATGTAAAAACCAAATATATTTCTATATACTAACAATAAAGAGTTAAAGTGAAATTCTGAAAACTACACTGTGGCCAGGTGTGGTGGCTCACACCTGCAATCTCAGGTACTTGGGAGGCTGAAGTGGCATGATCACTTGAGGCCAGGAGATTGAGACCAGCCTGAGCAGCATAACAGGATCCTGTCTCTAATGAATCTTTTTTTTTTAGAACAGTAGCTAGGTGTGGTGGCCGACACCTATAGTCTCAACTACTTCAGTGGCTGAGGCAGGAAGATTGATTGAGCCTGTGCTGCAGTGAGGCTGCAGTGAGCTATGTTCACATGATTGCACTCTAGCCTGCATGACAGAGTGAGACTCTGTCTCTTAGAGGGGAAAGAAAAAACAACTAACTAAAAAAAACCTACGCAATGAAAAGGATGAAGTATGCAGGAATAGAACTAACAAAAGATGCACAAGACACTTACAGGAAAAATCATACAAATTTAGAGAAAGACATTTTAAAAGACCTAAATAAATGGAGAGATATACCATGTTTATAGTTTGGGAAACTCTGTATTATAGAGATGTTATTTCTTCCCAAATCAATCTATAGATTGAGTGTAATTCCAAAAACAATTCCAAAAATTTTTTAAAAGAGGCTTTACAAGTTAATTCTAAAATATATATGGAAATGCAAAAGACCAAGAATAGGCAGATCACTCCTAAAGAGGATAATGTGAGGAGAATTGCCCTATCTGATCTCAAGCTCTACTAGTGAAGAAAGTTTGGCATTAGCACTATCTTTTGGATAGACCCTGCTCTTGACCTCTAATTGTTAGCACCTCTTACCAACTCTGCATTTAGTGATATCATATTGGAAGCTTGAAACTGGTCACTGGTGGAGTCTTTATACTATGGAAATCAGCAAATACTACAAATCAGGGCTTTTTGTGTATGGGAACGGAGTAGGAAGAGCTAGTTGCTAAACATTTACCAGCATACCACTTAATGGAACCAAACAGAGGTTCCCAAAATAGACTCACATATTTATGGACACTTGTCATATGACAGATGAGTTTATCAGGTCAGTAGGAAAGGAATGGACATCTCATTAAATAGTATGGGAAAACCAGGCATCCGTATGGAAAAGTGAAATTGATCTCCCATCTTACAGTAAACCCTCAAGTTAAAGTTGACTAAATATTTAAGAGGAATAGACAAAAATAGAAGAGTTTTAGAAGAAAATGTAGGAGAAAATAATATTGACTTTAGAGTAGGAAAGAATATTTTAAATAAGAAAAGACTGATAAATCTGACTACATTAAAATAAAAAATGTATGTTCATCAAAAGGCATAATAACAAGACTTACACTTAGAAAAAATATTTTTATCACACATAACAAAAATATGGCATCAAAACATTTTTTTAAATACCTATGAATCAAAAGTAAAAGATACAACAGAAAAATGGGAATCACATTTGAACTGAGATTTCTCTTTTGTGAAATACTACATGGCCAATAGACATTTAAAAACTTCACTTTATTAATAATTGAGAAAATGCAAATTGAAACTACAATAGGATAAAATTTCATACTCGTGAAATTGGCAACAATTCTAGAGACTGACAATATCAGACACTGGGGAGGATGTGGAGCAATGGTAATGTTCATATGGAATGGGTAGGAGTAAAAACTGATTCGGTCACTTTAGAAAAGTTTGGTATTTCACAAAAGAGTTGAATATACATACCCACACAGTATGGCGTAGCAATTCTATTCTTATCTATACACCTATTTTAGAAAAACTCTTGCACATATTCATAAGGTGACATGATAATGTTCATGGTGGAATTCCTTTTTAAAGCAAAAACCAAAAAAAAAAAAAAACTGGCAATGACCCAAATACCAATCAAAAGCAGAATATAAAAATACATCATGGCATAATAATTCAATGGAATACTATACAACGATGAAAATGACACACAATCTCAGGTATTAACACAGATACATCTCAAAAAGATAATGCTGAACAAAAGAAGCAAGACTCAGAATGAATACTGTATAATTCCATTTATACAGAGTTCAAAACCAGTTAAAACTAAGAAAGTATATTGTAAAAATAACAGTATATTGTTTAGGGAGTCACTCATATATGGTAAAATTATAAAAGAAAAGCAAGGGAAAACTTATTACAACAGTATGAGCGGAACATCTGGGCAGATGAAGAAGGCAGATGCAAACAGGGAGGGGCATACGGGTGTCTTCTGAAGTTCTGTTTCCTAACTTGGGTTATGGGTAAATGTTCACTTTATTCTTCAAATACTACATATACATTACACAGTCTTCTGCATAATTATACATTTCATGGTAAAGCAAATGAAAAAGCATATCAAATACATACTCTATGGAAAGGTTCTGTGGATGTTAAAATGACTCAGATTCCATCTCCACTGAGGTCAAAGACTTCAATGTGACTAAAGGTAATAAACATTTTCGATTCTCATTTTCTTTGGTGTCTCAGCAGCATTCAACACTGCTGACCATTCTTTTTCTTGAAACACTATATTCCCTTGGCTTTCATGAAACCATATTCTCCTGACCATTCCTTCTCAGATTCCTTCAAAGGCTTGTCTCCTACCACCTAACCATTAAATACTGGAGCTCCTTAAGGTACATCCATGAAACCCCATTTTTTCATATGCTGTTCTTTTCTCTAGACACTCACATCCATGCCTATGGCTTTGATTACCATCCATACATCAAAGACTTAGATATCCAGCTTAGACTTCTCCTCTGAGTGATGTATCCCACTATCTTGTCAACATCTCTACTTGGATATTTCAAAATATCTAAATCTTAACCTGTTAAAAATGAAACTCATGATTTCCCTGCAAAACACGTCTTCTAGTATTCCTTCTCAGTGAATGGCGCTACCAGTCATCCTCGACAATTTTACCTGATGAAAACAAATAGGCTTTTGTTTTTCGTTCTGTAGAATAAAGTAACTCACTTTCTTCTCTTCCTAGGAAAAGGCTGAAAATGAAGAAAGTAATTTTGGTGGTAGTTCTAAGTTGAAATAAAATCTTTCAAAAAAAATCCCCCACATCATCTGGTAATTTAGATTTCCTACATAGAGGGAGCTTAAAAAGTTAGTTCCTTTCCCTCTAATTAAGAGTCTTTTCAAAACACCACAGTAATACAATCTAATTATTTTCCTCTCTTTCTTTAAACCCCTTTACATATTTTCTTGTCTCTTCTTTCCACTTCATTTTTGCATGCAATAGGGTCTTAAATTGTTTCTGAATTTTCTTCATTTCCTGTTTCCATCTTTTTCCTTATTTCCCTCAAGGCCCACCCCTCTGTGACTGAATCAGAAGATGGTACTTCAATCAACTAATATTTATTGAGCACTCTGGAATACAGTGATGAGCAAGATAAGCTTCCTACTCTGATGTTTTATATCTGGAGTGGGGGAGCAAACAATTACAAGGTAAATAGCATGAGCTAATTAAGGAATTAAAACTGAATGATATGGAGAAAAACTGGGCAGCTATCTTAGATTGAGTGGTCAGGAAAGGGCTTTCTGAGATTATATTTAAATCTGAGACAAGGAGACAGTCATTGCATTATTTTGCATTAGTTGGTAATGAAGACCCTACAAGAAAAACAAATGAGGCTTGTTTGATGGCTGCACAGTAGACAAGAGAGAAAACTGTATAACATGAGATGAATGTATGAATTAGATGACACAGGCTTTGTATACCCAGAGTAGTAAGTTGGAGTTCATTTATTTAAAAATGTATTCTTTATAATATCTCTAGGATCTGCAGTGATGGCTTCCTTTTCAGTCATTCCTGATTTTGGTTATCTGTGTCTTTCTCTTTCTCCTCAATCAGTCTTTATAAGCATTTGTATTTTTTTTTTTTTTTGGAGACAGAGTCTCACTCTGTGTCACCCAGGTTGGAGTGCAGTGGTGTTGGCTCACTGCAACCTCCGCCTCCTGGGTTCAAGCAATTCTTGTGCCTCAGCCTCCCAAGTAGCTAGGATTACAGGCATGTAACACCACACCCGGCTAATTTTTGTAGTTTTAGCAGAAACTAGGTTTCATCATGTTGGCCAGGCTGGTCTCAAACTTCTGGCCTCAAGTGATCCACCCACCTCAGCCTCTCAAAGTGCTGGGATTACAGGTGTGAGCCACTGCGCCTGGCTGTAGTCTTATCAGTCTTTAAAAAGAATCACCTTTTGGCTTTGCATATCCTCTCTATAAGTGTTTTCTAGTTCATTAATTCCTGTTCTTGTCTTTATTACATCTTTCCTTCTACTTTCTTCAGATTTAATTTGCTGGTTTTTTCCCTAACTTATTGAGATAGATGAATTTAAAGCCATAAATTTTCCTGTAAGCTCAGCTTTATTTACTGAAGAGTTTATATATAGCATTTTTCATTATCAGTTAGGAATATTTTCTAATTTCTACTGTGATGGATTATATTTAAGTGTACTGCTTAATTTCCAAATATTTGGTATGGGATATTTCCAGTCATCTTTTTCTTATTGAATGCTAACAATTACACTTTGGTCAGACAACATAATTATGTGTGGTTTTAATCCTATGAAATTGTTGACACTTAGCTCTGTGATCCAGTATAGAGTCAGCTTTTATAAATATTCCTTCCATGTATGCTTGAAAATAATATATATTCTGTAGTTGTTAAGCACAGTGTTATATATACGTCTCTTAGTAAAATTTGATAATTGTGTTATTTAAAATATATATTCTTACTGGAGTTTTTTGCCTGCTTTTTATATCAAATGCTGAGAGAAGAATGTAAATATAAAACACCTTGATAATGAATTTGTCTTTTTCCTTAGAGTTGTGAAATTTTTGCTTCATGTATTTTGAGGTCACTTTATTTGATGAATATAAATGTACTATTCTTAGATCTTCCTGGCAAGTGGACATTTATTATTTTGAAGTAATCCCTTTTATTTCTAGAAGTATTTTCTGACTCATAATTTTGTCTATAATTAATGTAGCAATTGGGCTTACTTTTGGTATACATTTTCTTTACTATCTTTTCATTTTTAACTTTTCTGTTTACTTATGACAGAGTTTCTCAACCATGGCATTATTGATATTGGGGCCAGGTAATTCCTTGTTTGTGTGTGTGGGGTGCAGTTCTGCGCATTGTAGTTTACAATGGTACCTGCCCAGGTTATGACAACCAAAAATAAGTCCAGACACTGTTAAATACCTTCTTGAGGGAAAAATCACCCACAGTTGAAAACTTACTGACATGTTTTAGATGTGTCTTCCGTAAATAACAGAGAGTTATAGTATTATTTTATCCGGTATGACAATCTTTGTCTTTTCATGGGGACATTTAGTCCATTTACAATTGATATAATAGACAAACTCTCTGTTTTGTTTGCCTCAAAATGCCTTTAATTTTCCTTTTGGAATACCCATCTGAGGGCAAATTTTCTTTATGCCTGGGTTCACTTATCAGAAGAATAAATTGATTAGGCTTCTTGAATCTGTGGATTGGTGTTTTATATATCAATTAAGGAAAATTCTCTGCTAGCATCTCTTCCAATATGCCTCTGTCCCAAAACACTTTTTCCTTATCTTTTGGGACTTTCATAAAGGTATGTTAGTAGGTATTCTTACTCTGACCTCCATGTCTCTTACCCTATCTTGTACATGATCTATCATTTTTTCTTCTCTGCTATACTCTGGATGATTTCTTCAGACTTATCGTTCAGTTCTGACCTCAGCTGTGTATGATCTGCTGATTAATATGTTCACTGAGTTCATAAATTTGATTGTTATATTTTTCAGTTTTGCAAGTTCTAGTTTTTTAAAAAATCTGTTACAATACTTTTTATAGATTCCCTTCTTGCAGATATTTTCAAGCTCATTAAAAAATCTTTTCATACGTAGTCAGCATAGTTATTTTATAGTCTGTCTAATGACTACAATATCTGAAGTTTTTGTGGGATTCTGTGTTGTTTCTGCTGTTTACCACTCAGGGTATCTCTCACCTACTTGTAGTAGACCACTAGTTGAATACTGAGAACAATGAGAACTACTTTACATCAAGCTTGATAATTTAATCAGAGTGCAAGAATATACAAGTAGGTAAATACGAATATAGAGTTTGATACTGTTCAATCATGAGTAGCTTAGAAGTCAAATTTTCTCATATACTCACTGTTGACAGACATGTAAATCGGGGTATATTTAAAAAATATACATCCAGAGCCATAGTATTTTATATAGGTTTTAACCCAGTAATTCCATGTCTATGAATTTATCTTAAAAATAATCCCAGGCCACCTAGAAGAGTAATATTCATCCACCATTGGGTAGGTTGCTCATAATATATATTTGGTGAACTGAACTGATAGCAAAGAGACAGAAATTTACCCACACAATGCTAATCACTTAAAATGTGATTGCTTTCTACCATTTTAAACTATCCTTATAGGCATTATATTATCTCTCACACCCAAACTAAATAAAAATATTTTGAAAGAATACCCAAAGGGAAAACTATTACTATAATGACCTCATGTATTTTCTCTGGAAGGTTTGTTTGCTGAATATTTAGCAGTTTTGTATAGTGCTGGTCAATAAGGCTTAATTGCCTCTGCTGCTGAATTGCTTGTCACATGGAAAGAATCAAACCTGCCCCTACTCCTTTACAGAAAAAATGAATGCCTGGAATGAGCTGGAATTTCCAGGAAAAACATACCAGCTCAATTTGTATTAATCCCTGTGGGATTACTGCACTGATGTCATTTTTAATATGCCTTACTCTTCCCCCTCTGGTTGGGCATGATCCATCATCTCTTTCCTCAGCTGGCTTTGCTGCTTTTCCTTGGAGAGCAGATTGTCTTTGTGAATGACTCTCTCAGGGAGCATGTGCAGGAGAAGCCAGAGCCTCACTCCATGGGAACGTAACAGACAGGGCTAAAGAATGGACTAAGAACAGCCACTGAATGGAACAGGTCATGCTGCTTCTCGAAGCTGAAAAGGCCAATCCTGTAAAAGAGTTGATGAGAGCACCTAATCGGGTTTGACCCCACAGCCTGTGTGTGTACAGAAAGGGCTGGGAAATGTAGCTTTGCACATGAGAATCGTAGCGATATTCCAGGGCTGCTATCCAGACACACTTACTCACTCATCTGCTTGATTCAATTTTATTTATACAAAGGGTTTGTTGAGGCAATGGGCAGACTAAGCCTTTAGGGATCAAGGGCTATGCAAATAAAACCTTAATGGAAGATTAAATCAGCTGATGTCCTCCTCAGTGCTATTTCCATTTGTAGGACTGGAACTGGCATTGGGGGAATGAATCATTTTTACTACATTTAAGCAGTGATTTTAAAATACCTTCTTTACAAAAATAGTAGCCATTATAATAAAACAGGATAGGAAATACGCAGTAACAAACAACAAAAACCTTCCTTTATATAGAGAACAAACATCATATTATGGTCACAGATGAGTAGCAAGCATGATAAATCAAGGTACCAACTATGGGGGGTCCTCACTTTGTTTATCACCCAATGAAGAACCAAGCCTTTCTTCACCTGGAGACTTCTGTTTATTATGATTACTACTCCAAAATAATTTCTAAATGTGGAGTGAATCACAGTTCCATAATTATACGTATTATCTAGCCAGCTTCATTACCCAGTATATTCATTTCCTTTAAAAAGGAAATTCTCAAAAGAATTAAAATTATTTTGCTGTGAATTATGGGAGAAATAAATAATCTGAAAGCTAGTATAAATATGATATTCTCCTTGTACTGGTTTATAGATCACTAAAATATACTTAAATCACTAATTAGGAAGTCTCAATACAATCATTTGTTCCCTCCCAGAAGATAAATTGCTGTTGATTATTATATTTATAACACAGAGTATTTAAATTGAGAAACAACTAGAGAATAAACCTACAGATTCTAAACTACCTTAAGATACTGCTAGCTCCCCCCAAATGCACAGAAAAACATACTGGAACATCTGTTTCTTTTTTGTTATATTAAGGAAAAGTTTAATGTTAAAAAAATCTAGCAATGTAAATCAGCATGTTAATATAATAAAGAAGGTGATATATGATCATATTTATAGACAAAAGAAAATCATCTGACAAAATTCAATACTCAATCATCATAACAATTCACAACAAATCAGGATACAAGAAAAATTCCTCAATTTCATAAAGGACATCTAACAAAAACCTACGGCTAACATCATATTTATTAAGGGAAAGACTGCTTTCCCCGCCGAGATTGAGAATGGCCATTCAATTGTCTATTCAATATCATAGTGGAGGTACTAGGCAGTGCAATAAGGCAGGCAGAAAAAGGCTTAAAGGTTAGAAAGGAAGAAGTAAAACTATATTTGCAAACAACATAATTGTGTTTGCAAAAAATCCTAAGGAATCCACAAAAAATCTATTAGAACTAAAGTGAATTGATCAAGGTCACAAGATATAACAACACAGAGAGGTTAAGTAACTTGACCAGGGTTACAATTGTAATCAGTAACTGGAAGAGCCAGAATTCTACACAGACTGGCCCTGGAGGCTTTCTCTTAACTATTACTTATATGGTAACTTAAAAATCGAAGTGTTACTGTAACCCACCACCCACACACACACACACACACATGCATGCATGCAAACACTAAACATCATTTTTTTTATTCTATTCAATTACCACTAGCTTTACCCTAAATGTTGGTGAAGAGGAATAAACAAACAATACATGAATCTTGAATCCTCATTCTGTATATAAAAAGCACGACCACTGATTGCCTAATAAAATCAAAGTTACGGATTTAATCCTTGTGCAGGCCAGCACATTTCACCCTGACAAAAACCCCTCAGTAATACAGTGCCAGATATATGTACCCTATCTAGCCCCTACCCTAATAAGTGGCAAATACTCAAGTTTAGTGCAACTTATCTCTAATACTAGAAAACAAAACTTGAAAGAGTATTGATGATGCATCAGGAGCATAAATCTTGTAACTGAAGGATAGCACGGTCACTGAAAAATTCAGAAACAGAATTGACAGTTTGACATAGATTTCAAAAGTAAGGCACTAATGCCCAATTAGTCACAAGCCAGAGTAAAGGCTGGTAGCAGATAGCATTTTTACCTTTATAGGAAACTCCAGGTTATCATCAGGGACCTTACATATGGACTTCTTCTTCTATTTTTTGAGATAGACTCTCGCCCTTGTCGTCCAGGCTGGAGTGCAGTGGCACGATCTTGGCACACTGCAACCTGCAACCTCTGCCTCCAGGGTTCAAGCGATTCTCCTTCTTCAGCCACCCAAGTAGCTGAGATTACAGGCATGCGCCACTACAGCCAGCTAATTGTCATATTTTTGGTAGAGACAGGGTTTCACCATGTTGGCCAGGCTGGTCTTGAACCCCTGACCTCAGATGATCCACCTGCCTCAGCCTCCCAAAGTGCTGGGATTACAGGTGTGAGCCACTGCACCCAGCCTGGACTTTTTATTTTATTTTTATTGTATCTGGGCTCTGGGGTACATATGAACGTCCTGCATCCTTCAGGATTGTTGCATAGGTACATCCATGCCATGGTGGTTTGCTCTCTCCATCCCCCCTGTGCCCACGCCCGCCCTCCATTACCTACATCAGGACTTCTCAGTAGTTATAACCGAGGTTGTCTCTACCATGACAACAGAAATAATTGGATAACTACCACTGCTAAATTGACAAGCATTTATTGGGCCTATTATCTAACACTGAATTCTTGAAATATAGCCAGTCCACTGACACTGGACACTGACATAAAGGCAGAGAGAAATGACGACAGGGGCCTGAGGTGGCTTCCTCATGATGAATGAAATAAAGGAGACCACAAGCAAAGAGCTGGTGTAGGACATTATTCAGGCCCAGCTAGTAAACAACCACAGAAAAATCATTCCATGGCAACAATCTCAAAAGGGAAGGCTCTTTATAAAGACAGTTGTTTAAAAGACAATTTAAAAGACAGTTGTGAACACAGTCAGACTTTGCTAATAGTGACTACAACCTCAAAGTAAGTTTAAAAAACAGTTGCAAATGTAAGTTTAAAAGACAGTTGCAAACACAGATTTTGCTAATAGTGACTACAACCTCAAAGTAAAAGGCCTGTCTTTGAGCAGCAGGTGGTATAGTATTGAGGATGTATCAGTCTTTTCAGTAAAATTGGCCTATATAGATAATAACAAAGTGTATTTACTGCTTTATTGTTGTGTTGATCCACTGCATGTAAGCCATGAACTTCAAATTACTTTCCTAATGAAATACGCTGTAATTATCCATTAAACTCTGTCTTCCAATGTGTCCTGTGGCCCAGAAAATATGGTTGCAAAATGGATGACCCAAGGTTGTGTTTGTGGTCTACTGACAACTGAATGATGGTGCTACTGAGAGTAATACAGCATGGCATTGTGAGAAATAGCATGGTGTAATGGGAAACTTGAACTCATCATTTACTATCTCTAGATCTCAGCTTTTTCATTAAATCCCTTATATGTATACCTAAAAACTTGAGTTCGAAGGGCTGTTACGAAGATTAAAATGCCTGGCATATATAAGATACTAAATAAATAAGTGACCATGCATCATGTTTACCTATGTATTTTCTCTCTCTCTCTGACACACACACACACACACACACACACACACACACACACACACCTGCGAAAGGTTAACAGTTGAGGTTGATTTATTGCCCCACATAACCTGCCCCAAGGACAGATTATTGTAATTAGCCTCACTTATTTCAGTGTGGCCAGCAAGGACAGGGAGAAAAAATCCTAATTCTGGGGTCAGACAGTCATAGTTTGCGGAGGCTTCTTCAGTTTAAAAAGTTAGCATTTGTCAGACCTTCTCACTATTTTTTGATCTTTATCTCAATTGTTCTGAGTGTTTTATTCCTTGTTTGAATATTGGGATGTTTATCAAAGCAAACATTTAAACACTGAAGCCTACCGACAAAGAATTTAAATAGATAGTAGGGCAGTTAAAGGTTTATAGCCAAGACCCAGTAACTGGTTACACCTCTGTACAATCACGGATTTGCAATGAATCACATTCTGGTCTGCCGTACCCTTATTTTGAAATTCCTTTTCAACCCTCTGCCATTCTAATAGCGATGAATTACTCTCTAATCATATGCTAGCTTAGAGCAAGGTGGGGAAGATCTAAATCTCCTAAATCCTATTTTAATTTATCTAGATGTAGAATTTTGTTATTTTAAATGCAGATCTACTTTTTAACTACTCACAAGCCATATTTTAAATGACAGACTTTCTTTAAAGAAAAGAATCTACTAGTAGTCAACATGTAAGGTCCCTAAAAAATATGTTTGAGACTTCTGTTTAGAAGTTGAAGAAACAGGGACCAGATTTGCTCTCCTGCTTTAAGCAATTTAAAAAAGTGGACAAAATATAGAAAGAAATGGTTTTCAGACATTGGCTGACAGGCAATGATCTCTAAGAAAAGGAACACAAACAAACTGAGCCCTACAAGTGGACCAGTTTACTGCCTAAAGGCAGTTCCTGGATGCAGTACAGGGAGGGGGACTGGATGTCACTGAGTCGAGGTGACTGAGATTAGACATCCAGGAGGGCAAAGTGACTAGAATTTGTGGGACAGAGAACTGGAGATAGAGACAGAACACCCTGGAGTTCTACTGACAGGCCTCCCTAGAGTCTTTGACTAAAAACTGGTCTACACACACATGAGAGGAAACTACTCAAGACTACTGGAAAGGAGCAGGCAGAACCATTCCCAGAGTTCTTATAGGGCTATAGTTTGTGTTCACATCTATCAGAGTAGAAAGACCTTCTAATAGACAGGGAGTTAGATAGACTCACCAGAGGGATATTGCCAAAGTAGTGAAGGCTAAATTGGTTCTAGACCAATGGCTGTTCTGGACCCACCATAATAAAGCTTAGAAGCAATCTTTGAAAGGATCAAAGTAATTCTAGGAACTTAACTGCATCCAAAATAAAAGCCAAAACTAATTAAAGAAATACAATGAAATGTAGTAATCAAGAATATAAAATTAACAATGGCTAGTCTCCAATAAAAAATTACCAGGCATGCAAAGAAATGGGAAGATTAGACTCTTAGCCAGAAGAAAAAATAAGTAAGTACCAGAAATGACACGGATGAAGAAACTAGACAAGGATATTAAAACACTTTTAGTAAATATGTTCCGCAAGTTCAAGAAGTGGAGGAAAACATGAACATGAGGACAAGAGAAAGGGAAAATGTAAAAAAGACATAAATTAAACTTTTAGAGACTAATACAACATCTGAAACCAAAAATAGACTAGATGAGATGAACAGATTATAAACTTCAGAAGTAAAGACCAGTGAACTTGAAGACACAGAACTAGAAATTATCCAAAATGAAGCAAAGAGACACAGGAGACTGAAGAGACACGGAATCAGTGACCTGTGGGACAATATCAAGCAATCTAATGTTCATGAAATTGTAACTCCAAAAGGAAAATAGACCTGGGGAGGAAGGGAACATTAAAAAAAAATTGGAAAAAACCATAGCTAAAAGTTTTCCAAATTTGAGGAAAACTGTAAATCCACAAAGCCAAGAAGCCCAAATCCAAGCATAATATACAGAAAGTGACTCCAAGAACATCAAAATAAAACTGCTAAAGTGATGAAAAGAAAACCTTGAAAATAACCAGAGGACAAAAAGACATTAGAGGAACAAAGATAGGAATTATAGCAGGTTTCTTATCATAAACTATGCAAGCCAGTAGGCAATGGATAGATATCTTTAAAGTCCCGGAAGAAACTATTAACCTAGAATTCTTTAACTAGTAAAAACATCTCTCAAAATAAAGGTAAAAATGGAACTTTTCAGACAGATAAACACTGAAATAATTAATTCCAGTATAACTGCACTACCAAAAATATTAAAGAAAGTTTAGTCTAAAGAAATTGATAACAGAAACACAAAAGAATAGAAAGGACATCCTGAAACAGTAAATATGTGAGTAAATATAAGGGTCATGTTTCCTCATTTTTAAGTATCTTTAGAAGATAACTGACTACTTAAAGCAATAATAAAATAGATTAAATAAAATACGTGACAATAACTTAAAGGACCAGAGGGGAAAAATGGAAATATATAGTTTTAATGTTTTCCCACTATATGTAAAGTGATATATATTATTTGGAGATAGGGATAAGTTAAAGACATATGTTATAAACAGGAGGACAAGTGCTAAGAAAAGATAAAACAAAGACACATAAGCAATGATGCAATAATGAGGACAATATGGGGTCAAAATTAAGAAACTCAAATAATCCAAAATGAGGTGAGGGGGAAAGAACAAAGAGCAGATAGGACAAACAGAAAACAAACAGCAAGAAGGTCAATTCAAGGCCAGCTATCCCAATAATTATAATAAATATACATTGTTTAAACATCCCAATTAAAACACAGAAATTTTCATATTGGATTAAAAACCAAAGATAAAAACCATTTTCATATTGGATTTATTTAAACATAAAGACATATATAGGCTAAAAGTAAAATGGTGGACAAGATACACTAAGCAAACAATAACCATAAGAAAGCTGCAGTGATTATATCAATATCAGATAAAATAGATGATAGAAGAAGGAATATTAGCAGAAAAAAGAAGGCAATCTTACAATGATAAAGGTGCATTTCATCAAGAGGACATACAATCTTAAATGTGCATGTACCTAGTAACAGAGTTTCAAAACACATAAAGTAAGAACCGATAGCACTAAAAGGAGGAAAACACAAATTTACCATTATAGTTGGAGATTTTAATATTCCTCTCTTAGTAATCGATGACACAAGTAGATGTAAAAACTAATACAGATATAAAAGACTTGAACAATACTACCAACTTAATTTAGATATATAGAACACTCCACCCAATGACAAGAGAATATATATTCTGGGCCATAAAATAAATCTCAATAAATTTAAGAGAACTGAAATCACATAAAGCATATTCTCTAGGCATTAATAGAATTATACCTGAAAGCAATAACAGAAAGTCATTAGGAAAATCCCTAATATTTGAAAACCAAACAATATACTTCAAAATAACTCATGGGTCAAGAAGAAACCCTAAGGAAAATTAGAAAATATTTTAAACCTAGTGAAAACAAAAACATTACATATCAAAATCTGTGGGATATAGCTAAAGTAGTACTTAAAGGAAATTTTATAGCATTAAAACACTAGTGTTAGAAAGAAGAAGATCTCAAATCTTAATCTCAGCTTCTATTTGTTAGAAAAAGGAGAGTAAATAAAACACGAAGCAAGCAAAAGGAAGGAAATAAAGAGTGGAAATCAATGAAATAGAACACTGAAAAACTATAGAGGAAAAACGATGAAATAAAAAGTTGGCTCTTTGAAGATCAATAAAATTGATAAACCTCTAGCCAGATTGATCAGAAAAAGAGAGCAAGAGCAAGAGAGACAGTGAGAGAGAGAGAGGACACAAATCACCTCTGATAGGAATGAAAGAAATCTTACAGACATTAAAAGGATAATGAGGCGATACTATTAACTACTTTATGCCAATAACTTAAATAGCTTAGGTGAAATGGACAAATTCTTTGAAAGACACAAACTATCAGAGCTCACTCAAGAAGAAATAGATAACCTGAATAGCCCTATAGCTATTAAAGTACCTGAATTCTTGGTTTAAAATCTATTCACAAAGATAACTCCAGGCAGAGATGGCTTTATTGATGAATTCCATTAAATATTCAAAAATGAAATAATGCCAATACTATATAAACTCTTCTAGAAAACAGAAAAGAAACCCCTACCTACTTATTTCATGAGGTCAGAATTACCCTGATACCAAAACTACACAAGGATACACAGAAGCCAAAAATATTAAAGATAAAGGCTATGTAATGGAAAAGGACAAAAACAGTGAACACAGCAGAAAACATGGAGAAGAGGCTAGAAGATTGAAAAGACTTTAGACACTGTCACATTGCCCTTTGTGGAATGCTTGCCAAGTGTAAAGCCCTGTATAGCGCAGTGTTTAATATAGCATGGCCTTTTGAAATCAAACTCTCTGCCTTGGTTCAGGTCCTGGACCCACTATTTACCAATTGCATCACTTTGGCCAAGTTACTTAACTTCTCTGTGCACTTTCCATTTAAAACAGAACCCCCGTTATGGGGGTTGCTATGAAGAATAAATGGGTAAATACATTTCAAATGCTTATACCTGTGCCTGGCACATAGTAAAGACTACATACACATTTGCTAAATTATTATTACAAATTATGTTATATTAGTTGGTTGTTGTCTTTATTAAGTCATAATATTTGCTCTCAAAATGAGCTAAGCAGTATGGTAAGTGACTACCCTCATTGTTTAGTCCCCTGTTGCTGCCATAAAAATAACCACAAACTTAGTGGTTTAAAACAATAGAAATTTATTCTCTCACAGTTCCAGAGGCCTGAAGTTCAATATTAGCTTTACTGGGTCAAAATCAAGGGGTCAGCAGGCTGTGCTCTCTCTGGAGGTTCTAGGGAAGAATCTATTCACTGAATCTTCCAGGTTCTGGTGGCTGCGGGCTCTCTTTGCTTGTGGCTATATCACTCCAATCTTTGCCTCCGTGTTCACATTGTCTCCACCTTGTCTGTATCTCCCTCTGCCTCTCTCTTACAAGGACACTTGTGATTGCATTTAGGGCCCACCCAGATATAACCCCTCCATGTCAAGACCCTTAATTTAATCACATCTGCAAATATCCTTTTTCCTTAAAAGGTAATATTTACAAGTTCTGGGGATAAGGAGCTAATATATTTGGATGGTCATTGCTCAGCCTACTACTTATCACTAGGGGAAGGCTGATGTGGTGGAAATTATTACATAAACAACATTTAGTTTTAAAGGATATTTAGCTGTCTCTACAACCAACCTGTTATGTAACCGTGTTTCAAGGCACAATCCATTCACCTAGAAGTAGGTCCCAAAACTGTAAGCACAGTTACTCCTAAAGGCTTTAACAGCTCCCTATGGCCTCCACCATAAAGTCCGAATTCCGCAGCCTGGTAAACCAAGCCTTTTGGGGTTTGATGCCAGCCTACTTTTCAGCCTCATTTCTGTGACTACCCTCCTTATATGTTGTGTTGCGGTCTTAGAAGGTTGTTTGGAGGTCCCCCCCATATATGCTCTCTCATGCAAAGACACCCCCACCTTTGCACACACTGCTTCCTGTCTGGCTGAGAAGCTCCCTCTTATCCTTCAAATGTCACTTTCTCCAGAAAACTTTTCCTAACATTTCTAAGCAGGGTCCGTATTTCTATTATGGCACTAAGTACAGTACCATAATTAATGTTTCCATGTCTGTTTTTCTTTAGAAACCTCTGGAGTATGAGGTCTGGGTTCCACCCATCTTCGCATCCCCCGGGGTATAGAAGCTTATTAAATATTTGTTGAATAAATAAATAAGATTGTAGAGGCCAAAAATAGAAATAAAGCTTAAATACTTGGATAAACAAAGACAGCAGGATCCTAAAACACAGTTAGGGATGGGCAAGTCCATCCCTGTAATCAGAAGATTTTGTCATGGCTAGCAGCTGTGATACTCCGCTCCAACTGTCCTCTGTTATCACGATCAGAGACCAAATTTTGGGCTGGATATACCATGGGCCTGACCCAGTATCACATTCCCTACTTATATTATTCCAAACCATTTCTCATACTCTGCCTTTGAGAAAGCAATTTCATTTTCATGTGCTTTAGTGTCACCATCTTTTGTGAGGTAACCTCTATTTCAAAATGCCCTAAATGCCAAGTTCTGCCCTCTTACTCTAATTCTCATTTTCTCTCGCTTTTACTAAGTGGAATGGAAAACTTCTGTGCTAACTTAAGAATGAGAATAGTCTGACCCCCAACTTACTGTATACTTTAGGAAAGTTATTATACCTCCATACATATCAATTTTCTCTTCCTTCAAATGGGATCAACTCTGCTATCTAGGAGGCCACAGCAAATAATGAAAGGTAAAACTTACACAGTGCTTATTATGTACCTTACATGTATTAACCTGTTTAATTCTATAATTCTTCAAGGTAGGGACTGTGATTCTCCCACTCTACCCAAGAAGACTGGAGCAGAGAGAGTACAGACAGAAGGAGGCTGGGAAGTTGACAACTCATGAGTGGCAGAGGCAAGGCTGGAAACGCCGCATTCTGGTTCTAGTGTCCCTGAAGTGAACCATTACCTCTGACTGCCTCTCTGCAGGCCAGTGGAAGGTACTGTGCTTGGAACATAACTCTAGCGCATTAAAGTATTAAAGGGATTCTTAAAAATTATAATTTTTTTCAAACAAATGTAAGCCTTATTTGTCACTGAAAAAAAAATAAAAGTGAGAAGAGAAGGAATGGAGACACTGAATGGTAGGCTTCAGATATGGGACAGTGTTCCATGTTTCAATCCAAATCTGTTTTACAACCAAGATTTTAAGACCTGAAACCATCCATCCTTTACAGCTAAAATAAGGAGGATCTCATGATTTTAGCCATCAAGGAGATGGATGTGTCCTTCACCGGTACTATATCTAGAATTAAGATGACACTGTCACTAGATGAATATCTACCTTGGGGTATGGCTTTATGGATCAATGGTTAGGTTTTTCTCAGGAGCAACAACCAAAGAATAGAAATAACACAAGATACACTCGTGTTAAGCTTCTTGTACAGAAACAGAATTTTGTTTTTAGAAAAGGCATTAAATATTTAATTAAGTTCACATTACCCTATACTAAAAAAATTAACTTGGGGCAAAACTGAAAGAGCTAGGTGTAATGCAGTACTTTCAAATCATCAACTGCTTATAATTACATTTCCTTCTGGGCAAAGAAAATATATCTATTTTTATTTAGAAAGTGCTGAATATTTGTTGAGTAAATTAATACTATTTCAGAGATGGATTCATTTCCAGATGGTTCTTTAGAAGGAACAGGGGCCTTGTCATAGTCATCATTTGTCCTGGAGAACTTACTTCTAAAGTCTCTTGAAAAGTCTAAAGCCACCTTTATCTGTACCCATGGTTTCTACATCTTTTTTTCCCCCCATCAGAGAAAGAACAGAGAAGATCAGGTTACATTGCTTCTGTGGGCCTGTATAAATTCCTGTGAGGTTCTCTCTTCTGTCAGGAAAAGTTTCCCTGGCAACCATATTTACACACTCACTCAATTCCCTTCCCTTCTTTGATTCACTGGTTGGTATAAAAATTAATTTGCATTGATTTGCTGAAGCTTACAAGTTAATCATTCTAATAGACTCACAAAATTTCAGATGCTAGTTTCTACCCAAAACTTGTTTCTTAAAGGGCCTGTTTACTTTCTTTAGAAATTTGAATGTAATTATCTTCAGTTTAAATATTTTTAAATACAGTTAACATGTATTCTGAATGGGTTTCTTGCTACAGGTAGAAAAAAATAATATTTTTCTAAAGGCATTTGGTCTATATTATTAGTTAGGAAGATCAAGAAACAAAGAGGTACTTTAGTTCTGGGTAAGCAAGGGGTCAGATTCTTATCCAGCTATAATAAGGCCCTGGAAAAGAAGAGTCAAGGACCAAAACAAAAAGTCTGGGTCACATGAAATGATTAATCAGGTCTAAGATCCTGGGTGATCAGAGGTCAGGACCTGGATAACAGGAATGGGACAAGAGTTATCAACAACTGAATTTCATTAATTCATTCACCAAGTGTGTGCTGCCCACCTACTAGGGCATGGTGTTGGGAAAAAGAGCAGTGAATAAGCCAGACACAGATGTACCCTCATAAAGTTTATAGTCAACTATCTGAATAGCGAACAAATGTTGGCTTTGTTACTGAACCAAGTATCTTTAGACTAGAGGTGCTCACTGTATAATTTCCTAAAAGGGCCAGAATTGATTTCAGACTAGGAATGGCACAGAGACCTATAGATAAAGACAAGAAGTCTTCACTGGAGTAGATAAGTTGGCAGGTCAAGCAGTCTTGGACATATACAACAGTTTCTTTACATTTAACCTTCAACAACAATGATATATGAGCCTATCACAGGGAACAAGGCTAGATACTTTACAAAATACCTAAGTTTTATAAAGAATAGAGTAAAAGCAGACAAAGGTATGAGTTATTCTTAAGCTCTTTTAACAACCATTTAATGAGCATCTATGATGTTCAAGAAATAGAGTTAAAAATTGAAGTTAAGGGTATGAAAAAGACATAGTCCCTAGCAATTATAACAATGTGATAAATGCTATAATGAGATGCTGAAGTACAAAGAAATATCAAAGAGGAAGATTACTAATTCTTAAAAAGCAAGCTGGGAAATTCTTCTGCCAAGTAATGCTTGAATTGAGTCTTAAAAGATAAGTAGAAAATTTTGTTTTAAGCTGGTAAATGTTGGGGTAATTTGTTACACAGCAATAGATAACTACTACAGTGCCTTATGGAGACCACGCCACAGCATAACTAGGAGATTATGGAGAAGACCCAGCCATGTAAACTTTGTTATATACTGCAGGTTATATTGGAAATCTCTTCATATTTTTATTCTCACATATTCTTAGGCTTACGTGGTCCATGTTGGGCATAGAAAATGAGAGCAAGCACTCTGAATGGGGATGAGACAGGTAATGGGAGGAGGCAACACAATCTCAGTCTTGTCTGATTTCCCCCACAAAGGAATCCAGGTTGGTTGGTGTAGGATTTGGTCAAGTGGTTAGTAAGTGTCAAGTGATGTCAGGACTTGGTCAAATCATTACTCAGAGAGACCAGGAGTGAGAGGAGCAAGAAGATGAGTAAAAGTTGTTTCTGAGAGAGCCATAACCATGAAAACCAGAAAAACCTAATTGGCTGTCAGTTCCAAGTAGTGACTGTAAAGCTAAAAATGAGAGAAAATAGAAAAAAAATGAAGTTTTTCTGTTTTTCATGATTCACATAGCCAGATGAAAGAACAAAGTAGGCAACAAAGGCAAGACAGGACAGGAGCATTCCAGACAATGGTGGTAACCAGCGGGGTTCAAAGCTGCGGGAGCTGGGGTTGGGGGGTGGTCCATGGTTTGAGAGTCAAACGGTGGCATCAACCTGGTTAAAAAGGCACCAGATGAGGGCAGACAAGTTGTAGTATACCTGTTGAAAAATGGTCTCCATTTCTTCCCATGAGCAAATGGGTATATCTGACTATAAAAAGAATAGAAATGAACTTGTGTAGTATTTAAACCGGGAGTAACAATAGCATCAGGATTGTAACTGTATCTAGTAATACCCTCAAAACATGGTGGATGAGTTTCCAGAAGTCATTCTAAGCAAGCAATTCCTTGCCTCTTTATTCTCTATTCTCTTCATATTGGCTCGGCATTTCCTTTGCCCTTTACACCAGCAGACTCACGGGGTCCAAAATGAGGGGACCAAAGGAAAACGTCATTGTGCAGCACGACACAGCAAGGACTTTAGGCCACCTACCCAAACCAAAGGCCATAGCACAAAATGCTTTTCTACTTCCAGGAGGTAGTATAGATGCCTTCAGGCAGAACTGGGTACATAATTTGTGGGCCCTGGTGCAAAATGAAAATGTAGAACCTCCTTGTTAAAAATTAAGAATTCCAAGGCAGCAACAAGAGAGTATTAAACCAAGTGTGGGGCCCCTCTATACACAGGGCCCTGGGAGACTGCACAGGTTGCATACCCACAAAGCTGGCCCTGACTTCAGAGACAGTATAGCATGCTACTTCAGGAAAGCTTTAGCATCTAAGCTGGATCCAAATCCCATCTGTGCCACTCATTAGCTATGTGACCTCTGGCAATTTACTTAGTCTTTCTACATTGCCAAGAGGTTGTGTGGTTATAATCTGGTGCTGAAAAGATTAAATGTCATAATGAACAGAATGTATACAAAGTGCTTAGCACAATGACTAGCACATAGTGAGCACTCAATTACTGATTGCTGTACTAGTGCTGTTCAATAAAACATACAGATAGTTATCAATGCAGTAAGTTTAAGAAATGAACTACTGACTTGCTGTTAAGGATATGAAAGAAAAAGAATAATATTGTAGGACATCTAAAATAATGAAGCAGATAGGGAAAATTAGATCTTCGGCTTGACTGTGCTGCCTTTGCTAATCACTTTTCTATTTCTTTTCTTCCTTTCATTGCACAACATACAAAAGGTGATCCCCCACATAGTCTCCATTTCTTATCTGCATCTCGTGCCACAGTTCTCTCTAATGTGACTTTTAATATCCCCATGGCTACCCCTGGCCACTAAACTGAAGCTATCATATTTAAAAAGTCACTAATGACCTTCTGTTTGCTAAATATAATGAATGTTTCCCACTCTTTTTGTACAATTTCACACTGCTGACCAATTTCTCCAGCTCAAAACTTTTTCTTCTCTTGACTTCTATGATACTACACTCTCAGTTAATAGCATGTCTAACTGGCCTTGGCATCTGTCGGGTACACAACAAATGGTTAATAGAATGCATTTTTTGGGTGAATAAATTAGATGGTTCTCTTGCTTCTCTGATATTCCTTATTTTCTACCACACAGACTCCATGTTTTCTCCAGCCCTCCCTAAATGTGGGATATCTCCAAGCTTCAGTCCTTCATTCTCTATTCTCTTTCTATGTTGTTATCACCGGTGAACCCAGCTATTCATATGGCCTCGATTATTACTGTCTTTTCCTTTTCTCAACTCCTATAATACCACGCATTAAGCATCTCAAAAAGGTACTAAATGACTGCTATACATTTGCGATTTCATTTACTCCTCACAACTATATTGGGTAGGTGGCATTATTACAGATGAAGAAACTGAAGTCAAAGTCATGTAGCAAGCACCTGGTAGAACTGGGATCCAAATCCTTGTTTAGCTGAGAATAACCTCCATACTACACCACCCCTCTCATTTTCCTGTCTCCTCCAAATCACAAATACAGGATAGTATTTGCACACAAGCAGGTGTTCAGTAAATACGCTGATTGAGAAGATTGCTTAAATACCGCCCATGATTTTCCAGCACTTACAGTATCATCGATCTTAGCAGAACACATTAAGCATGTCACCCCAGTGACATCTTCTTTACATGACTTGATCTGTAGTATAATTCAAAACAAGAAATTTGCCAAAAACTCACCATAATGCATTCTAAAAATAAATTTGGTCTAAGCAAAGCAAAAAGACCTTTATCTGATTCAAATATTAGGAGAGTTTTGGGGACGAGGTGAACTTTACTATTCTGGGCCCAACCTTGCTCTGCTTCTAAATGATCAGAAAGTAGAAATAGGCTAGCTAGTTGATGGCTAATGAAGTTAAATGGACTATTTATAGTTCTAGAAATAGATGCTAAGGCAGCAGAAAGGGATTTTCTCTGCTCTGGTAGCTAAGACCTCATTAAAAGAAGCCCAATACATGCGAGACATGGGTGGAAACTGGGATGAAGAGAAGAGGATAATAGTAAGGAGGGAGGGTGAACAGAAAGGAGGAGGCACTGGAAAGCCTATGGAGGGCCTGGCCCAGTCCAGCAGATCCACTGTTGTTCTGCACAGCTGGCACCATGCAACAGCGGGCTCTGCCACATTTGCCCGATTCACGTTCTCAGTCCTGGACTGCTTGCCCTGACCCATATCACACTCCAATCCTCTCTTAATCCAGATCATTCCAGCTTCTGATCTTACTTCTTATTTCCCAAGGTCTCACAGATTTGACATCCAGCATTGCTTCCCCAGTTATGACCATGTGTTCTCTTTCTGTATGGTTTAGATTTGCCCTCCCCAGATGTTGCCTCTAGTGCCAAACATTATGCCCAGTTTTCAGGCCCTCTCCCTTGGAGCGACTGAAAACGACTCCCATTCCACCTCCACAAGATGGACTCTTACTTGGAAAGATATGGGTGACAAAGACCAGGAATGAGGCTCAGAAAAATCGATGAGGGGAAAATATGGGGGGGGAGAAAACAATAAGAAAAATACCACTGGACAACTGTGGTGGGAATGAGAAATTCTAGGAAGTTACATTACAGAGGAAGGAAAAAAGCTGTAGCTGCAATAGAAAAGATAATGTATTCTTTATGTGTCTGCATTCACTGTTCCCCCTCTTCCCCAACCCCCGCCCCCTTTGGCTGCCTTTTCAGTCCGTCCCAGTGTTCTCTGCAAGGTAAACTCCTATTCACCCTTCAACACCTTGCTTAAATGTGTTCTCTGGAAAGCCTTCCCGGGTCCTTCAGACAGCAGCTAATTGTTCCCTCCTCTGTGCTTCCACAGCCCTTTGCATTCACGTCTATTATGCTGTTAATCACTTTTACTGGCAATTTCATTTGTTTCTCCCACGACTTCTTTCAGGACAAGGACTAATCATCTTATTCATCTTTGCACCCCCAAGACATAGCAGAGTGCCTGGCATATGCCAAGTATTTGTTGTTGGGTGATAAAAGACATCAAGAGCAACATGGAAGTGCAATTTGCACTTCACTCGCAAAATGAAATTGGTTCCTGGTACTTTTCATGTGTAACTGCGTTTTCTCTCGATTTAGAAGGAACGACTTTAGACTCGAAATTATCGATATCACGGACGCATTAGCCGATTTTTCATCCCCACTGGTGATAGAAATATTTTTTCCCCCACACTTTCAAGAAACTCCCAGGGCAAGCTTAATATCAATGGCACATTTCTCCTCCTACCATTTCTATTGTATCAAAAGCTAAATTACACTGTAAGCCTAAAGCTGCCACCAGTCTTAGTGAACTGGGGGAGGGGGGATAATTTACAAGACACTTCGGTAGCAGACCTAGGAGGGGGTGTTGGGGGAGGAAGATGAATTTAAACCTCGCCTTATAAGAAATTTGTTAGACACTCACGTAGAACAGCCGCTTCCTCTGTACATGACAGACCCGATCCAGGTGTCCAGCGGCGACCTTTTCCCATGGGTGTCAGGTCATCACCCAGCACAGAAAACAAGGGACCAACGCCTTTCTAGGGCATCCCTCCTTCTCCAACCTTGGGGCCCGCTTTTCCTTTAGGGGATTGTTCTCTCCTCCCAGTTCCAGCAACCCCCGGTTCCCTCTGCTGGTGCCCCCCCACGCCACGCTTGACTCTGGACCGAAAGTGCCGGCGACCCGGCTGTCGGGCCGCGGCTGGGAAGGGGGCGCCCTGGTCAGGCCCGACCCCGGGGTCTCCCCGCACTCTGCGGGACGAGCGGAGTAGGCGCAGGCCGCGCAAGGCCACGGGCTGCCGCGGCGCGGGCCTCTCCGCGGGAGGGGGTTCGGTCCCCAGCGAAAGCGCGCCAGTGCCGGGACCTCGGCCGGTTCCCGATCCCGGCAGCCCCCCCGCCAGCCTCCGCCCCAGAGCTCGCCGCAGTCCTCGCGGCGGGTTCCGGCCCGGGGGCGCCGCGCTCTGTCGGTCACCGGCCGGAACCGCGGGCTCCCAGCGCGGGCCCCACGCCGCGGACCCGGGGTCAGGCCGCCCGCAGCCCGCCTGCCGGTGCCCATGGCAATGCCCCGCCCCGCGCGGCCCGTCCCGGCCGAGCGCTCTGGCCCGACCGTGACAGCTGGGTGCCCAAAGGGTTAAGCCGGCAGCGCGGCGGCCGGTGTCCCCCGCACGCTGCCGGTCGGCCGCGAGCCGGCCCCAGCGCGCACGCGCCCGCCCGTTACCTGCGGTCGCCTCCGCGCTCCTCCTCCACCTGGCCGCTCTCTCCCGGGGGCCGCCCCTCAGCCCGCCCCCTCGGCTCGGCGCCGCGCACCCTGCTGGCTACTCGGACGCGGCCCGCGGAGGAGGGGCGTGGGCCTTATTACCATATATTAGCATACCAGCGCGCGTCACGTGGCTGCTCCAACCAATGGTCACCCCGGAAGGGCGGGGATTGGGCGGAGCACGCGTCGGTGCTGCTCCCAGCCTGAACCGGTGGCCATGGCAACGGGCGGGCGGGCGGGTGGGGGGAGTGGGGGAGGTGCCGGAGCCCGGTGCTCTCGGGAGCATCTCCTCTACCTGAGCTCTGCGTGGCGACCACGCGCACTTTTCCCACCTCGCGGATGGAGACATTTGCCTCAGCCAGAGAGATCCAGATTCAGCCAACATTTATTGAACACTTACCACGTGCCTTAACACTTTGCTGCAGAATGTGATGTCTGTCCTATTAACCCCACTTGTTAGTAGAGAAAGTGGAGGCTCACAGAGGTTAGCTCACTCACCCAAAATCATACAACAACATTAAATGGCAAAGTGGAGATCTAAGCCCATTTTTTACTTCAGACCCGGGACAATCGCGAGTTTTTTTCCCTAGCAGGGGTGTCCTAACACATCCTCACAATTCCAGGTGTGCTGAGAAGTTGAGAAAATCCTTGTACATAATTTGTACAGCGTTTTACTGTTCCCTTACAGTGACCTTTGAGGTTAGTAGGCAGAACAGTTATGCCCATATTACAAAGGAGGGAAAATGAGGCTCAGGGAGTCCATGTGATATAATTTAGGTCAAACAGCTATTAAGAGCTAGTGTTTAGCTACAGTGATTTATACCGAAGGTCATTACTTTAGAAACTTTTAAATTCAATCTTTTCAACATGGTGGAATTACTATGATCATTCTATGGATTAAGAAACAGAGACTTTGGGAAGTTAAGCAAACTGCCCAAAGTTATACAGCTAGTAAGTCGCAGATTTAGGGTCCAAATCCACGTTTATCTGGCCCCAAAGCTAGTCTCATGGAGTCTCATTGCATAGGGTTTATTTAATTTAGGATTGGACCTGGAACCTGGAACCCGCTATCTAATAGAACTTTGTCTCCTCTCAAGATATGGTGGTGTTATCTCTTAATCCTACAGCAAATATGTCTGGTGACAAGTGTCATGTGTTAAGGTCACAGAGGCTATATATTAAAAGAGAATAGAGTCACTAGGTAGGTAGAGGCACTCTAGAATTCTGTGTCTTTCCATTTTTACCCCTTAGGGATTTGATAGTTTAGCTAAAGGCACAGTAGTTTAAAAACACAAACATCTGTGTACAGACTTGTTTAGCTCAGTGATTTGCTAATTTTATTTATTTATTTGTAAGACACAGAGTTATGGTCTGGAATCCAGGCTGGGGTGCAGTAGTGCAATCATAGCTCACTCTAACATTGAACTCCTGGGATCAAGTGATCCTACTGCCTCAACCTCCCGAAGAGTAGCTGTGACTACAGGCATGCACCCCTGCACCCAGGTAATTGCTATGTTGCCAGGATTGTGTTGAACTTCTGGCCTCAAGCAATCCTTCTGCTTGGGCTTCCCAAAACTCTGGGATTCACAGGTGTGAGCTACCACATCTGGCTGTGGTTCTCTAACTTTAATATGTTTATGGATTACCGGGCAGGGCTCTATGTCTCAAACTAAATATACGAAACTTTATAGCCATTTAAAGGGATTGTCAAAGGTAATTTTGAATATATGTACATTTCACCTTCCTGGACTGCCTTAAAACCCAATTTCCTCCTAAACTGTGACTGTTTGGTGCTTAAGAGAACAAACATAGAAGCAGACTTGATTGGGTTAAAATCCTGACTTGGCCACTCATTGACTGTATGATCTTGGGCAAGTTACTTAAGCTCTCTGTGCCTCAGTTTCCTCATTTGTAAAATAGGATAGAAATGTTGTGAGAATTAAATGATTTACTGTATATAAAAAAAAATTTCATACAGGCCCTGGCCCAGGGATAAACCCTTCATAAATGGTAGCTATTGTCATTTCTGTTATCATCCCGGGAGCTTTCCTAGGAACAGACAACCCACATATACATAATCTCTCAAGGCTTCCTTGCTAGCTTTGGAATTCTGAAGCTGTCTCCCATCCCTCGTGGCATATTAAACAGCCTGTTGTGCTGCTGAAGCCTTGTTATCTCTCCAAATGACATTCTCTCTTCTTGGAATCATAAATAATTCCTGCACTCAAAGGAGCTGGTTTCTCTTGCACATCTCCTAGCACCAAATTACAGGAGTTGCTCCTTGCAGAAGAGGATCTTGACAAACAGTGGAGCCATAAGTCAGGCTCCTTGAAACACTTTTATGAGCACCTTAATGAGGGGAGATGAGCTGTCATCAGGAACTCGTCCCGTCCTTCCTGACCACAGGAAATGAGCTCTTTGTGCTCAAAAGGTTTCCAAAGCTGGGGCGCAAAGAGTTTTCAGGAAGTGGGCTAGGGATGAGAAGCTGTTGACTCAGAGAATCCCAGGGCTAAACAGCCCCCATCCTGCCATTCACCCTAGAGGGTCAAGTGACTCACGGTCTTATTGCAGCAATAGCACCAAAGAGTAGTGTGCGCGCGTGTGTGTGTGCGTGTGTGTGTGTGCTTGTTAATCCTTCCCAGTTTCCCACTCTGTGGATAATCCAACAGCCAACCTATTACCCCCTGACAAAAAGATACCACAGAATAAACAGTGGTTAAGAGCATTGTCTCTGGAATCAAAGAACCAGATTTGAATCCTGCTTCTGCTACTCAACTATCCGTGTGATGTTCGGAAACTTGCTTAACCTCTCTGCATATCAATTTCCACATCTGTAAAATGAAAATAAAAACAGTGTCCATTTTATAGACTCTTGTTAGGATGAAATGGGTTATTAACATAAAGTGCTTAGAATATCCCGTAGTATACGTTAGAGATGTATTTGCTAATTAAACAAAAATAAATGTATAAATCCAGTACAGACAGTGTACTTTCTATAGAGGCAACCACATAGGGAAGTGCCCTAGGGCCTCTCCCCTGTGCTGCCCTCCAACCCGCTTCTGACTCGCATATAAATGTTGATGTTGCCCAGGAATAGGAAGATGTGTGCTTGGGAACTCTGGTTTGCCCCTGGCTCTGTCACATTTCTTGCCCTGTGAACTTGGCCAAGTTATTTTACATCTCTGAGCCATAGTTTTGTTATTTGTGAAATGAGACTCATTTCCTCCCAGAGTTGTTCTGAGCCTTTAATCAGATAGTGTCTGGCAAGAAATGATGAGGGCCTGCACCAGACATAGGTCATACCTGATCAAAATCACATTGTTCTTTTCCTGAGTTGTTTCTGGTGAACATCTTTGCTCTACATTAATGAAAATGACTAACATTTATGGAGCACTTACCCTGGACTTGTGCTATGTACATAATTTTATTTAATCCTCAACATAAACCTAAGGCTCTAAGAAAACATGTTCAAGAAGATCACACTGGAAGTCAGTGGCCAATCCAGGATCCAAGCTGGGACTATCTGATTCCCAAGTCCATGCTAATAACCCGCCATGCTACATGCAGGCCTCCAACTCCAGCTTGGCTCATAGGACTCAGGGAACGTGTGTTATATTTCTTTAGTACCCTTCCCCCATCCATATATACACTCTCTCCAGTCACCCACCAGCACTGGGCATAGTAGGTGCTCCATACACATTTACTGAATGAGTGAAAATAAGTGACTATGACAAATGGCCTTTTATAGTGAGAAAAGTCCATTTTTTCTTGGGCTGTCCCTGGTGGGGAATAAAAGCAGCTGGCAACCCTCCTCCCCAACACCTAGCATCCTCTTTCTGATAAATAATAATGTGGGAGGCCTTCTTCCTTTCCCCATGGGAGAGTTAGGCTTCTTGATATCAGAGACCCACAATAGACACAGTGATGACTCATCTTCAGTGTGCGTTTGGAGAGATGTCAGGACCCCCGGAGCTTTATATGGCTCTGTTAATATGCATCGGTAGGGTGATTTCCAAATAATGGCCTTGGATAGATGTATTTGCTGGGGCTGCCCTAATAAAATACCACAGACTGGGTAGCTTAAAACAGCCCAAGTTTAATCTCTCACAGTTCAGGAGGCCGAAAGTCTGAAATCAAGGTGCCTTCAGGGTTGGTTCCTCCTTGGGGCATGAGGGGGAAATCTGTTCCATGCCTCTCTCCCAGTTTCTGGTGGCTGCCAGCAATCCTTGGCATCCCTTAGTTTGTGGATGTGTCACTCCAATCTCTGCCTCTGTTGCCACATGGTGTTCTCTCTGTGTATCTTTATCCCAATTTACCTCTTCGTATAAGGACACCAGTCATGGGATCAGGGCCCACACCAATCCAGCACGATTTTGTCTTAACCTGATTACATTTGCAAAGACCCCATTTCCAGATTAGGTGGCATTCGCAGGGACTGGTGGCTAGGACTTGAACATATCTTTTCGGGGACATAACCCACAATAATATGTTTGGGGTAGAGTGGAGAGGAGATGGAAAATGAAGGGAGGGAATGAAGAGAAAGGGGAGGTGGTTCATGAGGGGCGGATCACACAGACAGAATGGAGATTGACCAAGGATTCCTCAAGAATGGGCCAATCTTTTTCTTCTAGGCCAATTCCATTCTTTCCCAAAGAAGTCTCCAGCTTACAGACTTACAATACCAGTGTTGGAAGGGATGTTGGGGAGTCATTCATTCATTCAACAAACATTTTATCAAATATTCTTTGAGGAGTTGGGCATTCAGAGAGAAAAGAGGTGGTCTGAAGAAACTGTGGCCCAGAAAGTGGATGTGAGTTGTCTAAGCTCACACATCAAGTTAGAATACAGCCAGGAACAGAACAAGGCATGTCAAGGTCCAGACCTGAGCCCTTTTGATGACTACTAGGAAGGCTACTGGATACCCCTGGACCTGAATGAACCTTTGGTGCATAGACAGATCTAAGTTTTTAAAAAATGTTTGTGTTCTGAGGTGCATTACTAACTTCCTCAAGCTTCCATAGGTTGGGCCAGTATTTGAGGGTCTTTGGAGCCTTGGACAAAGTTAGAAACACGCCCTCTCTAAAAATGCAATCCTGTAACCATTTTTCTTATTGGTCCAATTAATTGCCTAATCTTTGAAACATCACCTCTGGATGCAACAGCAAAATTGGGCATAATGGAACTCCTCGGGATAGAGACAACATCTTGTTCATCTTTTTTTTGCCCCAACCCAATGCTAATACAGAAACCATGGTGGAATCAGCCCTCAATAACCATTTGTTCAATGAATGAAAGAGCGTTGCTCCAGTTAGTACCAAGGGCTATTGATATCTTACTGTTTCTATATCCCATGCTCAGTAGCAGTGCTGAGTTGGTTTAAGATACCTGAATTCCACTCTCAAAGTCACAGTTATTTTGAAGTGAATACTCCATTTACCACTACATCATTAGAAGAGATGGTATTTTGTTTCCAATATTGGCTGATACAAATATTGTTCTGCCTTGAGCTGTCATGATGTGAGATATCAGTCTGGAGCAGTGAGCCTGAAAACTGGGACAGGCCAGGGTCAGAGACGGGGTCAACCCAGCAGGAGATGTCAGATCAGAGCAGGGGTGAGAAGGAGGTCAGACTGGAGATCAAAGTCCAGGAACTAGAGCAGGTACAGTCAGTCCTGACTCTCCCAAGGATGGGGGCCTGCTAGCCGGAGCCCCTTGGGAAAGCAGTTCATAAGCAGGTCCTCTGAGCAGGCTTTCTGTTCGAAGGTCCCCAGAGGGTTCTTTGTAATTGATCTGGGTTTGAGGTCCCCCCCTCACAAGGGGGATATAATCAGTCAACATTATTCAGCAGACCTTATGTTTACATAATCAGATAAACTTTAAAAACCTGGAAACAACCTTGTTTATTCTCGCCATATGGTCCTGGGCCTACTGCTAATTTTTAGATTCACAGTTTTAGGTCTGATTCTGGCTGTGCATCAGAATCACCCATGATATTTGTTAAAATGCAGACTTTCAGGTTCCACCCCCAGAGCTATGATTCCCTAAATCTGGGACAGCCTGCTCACATCTCGAGAGGCAATGATACAGTGGCCGAGTGTGGACACTTGCGCCTGGCTGCTTAGGTTTTTGATGGTTCTCTCACTAGCCCAGTGAACTTGAGTGAATTTCTTAACCTTTCTGTGCCTCAGTATCTTATCTATAAAAGGGAATAATAATATTCAGCTCATTGGTTTGCTGTGAAGATTAATGATTTCATACCTGCAAAGTTTTTAGAATACTAAGTGCTCAATAAATAATGCTTACAATTGCTATCTGTTTTCAAACCAGGCTTTACAAGTGATTTAGAAGCACAGTCCTTCCTTCACTCATTCATTCACTTGTTCATTTGTTCTAGAACTTAATACTGAGTGCTCCTACCTGCAAGGACCCAAGCTAGATACACACAATTCTCCCCAGTTTTTTGTTTTATTTTATTTTTGGAGACAAAGTCTTGCTCTGTCATCCAGGCTGGAGTGCAATGGGGCAATCTTGGCTCACTGCAGCCTTGAATTTCTGGGCTTAGGTGATCCTCCCACCTCAGCCTCCTGAGTAGCTGGGACTACAGGTGCACACCATGGTGCCTGGCTCATTTTTTGTATTTTTAGTAGAGATAGGGTTTCACCATATTGCCCAGACTGGTCTCAGCCAGTCTGGGCCTAAGCCACCTGCCTGCCTCAGCCTCCCAAAGTGCTGGGATTACTGGGTGAACCACTGCGTCCAGCCTCTCCCTAGTTTATGGCCTAGCAGGGAAGCCATTATTGGGAGGCACTGTTTTACTCATTGTCTTCAGCTCTCCATACCCTTATTGGATTCTGAGGCTCTGGGCTTCACCTCTGGTGTCCCTTTAGGCACAATGACCTTCATTTTATAACCTTGAAATAGAGCAAAATGGAAAAAAACATAAGAATCTATTCTGGGCATGGTGGCTCACACCTGTATTCCCAGCACTTTGGGAGGCCAAGGGGGGTGGATCACGAGCTCAGGAGATCAAGATCATCCTGGCCAACATGGTGAAACCCTGTCTCTACTAAAAATACAAAAAAATTAGCTGGGTGTGGTGGCGCACGCCTGTAGTTCCAGCTACTCAGGAGGCTGAGCTCAGGAGAATTGCTTGAACCCAGGAGGCGGAGATTGCAGTGAGCCAAGATCGCACCACTGCACTACAAGGTGACAGCACGAGACTCCATCTCAAAAAAAAAAAAAAAAAAAAAGAATTTATTGGACTTGGTGTTGCATTTTTCTAGTTGCGTGGCACTGGACAAATCACATGCAGAAGACCTTCTGTCTCCTGCCTTTCCTGAATCCCTATTCTAGAAATGGCCTTGCTCCTCTTGCATCTAGAAGGCTGGGAGAACAGTTAAATAGACCTGTGCTTCCACCCCTCACCCCAGGCCACACATGATTGGTCAAAGTGGACACCTGACCGAAACTAACCCAATCATATCCCATCTCCAGTCCCCTGAAGCCTTTCTGCCTGACTGGCTGCTCTCTGGAAAGGAGGTGATTTAAATGCAGGAGTTATTGGCTGTAGACATTTTCCACCATGCATACCGGAAGATAGAGCCAGTCAATCTGCAGTGAGAAAGAAAAGTGAATGCTTGAGTTTTTCAGGGTGCTAAGGTTCCAGATTGCTTCCCTAACCTGGGGCCCAGCACCATCTTCAGCATTGGATTCTGTGCCTCATCCATTGCCCTTATAGCAATTCCTCTTTGGCTTAAGTCAGATGTAGAGGGCATACTTGTTTTCACCTGATGCCTGGAAGTCAGGCTTTATCCTCAATGGCAGGTCCTCCTGTGCTCAAGATGTCTGTTTCCCAAGGGTTGCTCAAGGGAAAAGTAAATTCAAGGATCCTGGTCTGGAGTCTTGAGATCCAGAAGCCCGAGCCCAGCTCTGGAGCCTCTGTTGCTACTTTAATAAGCTTTTGGGTCAGGGATCTTTAAGCAGAGAGAGGAGGAAAGGGCCTGCCTGAGGTCTTGCATACCTGGTGCCTGGCCAGGCTTTCATGGAAGGGACCCCTGTTTCTAACTTTTCCTGGCTAAGGAAGACTCTTCTGGAGAGTCATAGTCTCTTCTGCTACCTGTCATGCCCAGGCCTGTTCTGTTTCTTCATACTCACAATTCCTCAGACACTGATACCCTTTCCAAATTGAGCTGGATTTCCCCCACACACCTGGAATTGGTGCCTAGGACTTATCTCTCTCTCGTGGCTGCAGTGAACTGCAGCTGTTTCGGTCCTACTGTTACATAAGCTTCTGGTGTTTTCCTTATTTTAGGCCCGCCTCTCCTAGCATGTCATGGAACTGATTTATGGTATCTCCTCCAGCACCTCTTTTGATCAGTTACATACCAGTTCTTCCATTTTCCAGACAGGGCTGACATTTAGCTGGTTTGTACCAGTACAGCCTCAAGTGCTTGTTAGTAGCAAAATATTTTTCTATTGATTGGTGGGTGGAGGGTGTGGGAGGGCACAATCCAGATTTGTCGTGTTTGCCAATTTCTGTGGTGTAACTTTCTTTCCAAGGCTGATTTCAAGTCATGGCCATGAATGCAAGAACGGCAGAAAAATACATGTCATTGCCTTTCATGAGCCTATGTCAGCCAGCTCTGGGACAGAGGACACCACTGAATTTCCTCCTCCTCCTCCTTCTTTTCTTTCTTCTTCTTCGTCCTCCTCCTTCTCCCCTTCTTCCTCCTTCTCCTCCTTCTTCCTTTTCATTTCTCCTCCCTCCTCCTCTTTCTCCTCTTTCTTCCTCCTTTCTCCTCCAATCTTTCCCCTTCTTCTTCTTTGTTCTTCTAATGAGAAGCCTTCTTCCAGTTTCATCAGGGCATGTGGCCACCTGGCTACCTGGCTAGAAACTACATTTCCCAGCCTCCTTATATTAGATATGGCCATGTAAGTATGATTTGGTGGATTATCTGTGAGCAGAAGTGATATGGGCAACTTCTCTGTCACATCCTTCAAAGAATCACTGGGGGCCCTACTTACTTCCCCTGAGGGTGGAATGCAGACATGGCATAAGAGAGGACAGACTCAGAAGGGATAGCAGGAGCAGCAAGTTAGAGAGAACCTGGGTTTTTGGGCAACCTCATGGGGCAGAGCTTCCTAACAACCTCTGTACCATTTCATGAGAGAGAAGAAATTGTATACCTTGCTAAGACTCATATTAGATTGGTGCAGAAGTAATTGTGAGCTTTGCTATTGCAGGTAAAGATAAAAACTGCAATGACTTTTGCACCAACCTAATATTTTGGAGCCTCTTTATTATGGCAGCTTACCCTGAACACCAACTGGTAGTTAGCCCTAGAGCTACATAGGGTTTGATGCATTTTATGGGTATCTTCACCACAAACCCTACCTTCTCTTTTAAAGCATCCTAAATGATTCTGTTTATATTATAACCAAGGGTTATTAATCAGCATTTGATAATCTGTGCTACAGAAACCACCCCAAAATCTCAATGACTGACAACCACAAAGATTTTCTTCCCACTTATGTTAATGACAGCTGTAGGTCATTTAAGCTTCTGCTGTATGTGTCCTCACATTCTAGGTCTCAGATTGAAGGAGCAGCTCCTATATCAGTCTGAAGACAGCAGGAAAAATGCAGTAATTGCATCTTGCAACAGCTCTTAAAGTTTCTTTGGGGCCGGTGAGCTATATACCGCCCCCATAGAGAGACACTGCACACTTATTGCAGTGGGCAAGGAGGGGTAATCCCTTTTCTGCGAGTCTAACAAATAGTTGAGAATAATATGATCTACCACAAGAGTCTGAAATTAAAAGTCATGCACCACATGTCAGGGCAGGTGCTTTTATTATTGCCATTTTACAGATGAGGAAACAGAGGCTTAGCGAGGATAAGGGCCACACAGTTTTATAGACTTATACTTGCTTTTAGAAAAGGATGTTTCTGAGAGGCTTATCTCAGTTTTCTGCAATGGATCCAATTGTTATTAATAAAACCCTTGTAGAGAGTCTAGAATACCCTCTGCTTTCTAAAGTTTATGTTTGGAAGCCAAGCTCAGGGGTCTGTAAAGAGCTTACTTCATCTCAGCATGTAGAAAGAGAGGAAAAGGCCACAGAATATGAAGTTAAGGTGCTTGGGGGCCAGTTGAGGGACTCTGCCACTATATCCCCTGTTCAGAAAGTTGTTTAATCTCTCTGATCTCTCTCTGATCTCAGTGTCTATACATGGAAGGGCTCAGAGCATTCAATTAATAAGGTCTTTCCTGGCTCTAAGATGCTAATATCTAATTTCACCATTCCCAGTGAAATCTTTATTTAAAAATGACCCTGAAAGATAGTCTTGATAAATTGCCAATTTCTGATCATCTGCTCATTCAATTCAGCTGTTTAATCAAAAGTTGATAGCTTGCTCTCTGTGCCAGGCTCTGCTCTAGGCACTGGGGTAGAGGAATGAGTCAGATCTGGTCTTTTGTTTCCAGGAGTTCACAGCCTGTTGAAGGAGACAGACAAGGATACAGATAATGGCAAACCGGAGATAAGTATCTTAATTACAAAACAGAGTGGTCAGAACTATAAAGAAGGTGTACAAGATGCTGTATCAGACTAGGAGGAAGGGGCTTTCTCGGGCTGGATGTGCTGCTAACCAGTGTGGGAAGATATGGGGAGAACAGCAGGTAGAGGGATGAAGATGATGAATTCCGGCTGGGAACTAGGGACCTAAGGGAGGAGGTGCCTGGCAGGCCTGTGGATAGCTGAGACTGAGTCCGGAAGAAGGTGTAAGTTCAGGATGTGGATTGGGGGTCATTTGCAAATAGATGGTCACCGAAGTCACAAGAGCACATGAGATTGTGATTTTCCTTCCGTACATTGTCCCTGGACATTGGGCCATGAACAGGGCCCTGAATTCCCAGAGGCCTGACCTCACAGGGTGGCCACACACACCAACATTTCCCAGGGAAGGCCCTGCAAGGGATTGACCTAAGCTGGGTGCAAAAGTGTACAAGTTGGCCCTGAAGGAACAAACATGTAGCACCAATTCCGTTTTATGGCCTTGTCTGATGCCGGAACACGTAGAGAGGGCACCAGGTCATCCTCGGTGCAGCAGGGACATAAATCAGGCAGCGTCTTGCTTCCTGTGGCCCCAGCCAAAGAGGACAGGACCTGCCCGTCCCTAACTGGGATCAATTACAGGCCATTCTTCTGCCGACCCGAGCTTACTTCCACAGAGCTCTGCAGGCCTGGCCCCAGGAGGTCCTGTGGAGAAGCAGCTCTTAGACTGTGTCTGTGACAAGATGCAGAGCTCTTACTTGGGCAGGGAAAGGAGAGAGAGCTATTTGCCTAGATGAAAAGGATAAAAATGCGAATGAAACAACGATGTCTGCTTTCATTGATGTGATGGGCTAGGCACATGCCAAACACCTTATTTAATTTCATTTTAAGCTCATAATAACCTTCGGAAGTGGGTTTTATTGCCGAACTCATTGTACGGAAGAATAGACTGAGGCTCAGTGAGGTGGAGTGATTTGCCCAAGGCTACCCACTTGGAAGCCTTAGAGCCCCAGATTCAAACCCAGGTTTGTCTGCCTCCAGAGGCTGAGTTAAAAACGACAAAGAGATAGCAGGCCCAGGCAACCTGTTTTTTGGAGTCAAATAGGTTTGGATTCAAATCCTGGCCTTGCTGTTTCCTAACTTTGTGATCTGAAGCAAGTCAGTGTCCTTCTGAAGTCTCAGTTTTTTTCATCTGTGAAGTGGGGAGAGCAGAACTTAGTAACATTGTTATAAAGATTAAGAAGAATGTACATAAGATGTATATGAATGCTTGGTAAATGGTAATGTTACTATCACCATCACCATCCTTATTCTTGCCTCTTATCTTTGCTTACCACATTCAAGTAGATGGCAGAGTGCATGCAAAGCCTGTAAGCATGAGAAAAACAGCATTTTTGGAGAGCTGAATCCAGCCGTACTTGATTATGAGAGAGGGGTGTGCTCTTGCCATTCCAGGGAAAGCTGGTGTATTTTAGGGATAATTGTGGATGCTATCTGATATGGTTTGGCTGTGTCCCCACCCAAATTTCACCGTGAATTGTAATAATCCCCACAAGTCAAAGACAGGGCCAGGTGGAGATAATTGAATCATGGGGATGGCTTCCCCCATACTGTCTTCATGGCAGTGAATAAGTCTCCCAAGACCTGAAGTTTTTATAAATGGGAGTTCCCCTGCACATGCTGTCTTGGCTGCTGCCATGTAAGACTTGACTTTGCTCCTCATTCACCTTTCACCATGATTGGGAGCCCTCCCCCAGCCATGCGGAACCGTGAGTCAGTTAAATCTCTTTCCTTTGTAAATTACCCAGTCTCAGGTATGTCTTTATTAGCATCGTGAGAACAGACTGTTACACTATCTATGGAAAGCCAAGAGCAGAGACCGAAACTGGGAGGTGACACTGGATCTAAGGTGGCTGCGGGTCCTCCACAGGCTGGATGCATGGGTCACCACAGACGCAACAAGCCTGCACATCACATCCCACTTCTATCCTTCCTGCTGGACCCTGCAGGAAGTTTTGGTTTTCCCAGCACTTAGTTTTGGTTTCCCTATCACTTGGGCTTGCACATGGTCCACTGTAGCTTCATTGGCTCTCTCTACATTATAAACTCTCAGTCTTAGATCCTTTTGGTAAGTGGCTCATTATTTGTTTCTTTAGTTCAGAATCTCGCAGAGAGCACCTAATTGGTCTAAGCTCACCATTTTATGCAGCGTGAGTCTGAATGAAGGAGGCATGCATACCTGAATAAAATCAGGCTTTTGTGGGGTAAAAAGAAAGGAAAGGGTGGAGGATAGTTGCTGGGAAGGCAATCAACAGTGACCATTATGTTACACAAATCATTATTGAAGCACAAATTGTAATAAGCACTTGGAAGAGGTACAGGGTGCTAAAAGAGAGCGTAACAGGAGGACCTAAATTAGATTGGGTGGGGGAGTGGGGGGAGGAAGTTTCATAAGGCCTATGGATTGCCTTCCTTCCAGGCAATACTCTATTATTTAGAGTATGGGCCAAACTGCTATAACAAAAAGTCCCCAAAATATAATAGCTTAAATGAGATATGAGTTTATTTTATAGCCCAGGGAGGAGCAGTCCATAGCTGGCAGGGCCAGCTCTGCTCCAGGGTGTCTTCTGGGGACCAGGTTGGCGAGTTGATGCTACTACCCTTAACAGGAGGCCCCACCTCTGGCTCCACAGCATCAAGGATGCTCACATCCTCGTGGGAAGAACTCAGAGTGCCACACCCAGCTGCAGGGAAGGATGGGGAAGGTAGAGTATTGCTGCGCGTCTGTATTCTCTAGTAAAACTCTGTAGGGGGGTGTTGAATAAAAGGAAGGGATGGAGGCTCACTGAGGGCAATCCCAAGCCTCTGCTACGGGTACCCTGCCATTGGGAGAGGAGATAAAGAGCTCAAGTGCTTTGAAACAGTTAGATGCAGTAGGGAGGCCCAGTAAGATGAGGCCAAAGGGTGCCCACTGGGCTTGTCACTTAAGATGTTTCTATGACCTCAAAGGGCAGGAGCCACTCTGCTGGGGTTGAGGGTGAGAAGTGAAGATATGGAGCTGGAAGAAATAGACAACTCTTTTGAGTCATTTGGAAGAGAAGGGGAAGGAAGGAGAGACAGAAATAGCCAAATCTAGAACAAAGAACAAAGGAGGTCTTTAAAAAACCATTTGGGAGAATTTTGAGAATATTTGCAAGCAAAGAGAACTATTTTAGTAGAGGAGAGTTTGAATATTGGGAAAGAGAGGATTCAGTATCCCATGGAGGCACCTCTCAGAGCAGGCAGGAGGGGATCAAGCATGAAGATGGAGAGAGAAAAGCATTTCTTCTGAGATGAGAGGAAGGCAGTGAGGACAGATGGTTATATTTGTGGATATGGGTGGGGAGGCGAGTCAAATAATCCCTGTCCTGTAGCTCTTTTTCTGTGTAAACCGGGAGGGAAGGGATTCCTGGCACAGAAGGGGCAGAGTGTTGATTAGCAATGAAGTAATCCGTGCATCCAGGCCTAGAGTCTGTTGGTTCAGGGTCACGTGACTTTGACTCACCTATCGTAGTCTACCAAAGCCAGCTCAATCTAGCTTAGAGAAAAAGTATGGAGTATCTTAATACCAAAGGCAGGAGGGCCTCTGAGCTTCAGGAAGAGCCTGGATCCAAGGAACTGGACAGCTCCAAGCTGTCAGTGGTGGGGGGCGGTCCATGGCATATGAGGCATGGAGGGAATGTGAGAAGTAACCAAATGTGAGATATCCCTAGAATGCAGGAGTTCTAGAACCTTGAAAGGGAACTGAGTTCCTGCACTAATTCAGGTGTGGGGTTGAAATACCAACATCTGGACCTAAATTATAGTATAGTTTCATTTGTAGCCACAGCTGGGGAAGCTTGGAGGACATCTAAATTACATTTTGGGGAGTGTAACAGTCAGATAACAGTCCTGCAGATAACAGTTGACACCCTCACATTGGGTAACCTGAGAAAAGTTTAATGAAGAGTCTTTACAAATGTGTGAACAGGATTTAGCAAAAGCACAAGAGACAGTGCAGAACCTGGGGCTGGTGACAGCAAAACTAGACCTGAAAGTCTGAGCAGAAAGAGAGAAGCTGCTTGAACTCAGAGAGGCCTCTATGGAGAGGGCCACCCGGCAGGAGCTGAGATCTTCCACCGGGGGATTCGGCAGCCCACGGCAGCCTCGCAGGGGAGTTTGAGGTGTCCACACCCTAACCCCCCTCCTCCTCCACGCTCCAATCTCCTGCCAGTGCTCTCACTGGCTGAGCCCAGCAGGAAGCCAGAGGACAAGAGAGCTCTTGATGTGGATGGTTCCTAGAGATTAGCTGCCTGGCATCCAAAGCAAGGTGTAAAAACGCAGAGAGTGGGTCTGGAGGGGCGAATGGAAGAGCACAGGAGGCTTATTAATGATTGTGCTTTGCACACACAAACCATGGATGTCTAAGTACCTGACTATGGCCTGTCACACTAACAGGAGAGCTACAGGCCTCACCTCTGAGGGTGAAGGGCTCTCCAATAAGGGAAAGTTTCTCACCCTGATTTACAAGGGAGCAGAGAAGAAAGCTTCTGAGAAAAGAACTTAAACTTTGTCCATGTTTAGGGGTTAGTTATGAACAAGTATGTTGGGCCAACTGGGAGAGAAGGAGGCAGTGACAGAGGGAAAATTTGAGGAAAAGCTATGAAGTAGTATCCATTCAACTGGATATGCAGTGTGGCTGGCAGAATAACAGCCCCTGAAAGATGCTCACTTCCTCATTCCTGAAACCTGTGAATACATGACTTTACACGGCAAAAGGGACTTTGCAGGTATAATTAATTTAGGATTTTTTAACGGAAAGATTACCCTGGATTATCCAGGTAGGCCCAGTGTAATCACAAGGGGCCTTATAAGAAGGAGGCAGGACACATGCACATGTATGTTCACTATGGCACTGTTTACAATAGTAAAGACTTGGAACCAATCCAAATGTCCATCAACGATAGACTGGATAAAGAAAATGTGGCACATATACACCATGGAATACTACACAGCCAAAAAAAAAATGATGAGTCCGTGTCCTTCATAGGGACATGGATGAATCTGGAAACCATCATTCTCAGCAAACTGACACAAGACCAGAAAACCAAACTCTGCATCTTCTTACTCTAGGCAGGTATTGAATGATGAGAAAAAGTGGACACAGGGAGGGGAGCATCACACGCTGTGGTCAGTTGGGGGGTGCTGGGGGAGGGACAGCTGGGGGTGGGGGAGGGTGGGGGAGGGATAACATGGGGAGGAATACCAGATATAGGTGATGGGGGGATGAAGGCAGCAAACCACCTTGCCATATATGTACCTATGCAACAATCCTGCATGATCTGCACATGTACCCCAGAACTTAAAGTACAATTTAAAAAAAAAAAGAAGAAGAAGGAGGTAGGAGGGACAGAGTCATAGAAGGAGATGTGAGAACTAAAGCAGAAACCGAACGGTAATAGTGGCACAATCTATCAAATCCTCTGGGATACAGCAAAAGCAGGGCTAAGACGAAAGTTAATAGCATTAAATACCTACATCAAAAAGTCTGAAGGAGCAAAAATTTCAGGTCACACTTCAAGGAACTAGAAAAATAACAAACCAAACCCAAACCCAGCAGAAGAACACAAATAACCAAGATCAGAGCAGAACTAAATGAAATTGAAACAACAAAAACAATTCAAAAGATGAATAAAACAAAAGGTGCATTCCTTGAAAAGAGAAATAAAATTGATAGACTACTAGCGAGAGTAACCAAGAAAAGAAGAGAGAAGATCCAAATAAGCTAAATTAGAAATGAAATGTGAGATATTACAATCGATGCCACAGAAATGCAAGAGATTATTCAAGGCTACTATGAACATCTTGATATGCATAAACTAGGAAACCTAGAGAAGATGGATAAATTCCTGGAAATCTACAACCATCCTAGATTAAACCAGGAAGAAATAGAAACTCTGAAAGACCAGTAACAAGCAGCAAGATTGAAATGGGAATTAAAAGTTACCAACAAAAAATGTCCAGGACTAGATATATTCACAGCTGAATTTTATCAGACATTCAAAGAATAATTGGTACCAAACCTACTGACACTATTCCAAAAGAGAGAAGAGGGAATCCTTTCTCAATCATTCTGTGAAGCTAGTATCACCCTAATGCCAAAACCAGGAGAGGATATAACAGAAGAAGAAAACTACAGAAGAAGTAAACTACAGACAAAATCCCTGATGAACATAGATGCAAAAATCCTCAACAAGATACAAACTAACCAAATCCAACAGCATATCAGAAAGATAACCCACCATGAGCAAGTGGGTTTTATGCCAGGGATGCAGGGATCGTTTAACATCTGCAAGTCAATAAATGTGATACACCACACAAACAGTAACAAAATTAAAAATAAAAATCACTTGATCATCTCAACAGATGCAGAAGAAGCATTCAACAAAATCCAGCATCTCTGTATTATTAAAACCCTCAGCAAAATTGGCATAGAAGGGACATACCTTAAGGTAATAAAAGCCATCTATGACAAACTCACAGCCAACATTATGCCAAATGGGGAAAAGTTGAAAGTATTCCCCCTGAGAACTGAACAAGACAAGGATGCCCACTTTCACTACTTCTATTCAACGTAGTACTGGAAGTCCTAGCCAGAGCAATCAGACAAGAGAAATAAATAAAGCAAATCAAAATCTGTAAAGAGGAAATCAAACTGTCACTGTTCACCGTTCATATGATTGTATACCTAGAAAACCCTAAAGACTCTTCCAGAAAGCTCCTAGAACTGCTAAATGAATTCAGCAAAGTTTCAGGATACAAAATTAATGTACACAAATCAGTAGCACTGCTATACACCAACAGTGACCAAGATGAGAATTAAATCAAGAACTCAACCCCTTTTACAATAGCTGCAAAATAAATAAATAAATAAAATACTCAGGAATATGACTAATCAAGGAAGTGAAAGACCACTACAAGGAAAACTACAAAACACTGCTGAAAGAAATCGTAGACAACACAGACAAAAGGAAACACATCCCATGCACATGGATGAGTAGAATCAATATTGTGAAAATGATCATATTGCCAAAAGCAATCTACAAGTTCACTGCAATTCCCATAAAAATACCACTATCATTCTTCACAGAACCAGAAAAAACAATCCTAAAATTCATATAGAAGCAAAAAAAAAAAAAAAAAAGCCCACATAGCCAAGGCAAGACTAAGCAAAAAGAACAAATCTGGAGGCATCACATTACCCAACTTCAAACTATACTATAAGGCCATAATCACCAAAACAGCATGGTACTGGTATAAAAGTAGGCACATAGACCAATGGAACAGAATAGAGAACCCAGAAATAAAGCCAAATACTTATAGCCAACTGATCTTCGACAAAGCAAACAAAAGCATGAAGTGGGGGAGAGGACAACCTATTCAACAAATGGTGCTGGGATAATTGGCAAGCTACATGTAGAAGAATGAAGCTGGATCCTCATCTCTCACCTTATACAAAAATCAACTTGAATTGGATCAAAGCCTTAAATCTAAGACCCGGAAACCATAAAAATTCTAGAAGATAACACTGGAGAAACCTCTAGACATTTTGGTTTAGGCAAAGACTTCAGGACCAAGAACCCAAAAGCAAATGCAACAAAAACAAAGATAAACAGATGGGACTTAATTAAACTGAAAAGCTTCTGCACAGCAAAAGAAATAATCAGCAAACAGACAAACCACAGAGTGGGAGAAAATCTTTGCAAACTATGCAACTGACAGAAGACTAATATCCAGAATCTACAAGGAACTCAAACAAATCAACAAGGAAAAAAACCAAGCAATCCCACCAAGAAGTGAGCTTAGGACATGAATAGTCAGTTCTCAAAAGAAGACATGCAAATGGCCAACAAACATATGAAAAAATGCTCAACATCACTAATGATCAGGGAGATGCACATGAAAACCACAATGCAACACCACCTTACTCCTGCAGGAATGGCCATCATCAAAAAATAAAAAAATAATAGACGTTGCTGTGGATGTGGTGAAAAACGAACACTTTTACACTGCTGGTGGGAATGTAAATTAGTACAACCACTGTGGAAAGCAGTGGGGAGATCCCTTAAAGAACTAATAGCAGGTCTACCATTTGATCCAGCAATACCACTACTGGGTTTCTACCCAGGGGAAAAGAAGACATTATATGAAAAAGATCCTTGCACACTGTACACCTGTACAGATACACTGTACCTAGTATGTAGTCTTTCATCCATCACCCCACCCATTCTCCTGAGTCTCCAAAGTCCATTGTGTCACTCGTATGGCTTTGTGTCCTCAGAGATTAGCTCCCAGTTATGAATGAGAACATACAATATTTGGTGTCTATTCCTGAGTTACTTTACTTAGAATAATGGTCTCCAATTCCATCCAGGTTACTGCGAATGCCATTAGTTATTCCTTTTCACCACATCCACACCAACATCTGTTACTTTTAAATTTTTTTTTTGATTACTCCTATCATTCTTATAGGAGTAAAGTGTTATTACATTGTGGTTTTGGTTTACATTTTCCTGATCATTAGTGATGCTGAGCATTTTTTCACATGGGTGATGGGTGCACTAAAATCTCAGAAATCACCATGGAAGAACTTATCCATGTAACCAAAAACCATCTGTTCCCCAAAAACTATTGAAATAAAAAAATATATATAAAAGAAAATCACGTTTCCCAAATTTTGAAATAAAATTTGGATTACAAAAAAGAAAGAAAAACCATAAACAAAAAAATAAAAAGTTTCTGCACAGCAAAGGAAACCATCAATGAAAAGAAGAGACAACCCAGAGAACGGGAGAAAATATTTGCAAACTACTCGTCTGATAAGGGATTAATAACAAAAATATAGGAGGAACTCAAACAACTTTATAAGAAAAAAATCTAATAATCCAATTAAAAAATGGGCAAGTGGTTTGGATAAACATTTCTCAAAAGAAGACATACAACATTGGGAGGCTGAGGCGGGCAGATCACTAGGTCAGGAGTTTGAGACCAGCCTGACTAACATGGTGAAACTCCGTCTCTACTAGAAAAATACAAAAATTAGCCAGGTGTGGTGGTACGTTCTTGTAATTCCAACTACTCAGGAGGCGGAGGCAGGAGAATCGATAGAAACCCAGAGGTGGAGGTTGCAGTGAGCCGAGACTGTGCTACTGCACTTTAGCCTGGGTGGCAGAGCGAGACTACATCTCAAAAAAAAAAAAAAAAAAGAAAACATACAAATAGCAATCAGGCATATAAAAAGGTGCCCAACATCACTGATCATTAGAGAACTGCAAATCAAAACTACAATGAGATATCATCTCAACCCAGTTAAAATGGCTTATATCCAAAGGACAGGAAGTAACAAATGCCGATGAGGATGTGGAGATAAGGGAACCCTCATACATTGTTGGTGGGGAATGTAAATTAGTACAACCACCATGGAGAAGCAGTTGGAGGTTCCTCAAAAAACTAAAAATTGAGCTACCATGTGATTCAGCAATCCCACCACTGGGTCTATACCCAAAAGAAAGGAAATCAGTATATTGAAGAGATGTCTGCATTCCTATGTTTGTTGCAACAGTGTTCACAATAACCAAGATTTGGAAACAACTTAAGTGTCCATCAGTAGATGAATGAATAAAGAAAATGTGGTACTTATGCACAATGGCGTGCCACTCAGCGATGAAATAGAATGAGATCCAGTCATTTGCAATGACACAGGTGGAACTGGAGGTCATTATGCTAAGTGAAATAAGCCAGGCACAGAAAGACAAACTTTGCCTGTTCACACTTATTTTGGGGGTCTAAAAATCAAAACAATTGAAGTCATAGAGAGATAGATAGAAGGATGGTTACCAGAGGTTAGGAAGGGTAATGGGGGGTTTGGAGGAGGTGGGGATGGTTAGTGCATACAAAAAAATAGGAGGAATGAATAAAACCTAGTATTTGATAGCACATCAGGTGACTATAGTCAATAACAATTTAATTGTATACTTTAAAATGACTGAAAGAGTATACTTGGCCAGGCTCAGTGGCTCACGCCTGTAATCCCAGCACTTTGGGAGGCTGAGGCAGGCGGATCACTTGAGGTCAGGAGCTCAAGACCAGCCTGACCAACCTGGTAAAACTCCATCTCTACTAAAAATACAAAAATTAGTCAGGCATGGTGGCAGGTGCCTGTAATCCCAGCTACCTGGGAGGCTGAGGCAGGAGAATTGCTTGAACCCGGGAGGTGGAGGTTGCAGTGAGCTGAGATCCCACCACTGTACTCCAGCCTGGGTGACAGAGCGAGACTCTGTCTCAAAAACAAACAAATAAACAAACAAACAACAAAAGAGTACACTTGGATTGTTTGTAACACAATGGATAAATACTTCAGGGGGTGGATACCCCATTTTACAAGATGTGAGTACACATTGTACGCCTGTATCAAAACACCTCATGTACCCCATAAATATATATACCTACTATGTACTCAAAAACATTAAAATTAAAAAAAAAGTAGAGGACAGAATGGGGCCACAAGCCAAGGAATGTGAGGCAGCTAGAAGTTGAAAAAGCCAAAGAAGTGGATTCTCCCCTCAAGCCTCCAGAAGAATGCCCATTTTGGACTTTTGACCTCGAGGCCTGGGAGAGAATACATTTATATTGCCTTCAGCCATGACATTTGTGGTAATTTGTTACAGCATCAATAGGAAATTAATATATCTAGTTATTATTAGGTCTCTTAAACATATTAGGGACTCAGTAAATAGTAGCTGAATGAATGAGAGAGCCTGGAATGAACAACAGAACTCAGCTGAGGATCTGAGGAATGGAGGTGGGTTTTGGCTTTGGGTCCAAAATCTGTATGAATTGTATATGTGGGGGGGAAAAATAGCCATTTTTCTAAAATAATCTACCACCTCAGGACTTGAGCAATTCTGTCGTTCCCCTCTAAGCGGAGGGGAGATCAGTTTCTCTATCCTTTTTGGAATAAAAAGGCAAGGCCCAGGATCAGGGTCCCAGGCATTGATTTGTGAGGGGTGTCAGGCAGCAGCCCTGAGGAACTTAAAGAGGCAGCCTAGAGCAAGCAATACCATGTGAGCATCAACCATGTGGAGCAACAGAGTGAAGACAAAGGCAGCGAAGAGGAGGTGGCTTGAGCAGTGGCCCTACATGGCCCAGACCGTGAAGGAATTCCAGAAGACACTGAGGGTCAAAGCAACCTCATGTTGCTTCTGAGACCTACAGTTACATGGTTTGTGTATGGGGCAGTACTGAGCTAGCATGATGTGTGTCCAAATGCTATTGTGGCCTCGTTCGAATGAATGAGGTCTGTGGCCTTGAGATCAGCCCTGTAATATAAAAGGAAGGCGCATGGTAGGGTTCATATTGTGGTTCCCCCCCAAAAAGTGTTGGAGTCCTGACTCCAGCACCTCAACATGTGACCTTATTTGTAGGTAGAGTCTTTGCAGAGGCAGTTACATTAAAATGAAGTCATTAGGGTGGACCCTAATCCGATATGATCAGTGTCCTTATAAAAAGGGTAAATTTGAACCCAAAGCTAGGCCACATGGAGGGAAGACAATGTGAAGAGACACAGGGAGAAGATGGACATTAACAAGCTAACGAGAGAGGAACAGAGAGAGCCTTTCCGCACAGCCCCCAGAAGGAACCGACCTTTCTGACACCCTGATCTCAGACTTCCAGCCTTCTGAACTGTGAAAGAACACATTTCTGTTGTTTAAGCCACCCAGGGAGTGGCACTTTGTTACAGCAGCCCGGGAAAACAAATGCAGAGCCATTCTCCCTGGTTCTGCTTCCTGGTACTACACATCATCTTAGGGGCACGGAGAGCTGTGAGGACTTCGTGAGAGCAGGTGAAGGACCAGGAACCCCATGGAGCAGCTGTGCATGCCCTGCCCAGCAGCAGAGTGGGGGAGCAGCACACTGCCTGGCTTCCCTGGCAGCATGGCTGCAGGTGTCTGCAGAGAGCAGCTGTGTGAAATCAGCCTCAGAAAGGTGGATAAGCTCCAAAGAGGAGTGTGGAGAGACCCTGGGGGTCAGCAAGGCAGCGGGGCTACTGTGGGAATGGACTTGCTTTTAGCAGAAATGAGATGTGCCCTGGGAGCCAATAAAACTTGATGGGGCTGGGCGCGGTGGCTCACGCCTGGAATCTCAGCACTTTGGGAGACAGAGCCGGGGTGGATCACTTGAGGTCAGGAGTTCAAGACAAGCCTGGCCGACATGGTGAAACCCCATCTCTACTAAAAAAAAAAAAACCAAAAATTAGCCAGATGTGGTGGCAGGTGCCTGTAATCCCAGCTACTTCGAGGCTGAGGCACAAGAGTCACTTGAACCCAGGAGGCAGAGGTTTAGGTGAGCCGAGATTGCACCACTGCATTCTAGCCTGGGTGATAGAGCGAGACTCTGTCTTAAAGAAAACAAAACAAAACTTGGTGAGGGGCACTTTTCAGGGGGCTGGAGATGATCCGATTACTGAAAATTGCTTTCACAAACTCCCACAGATTGTCTTGACACCTCTTCCCCCTCCTCCCTCTCCATCAACTGGAGGTAGCACCTCCCCCTCCTCCTTCTCCCATCTTCTGGGACTTGAGTGCTCAAAGTCACTGTGCCCTGCATGTTTCTGGGAAGTAACCCCCCTGGCTCTACCCCTGCCCAGATCTCAAGCCTTTAGGGAAGTAGAAGAAGCTCTTTCCACAAGAAGGTTTTGGATCCTGTTTTAGATGAGACTGTGTGAAGTGAGGCCCAGAGGAGAGGGAAGGAGGCGCCTGGCAATTGAGTTTCCTGGGGGCCAGGGAGGAAAAGTGGTTTAGACAGAAGGAACAGAATGAGAAAAGGCACAGATGGGTACAGCATGTTGAAGAAGTTCAGCGCCGTGGTACAAGCGATGCACATGAGGACCTGACAGAGATGGGCAAGAGGAAATAAGGGGCCAGATATGACTGTAGTGCCATCTACTGCTGGAAGGAGTCAGAGCCTGGCCTGAGATGACATTTTGCTCAGGAAGACTTAAATGGAGTCACTAATGAGTAGCTCAGGATGCCTACCAACTAACGATTAATTTCTATAGCTGGCTTTGCAGTGTACAAAATGCTTTCACAATTTCCCAGTGTTCCCGCTCCCTACTGCTGTACGGCACACCAACCCAAAACGGCAGCATTCATTTGCCCTGAGACCTGTAACCTGGGCAGGCTTGGCAGGAACATCTCACGTCTGCTCCATTTGGTGTTTGCTGGGACAACTGGAATCACCTGACAGCTGTCACTCCCAAGTCTGGCACCGGGTGCTGGAACCTTAGCTGGGGCCGTGAGAGAGAACACCTCCAGGTGGCCTCTCCTTGTGGCCTGGGCTTTTTCACAACACAGCGGCTAGGTTACAAGGACAAGTGTCCTCGGAGTGAGAGCCAGGAGGAAGTTTTTCTGAGTTGGCCTTGGAAGTCTTCTTGTACCACCTGTGTTGCATTCCACTCATTAGCAGTCAGTCACTAAGGCCTGCCTATATGCAAAGGGAGAGGAATTAGATACCACCTTTTTTAAAAAGGAGTATCAAGAAATTGTGAACATGTTTAAACCCGCCATACCCTGTGAAGTAGGCTCTGTTATCTCTGTTCCAGAGAAGCTGGGGTGGCTCACCAAGATCACACAGCCACCAAAAGGCGGATGCAGTTCTAACAACATAAATACATGCACACACACAACATGCCACATCCATGTATACACATGCGTACATACATGTACATACATGTGTCAAATGCCTTCTACGCCTAGCACTTTGCATCATTTGACACAGCCACTTGGGTATATAATAGTCATTTTGTTTTGTTTTGTTTTGTTTATTTTGAGACAGGGTCTCACTCTGTCTCCCAGGGGTGGAGTGCAATGGTGCAATCACAGCTCACTGCAGCCTGGATCCCCGGGGCTCAAGTGATACTCCCACCTCAGCCTCCTGAGTAGCTGGGACTATAGGCATGTGTCACCACATCTGGCACATTTTTGTGTTTTTTTTTTTTTTTTTTTTTGTGGAGGTGGGATTTCAACATGTTACTCCAGCTAGTCTCAAACGCCTGGGCTCAAGCAATCTACCTGCCTTGGCCTCACAAGATGCTGGGATTATAGGCATGAGCTACCACACCTGACCTAAACAGTCATTTATTTTAAGCTGAATACTTTAAACATTAAACTCTTAATTCTTCTAAATCTGTTCTCCCACAGTCTTGGCATCATCCTTGACTTCTCTTTCCTCACATCCCACGTCAAACTCATCAGCCAATGCTGTCAGTTTTATCTTCAAAATATAACCAGAATTTAACCATGTCTTAACCCCTTAATCCCAAGTCTATCACCAGGGTTCAAGGCCACATTATCTCACACCTGAATTACTGTAACGACTCCTCGCTTATCCCTCTGCTTCTATCCCCATGCAACCACCACTATCCCCCGGCAATTCTGCTCTTATCATAGTGGCCCGAATGATTCTTTGATAGTATAAATAGGCCTGTGTCACTCCTCTGCTGAAAACCCTATAAAGACACCACATCTCATGCAGAATAAAAGCCAAAGTCCTGACAACAGTCTGCAGGCCCCACCCTGAGCTGCTGTGCCCCCCAGACGTCTCTGACCTCACCTGCTGTCCTTCAGGGCCTCTGCACCTGCTGCTTCCTCTGCCAGAGAGCTGGGTGGGGGAGCTCTCCATTCTCCAAGCTTCTGTTCAAATGTCACCTCATTAGAGAGCTCTTCCTGGACACATTACTTACAATTCCAACCTGATTCCTACCCCCTATTTCTCCCCCATCCACCTTCATTGCTTAATTTTTCTCCACGTAACTCATGATCATATTATATATTGTATATTTACTTTAAAAAATTGTCTCTTTTCTCCCATGAAAAGTAAGCTCCACAATGGCAGGGATTTTAGATGTTTTGTTCACTGCTTATTCCCCACCACCTAGCACAGTGCCTGGCACATCTGTTGGGTGAATACATAAAAACTACAATTGTGCTTCTGTCGCCGTCTCCTTATAGTTCTAAAAGCTTTGATGTGTGTGTTTTGTTGCTCTAGTAATAGAGCTTTTATTATTTCCACATGATGCTTTTTAATCACTTAATGATTTGGTCTTAAATTCTATTTGGTGTTTATATTATTGTTATTATTTCCAAGTTGTGTCTTTTCATTGTTGGAAAGACTTCAAAAGGTTTTGTTTTGTTTTAGGTTCAAAGTCATGCTATCTGCTAAGAAAATAGGGTGGGAGAGCAGAGCCTCTCAATGGCCTGGGAGAGTTGTTTTGTCTCAGGCAAAAGTTCCTAATGTGGTGACTCATATGTAAAACCATCAGTCTTGTAGCATTAACTCATGCTTAGTAAAAACAGACAGACAAGACAGACACAGACACAGACACACACACACACACACAGAGACAAACACGTCTACAAACAACCAATCTCCTAGAATACAAAAACAAAAAACCCATCCCAGATGGGCAGAGCTTACCAGGGAAGGAGAATAGCTATTGCAAAAGCCCTTGGGTGGAGGTGGGTGTGGCCCTTCCGATCAGCAGAGAAGGCCAAGTGTGTTGGCTGGGGGCGGGTGGGCGTTGCATGGTTGGTATTCAGTGGTAGGCGGAGAACCAGCTCAGGTAGGGCATTGTAGGTCAGAGGAAAAAAGATTATTCTAAATGTGATGGGAAGCCACTGAAGGTCTTAAGCAAGAGAGTGCTGTGATATGGTTTATGTTTATATTTACTTATTTATTTTTGAGACAGAGTCTTACTCTGTTGCCCAGGCTGGAGTGCAATGGTGCGATCTTGGCTCACTTCAACCTCCACCTCCTGGTTCAAGCGATTCTTGTGTCTCAGCCTCCTGAGTAGCTGGGATTACAGGAGCCTGCCAGCACACCTGGCTAAATTTTTTTTTTTTTTTTGTATTTTTAGTAGAGACGGGGTTTCACCATGTTGGCCAGGATGGTCTCAAACTCCTGACCTCAAGTGGTCTCTCCGCCTCGGCCTCCCAAAGTGCTGGGATTATAGGTGTGAACCATGGCTCTTGGCTACGGTATATTTTTAAAAACTGGCTTGAGATTCTATGTGGAGGATGGCTTGCAGGGGGCAAGAATGAAAGCAGAGAAACAAGTTAAGAGACCAATGCTGTCATCCAGGCAAGATATAATGGCCTTGTGATCTAGGAGCCTAGCCATGGAAATGGGCAGGAGTGGGCAGATGCAGGACAGGTCCTGATGTAGCATCAACAGGGCTAGCTCCTGGTGATGAGCAAAGAGAGGAATCGGGAATGAGTTTCAGGTTTGTGGATGGAGCAACTAAGTGGATGATGTCATGCTGTGTGCTGAAGATATGGAGACACTTGGAGGGGAGCAGTTGGGATGGACACGGCAGGGCTGGAAATCAGGAGTTTGCTTTGTCTAAGTTAGCTTTGAATTACCTGTTTGACCTGTAAGTGAAGATGACAAATAGGCAGTTGGATATGAGTCTGGAGCTCAGGGAGAAGTCAGTGCTGATGACAGTGACTTGTAAGTTATTGGCAAACAGACGGTATTTAAAAGCCACGAGACTGGATGAGATCACTTAGGGAGATAATGCAGAGGCGAGAAGCGAGGTTGGTGTTCCCTGGGAATATGCTCATGTTTGGGCAAAGTTGAATGGGAAGCAGCAGATGAGGGAGTTAAGGTCAGAGGCAGGCTCTTCCAGAGTCCAGACCAGGGTCTCGTGGGGGCAGACAGAGGTGACAAGTGACACCACGGTGAATTGGTGGAACCTGTAAGAATTCTTGGAGATCCTTGGGAATGAGAACCTGGGAGGAGACCTGATTTCCTGAAGTCTTGCAGGGCTCAGATGGTGGCTGCTTACATGTTAAAAGGAAGTGTGGCATACTGGCAGAGGAAACAAGAAGACATCTCAGTCACTGCTCTTATTATGGGTTTGTCATCCCCATCCACCATGAACAGGGACTCTGCTGCTTTTGGCTGAGAAGTGCCCAGCTCAGAATAGCTGTGGCCTGAATGAGTGAACAGAGTGAATGTCTAACAGTCCGTGTACACATGCTCTAAAGAGGGGAACTCTAAATAATAAAGTCTGCAGGCCAAAAGGACAAAAGATCTTGAGAAACCAGGACCAGGTGACTCCTGAGAGTCCAACCTACTAGCCCTTTTTGGGGATGGAAGAGTGATGTGCTTTGCTGCTCCCTTGAATGAGAGAACATTTTGCTTCTCTTCCCAGGACTGTCGAGACTCCCTCATTCCCAGGCAGAGCATCCCAGCAAGCTCACAGCATAAAGTAGGAATCAAATGGGGAGGGATTTCCTAGGTGGATTTCCCCTTCCCTCTGAGCTCCACAGTGGATCCTCAGGAGGCTGGGAGTGGGAAGAGCATCAATATGGGAAGGAAGGTCAGGCAGGTCTGGGGGGTGATGGGGGAGTGGGGGGATGAGTAGGACTAGATCAGGAAGGAGAGGAGCTTCTGCACCCTCCTCAGCTGGCATTTGGCTTTAATTCAGCCTGGTGTTCCTCTTCTATGGAAAGAAAGAGAAGGGTGAAGCAGAGTAGAGACAGTGAAACTATGGCCAGGCTGATGGCTTCACTCCCTGGCTTCAGTCCTTCTCCAGGCCCAGCTGATTTAGGGTTCCATAAACACCCACATACCCTCCCCAACAAATTTTGCCTGGGTAGTCTGAATTTCTATTTCTGGACAGAAAAGGAACCCCAACTCAGACAATAGAGTAAACTACTCTTGGCCTGGCCTCTTTCACTTCCCCAAAAAGGACTGATGCTGCTGCCTCCTTGCAGGTCTATATATAGGGAAATATCTGAAAGTTCTTCCCGGTTGCTCCTGGCTGCATTCCCATTTGTTCTGTGGGTGAATAAAAATATCTCCTTGTTCTACAGCCTTTGTTGAGACTTCTGTGTCTATTCTTGTGATGTTTGGAATAGCAGGGACAAGGACACCCTTTACCCAAGGCTGTCTGGGAATGTCACCTGAAAACGCCAAAGCCACAAAGGCAGTGATAACAAAAAAACTTGCAGTCAAACCCCAGCCGTCCCTGGACACCCAGATGGGGAAGTCATAACTGAGATTTTCTCGCTTTTTGCAGAGGAAGAAACGGTCTCAAGGACTTTGGCAGGTCACTGGTCTTCCTTGGGCTGCAGTTCTTCATCTGGAGAACTGGGGTTGGGGGGACATGCACACAAAAACTGGGTGTTTAGGATTGGGAGAGAACGTAGTGGGCCACGCAGTATCTTCTCAACATATATTATTTTTATTAATAAAAGGAATTCTGGGGTAAGGGGATTCTGGGAAATAAAATATTTCTGGTTATGTTGTTTAAAGTGCTTATCAGGCTGTCTGATGGGCATGGTGGCTCACGCCTGTAATCCCAGCATTTTGAGAGGCCAAGTGGGTGTATCACTCAAGGTCAGGAGTTTGAGACCAGCCTGGCCAACATAGTGAAACCCCATCTCTACCAAAAAATAAAAAAATTAGCCAGACCTGGTGGTGCACACCTGTAGTCCAAACTACTCGGGAGGCTGAGGCAGGAGGATCGCTGGAACCTGGGAGGCGGAGACTGCAGTGAGCTGAAATCTCACCCTTGCATTCCAGCCTGGGCCACAGAGTGAGACCCTGTCTCAAAAAGAAATAATAAAAATAAAAATAAATACATAAAAGAGTGCTTATCAGGCTGTCTGGCACATAGGAAGGTGCAAAAAATGGTAGTTTTATGAAAAATATTTAGTGTTGGGACAAGGACTAAAGTGAACTCTGGCCCGTGAAAACCATTTCAATTGGTGGTGGAGTTGTGGATGAACAGTTTCTTCTTTATTTAGAATCCTAATGTGGTTATGCAATGACATTGCTAAACACTTGTTATGAGTAGGGATTATATTTGCTGATGGGTTAACCACTCCCAGAGAGTGTGATCCCTTGGGTTTGTCACAAGTCTGTCCTCCAGGAGGACAGGAGCACCTGGGTGGGGCTGGGGAGCACTGAGTGTGTGGAAAGGGGGTGGTGGAAACAGGGGGTCAGGAGCCTGTGTGAGGAGAAAGGAGCCACTGAGCCTGGAGGGAGGGGAGACAGGTGGATGGAGACAGAAGAGAAAGGCCCCTCCAGAAGGCAACCTGGACCAAAGCAAAGAGGTCTGTTTTCATTTCATTCATTCATTACTTTGTTTATTTGCAATGCTGGTTTCTCAGTTATCTTTCTTTCCAGAACGGTTCTCTCTGGGCAGCCCTGGCCAGACTGCAACATGAGATTCGATCTGACTTCAGCCTCCATCTGTAAACTTCTCACGCTACAGCCTAGGGTGGGGTGGTGCGAACTTAGTCCTCTGGGTGTGTGTGGGGGAGCGATGGGCTGTGGGTGGGTCTTCTGGGCTCTGAGAGCTACACTTTACTTCTCAAGCTTGGGGGTGGATCTGTTTGCTGCCACTGACACCCCATCCCCACCCAGCCTGACCGTGACCCTGGATTCTCATCCCAGCTCTGCCACCTTCCTTCTGCTTGGCCCTGGAAAATCCCCTTCTTCTGTCTGGGCCTCAGTTTTCCCATATGAAAAGGAAGGTGTTGGACTAGATGAACTCAGAGGTCTTTTATGGCTCAAGCAGTCTGTAAGTCTCAGACCCCTGAAGGGTATGATTGGGGAAAAGAAAGAAACATGGATATGAGTCCCAAAGGATTTCCTATCAAACACTGCATTCCCCTATACCCCTCACTTGGGAAATTAGAGTAAAGCAAATTAATCTCCTGGCTACCATAACAAAGAGAAGGAGGCAGTCCCATTCAAGTATTTCCTTCCTTTCTGCTTGGCTACAAATTCCACTCTTCTTACTTTAAAATAATAAAAGCCAGGCCAGGCATGGTAGCTCACTCCTGTAATCCCAGCACTTTGGGAGGTCGAGGTGGACGGATCATCTGAGGTCAGGAGTTCGAGACCAGCCTGGCCAACATGGTGAACTCACGACTCTACTAAAAATACAAAAATTAGCCGGCCTTTGGTGGTACGTGCCTGCAATCCCAGCTAGGTGGGAGGCAGAAGGATCACTTGAGCCCAGGAGTTTGAGGCTGCAGTGAGCTATGATTGCACTACTGCACTCCAGCAGAGCAAGACCCTGTCTCTAAAACAAAATAAAATAAAATAAAATAAAATAAAATAAAATAAAAAGTACTCCCAAAGGGGAAAGGAGCTACACATGCCATCTTTTCCCAGAAACTCATCAATAATATAAGCCCCCTCTTCTTCCCAGAGGAGTTGTGAAGGGGTGAAGGCAAGCTGGAGGGTTATACTAATGGAACTAATGGATGAGCCTTCACATGGAAGAAAATATCAGACGTGGGGAAGAAGCATTTTTCCCCTAACCACACAGCTCTAGGCATGTGTCATTAACCCAGTAAGTTTCATACAGACTAGTGGGCATTTACCATCACTTTGGCTTCCCTGCATCTGAAGATCCCATGAGATACCCCAAAATCCTTTTCATAAGTTCCTTTCTGCTTTAATCAGCCAGAGTCAGTTTCTGTTGCATATAACGAGACCCTGACTGATGCAGAAATTTATACAAGAAATGGTTGTTGACAAGAGACCCTCAGGAAAAGAGGGGGAAACTGAGAATTGATTATTTGGGCCTGTTGGGACTGAGGGCAGTGAAAATCCAGCATCAGACAGTGGGATTCTGACATATTGAGCATACACTGGTGAAAGAATTAAGTTAAAATTTCCAGTCACCTGAAATGAAGTGCCCCTTGAAAACAAGCCTCTAAGAGGTAGAGTGGCCATTGCTGTAAAGCAATCTGAGGGCCACAAAGACTTCAAGGCCGTGAGGCAGGATAGCTTCTTCTATTATATAGGTTCATATCGTAACTCCTCAGCTCAAGTGTTTACCTAAAAGCTAGGGACCTTTTATAACTGTGGCTGAAGAATCTCAAGGGTTTTTTTTTTTTTTTTCCAGAGGCAAGAACAAAAAGAGGTAGCATTACTGGAGCCCAGAACCCAGAGCCCAGAGCCCAGTCAACCAGTGGAAGCTGGAACTGTGCAAGCCTGACCTGCAGGATTTGAAGCCATGGGAGAATTGCAGGTGCTATTGGAGAAGCAGCAGCTTCCTCTACAAAACAGAAGAAAAAAATATCTTGGCTTCTTTTATTTTCTCCTGCTCTCTAATCTCCTATTCACATAGAAGATGGAAAATATGGACCAGGCATGGTGGCTCACACCTGTAATCTCAGCACTTTGGGAGGCTGAGGTGGGTGGATCACCTGAGGTCAGGGGTTCGAGACCAGCCTTGCCAACATGGTGAAACCCTGTCTCTACTAAAAATACAACAATTATCTGGGTATGGTGGTGCACACCTATAATCCCAGCTACTCGGGAGACTGAGGCATGAGAATTGCTTGAACCTGGGAGGCGGAGGTTGCAGTGAGCTGAGATCGCACCACTGCACTCCAGCCTCCAGCCTGGGTGACAAAGCGAGACTGTCTCACACACACAAAAAGATGATGGAAAATATAACTTTCAGGTATCAGCCTGCCTGTGATATGGGAGCAGAGGAGGAGAAGGAGAGGAATGGATCTGAGAAAAGGAAAAGTATCTTTTTCATAGTTGAGAAATGTGTAAATACATTCAGATTCTAGTATCCCCCGGAAGGCACTTACACAGTCAAACCCAAGAAGAGAGGTGAATAAGGGTGAAGTTTTGCTAATTTTATTGCCAAAATCTAAAGAACACATAGGGAATAGGCTCTGAGGGTGCTAGACCAAGGAGGGAGTAGTATAATTTTAGATGGGACCGAACATATTGATATGGGTATATTTACTAGAGATCCTTATTTCAAAAGGCGAGTTTGAGTAACCAGAAGGGTTCTAATGGTTTGCTTGGTTGGTGGATTGAATCTTGGACTAACCACTGTTCCACTAAACAAAGTTAAGATGCCATAAATTCCTTAGCTTCCTTGGTATAAAGTAGAAGGTAGGAGGTTGAAATATTAAATACATTTCCATGTGCAATGTCTTCCCCACTCCCCAACTGTATTCAGAACTGGCCCAGAAGACAACTGATTGTGAAGTTATTAGAAATACATTAATGAGGAAAGCACTGTGATCTTTCAAAAATGCTGTTATGGCTGTTCTCTGTAAGGCTGGGGATCGTAATAGGAAGCTGAAAGCTGCAGTTGAGATGGGCTCTCTGATTTCAGAAGGGATTAAAGGATCCCAGGGTGGCAGACTCCAGGTAGTAGCACTCAGCCACTAGCAGCAAGATGGACATAATTACCTACCAGGTATAGAAAAGGAGTTCAGATGCTCAATGAATAACAGATGCCCTCTGCTGTCTATCCCTCTGCCTGTCCATGGACATACTGCTTTCTTCTAATACTTACACTTCAGTGTAAAGCTTCTACCGACTATAATGCCAGCAACCATCTTTTGAAACACTGATAAACATTCACCCATCCCCAGAGGATCAACCTAAATCTCATCAGTAACTATATCCAGCTGTGAGTCTACAATCTGTGGATGGTGGTCATTTCTTTGGTAATTCTACTTTCCTGCCTCAAAATTATATAATCTGTGCAGTAAATTATAAAATTAACCACCACCAACAAGTTATTAAATAATAATGAAGAAAAGGAAAGAAGAGAAAAACTGGGCTAAAATAGTTTAATTAGTGCATTGATTGAATCTGAGACTCCATTGTAAAACAAACCGTTATTTTATGTACCATTATGGAAAGTGATCCAATTAAATGATGACATAATGCTTTCTCATCACACTTATAACTTAGAGCTATTTTACATTTATTTAGACATAGACGTAGATTTTTAATCTTATACAACCCTTGTGCACACATAAAAATTAAAATATAAGAAAAATATATTGATTATGGTTATTTCTCAAACTTCTTCATATTTAGAATCCTACTGTGAATCCCTCCTGCATTACTCTTTAACAAAGAATATTTGTGGCCAGGTGTGGTGGCTCATGCCTGTAATTCCAGCACTTTGGGAGGCTGAGATGTGCGGATCACCTAAGGTCAGGAGATCAAGACCAGCCTGACCAACATGGAGAAACCCTGTCTTTACTGGAAATACAAAATCAGCCAGGCGTGGTGGCTAATGCCTGTAATCCCAGCTACCTGGGAGGCTGAGGCAGGAGAATTGCGTGAACCCAGGAGACGGAGGTGGCAGTGACCCGAGATTGGATTGCACTCCAGTCTGGGCAACAAGAGCGAAACTCCATCTCAAAGCAAACAAAAAAACAAAAACAAAAACAAAACAAAACAAAACAAAAAGAAAATTTGCCACACCTCTTTCTTTTTATGCCTTTTCCATATACAATAACTTTGTATTTCAGTGTGGAATTATAATGTTATATTTTTGAAGACATTTTAAGGAACAATTAAACTAAAATGAGTAGTACCCATAATACATGTAGCTCAATTGAAGTAGTAACATTACAGATAGCTATGATCAACTAAACAAATGTGCGGGCAAAAGTGATTACATTGCAAATGTTGCCTGGTTACCAGCGATAGCAAGGTGCTATTCATGGTAACAACTATGTCAAAGGTGTTAAAAATATGAAAAAAAATGAGCATTTTAGAATTGATGAACTGTAGCAGTTAGTATAAAATACATATGGCACAACAAGGAAGAGAATATAAACATATATGCTAAGTCACTTTTTCTGATGGTACAATTTATGTCTGTTCTCCAGTAACGCTTCTAAGTTCCGTTTGGCTTCGTCCAGCACCTCAACTGTTGTTGTTGTGTGTTTGCTTGTTCCTTCTATCCAGTAGGTTAACCAAAATCTTCATTTTTGAGGGATCTGAGTCATCGGTGGTTCAACCAGAATAACATAATGGTAGTAGAAATTCTTATCTTTCCTTCATGTTTATTCAATTGGTAATTTTCTTCTAGCTGCTCTTAAGATTTTCTCTTTATCAAATATTCTCAACATTTCGATTATAACATTCCTTATTATGGGGGGGGGTGTGTGTGTGTGTGTGTGTGTGTGTGTGTGTGTGGTGTTTATGCTCCTTAGGGTTAATTGAAATTCTTGACTCTGTGGTCTTACAGTTTTTATTAATACATAAAAAAATTTGGCTCTTATCTCTTCACACTCCTTCCCCTTTTTTACCTGGGACTCCAATTACACACGTTAGACAGCTTGATATTGTCCTACAAGTCACTGAGATTTTGTTTATTTTTCCTACCTTTATCTTTCTGCACTTCAAATAGACTAGATTCTATTTCTAGGTTTTCAAGTTCATTAATTATTTTCTTTTGTAGTGTGTAATGTACTATTATCCCATTCAGTGAAATTTTAACTTGAGATATTAAATTTTTCAGTTCTAGAAGTTTTATTTAGCTTTTAAAAACATCTTCCCTTTCTCTTTTCATTATGTTTATGTTTTCCTTTGCATTTCTTAGCATATTGAGAATATTTATACTAGCTTATGTCTTTGTTAACTCCATTATCTCTGTCATTTCTTGGCATGTTTATATTGATCGATGTTTTTCTTGGTTATAGGTCTCATTCTCTTCCTTTTCACGTCTTATAATTTTTTTAGGTGTTGTACATTGTGAATGTTACGTTATTGACAAGCTGGCTTTTGTTGTTTTTTTTTAAAGAATGTTGAAGTTTGAGCAGACAACTATCTGTGGATCGCTTTAATAATTATAAGACTTCCTTTTAAGTCTATACTCTAGGCTAGTTTAACCCTATTAATAATGTGTTACCTGACTGTCTTCTACTGAATACTCTGTGTGTTGAACAAGGTTCCTCATATCTGGATGATCAGGCATAAGCATCTCCCAACCCTGTGAGAACTCTGGAATTTATTAAGCTTACGGCTCTCCAGCAGTTCTTCTTTGTCCAGTCCTGTGGAGTTTCATCCTAAACATAATCAACTTAATGTCCAGCCCCAAATCCAAGAACCCATGCAGATTTCTGGAATTCTTTCTCTGTATGCTTTCTCCCCTCCTGGACTCTGTACCACAAATTGCAGTTGCCCTCGTTCTTCTGTTTTTTCAGCTCAGTAGGACTGCTACACTCTGCTTGGGTCCCCTTTCCCTCCCTGCGCTGGGGTTCAGTAAGTGCCTACAGGTAGAAAGTCAGGGCAACTGTAGAGTTTGGTTCATTTGTTTTCCTTATCTCAGGAATCACCATCTGATACTGTCAATGCTATGATTTGAATGTGTCCCATCCAAAATTCAGGTGTTGCTAATGTGATAGTATTAAGCAGTGGGTTTTGTAGGAGATGATCAAGCCATGAGGGGTCCTTCCTCATATAATGGGATTGAAGCCTTTATATCAGAGGCTTCACACAGCACTCACCTAGCTTGCCCTGCCACCTTCCACCACTCACATGACACAGCATTCCTTTCCTCTGGAGGAGGCAGCAGTAAGGTGCCATCTTGAAGCAGAGAGCAGCCCTCACCAGACAACGGAGGCTGCCAGCACCTTGATCCTAGATGTCTAGCCAGTAGACTGTAAGAAATAAATTTCTGTTCATTATAAATTACCCAGTCTGTGATACTTTGTTATAGTAGCACAAATGGACTAAAACAACGTCCTGATGTCTGAAAACAGTTGTTTCACATATTTGGTTCCATTTTATGGTTGTTCACGGTGGGAGGGCTAGTCTGGTACCGGTTACCGCATAATGAAGAAAGTGGAAGTCTTTTTATTTATTTTTTTAAGCGATTATATTTTTAACTGTTTCGTTTCTAACTAATTTTCAGCTTTTGCTGCTTGTTTTCTAATGCAAACATTTAAGGCTATACATTTTCCCAAGGGCATTACTTTTAGCTTTATCTCACAAGTTCTGCTATGTAGTATTTTTATTATTGTCAATTAAAATATTTCTAATTTTCATGACCCCTTCTTTGACCCATGGATTATTCAAAATTGTATCTATTACTTTCCACAACTATAAGCCCTTTATTGAACATAGGTATTGCAAATACCTTCTTATGTGTGTGGCTTATTTTTTTAATGTTCTTAGTCGTATCCATTAATGAGCACAATTTCATAATTTGAACATAGTCCAATTTATGAAAATGTTTTATGGCTAGTTCTTTTTATGGCCTATTTAGGAAAATTTTGCATATAATAAGACCCTGAATATACTCTCCTGTGTTTTCAGTTAAAATATTTATTTATTAGTTTTTACAATTAAGCTTATGATGTGTCTTATCGCTAGAAGATAAATGGAATTAACAAGGTGGCTTTTAAAAATCAGGTTACTTGATATGGTTAGTTCTGTTTCTTGAACTCTATTCTGACCCACTTACCTATATATCCTACGCCTTCTTATTATTTAAATTTTGTTTTCAAAATATGTTTTCTAATTGTTAACCGTCACACTGCCTTTCTTTTGTTTGGGCCTCCGTATCTGCTTGTCCTTCCGGTCTTGTTCTGTCTTGCTCAGGGGAAGCTGACCTGAATGGATTACATTACAGTTTTTTTCCCCCTGCCTCTGATTCTGGGACCAATGGGGAATCCTGACAAGAGATCAGAGGGAGGGGAGAGGAGAGAGGTCAGGACATATATGCTGCTGATTTCCTTCCTGTGAAGTCCCTTCAGGTTGATTTTGCAACTTGACCAAATGCCACTGCGTCTCTCAAGGCAGCTGATTTTATAAACCTCTTTCTCCTTCCAGGTTTTGGTAACTTCTCCCTGTCCTTAACTCTTCAGTTCTAGGAGAGGTGACAGCTCCTGTGCTTGCTAGTCCTGCCTGGGTTCGTGAACTATCCCTAGGCCCTGCTAACACCTTTATGGTTAGTTTATTTGCATATAAACCTGTTAGAAAAACCCTAACTTGAATGTGCTGTATCCTGTTGAAATCTTAACTAATACACTAGTGTATAGAAAGTTTTTTTTTTAAAGTCCCATATTTGGCAACTTTGCTCAATATTCTTTAAACAGTTAGTTTCTAGAAATGTTTGAATTTTCTATGTAGACAATCATAGCATCTTGTAAATGGTGACACCTGTGTTTCTTCTTTCAAAATAGTTACGATTTTATACTATTCTATTTAATTTCTATTCTCTTTATTTCTTATTCTTCTGGCTGAGACCTCCATTATACAGGTGAACACAATTTTAGTGTCTCATTGCCAGCCTTAAATTGAATGCAATGGATGGTTCACCATTAAGAATTATATTTGTTGTAGATATAGGGTAGGCACCTTTTTATACATTAAGGAATTTTTTTCTCTCTAGGTTTATTATGTATTTATTTACTTTTAGAGTTGGGTGTTGTTCTGTCAGCAGGCTAGAGTGCAGTGGCATGATCATAACTCACTGCAGCCTCAAACTCCTGGGCTCAAGCAATTCTCCCATCTCAGCCTCCTGAGTAGCTGGGACTACAGCTGTGCGCCACAATGTCCAGCTAATTAAAAAACATTGTTTAATAGATGGGGGTCCCACTATGTTGCTCAGGCTGATCTCAATCTCCTGGCCTCAAGTGATCCTCCCACCTCAGTCTCCAGAGTAGCGAGGATTATAGGGATGGACACCAGTTATTTTTGAAAATCATGAACAGATAATGTATTGAATAGTGTACTACATTATCTGAGATAATCATAAAGCTCCTTTCCTTTTCTTTTCTTTCTTTTTTTTTAGCTTTTTTTGTTTTGTTTTGTTTTGAGATGGAATCTTGTTCTTGTTGCCCAGGCGGGAGTACAATGGCACAATCTCAGCTCACTGCAACCTCCGCCTCCCGGGTTCAAGCAATTCTCCTGCCTCAGCCTCCCGAGTAGCTGGGATTACAGGTGTCCACCATCACGCCCAGCTAAGTTTTGTATTTTTAGTAGAGACGAGATTTTGCCGTATTGGCCAGGCTGGTCTCAAACTCCTGACCTCATGATCCACCTGTCTTGGCCTCCCAAAGTTCTGGGATTACAGGCGTGAGCCACTGCTCCTGGCTCCTTTTTTTTTTTTTAGCTATCCCTTAACTCTTGGCTCCATCCTGGTAGTGTGTGTCAAGGTCAAAGCCATGAGGCTTGATATAGTTTGGATGTCTCCAAATCTCACATTGAAATGTAATCCCAGTGTTGAAGGTGGGGCCTGGTGGGGAGGTGATTGGGTTGCAGGGGCAGACCCCTCATGAATGGTTTAGCATCATCCCCTGGGTGATGAGTGAATTGTAGCTCTAAGTTGACTGAGATCTAGTTATTTAAGTGTGTGGCCATAGAGGGAAACAACAGACACTGGGGCTTGTCTGAGGGTTGGTGAATTGGTAGTGGGAGGAGGGAGAAGATCAGGACAAATAACTAATGAGTACTAGGCTTAATACCTGGGGGATGAAGTAATTTGTACATCAAACCCCTGTGACATCAGTTTGCCTTTATAACAAATCCACACATGTATTCCTGAACTTAAAAGTTTTTCTTTTAAAAAAAGCATTTGGCAGCACTCCCTTCTCTCTCTTGCTCCCACTGTTGCCATGCGATGCTCTTGCTTTCTCTTTGCCTGCTGCTGTGAATGTAGCTTCCTGAGGCCTCACCAGAAGCCAAACAGATGCTGGTGCCATGCTTCTTATACAGCCTGCAGAGCCACGAGCCAATAAATCCTCTTACAAATTACCCAGTCTTCGATATTCCTTTCTAGCAATGCAAAGAATGGCCTAATACAGGGCCCTTCCTTCCTTGCTTCAGCCTGAAAGAGCAGAAATGGAGCCTTATAGTCTTTTGAAGTTTGGGCTTTTTGGAATCTTCCATTTGGAACACTGCAAGATATCCATGAGAGCAACATTTCAATGTATTATTTTGCTTACAAGACTTCTGCTTTGAAAGAAACTCTGTTTTCTTCCTGCTTTTTATTAGGAGTAAGGAGAGCAAGTAGTAATGAGGGATAATGAAGAGCAAAAGCCCATTCTGACATCCGTAGGTCATTTGCAGCAATCTTATGAAGCAGGCAGTAGTACGTTTATTTTACAGATGAGTAAACGGAAGTTTAGAGAGGTGAAGTGCCCTGCCCAGAATAATGACTGAGTGGGTTCCTAGACCTGTGATCCCAAATCTTGTGCTCAGAAACAGTGCTGGCTTCCTTTTTTTTTTTTTTTTTTTTTGAGATGGAGTTTTGTTCTGTTGCCCAGGTTGGAGTGCAGTGGCTCGATCTCGGCCCACTGCAACCTCCGCCTCCTGGGTTCAAGTGATTCTCCAGCTTCAGCCTCCCTATTAGCTGGGACTACCAGGAGCCTGCCACCACACCCAGCTAATTTTTGTATTTTTAGTAGAGATGGGGTTTCACCATGTTGGCCAGGCTGGTCTTGAACTCCTGACGTCAGGTGATCCGACTGCCTTGGCCTCTCAAAGTGCGAGATTACAGGCAGGAGCCACTGCGCACAGCCTGCTTGATTCCTTAGAGAAGTGAGACCTGGGCCCTGTCTCATCATTAGTCTGCTGCCTCTTTTCCTGACCCTTGGAGCCACTGCTATAAGTATCTCCTTGTCCCACTCTTCCATTCAGCTCTGTAGCAGTTCTACCACTGGGAAACATTGTGGTCCCCTGACCGTGGCACACTGGGGGCTGTGTATCTTGTCACTGTTGTGAGTATCGTGTATGTATATTTTGGAGGGGGAGGATGCAGTCTGGAAAAGGGAAGGGGATAGAGTGGGATTGTGATTCTGCTTCTCTGTGGACTAGGCCTGGTGCTGAGAGGGACAGGCACTTGCTGTTGCCTGGTCTGCTCCTGTCTCTTCCTCTGACCATAGGCTGGACCGTCTCCAATAGCCTAGTGACTAAAGGCCCCCGGCTGCCTCTGGTGTCCCGCTTCTTCCTGATTTGCCCCTTGGACTCCAGCCTGACCTTTCTCACCACATGCCTCTCGGTGACCAACCTGATACGGGCCTTGGAAGTTGTGCTGCAGAATGTGGAGGGTCTCTGTCTTTCTGGTTCCATTTCTGCTCTGCCTCAGGATGCCTTCTCCAGCTTTTCTAGGCTCAGGGTCCTGGGGCTGAATCAGCACCTCACCTGGCTCCTTCCAGAAGCTCTCTGGAGGCTGGGGCAGCTGCATCATCTCTCTTTAGAGCTCCCCCGCATGGGAGGATTCATCATCCTACCAGCTTTCTTGGGTCCCTGCCTAGATGGAAACTTGGGTGTCCGGTTGCCTTCCATACAATGATGGCTGTCAATCAGGCATAATTGCCTTCAGAATGTAGGGGTGCTGGCTATCTTCCCAGATCTGGTGCATGGCCCCTCCTGTGGGGATGCCTGGGCATTGGACATGTTGGACCTGTCATTCAATAGTAGGCTGAAGCTGGCCAGTCCTGGAGCCCTCCAGGGCCTCGAGCTGGGGACTCTGAATCTGGACCACATAAAAATGAAGGCAGCTGCACTGGTGGGACTGGGGCTGCAGAGATTGGATGCCCTGTCTGTGATACTCACTGACACGGCTGAGCTCTGCTGCTGGGACAGTTGCCCATTTTGAGCTGCAGGAGCTGAATTTGGGAATTAATCGGATAGGCCTGGGAGGCCTGGCTTCCTGTCGCAGCCTGAAGAGCAATGGCCTGACTGAGTTACCACAAGGTTTCTGGGCTGCCATGCCCAGGCGTCAGAGACTGAACCTGGCCAACAAGCAATTGAGGCACGCTATGCTGTGCATGAATGAGACAGAGTTTCTGTCAGGATTGCAGGCCCTGGATCTGTCCAAGAATAGCCTGTGTACCCTGTCCCCAGCCATCTTCTCCTGTTTGTCCCAGCTGCGGGAGCTGCTACTTCAGGGAACCAGCTGGTTTGCTTGAAAGGCCAGGTATTCCAGGGCCTACAGAGGCTACAGACCTTGAACTTGGCCAGTAATCCACTGATAACCCTGACTGAGGGCTGGCTGGCTCCTCTGCCTGCACTGACCACCCTAAACCTGCTAGACATCCACATGGTGCTGAGCTCAACCTGGCACTTTTGGGGCCCAAAAAGTCTGCACAGCCTGAGACTACGATTCCCCTTTGTCCTTTCTAGAGCAGCATTTTCTGCCTACAAGGCTGACTAGCTTGGAGCTCCATGCAGTTTCAGGCATGAACCATCGGAAGGTGTCTCCTAACCTCTTTCCAGTCTTGCAGATCCTGACTTTAAAGGGCTGGGGACTGCAATTAGAGACCCAGAATATCTCTAAGATCTCCCCACCCTTCATCAACTCTCCCTGCTTGGCAGTAGCTTAGAGGCCCGCTGTTCCCAGGACACCTCCAGCTTCTTCCTCTGGCAGCTCCCCAGGCTCAAGTCCTTGAAGGTATGGGGGAAACGGGCACAGCCCTAGGCCCTGCTGCATCACGGGACTGCCCAGCCTGCAGGAGCTGAAGCTGCAGCCTCTGCAATCTCAAGCACTTCCCTGCCCAGTGTGGCTTGAGAAGCTGGTGGGTGAGCTGCCCAGGCTTGAGGTGCCGCAGCTGTCCCAAACAGGGTTGGAGTCACAGAAACTGTAGTCCAGAGAAAATAAGGTTGGAAGGAGCCCCTTTTGCCGTCTGAGTTATAGAGGGATTGGCGGCTAAGGATCAAAAAGCTGGGATGCTGTCCAGGAGGCAGCAGACTGATTGCCTGTTCCCTCAATGAAAACATGAAGGTCTGTTCCCATCTATCTCCAGTTGAGCCTCATAGCAACACTGGGAGGAGGAGCCTACCTTCTTGTCACTCTGTACTTGACTATGCTAGACTACCTGTAGGTCCCAGGACACCATCACACCTTTTGCCTCTGGGTCTTTGCGTATGCTGTTCCTGCACTGAAAAACACCTTTGCCCTGGGGGAACTCCTAACTATTCTTTAAGATGCAGTTCAGCCATCACTTTCTTCAGAAGCCTTTCCTGACCTCCCAGCCTAGATAACTGTTGCCCCTGGGCTCCCACAACTTCCTGCACCTCCCTTTCTCAAAGGACCAATCTCACGGGTCTGAAAGCAATAAAAGGCATGGTCTCCAAAGCTGAGTGCCCAACATCATCACACTAGGGTTGCAAAGAAACTGTTATAACTCCTATTTCTATTTTGTTAAAACATCTCACCTTCTTCTGAAGCTAGACTGCCTGCTTTTTTAGCCATGTGGCTTTAGCATGCTATTTAACCTCTCTATGCTGTAGTTTCTTTTTCTGTAATATGGGATAGTATTAGATTCTCCCTCAGAAGGTTTTGGATGTATTCAGTGAGTTAATACATATGAAGAACTGAGAGGAGGACCTAACAATGCATTGTAAATGTTCAAGAAAAGTTACCTATTACAGGCACATCATTTTTTTTTTTCTTTGAGACGGAGTCTCGCTCTGTCATCAGGCTGGAGTGCAGTGGTGTGATCTGGGCTCACTGTAACCTCTGCTTCCTGGGTTCAAGCGATTCTCCTGCCTCAGCCTCCCAAGTAGCTGGGACTACAGCTGCCTGCCACCACGCCTGGCTAAGTTTTTGTGTTTTAGTAGAGATGGGGTGTCACCATGTTGGCCATGGTCTCAATCTCTTGACCTCGTGATCCGCCCACCTTCGCTTCCCAAAGTGCTGGGATTACAGGCATGAGCCACCGTGCCTGGCCTGGTACATAATTTATAAGTAAATAAATATACATATGTTGGGAGTGTGTGCTCAACTCAAAAACTCAAAAAGCTTTTACTCATGGGAGTGCTCTATTGTGAAAGTTTATAGAGATCAGGCTGTGGGGGTCAGAGACCAGGTTTGCTTCATCTCTGCATCCTTAGAGCCTACTGTCTGCCCAAATCAGAGAGAGTTCTGATAGAAAAATGTGGACAGAATGCCTGCAAACGAAATCCTGATGGGCACTGAAGCAGAGAGAACCTGGAACAGGTTCATTCTCTGTTGCTTATTTCTACATGGCACTAAAGGGCCCGTGGCCTCTTGGGGCCTTCCTTAGTTTTCCTCTTCTGTAGAACGCCAGGCTTTAATTAGACAAAGGCTAAGGGAAACCAGAGAATAATTCGAGGCTGGATTCAGGGCGAGGCGCGCCCTCCTGTGTCCCAATGGTGTCCTCTCCTCTCTTTGCGCAGTCGCCTCCCTTCTTCCTCAGGGCAGATGATGCTGAAGTGGATGTCCTTACCTGACCCTGCAAAGCTGCCTCTTCAGCTTCAGATTCTGACACTCTCTCAAATGTCTCGGGCTCCCTTGGCACCCCACACTGCTGCATTGTCCCTCCCCATCTCAAACCCTTCCCACTTCCACATATAGTCTCTTCCTTAAGCAGTGTGGGACCTTTGGAGTCATATGGCCAGGGGGTGACAAATCCCAGCCGTGGTACTTATTGGCTCTGTGATCTTGAGCAGGTCACTTCATTTCCCTAAGTCTCACTCCCTCTTTGTAAAGTGGAGTAAACAATACCAACCTCATAGGACTATTGTGAGACTTTAACACTAAGGAGTGTTTATAGGTTGCTATTATGTTTACTGAGTAAAACCACATGAGTTATTACTAAAAATAAGTTGGAATGTGTTTCACAGAGAAGGAATTTGAACTGGGTTGTTGAAACTAAGATACAGAATTCCCCTATTTTAGCACCAGCCAACATGCATTGAGCCCTTACCAGATGCTACTTATTGTCAATTTTCCTTAAGCCTCATAACCATTGATAGTACCAATTATAATAGCTAATGACTATGTATTTTATTGTGTTTTTTATTTTTTCAAATAGAGATGCGGTCTCACTATGCTGCCCAGGCTGGTCTTGAACTCCTGAACCCAAGCTATCCTCCCGCCTCAGCCTCCCAGAATTCTAGGATTACAGGCATGAACCACTGCACCTGGACTAGCTACTGATTATTAATTACCTTCTGTGCGTTAGACATGTGCATGCTCTTTACATACCTTCTTCGATTTATTCTTCTCAACAATCTTATCAGGTAGAGGCAATTATTATCATTCCCATTTTACAGATGAGAAAACTGAGGCATAAAGAAGTTAAGTAAGTTGCCCAAGGTTTCACAACTAGCAAGTGGTAAGACCTGCATCCTTCATGTGAAAGTATGAGCTTTCACACACAAGCAGCTTGACTCCAGAGACTATGCTTTACCTAAATCGTCTCATTTAACCGTCACAACACTCTGTGATGTAAGTTCTCTTGCATTACTTGCATTTTATAGATGAAAAATCCAAAGACAAAATAAATGCAGTAATTTGTTCAAGGCCACACAGCTGGGAATTAGTTGAGTTGGGATTTGGATCCACGTCTGACTGCAGAATCCACATTCTCAACACCATATTAGCTTGCTCATGCCCCAAAGTATTCACAGTGGTACAGAGCAACCGCATTTATATGAGGATTATTCTGTAATAATGATTAACATTCTTTCAACACCCACGAAGCGCCAAGCTCTGTACTAACTGATTTACATAATAACAGCTAACAGTCGCTATGCATTATTAGGAGTCAGGCCCTGAGCTAATCGTTTTAGATGCATTATCTCATTGAAGCCTCACGAAACCCGGTGACATGGATTCCATTATTACCCTCATTTTATGGGTGAAGAAACGAGGTTCAGAATTCTTCCAAAGCCACACAGCTTAGCTGTAAGCTGGAAATTGAAACTACAACTGTCCAATTTTTTCCTGCCTATCGGGCTGGTCACCCTCTAGTCACTCTCTCTTTTATTTCTTATTGTGTTTGCTTTGATCTCTCAGGGTCTGAGGTTCTCACTTCGCCCCCTCAGTAGAACGCGGTCCCCTTCTGCTCTAGTCCCTTCCCATTGGGCGGTGCTGTTATTCGGGAGCGTATGGAAAAGGCCGGGATCGCCATAGATCCCGCCCCAATGTGTCGCCCCCTTTCCGATTTGTTCCAGTGCCAGGGTCCGTGAGAAGCTGACACATCTATTGGCTGACGACGTCTGAAAGGCAGCAAACGAATGGGGGCCGCCCACCGGCGCTAGCGCGGTTCCTTCTGGGAATTGTGGTTTCAGACGTTCCATTCCTGGGGTGGCGCCGCTCGGACTCCGGGTCCCAGCATTCCCTGCTCGAGCCCGGGAGCACTTCCGCCCTGTTGTGAAGTGGGTGTCTCGGTGGGTGAGTCCGGGTGGCGGGGTAGGGGCAGCTGAGACGCAGGCTCTGGGTTGGAGACTTAGGAGGTGGTGGTGACACAGTGGGCTGGGGAAGGTGAGAGGGGAGAAGAAGCTTATGTGTGGGGTTGGAGGGTGAGGGGCGGTCAGAGGATGCAGCGGCCGGAGATGGGAAGGGTCATACAGGGGTCGGAGATGAGGAGGCGATAGAGGGCCCTGGGAATGTGGAGGGCCTTAGAAAGGTCTGAAGGTGAGGAGGTAGAGGGAGGTTTTGGAGGTGGGAGAGCCATAGAAAGGTCTGGAGACCACAGAGGAAAGGATAGAGGGTCTGGGGCCCTGGCAAAAAGTGAAGAGGGCCTGAGCTTGAAGCCTGACCTTAAAAATAGTGTTTCAATCTCTATCTTCCCACCCAGGACAAGCATATCTAATTTGATACCTCTCTAATGATTGTTACCTCTGGAATCCAGTGGGTGCAACTGGCTATTGTGTCCTGCCCCAAACCCGCACTTCTTTCCTATGCCTTATGGAAGTCAGTGGCATCGTCGTCCAATTTACCTACCTACTTACCTACCTACCCTCTGATTCCTCTTGCATTCTTTCACGTCCAAGGATCTTCCAATCTTTCAGTTTCTTTAATATATTTCAGTCGGCCTCTCTCTTGTAGGGTTTTTGCAGAAGCCTTTTCAGTTCCCCAGCATGAACACACACATTGCACCTAGTGTGATCTGTTTAACCTACAAATCTGATTATGCCTCCTGCTTGAAAACCTTCATTGGCTCCCATCACCTGTGTAGTTAAGTCCAAACACCTTGTCCTTCATAAACGCCTTTTGCAGCCTAATCTTCATGCACCTCACACTCCAGGGCTGTCAAGGTTCTCCTCATTTCCTGGTTAGGCCATTTGGTTGTCCATCATTATATATGCTGTTCTCTCTGCTTAGAATATTCTCTCCTCGCCTGTCACCTTCTTTGCCAAGAGAACTACTTTAACTTAAAAAACCGATTTCAACTCTTACTTTGCTCAATTCCCTTAAGCAAATTAAGTCACCCCCAACCCCCAGCTCCCATAACTTCTCTTATTACCACATTTGATCATAATTATCTGTGACTTGTGTGTCTCTTCCACTAGACTGTGAGCATCTCCAGGACAGGGACAATGTCTCCGTCACCTCTGTTTCCCCATTGCCCAATCTAGAGCAGTAAACACTTGATGTGAAGCAGTAAATACTTAATGTATGTGTGAATAAAGACCATGCAGGGTAAGCTTTGCTAAAGTAGCCTTGAAAACTGCTGTTTCCAGTGGACTTCTAGGGCCGGAGCTTTAGTCCTCCCCTGCCTGGCAGGGCTATCTGCTGGAAGCTGAAGCTGATTCATTGCCAATGGGAGTTTAAGCCAGGGGTGACAAATACATGGTATGTGGGCTACTAGTGCCCCTTTCTGTGTCCCTGGCAGTCATGGCTAATTGGATGGTTCACAGCACATATTCACACAGTACTCAGTGCCCTCAGCACACTGCTCTAGGCAGCCACTTCCAGCTGACTGAAGTTTCTGCTTTAAATGAAACCTATTTGCTCTCCCTGATTTAAGCACTTATGTGGGAGGTCAGGTCAGCCTGCTTTAAGCCATAGCTTGGACTGTCAGCCAAATGGGCCTGACAGCCTTTGGGGAGTTCCCAGTTTTTTCTCTTTGGTGTTCACAGACCAGTCTTGGCCTTTCCCATGAAACTGGAGAGACTCTCTTCCCTTTTCAGTGAGTGGGCTCCTCATGACCACATTCATACTTACTACCCTAGGAGCCAAGATGCCCCCCAGCTTCCCTGTGTTTGTAAAGAGATCTTGATTTTGATGGCAGTCAACACTTATACCTCATTACCTGGGAGAGTCTGTACTCTTTCTAGGTCTTTCTGGATGTTGGAAGAGACCTTTGGGATCACTTAGTTGAAAGATGGCAAAGCGACAGCCCGTGCAGAATGAAGTCCACCGTCATGCTTTATTTAATCCTCATAGTGTGTGAAACAATTTTGAGTTGGTTGCCAACATTTAAAAATCCAGAGTGCTAGCTTATTTTGGAAAAATTAGCAGGCCTAGGAATACTCTGGGCCTATGTTCCCCAGGCACTCTATGGTTGGCTATAGTGCCCATGCAGTTCACTTCAGTCATTGATTCATTTACATTGCTAGGTCCTTGTACCCACTGACTCTAGTTTCCCTTCCCCCTTGCTCTACCCCATCATACTAATTGGGGAACCTAGGGCAACTGCTGAGTAGGGTCAGGCTGTAAGCTACAGCCTAGCTAGGCAGCCACAGGGGCTACATGACTTGTCCAAAGTAACACAGCTGATTAATGGCAGGAGTGGAACTAGAATTCCGGTCTGCTCACTCCTGCCTTAATGTTCTTTCCACTCTCCCATACTATCATCTTAGGAGTTTGGATGACTGGCAGACATTGAAGAGTCTATAAGATAAGATTAAGAAAAAAGATTGAAGAAAAGGGATCTGGGCTTAGACCCTAACTCTGCCACTTGCTAGTTGTGTAACCTTAAGTGAATCTTCGTAGATACTCAGTTTCCCTTTAGGTAATTCAGGGCATAGTGTAGTCATACCTTATCAGATAATTATATTCTAAGGGTGAAAATCACTTTAGCCAAAAATCACAGTCAACTTGAAAATCCTTCTTCAGAAACCAACATGCTGCCTTCCAATAAATAAACTAATCAACACAGCCAGGCTTTGTTGTTTGAACATGAGATGAGAATTGGCTTGTGTTAAGGACTGTGCACTATGAAAGACACTTTACTCACACTCAGTGGAAAGAGAAGCACAAAGGAATCAAGATCAACCTGGGAACTAGCAAAATCCTAGGTGCCACATGCTTATTCTCGAACAGATAGTGAATGGAACTGGCTGCATTATCTAAATTATGCTCTTTCTCTCTTTCTGATCTTTGTAGTGGAAGTTACAGGTCAGTGAAATGCAGCTCAACGCCTAATGAGACTCCAGTTGCTGCCTGGAGGCTTCAGTGAGATTATGAATCTGGAACACAGCACTGTGCCTGACAACCTGTGGTCACTCAGTAAAGGGGTTCTCTTAGAAATTGCTGGTCCTAATGAGGCTCGATATTTGGTCATCTCAGAACTGAGGAATGCCCCTGTCCATTTTCCCTTGTTCACTTCTGTGTGAAGTCACCCTGCTATTGGCCGACTGTTGGCCTCCCTCTCTACGCGGTAGCCTACTATCCATATTTCAGTCTAACTTCCTTAGACTGGGAAAGGTTATGGTGATATACGGTCCCTGGGGCTTTCCGATTTCTCTTTGAAACAAACCTTTGGGACTTTCAAGTCTTCCCAGAAGAAAATACCTGTTATCTGAGACTCTGAGCTTTGGGCCTGGTGTGACTGCTAATCGCCTGTTTTGTTGCGGTGTCTTCTTTATGCAGGAATGCAGATGTCTTTGCTTGCTTATTGACTGTCTGTCTCACTAGACTGTAATTTTTATGAAGGTAGGGACTGTCAGTCCCAGCTACTATTAGACCTGTAGCTTCCAAACAGGGTATAGTAGGTACTCTAGAAATGATTGGTGAATTACTCCTTGTGTGAGAAGGTGAGAGAAATGTGTTTGAACTCATACATCAGTAAGGTTGTGGTTAAAGAAATTTCATGAAAGGTGAATTCTTTAATTAAATTATGGATCATCCGTATCACATTGGGTTTTTGATATACCAGGTTATCATTTTAATAAATGGTCATAAAACTTTTTAATGGCCCTGCTATTTATCAGACACTGGGTTGAGCACTGTGGATACAGAAATGAGTAACATACAATACTGGTCCTAGTAATATAGTCTAATGGGGCTGTCAGATGTAGTCACAGGTTACTACAGTAGTGTAGGATAATACCTGTATTAGAGGGATGTACCAATTGCTTTGGGAATATAAGATCAGAGGGGCAGTTCTTGGAGGGCAGGACATGACAAGGGCATGTCCAGAAACTCCTATCAAAGGAGGTGGCATTTGAGCTGGTAGTTGAAGGATGAGTAGGAAGTTGCCAGGTAGCCATGAGTTGTGCTTTAGGCCTCTTCCTAAGTATATGGAGGTCTTTGGGACTAGATTTTAATTTTTATTACTCTTGCCTTGTTTCTCTTCAGTCCAGTCAGATTGCCTAAAATAAAAAATACCACCATCTCTCCATTCTCAATTCAGCTGTATTATTCCTACTTGGAGGCAGCTAATGATCTCCTTTGAGTAGGCATTTTTTATGTCACCTAGACTTGTTGGGATGACACGAAGAGCTCATTTTTTCAGATAACCCAGCATGGGTGCCATCAGAGAGGCTGTAATCTCCTCGGGGACACACATAGATACACACATCCTTCTCATACTGTGTAGAAAGTGGTAAGTGTCACACAGACATGGAAATAAAAGAGAAAGGAATTCCTTTTGGCATGAGTAGGAAGGTCATTTATTTTTTATCTAGTGTGCACAGAAAGGGATTAATTGTAATCCATGCTTAATAACATACCATCATCATTAGCTGATCATTCATGACTTTATTATATATTACTTCCTATATGTTCTGAGACACTGTGCTAGGTCTCTCGGGAAGCTGATGATCTCGTGGGTAAGAAAATTACAATAAAGGATGACCAGGGCTATGGTAGAGAAAATGTAAGATGCTATGGGAGCTTGTGGTCGAGGGCTGAATCTTGTTTCAGGGTGCAGGGAAGGCCTCATGGAAAAAGTGCAATTTAAGTTGAGACCTAGCTAGATGAAGGAAGGGAGGAGGCCATTCCCAAAGAAGACCTTCCCAAAGAGGGAAAGGTTCAGAGGGCAGCGTGGTGTAAGATCTGCAAGCTGTGCTTCTGGAGCACCGTAACTAGTGGAGCATGGTAAAGAGATGAGTTGGAGTCTTGGGTAAAGCTTGCACTTTATCCTGAGGGATACGGGAGATCACTAGTGTTTAGCAGGGCAGTGGTGTAGTCAGGTTTTTATCTAGCTTGGTTGTTGTGCAAAGAATAGAGCAAAGATTGGGGTGAGGTGAGTGGAGGCAGGGACGTGTTAGGAGGCTGATCAGATGGAAGACATGATGATTCTCTGCACTGAAGTGGTGGCATTGGAGATGGAGATGCCAAGTGGACACAACGTGGTGATGAATTGGATTTGGGGGATGTTAGAGAACGACGACGATGACCACGTTTCTGGTGTGGACAACTTGATGGCAGTGCCTTCACTGAAGGGGGAGCTTCAGAAGGCAGACATGATTGCAGGAGAAAACAATGAATCCAGTTTTTGACTCACTGAGTTTGAGGTACCTAAGGTACAGTCAAGTAGAAATGTCATGAAGGGGTTTGGATTTTTGGGTCTGGAGGTCTGGAAACAGGTCTTTGCTGGAGTTTTAGGAGTCATGTATAGGGATGGTGAATAATGCCATATGGGTGGGATGACCAGGGGATAGCATAGAGTTGTTGGATTTTGCAAGGAGAGCATCCTTAGAGGAATGCCAGCCATGCTTTAAGATTTGGGAAGAAAGGCCTTATGGAGGGGCGTGACATTTGGAACCCAACTTGAGGGAAGGTTGGACTTTGGACATGTATAGGAGGGAGGAAGTCTACACTGAGGCCAGATCACGGAGGTGTGGGATGCCAGGGTAAGGTGTTCAGGCATGACCTAGAGGATTGAATACGGTGCTGTCTTCCTCCAAAGTGTGCTAGCTACTGGCTTGGGTGCCAGATTGTGGTCTCACTTCCTGCCTATGGGAAAGGGGCATCTCTTAGCTCCTCCACCCCATGCAAAAGTGGTGGAAGGTATGGCAGAAGGGGGGGAATTGAAGCTTCTGCATCCTCTTGCTCACACTCTGTCCTTTGTCTTTCTGCCTTCAGAGTCTTGGGGAGCAGTCCCTTTTCTAGGAGCCTCTTGAAGGACTCACCATAGATACAGGAAGACATTGGATGAGGACAGCGTAGCTGAAGTGAGACGTCTGGGCTAGACAATGGCTGTGGCTCTGGAATCCCAAGCCCAGGGGTCTCCCCCGACCAGAGCCTGAAGAACTCCTGATTGTGAAACTGGAAGAGGACTCGTGGGGAGCAGAATCCAAACTCCAGGAGAAGGAACGTGACCCTGTCCCTGGCCCCCGAGGCCTCCCGCCAGCGCTTCAGGCAATTCCAATACAGGGATGCAGCTGGGCCGCATGAGGCCTTCAGCCAGCTCTGGGCTCTCTGCTGTCGTTGGCTGAGGCCAGAGGTCCGCCTCAAAGAGCAGATCCTGGAGCTACTGGTGCTGGAGCAGTTCCTGACCATCTTGCCCAGGGAGGTCCAGACCTGGGGTGCAGGCACGCCACCCTGAGAGTGGTGAGGAGGCTGTGGCCCTGGTGGAGGATTGGCACCGAGAGACCAGGACTGCAGGACAGCTGGTGAGGCAAACAGTCTTCTCCAAGGAGTGGGTCAGGCAAGGCAATAGGGCTGTGACTAGGTTAATAATTGCCAAATTCACAATAAAAATAATAATCGTTATTGAGAACTGACATTTATTGACCATTTATATCAGGCAGTGTTCTAAGTGCTTTACATGTATTAATTCACTCAGTCCTGTCAATAATTTAATGAGATAGGTACTGTTATTCTAATTTTACCAGTGAGAAAACAGAGACAGAGAAAAGATAGGTAGATTGCTCAGGGTCTCAACAGCTGCTAGATGGTAGTCAAGATTTGAACTCAGGCATTCTTACTCTAAAGCTTAGATGCCTAACCACTACTCCAAACTGCCTCCCACTACCATATTCACAATATGACTTACTTATATTGTATTTTATACCTAACGAAATCTTTCTATATATGTGATCTCTCTGAGTGCTTATAGCAGTAATATAAGTAGACAGAAATAGTATTACTGTCCCATTTTTATATATTAAACTAAGGGCCAAAAAGTTGGCAGGGCATAGTGGCTCACGCCTGTAATCCCAGCACTTTGGGAGGCTGAGGCAGGCAGATTGCTTGAGCTCAGGAGTTTAAGACCAGCCTGGGCAACATGGTGAAACCCTGTCTCTACAAACAATGCAAATGAAACAAAACAAAATGTTAAGTGGCTTACAAAGGCCATCAGTGAGTAGACCAGAGCCTAAAGCCAAATCCTTAGGTTCCCAGGTCATTGTTAGATGCCTCCTCTGCAAACCATGGGAATTAAAATACCTCTGAGCCATGAGGCTCAAATGAGATATTATTTGACGTTTTGTGGGCACTCACTGTGTGTCAGACACTGGTCTAAGCTTTTTTTTTTTTTTGATATGGAGTCTTGCTCTGTCACCCAGGCTGGAGTGCAGTGGCGTGATCTCAGCTCACTGCCACTTCTGCCTCCTGGTTTAAATGATTCTCCTGCCTCAGCCTCCTGAGTAACTGGGATTACAGGTGTATGCCACCATGTCCAGCCAGTTTTTGTATTTTTAGTACAGACAGGGTTTCACCATGTTGGTCAGGTTGGTCTCAAATTCCTGACCTTGTGATCCACCCACCTTGGCCTCCCAAAGTGCTGGGATTACAGGTGTGAGCCACCATGCCCGGCCAGCTTTTTATATATATCCCTCATCTAAATAAACACAGCAATCCAGTAAGGTAGGTGCCATTATCATTGTAATTTGTCAAATAAGTAAACAGAGATGGAGAAGTAAGTAGCTTGTCTAACTTTATATAACTACGAGATAGAGCTGAGGTAAGGGAAATGAAAGTATGGATTTAACATTCGTAATTTCAACAATTTGCTAGTGACCCCCAAAGGCCCATGATATAACGCATAAATTTGCTATGACACACATTTGGAATCCTGCTTCGAAGCTGGTATATATAGAACAGATCCTTTAGCTGGATCCAGAACCTTCATCTAAACATAACTGTTGTTCTCCATTTGTTATAGTTAGTAATTCTTCTGATATTATACTTACATTTTGCTGGGAGAAATTATAGGTTAGGGAACACATCCCTAGCAAATGGCAGGGGTTTTCTGTACACTTAAACTGTAAAGTTCCATACAGTGTGAGATTGTGGGAGCCAAAGTTTAAGATCTGTGGCTTTGCTCTTTGTTTTTTTGTTTTTTTGAGACGGAGGGTCTTGCTCTGTTGCCCAGGCTGGAGTGCAATGGCATGGTCTTGGCTCACTGCAGCCTCCGCCTTCTGGGTTTAAGTGATTCTCCTGTCTCAGCCTCCCCAGTAGCTGGGATTACAGGTGCCCACCACCACGCCCAGCTAATTTTTGTATTTTTTTTAGTAGAGATGGGGTTTCACCCTGCTGGCCAGGCTGGTCTTGAACTGCGGACCTCGTGATCTGCCTGCCTCGGCCTACCAAAGTGCTGGGATTATAGGCGTGAGCCGCTGCACCCAGCCTGCATTTTGGATTTCTTTATAAACTGACTGAAGATACAGGGAGAATAATATATAATGTTACAGAACTAAGTATAAGAGAGAGTGCCTTATTTTAATATACCACCCCACTCCCCCATATTGTTTCTTTTAAAGAAACCAGCTGTTTGTCTTAAGTGGCAGTGAAGAAACAAATGGAAGTTTTAGGGCTTCAGAGTTGGAAGATGAAGAACTTGAGACCCAGAGATGAAAACTGATTTAAATCAAGGTCTTTATGATTCTTCATCTGTAAAATGAGAGGGTTGGACTAGACCAAAGGTTCTCAAATTATGCCCCTGTGAGCTGACCAAAAGTTGAACTGCTTCTAAAGTTGAGAAAAAAATAAGGTAATGGAATCTTCTCTATTATGTATTTTTCTTTTACTGTGACCTTTTTTTGTTCTTTATTTTTTAACTTTCATACCTGCTTCTGAGTGCTCACAGATTTCAAAACAAATGGACAAGTAGCAGAGGGGCTTGTTTTTTTTCAGGTACAAATGTAGCTTGTGATCTTACATTGTAAGATACATAACTTAGTTGCATTCTCTGCAAGTAAAATTTTTCAAGTCTTAATAATGGAATAAAATATAGTTATAATATTCCTCAAAGTGAACCACCACCTGAAAAAGGTTGGTGTCTACAGGACTAAACGGCCCCTAAGATAGTTTCCTGAAAAGGATCTTTCAGCTCTGCTATTTTGTGATTTTTACCTTGTTTCTTCTGTCGTCACCATCTTGTCGAATCCCCTCTCCGTAGGTGCTCCCTCTCCGTTAGGTGCTCCCTCTCCGTCAGGTGCTCCCTCTCCGTAGGTGCTCCCTCTCCGTAAGGTGCTCCTCTCCATCAGGTGCACAGGCATTTTTGAAAAACAGGCTTTATTTTTTAGAGCAGTTTTAGGTTCACAGCAAAACTGAGCAGAATGTACAGAGAGTTCCCATCCCTCCCCCCAAGCCTCCTTAACTATAAACATCCCTGCACCAGAGCAATAAGTTTATTACCACTGATGAACCTACGGTGGAACACCGTTATCGCTCAAAGTAGCAGTTTATGTTAGGGCTCTTAATGTTATTCATTCTGTAGGTTTTAACATTAAGAGCCTTATTATAAACTGTATCTACCATTATAGTGACATAGTAACATATATCCACCACTATAGTGACATACCGAGTAGTTTCACTGCTGTAAAAACCCTCTGTGTTCTATCTGTTTATTCCTCCTTTCCTCCAACGCCTGGCAACCACCGATCTTTTTCCTGTCTCCATAGTTTTGCCTTTTAAAAGATATTATATAGTTGGAATCATACAGTATATAGCCTTTTCAGATTGGCTTCTTTTACTTAGTAGTATACAGTTAAGTTTCTTCCATATTTTTCATGGCTTGCTAGCTCATTTCTCTTTAATGCTTAATAATAGTCCATTGTATGGATGTACCACGTTTATTTATCTACTGACCTACTGAAGGACGTCTTGGTTCCATCTAAGTTTTGGCAGTTATGTGTGAAGCTGCTATAAATATTCATATGCAGGTTTTTGTGTGGATATAGTTTTCAGTTCATTTGGGTAAATACCAAGGGACATGATTGCTGGATCGTATGGTAAGTGTATGTTTACCTTTGTAAGAAATTGCCAAGCTGTCGTCCAAAGTGGCTGTACCATTTTGCATTTTTACTAGCAATGAATGGAAGATCTTGTTGCTCCACATCCTTGCCAGCATTTGGTGTTTTGGCTTTTGGCTATTCTAATAAGTAGATAGTGGTGTTACATTGTTGTTCAAATTTGTAATTCACTAATAACCTACCATGTTATACATCTTTTCATATATTTACTTGCCATCTGTATATTATCTTTGGTGAGGTAACTGTTCAAGTCTTGCCCATTTTTAAATTGGGTTGTTTATTTTCTTACTGTTGAGTTTTAAGAGCTCTTTGTATATTTGGGATAACAGTCCTTTATCAGATGTGTCATCGGCAAATGTTTTCTCCCAGTCTGCGGCTTTTCTCATTCTCTTGACAGTATATTTCATAGAGCAGAGTTTTTAATTTTAATGAAGGCCAGCTTATCAATTATTTCTTTCATGGATTGTGCCTTTGGTTTTGTATCTAAAAAGTCATTATACCTAACATTATCTCAGTTTTCGCCTATATTTTAGGAATTTTATAGTTTTTCATTTAACATTAAGTTCTGTGATCCATTTTGAGTTGATTTTTGTGAAGAATATAAGCTTTTTTTCCCCCATGTGGATGTACAGTTTTAGTATAATTTGTTGAAAATATTATCTTTGCTTCACTGTATTACCTTTGCTCCTTTGTCAAAGTTCAGTCAACTATCTTTATGTGGGACCATTTCTGGGGTCTCTGTTCTGTTCCTTTGATCTCTTTATTATTTTGCGAACACCACACTGTCTTGATTACTATAGCTTTATGGTAAATCTTGAGGTCAGGTAGTGTCAGTCCTTTGATTTTTTTTCCTTCTTCAATATTGAGTTGGTTATTCTAGGTCTTTTGCTTCTTCATATAAACTGTACATGGCCAGGTGCAGTGGCTCACACCTGTAATCCCAGCGTTTTGAGAGCATGAAGCGGGTGGATTGCTTGAGCCCAGGGGTTCAAGAACAGCCTGGGCAACATGATGAAACCCCATTGCTATTGGGAAAAAAAAAAAGAAAAAAGAAAAACAAATGGACAAAAAGACTTTACAGTCAGTTTGTTGATAGCCGCAAGATAAATTTCTGTGATTTTGGTTGGGTGTTGAATCTGTAGATCAAATTGGGAAAAGTGGACATCTTGACAACAGTGAGCCTTTCTATCTGTGAACATGGAATATTGTTCCATTCATTTAGTTCTTCTTTGATGTCTTTCTTTTGTAGTTTTCCCCATGTAAATCTTCTATATATTTTTTTTAGATTTATGCCTAAATATTTCATTTTTCTGGATGAGAATGTAAATTCTATTATGACTTTAATTTCAAATTCTGCTTGTTCATTGTTGGTATATGGGAAGGTGATTGACTTTTGCATATTTGCATATGGTACCCTGCAACCTTACTATAACTGCTTATTAGTTCCCAGAGTTTTTTTATTGTTGTTGACTTTTTCAGATTTTCTCCATAGACAATCATGTCATTTGTGAACAAAGACAGTCTTTTTCTTTCTTCCAAATCTACATACTTTTTGTTTTCTTTCTTATCTTGTATTAGTCTGGACTTCCAATATGAAGGAATAGTGAGAGGGAACATCCTTGCCTTTTTCCTGATCTTAGTGCAAAACCATTGTGTTTCTTACCATTAAGTAGGATGTTAGCTGTAGGTTTTTTGTAGATGTCCGTTATCAAGTTGAAGAAGTTCCCCCTCTCTTCCTACTTTGCCAAGTTTTCATTATGAGTGTTGGATTTTGTCAAATGCTTTTTCTGCATCTGTTGATATAATATATGATCATGTAATTGTTCTTTTTTTTGCCTGTTGATATGATGGGTTATGTTAATTGATTTTCAAATGTTGGACCAGGCTTGCATACCTGGGATAAGCACACTTTGTTGTGGTGTGTCATTTCTTTTTTTTTGAGATGGAGTCTCACTCTCACCCAGGCTGGAGTGCAGTGGCATGATCTCGGCTCACTGCAAACTCCACCTTGCAGGTTCAAGCAATCCTCCTGCCTTGGCTTCCCAAGTAGCTGGGACTACCAGGTGCCTACCACCACGCCCGGCTGATTTTTGTATTTTTAGTAGAGATGGGGTTTCATCATATTGGCCAGGCTGATCTCGAACTCCTGACGTTGTGATCCGCCCACCTTAGCCTTCCAAAGTGCTGGGATTACAGGCATGAGCCACTGCACCCAGCTGATTTTTACATCTTTGTTCATGTGGAATATTGGTTTGTAACTTTCTTGTCTTGTAATTTCTTTGGTTTTGGTATTAGGGTAGATGCTGTCTTTATAGAATGAATAAGGAAATATTCCCTCTGCTCTTCTCTTCTGGAAGAGACAGTAGAGACTTGGTATAATTCTTCCTTAAATGTTTGGTAGAATTCACCAGTGGACCCATCTGAGCTTGGTGCTTTCTGTTTTGAAGATTATTGATTATTCAGTCAATTTCCTTCATAGATATAGGCCTATTCAGATTGTTTATTTTTGTGTGAGTTTTGGCAGATGGGGTGGATAAAGGAACTGGTCTTTTTCATCCAGGTTATCAAGTGTGTGGCCATAGCTATTCCTTTATTAACCTTTATGTAGTTCATAATATACCTTTATTAGACTTTCAGTGTCCATGAGATCTGTAGTGATGTCTCTGTTTTCATTTCTGATATTAATAATTTGTCTTCTGTCTTCTTTTCTTTTTATTTTTGAGACAGGTTCTTGCTCTGTTGCTCAGGTTGGAGTGCAGTGGTGGGCGTTGGCCCACTGCAGCCTCTGCCTCCTGGGTTCAAGCAATCCTCCTGCCTCAGCCTCCCAAGTAGCTGGGACTACAGGCCCACATCACCACGCTTGGCTAATTTTTGAATTTTTTTTTTGTAAAGATGGGATTTCGCCATTTGCCCAAGCTAGTCCTGGGTTCAAGTGATCCACTGCCTTGGCTTCCCAGAGTGCTGGGATTACAAGCATGACACACTGTGCCTGGACTGTCTTTTTTCTTAGCCTGACTAGAGGCTTATTATTATTATTATTTTTGAGACAGGGTTTCACCGTGTTAGCCAGGATGGTCTAAATCTCCTGACCTTGTGATCTGCCTGCCTAGGCCTCCCAAAGTGCTGGGATTACAGGTGTGAGCCACCATGCCTGGCCTAGACTAGAGGCTTATTGATGTTATTATTCTTTTCAAAGAACGAGCTTTTGGTTTTTTTGATTGTCTCTATTGATTTCCCATTTTAAATTTTATTATTTCTGCTCTAATTTTTATTTCTTTATTTCTGCTTACTTTGGATTTAATTTGCTCTTCTTTTCTCTAGGTCTTTCACTGGTGTACCTGTGTCCCTGGACTCTGACCTTTGCCAGAGCTTCTCAGTTTTTTCCCATCTTAGGTGGGACAGGATGCCTAGAGGGGGCAGCATTGGGTATTTCTCATCTTCCATATGGAAGAGTAGAGGGAGCTGGAATTACATATTTCTCTTCTGACAGCTAGGTTAGGCTTTGGTAAAATAGTTTCTGCTGAGGACAGGCCTTATTAAGAAGAGCAGAGAGCTGTGGTATATTTCAAATTGGTTCCTTTTTTCTACTGTCAGCCATAAGCATGATGAGATTTTTCTCTGATATTTACTGTGAGAATCTGGTTGAGCTCTTGGAGATAAAACTTACAAAACTGTGCCCTTGCTCAATGATTGAATGCCTTGGAGTTTTTAGCTTTCAGAGTTGTCTACAGTGACCTGCCAGCAATTGGTCAGTTATAGTTTAGGTTTTTCTTCCCTGGCACTGGTTCCCACAGAGGCTTCTGCTCCACTAAGTTGTGGTTCTCTGATTCTGTTTGTCTCTCCAATTTTGGGGGCAGTGGTTTGCCCTGTGACCTCACTTCTCTGACAGATCTAAGAAGAGTTGCTGATTTTTCAGTTTGTTCAGCTTTTTACTTGTTACTGTAAAGTCTAGAGTGGAAACTTCTAGACTCTACAGACGTCTTGGAAACCAGAAGTCTGACCTACTCATGTTTTTGCCTCCTGGTTGTCACTTGAATCTACTTCTTTCTGTGTCCAAAATTATAATCCATGGAATCAGAATCTTTGCTTAGGGATGGTAAATAGTTGGAGAAACAGGTTGAGAATAAAGATTGTTGTTGAATTTAGTCACACAGTTCCTCTGTAGATTATAATGATAACAAAGTGAATTTTTTACATGAACATGTAAGGAGATTGATAAGCAGATGTTTTCTTCCTGTGAAGTCATACAGAACACTGGTGGATCTTCTTATTTGGAATGGCCCTTGATGGTCATGGCCCATTCCTATATATCTTCTCAATGGTAAAAATCCTTCTCTGTGAGTGGATTTGAGTTTTCAGGCCAGCCAGAAAAGGAACTAAGTTTGGCAAACTCAGTGAGTTGATGAAGATAATTGTCATTATTTTGGTTCAAAAAAATAAGGCTCAGAGCAGTATTTTTTGTATGAAAAAGAGGGAAACTAAGAATATACATTTACATTTGCTTGTATGTAGAAGGAAACTCTATAACAATGCAGAAGAACGTGGTTACCAGTGATGAGGAGAGGGAGAAAGAACGGGGTCGATGGGATGGAGATGGATGGGGTGGGGCATTTTCACTGAATATACCCCTATATGTATTTTCTGTTTTTAAACCATGTGAGTCTATTATCTATTGAAAAACATTGAAATACGTTTTAAAAAGTTAGATGTTTCTATAAAGTGTTGAGATTGTTATATTGTCGAGGTTTTACAGCCAGGAAATAACACCTTGACTGCGCTACCTCTGACCTTGGAACCAGCTGAGAAAAGAGATAAGAAATTAGCTGTATGATTGATAAAGTTTATTGGGTAATGTTATTTTAGTTGATTATTCCCTTTTATTTTAAATATATTCTCTATATCTCTGAACACCTTTTCTTTTTTTGCCTGAAATCCAACATTGAAATGAAAATTGCCACTTCCTTTTTCCTTTTGAGTTAGAGTGCCTTGTCTTTCACATGTCCTTCTGTTTTAAAATTAACAACACGTACTTTTATATCGTTTTAAAATTCCATCTGGTTTCTTTTTTTGAGACAGAGTCTCACTTTGTTGTCCAGGCTGGAGTGCAGTTGCATAATCATAGCTCGCTGTTACTTCGAACTTCTGGGCTCAAGTGATCCTCCTCCCTCAGCCTCCAGAGTAGTTGGGAGTACAGGCATGTGCCACCCTGCCTGGCTAATTCTATTTATTTATTTATTATAGAGTTGAGGGCCTTGCGACGTTGCTTAGGCTGGTCTTGCACCCTTGGCATCAAGTGATTCCCCCGCCTCAGCCTCCCAAAATATTAGATTTCCAGGCATGAGCCACTGCACCCAGCCTCCATCTGTAATTCTTTGTCCTTTTTAAAAATTTTATTTTAAAAATATCTTTGTCTTTCAGCAGAGATATTTAGAGCAATCACATTTGGCATTATAATTGTATCTATTTTTCCTGTTTCTATGCCCCCCTTTGCCTTTTAATACACAACTTGGTAACTTTTATTGTTTCTTTTGATAACGTAAAAAGTAAGCAACCTATTTTTGATGCTTATGGATTATTTTTTAATGTTACCCAAATTTTACATAATTTATCTCTTTATGAATCAAAAATGTTTTGAACAGTGGCACTCTCATTGAAACACTTGGATAGCTACCCTGTGTTCAACAGATAGTACTCATTTGGTGGTATAAATGCTGGTCTGCCTACCGAACTCACTCTGATGGCTTTCTCATCCTACTTCAAACCATTTTGGATCTTCAAAGAAACTGTTAGCCTCTGGACCACAGTTGTACTCAAAATACCAAAGTGGGTCTTATTGAACTGATGATTTGTGTGTAGGAGCTGGAATTGTATACAGAAGAGACCGGGCCTTTAAAGACAGGAGAAGAATCTCAGAGCTTCCAGCTGGAGCCAGGGGATCCTTGGCCTGAGGGACAGTCCCAGAAGAAGTGGGTGGCTAATCCATGCCCTGACTTTCCCAATCATCTAAATGCCAGACGGCACCACAGCCTTTGAAAGAGAGTGGTGAGTAAGAGAATCTGAGAACATTAGGGAATGAGGCCTTCTGCAGGGAAGAGGGATGGGGGAGGTAAGGTGGGGTGGATGGGGAGGAACGGTGTGCAGAATTCAAGGCAAGGGATAGGCTGCAGTGTGGTGGGCACACTTACTGAGAAGTAAGCAAGCATCATAAAGAGGCTGCAGCTGTTGGTGGTGCCAGCATGCCCTGCTGTAGTTGGAGCCCTGCAGCAGGTGCAGGCTGGGACAGGGGTGGGTGGTGATCACAGGAGGTCAGGGCTGGCATCTTCCACATGGCCCACTACTCATAGCAGCTAAGGAACTACACACTCTAGAAGGGAAGTAAAGGGGAAGTCTGCACTGGCCACAGGGGTAGCCCCAGCTTGATCTAAGTGTGACCTTTGGAAAGCCGATCTTAGAGGGAGGCAATTTTTTGGGAACCAGAGCTTGGGTTTCAGAGACATTTTCCTTTCCTCAGCTGTCCTCACTCCCCCGAGTCCCTACTCTCCCAAAGATGGGGAGCGTTGGAGATTGGGAGGTGACAGCTGAGTCCCAGGTAAGCTGCTACTCGTTCTTCCTTTCCTGTCATTACTGCTCCTGTGCTCTTACCCCTGCAGTATTCCTCCTCTCTCTCCATGACCTCCCCTCAGCAAAAGGGCATGAGGTCCAGGGTGTTAGTCTTGGCCCTCACCCCCCAGTCTCCTGGGCCCCAAACATCCTCAAACACATGTATGTACCAAATGGCCATCCTGCTCCTTATGATGCTAGCTTCACACATGGTATCCCTCTGTTCCCATTACCTTTCCTGGGGCCTGCTAGGGTTCCTAGGCTGTTGTCCAAAGTCAGTGATGTCTGGGTCCTTGTCTTGTGCATCTCACAGGAAGCCCTGGGCCCTGGCAAACATGCTGAGAAGGAGCTCTGTAAAGACCCCCAGGAGACGACTGTGGGAACAGCTTGTGCCTGGGTAAGGAGACGTGCCCTCTGAAGGTGATGTTGTCATGCTTCTGATACGCTCAGTTCCCAAAGAGAGTTTTGCCGCTCCTTTAAGAATCATGGCTCTGCAGTCTGGAATTTCAGACATGGGAAGAAGACTTGCCCTTTGTAGCCAGCACTGCCATGGCAGGAACAGAGTCTGCCTGGGAGACAGAGTGGCAGGTTGACTTCCAAGAGCCTGCCCTCTCTGGGCACATTAACTTCCTTACCTCAGTTCATTCACCACTGTCCAGGGGCCAGGCCAGGCCTGCCGTCTCAGAAATCTGATTTTTTCGGCACTGTGAACAAGATCTCTCTCTCAGGCAGACTTAAGTGAACTAAGCCCATGAGACCAATAAATTAAACCCAGTAGGAATAAATATCACAGAGCCCCAGATACCTGAAGCCCATATGACCAGCACAGACTCCTTTCTCTATGGGCAGTCCTATGTGGGGAAGCCACATAACAGGTAGTGTTTCCCTGTGGAGCCCGGGATCACTGTGTGGGGAGTTAGACATGTGAATAGCTGAAATAGAAGAGGCTCTGATAGGCCTGACTTATGGTAAGTTTAGATAACAGAAGCTCCCTGGCTGCTGGCTTGACAGTGGAACCCCTTTTTACACATGATATCTGGGGGAATAGTGTTCTGGGGGAAATAGTGTTCAAAGGAACAGACTTTGGGAAGTGCTGAATTAGACTATCGTTAGGCCTCTCTAAACTGTTTTCATCTAGTTTTCTTCAAATATTTATTTTAATTAAAGGCTTCCTATTTTGTTGGGGCCGGGAGCTATTGGGATAGCAGTTCTTTAAATATAGCTGTTTTAAAAATAAGGAAATGAATTTTCTTACATTATTAGAAGTCCAGAGGAGGACATGCTTTTACCACAGTACAGATTAGCTGAGCAATGTCCTAATGGGTCTGTGTTCTTCTTTCTGTTTGCCATCCTCAGTGTTAGCTTCATATTAAAGCTGCTTTGTTTCATGGTCAAAAGATAGATTCCAGTGGTGGCAATGGATGCCTAGCAGGACAAGACTCACTACACACACACACACACACGCACGCACGCACACACACACACGCACACCCCCCCTTTCCTCCAACCATGGAGTTCAGTTAATTGGGCCAATTTAGGTCGTGCCCATCTGTGGACCAATGAGTCACTCTTATATGATGTTTCATGTTTCATAACAACAACAAAAAACAAACGAACAAAGAAAACAGGTCTCTTAACATTTCTCGTGTATAGTTCTGTTACCTCTTCCTTCTTATTCCTGCCGACATTTTATGGGATCAGCATGGGAATTTCTCATCAGCCTGTTGCAAGGAAAAGACATAAGTTTCGGGGAGATTTTGGACAAGCATGCTGCTCAATAGACCATTTCTACTGTCATTTCTCTTCTTCCTTCTGTAGGAGTTCCAGTTTCAAAACCAAGTATCACCTCTCAGAAAGAGCAAGAACCAGAGTTTTGTGGTTTAAGTCTTATAAATTCTGGGAAAAGGAGCACTGCAGATTATAGCCTGGATAATGAGCCAGCTCAGGCATTGACCTGGAAGGATTCAAGAGCCTGGGAGGAGCAATACCAGTGGGATGTGGAGGACATGAAGGTGTCAGGTGTTCACTGGGGCTATGAGGAGACCAAGACTTTCCTGGCAATTTTGAGTGAGTCTCCCTTCTCTGAAAAGCTCCGGACTTGTCACCAGAACCGCCAGGTATATCGGGCCATTGCAGAGCGGCTAAGGGCAAGGGGCTTCCTGCGGACACTGGAGCAGTGTCGCTATAGGGTCAAAAACCTCCTGCGAATTACCGGAAAGCCAAGAGCAGCCACCCACCAGGTACCTGCCCCTTCTATGAGGAGCTGGAGGCCCTGGTCAGGGCTCGGACAGCCATCAGAGCCACTGATGGCCCAGGAGAGGCCGTAGCACTCCCCCAGGCTCGGGGGATAGTGATGCAGAGATGGATGAGCAGGAGGAAGGGGGCTGGGAGCCTGAAGAAATGGCAGAAGATTGTAACGGTGCTGGCCTGGTCACTGATGAGTCAACCCAGGGGCCCAGGATTGCAGGGGATCCCAGCTCTGTTCCAGAGTCGTATTGGTAAGAACATGGGGGTTTAGTTAGATTCAGATTCCAACCCTCCTACCAGCTAGACTGCTATTCCCTGAGGTCAGGGTTCAGGGTACAAGTCTGGATTGATGTCACTAGAGTGAAGAGCTGTGTTCCTTAGGTCATCCTCAAACTTCAACTCTCTTTCCCATGACCAAGTCTCTTTGCAAAAGTCTTCTTAGTTATAGAAGCAAACATTTTTAAAGCCTTAAGGGGCCTCAAAGAGTGAATCCAGTATTTCCAAAAGTGTGTCACTGATAGTGTGGGATGATCATTGACGTTACGTGAATGAACTTAAAATTCTTGTATTTATATATTTCTCTTAATTTGTATGAGTGCATCAGCCTGTGATTTCACAGATAGCAAATTTAGGTAAAGAGTGATGGTGAGTGAAATATTGAACAGATAATGGCAGAAATCACGACAGTGTGGACTTGAATAATCAATGTCTAGGAGACACCCAGTCACTGTAAAGGTGCAAACATGGAAGTCCAAGAGATGAGGCATCTTATAGACACAAAGGTAGGAGCAGAGCCCAGATCAGAGCCTATGGCTCCTGCTTGCTGGTTTTACATGGTTTTCCCTCCACCATGTTGCCTTTCTGGGCTAGATCATTTTCCTGCAGAGGAGTTGACACTAGACCACTTCCTTTTCATGCCTCTGCAAAGGAGGAAAGTGTGTCCTCAGTTGACCTCTTTTGCAGGACTATTCGAAATTCATGTATGTCTCCAATCTTTAGGAGTTCTCAGCTTTCATGTTTTGTTAAAAGGAGAATTTATAAAATACATAGAGGATAGGTATTGAATGAATATGGGGAAAATCACAGGCATCCCAATTATAGGCCTTTACCTGAACTAATCAGCTAAAGCCAGGGGACATGGGATCACCTGATCTAATTGATATAATATGGCTACCTAAGTGCTCACCTTCAGCCAAGACTTGAAGTGTTAATAGAATCTCCTAGAAGAGGGTGAGGGTAGGAAGCTCTGGCTGACTGTCCTAGCATGCCCCTGAGAAGCAAAAGGATATTCCCCAGGTACTTGGATAGTTTCTGACATGCCTGCGTTTTAGGTAGTTTGAAGGGCAGGTAACTCTAGTCTCTGATGACCTAGGCACATCTCATTATTAAGTCTCACAGCTCTGAACTCTTCACTCCTGACAGCAGGTGTGCACTGGGGCTACGAGGAGACCAAAGCCTTCCTGGCAATTCTCAGTGAGTCCCCATTTTCGGAAAAACTTCGCACCTGTCACCAGAACAGCCAGGTGTACCGGGCCATCGCAGAGCGGCTGTGTGCTCTGGGCTTCCTGCGGACTCTGGAGCAGTGTCGCTACAGATTCAAAAACCTCCTTCGAAGCTACCGGAAAGCCAAGAGCAGCCACCCACCAGGGACATGCCCTTTCTATGAGGAACTGGACTCACTGATGCGAGCTCGGACTGCAGTCAGGGCCATGGGGGACTGTCCAGGAAGCTGCAGGTCTCCTTAGGTTTGGGCAGAGCAGTACTGAGACTGATGCCCAGGAGGCCTGGGGTGAGGTGGCCAGTGAAGATGCTGTCAAACCTCCAACCTTGTGTCCTAAAGCCCCAGACATGGGTAAGCCTGGAGTAATTGGATGTTCACAAAATCCATGGGCATGTGGAGAGAGTTAGGAAGCCAGGCTCATTATCTTTTGTCTCTTAACTAAAAGAGAGAATGGGATTGAATAGGAAAAAGTATTTCTGCTCTTCTCAGATTATCTAGTCTGTAGCTTTGTGTGGTCCTCCGAATCAGTCAGTCAGTTAGTCATTCTATCTTTTACTAGGGTATATCTGGGCAGTTAGAGACTTTATTCAATCTAGGATTCAACACAGGATATATGGAATGTGCTAGAAGAAGGAGGTGTTCATGATTGAATATAAGATAGAGGAGCTTGCTGGGGAAACAGGTTGGCTGTGGCTGCTGGGGTAAGCCCCATGGCTCAGTTGGTAGGGTCACCATATCCCAGAGTCTATTCCTCAGCTTTGCAGGTCAGAAACACATATATATACCAAAACTTGATCAATTTCATGTTAGTCACATTTATGAGGTGTGAGATAAAAAGATACAAGAATCAAATTCATATTAGCCAAATTCACAGATGTATGATACACATACATACACATACACATATGCTAACTAATGAGTGAAGAAAAACTGCATTTCTGTCCATTCTTTCAGATTTTGAAATGAGGCATGAAGACCAGATTTCTGAGCAGGACATCTTTGAGAATTTGCCTGGAGCCTTATCAAAATGTCCTACAGAAGCTGTTTGCCAACCTCTTGACTGGGGAGAAGACAGTGAAAATGAAAATGAAGACGAAGGGCAGTGGGGGAAATCCCTCACAGGAACAGTGGCAAGAAAGTTCTTCTGAAGAGGACTTAGAAAAACTTATTGACCATCAAGGCCTGTACCTTGTGGAGAAACCCTACAAGTGTGACACATGCATGAAGAGCTTCAGTCGGAGCTCCCACTTCATGGCCCACCAGCGAATCCACACAGGTGAGAAGCCCTACAAATGCCTTGAATGTGGAAAAAACTTTAGTGACCGCTCTAACCTCAATACCCATCAGAGAATCCACACTGGAGAGAAGCCCTACAAATGCCTTGAATGTGGGAAAAGCTTTAGTGACCATTCCAATCTCATCACTCATCAGAGAATCCACACAGGGGAAAAGCCCTACACATGTGGAGAATGTTGGAAAAGCTTCAACCAGAGCTCAAACCTTCTGAAACATCAGAGAATCCACTTGGGAGGAAATCCTGACCAATGTAGTGAGCCTGGGGGAAACTTTGCCCAAAGCCCATCTTTTAGTGCTCACTGGAGGAATTCTGCAGAGGAGACAGCTCCTGAACAACCTCAAACTATCAGTAAGGACTTGAATTCTCCTGGATCACACAGCATAAACTCAGGGGGAGAAACTTTATCAGTGTTCTGAATGTGGAAGAAGCTTCTCTAAGAGCTCTGCCCTCATTAGTCACCAAAGAATCCATACGGGAGAGAAACCATATGAATGTGCTGAATGTGGGAAAAGCTTCAGTAAGAGCTCCACCCTGGCCAACCACCAGCGCACCCACACTGGAGAGAAGCCATATAAATGTGTGGACTGTGGGAAGTGCTTCAGTGAGCGCTCCAAGCTCATCACACACCAGAGAGTGCACACGGGGAGAGAAGCCCTACAAATGCCTTGAGTGTGGAAAATTCTTCCGTGACCGTTCTAACCTCATTACTCACCAGAGGATTCATACAGGAGAGAAGCCGTATAAGTGCAGAGAGTGTGGGAAATGCTTTAACCAGAGCTCCAGTCTTATTATTCACCAGAGAATCCACACAGGGGAGAAACCTTACAAGTGCACAGAGTGTGGCAAAGACTTCAACAACAGTTCCCACTTCAGTGCTCACCGGAGAACCCACGCAGGAGGGAAGGCATTGTAGGGGACACTCTCCCCAACAACAAAAGGGGACTTGATGTGTATATCTTATATCACAAGATGTATGCTAGAGAGAAATTTTCCAATTTTTAAGCTTGGTGTGTACCCAGGAAAGTTATCTTGGTATAAACCAGGTAATTTGGAAGTGAATTACAAATACTAAGAATCCAGATTTGAAGGCACTTTTCTTAAGTGTAGTTTGTTTTTCCTTCTGTAAAGACCCACACAGAATCCTCAGACTGTCCTTGTATTTGCTGTCATGTAAGAGCTATGTCAGTATTTGAGCCAAACTGGCAGCTTAGGAGATTAGAGTTAAATCAGTGGCCCTGAGCAGTGATTCCAAACTCTCACTGTGCCTTCACACTATCCATGTGTAATCTACCCCATCAGCAGTGGTTCTCATATGTTCTCAGTCAGGGCATATCCTCAGGGGGAGAACATTGAGACCCTGTGGTGAGAGAGGAGTTGGCCTAGAGCAGGCCACTGTGACCTCAGCAGAGTAGGAAGAACAGTGACACTACCAAGTCAATAGCAGCGATAGCTGGTGTTTATTGAGCTGTTGCTCTTTGGCAAGCTCTGTGCTAAGAACTTTGTATACATCATCTCGTTTAATACTCGCAACAGTCCCAGGAGATAAGTACTAACTTTCTCCCCATTTCCTAGAGTCTTGGGAGATTAAGTAACTTGCACTAGTCACATATCTGTAAGTGGGAGAGGCAGGATGCAGCAGATATGTCTTGAGTCTGTCATGCTCATTACGATACTGTATTCCCATTCATGTTAGGTAACTTAGGGGCCAGAATCAGTGCACTTTGTAGACCACATTTCCCATTATGAAATTTCCACATTTTGAATTTAAACAAATACAGAAACTGAGAATTCCTTAAGATTGAAGGATTTGGGATATTCAGAATTGGTGAAGTGATTTGAGCAAGGATGAGCTATTATCAAAATACTTGATGTGAGTTTCCACCGTCTCAATAATATAGGTGAGAGATGCAGGTGAGTTGAGATTGGGAAAAATAAGGTGGCCTAAGTAATTTTTCTTCCAATAAGATACTGCTTTGGCTAAGGAAATGAAGTCGAAGAGTCTCTCTTTTCTCAGGGGTCAGTCCTGCTTCTTGCTACACTTGGCTGATCATAGGTTAATCCTAACAGAAGCCTCGGGTCCCTACATTTTTGCCTGTCTGGCCTTTCCTTTGGCAAGCAGAAGCTTTGTTCTTGGTCCCCATGCCAAGACTGAGGTAGGAGGAGCTGGTGTGTATGGTCCTCTAGTGAGAGGGTCTTGACCACTGTTCTACCTTCCAGGTTCTTGGTACAATTTTACCCTGAGTCATCCTGTCCCAGGCCTGCCCGGGGCTTTCTGTATGTTGGCCCTTAAGACTCACCTCCCACATAGACAAGCTAAATCAGAAAGGTTCACATAGGATGGTTTTAACATTTGTAGCACTTTGGCCTCCGGAGTTTCTCCTCAGGAAGATTTAAAAGTGTTGACCAGGCCAGGCTTGGTGGCTCATGCCCATGATCCTAGCACTTTGGGAGGCTGAGGCAGGCAGATCATGAAGTCAAGAGATTGAGACCAGCCTGGCCAACATGGTGAAACCCCGTCTCTCATAAAAATACAAAAATTAGCTGGACGTGGTGTGGGCGCCTTAATTCCAGCTACTCAGGAGGCTGAGGCAGGAGAATTGCTTGAACCCAGGAAGTGGAGGTTGCAGTGAGCCGAGATTGCGCCACTGTACTCCAGCCTTGGAGGCAGAGCAAGACTCCATCTCAAAAAAAAAAGAACCAAAAACCAAAAAACTTTTGACCAAGGACTTTAGTTTCCATAGGACTTTAAAGGAAGTCCCCTCCTGACGTCCTCTTATGACACTGGGATGTATTCATAACCTGCTTGTTTCATGGACTGGGGAAGTAGTACCTGTCAGATAGTGGATGTGAAGCAGCCTCGAAGAATGGAACTTTTATTAACGTGTGAGGAAGCCGGTGGAGAAATTTGCTATTTCCACAGTGAGATCCCTTCTTAACCCCTTCGTCTGCTTCAGAACCTCCCTTCCCAAGAACCAGCCCCACTAGGATCACGTCAGCTCCTTCCCAGTTTACCTTTTCTAGCCCATGTTATCTCTGCAGGGCAGGCTTCATGAGATGAACCCTGGATAGAAGTCAGCAGATGTCAGTAACTGCAATAATACAGTGATATTTTGTAGTAATGTGAGCTGAGAGGAAGGAACCTGAGGTAGAGTGAGGGAGTTCCAGGGAAAGGCATTGTGTGGAATAGCATGGATTTTGGGTGGGGGTGTATGATGGGAGGCTGGGAACAGTGTGAGGTGATATTAGAGGAATGGACCATTCTTGTCTCACATGTGAATGGAGTGTCAACACCAGGTCCAGGGCAACGTTCAGATATGCATGGTTGACATCTGACAGCCGAGTGGAGCTTGGATATGCTGCAATTAGGATGGCCTGTTGGGACACTTGTGGTATTTCAGCTAAAGGCTAGGGTCTGAACTAGAGCAGTGGTGACACTGAGGAGTAGGGAATGAATGGGAAAGGTCTCAGAGGCAGATGGGAGGACATCAGAGGAAAGCCAGAATGTCTTTGGTAATTGGGTAGAGCATGTCCTCATTCAGAAGTGGGAGCACAAGGAAGAGAGGCTGATAGGGCAGGAGGGCAGAAGATGAGAAGTTTAGTTTGGGATGTCTAGAACTTGAGGTGCTTAGGGGAAATCACGGTGATGCTATGCATTTGAATGTTGGCTAGAAGCTAGGGAAGAGGCTAGGACTAGAGATCTGTGTATGTGTAGTAGTTCAACTAATGAGAAAGGAACTAATGAGAAAGGAAGTATTTCAGAGTCAAGTATTGGGCCTAGGACAGAGCTACTTGACAGCACTGAATGGAGAGGAAGGTGCTCCTCAAAGGAGATCCAGACCACTCCCCACTCCCGCCTCCCACCATCATTTTTTGAACCCTGTCTCCCTTATTACTGACCCTTGAATTCTTCATGTAGCCCTGAGTGTTCTGGAGCCCTCACTGTGGAAGCCAAGCTGAGCTGTGTGTGGAAGTGAGGTGGTGGTCCTCTCTCCACTTGGGTGTCACCCTTTCCCCTGGGCTTGGTAGTACATTAGTGTCTCATGTCTTTAGTGAAGAGTTTAGATGTTTATTCTCTGCCATTCTTGTCTCACAAATCTTAATATAGATTCAGTCATGAAAGCAAGGCCAATGTGGGCCAGGAGAGAAAATGGCCCAGGTGGTCCCTTCCTCTCCTGTCTATCCGACTTCCTCTGGAGGAAGCACTCTTTCAGGGGGCTTCAGTGTTCCAGGCCTGACCCGTGAGCTTGTGAGCTTGCCAGGCATCCAGGCACCCTCCAGTAGATCTGTGTTGCTCAGATAAACTGATACCTGGTTTTGTACACCCTGAGCTTTGCTAGCACGAGTCTGCTCTTGGGAAGCAGAGTCACTGCAGAATGGGTGGACAGTTTCTCAGCCTGCCTGGCCACAGGTCAGACCCTGGTTATGGAAAGCCAAACTAGCAAATGCTGCCCTGGGAGGGTGTTACACGTGTGAGCTGCTAAAGGCAGGATCATCTCTGCAGATGGGTGCCTCCCTTGATTTCATCACCCTCCACCCCAATAGTATAGTCAGGAACTCTGGGTCCTCTTGTTCTGGGGCCCCCAGTGAGGACAGCTCTCTGCTTTTGAGTTGCAGAAAAGCATTGAGTCACTTTCTGAAGGAGACTAACACCCTTTGGGGGACAGGGGTGTAGTTTTGAAGTAATGAAGGCAGTGATGTCTGGAGTGGGTGTGGGTGTTGCAGGTGAGCTTGCCTCACTCAGGCTGTCCTGGGTCTTTGTACTCCAGAGTTCTGTCCTAGGCTTGCTTCTTCATTCACTCTGTTTTTCTTTCTGCCTTGCCTTGCCTTTCCTCTTCCCTTTCCTTTCCTCTTTCCTTTCCCATTTCCTTTCCTCTTTCCTTTCCCCTTTCCTTTCCTCTTTCCTTTCCATTCCTGTCCTGCCCTGCCCTTTCTCTCTTTCTTTTCTTTTTCCTCCCTCCCCTCCTCCCTCCTTCCTTCCTTCCTTCCTTCCTTCCTTCCTCCTCTCTCTCTCTCTCTCTCTTCCATGTAGATGCTAATGACTTCCAGATCTGTCGCCTGCTCTGGACTCTCCTCTTGGGAGCCCAGCTGCCTGCCAACCAGCTGTGCTTCGGTGACTCCTGGGCTTCTCAAAGCCCCCGTGTCTACCATCAGCCATCTTGGGCCTCTTGGCCTGCCCATTCAGCACATGCATTGATGTACACACTCAGTGGTTCCCATCTAGGCCTCCCCTGCACGTGCCTGGGGAGACCTACCCATTCAGATCCATCCTGGACTCAGTTCTGCCAACACTTTCTCCCCTCTAAGAGCATTTCTAGTTGGGCTGGCGTTACCCAGCTGACTGAGAGGTCTCTTTCTGAATGGAGTCAATAGCTAAAGTCTAAATTAATCATTCAAAATATTCCCTTACCTCGTTTTTTTTTTTTTTTTTTGGAGAGATGGAGGTCTTGCTATGTTGCCCAGGCTGATCTTGAACTCCTGGCCTCAAGCAATCCTCCCACCTCAGCCTCCCAAAGCTCCCCTTACCTCAGTTTTGCTCCCATCCTCCATTTGGACGTCCCCTCAGCTCCACCACCTGTTAATAGCAAACACCAGTTTCAAGCCCCTGCCCCAATCTGCTACAAGGGGTTAGTGCTCCATGTGGTGGGAGCTCAGGAAAGGCTTTGCAGGAGAGGAGGGATTTGAAATGGTCTTGGAGGCCTGGGATGGTAGACACCGGCGCCTTTCCCCCACAGCTCTTGGCTATTTCTTCACCCTCCCGGCATCAGCGTTACTGCTAGCATGCCTTTAGCATCAGTTTTGCCCTCACTCTGATTTTTGGCAAGCCTGAACTTACCTCCAAATAAATGCATGTTTTTGGGGGGCAAAGGCACGTTCCTTCCTTCCTTTATTGTTGCTTTCCCCACCCCATGCTGCAGCTGAGTGGGTGACCCTCCCTCCTTACCTCTGTGTGCTGCATCTCTCACCTGGTCTCTGTCAGGAACCCTGCAGGAGCCTGCACCCCAATAACCCCATTCTATGCTGCTTGGAGGAGGAGACAGAGTTTGAGAGGTCCCAGTTCTTAGTGTGTGTCCGGTTCCCCCACTTGTCAAAGCTGAGAGCTTCTTTGTTTTAAGAGCCACTTGGTAATCAAGAGCATTAGAAGAGTAAAAAGCAGAATCCAATTAGGTAATTTTACCTAAACACACTACAGTTGACTAGGAATTCACAATAACATTGATTTCTAATCACAGCGCTGTTGGTGATTCTGTGTGTGGAGATGCTTCTGATGATGCCTGCCATTACATGACACTTATTTCTAAAGTCACTTTTTTTTTTTTTTTTTTTACATTTTCATTGTAGAAAAATATCCCATAATTGTGCCACCTAGAGTGTGAGGGCCACGGGAAGGGGGAATTAGGAAAACAAGAGTCACTCTCTAAGCTGGTCCTGGAGCAGCATTATGGATGTGTCTGAACCCAAGCAAGAGAGGAGCCACAGGCCAGGGCTGGCAGAGCCGTGATCACTAGAATCTTGAGTCACTGGGGCTTGGTGGTAGGTGACAAACGTGGCACAGAGGCGAAAGAGTCTTCTTCCACATAGAACACACTTGGCTTCAGGGATTCATGGACCACAGAGAAGCTTCTGCATATTTATGGCACTGGGGACCAGCAGGAGGTGGTGGTGAGGCACTTTGAAACCCTGCAGTAGAGTTCACCCAGGGGCCAGGGCAGGAGAGCATCCCTCTGTGCACAGCACTTGAGAGGAAAAGGCTTGTTCATGACCACATATGATGTCCCCAACCCAACCCTGTTCCTGAAGTTTCCCAGAAATCGATGGAGAGGTAAGGCCAGCTCGGCTGAAGCACCAGCCTCAGTGGTAGGGGCAGGAGCTCGCCCTAAACCTGGCTGGTGTGTCCTAGAGAAAGGTCTCCAGTGACCTTTCTCGACCAACTAATTTCTTATGGAAATGAGACATTTGTGATTGATTTTAATTCCCTCCTGGGGACTGTGAAATTAAATGGATTAAATTTTGTCCACCAGGAGCCTCAGAGATTTAATGTCCAATTCTAAAACCTGAACAGGCCCTTTTGGTTTTGCAGTTTGTAGACCAATCCCTGGCTTCATTTTATTTGGCTTTGCTTTTGCTTCCCCATTTTCTGTTATTTTCTTTTTCTTGTGCTATTATGTACATCTCTTAAAGCTGGTCAAATTTTATTTTGGGATGGAATGGCCTAGTAAGTTAATAAATTATATTAAATTGCCAAAAAAGGAATGTGTTTTAGATTCTTCTGGCATCTTCCTGGTTACACCAAAAGCGTGGAGGAGAGAAGGAAGGGAAGTCACCGAGACACAGTGAGGCTGTCAGGGAGACGGGCCAAGGTCTCAAGCCCCTTGTGCTGGGCGGGTGTTTCTTTTCATTGTTCCCTGTGGCCCTTCAGACATGGGTGGCTCTTTGGGCATTTCCACAATCCCAGGAGTCATGGTCTCTTGCCCGTACCAATGGTGTCTCAGTCTTCTTGTCCCTGTGCATCTACTTTGGCATGTCCCTCAGGATCCCTGTACTAGGAAACCGGGAGGTGTCTGAAATCCAAATAACACAAGGATGATTATGGGTGAAAAGACAGGAAAGAGTTCCCAGCTGGCTGAATCTTACCTGACTCCTCTCATTTGCTTCCTGGTTCAGGAACAGAACTGATCACATTTTGTACTTGAAAAAGAGGGGAGAGCTGCAGGGTCTTTATAGGGATTCTTTCCTTGCCTTCCTCCACGCATTGCCCTCCTGATGACATTCAAAAGACTGTAGCTCAAGGTGGAAGTTTCCTAATACACGCTCACTGCTTTGTCCTTATTGAATGGGATATAGGCAACTTTGCCTTTTAGGCCTTGATATGGTTTGGCTGTGTCTCCACTCGAATCTCATCTAGAATTGTAGTTCCCATAATCCCCATGTGTTGTGGAAGTGACCTGGTGGGAGGTATCTGAATCATGGGGGTGATTACCCCCATGCTGATCTTGTGATAGTGAGTTCTCTTGAGATCTGATGGTTTTGTAAGTGTTTTCTCCTCCTTCTTTGCTCTGCACGTCCTTCTCCTGCCACTAAGTGAAGAAGGACGTGTTTGCTTCCTCTTCTGCCATGATTGTAAGTTTCCTGAAGCCTCCCTAGCCATGTGGAACTGTGAGTCAATTAAACCTCTTTCCTTTATTAATTATCTAGTCTCGGGCAGTTCGTTATAGCAGCGTGCAAACAGACTAATACAGCTCTGTTATCATCAAATTCTGATTGTGAATTGGTTTTGCTCAGGATCCACTGAGAACCTGTTTTTTCCTGTAGGGGTCGGATCTCAAGTATAGGTGTTACTAGTGGTTGGAATGCACTAATATTCTGCATGTCTTGGGACAAGAGGAGATCCAGGAGGAAGTAAGCCATGGTCTCTCTGAGGAGCAAGCTCTGGGTCTTGCTTATATGTTTTCATGTAACTTCTTTCTAGAAGTTACCCCAATACTGACCAGACCCACAGGGCTTACCTTCCTGGAAGACAGGACAGAGATCACAGACTCCTCATTGTCCATGCTCTTGCTGTTAGCTGCAGTTTGACCACAAGTGCGGTAACGTATACAGATCAGTTATAAATGTCAGGATCCACTCAGGCTGGCCAGCAAATCCAGGCAGGAGCAAGAACTGTTATCTGAAGGGGTCCAACATAGCCAGAGAGCTGGCCAAGGCCAGTACAACTCAGAATGTAATACTAGGAAAAAGCCCTACCTGAGGGAGATGCTTCGTGGCTGGGGCTGGCCATCTGTTGGCCCCATGTCAAGAAGTTGCTGGGGCTGGGTGTGGTGGCTCCCACCTCTAATCTCAGCACTTTGGGAGGCTGAAGCGGATGGATCACTAGAAGCCAGGAGTTGGAGACCAGCATGGGCAACATAGTGAGTCCTCATCTCTACAAAATACATACATACAAACATACATACAAACCTGGCTTTCTCCAAAGGATCCCACCTCCTTGCAGCTGTTTCAAATAGAGGCTGCTTATCTGCCTACAGCCCAAGTTCCTCCTGGTGGGAGGTGGGTTGCTGTTCTTTCCCCTCACTCCTTGTAGCTGCCTCCAGATCATAGCTTCTTCCTCCCTATTCATTTAAGCAGTAGCTGAGAGCCAATAGCTATAAAGAGCCTAGGGGCCAGGCATGCTGCTAAGGACCTTGGGTGGATGACATCATTTCAGCCTCAGCACAACTCAGTGAAATAGTATTGTTGCTATCCCCATTTTACCACAGAGCTACAGAGGCTCAGGTTAATAACGTGCCTTAGGAAGCCCAATTACTTAGGTAGTTTGACTCTAGAACATACACTCTTGACCACCACTCTACCTACATGAGGGCTCTTGAAAGCCCCTGCTCCTTTGATGTGAATGCCATTCACTGGTGTCATGCAGTATCCACTCCCTGTTTATGTCAGCTCCCACCTCTTGAGCATTCTACTGCATTCACCAAAGTCTTACTCTTTGGGATGGTGGGGTTTCTTTTCTTTTTTTTTTTCAAGACAGGATCTCACTATGCTGCCCAGGCTGGACTCAATTTCCTTGGCTCAACTGATCTTCCTGCCTCAGCCTCCCAAGTAGCTGGAACTATAGGTGCGTGCCCCTGTGCCTGCCTTGGCAGTTTTCCCCCTGCATCCCAACTCTTGCCATCACCCTGGGTGATGCAGACACCGACAGGAGAGCTGTATGGACAATCATCTTTGACTTCACGACCACTGCCACCACTCCAACTCAATCACATCCTTGGACCCAACACCTGTGATGTCATCAATCAAATGAATCCAGACACTAATCTCTCCTGAGTTCCAGATTTGCATAATTACTTGGCATCTCCTCTGGGACTCACCGGGTTCATACCTGATTCCTCTTAAGCCTGTTCCCCCGCCCTCCACTGCTTTATTTTTTATCCCACTAGAGTATCACTGTCTGTCCAGTTGCTCAAGTCAGACATTTAGGAGTCACCCTTGAGTCTTCTCTCTCCTTTGTCTCTCTATGTAATGAATCACCATGTCATGTGGAATAAATCCTCAAAAGATGTTGTGAATGTACCAGTTTCTCTCCTTTTGCATTGCTACCACCTGCATCCTAGCTGCCATCGCTCCCATCTGGTCATCTTCAGCTGTCTTCTAGCTAGCATTCCTGCTTCTACTCTAGGTCCTTTTCAAGCCAAACTCCAAAGGTGGCATGCTATTTTCTTACAATGTAAATCAAGTCGTCCCTCAGATTCCCTTTACGGGGGCATGATTTTGCACTTGCTTTCTGTCACATACTCTTCTTCCTATTTTACTGTACCTCAGCCACTTTGTCCTTTCCGTTCCCCCACAAGACTGAGTACTTTCCAACTTTGCACATGCTGTTCCTGCTACTTGGAATGCTCTTCCCTGCATTCATCACCTGGCTAACTTCCACTCATCTTTTGGGTCTCAATTTAAGTTGAAAAGGCAGTCCTAATTCCTACCTCAATTAAATTATCCATTTCTTCTCACTCCTTCTTGTTTTTCTTTTCACAGTCTGTTGTTACATGTTTATTTCTTAGTGCCTATGGTAGGCACTGCTGTTTGCCTTTCTTTTCTTAAGAGTGCTGCAATTTTTGTTTGGGTAGCTAGCCCCCTCCCATGAAGCCCATGTGCTTCCCCTCCTTGCCTACTCCCAGTTCCAGACTTGGGCATGCTCTGTCCAAAGGTGATCCTGTTCTTCTTGGCCCATTCTTCATCTAGGAACACAATAAATAAGCCAATCAGTGATGACATTCCTATTATGGCAGGGAGTATTTAGGAATGGATGATCCAATTTGTGCCCATGAGATACAATAGCAAGCAGAGAAGCAGAGTTAGAAAAATCAGTTTTTTCTCCTCACTACCTTGAGATAAACTTGCCTGGAGCTGACACCACACACACAGAGCGCAGCTGGGGGAATCCTAGAGAAATGGAGCAGAGATACTGGGTAAGCTGATTCCATAGCCCACTCAGCCATCACTTTGTGATGTGAGCCAATACGTTTTCTTGTGAAATTAATTTGGGCTGGGTTTCCTCTTCTTTGCAGCTGAGGGAAACACACCTAAGGACCCTTGGTCTCTAGTCCTGCTATTCCTCTATCCATCACCACCTTCCTGGCTTCATATCTCTCTCTGCTCTGTTTAGGTGCTGTTAAGTCAGAATTTCAACCATGTTTACCAATACCCTTGCATTTCTTACTGCTGTTTTAGTCTCAATCATGAAATAATCCAATAATACATCCTCTCTTTTGCCTGTGTTCATGCTATTGACTTTTACTGGAAGAAAAAAAATACTTAGAAAGATTGATACTATAATAAATTCATGGTCAATTAGGTCCTAAACGATGTCCAACAATCATCCTGTGAGGTTGTTCATGGCAGTGATATGATGAGAAAACATCTTTAATCCGAACATCCAATAAGGGAATTGGGATGCAAATTACACAATGGAAAACCAAGCATCCATTTACAAATGGAAGAAAATACATATATATTAATACAACTGCATGTAAAAATGACCACAATAAACTATTAGCTGGGAAGAATAATATTTGAAAATAATATTAAAAAGTGTTAAATAGGCCGGGTGCAGTGGCTAACACCTGTAATCCCAGCACTTTGGGAGGCTGAGGCGGGTGGATCACTTGAGGTCAGGAGTTGGAGACAAGCGTGGCCAACGTGGTACAACCCCGTCTCTACTAAAAATGCAAAAACTAGCTGGGCATGGTGGCAGGTGCCTATAATCCCAGCTACTCGGGATGCTGAGGCAGGAGAAATGCTTGAACCCAGGAGACGGAGGTTGCAGTGAGCCAAGATCGTGCCACTGCCCTCCAGCCTGGGCTTTCCCTTGTCCATTGAAAGGATCCTGAAACCATTATACTCTAGAGTCAGTGAGCACAAAAAGCACACACAAAAAAAGTGTTAAATAAAAGCAAGGATAAGAGGTGGTCTAGATTCCTTATCAAGTCTTCATTGCCCCCTCTTTTATATATCCCACCAGAGATATACAGACAGGGTAATGTGTCAAAAGTAATTTGAAATAATAATTTATGCATTTTATATATTGTTAGGTTAATTCATTTTATTTGGTTTTCAATTGGGGGGAATTCTTTATTGTTTCATACTTACAGGTTTGGGGAGATTTTCTTTTTTTCTGTTCTCTGAAACAATTTGTACAAGGCAGGGATTATTTATTCTTTAAAGGTTTGGTGAAATTCCCATCTCGTGTAGGCCTGAATGGGTATACGAAAAAATGCTCTACATCGCTATTTATCAGAGAAATGCAAACTAGCAGCTCAATGAGATGACGCCTCACACTCGTTAGAAGGCTATTATCCAAAAGACAAAACAAAACGTGTTGGCAAGGATGTGGAGAAAATGGCATCTTTGCATGCTATTGGTGGGAATGTAAATTGGTACAGCCATTATGAAAAACAGTATGGAGATTGTTAAAAAAATTAAAGATAGAATTACTATATGATCCAGCAGTTCCACTACCGGATATATATCCAAAGAAAATGAAGTCAGTAAATCAGAGATATATGTGCACTCTCATATTTATTGCAGATTATTCACAATAACTAATATGGAATCAACTTAAGTGTCCACTAATGGATGAATAAATAAATGAAATGTGGCATATACACATTTCAATGGAATACTATTCAGCCCCCCAGAAAGAAGGAAATCCTGCCATTTGCAACAACATGGAATAACCTGGAGGACATTATGTTAAGTGAAATAAGCCAGGCACAGAAAGACAAATACTGGATGATCCCACTTATATGTCCCAACCCCTGTTAGGACCTGGGCTGCACAGCAGGTGAGAGAGTGAAGCTTCAGGTGTATTTACAGCCACTCCCCATCACTCGCATTGCCTTCTGAGCTCCGCCTCCTGATCAGTGGCAGCATTAGATTTTCATAAGAGCATAAACACTGTTGTGAACTGCTCATATGAGGAATCTCGGTTGTGCACTCCTTATGAGAATCTAATGCCTGATGATCTGCCACTTCTCCCATCACCCCGTCTAGTTGCAGGGAAACAAGCTTGGGGATTCCATTGATTCTATGTTATGGTGAGTTGTAGAATTATTTCATTATATATTACAATGTAATAATAATAGAAATAAAGAGAACAATAAATGTAATGTGCTTGAATCATCCCAAAACCCTCCCCCACCCCTCACCCTGGTCTGTAGAAAAATTGTCTTCCATGAAACTGGTCCCTGGTGCCTAAAAGGCTGAGGTTCACTGATCTAAAAAACTAAATCTATAGAAGCAGAGAGTAGAATGTTGGTTACTAGGGGTTGGAGGTGGGAGGACAGGGGAGATGTTAGTCAAAGAATGCAAAATTTTAGACAGACAAGAGGAGTAAGTTCAAGAGCTCTGTTGTACAACATGGTAAGTGTAGTTAATAACAATGTATTGTTGAAAATTGCCAAGAGGATAGATTTTAATTGTTCTCACCACAAATAAATATGTGAGGTAATGCGTATGTTAATTAGCTTGAGTTACCTACTCCACAATGTATACAAATTTCAAAACATCATATTATACACCACAAATATATACAATTTTTTGTCAATTAAAAATAAATAAGGAAGAATTCAGCAGAAAGACAAAACAATTCCAAAACATGACCAAAAAAATCTCCAAAATACATTTTTCAAAAATAGTGTAGTCCTGATATTTTCTTTCAACCTTTAATTCTGAAAAGTTTCTAACACTTAATTTGGGGGATTGATAATATTATCTAAGATTCAATGGAAAGTCTTATTTCCCCTTGCTTTCTATCACAGTAAGATGTTCCAGGACCATCTTGTACTTAACTTGCCCTGGATGGAGAATCAACCATTGATGGAATGGTATTTATAAACCAGGAGCTAAATGTTTGGTGCGCTCATTGACTCTGGAGTATAGTGGTTTCAGGACCCTTTCAATGGACAGAACTAGGAGAACTATGTGTATTTTATACTTAATTAATTTGTGTTAATATTTCCAATGCAATTTTATATATGATTTTTATTAACTAATTTTATTGCATAGTTATCTCTTGTCTAGATAACTTGGTGCTAATTAACATTAACATATTATTTGCTTATCATATAATATATATAACATTGTTTTAAAATTATAATATTAATATTACTATTAACAATAAACTAAGTAATGTTTAAGATTTCTTTGCAGTCCCTCTTGTCCTTAGAATATCTATGTTATTAAGTCAGAGTTCTGTGTGCAAAACTGACTTAGCCGGGTGTGGTGGCTCATGCCTGTCATCCCAGCACTTTGGGAGGCTGAGGCAGGTGGATCACCTGAGGTCAGGAGTTTAAGACCAGCCTGGCCAACATAGTGAAACCCCATCTCTACTAAAAATACAAAAATTAGCTGAGCGTGGTGATGGGTGCTTGTAACCCCAGCTACTTAGGAGGCCGAGGCAGGAGAGTTGCTTGAACCAGGGTTGCAGAGGTTGCAGTGGGCCGAGACTACACCATTGCATTCCAGCCTGGGCAACAAGACTAAACTCCATCTCAAAAAAAAAAAAAAGTGACTCAAAATTATTTTCTCTTTGTGTTTGTATTCAATTTAAGGATTTAAAAAAAAATCTTTTAATTTTTAAATATCTAGTATGTAAATTCACTTGGCATTACAGTTTAAAACTCTATAAAAATATGCATTCAATGTTTTTGCTACCATTCCTTCCCTTTCATGTCATTCCCACCTACTGTCTGTAGGAAATGGCAGTTAATGCTTCCTACATTTTTTGGTAAGGGAAGCAAATATGCTCATAAAGTATTATTTGCCTTTATTTTTAAAAAAGACTTTTCATGCTGGAAAACTTTTAAATGTATACAAAAGTAGAGAGTGTAATGAATGCCCAGCCTCCACAATGAACAACTCATGGCTATTCTTGCTTTATGTATACTGTCCCACTCCCTCCAAAAATTACTTAGAAACAAATCCCACACATTATATCATTTCATTAATTAACATTGCCGAATATGTCTCCAAAAGATAATGAGACTTTTAATAATAAACACATCTACACTACCCTTATCATACCTAAGGTTAAAAACTATTGATTAACACACCAAAATATTCAGTTAGTGCTCCTACTTCATATATTGTCTCAAAACTTTAAGAACAGCTTGTTTGAATCTGGATTCAGATAATGCCATACATGGCAACTGGATTTAAGATGAGGTCATTTTCACTGAGGAATTTTCCAGAATCTGTATGTTGTCAGTTATATCCTTATGGTGTCATTGAACTTGTTTCTCTATCATCTGTATTTCCTGTAAACTTGTATTTAGATCCAGCGGTTTAATCAGATTCAAATTTGATTTTTTTTGGCATGAACACTTCATAGGCGGTGGTGTGTACTTCCATCAGAAGGTCTATAATGTCTGCTTGCCTCGCTTTTTGTGATATTAGCAGTCATTGATGATCATTGCCAGAATTTATTTTAATGAAGGATTCAAAATGGTGATAAATTCTGTTCTTAATTTACTGGCTGCAATAGTATTTTTTTTTCTTTTTTTAAAATTGTACTATAGGTTCTGGGATACATGTGCAGATCATGCAGGATTGTTGCATAGGTACACACATAGTAATGTGGTTTGCTGCCTCCATCCCCCATCACCTACATCTGGCATTTCTCCTCATGTTATCCCTCCCCTACCTCTCCACCCCCCCACTGTCCCTCCTTTGGCCCCCCCCAACAGACCCCAGTGTGTGATGCTCCCCTTCCTATGTCCCTGTGTTCTCACTGTTCAACACTCACCTATGAGTGAGAACATGTGGTGTTTGATTTTCTGTTCTGTGTCAGTTTGCTGAGAATGGTGGTTTCCAGATTCATCCATGTCCCTACAAAGGACACAAACTCATCATTTTTTATGGCTGCATAGTATTCCATGGTGTATATATGCCACATTTTCCTTGTCCAGTCTATCATCGATGGGCATTTGGGTTGGTTCCAGGTCTTCGCTATTGTAAACAGTGCCGCTCTGAACATATGTGTTCATGTGTCTTTATAATAGAATGATTTATAATCCTTTGTGTATATACCTAGTAATGGGATTGCTGGGTCAAATGGAATTTCTATTTCTAGGTCCTTCAGGAATCGCCACACTGTCTTCCACAATGGTTGAACTAATTTACACTCCCACCAACAGTGTAAAAGTGTTCCTATTTCTCCACAACCTCTCCAGCATCTGTTGTCTACAGATTTTTTTAATGATCACCATTCTAACTGGCATGAGGTGGTATCTCAATGTGGTTTTAATTTGCATTTCTCTAATAATCAGTGATGATGAGCATTTTTTCATGTTTGTTGGCCTCATATATGTCTTCTTTTGAAAAGTATCTGTTCATATCCTTTGCCCACTTTTGGATGGGTTTGTTTGTTCTTTTCTTGTAAATATGTTTTAGTTCTTTGTAGATTCTGGATATTAGCCCTTTGTCAGATGGGTAGCTTGCAAAGATTTTTTCCCATTCTGTTGGTTGCCGGTTCACTCTAATGATTCTTTCTTTTGCTGTACAGAAGCTCTGGAGTTTAATTCAGTCCCATTTGTCTATTTGGCTTTTGTTGCCAATGCTTTTGGTGTTTTAGTTATGAAGTCCTTGCCTATGCCTATGTCCTGAATGGTTTTGCCTGTTTCCTTCTAGGGTTTTTATGGCATTAGGTCTTATGTTTAAGTCAAGTCTTTAATCCATCTGGAGTTAATTTTAGTGAAAGGTGTCAGGAAGTGGTCCAGTTTCTGCTTTCTGCACACTGCTAGCCAGTTTTCCCAACACCATTTATTAAACAATGGGGAATCCTTTCTCCATTGCTTGTTTTTGTCAGGTTTGTCAAAGATCAGATGGTTGTAGATGTGTGGCGTTGCCTCCAGTGCCTCTGTTCTTGCCATTGGTCTATATCTCTGTTTTGGTACCAGTACCATGCTGTTTTGATTACTGTAGCCTTGTAATATAGTTTGAAATCAGATAGTGTGATGCCTCTGGCTTTGTTCTTTTTGCTTAGGATTGTCTTGACTATGTGGGCTCTCTTTGGTTCCATATGAAGTTTAAGGTGGTTTTTTCCAGTTCTGTGAAGAAGGTCATTTGTAGCTTGATGGGAATAGAGTTGAATCTACAAATTACTTTGGGCAGTATGGCAATTTTCATGATATCGATTTTTCCTAACCATGAGCATGGAATGTTTTTCCATCTGTTTGTGTCCTCTCTTATTTCATTGAGCAGTGGTTTGTAGTTCTCCTTGAAGAGGTCCTTTACATCCTTCATTAGTTGTATTCCTAGGTATTTTATTCTCTTTGTAGCAATTGTGAATGGGAGTTTTCTCATGATTTGGCTCTCTGTTAGTCTGTTATTGGTGTATAGGAATGCTTGTGATTTTTGCACATTGATTTTGTATCCTGAGACTTTGCTGAAGTTGCTTATCAGTTTCAGGAGATTTTGGGCTGAGATGATAGGGTCTTCTAAATATACAATCATGTCATCTACAAATAGAGACAATTTGACTTCCTCTTTTCCTAATTGAACACCCTTTATTTTTTTTTCTTGCCTAATTGCTCTGACAAGAACTTCCAATACTATATTGAACAAGAGGGCATCCTTGTCTAGTGCCAGATTTCAAAGGGAATGCTTCCAGTTTTTGGCTATTCAGTAAGATATTGGCTGTAGATTTGTCATAAATAGCTTTTGCTGTTTTGAGATATGTTCCTTCAATACCTAGTTTATTGAGAATTTTTAGCATAAAGGCTGTTGAATTTTGTCAAAGGCCTTCTCTGCATCAATTGAGATAATCATGTGGTTTTTGTCTTTGGTTCTGTTTATGTGGTGGATTACATTTATAGACTTGCATATGTTGAACCAGCCTTGCATCCCTGGAATGAAGCCTACTTGATCATGATGGATAAGCTTTTTGATGTGCTGCTGCAATTGGTTTGCCAGTATTTTATTGAAGATTTTTGCATCTATGTTCATCATGGATATTGGCCTGAAGTTTTCTTTTTTTGTTGAGTCTCTTCCGGGTTTTGGTATCGGGATGATGTTAGTCTCATAAAATGATTTGGGAAGGATTCCCTCTTTTTGGATTGTTTGGAATAATTTCAAAAGAATGATACCAGCTCCTCTTTGTATGTCTGGTAGAATTCAGCTGTGAACCCATCTGGACCTGGACTTTTTTTGGTTGGTAGCCTATTAATTGCTGCCTCAACTTCAGCCCTTGTTATTTGTCTATTCAAGGTTTCAACTTCTTCCTGGTTTAGGCTTGGGAGGGTGCAAGTGTCCAGGAATTTATCCATTTCTTCCAGTTTTACTGGTTTATATGCATAGAGTTGTTTGTAGTAATCTCTGATGGTAGTTTGTATTTCTGTGGAATCGGTGGTGATATTCCCTTTATCGTTTTTTATTACATCTATTTGATTCTTCTCCATTTTCGTTTTTATTAATCTGGCTAGCAGTCTATTTTATTGATCTTTTCAAAAAACCAGCTCCTGGATTTATTGAGTTTTTGAAGAGTTTTTTGTGTCTCTATCTCCTTCAGTTCTGCTCTGATCTTAGTTATTTCTTGTCTTCTGCTAGCTTTTGAGTTTTTTTGATCTTGCTCCTCTAGCTCATTCAATTTTGATGATACGATGTCAATTTTAGATTTTTCCTCGCTTCTCTGGTGGGTATTTATTGCTATAAATTTCCTTCTAGACACTGCTTTAACTGTGTCCCAGAGATTCTGGTACATTTTGTCTTCATTCTTGTTGGTTTCAAAGAACATCTTTATTTCTGCCTTCATTTCATTGTTTATCCAGTCGACATTCAGGAGCCAGTTGTTCAGTTTCCATGAAGCTGTGAGCTTCTGAGTTAGTTTCTTAATTCTGAGTTCTAATTTGATGGACCTGTGGTCTGCGAGACTGTTTGTTATGATTTCCATTCTTTTGCATTAGCTGAGGAGTGATTTACTTCCAATTATGTGGTCAATTTTAGAGTAAGTGCAATGCGGTGCTGAGAAGAATGTATGGTTCTGTGGATTTGGGGTGGAGATTTCTGTAGAAGTCTATTAGGTCCACTTGGTCCAGATCTGAGTTCAAGTCCTGGATATCCTTGTTACTTTTCTGTCTCGTTGATCTGTCTAATATTGACAATGGAGTGTTAAAGTCTCCCACTATTGTGTGGGAGTCTAAGTCTCTTTGTATGTCGTTAAGAACTTGCTTTATGTATCTGGGTGCTCCTGTATTGAGTGTGTATATATTTAGGATTGTTAGCTCTTCTTGTTGCATTGATCCTTTTACCATTATGTAATGCCCTTCTTTGTCTCTTTTGATCTTTGTTGGTTTAAGGTCCATTTTATCAGAGACTAGGATTGCAACTCCTGCTTTTTTTTGTTCTCCATTTGCTTGATAAATCTTCCTCCATCCCTTTATTTTGAGCCTATGTGTGTCCTTGCACATGAGATGAGTTTCCTGAATACAGCACACTGATGGGTCTTGACTTTTTATCCAATTTGCCACTCTGTGTCTTTTGATTGGGGCATTTAGCCCATTTACATTTAAGGTTAATATTGTTATGTGTGAATTTGATCCTGCCATTTTGATGCTAGCTGGATGTTTTGCCCATTCGTTGATGCATTTTTTTCATTGCGTTGATGGTCTTTACCATTTGGTACGTTTTTGGAGTGGCTGGTACTGGGCTGTTCCTTTCCTTGTTTAGTGCTTCTTTCAGGAGCTCTTATAAGGCAGGCCTGATGGTGACAAAATATCTCAGCAATTGCTTGTCCATAAAGGATTTTCTTTCTCCTTCGCTTATGAAGCTTAGTTTGGCTGGAATTGAAATTCTAGTTTGAAAGTTCTTTTCTTTAAGGATGTTGAATATTGGCCCCCCACTCTTTTCTGGCTTGTAGGGTTTCTGCAGAGAGCTCTGCTGTGAGTCTGATGGGCTTCCCTTTGTGGGTAACTCAACCTTTCTCTCTGGCTGCCCTTAGCATTTTTTCCTTCATTTCAACCCTGGTGAACCTGATTATTATGTGCCTTGGGGTTGCTCTTCTTGAGGAATATCTTTGTGGTGTTCTCTGTATTTCCTGGACTTGAATGGTGGCCTGGCTTGCTAGATTGGGGAAGTTCTCCTGGATAATATCCTGAAGAGTGTTTTCCAGCTTGGATTCATTCTTTCCATCACATTCAGGTACACCTATCAAACGTAGATTGGGTCTGTTCACATAATCCCATATTTCTTGGAGGCTTTGTTCTTTTCACTCTTTTTTCTCTAATCTTGCCTTCTCATTTTATTTCATTGAGTTGATCTTCAGTCTCTGATATCCTTTCTTCTGCTTGGTCGATTTGGCTATTGAAACTTGTGTATGCTTCGCGAAGTTCTCGTGCTGTGTTTTTCAGCTCCATCAAGTCACTTATATTCTTCTCTAAGCTGTTTATTCTAGTTAGCATCTCATCTAACCTTTTTTCTAGGTTCTTAGTTTCTTTGCACTGGGTTGTCACATGTTCTTTTGTTCTTTTAGCTCAGAGAAGTTTGTTATTACCCACCTTCTGAAGCCTGTTTCTGCCAATTCATTAGATTCATTATCCATCCATCTTTGATCCCTAGCTGGGGGATGAGTTGTGATCCTTTGGAGGAGGAGAGGTGTTCTGGCTTTGGTGTTTTCATCCTTTTTGCCCTCATTTATTCCCATCTTAGTGGCTTTATCCACCTGTGGTCTTTGTAGTTGTGACTTTCGGATGGGTTCTCTGAGTGGACATCCTTTTTGTTGACGATGAAGTTCTTTCTTTCTGTTTCTTAGTTTTCCTTCTAACAGTCAGGCTCCTCTGCTGCAGGACTGCTGGAGGTCCACTCCAGATGCTGCTTGCCTGGGGATCACCTGTGGGGGCTGCAGAACAGTAAGGGTTGCTGTTGGTTTCTTCTTCTGTTATCTTCGTCCCAGAAGGATACCCGCCAGATGTCGGCCTGAACTCTCCTTTATGAGGTGTCTCTTTGGGCATATGGGGGCTGGAGAGCTGCTTGAGGAGACAGTCTGTCCCTTATAGGAGCTCAAGTGCTGTGCTGGAGCTCCGTTGTTCCGTGCAGAGCTGCTGGGAAGGTACTTTAAGTCTGCTGCAGCGGAACTCATAACCACCTCTTTCCCAGGTGCTCTGTCCTAGGAAGGTTGGCTTTATTTATAAGTTCCTGTCATGTTGCTACCTTTTTTCATAGATGCCTTGCCCTGCATGGAGTAGTCTAGTGACAGTCTGCCAGCAGAGGCATTGCTGAGCTGTGGCAGGCTCTGCCAGCTGCTGTGTGAACTGCCTCGGTAGTGGTGGACTGCCTTGGTAGTGGGGGTCGCCCTTCCCCACACTGAGCTGGACCAGCCGGGGTCCAGCTGTGCTTGCTGCAAAACTCTCAATCCAGAGCATTTCAGATTGCTTGTTTTGTGGGGGGTGGTGCTTGCCGAGCAAGGTAGCCTGGCTCCCTGTCTCTGCCCCCTCCCTTTCGGTTTAATGGGCAGCTCTGTCTCCCAGGCATTCCAGGGGCCAGTTGAAATGGCTGCACAGATTTGTGTGAGTTTCTGTGCACCAAGCTGGCAACAGCTGAAACCCCTGTGCTGAAAACTTGTGGTGCTTTTCGACTTGGGAATCTCCTGGTCTGTGGGCAGTGAAAATTTGTTTGGAAATGCAGTGGGCACTCACCCTCTGCGTTGTTCTTGCTGGGAACTGCACTCCAGAGCTGTTCCTATTCGGCCATCTTGGATCCTCCACCAGCTGCAATAGTAAAGACTCTTCCCCCTTCTTAATAGTTACCCTGAAATACATTGCATACACAAAGCAGGATGAATGCTTGCTCTTCCCCTCCTTTTACTTACTGGTTATCAAAATAATAGCTGGTTTCTTAATATTTTTCACAAGTGACTGAGTTTTTAAAAATGTTATTTATTATTTATGTTTATTTCAATAGCTTTTGGAGTATAAGTGGTTTTTGTTATGTGAATGAATTATATAGAGGTGAATTCTGAGATTTCAGTGCACCTGTGTGAGTAGTGTACATCGTACCTAGTGTGTAGTTTTTATTTCTAGCCCCCTCTCCCAGCCTCCCCTTTCTGAGTCTCGGAAGTCCATTATATCACTCTGTATGCGTTTGCATACTCATAGCTTAGCTCCCACTTCTAAATGAGAACATATGGTTTCTGGTTTTTCCACTCCTGTGTTACTTCACTTAGAATAACGGCCTTCAGCTCCATCCCAGTTGCTGCAAAAGACATTATTTCATTGATTTTAATGACCGAGTAGTATTTCATGGTGAACGAATACCACATTTTCTTTATCCACTTATTAGTTGATGGACCCTTAGGTTGGTTCCACATCTTTGCAATCATGAACTGTGCTGCCCCAAACATACATGCACAAGTGTCTTTTTCATATAATGACTTATTTTCCTTTGGGTAGATACCCAGTGGTGGGACTGCTGGATCAGATGGCAGATCTACTTATTGCTCTTTAAAGAATCTCCACACTGCTTTCCATAGAGGTTGTACTAATTTACATTCCCACCAGCAGCATCTAAGTGTTCTTATTTCCCCCACATCCATGTCAACATCTATTGTTTTTTGACTTATTCATAATGGCCATTCTTGCAAGAGTAAGGTGATAAGGTGGTATTTCACTTTTTTGTTGTTGTTGTTTGTTTTTTTGAGACAGTCTCACTCTGTCACCCATACTGGAGTGTAGTGGCATGATCTTGGCTCACTGCAACCTCCACCTCCTGGGTTCAAGTGATTCTGCTGGCTCAGCCTCCTGATTAGCTGGGATTAGAGGCACCCACCACCATGCCCGGCTAGTTTTTGTATTTTTTTTAGTAGAAATGGGGTTTCACCATGTTGGTCAGGCTGGTCTGAAACTCTTGACCTCAGGTGATCCACCTGCCCTGGCTTCCCAAAGTGCTGGGATTACAAGAATGAGCCACTGCTTCCGGTCTTATTGTGGTTTTAATTTGCATTTCCCTGATGAATAATAATTGTTGAACATTTTTTTTCATATGTTTGTTGGCTATCTGAATATATTTTTTTGAGAAATGTCTTTGCCCACTTTTAGTAGGATTATTTGTTTTAAAAATGTTATTACAAACTCATCGATTCAAATACAGTTACTATGTTTCCATCCATTGCCTTTATTATCATTATTATTTTGTTTTTCTAGATTTAAGGGTACAAGTGCAGTCATGTTACATGGGTATATTGTGTGGTGATAGAGTCTCGGCTTTTAGTGTGCTCATTGCTCAAATAGTGTATATCATCAGATTCTCCTCTGTGAGCTGGATCAGCTGTGACAGTGCCAGTTTCTCCTACATTTTTGTCAACAGTGTGTTGTCTCGCTTTCGATTGTCACTGATCTAATAAGTAAGGAATAATGGAGTGCAAGTGAGTGCTTTTGCATATATTTCAAGGTTTTTGCATGTTTTTTCTTTCATAGTTTTTGAATGTTTGCTTATGGTACTTTTAGACTTATTTTTTTTGGTTTTTAAGAGTTCTTCATATATAAGGGATATTTGCATGAATGTTCCACGTATGCTTCAAAAGAAAGCATCTTCTCTAATATTGGGTTGCAGAGTTTGACATATATTCCTATTCATAAAAATTTCCTTATGATTACTTTGGTTAGGTCTTCTACAGCCTTCTTTTTGTTTCCTTGATTTGTTATGGACTGAGAGTGGTGAGTTAAAACTGCTGTTACTGGTATGCTCCAATTTCTCTTTGCACCTCCTAGTTTCCGCTTTATGCCGCATGAGCTTTCTTATTGGGTACATAGTTAACAATATCTGTGATATCTTCATTGTGAATCGTCTCCTTTAGTGCTGTAAAGTGTCCTTCCTTGTCCTGTTTTATTCCTTTCGCCCTGAATTCTAACTTACCGGGGGGTGAGGATGGTGATTCCTGTTTTCTTGTTTGCATATATCTGTTATTCCTTTGCTTTGCTTTAGATTTCATTAATGGTATTTGAGCCATTTTAAATTACTTTGTTTAGGTATGCCTCTTGTGACAGCAGAGTTGAGTTTTATTTTTGACTTAATCTGAAAATCTTTATAATTAAACCTAATTATAGTTAGTGATATAGTGGCTGTGTTTGTTTTCAGGTCTGTCATAGGATTTTGTGTTGTATTTACTTCATGGATTTGTGATATTTACTGGTTCTTTTACAGTGTTTTTTTTTTTTAAAAGTACTTAAAATATGTGCATTAGTATTTGGCAAAATTTATGTTTTTATTCTAGTAATTACTTTTATATCAATATATTTATATAATGTCCTTAGTCCTCTTTCACTACTTAGGTTCTTACTGTTTTATTGAGTGGTTCTCAACCAATGTATCTGTTGATTAATGACTTTCAACAGAGCTGGGCAGAGTATATCAGTTTTGTTCTCCAGAAAACATTGGGCAATGTCATGTCACAACTGGGAGAGTTGTGCATCTATTAAGCAGAGGCCAGGGATGCTGCTAAATATCCTATAGTGCACAGGACAGCCAGGCCCTATAATGAAAAAATAATCTGGCCCAAAATGTCCATAGTGCCGAGTTTGAGAAACCTTTAAATCTTGAGGCCAGGAGTTCGAGATCAGCCTGGCCAACATGGTGAAACTCCGTCTCCACCAGGCATGGTGGCATGCACCTGTAGTCCCAGCTATTGGAGAGTGAGGCAGGAGAAATGCTTGAACTCAAGAGGTGGAGGTTGCAGTGAACTGAGATCGCGCCACTGCACTCCAGCCTGGGCTGGCTGTCCTGTGCATTATAGGATATTTAGCAGCATCCTGGCCTCTGTCCAATAGATGGACACCTCTCCCAGCTGTGACAACCAAAAATGCTTCCAAACATTGCACAATGTCTTCTGGGGGAACAAAACTGATAGACTCCCTAAACTGAGACTCCCACTTTTTATCTGTGTGGCAACCAATGGGCTCATTTTACTTTCCCCTTTTTTCTCTTCTTTCCCTTCTTGTTAAAAAATCATGTTATCTCCACTTTGTCAGAACCTAGGACATTTATATACTATTCTTCTGTCTTTATTTTCATCTTCATTGTAGATTTCAATGTGCAGTATTCAATTCTTCACACCAGTCCTCTTGCTGAAATTCCTCAGCTATCACTTGGTTGATTAAAACTTGTCCTTCCAGTAAATTCTTCAGTAAGGGCTCCTGAGAAAAGTATTCCTAAATTCTTGAATATTAACTACTGTGTGTTCGTCATCTTGATAGGTAAAAATTACTGCATATAAAATTATTGGCTTGTACGTTCTTTCCTTCAATTTTTCTGTGTGTGGCTATTAAGAAATCTGATAACAACCTAATTTACCTTGGAGGCTCAGAAAATGTTTTCTTTTCTTTTTAAAAACCTTACAGATTTACTAGGGTTTGTCTCAGAGCCGAGAATTGCAGGGTAATTTTCCCAGGAATCTGGTGGGCCTTTCAATATATATGTTAAGTTTTTATTTTATTTCTAAATAGTTTTCCTAGAGTATAATTTTAAATATTAATTCTGTCTCATTTGTTTAGGTTTTCTTCTTTAGGGACTCCTATTATACATAAATTGGCTTGCTTTGCCTGTCTTTATCACGTTCTTTCTCTTTTTCTTTTTTTTTTTTTTGAGACAGGGTCTCGCCCTGTTGTCCAGGCTGGAGTACAGTGGAGCGATCTCAGCTCACTGCAACCTCCACCTCTTGAGTTCAACCGATTCTCCTGCCTCACTTTCCCCAGTAGCTGGAACTACAGGCATGTGCCACCATGCCTGGCGGAGACGGGTTTCACCATCTTAGCCAGTCTGGCCTTTAACTTCTGGCCTCAAATGATCCACCCACCTTGGCCTCCCAAAGTGCTCTTTTATCACTTTATGTCTCATATTTTTTTACCTGTTTATATAATTTCTATTTTCTTATTTTTCTTCCCATATGCCCTTTATTATTCTTTCTGTATGTTACCCGTTGAACACTTTGCAGTTCGCTCTTCATTTCTGACATATGACTGTTCTTTTATTGTAAGGTGTCATTTATTTCTTCCTGTTTTATGTCTATTTGTATTCTGAGTTTTCAAGCTTCTGATTTGTATTATACTTTAATATTTACAATTGCTTGTTTGATTATATTTAATTAATGTTGGAATTTTTTAAAAAAGTTATTCCTTTCTTTTATTTATTTTTAGGGGGAGTATTTTAATTAGTTATAATGTTTTCTTTCCTTTGCTTTTTTCCTCTTTTCCACTCTTAGATATATACCCAAGTCACAATGTTTTTACTACTTATTTTCTGTTTTATTCTTATAGAAACTTTGAAGCTATGTCCACGAACCTTTTTTGTCCATGAGAAAATAAATGTGTAGGATTTTCCTAGACCAGCAATAACAGGTGCTTCTACTGGAGTGAGGGACTGGAGTGGTGTTGGTGTTTATTTGATTTCTTAGTTCAGGGACACTCTGTTCTCTTGGTATAGGTTGATCTTGTGGGGGTGCAGCTTGTCTCACAGGCATTGTAGTTTGGACTTGCCCCCTCCATCTGTGTCCTTCAGCTTATGAAAACTTGTCCTTACCTAATGTTGGAAGTCTTTCCTTACTCTATGGAGTGTCCAGCAATTGTCTGCTATTTTCTTTCTTCTTCTTTCCCTGTATTTTTAGTAGAGACAGGGTTTCGCCATGTCGGCCAGGCTGGTCTTGAACTCTGGCCTCAATGATAGGCCAGCCTTGGTCTCCTAAAGTGCTGGGGATTACAGGCATGAGCCATCGTGCCCAGCCTGTGCTATTTTCTGATAAAGTGTTTGTATGTTTGCATACTGATATAAACTTGTATCTGAACTTATATTAATATTTGCTCCCTTGCTTTCCTATTCCCCAATCCAGCAGGAGCTTGTGTAGACAACACCTCAATTTCTGGCTCTGAATCCCTGCCAAGCTACCCTGAGGTTCCAGTGGGAGGGCTGCACTCACCCCAGCTGATTCCCTGTGGCCAGGAGAAGATACCAGGCATTGCGTCCCAGATGGAATGCCTTTATTAAAACTGGGGCCAGGCATGGTGGCTCACGCCTGTAATCCCAGCACTTTGGGAGGCTGAGGTGGGAGATCACTTAACCCAGGAGGTGGAGGTGCAGTGCGCTGAGATTGTGCCACTGCGCTCTAGCCTACGGTGACAGAGTGAGACTGTGTCTCAAAAAAAAAAAAAAAACACCCAAAAAATAAAACAAAAAACTGGGAAGTGGCCTAGATAGGGTATTGAGGTGACAAGGGGGGACAGTTGGGAGTCGAAGTACGGTGCAAAGGTGAAGGGTAGTGGGAGTCGGAAAAGTGAAGGTAGTCTGGATCAATTTTCCACCTGAAATGGTAATTGCTAACAAATGCACAGCACATTTAAGGAAGCATAGGCTCCTAGCTCTTGCCAGTTCTTTCCTCTTCTTCCTCACCACTCCTCTCATGACTGTCTTGCCTGGATGACCCTCCTCGATTTGGCCTTTCTCTGCTGTGCAGTTCTCTGCCTAAGCCCACCTGTGCTTAGACTACGGTTCTGGGATTCCTGAGCTGCTCAGTCCAGGCCAAACTCCAACCCTGCGATGGGACCAATTTCTGTGTCCTCGGGTTCTTGGTCTAGAGCTGATGTGGCCCCGCTACAAATTTAAAAAAACATTACTGTGGTAAGGTACTCTGTAGCATAAAATTTATCGCCTTAACTTCATTGTTAAGCGGCATTAAGTACATTAAGTACGTTCTAGAGTGCTTATCGCAACCAATCTCCAGAACTTTTTCTTCTTCTCACAATACAAAAATTAATAAAAATTGGTTAGTGAGTATGTATAGTCCACAGGGCTAAATGTTGCCTGGTACTGCCAGTAGAATTTTAAAATGAGAATGCAGCGCTGTGGTAAATATTACCTGTTGTCTTCATGTGATTCAGTGTTCTTCCTTGAAAGATTCCTCGGCATGTTTCTGCTTCTTATTCCCTTATATTTTTGGAATAATTTCATGTCATCCTTTGTTAACTCGCCAACCCTGCTGAGTTCTGATTTAAAAGATTTTTCTCTAGCTTCGTCATGTACTATGTAGAATATTTTTGCATCTTCTTAACACTAACATGGCAGGTCATTTCTTTCACGTGGAGTTTTCTATTTTGTCCTTGCAGCTTGTCTGGCTCTGCCAAGGGCACGACCCCAATAACCATCTGAAACATCTTGCAGAATTGTGCCCTGTCATTCACACTGTAGACCCTACTGTAAAAACTATAGCCAAAAGGTCTGACATCATTGCAGAGTGTATATGCATGGCAACTGTGTCTGCAAGATGTTTTTATGGAATGTTATAGCCAAAGCTAGATTGAAAGTTGGAAGCTTCTTCGCTTGCTACTGCCAAAGAAGGAGCATCTACCGACAAACCTGCTACCACCATTCCAACATGACAATCAATATTAAACAGTCTTTCGCTGAAGCCTTCTTCATAAAGTCTAGGAAGACTCCCTTTTCTACCCCAAAGACACCACCATCTTTGTACCTGAATCCAGCAGCTGTGCTACTATTTCCCACAGCCTTCATAGCACATTCAACTTGAAAAACTGTTTCATCAGAAGAGAATGTAGAGGCTGACAAGTCATACCTGGTGTCAATTGAGCTCTCTGTGCTAAAAGTAGTGGAATGGGTAGGGCTTCCAGGGCTCCTGAAACTTTTCATCTTATAAAACTGAAACTCTATGCTAATTAAATAGTAACTGCCCATCCCTTCCTTCCCCTAGTCCCTGGCCACCACCATTCTACTTTCTGTTTGAATTTGTTGACTCTAGGTAGCTTGTATAAATAGAATCGCACAGTATCTGTTTTTTTGTGACTGGCTTATTTCACTTAGCATGATATCCTCAAGGTTCATGCGTGTTGCAGAATGGGTCAGAGTTTCCTCTTTTTTAAGGGTGAATAACATCTCATTGTACATAGGTACCACATTTTGTTTATCCATTCATCTGTTGATGGACATTGGGTCCCTTCTACTTTTTGGCACTTGTGAATAAATGCTGTTAACACATCTTTTTGTGACCCTGCTTTCAACTCTTTTGGGTATATACACAAAAGTGGAACTGTGGAGAATATGTTAATTCTATTTTTGATGTTTTGAGGTATCACCATACGTTTTCCACAGTCGGTGCACCATTTTACATTCCCACCAATGTGGCACAAGGGTTCCCATTTCTCCACATCCTCACCAACACTTATTATTATTTTTTGGTAGTAGCCATTCTAATGGGTGTGAGGTGGCATCTCATTGTGGCTCTGGTTATCTCCCTAATGATTAGTGATGTTGAGCATTTTTTCATGTGCTTATTGGCCATTTGTATATTTTCTTTGGAGAAATAACTGTTCAAGTCTTTCATAAGAGTTCTTTGTAGAGTCTCACTATTAACCCCATATCAGATATATGATGTGCAAATATTTTCTTCTATTCCATAGCTTGCCTTTCACCATGTTGATTGTATCTTTTGATATACAGAAGTTGCGAATTTTGATGTAGTCCAATTTATTTGTTTTTTCTTTTGTTGCCTATATACTTTTGATGTCATATGCAGGAGATCACTGCCAAATCTAATGTCATGAAGCTTTCCATCTACGTTCTCTTGTAAGCATTTTATCATTGTAGATCTTATGTGTAGGTCTTTGATCCATTTTGAGTTACCTTTTGTATGTGGGGTATCCACTATCATTTTTGCTAGGAGTTTCCAACATGTAGCAGTGGCAACACCATGCAGTTAAGAAAGGGACTCCCACACTTCCGCCCTTGGATTTTAGGCTAAAATACGTATTTCCTCCCCTTCCCCAACAAACACTTGCCCCTAGTCATGAAAGAGGCCATAAAAATGTAAGAAAACCAATGCAAAAATTTATATTTTATTTGAATTCAAAAAATTTAAAATTGCTTTCAAATTCAGGAAAGTACCATAATGCAGGACCCCAGGGGGAAGCCTCATATACAGAGACAGATAAATTAAATGTATATACTGCAGACAAGCCAAGAAGGGGTGTAGATTACATATTTACAGCACTTGATGTTTTTCTGAAAACCATATTTATACATTTTATTACATTTACAAAAAAGGCTTCCACTACCGTTTACCTACAATAATGAAAAAAAATTTACACCTTTTTTTTCTTTTTTGGTACTGTACAAACTTTGTATAATAAAAATATATCTCTGTACAAAAGATTTTTTTTGTTTTTGTTTTACTTTTTTTTTTTTTTCCCCTCGTGGGATGGTGGTGGTGGGTGTATGGCATAGATGGTGGGTGAAGGGCCTCATCTGCCCTGTCCCTTCCAAGCCTCTGGAGGTGGAGAGAAATGCCAGGGGTGCAGAGGGTGATGCCCAGCAGAGTGCTGGGTGCCCACCAGCAGGTTCTCCTCGGGCATCTCATGAGACTTTACAAGGAGATGCAGGGGGAGGGGTGGGGGGGCAGGAAGAGGCATCCACTGGGTGGTCTGAGAGGGGCATAAGAAGGGGAAAGGGACCAGTCAAAGGGAGAGGAGCGTTAAGAGGGGGAAGGGAGCTTAAGAAGTCGGGAGGGGAGCTTCCTGCACTTGTTTCCAGCCAACGAAAGAGCATGACCGTGAGTGTGTCTGGATTGGCCTTCTCCAGCCAAGCCCAGGGGTGCCGTGTCCCAGAGGTGGTGTGGCCAGGGGTGGGCTCCTGCCTCTGTCAGCCTCCATTGTGTCTGCTGGAAACGGACGCCTCTCACTTTACTCTGGCCAATCTTAATATGAGTCAGATCTTCTAATTGTTCCAACCTAGAATTTGCTTAAGAACCAGGTGTCACTGTCTCTCTGCTCCCACATATTTCTATTTGTTATTTCAATATGTGATATGAACCTCTGAGGCCAGCATGTCACCCATGTACAGGGGCTTAAGCCCTTGGAGGCCTTCCCGAGGACAGTGAAAGTGGCTCTAAATGCCACACTTTGATTCCTAAACTCATGCACTTCCCAACAATACTCATAGAATTCCTGAATGACCCAAGCATAATATAGCTGTCAAAATAAATCAAACCCACTTGCGAGGAGCTGGAGAGAGTGTGACTTTCAGCCACTCCGTTGTTTTGATTCAGGACCTGCCAGGTCTTTTGCTGGCTATGGTCAGCAGCTGCTGGGGAGCCAAGGAGCCAGCATCAACCGCAGGAGGCCTGGGAAGCTGAGTCCTTCCCCCTGAGGCTGCCTATGCGGAGAGAGCAGAACCCAGATAGGACACACAGGTGTCTTGCCTGGCTTCCCAGACCTGGCCACAGTGCTACTGTAGAGATTCACCAGCTCCTCCCTTCTTGGCTGTCCCTTCTAGACTGGGGTTTCTGGCAGCTGGTGTGGTGGACTTTTCGGCGGACTGATCTGGGTTTGCATTCTGACTCCACACTTTCTAACTCTGTGCCCCACATGTCTTTACCTTTCCAGGCTTCTGTTTTCTCATCTGTCAAAGGGGGAATCATAAATCCTATGTTTTGGTGTTACTGTGCAGACTAGAAATACTACAGGTAAAGTGTCAAGCACAGAGAGTAACCCCAGTACACGACAGCCATTGTTTTTTGGGTAGCGGGGGCAGGCTTGCTGCCCTGTCCTTTCCAGGCCTCCGCTGCTGCCTCCAGACCTGGCGTCCTGTCTGGACCACAGAATTCTCTTCTCTTCTCTTTGTCAGTTGACAACCAGACTTGACTTTGGGCTCCCGGCCAGACGCCTGCCCTGTCCTCCCCGGCTCTCCCTTCTTTCCCAGTGCTGCCCAGGACCCAAATGACTTTTTGATCCACTGGGTTTAGAACTCAATAAAATTGTGTTTGAAAAAATAAAGAAACTGATTTTCAATCTATTTCCAAAGACTTTTTCCTGCCTCTGGGGTAATCCTTGCTGCTGCTGCTGCTGTGCCAATGGGGCCACCCATCAGCAGATGGCTGGTTTTTGCACACTGACCACACCATGGGATGCGTCCTGCTGTTACAGTCACCGAGTCACCATGTCCCCACACATGGGATGGGCGGGGGCATACTGGTTTGAAAGCTAACCGTACCGCCCCCTCTTCATCTGTTTTCTGTGTGCGGGGGAATAGGGCATGAAGCATCCTTCATGTGCACTTCTGGTTTTGAAGCTTTTATGATCTCTTCCATAGGACGTGAATGAAGGAGAGGTGTGTGTGTTTGTGTGTGCTCAGGCCCATACACACACACACATCCACAAGTTGCTTTGCTATTTTAAATCCATAAACTTTCTTCCTCCGTCTTCAGCGCCTTTTCCTTTCCTGTCTCCTTTTAGGGCACAGCGGGAGTCCTCTCCAGGGTGACGAGTATAGATGGCGGCAGGGCGAGGGCCTGAGTCCCAGCAGTAGCAGACAAAGGCAGAGAGACAACGAACATGGGCACTGGGCACTGTGCTCAGGGGGAGCCTACTTCCTGTCCCCTGGGGAACTGGGAACAAATAGATCACACCTGAGTTTGCAAAGGAAAAAAGAGGCAGGAGGAGGGGGAGGGGTGGGGAGCAGAGGAGGCAAAGGCAAAAAGGCAAAGCAAAGAAGGAACAAGTGGGAAAAAGATTAATCACCTCCATCTTCACTTTGATGTTTAATCTTCCAAGGTGGGGGGGTGCGGTGTAGGCAGAAAATACGTGCAGCAGAACATGTGTTTTTCTGCCCTTTCCCTTCCAGGACCAACTTCGTCATTAGACCTGGAGGCCCAGTGCTTGGGGGGCCACCATACTTTTAGGAGCCCAGGAAAATATTCTAATTTTAGTTTTTTTCAAAATCATATAAAAATGAGTAGAATAATAATGGATCTGTAATAATGAGTCCAGACTGGCTTATATTCACTTTTGTGATGACACAGTCATGAAATCTCATTTCTAATATTTCTTTTAGCAGAGGAAGGGGTCCACAAACATCATCACTCAGCCCTGTTCCCCGCCCCCTGACTTGCTGACTGCACAGACCTTGCTGCTTCCCTAGGAGGGCGTTCATTTTAATTTCAGCTTTTCTCCTTGGCATTATTTTTTAAAAATTACCATCTAGTCACTCATGTGAAATGTGTGTGTGTGTCTGTTCAGGGTGCCTTTTGCTTTCTTTATGCTCCAGCTGTGGGCAGAAGTGGTCAGAGGGGCCCTGCTGGAGACCTGTGGGCTGGGCAGTGGGTTCAGAGCCTGCTGGCAAGGGGCCAATGCTGAGGGCTGCCCAGACGTGGAGCCACCAACCCCAGCCAACCCGGAGGTGACAGCATGGCGCACACCAGCACCTGGAACCCAGCAGAGCCCAGGTGTGGAGTGAGAGCCAGTATGTGGAGGTCAGGGGCATCCTTGTTTCCTTCTTATACTGTTCAATAACTCGTGCAGTGAGTCAGATTCATCACTGATCACCTCCAAGCCCCAATTTACATCAGAGGGGATTTTTTTTTCTCTTTTGCCTTCTATTGATAAGAGTTCTGAGCAGGAAAAAGGTAGGAAATAGTATAGATTGGGCATAAAGATGAAACTTGAGGAGTAATTTTGGCATGCTAAAACAATCCCACTGGAATAAGGGGGAACCCTTACTTAAATGTTTGTTTTGGGGACATGTAAAAAGATGGGGGAAAAGCTCTTCTCATAAATCGTTTGTATTCAGGAACTGCATCTGCTGCGTCCCTGACTCGCTCACCATCTGGGACTCAGGGTGAAGCTGTGAAATCCTCCTGGAGGTGCGAGTGGAAAGGGAGTAAAGCATGTCAGGGGCCGGGCAGCGATAATGACTTCCGCTGGTCTTGTAACCCCCTTGGCAGGAACCGTCCCCACCGTCCCCGTTGGTGGCCCTCCGAAGGTCCCCCTCATATAAACCTGTTTCCTGGGTGCACTGACATTTGTGTGTGGCTGGGAGTATCCACCACATGAGCTGCCATGTGCAGGAGTGTGGGGCGGGGAGCGCGACACTAGCCCTGGGTGTGGCTGATGGCCCACTTGGCGGATCTTTCCACTGCCCTCACTGGGAATCCCTACCTGGCTGGCTCTGTGACTCTTCTCCCCCAGAGCCCTTCGGCCCAGGACTTCAGAGAGGGCACCTGCCTGTCCCTAGAAAGCGGGATGTGTGGGAGAAGACAGTTCTCAAAGGGGGTGCAGCTTGGACATCCTGTTGGGGCAACTCCTGCAGGGTCCCAGGTCCCAGAGGTGAGGGTGTCATTGAGGGAGGACACAGTGAGGAAGAGGCAGTGCCTTTCAGATTCATCAATTCCTTCCCAGTGGGCCTGTCAGATGTGTGCCTGCATGCGTGCATGCTGTGTGTGTGTGTGTGTGTGTGTGTGACTGTGTACACTTGTGGGTGTGTCTGCCCCTCTGTCCATATCTCGGGGGTCTCCTCCCCTCTCCCCTCTCTTGTGTTCTGTGTGATGGGGAATTTTATTAGTCAACTTGCTCAGGCTATGGTGCTCAGTTGACAGGTCAAACATTCCGAGTATTGCTGTGAACGTATCTTTTTAGATATGATTAACATTGAAATTAGTAGACTTTGAGTCTCCATGATGTGTGTGGGCCTCATTCAATCAGCTGAAGGCCTTAAGAGAAAGACTGAGGTGTTCCGAAGAGGAATGAATTCTGTCTCTGACTGCCTTTGGACTCAAGATGACAGCATCAGCTCCTGCTGGAATTTCTAGCCTGCTGGCCTGCCCAGTAGATTTCTACCTTGCCAGCCAATTCCTTAGAAGAATCTCTCTTTTAAAATATATATCTATTTATAGTTCTCTCTCTCTATATAACGTATGCATATATATGTATACATACAGCTCTATGCAGTTGCATATCTATATATAGATGGATAGGTGTGGATATACCTTGATATAGAGATGTATAGGTATATGTATTACATTTATAGTGTATGCATGTATATATACACAATATACCAATATACACACATATATGTGCATCTCTGTATAGCTCTCCAGGGCTTGGCCTTGACCCAGAGGATGTATATATCCAGTTGGTTCTGTTTCTCTGGGAGAAAAACAGACTAACACATGCCGATGTTCTGCCAGGCTCAGGGGGTGGGGAGCACAGTTTCTGGAGCCAGCCAGCCTGGGATTGGATTCCGACTCCATCCCTTCTGAGCTGTGTGATCTTGCTCAAGTTGATTTCTATGCACCTCAGTTTTCTCATCTATAATGGGGCTCCTAGTAGCCTCTACTTCACGGGGGGTGCAGGGATTCAATATGTTAGATACACAAAGGGCCTGGTTCAGTGCCTGATACACAGTGATGCTCGGTGAACAGCTCTCCTCTTACTGGTGTGACTGTGGTGGCATGAGTGACTCCATTGGGTAGAGCCCCAGGGCATGCACAGGTCCCTGTCTGTATCTGTGTGGTATGTGCGACTCTGTTGGGTGGAGCCCCTGGCATGCACAGGTCCCTGTCTGTGTGGCATGAGTGACTCCATTGGGTGGAGACCCAGGGCATGCACAGGTCCCTGTCTGTATCTGTGTGGTATGTGCGACTCTGTTGGGTGGAGCCCCTGGACACTTACAGGTCCCTGTCTGTGTCTGTGTCATGTGTGCGACTCTGTTGGGTGGAGCCCCTGGGCACTTACAGGTCCCTGTCTCTGTCTGTGTCATGTGTGCGACTCTGTTGGGTGGAGCCCCTGGGCATGCACAGGTCCCTGTCTGTGCCTATCAAGGCCTGTCTGTCTCCCACACCCCTGCTCACCGGCTGCTGGAGGCAGGGCTCTCGGTGGCAGTGGTGGCGGCCAGGCTGGGTGGCTATACCGCTGTGCACACTGTGCTGACTGTGAACTCCGCCTCGCTGGCCATGATGTCTGTGGGCTGGATGTTGCGGTCGTACATTGGGTTCTCAAACGTGGCCCGAACATTGGTGTTTTCGTGGCCAGCATAGCCATTGAAAGGAACTTTGGGTCTTCTCCTGGCGATAAGGGAGGAAGTGACCACGGCATGAAAAGAGCGACGCAGACAGGCTTAGGGGTCTGGTGGTGGGGCCTCTGGAGGGAGAGAGGGAGGCCTGCCTGATGCCCACCCTGCCTCCTTCCCGTATGGTACCTGTGCTTGTAGAGATAGAGCACGAAGCCCGCAATGATGAGGGCGATGAAAGGCACCAGGATTGCAGCTGCCACTGAGCTGCTGTTGGAAGCAAAGTGGCGGCCAATGGACTCGGGGTCTGACTCCAGCAGCCTGAGGTCTGTAAAGTTGCAAAGCAGAAAAATCAAGTCACAGAGACACAGTCTGAGGCCCTGTCGGCTGCCCTCCCCCTACTACGCACTCTTGGGAGGCAGGGCTGCCACTCAGGGTGTTCCTCACTCCTGCTCAGCAGGGGTGGCAGATGTGCCCAGGGCCACCCGCCTGCCTCCACGTGTGCACTCAGTCCCCGGGGGAAGGGTCCTGCACGCATCTGCCTTGTGCCGCTCAGATGGCTCCCAGATGACCATCCACAGAGGAGCCTAAAGCCATGGCTCAACAGAAACTCTTACAAGGGTGCAGCCCTTTAGAAGTCTCTGAAGTTCTTTTGGCTGTAGAAGCCTTTTATCAGATGAAATCTTACAGGGACACCAAATTATAAGACAGATGAAGGCGGAACTGTTCTGGTTGAAGCTGAAACATCTCCTTCTGGAAGGCTGCCTCTCCTCCTTCCTCGCCCTCCTCCCGGAGACTGGGAGGGCTCAGAAGAACACAAGCAGACACTGTGGCCCCCGTTAGGCACCCCGCTAACTGAGGGGCTGCAGCTCTGAGAGGGGACAGGGTGTCTGCTGTGGAGCCAGAACAAAAACTGTGATTTTCTAAGGTCCTTCCATTATGCCTGGCCATCTTGAAGTAGGTGAAGGGTGCTGTGTGGAAGACAGTCTTAGTCCATGCAGCTCATGAGGGCAGAGCTGGGGCAAATCCAGGGGAGGAGCAGTGTGGGTGGGAAAGGCAGAGGCAGACTACGGCTTAGTCCAGAGAACCTTTCCAGAGCTCAGAGCTGGAGGACATGCAGTCAACTGCCTTGGCAGGCAGGGGCCCCGGGGGAGAGGAGGTGTCAGTGCCTGGGGTACAGAGAGGCTCTCACGTACCCACGACTGCCTTCTGTTTTCCCATCCCCCTGCTTCTAAGAACCAGACCCCCTCCCCCCAACCAGAGTCCAAGGCTGGGCACCAGGAGGCTCTGGGCCAGGGCTAGGCTCCAAGGTGTGGACGTTTGACGTGGATGACAGGAAGCATGCTAGGTAAAGAGGCTAGGGAAGGACCAGGGAGGGAGGCTGTCTTGATGCTCAGTTTTCTCATCTGTAAAATGGCCATAAAACCAGACTTCTAGGGCTGGGCTAGGGCGGGAATGACATCACAGCAAAGGCACCCTGAGAACCCTAAGACACTCCATGATGTTGTTCATTGAGGCAGGGGTGACACCCGAGGGCTGACTGGAGGGTGTGGCTGGGGGCTGTATCTAAGACCCAATGTCCCTGGAGCTGGGGGCTCTCCCCTCTAGGTCTGGACAGGCAACTGTTTGTCACAGGTTGAGTGTGTTAGGCATGAGTGTTTGCTTTTGGAGAGGTATTCCATAGCTTTTGTCAGACTCTCAAAAGGCATCCCTTATCCAAAACAGGCCAAGCACCCCTGCCTCAACTTCCCGAGTCCTCTGCCTGACCTCGGCACACACGGTTTTCTCCCCACACACCCGAGCCCACACTTCCCAGGGACCCCAGGGACAAGCGCTAGTTACCCAGTCTTTGAAAGCCGAACTGCCCAAAGCCTTGGCCCTTGACGGAGCCTTGGTAGATGAAGGTGCCTCCGGAGGACTCTGATGAGACCTGTGACGGTAGAGAGCACAGAGAGCAGGTGGGAGGCTGCTGGAAGGATCTAGCACTCCTCTCTCATTGCACATGCTGCTCAGCAGGTCCGAGTCACCCACTGACTTGCTGCTGTGACACACAGGGTTTGTTCTCTGCCCCACACACAGGCAAGGGTGGGTGTGCCCGGGGAGCCTGGGGTGGGGCAGGGGCACCAGCTACATGAATGAGGTAGGAGGAAGATTTTATTTTCTACTGGTCAAAGCACACTATTCTACTATTACCAGTACCTGTGTCATAGCGCACACGAGAAACTGAGGCACTATCACCAGTACCTGTGTCATAGCACACACCAGAAACCGAGGCACTATCACCAGTACCTGTGTCGTGGCGCACACGAGAAACCGAGGCACTATCACCAGTACCTGTGTCACAGCGCACACCAGAAACCGAGGCACTATCACCACTACCTGTGTCACAGCGCACACCAGAAACCGAGGCACTATCACCAGTACCTGTGTCACAGCGCACACCAGAAACCGAGGCACTATCACCAGTACCTGTGTCACAGCGCACACGAGAAACCGAGGCACTATCACCAGTACCTGTGTCACAGCGCACACGAGAGCCGAGGCACTATCCCCAGTACCTGTGTCACAGCGCACACCAGAAACCGAGGCACTATCACCAGTACCTGTGTCACAGCGCACACCAGAAACCGAGGCACTATTACCAGTACCTGTGTCACAGCGCACACACAAACCGAGGCACTATCACCAGTACCTGTGTCATGGCGCACACGAGAAACCGAGGCACTATCACCAGTACCTGTGTCACAGCGCACACCAGAAACCGAGGCACTATCACCAGTACCTGTGTCACGGCGCACACGAGAAACCGAGGCACTATCACCAGTACCTGTGTCACAGCGCACACGAGAAACCGAGGCACTATCACCAGTACCTGTGTCATAGCGCACACCAGAAACCGAGGCACTATCACCAGTACCTGTGTCACAGCGCACACCAGAAACCGAGGCACTATCACCAGTACCTGTGTCACGGCGCACACGAGAAACCGAGGCACTATCACCAGTACCTGTGTCACAGCGCACACGAGAAACCGAGGCACTATCACCAGTACCTGTGTCACAGCGCACACCAGAAACCGAGGCACTATCACCAGTACCTGTGTCACAGCGCACACCAGAAACCGAGGCACTATCACCAGTACCTGTGTCGTGGCGCACACCAGAAACCGAGGCACTATCACCAGTACCTGTGTCACAGCGCACACGAGAAACCGAGGCACTATCACCAGTACCTGTGTCATAGCGCACACGAGAAACCGAGGCACTATCACCAGTACCTGTGTCATAGCGCACACGAGAAACCGAGGCACTATCACCAGTACCTGTGTCATAGCGCACACCAGAAACCGAGGCACTATTACCAGTACCTGTGTCACAGAGTGGCTGTAAGGATTAAACGAGCTAATGAAGATAAAACACGCCAGAACACTTAATTTAAAGGCCTTAGATGCTTGGTAGCTGTTAGTACTGTGATGAAAAACTGGCTTTTGGACCATTATGGAACACACAGAACCATGGTGAAAATGTCCCTCGCAGATTGAAGGTACACTGGAGAGTTTGTCACAGTTCTAAGAGCTATTAATTTTTTAGGGGGTGTAGCTGGGGATATAACTCCTGCCACTGATGCTCATGAGACAGATGCGAATGCTGAAATGTGCGGTCTGGGGCCGCAGCAGCTGAGGGCGTGCTGTGAGGATGCCTGCACTCCTGGCTACTCCCAACCTATGCTCCACTGATAGGAGCAGCCTCTGTCTGCCCTCTCCAGCTGTCCCCTCAAACATACCTCACTGGCTATGGAAAGGCTCCATGGCTGGCTGTTGTCCTAGGCAGTGGCTCCGGCTGTTCCTGGCCCTCTGGAGCCCCATTCTCATCTCTCCCTGGCCTGCATTCCTAGCTCCATGTCCCAGCTTTGACCCTCCTGGATGGTAGAGTCTCTTGCTCCTGCACAGCTTTTGGGCCACGATGATTGAAGCTGGCCCATATTTGGATTACCAAGGGGACCTATACACTGTCCTTGGGCCTACCAAGGAACTACCTGTACGTGCCAGCCCCTGGAGAAGCCACTTGGTTCTCCTGATGTGTTTATAAAGCAAAGTCAACTATGCCACAATCCTCCACCAGCTGGTTCTGTCCATGAGAATGCACTGTGACTCCCTAGCTCTCTGCTACTCTGGTCTACCATGACCTCTTGCTTTATTCTACCCTTTCTCTTCTAGCTCCAGCAATCCAAGACAGAGAAGTGAGGATGTGGTCGGGGACGCTATGCTCAGCTTCGCTGTGTGTGAAATAGGAAGGTGTGGCCGGGAGAAGTGTCACCGGAGACACAGCTTCCACCTCAAGAAAGCCCTAGACTAGAATGTGTTTTCCACAGGGGAATGTGAGAAAGCCCTATCCCTCTGCCATGTCCTGGTCTCTCAAGCTGAACTAAATCACTCACAATCTGCATCCTCAAGTGTGAGCAGAAGTTCTAGGTAGTCACGTGAGACACACTGCCTTCTTCCAGCTCCCACCTTCCACATCAATACCTTCCACTAGCCTGAATTCCCTCTTCCCCTGACCTCTACCCCTTGCTTTCTGTTCAAACAACAGAACTTACTCCAACTCTCTCTCTCTCTTTTTTTTTTTGAGACAGTCTTGCTCTTTGTTGCCAGGCTGGAGTGCAGTGGCATGACCTCAGCTCACTGCAACCTCTGCGTCCTGGGTTCAAGTGATTCTCCTGCCTCAGCCTCCCGAGTAGCTGGGACTACAGGTGCACACCATCATGCCCAGCTAATTTTTGTATTTTTAGTAGAGATGGGGTTTCACCATGTTGGTCAGGATGGTCTCGATCTCTTGACCTCGTGAACCACCTGCCTTGGCCTCCCAAAGTGCTGGGATTACAGGCATGAGCCACTGTGCCCGGCCTTACTCCAAGTCTCTTGAACGTGGTGAACCTCTGGACTCTGAGTCTTCTGGCTTTTAACATCTTTTCCTTTGCCTATTTCATTAGCAGATAGGACCCTCTTGCTGCTTCCAGGCAGGGCCCCACAGAAAACCTCCTCCCAAGTTTCCAGGTTGATCCTAGGAGTTTGCACACCCTTTTGTCCTCTTCCCCTGCCAGTGATCTGGGAGTCAGGGGAGGAGGTGCATTTGCTGAACTTACATGGCCATCTAAAGCCCAGTGATCATCTTTGAACTTATTCACAAAGATCTCCATGGGCCCTGTAATCTGGTACACCTGGAGTAAGAGATGAAAATCTTCTTTCTTGTAAGTTCCTGGGAAATAAAGGTCAGGGGTTACACATGAAAGATCTGGGAAAATTGCAAAACTCAAATTTGTGGGTTTGTCAGTATAAGTTTTTGGGTGGAATTTTCATGTGTAGATGTTGATGTAAACATTCCCCACATACCTGTAAGTTGTAAGTATAGTGTTGAGTGTGGGTTTGTGTAGGCTGAATGTGATTACATGCAATAATTTTTAATATATGCATATGCATGTTCATAATTAGATTATGGGGTTGAGATTGTGATTCTATTTATACATGCATATGTTAGAATATGATTTTGTGTCTTTTAATCTGTCCACTAATGCATAGATAGTTCAATGGTTGCAAGAGTTCATGAGGGCATGGACATGGGGGCACGTGAGTATGTCTATTACCCTGTGTTAAATGAGCAAATGTCATCCTGCAGCTGCGTAGGTGTGTGCACGTATGAATTCATAGATATGATTGTGCGTGGGGTTATGCATTCATATGTTCATTCACTCATGCATTCATTTATCTATCCATCTATTCAATAAATACTTGATTTCTAAGATACTTACATTTCCTGATTATAGAAAGATTGGAAATTGGGAAAATTTTAGAAAATGCAGAGATGCATGAAGAAAAATAATCTTTCCTGATCTCACTAAGAAATAATCATTGTTAACATGTTACTGTAATAATGTAATAATATGTCACTGTAAATAACTTGTTTTCTTTCTTATGAATGTAAATTTTTTCCTTTAAAACACTGGAGTAATATTTTAAATACATTATAATGAATGCATTTCCCTCAACACTAGCATAATATTTCATTAGTAGATATACTATAATTAAAATACTCATTTCTCTATTTTAGGAAAAATTTCTGCATACTACAAATGGCCTTGTAATGGGAGCAACCTTTATTCACAAATGTTTGACTCCCTCCACATCAACCTCTTATGATAAAAATTGTTAGAAATGTAATTAATGGGTCCAGTCATTTCCAAGAATCTTGATACAAATCATCAAATTGTGTTCTACAACTGTACCATTTTAGAGTTCGGCCTTCACAGACTGAACCCGACCCACACTAAGTGTTATCATTTAAAACACTCTGAGTTGGTGGTGTAAGTGGAAAATGATATTTTGTGTTTACTTTTTTTTGATGATTGCTGAAAACTCTTTTTTCTTTTTTTTTGTTGACTGATTGTACTTTGGCTCCTGGGAACTCTCTGCCCCTATTTTTGGTTCAGTTTAGGGATATCAGTCTTTTCTCTTTGTTTATGAGTTCTTTATATATTCAAATTATTAATATTTGCCATTTAAACATTCCCCTTTAGTCCATGGTACTTTACCATGTAAAAATGAATAGACACTTCCTCTTTCCTGATCACCAGACAAGTCTGAGCCTTGCATGACAGTAGGATGCAATGCCATTAGCCTCATTCTTGCCAAGAGTGTGTGCCCATCCATCCTCCTGGCTTCCACAGAGGGGCCTACTTCTTACCAGCCAAGTGTAGCTCCACGCCGCTGTGGTCAATCATGGTGGCATTGACCTTGCTGTTGGCAACTTGGAAGCCAGTCACTCTGAGCATGGCTGGCTGCTTCTTCCCCTGGTATTCATAGGCCCCTTTCCACAGGGAATTCTTGGCAAAAACATCCCCAGGAACTAGAGGAATTGAGAAACAGATGTGAGAGGGACTTTGTGTGTGCTGCTAGAATTGGGGCGACCTGATGACTGATCCCAGCTCACTCCCTGGGACTGTTTCCTTTTCTCAACGTCTAACATGTGGAGAGGGTGGTAGAATGCTCTGGTCTCTTCTTTTGTGTCTCAGAGTGGATGGATGGAGGGAACTGAAATAAATATCCACTCCCATGTTCACTGCAGCGTCATTCACAATGGCCAAGATAGGGAAACAACCTAAGTGTCCATGAATGAATGAACAAAGAAAAGGGTGTGTGTGTGTGTGTGTGTGTGTGTGTGTGTTATATATATATATGTAACACATAATATATATATATATAATATATTCCATAGTGTATATATATAATGTATTATATATATTATATATTATATATGTAATATATATATATATAATTACATATATAATATATAATAATATTATATATAATACATTATATATATACACTATGGAATACTACACAGCTTTTAAAAAGAAGGAAATTCTTTCATTCATGGCAACATGTATAAACCAGAGGACATTACGTTAAGTGGAATATCCAGGCACACAAAGACAAATACATGACCTCACTTACATATGGAACCTAAAAAGTTGAACTCACTGGAGTAGAGAGTAGAATGATGGTTACAGAGGCTGGGGCAGAGTGGAGGGTGACAGGGAGATGGTCAAAGGGTACAAAGTTTCCATTAGATTGGAGGTATAAGTTTTGGTGATCTACTGCACAGCCTGGTGGCTGTAGTTAATAAGAATGTATTATATATTTCAAAATTGCTGAAAGAGTGTTTTTTTCTTTTCTTTTCTTTTTTTTTTAAGATAGAGTTTTGCTCTTGTTGCCCAGGCTGGAGTGCAATGGTGCAATCTAGACTCACTGCAATCTCCGCCTCCCAGGTTCAAGCAATTCTCCTGCCTCAGCCTCCCAAGTAGCTGGGATTACAGGCATGTGCCACCATGCCTGGCTAATTTTGTACTTTTAGTAGAGATGGGGTTTCACCATGTTGGTCAGGCTGGTCTTAAACTCCTGACCTCAGGTGATCTGCCGACCTTGGCCTCACAAAGTGCTGGGATTACAGGCGTGAACCACTGCACCTGGCTGAAAGTGTAGATTCTGAATGTTTTCACCGAGGTGAGATAATAGGTATGTTAATTAGCTTGATTTATTTTTTCCATAATGCATGCATATAGAATAACATCACACTGTACCCTATAAATATATGTATTTATTATTTGTCAATTAAAATTAAAATATTTTAAAAAGGTATAGAGAAGGAACTAGAAAGGAGTGAGAGAAGGAGGAAGAAGAAAAAGAGAAAAAAAGAAAAGGTATTTAAAAGATGGAGAAAGTGAAGAGGGGAGAAGAGAGAGAAAACTGACATGTCAGTATAGCATGGTGAATCGGAACATGGACAAATGAATTAGACAGACCCAGAGTCTAATCTTAGCTCTGTCACTTGTCAGTTGTTTGATCATGTGTAAAAGCCTTAACTTTCTCCCTGTATACGTTATGCCTGTATTTCTATAAATGGTGGCCATCCCACCTACCTTATCAGGGTTATTGTAGGGATTAAATGATCTAATGTTGTAAATTATATGTTACATGATGTTGCATGTGTAAAAGCACCTAATCAGTGTTAGCTACTAAAATTGTCATTTATTCTTGTAATAATTCTCTATGGCAATAATTATGATCTTTATTTTACTGAAAGGGAAATTGAAGCTTAAGAGGCAAAGCTCATTTGTCCAAGGACACAGCTGGTCAGTGACCAAAATGGTACTCAAATTGAGTTTCTGATGCCAAATCTAGCCTCGTTTCTGTATAATGCACATGCTAATGTGGTAAATAAAAGTAGAAGGTTCAAAAAAGGATGTGAGAGTCTCTAAGCATTTGGCATGGGTCAGGCCATATCTGTAGTTCTGTGTCCAGTTCTGGATGCGATACTTGGAAAGACCCTAGACCTATCTAAAACGGTAACCATTTCTAGGAAGCTCCCTGGGCATGATCTGGGTCAATGTGTTTGTATGACCACACACTGGCCAGGCCTATGCCAGGAGAGGCTGTGGTAATCAACAGTTCTAGAGCTTCCAGTTGGAAGGCGCTGGTTCTTTCTTCTAGGTGAGGTTTCTGCTTCCTTCAGGCTCACTTTCTTCTGAAGTCTGCCTGGGCTGGGGAAGTGGGTAGGGAAATCCATCCAGCTCTATAGATAGTTTTCACGCCCTTCCTCTAGACACTCAGCAATTCATGTGTGTGCTTCTGGCTAACTCCGTGAAAAAAGTAACACCAGTTTCTTGAGCCAATGATCTGGACCATACATACTCAAGGCTTGGGTGAGCGGTGGCTCCCGGGCAGTGTTGATGGGTCTCCCACTGGGCCGGACCTCTGCTGGGGAAAAAGAGTGGAAGAAAACAGGTTCAGCTTCTGGTTACACTCTGTTGGAAAAGCAATGGCCACCTGTCTGACCTTAGGTCAATGGCTTCTTTGAGATCTCGCTTTGGACTTATTTTTTAGGCAGTTCACCAGGAGGTGAACTGCTTTGATGGTCTGAAGATGCTATGGATCCCTCTCAGAATAAACAAATACAAAGAATCACAAGCGATGTCCATTTTATTAGTTACAGTTATTAATGTATTAGATAAGATATTAGGATATAGTGGTATATGTGATTCTTTATTACTACATTAAATAACAGGATCTAGCAATGAGTCTAGAAATGACCATCATCTTGAAGTAGTCAGGAACACAAACAATATTTCATGATATTGGTAGCAGTTAGAATATACACAAAAATCTCTTTAATTTCTACTGGTGACAAAGTCACTGGTGCTAACCCTCCTAAGGGTTGTTGTCTACATTCAAAATTAAAGGAAAGGCTACATTTCAGTAAAAAGTAAAGGAAAATAAAGATGTATATTTTCACACCCAAGTGCACAGACTCCCTGAGTGCCCTCAGTGAAAACTCTGGGTTAAAAAGTCCTGTCCTCAACTGTGCTTTCCTTGCAGATGCCTCACATGAAGGAGGAACTTCTCCCCATCAACAGTGAACTCCGTGAGCCCGGGTGGGGGTTGCAGAGGAGTGCATTCCTCCCTTGGAATGATGAGCTTAAGACCAAGAAGCCCTTACAGGCAAAGCAAAGGCAAAGCTTTGGGCCTGAGCCAGATAGCCAAGGTTCAGGTCCCAGCAGTGCCACTTAATGACTGTGTGACCTCGACTAGTAACTTCACCACTCAGAGTCTCTGCCACCTGATTTGAAATAAGGAAAAACTGAAACATACCTCACAGGTCTATGCTGAATAAATGAGCTTATGAACAGGAAAGTCCAGGTCAGTATATTAATGTCTTTTCTTCTTTTCAAAGAAGCAACAGAAAATCTGCCTTGTTGCATTAAGGGCAGACTCCCCCACTGTCTGCCCTGGAAGGGAGCATAGCTTTAGCAAACCTCCTTCAACTCTGGAAGTTAGCTTATGCGTGGTATATGGACTGCTGCAGAGAAAGTTTCTGCAGTGACTCAATGAAAATATACTTCTGAACAGAATGCTTTATTGTCTTAGGTTTTGTAAGATGAAGGGAGCAAAGAAGGAGAAAGCATCTTATGTGTGAGGCACTGTGATAGGGACTTACTCATTTACTCCTGCTCTAGAAACTGTAAAGTAGAGATTATTGTCCCAATTTTACAGAAGAGAAACTTGTTGAGAGGCAGAGAAATGAAAGGGTTTGCTCAAGATCATACAGTAAGGGGCTGAATTCAGCTGCATTTAAAACATTATATATTTTTAAACAAAAGTACCTATGATAATAGATTAAAATAAGAATAAATGTAACCAAACAAATGCAAGACTTGTGCACTGAAAATTCTAAAACATCATCAAAAGAAATTAATTATCTAAATAAATGGAAAGACATCACATGTTCATGGATTGGAAACCTTAATAGTGTTCAGATGGTAATACTCCCCAAATTGATCTACAGATTCAATGCAATTCCTGTCAAAATCCCAGCTGTCTAGTTCGCAGAAATTGACAAGCCAATCTTAAAATCTGTATAGAAACACAAGGCAAAACAATAGGCAAACAATCTTAAAAAGAAGAACAAAGTTGGAGGATTGATACTTGCCAATTTCTTTTTTTTCTGTTATTCAGGCTGGAGTGCAGTGGGGTAATCATAACTCACTGTGACCTCCAAATCCTGGGCTCAAGTGATCCTCCCACTTCAGCCTCCTGAGTAGCTAAGACTATAGGCATACGCCACCACTTCTGGCTAATTTCTTTCTTTTTATTTTTTGCAGAGACATAGTCTCCCTATGTCACCCAGACTGGGACACTTGCCAATTTCAAAACTTACTACAAGCTACAGTAATCAGGGCTGTGTGGTAATGGCATAAAGACAGTCATAGAGATCAATAAAGTAGAATAGAGAATCCAGATATAAACTCATACATTTATGGTCAAATGATTTTTGACAGGAGTGTCAAGACAATTCAATAGGGAAAGAATAGTTTTGCCAAAAATGGTGCTGGAACAACTGGTTATCCACATGCAAAAGAATGAATTTGGATTCTAACCTAATATCATAAAAATTATTTCAAGATGGATCAAAGACATAAATGTAAGAGGTAAAACTATAAAACTCTTAGAATAAAACATAGGCATAAATCTTTTTGTGACCTTGGATCTGTAAAAGTTTCTTAGATATGAAAGCAAAAGCATATGCAACTCCCAAAATAGATAAGTTGGATTTTATCAAAATTAAAAACATTGGTGCTTCAGAGAACACCAACAAGAGAGTGAAAAGACACCCCATGAAATGGGAAAAGACTTGCAAATCATGTACCCTATAAAGGCCTTGTATTCTAGATAGATAAAGAACCCTTTCAACTCAACAATAAAAAGATGAGTCAGTAAAAAAATGGACAAAGGATTTCAATAGACATTTCTCTAAGGAAGATATACACATAAAAAGGTTCTTAGTACCATTAGCCACCAAGGAAATATAAGTCATTTCTGCACAATGATGCAGACAGCAAAAGCAAAAGTAGACAAATGGAATTACATCAAACTGAAAAGCTTCTGTACAGCAAAAGGAAACAATCAACAGAGTGAAGAGGCAACCTGTGGAACAGGTGAAATTTTTTGCAAACCATACGTCTGGTAAGAGATTAACATCTAAGGAACATATAGAAGGAATTGAAACAACTTAATAGCAAGAGAACAAATAACCTGATTTAAAAACAGGCAAAGGTATCTGAATAGACATTTCTCAAAAGAAGACATACAAATGGCCAACAGGTATACAAAAAATGCTGAACCTCACTAACCAGCAGGGAAATGCAAGTGAAACCCACAATGAGATATCACCTTGTACCTGTTAGAATGACTATTATAAATAAGATTAAGGATAACAAGTGTTGGTAAGGATGTGCAGAAAAGGAAACTCTTGTACACTGTTAGCAGGAATTTAATTTACTATAACCATTATGGAAAACAGTATGAAGGTTCCTCAAAAAATTAAAAATAGAACTACCATACGATCCAGCAATACCATTACGGGGTATATATCCAAAGGAAATGAAATCAGCAAGTCGGAGAGATATCTGCACTCTCATGTTTATTATAGAATTATTCCTAATAGCCAACATATGGAAACAACCTAAGTGTCCATCAGTGGATGAATGGATAAAGAACATGTGGAATATATACACAATGGAATACTATGCAGCCCTAAAAAAGAAAGAAATTTTGCCATTTGTGACAACATGGATGAATCTGGAGGATATTATGTTAAGTGAAATAAGCCAGGTACAGAAAGACAAATACTGCACAATCTTACTTACCTGTGGAATCTAAAATAATTGAACTAATTAATAGAAGTAGAGGGTAGAATGGTTGGAATTGGGAAGATGTTGGTCAAAGAGTACAGAATTTGTATGGGGAATAAGTTCAAGATCTCTTGTACCTCATGGTGACCATAGCTATTAACAATACTGTGTATTTGAAAATTACTGAGAGTAGATTTTGTGTTCTTACCACAAAAAATGGCAAGAATAAAAGATTAATGGATATTTTAATTAACATGACTTAGCCACTCCACAATGTATACATATATCAAACCATCATGCTGTATACTCTACAGATATACAATTATTTGTCAGTTAAAACACAATTGTATGAAAAATTCAAACAAACAATAAAAACACCACAATGAGATACCACTCTACACCCACTGATGATGGTCATACTAAAACAGGACAGACGAGTGTTGGGAAGGATGTCAAGAAACTGGACCCTGATGCACCGCTGGTGGGAATAACATGGCACTTTGGAAAACTGTTTGGCAATTTCTCAAAATATTACACATAGAGTTGCTGTTCTCCTAGATATGTACCCAGGAGAATTGAAAACATATTAAAACAAAAGCATGTACATGTATGTTCACAGAAGCATTATTTGTAATAGCCAAAAAGTGGAAACAAATTAAACACCCATCAACAGGTGAATGGATAAACAAAAAGTGATGTCCATATGATGAAATGTGATTCACGCGTAAGAAGGAAAGAGACTCCTACAGATGTCGCGACATGGGTAAATCTTGAAAACATTATGCTAAGGGAAATAAGCCAGACACAAAAGAACAAATATTGTATGATTCCACTAACATGAGGTACTTAGAATAGGCAAATTCACAGAAGCAGAAAGTATGATAGCAGTTACTATGGGCTAAGGGAAAGGGGAAATGGGCAGTTACTGTTTAATGGGTATGGAGTTTCTGTTTGAGATGATGAAAAAATTCTGGAAATGGATAGTGGTAATGGTAGTGCAATATCATGACTGTAACAGATGCCACTGAATTGTACACTTAAAATTTTATATTATGTATATTCTACCACCAATAAAAACTTAATAAATGTACTTTAATAGATGTACTTTATATCACCACCATATGTGGAAAACAAAAGAAATTTACAAGTGATACAATGAAAACAAAACACTGTTAGTAAGTTCTAGCTCTGATACAAACTCTGACCCTGAAGGCTTCCCTCTGATTGGCAGGATAGAAAAAGAGTCATAGATCCTAAAGTTAGAGCATCAAGGTGTGGATCTTCAGCTCTTAACCTTTCTCAGCTGGGGACCTTGGGCACATTAATTAACTTCTCTGTGCTCTAGTTTCCTCAGATATTAAATAGCCTCACAGGATCTTGTGAAGATTAAATGAGTTGAAATATACAAAGTGCTTAGCATAGTGCCTGGCATCTGGTGAGGTCAGCGCCTATCAGAGAGTTTAATGCTATCCAGCATTAAACTAATGCTATCCCAACACTGAACTAATCCTTTATCCTTAATCCTTTCCCTCAAGACTGGACTCAGACTTCACTTTCTCCAGGAAGTCCTCCCTGACTTCTCCTTTACCCCACTTCGTGCCCTTCCTCCTTATTCCTACAGCATTCGGCACATCTCCATGTTCCTCTAAGTACTCCAGATATAAAATCTGATAATGTATCTGTCTTCCACATGGCAGAGTTGTGTCTTTCCCCTCGGATCCCTCACGCCCAGTGCAGGAGTAGGGCCACACAAACTCTCAATTAATAGAGAATGAGTGAATGAAGAAGAGGGGAAGGGAGGTCTGGGACAAACTGGTAACTCCAAGGGACCTACAGGCTGGTGTTGTTTTATCAAGGGTATAATATGTGTAATATGTCATTCCAGTTTGGTGGAAGAAAGCGCTTTCCTCTGCCCAATGATGAAGTGTGATCCTGTGAGTGTTTTCAGCCCAGGCGAAGGGGCAACCCCTCGGGTGGGTTCAGTATGTGCCTTTTTAGACTGCTCTGGTTTGCTCTTCTAGACTCAGAACCTTAGAAAATCAGAAGCAGGATCCAGCTCCTGGAGACCCAATTCCTTCCTTCTTTTTGCCCTCTTCAGCTCTAGCTCAGCCGGCACCTTCAGCCTCCCGCCCTGGAGAGCTTCCCCGAGCAGGCACACTCACCCAGGCAGATGGGCGGCTTGCCTGTCCAGCTGCCATCCGCCTTGCAGGTGCGGTGCTCAGAGCCACCCTTGAGTGAGAAGCCCTCCTGGCAGGAGTAGATGAGCGTGTAGCCCATGGAGGGCAAGTCCAGGGCCCCGACGTTGGCATGTGTTGGCGTCTCTGGCTGCCTGCAGTGGTGGGCTGGACGAGAGGAAAGACCTTGTTGGACCTGAGGAGATTAGGGGTTTCAGGGGTCCTTTCGACCACTCCCCCTGTTCCTAGATAGAATATCCTCTTCCTTTCCCTTCTAGCCCCTTTCATGCCAAGCATCCCCCCTCCCCAATTCTCCACCCTAACCCCAAGCTCTCCGTCTAGAGGAATGGCCAAGATGGAGACCATGTGGATATCGGCTTGGTTGACTCTGGTGGGGGGGGGACCTAAGCCTGCAGCACCTCCTGAGGGAAGGAGTAGTTGGGTCAAAAGTTTGATATCTCCATCCTGAGGCCTAGCCTTGCAGTTGTTAGCTTTTGCTGCTGTCACTGGATAGTTTATTCTTTGCTAAGGCATAGGGACTGCCTTCTGGTATCAGAAAGGCTTTTGTGTAGAAGTCTTCTGTGAGGCCCCAGTGCATAAGGACACAAAGAGACCAATGTCAGTTCACATGGCAAGTTGTGAGCTCCCTGTCATTCAGAGCATTCAAGCATGTCCCAGATGCCCAGCTGGGGGAAGAGCAATTTTCTTGGGATATGGGTGAAGACTGCACTCACGGACACAGTCAGGCGGGGGTTCCACTCCAGGTCAGGTTGGGCAGGCAGGTTCTGGTGGTGGAGCCCTGAAGCAGGTAGCCTTTTTGGCAACGGAAGAGCACTGTGCTTCCAACCTGTGGCAAGGATGGAAAGTCTCATCGTCCCCTTCCTTCCTGTGGTGCTTCCTACATCTGTCCCTTGATCACTTTCCCGTGGCCCGACTCCTCCCCGGCTGTTGCCGGCAAAACTCTTTTTCTGATTCTCTGCCTGTTTAAATTTTATTCCTCCTTTGAGGCAGCTGATTTGATGCCTCCTCCACAAGGCCTCATTTAATGCCCTGAACGAAGTTGTAATATTACACTCTGTTGCGGACACAGTGCCTGATTCAGAGTTACAAGATCCTGGATCCGAGTTCTGGCTTTTACATTTACTCAGGACAGGCTGCATGGAACTCTGAAAACCTTAGTCTTCTTAGGATAAAGTGGGGGTGACCATTCCTGCCACAATCACACTGGAATGTTGTGAAACTCAAATGTGATGGTGGATTTGACAGCATTTTACAAAATGTGAAGGAGAGTACAAATTATTGTGTGTGTGTCCCTTTCCTCAATGAAACTGCAAATTCTTTAAGGATGGGAGACTTGTCTCTACAGACAGGGTCCCCATAGAATCTGAAGCTGTGCTTTGTAAATATCTGTTGAACGGAACTGCCGCCCTCCCTCCGTCCGTCCTTCCTCCTCTGCTCAGTTACGTTCCCCCACTTAGCCCTTCACCAGCCCCTCACAGTACGACTTGACGCTCCTGCAACCACTGGCTCCATCCCTCCCTCCCCAGTCCACTGGGCGTAATGCGGCTAGATCTGTTTCCTGCACTGCAACTTGGATTACACTACTTCCCAGCTCAAACACTCAGGTAGGTAGCCCGAATACCTACGGGAACATGTGCAAATGCAATGTATAACTCTTAATTTCCACTCCCTTCCTCCATGTTGAACCCATTTCTGTCTTGGATTTCATCCTTTGACTTAGCAAATGCTACCTTTATCCATGCAGTTGTGCCAATCAAAAACCTGAAGTCCTCTTTGATCTCTTCAACCCCACATGCCATCCCATCAATGAGCCCTCTTGGTTCTACCTACAAAATGTGTTCAGGATCACTTCTCACCTTCTCTTGCCCTGGAGTCATGACAATAGTGTCCTCCTTGTCTAAGTGCTTCTATCCTCAATTCCCTGATACTCATTTTCTACTCAGCAGCCTGAGTAATATTTCAAATGATGAATCAGGTTGTGTTGCCTTCAAATGACATTTCGGGTAAAATCCAAAATACTTATCATGGCTTCAAGGCCCTGCATGATCTGGCCCACGCTGCGGCCTTTGCAAAAATTATGTGGTAACTGACATACATGAAACAATATATGGAACACATATAAAGTATAATAATAAAATGGACATTTTAAGTTGAATCTACCATGCAACTTAAGAGCTAGAATGTTCTGAACGTGGTGGTCATGTTCTAGGGGCTCTTTCCCTGCTCTGTTCCTCAACACCCCTCCGTAGTAATGGCTATGCTGAAATTTGTGTTAATTTCCTTGCCTTGTTAAAAAACAAATCCTATCATATATGTGCATACATATCTCTAAACAATTTAATAAGTTTTTGCTGGTTTTAATATTTATAAAAGTAGTGTCATGCCACCTTTGCCACTTGATAGTGTGTTTCCAAGATTCATCCATGTCATGCAGAGCTGTAGTGCATTCATTTTCTTTGCTGTACAATAATCCATTACCCGACTGTGCCACAACTCTTCCTGTTTCTTGGTAACCTGTACAAGAGTGTCTCTGGGATATGTTTCCAGAGGTGGAACTTTTGGGTCATAGAGTGTGTGAGTGTTTAATTTTACACACCAGGGCCAACCTGTTTTCCAACCCAGCCTCGCTCTTTGACTGCACTTCCTTCTCCTTTCTGACGGGGCTGCAGACTCACTAGCTGGCCTGTTTTCCAGGCCCCCATGCTGCTAAGCACTTCCCTCAGCACTCCTTTGCACCAGCCTTTTGTTCAGCCAGGAACATCACCCTGCTCTGCACAGAGCTAGCCTTTCTCACTGTGGAGGCCACAGTTCAAATGTCACCCTTCCCTAACTACCCCTCCTAAAATGGCAAGCCACTCTGTTCACACCCCTTTATATCGCACTGTATAGTGTCTAGTGCTCTCAGAAGCTAGCTTGTTTATTTTTGTTTATAGCCTTCAGCTCCCTTCAAACAGGCACCCAGCCTGTCCTGTTCCCCACTGTATTCCTAGAACCTAGAACAGTTCAGGGCCACAAGCATGTGCCGAGTGAGGACAGACTGTGTGGAAGTCTTCTGTGAGACCCCAGTGCATAAGGACACAAAGAGACCAATGTCAGTTCACATGGTGAGTTGTGAGCTCCCTGTCATTCAGAGAATTCAAGCATGTCTCAGATGCCCAGCTGGGGCAAGAGGAATTTTCTTGGGATGTGGGTGAAGTCTGCACTGACGGACACAGTCACGTTACTTGACTAGATCCCAGCCTGTCATGTCCAGGTTAGCCGCTGATATTTTCCTGGGCACGTGTTGGACTCCAGCTAATTGTCCTGCCTTGAACACACCCATACGTTCCTCTTCTTCCTTGTCTCTGTTCAGTGTGTCCCACCCTAGACTGTCCAAGTTCTTTACTCCCAAAACTAATCTGAGATGTGTCTGCAGGGCCTGCGTCCTGATGGGCCAGCCATGCTGACGGGCCTGCCTCCTGTGTGGCACATGCTCACTGCCACTGTGCATGAGCCCAGTGTCTGTGGGTGGGGTGGGCACCTTGAGGACAGAGGTCTGTCTGTCTCACTCATTTCCGTATTTCCACAACCACCCTGCCCGGAGTTGCCGGGAAGGGTTCGTGGAACTACACGCCTTCTGTCCTTCCTCATGAGTTTCTCTGACGGATGTCATAGTCCTTCTGTTTCTGCAGGGTGCTCCCATGGAGCACTGTTCAAAGAGGCAGAGAGCTTCCTTTCTGTGGTTTCCAAGCTCTGTCCTGCCCCAGTGGTGTCCTGAGGAAGGTCCCTGCGTCCTCTTATGTTGACAGTGACAGGAAGGGAGAGAATGTAGGAAAGCCCTGTCTTGGCTGACCTCCTTACCTGGTAGCCCTGAGAATTGTTCTGTATCCCAAACTGTGGCACGCCAGGGTCCACACAGGTGGTCAGGGTAGGATCTGGATGGTCAAAACAAAGACACAGATCACATGGTCATGGAAGCTTTCAGTGCCTGGTCTCACTCTGGGAAATAGGAGTGGATAAGAAAATGAAGCCACATCCTGACTTCCTTGCTCACTGAGATCCCCACCCGAGCCTTGGCCCTGGCTGCCCATTTGACTCCTCAAAGCTTGCTAGCTCTGGGTATTTTACATCCTGCTGCAGAAGCTCAGAGGAGGAGGACATGTTCCCTTTTGCAGATGAGACCACTGAAGACAGGGAAGGAAAGTCATCATCTCAGGCCCAAAAAGAAGGTCCCCCCACCCCAGCCAGGATGCTCCCTGTCCCAGATGACCTCTCACCTATGCAGCTGGGCTGGGTGCCACTCCATGTCCCATCTGACTGGCAAAACCTGCGTGGAGAGCCCACCAGCACCAGAGGGGGGATGGCAGGAGAAGGAGACAGATGACCTGTAAGAGAAGCCTCGGTCCTCTCTCCTCCCACGGGGCGGGACACCAGGATCCCCGCAGAACACAGCTGGGAAGACGAAGGGAGAAAGGCAGGTGTAAGTTGCTTTCTAGAACCCAGTCCTCCAGTTCCACACCCCCACCTTTGTTCTTGGTGCTGCTCCCTTCCTGGTTCAGCTTGAACTCTGGGAACCAGGGCAGCCCCAGGTAGGTGCTTCTGCCTGCTGTGGTGCTGCTGCTGATGTGGGCTTCCTCTCCCTTCTACATTCGAAGTGCTTATAAATAACGATCCAAGTAAGGGAGTAACATCACCGGAAGTTTAGAACATAGAAGAAAAAGAAATGGCAATCCCACCATACAAAACTTTTTTTCCATTTTCACACACATTCTTTTCTAGTCTTTGTTCAGTTGTATGTAAACTTGTGCGGAGCGGCAAACCCAAGCCCATGTGATGGTAAATCTTGTTTCATTCACTTAGCATTATCTTGTAAACATTTTCTATGTTTATATATAATCATCACTTACTGGCTACACAATTGGCAACAGGTGGTTGTACCATAACTGTATTTTATCATAACCCTTACATTGGGTATTTTCTATTACACAGTTACATATAACTCTTCTTTCACACGTTATTATTTTCTTTTCATGTGTATTATTTTCTTAGGAGAATTATCTAGGAGTGAACTCATTATTTTTAAAGGGCTGAACATGTTCACAGCTCTTGATGTGTAGTTTCAAATTTCTTTCCCCAAAGGGTGCACATTTATACTGTGGTGGGTAGTGTATGGGTGTACCCATTTTATTCAGGCCATGTAAACATCAAAGAGTATCATTAAAAATTGACTACCAAAAGCAAAAGCTCACCATGATATCACTTCAAGCATCACTTTATGCTGTGATGCAAATGTGTGTGTGTGTGGGTACATAGGTTCATGAGGTTCATAACCACATGCAAAATAAAATGAAGCTGAACCTGCAGCCTCTGCCCTGAAGGCTGGGGAGTCTATGCTGACCAATCAGAAGTCAGTTTGGAAACCAGGCTGATGGGAAGTTGCCGTATCCAGAAGGAGGCAACTGAAAGAACCAGAACCACAAGTGGCTGACCAATGAAGGGCAACCGGCATGGCCTTTCTCATAAGCAATGTGATGCCAATTAAAGTAATGAGATATCTTTGTAAGCTCCTCAGGCTGGTAAATATTTTAAAAATACTGGCACAATCCATTGTTGATGAGGATGTGCATCCAGAAACATTCTCATAAACTGCTGTGGGGAATGTAAATTAGGATGCTTTCTAGAAGGCAGTTTGACAACATATGTCAAGAAGGGAAGCGTGACTGCCCTCGGGCCAGCATTCTCATGCCTAGGGCTTTACTGCAGGGGTAAAAATAGGCAATTTTCAGGAATACATATTGCAGGACTGCTTTTAACATGATTAAGTTTGAGGTCATCTAAATTCATCACCAGCGGGAAAAGATTAAACAACATGTATCTACAAGGAAATTCTTTAAAGGCATTAAAAATGATGATGCATACATCAGTAAATATTGATAAAGAAAGGTAGAAGGTGTTGATGGGAAGGTTTTGGTGGCCTATCAATGAATACAAGTTATGAAACAGTACGCACAGCATGAGCCAATACCAGTTCTAGAAAATGTACACATATCACTATCTACGCAAAAACGCACAGTGATTCGTGTGGAAGCACAGTCAAAAGCTGAACTGCGGTTATCATTGGAAAGTGTGAGTTCAGATAATTTTACTTTCTTTTTTTTTTTTTTTTGTATTTTCTAATGGGAAAATTTTTTTCATGATGACCGTAATTCATTGTTAATATGAATTATTTCTCCAGAGGAAAAGCAAGGTTGCTAGTCCAGGCTTGATCCTGGTAGCATGTGAAGGTTGGAGAGGGTAACTACAGATGCCTGTGTCCAGTTTTGAGCTGCTGGCCCTAATCTCTGCAGAAATTCCCAGATGAAAGTAAATTTTAGGGTACCCAAAACAGTGTCATGAGTATATGGGTAGTTTTCTGCAGAATTAGATGAACGGCAATTAGAAAAATAGGTCCTACTGTTTGTTCAAAGCATGGACATGGAGAAAACCTTCCAGAACCCATTCATGGGCTGTGACAAGAATAAGTGACCTGGAACCTACTAACTGGGGACCTCAGTAAAGAACAAGCCCTGGAATAGACTTGGGGCTCCTCAGGATACAACTGGGTCAGGTGGATAAATAGAAAGCATCTCACCAGAAAATCACAGGTTTCCCAGAAGTCTTTTCTGTACAGGCCATTTTCCATAAAAACGGACACGTTTCTAGGACTGGGTACCCCCAGAGCTTTGAGTACTATTCCACACAGTTAACAACACTTCAGGTAAAAAAACACCCACAATATCTCTAGCTTAATATCCTTCTGTGACTCTAGACACTGTCTGATACCAGGGCTCTATTGAGGGGATCCTCATTTTCTTCCTTTCCACTTCCTTCCCTCTTTAACAGTGTCTTTGATGAAGCTCCTCCATGGTTTTGGGGAGGGGACTACCTATTCTGGGCCTTCCAGCCACAAAGCTCCAGGGAGGCAAGGGGAAGGAGCTATCAACAGGATGCACCAAAGGGCCTTGTGAGCAACTTACGGAAACACTGAGGCAGCTCTCCGGTCCAGACCCATTTCCCTCACAGGTGAGCACCGCGGGCAGGGGAGAGCTGGTACCCCTCTAGGCAGGCATAAGTCACGCTTGAGCCCCACATGAAGTCAGACCCCACCACCTTCCCATTGGGGATGAGAGGAGGCGGCTTGCACATGAGAGCTGGAGGGAGAACAAAACAGGCTGAGTTCTGATGCTGTCTTGGGGAAACCAGCTCCTGTCACTATCATTGGTATCACTGACTACACTGCACCTGCCTAGGGTCTGGGCTAAACAGGAAGAAACAGAAAGGGGCCCCTCTTACTGTGGGAGTTCTGATATTTTTGCGCCTTACAATGCCTTCTGTTTGCAGGACCCTCCCCCTCAACGTTCATGGGCCAGGTCTCATCTTGGTACTTCTGATTCGCCCCTGGCAGATGTTAGGGGCCAGTTCTCAACCTGCACACCCCTGATAAGGTGTGAGGGCTTGGCCTTCACCCCTCTCCCTTCTAGGTAGATGTTCAGGGTCCTACATCTCACTTTTTGTATCTTCTTTGGCCCTCTGTCCACATCTGCAGCCCCCAGACACACCTTTACAGACAGGCTTGGTTCCATTCCATGTCCGGTCCTTGGTGCAGCTCAGCACAGATACTCTATGTGACTCCATCATATAGCCAGGGACACACTGGTATGTCACAGTTTTGTTGTACCTGAAGTCATTGCCCAGCCGAAGGCCATTGGCTGGAATCCCAGGGTCACCACAGTTTATGACTAGGATAAGAGAGACACACATTGTTCACTCCTGGCCTAGACCCCATTTCTCCTCAAATACCATCCCTATCACTCCCTGCACACATCCAAGAAGGGAAACTTCAGATCAGGGATGCCCTGTCTCCTCACAGGATCCCAGTTGGGCATTACCCATTCTAAATTTCTTTCTTCTTTCTTTTCTTTTCTTTCTTTCTCTTTCTTCTTTCTTTTCTTTCTCTTCTTTCTTTTTCCTTCCTTCCTTTTCTTTCTTCTTTCTTTCTTTCTCTCTCTCTCTTTCCTTTCTTCTTTTTATTTCTTTCTCTTTTTCTCTCTCTCTCTTTTCCTTTCTATTCTTTTCTTTTCTTTTATCAGGGTTTTACTCTATCACCCAGGCTGGAGTGCAGAGGCACAATCATGGCTCACTGCAGCCTCGAACTCCTGGGCTCATGCGATCCTCCCACCTCGGCCTTCTGACTAGCTGGGACTACAGGCATGAGCCACCATGCTCAGCTTGCCCATTTAAATTTTGTTTGGTCAAATCCCTGGCACTGGCCCTATCCTTGCCCACAGGGTCCTTATGCATCGCTGCAACTTGGGCTATGAAGATTCACCTTATTTAAAGTGCCCCCTCTAAGACAAAGTGTCCAGAAGGCTCAGTCCCTAAATGAGGCTAGGGCCCAAGGAGAGGAGAGTTTTCTGTTTGAAGAGCCTAAGATATGTGAAGGGACCATATAAGGCAATTAATTTGTCTGCTGAGGAGTACATCTTATTATCTGCTATTGTACCTAGGAGGTCTCTATAGGCCCAACAGCACCTACAGAGGACTCCTAGGGACAACAGCCCAGAAGCAGGGTCGTACGGCCCATGAAATGGTCATGCCTACGTCACTGCATCACTGAGGGTGGGGTTTGGTGAGCTCTGATCTCAAAATCCAAGTGAGCTTGACATGGGATTTCAGATGGAGCTGAAATCACAGACTAGGACTTTGACAGGGAGAATGTTGTCACATTTCCTTATCCTATCTCTTACCTCCATCTGGATCCCCCAGTGACTCACTTTTCCTGGAAAAGGTCTGGGGATACCCTTGAGAGGAGCAAGAAATGGGAGCTGTGAGGCTACACCGTGCTCAGGAACCCATACTGGGTGGGGTCAGGTACAAGGAGACAAGGAAGCAACAAAAATGGTGGATAGCTGCATCTTTGAAGTGAAAAGAGAATCAGGTTGAGTCATGGGGTTTGATCCTAAAGAGAGAAAGGGAAAGCCCAAGGAATTGGGTAGAGCTTGAGAAACGGCCAGTATATATTCTCTGCCTCTCTGAGCCTCAGCCATCTCATATACAAAATGGGGATAATAGTAGCTACTTCATGGAGTTGTGGTGAAGATCCGATGACACATGCATACGAAATGAAGCACTAAGCCCAGTGGCTGCCACACAGCATAGGCTCACAGAGGCTATTCATATGATTCTCATTCAGACTCCCACCATCCCAACCATCCTGCACTGTCTTCCATGGATAGCCTTCTCCTCTGGCATGCAGGATCTGGGCCCCTGTCGGCCATGGAGCCCCACAGGGCCTGGGCGCTCACCGAGGCACTCGGGGTCACTGCCTGTCCAGGTACCATTGACTGAGCAGTGACGGCTGAGCAGGCCTGTGGCGTAGTATCCTTCCCGACACTCATAGACGATAGAGCTGGAGAAAACCAGGCCATCACTGAACACGACTCGGGCATTACTTGGAGTCCCGGGGGTTCCCACAAGAGATCACTAGGAAGACAAAAATGTACATTATTCACCAGAACAATGGTGGGCATCATGTGGGGGACTGAGAACTGCCCAGAGTGGAAGCCACATGCTGTGTTGGAACCCCGTGGACAGAAAAGCCTTTCATGCTGCTTTGGCATCAAATTATCTCACCCCTAGACAGGAAGGAGAAACCCCTATGAATCTTTTGAAATTTCTGAACAAATTCTACTTTTTTAAAGAAAAAACATGATCTATTATCGTCCTTAAAAATTTAAACATAATTGCTTAATATCACCAAATATCCCATCAGTGCTTGATTTTCCCCAATTATTGCCTTTTCTCTCCTCTCTCTCTTTTTTTTTTTTTTTTTTTTTTTGAGGCAGAGTCTCGCTCTGTCACCCAGGTTGGAGTGCAACGGCACGATCTCGGCTCACTGCAGGATCTGCCTCTTAGGTTCAAGCAATTCTTCTGCCTCAGCCTCCCGAGTAGCTGGGACTACAGGTGTGGGCCACCACACCTGGCTAATTTTTGTATTTTCAGTTGAGACGGTGTTTCACCATATTGGCCAGGCTGGTCTCGAACTCCTGACTCATGATCCACCTGCCTCAGCCTCCCAAAGTGCTGGGATTACAGGCATGAGCCACCGCGCCCAGCCATCTTTCTCTTTTTACAGTGGATTCATTTGAATCAGGATGCAAATAGGGTCGGCACATGACATTTGGTTGACACATCTCTAAGACTTTGAAACCAGAGACTATTATTTCTGCTTCTATAATTTATTTGTTACAGAAACCAGAACATCTGTCCTGTAGAACACACTTTCTGGATTTTGCTAACTACATCAATGAGATATAGTTTAACATGTTCCTCTATCCCCTGTAGTTCCTTCCTGTAATCAACTTCTACCTTTTGGCAATGGTAATCATAGGAGGTTTTGGGCCTTTCCTATTGCATTGAATCAGGAGGCACAGAATATCTGGGGTGCTTCTTGTGCATGATGTTGAGGCTCATTAATTTCAGGCTTGCCTGCCTAATGTGGCATTATGAAGTCTCCATTAGTTTTTCACTTAATAGTTTTAGCAGTCATTGATGATTATTGACCAGATTCATTACTTCATTAGGGATTGGAAAGTGATGAATTCTAATTCTATCATTCTTTCTGTATTAGCTAGAGTTCATTAAGAAAGAAATTTCCTATCATCAAGTATCTGTTTACCCTGAAGTACTGTTCATACAGGAAGGCCAGATAATGCTTGATTTTTTGTGTGTGGTTTTTGTTTTAAATCAAATGTCAGAATAATGAGTTGGTTTCCTAGAAAACTCCAAAGGTGACCAATGTGTTTATTTAAGAATCATTTTTGAACTCATGGATGTAAAGATATTTCTATATTCCCATCCATTGCCATTATTATTCTTATTGATGCTCAGATTCTCCATCTTTGGCCAATGGGCTCTTCCAGTTGGCTCCTGAGTCCCTTGATGTTACCCCAGTTGTCTGTGGTGGAATCCTTGCTGGAGTGATGAGATGTTCCATATTTGTCTTGTATATTTCCTGCACCAGCCCAGAAATTAGCCATTTCTCCAAAGAGTCTAGTTTCTTTTAATGGAGAATGGCCCACAATCCAGGCACTAAGGGTATTCATTGCCACTGCTCTGGTCATTGAGTCTAAACTTTTAGAATTAGAGCTGGGAAAGTAACTTCTTAAATTGAAAACATATTGTGATCATACGAATGCACAGAATGGAAAAACAGATAACAGAGACTGGGAAGGGTGAGTCAGGGAAGTGGGAGGCTGAAGAAAAGTGGATTAAAGAGCATGAACATGCAGTTAGAAGAAGAAATAAGTTCAGTGCTTGACAGCAGAGTAGGGTGACTGTAGTAAAAAATGTATCGTACTTGGGCGATGGACACCCTAAACACCCTGACTTGACCACTGTGCGTTACATATACATAACAAAATTTCACACGTACCCCATACATTTGAACAAATAAAAAATAATTAAAAAGAGAAAATATATCATGAGTTTATACTTATATTATCAATCCAAATTTAGGATTAAGGTTTTTTTCTTTAACTTTTTAATTTTTATATTTTATCTCTTTTATTCTGAAAATCTTAATTCTTAATGATAATAAATAACTTGTATTTGTTTTATCCATATATGTTATGGTATTGCATATGTAATAATTTCAGGGTAGTAATATCAATATTATTGTTAACAATACAATTGCTGAGAACAATTAAGTTTTCTTTGTAGCTCTCTTTGTCATAGGGATATACACCACAGTCAAATTCCATTTTTTCAAGTCAGCTGAAATTAGTATTGGGGTTATTAAGTCATCAACTTGATATACAGGTTCATCTGTTTCCATAAGAATTTTGATATTTAGACATTGCATGTTTCTAATCTTTGATTTAATTTAATTTTCTAAGTATGTACAACATTTGTGTGCTCCCAAAATAAAATATACAAAATGATTCCTGTATAATTAGCCCAACAGATAGGCCTTGACACTCATTCATTCAGCAATATCTGTGTTGCCTGGGTGCCCGGAATACAACAGTGACCAGGCTATGTCCCCGGCCCTTGAGGAGCTAGTCTATTCTAAGAAACCTGCCAATCAACAGATGAATTAAGGTATGACATATTAAGTGTTACTGTTGAAGGGAAAAAGTTCGAAGAAGGAAGCACCTTATTGGGACTGGAGATAGGAGTTTGAGTAAAACCTTTTTTTTTTTTTTTTTTTTTGAGACAGAGTCTCACTCAGTAACCAGGCGCCAGGCTGCAGTGCAGTGGCGCGACCTTGGCTCACTGCAACCTCCGGTCCCGGGTTAAAGCATTCTCCTGCCTCAGCCTCCCGAGTAGCTGGGACTACAGGCGCGTGCCACCACGCCCAGCTAATTTTTTTTATTTTTAGTAGAGACGGGGTTTCACCATGTTGAGCCAGGACGGTCTCGATCTCTTGACCTCATGATCCGCCCGCCTCGGCCTCCCAAAGTGCTGGGATTACAGGCGTGAGCCACCGCGCCCGGCCGAGTAGAACCTTTAAGGACAGGTAGGAGTTTGTCAAGAGCAGTCATAAGAGCCACATGGATTTGATTTAACAGGTGAGAGTAAGGTGGAGTTGTAAGAGCAGTCATCAGAGCCACATGGATTTGATTAACAGGTGAGAGTAAGGTTGAGTGTGCCTAGGTATCTCCTCTCTCTTTCATTTAACAGACATTCACTTCCAGGTCCAAACTCATAACCATCCACTTTCTGTCCCTGAACACTCAGGTAACTGACATGGTAACTGACTCCATCTGGCATCTCAGCGGTATGGATGGGGATGTGGGTCACATGAATACACAAGAATATCTAAATTCTCCCTTGCATTACACTCTCCCAATGGCACAAACCTCTCTTGCTATGCCTGCAAAACTCTACAGAAACAAACTTTGCAAATAGCACCACCAGAAAGGCGGGACTTGGGAAGACAGATGGGAGAGGGGCTCTGACTCCACTGTCTCATTTCCTAGGCAGGAGTCCCCTGACGGTGATGGGCTAGAGCAAACCTGTTCAACCCACAACCCACGGGCGCATGTGGCCCAGGATGGCTTGGAATATGGCCCAACACAAATTCACAAACTGTCTGAAAATATTATGAGACTTTTTTGTGATTTCTTTTTTAGCTCAGCAGCTATTGTTAGTGTTAGTGTATTTTATGGATAGCCCAGGATAATTCTTCATGGCTCAGGGGGAGCCAAAAGATTGGACCCCCACCCTGGGCTAGAGCATCTCCCCCTTGCTCTACAGGACTACTCCACAAGCTCAGTTTCCAGCAGCCTGCTCTCTAACCACTGCCTCCTGTCTCCTCAGCTCCCTTCCTGCTCTCTAACCACTGCCTCCTGTCTCCTCAGCTCCCTCCCTCTGCGATTTGTTTTCTGGTGATTAGTCCTACGGGGATCTATAATCCATTGATCCTACCACTTTCTCACTGCCTTTGACTCCACTCAAAAATCTGCTCCCTCCTTACCCAGCTGAGAGGCCAAGATGCATCATAATGTCTGCCTCACATTCACCCTCTTTCCCTTGCTGCTTCTGCCAATGTCTTCGTTGCTTGGCAAATCTCCAGCTCTGTACCCAGTGCATTGTCTGCCCTGTGCCCACACCTAGGTAGCAAAATGAGGTTGAACAAAAACACAGTCTGGCGCTGACTGCTCTCACTTTAAATTAATGATTCCCCACCTTAAGTGAGCCCTCAGTGCTGCCTGGCCATTACACACTTCCCAATTCCATTTCACTCGTATCTTGCTAGATGATTATTTCATATCTTCCTCTTCCACATCTTCTCACTCAACCTTACTCTCAGCCGCTAAACCTGCCTTCCTGCCTAGAGAGTACTATGCAGGTTGTATTTTAGAAAGAGAGAGACAGATATTTGGGAGACCAGCTGCAAAAGGCTGGACTTCGGAGACAGAGAGTTAAATTTTTTTTCCCCAGAAACATATGGAAAAATAATAATTTCTCCTATTGGTGCTACCTCAGACAACACCACTGAGGGCCTAGATTACTTCAAAAGGGTTTTGTAAAATTGGATTTGTATATCTTTTGGCACATTGGATATTTGTCTAATGTAGCCTCTTCCCTTACTGTAAGCCCCAAGAGAGCAAGATGTGTGTCTCCGTCTGTTCAGGCTCGGAGATGGTGCCTTCTTGCTGTGTCCTCACATGGCAGAAGGGAAAGGGAGCTTTCTGGGGTATTTTTTTTTCAATAAGAGCATTAATCCCATTCCATGACCTAATAACTTCCCAAGGCCCTACCTCCTAATACTATCACTAGGTGACCAGGTTTCAACATATAATTTTGGGAGGTCACAAACATTCACACCATGCCAGTGTCCATCTTGGTCACTATCGTGTTTCCATCACATTCCACAGCACTTGGTACATAGTGCTGAATGAAACTATATGGGAAATGAATGAAATAGTGGGTCAAATTCAGCCTTTTTTGGTTTCTTCCCTTTGATATAAGGGTGGGAATATGTTTGTCTTTCAATTACTAATGAAAATGCACATGAATTGTCTTTTGCAGTCCCTAGTAGCCAGGCTGAGGGTTCAAATGGGGCCACAGTTTTCTCTGTGAGGGCAGGTGCCTGGGAATAAGAGCAGGAACAGGGGCGAGCTCTGGGGCTGGGCAAAGAGGAGAAGCAGAATGGTCACATACATTACCTCCACACTCAGGCTGCGAGCCGCTCCACGAGCCATTGGCTTGACAGGTGCGCTCTGACGATCCCCGGAGCACGTGGCCAGCTTCACAGCTGAAGCGCATCACACTGCCTGGATCAAAGCTGTCCCCCAAACGGATGCCATGAGCTGGGATCCCAGGGTCACCGCAAACTCCCATGCTGGTTCCTGTGGACCACAGCCACACAAACCCGGTTGTTTTTCATGGAAGAAAGGGAGTGGAGAAGTGGGGGGAGAAAGATATTGGGATGTGACTGAGGGGGAAGCAGTGGGCCCCATGAATGAGGGAGGTCACACCTAACTGAGCCTAGCACAAGTAACTGGCACGTGCTCCTGCCTTCCTACACAATGGTGGAAGAACACAAAGATCTGAGGTCCTAGGTAAGTCCCTGGGAACCACACAGGGAGGGGAAGCAAGAAGGCGGAGGAAAGGCTCTGTGGCCTGCGCCAGTCTGGAATTTCAGTGATCCAAACTGGCCACATGTCCTCCTTCTCCCTTTCCCCTCTTTCCTACGAACACCTGCTGATTCTGTAGTCCCATCTCCTCTCCCGTGCCACTGTCTTAGCTGAGACATTCAACATTCTTGGCCAGAACTATTGCAAGAGCCTCCCAACTAACGTCCCTTCCTTGTAAACTATCCCTCTAATCCATCTACTTTGTCTCTAATCTTAACAATCACTAACCATCTGACTTTTTTTTTTTTCAAATAATGTTTTTCTGCAGACACATCTCTACTGGCCTTCCAATGCCCATAGGATAAAGTCCAAACCCCTTAGCATAGCTTCATGTCTCAGCAGCCTAGCTTGAATCTTGATCCTGGGCCTTTATTTATTTATTTGTTACTTTTTAAAAAGTTTCATTTTCTCTTTAATTGAGAAATAATCATTGTATATATTATGGGGTACGAGGTGATGTTTTGATGCATGCATTGTATATTTCCATATAACTGTAGGAGAGAGAATTTTAAGTGTTTTCACCACAAAGAAATGAAAAATATTCAGTTACCAATGCTGGGCCTTTCACTGAGGATTCCCTACTCACGAATTATGCAACACAGGTGAGCTCTAGATTAAACATCTCAGACCCTCTCTTTTCTTATTTGCTCCACCCCCTGCCTCTTGCTATGTTCCTGAGTTTTCTGGCTGCTGGTATTGTGCAATCCCACTCAAGAGAGCTCTAAGGACCCAAGGGGTGAAGAAGGGTAGAGAACAGGAGACAAAGCCACAAGATCTATGGTCCACCCGGCAGGACCAACACATTTTGTGATACAGAAATGTGTAGGAGATGTCCTTAGATCAGTCCAGGCCATGGTAAACATGAGGAAAGAGAGAAAAGTTACAGAATAAATGACAACTGCGTGAGAAGATACAGTTCCAACTGTCATGGAATCTATCTCCTCATGTAACCATGTGTGGGGCATCAAATGGTAACATCTGAGTGACCACATCTAGTATGTTGGAGCCAATAAATGTTTAAGTCATGTGTACCCCACCACTTTCCATTTATGTCTCTTCCACTTCTCAACCTCGGGATTATTCCCTTTCCTTGTCTAGTCTCAGACTGTGAGACACTATATAACCACATGTTCTCCATTATGTTTCCCACCGTGGAAGGGGGGATTCATTTAACTCTCAATGTAAACATTAATAAAAGACAGCCCATCACATTTGGCTAGGTTTTCTTATCTTCTGAAGGTTTCCAGGGTGTAATTCACGCAACAGGCAGAGCTGGGTCTCCCTGGAAACAATCTTGATAGTGAGCAGCTCTAATCCCACACACTGGCTAGCTGACCTCAGCTGGAGCCAACACAATTGTAAACTAGGCACAAGGGGGTTGACATGCTTTGGCTCTGTGTCCCCACTCAAATCTCATGTTGAATTGTAATCTCCAAGTTGGGGGAAGAGACCTGGTGAGAGGTGATTGGATCATGGAGTGGATTTCCCCCTTGCTGTTCTCGTGATAGTGAGTGAGTTCTCATGAGATCTGGTTGCTTGAAAGTGTGTCGCCCTTCCCCTGTTTTGCTGTCTCTCCTGCCAGCCATGTGAAGATGTGCCTGCTTCCCCTTCTGCCATGATTGTAAATTTCCTGAGACCTTCCCAGAAGCAGAAGCCTGTACAGCCTGCTGAACTGTGAGCTGATTAAACATCTTTGTTTATAAATTACCCAGTATCAGGTATGCCTTCGGCAGTGTGAGAACAGACTAATACAGTGGTGTTCAGTTCTAGGGGCTTTTTCTGCCACAATGGCCCCACTACAGTACTGGAGGCTTCTAATTCAATGAAAGAAAGGAGTCTGGATAGGATATTGCACCATGGGGACACAGTAGATAGATGGCAACTATTTACTGAAGAGGCAAAGAGAATGACAGTAGAGCTGTGGGTGGTGAACTTCCTGAAGTAGGTCTCGAACTCCAGAAATTTCTCCATAGCCTTGGTGGCCCAGTGGCTTATGACTCAAGGATTCAGGAGGTATGGTGGTGCAACAGTTGGGTCCACTGCTTGGACACAATGAGACTCAAAACTTTGACCTGGAATTCATGAATGTGTATTCCATGGGACTGGCAGGAGATGCCATTGCAAAAGATGACATCTGTTTCAGGAAGGGAGGAACCATCTCTGTGGTATATACCTAATGTTACTTCCTAATCGTCTATTCTTCTCATCCCTCATGTTCTCATCTAAGGCATTTAAGGTTCACTCACTGTCCAGCCTTCGTGTTGATTGAATCCCTTCTCATTCTGTTTTCAGAGAGCTCCAGGAAGGCTGGAGAGGCAATGTACATGACCCTTGTCCTCCCATGCTGTATTGCCTATCACTTCTGTCAGAGGTCAAAGCAGAAGGAAACCAGGGCACAGATAACAGGCCTTCCTCTAGCCCAGCTTAAATGAGTCCTCATGGCTCCTATGGAGTCCTGCCCAGTTCCTTAATTAGGTGATTAATGAGATTAATAGGGGTGAGAGGCCAAAGTCCTGGATGATCATACAGAATGATGTGTCTGGGATTTCCTGGGTAACCAACAGCCCTTTGAAACAGTGGCTTTGGGACTCTCTACTTTCTAGAGAGATGTAATGAATATCTTGTTAAATATTTTGGCAGTGACCTGACTTTTGGGAGGCAGGCTCACTGGAATGTCAAACTGCAAGAACAGTGGCACATCTTAAGGGTAAGGTCCCACATCAAGGAGAAGGCTTCTGTATTAGGAGGAGATCATGTTCCTTCCTCTGAAGGGATCTGGCCTGGGAAGAACTAGGGGTTAATTTCAATGCCAAGGTGGGCCCCCTGAGGAACATCAAGCTACACGAGCAGCTGCCCTCTTGCGGGCAACATGAAATCCCTTCCCAGGGCCAGGCAGGTCCCCCTTAAAGAAGATAAAGCTGCAAGGCTCTAATATTTTAGCTTGGTTGTTTCTGTTATTGGCGGGACAATTCACTTGTAAATATTTTGCTCTGTTATACGACATTACACATTCATTTCTGGTTTGGATACTATGCACATGGGACCTTTGGCAGTTCTCTACATTTGTTATTTTGATAGCATCTATCAGTATCCTCATTAGCAGTAAAATGAAATTCATAGGAAAAGTCTGAGGACTGGTGTTTCAAGGTAGTAGGGAGAAGAGACTGCACCCCACTACCTAGCTGGGACATAGGACAGGTTGAGGGGCAGTGATAAGAAAAGGAAGCAAGAAGCAGGCTGGGGCCTAGGAGTCTGAACAGAGAACATGGGAGTGAGCTTGGTCCTGAGCTGATCAATAGGAAGACTTGAACTATCCCCCAGGAACTCATAAAATTAAAAGTCTGCACAGGACTCTGGCCATAGGTTGACCTAAAAAGTTGTGCCCTTCCTAGTTTTGCAATCCCTGGGCATGGCCAGAGCTGACTGAGGGGATAAAGCTCAGCTCAGCCTGCCAAAGGCTGAAGTTCTGATGGGACCTCTCTTGCTGTGCTCTCTACCTTTGAGGGAAGATACAAGGGTTCCGAGGTCTGATTTCCTCCCATCCATCAATCATGCTCACACCTTGGGGGCTTGTCCATATCCATCAGTCAAGTGTTCCATTGGAGCCCTTTCCCCAGTGCCATGCCCCGTACCTGAGCAGTGAGGGAGGGAGCCAGTCCAGTGGCCGTCCAGCCCACACATGCGGGTGCTGTTTCCCACCAGAGTCCGCTTGCCCGTGCAGCTGTACCGCACCACCGCTCCCACAATATAGCTGTCTCCAGACATCTGCGAGTGAGGCGGGGGAGCCCGGATGGCCACAGGACACCACTGTGGGGGGAAGAGCAAATATCTCAATGACTGCACAGGGATGGATCACCATCACACAATACGTGCTAGGCTTCTTGAAGCAGGAGGCAGGGAAGAAGAGAAACCCAAGGGTGTCTATTGAAGCAAACTTCCTGCTGGCATGTCCACCTGGCATTGGCAGACAATGCCCACCCCCCTCAGTGGACAGCTTCCTTATCTATGAAATCAGGAATAATGCCTGCTCAGCATATAGCAGATACACGATAATATTAGATTTTTTTCTTTCTTGCCTCTTGTGCTTACCTCTCCCTATTTCCTCCTACTCAAGATATCTCTGGGCAGGAAGGTAGTACACAGAGTATACATAAGACAAAAATGGGAGCTCTGCCACCGTAGGACTGTCTTCACTGGCCCCCAGATTCCAGAATGGGAGCCAGTTATAGTCCTTTTCTAACTGCATCTTACAGTTGCCTCATCAGTTGTCCCCAACCTGTCCCCTATAGTAGGCAAGTTCCCTTTACTAAAACACTGAAGTATAACTGAAAATAAGTGACAAGATTAGAACACCAGAACTGAGATGTCTAGGTGAGGGCAGGGCAACGCTTCAGCATCGCTGGGGTTGGCCTTCCCATTGATCTTGTCACAAGTTGATCATAAGGTTCTCTCATTTACTCAACACACATTTATTGAGTGCCTGTCATGTGCTAGGCACTCCATGTGTTTGGGAGAACAAAGTCTATGCTAATATTGTTGCGGGGGAGGAGAGACTACAAGTAAGAAAATGAGTAGGTAATTCCAGGGGTTGCTATGAAAAGCTGTGTCAGGAAAAGAGTGTTCTGGGATGAGATGAAGGTACAATTTTTGAATAGGCTCATCAGGGAAGATTAAGTGACTCTGAGAAGTGACTTGAATGATGTGAAGAGGCCAGCCATGCAAAATCTTGGGGAAGAGTATCGTGGGGGATGGAACATCAGGTATAAAGGCCCAGAGGCCAGAGTGACTTTGCTGTATTTGAGAGACAGCAAGGAAGCCAGGGATGCTGGACTGGAATGAGTCAGGACAGAATGGAAGAAGACAAGGGTGGAGAGGCCACTACGAGCCAGATGGTGGCATGAAATTTGGATTCTATTAGAAGCATGTTGGGAAGCCAGTTGAGCTCCATGATCTGATTTACATGTTAACAAGATTATACTGACTACTGTGTGGAGAAAGGACCAGGTGGTGCAAGAAAGAGGGAGCTGTTGCAAGAGTTCAAGGAGAGATGATAATGAGTTGGACTAAATCTGGGAGTCTGGTAGGAGATCCCTGTAGTCACTGTACCCAGAAAGGACACAGGGCATAGCATGCAGGCAGACCACCACAAGTGATCAAGAGTAAAACCTGGGTTGGACCAGTGCTGACCCTGATGATGAATTTTGGTAGGTACTGGGATGGTAAGAATGGGTCTTAGGTATCTTCACTTCTCAGTGTGGTCTTAGTATGGGTCAAACATTGTTCTAAATGCTCATGGGAGATTAGCTGCAAAGACTGCTGATACTAACAATTCCTACCATCAAAGGGTGGAGTCTGTTTCCCTTCCACTTGGATCAGGCTTGCCTTGTGACTTGCTTCGAATAACAAAACATGGTGGAAATGATATTGAGCCAAATTACATCCTAAGAGGCTTGGCAGCTTCTACCTTCATTGTTTGGAGTACTATGCCATGATGTAAGGAAGTCTGGCATAGACTACCGAATGACAAGAACTCATATGAGGGGAGGGACCATGTGGGGAACAATCACATTGCCCCAGCTGACAGCCAGTGCCAAGATGTGATTGAGGTCATCTTGGATCTTCCAGGCCCACTGGAGCCACCATAGCAATAACATGTGGAGCAGAGATGAGCTGTCTCCACTAAACCCTGCCAGAACTGCCAATGGTAAGCAAGAAAATGGCTGTTGCATTAAGTCACTATGATTTATTACATAGGAAGCACATAAAAAGATGTTCAACACCATTCATCATTAGAGAAATGCAAATATAAACTACAATGAGACAGCACTTTGCATCCACTAGGATGGCTATAATAAAACAGATGAATAACAAGCGTAGGAAAGAATACGGGGAAATTGCAACTCTCATACACTGTTGGTGGAAATGGAAAATAGTGCAACCACTTGGAAAACAGTTTGGCAGTTCCTCAATAAGGTAAACATAGGGTTCCTATGAGACTTTGTAATTTTCCTCTAAGGTATATACCCGGGAGAATTGACAACATATGTTCACACAAAAACTTATACACAAATGTTGAAAACAGCACAATTCATAATAGGCAAAAAATGAAAACATAATAGTCCCAAAGTGAAAATGTTCATAATAGTCTCAGTTCATCTATCAACTGTTGAATGGATAAACAAGATGTGGTATATTCATATCATGAAATAGTATTTGGTCAAAAGGAATAAAGTAGTGATGTATGCTAAAACATGAATGAACTTTGAAAATGTTACGTTAGGTGGAAGTAGCCAGACACAAAAGACACACATATAATTCCATTTATATGAAATGTCCAGAACAGGGAAATCCGTAGAGACAGAAAAGTACGTTAGAGTTTGCCAGGAGCTGGGGTTGGGCCAGGAGCTGGGGTGAAGGGCTGCTTGGGAATGATGGAAGTGTTCTGGAATTAGACAGTGATGATGCTTGTACAACTTTGTGAATACACTAAAATCACTGAATTGTATACATTAAAAGAACGCATTTTATGGTGTGTGAATTATATTTCACTAAGAAAAAGAAAGAAAAAAATGCAAATGGGTTTCAGTTGCAAAAAAAGATTGTCGGGATTTAACAATCACAATTACATGCTTTTTAGATAGAGAGCAGTTAAAAATACAATGACAAAAAAATACATCATGCCAATACTAAAAGAAGGAAGCTGGTTATAAGTTACAGGCACACCTAGTTTCATTGTGCTTTGCTTTAGTGTGCTTTACAGATGTGTTTTTTTTTTTTACAAATGAAAGGTTTTTGGTAATCCTGTGTTGAGCAAGCCTAACGGCACCATTTTTCCAATAGCATGTGCTCACTTTGTGTCTCTGCATCACATTTTGGTAATTCTCACAATATTCCAAATGTTTTCACTATTGTTGTATCTGCCATGGTGATCTGTGATCAATGATCTTTGATGTCACTATTGTAATTGTTTTGGGGCACCACGAACCACGCCCACATAAAACGGAGAACTTAATTGATAAATGTCGTGTGTGTTCTGACGGCTACGCTGGCTGGCCATTCCTTGTCTATCTCCCCTCTCCTTGAGCCCCCTATTCCCTGAGACGCACCAATATCTGAAATTAGGTCAATTAACAGCCCTATGACCCTATGATGTCCTCTAAGTGTTCAAGTGAAATGAAGAGTTGTGTCTCTCACTTTAAATCAAAAGCTAGGAATGATTAAACCTAGTGAGGAAGGCATGTTGAAAGCCGAGACAGCGCTACAGCTAAGCCTCTTGAGCCAAACCATTAGCCAAGTTGTGAATGCAAAGGAAAAGTTCCTGAAGGAAATTAGAAGGGCTGCTCCAGTGAATACATGAATAAGAAAGTGAAACGGCCTTATTGCTGATATGGAGAAAGTTTGAGCAACTCTTTATTATAGGGGGCTGTCCTGTGCCTTGCAGGATGCTTGGCATCACCCTCGGCTCCACCTACTGTAGGAAGTAGGTGTGTCTGGATAGAAGAGCAAACCAGCCACAGCATTCCCTTAAGCCAAACCCTAATCCAAAGCAAGGCCCTAACCCTCTTCAATTCTTTGAAGGCTGAGAGAATGGAGGAAGCTGCAGAAGAAAAGTGCAAAGCAAGCAGAGCTTGGTTCATGAGGTTTAAGAAAAGAGGCCATTTCTTTTTTTTTAATTGCATTTTAAGTTTTGGGGTACATGTGAAGAACATGCAAGATTGTTGCATAGGTACACACATGGCAGTTTGATTTGCTGCCTTCCTCCCCCATCACCTATATCTGGCCTGTCACCCCATGCTATCTCTCCCCAACTCCTCACCCCCTGCTTTCCCTCCCCGTTTCCCCCCGACAGACCCCAGGGTGTGATGCTCCCCTCCCTGTGTCCATGTGTTCTCATTGTTCAACACCCGCCTGTGAGTGAGAACATGTGGTGTTTGATTTTCTGTTCTTGTGTCAGTTTGCTGAGAATGATGGTTTCCAGGTTCATCCATGTCTCTACAAAGGACATGAACTCATTGTTTTTGATGGCTGCATAATATTCCATGGTGTATATGTGCCACATTTTCCCTGTCCAGTGTATTATCGATGGGCATTTGGGTTGGTTCCAGGTCTTTGCTATTGTAAACAGTGCTGCAATGAACATTCGTGTGCATGTGTCCTTATAGTAGAACAATTTATAATCCTTTGGATATATACCCAGTAATGGGATTGCTGGGTCAAATGGAATTTCTATTTCTAGGTCCTTGAGGAATCGCCACACTGTCTTCCACAATGGTTGAACTAATTTACAATCCCACCAACAGTGTAAAAGTGTTCCTATTTCTCCACATCCTCTCCAGCATCTGTTGTCTCCAGATTTTTTAATGATCGCCATTCTAACTGGCGTGAGATGGTATCTCAATGTAGTTTTGATTTGTATTTCTCTAATGACCAGTGATGATGAGCATTTTTTCATATGTTTGTTGGCCTCATGTATGTCTTCTTTTGTAAAGTATCTGTTCATATCCTTTGTCCACTTTCCGAATGGGCTTGTTTGCTTTTTTCTTGTAAATCTGTTTTACTTCTTTGTAGATGCTGGATATCAGCCCTTTGTCAGATGGTTAGACTGCAAAAATTTTTCCCCATTCTGTTTCTTTTGCCGTGCAGAAGCTGTAGAGTTTGATTAAGTCCCATTTGTCTATTTTGGCTTTTGTTGCCAATGCTTTTGGTGTTTTGGTCATGAAGTCCTTGTCTACTCCTATGTCCTGAATGGTTTTGCCTAGATTTTCTTCTAAGGTTTGTATGGTGTTAGGTCTTATGTTTAAGTCTTTAATCCATCTGGAGTTAATTTTAGTGTAAGGTGTCAGGAAGGGGTCCAAGTTTCTGCTTTCTGCACATGGCTAGCCAGTTTTCCCAACACCATTTATTAAACAGGGAATCCTTTCCCCCGTTGCTTGTTTTTGTCAGGTTTGTCAAAGATTGGATGGTTGTAGATGTGTTGTGTTGCCTCCGAGGCCTCTGTTCTGTTCCATTGGTCTATATGTCTGTTTTGGTACCAGTGCCATGCTGTTTTGATTACTGTAGCCTTGTAGTATAGTTTGAAGTCTGGTAGTGTGATGCCTCCTGCTTTGTTCTTTTTGCTTAGAATTGACTTGGCTATGTGGGCTCTCTTTTGGTTCCATATGAAGTTTAAGGTGGTTTTTTCCAGTTCTGTGAAGAAGGTCATTGGTAGCTTGATGGGGATAGCATTGAATCTGTAAATTACTTTGGGCAGTATGGCCATTTTCATGATATCGATTCTTCCTAACCATGAGCACAGAATGTTTCTCCATCTGTTTGTGTCCTCTCTTATTTCATTGAGCAGTGGTTTGTAGTTCTCCTTGAAGAGGTCCTTTACATTCCTTGTTAGTTGTATTCCTAGGTATTTTATTCTCTGTGTAGCAATTGTGAATGGCAGTTTGTTCTTGATTTGGCTCTCTTTAAGTCTATTATTGGTGTATAGGAATGCTTGTGATTTTTGCACATTGATTTTGTATCCTGAGACTTTGCTGAAGTTGCCTATCAGTTTCAGGAGATTTTGGGCTGAGATGATGGGGTCTTCTAGATATACAATCATGTCGTCTGCAAATAGAGACAATTTGACTTCCTCCTTTCCTATTTGAATACCCTTTATTTCTTTTCTTGCCTGATTGCTCTGGCTAGAACTTCCAGTACTATATTCAATAGGAGCGGTGAGAGAGGGGCATCCTTGTCCAGTGCCAGATTTCAAAGGGAATGCTTCCAGTTTTTGGCTATTCAGTATGATATTGGCTGTTGGTTTGTCGTAAATAGCTTTTATTATTTTGAGATACGTTCCGTCAGTACCTAGTTTATTGAGGGTTTTTAGCATAAAGGGCTGTTGAATTTTGTCAAAGGCCTTCTCTGCATCAATTGAGAAAATCATGTGGTTTTTGTCTTTGGTTCTGTTTATGTGATGAATTATGTTTATAGACTTGTGTATGTTGAACCAGCCTTGCATCCCCAGGATGAAGCCTACTTGATCATGGTGGATAAGCTTATTGATGTGCTGTTGCAATCGGTTTGCCAGTATTTTATTGAAGATTTTTGCATCTATGTTCATCATGGATATTGGCCTGAAGTTTTCTTTTCTTGCTGAGTCTCTGCCGGGTTTTGGTATCAGGATGATGTTGGTCTCATAAAATGATTTGGGAAGGATTCCCTCTTTTTGGATTGTTTGGAATAGTTTCAGAAGGAATGGTACCAGCTCCTGTTTGTATGTCTGGTAGAATTCGGCTGTGAACCCATCTGGACCTGGGCTTTTTTTGGGTGGTTGTTATTGGTCTATTCAGGGTTTTGACTTCTTCCTGGTTTAGGCTTGGGAAGATGCAAGTGTCCAGGAATTTATGCATTTCTTCCAGGTTTACTAGTTTATGTGCATACAGTTGTTTGTAATAATCTCTGATGATGGTTTGAATTTCTGTGGAATCTGTGGTGATATCCCCTTTATCATTTTTTATTGCATCTATTTGATTATGCTCTCTTTTCTTTTTTTATTAATCTGGCTAGTGGTCTATTTTGTTGATCTTTTCGAAAAACCAGCTTCTGTATTTATTGATTTTTTGTAGGGTTTTTTGTGTCTCTATCTCCTTCAGTTCTGCTCTGATCTTAGTTATTTCTTGTCTTCTGCTAGGTTTTGAGTTTTTTTGATCTTGCTCCTCTAGCTCTTTCAATTTTGATGATAGGGTGTCAATTTTAGATCTCTCCTTGCTTCTCATGTGGGCATTTATTGCTATACATTTTCCTCTAGAGACTGCTTTAAATGTGTCCCAGAGATTCTGGTACGTTTTGTCTTCATTCTCGTTAGTTTCGAAGAACATCTTTATTTCTGCCTCCATTTCATTGTTTACCCAGGTAACATTCAAGAGCCAGTTGTTCAGTTTCCATGAAGGTGTGTGGTTCTGAGTTAGTTTCTTAATTCTGAGTTCTAACTTGATTGCACTGTGGTCTGAGAGACTGTTTGTTATGCTTTCCATTCTTTTGCATTTGCTGAGGAGTGATTTACTTCCAATTGTGTGGTCAATTTTAGAGTAGGTGCAATGTGGTGCTGAGAAGAATGTATATTCTGTGGATTTGGGGTGGAGAGTTCTGTAAATGTCTATTAGGTTTGCTTGGTCCAGGTCTGAGTTCAAGTCCTGGATATCCTTGTTAATTTTCTGTTTCATTAATCTGTCTAAGATTGACAATGGGGTGTTAAAGTCTCCCACTATTATTGTGTGGGAGTCTAAGTCTCTTTGTAAGTCATTAAGAACTTGCCTCATGTATCTGGGTGCTCCTGTATTGGGTGCATATATACTTAGGGTCATTAGCTCTTCTTGTTGCATTGATCCTTTTACCATTATGTAATGTCCTTCTTTGTCTCTTTTGATCTTTGTTGGTTTAAAGTCTATTTTATCAGAGAGGAGAATTGCAACTCCTGCTTTTTTTTGCTCTCCATTTTCTTGGTAAATCTTCCTCCATCCCTTTATTTTGAGCCTTTGTTTATCCTTGCATGTGAGATGGGTTTCCTGGATACAGCACACCGATGGGTTTTGGCTTTTTATCCAATTTGCCAGTCTGTGTCTTTTGATTGGGGCATTTAGCTCATTTACATTTAGGGTTAATATTGTTATGTGTGAATTTGATCCTGCAATTTTGATGCCAGCTGGCTGTTTTGCCCGTTAGTTGATGCAGTTTCTTCATTGTGTTGATGCTCTTTACCATTTGGTATGTTTTTGGAGTGGCTGGTACTGGTTGTTCCTTTCTATGTTTAGTGCCTCTTTCAGGAGCTCTTGTAAAGCAGGCCTGTTGGTGATGAAATCTCTGAGTACTTGCTTGTTCGCAAAGGATTTTATTTTTCCTTCACTTATGAAGCTTAGTTTGGCTGGATATGAAATTCTGGGTTGAAAGTTCTTTTCTTTAAGGATGTTGAATATTGGCCCCCACTCTCTTCTGGCTTGTAGGGTTTCTGCTGAGAGATCTGCTGTGAGTCTGATGGGCTTTCCTTTGTGAGTAACCCGACCTTTCTCTCTGGCTGCCCTTAGCATTTTCTCCTTCATTTCAACCCTGGTGAATCTGATGATTACGTGCCTTGGGGTTGCTCTTCTTGAGGAATATCTTGGTGGTGCTCTCTGTATTTCCTGGACTTGAATATTGGCCTTCCTTGCTAGGTTGGGGAAGTTTTCCTGGATAATATCCTGAAGAGTATTTTCCAGCTTGGATTCATTCTCTCGTCACATTCAGGTACACCTATGAAACGTAGAGTAGGTCTTTTCACATAGTCCCACATTTCTTGGAGACTTTGTTCATTCCTTTTTACCCTTTTTCTCTAATTTTGCCTTCTCGTTTTATTTCATTGAGTTGATCTTCGACCTCTGATATCCTTTCTTCTGCTTGGTCAATTTGGCTGTTGAAACTTGTGTATGCTTTGCAAAGTTCTTGTGTTGTGTTTTTCAGCTCCATCAATTCACTTATATTCCTAAGTTGTTTATTCTCATTAGCATTTCGTCAAATCTTTTTTCAAGGTTCTTAGTTTCTTTGCATTGTGTTAGAACATGTTCTTTTAGCTCACAGAAGTTTCTTATTACCCACTTTCTGAAGCCTGATTCTGTCAATTCATCACACTCCTTCTCCATCCAGCCTTGTTCCCTTGCTGGTGAGGAGTTGTGATCCCTTGTAGGAGGAGAGGCATTCTGGTTTTGGGTGTTTTCATCCTTTTTGCGCTGGTTTCTTCCCATCTTTGTGGATTTATCTACCTGTTGTCTCTGTAGTTGTTGACTTTCAGATTGGGTCTCTGAGTGGATGTCCGGTTTGTTGATGATGAAGTTACTTCTTTCTGTTTCTTAGTTTTCCTTCTAACAGTCTGTCCCCTCTGCTGTAGGACTGCTGAGGTCCACTCCAGGCTCTGCTTGCTTGGGGATCACCTGCAGCGGCTGCAGAATGGTAAGGGTTGCTGCCAGTTTCTTCTTCTGCTATCTTTGTCCCAGAAGGATACCCACCAAATGGCAGTCTGAGCTCTCCTTTGTGAGGTGATTCTTTGGATATATGGGGGTCAGGGAGCTGCTTGAGGTGACAGTCTGTCCTTTATAGGACCTCAAGTGCTGAGCTGCGAGCTCCGTTGTTCATTCAGAACTGCTGGGTAGGTACGTTTAAGTCTGCTGCAGCAGAACTCATAAACCCCTTTTTTTTCCCAGGTGCTCTGTCCCGGGGAGTTAGGGCTTTATTTATGAGTTTCTGTTGTGCTGCTGCCTTTTTTAGGGCTGCCCTGCCCAGCGAGGAGGCAGCCTAGTCACTGTCTGCCTGCAGAGGCTTTGTGGAGCTGCTGTGGGCTCCACCCAGCTGCCGTGTGAACTTCCCTGCAGTCCTGTTTATATGGGTGTAGTAGAACTGCCTCAGCAATGGCGGCCCACCTCTATAATGGCAGACTCTTTCTGTAATGGCGGGCTGCCTTGGCAATGGTGGGCTGCCTCAGCAATGGCAAACTACCTACATAATGGTGGACTGCCTTGGTAATGGCGGATGCCCCTCTCCCCACAGAGCTGGACCGTCCCGGATTCAGCTGTGCTTGCTGTGACACTCTCAATCCAGAGCGTTTCCGATTGCTGTTTTTTTTTGTGGGAGTGGGACCAGCCGAGCCTGATCACCTGGCTCCCTGCCTCAGAGCTTTTTTTTCAGTTGAACGGTTGACTGTCTCCCAGGTGTTCCAGTCGCCTGTTGAAAAGCCGCTGAGATCTGTGTGATTTCCCATGCTGCGACCCACTGCGCAGGCTGAAACAGCGGCGCTGAGATTCGTGGTGCTTTTTTTGCCCGGGAATCTCCTGGCCTGGCTCCCTGTTTCAGTCCCCTTTTTAATAAGATGAATGGGTGACTCTGCCTTCCTGGAGCTCCAATCGCCAGCTAAAACGGTGCCCAGACCCGTGTATTTTGTACGCAGAACCGCTGTGCTGGGGCGCCAGCAAAACAGCTGCGCTGGCCAAAATAGCTGCGCTGGCGACCCATGGGGCTCCTCCGCCTGGGAATCTCCTGGTCTGTGGGCAATAAAAATCTGTCTGGAAATGCGGCGTCCACTCACCCTCCACACTTTCACTGGGAGCTGCAATCCTGAGCTGCTCCTAATCGGCCATCTTGGATGAAAGAGGCCATTTCTATAACATGAAAGTGCAAAGTGAAGCAGCAAGTGCTGATGTGGAAGTTGTAGCAAGTTATCCAGAAGATCTAGCTAAGCTAAGTGATGAAGGTGGCTACACTAAACAATAGATTTTCAAGGAAGACAAAACAGCCTTCTATTTGAAGAAGATGCCATCTAGGACTTTCATAGCTAGAGAGAAGTCAATACCTGGCTTCAAAGTTTCAAAAGACTGAATGACTCTCAGGTTAGGGATGAATGCAGCTGGGGATTTTAAGTGGAAGCCAATGCTCATTTACCATTCTGAAAATCCTAGGGCCCTTAATAATTATTCTAAATCTATTCTGCCTGTGCTCTATAAATGGAACAACAAAGCCTGGATGACAGCACGTCTGTTTGTAGCATGGTTTATTGAACACTTTAAGCCATCTGTTGAGACCTACTGCTCAGAAAAAGAGATTCCTTTCAAAATAGTACTGCTCATTAACAATGCACCTGGTCACCCAAGAGCTCTGATGGAGAGATTCTGTACATCAGAACTGGAGAAGTACAGGGGTTGAATGTTGCTTTCATGCCTCCTAACACAACATCCATTCTGCAGCCCATAGATCAAGAAATAGTTTTGAATTTCAAGTCTTATTACTTAAGAAATACATTTCATAAGGCTATAACTTCCATAGATAGTGTATTCTTTTAATGGATCTGGGCAAAGTGAATTGAAAACCTTCTGGAAAGGATTCACTATTCTAGATGTCATTAAGAAGATTTGTGATGCATGGGAGGAGGTCCAAATATCAACATTAACAGGAGTTTGGAAGAAGCTGATTCCAATCCTCATGCATGACTTTGAGGGGCTCAAGACTTCAGTGAAGGAGGTCATTGCAGATGTGATAGAAAGTAGCAAGAGAACTAGAATTAGAAGTGGAGCCTGAAGATGTGACTGAATTAACTTCAGATAAAACAAGAATTGGGACAAAAAGTTACTATGGATAGGGTCACTTTGATAAAAGCTGCATTTTACCAGAAGATAAAACAATTTGAGCCCATTAGGGGCTCTGACTCTCAGCTGGTACCACCTTATATAGGTAGTATCCATTTGTGACCCTAAACAATTTGCTGGTCAAAAATGGGATTGGATGGCCAGGTCAGAGTTCTTAAGCAAGGAAAATAGAAGCAGTGAGCAGCTATACCAGGCTCCTGTTAGACCTACAGGCGTGAAGCCATAAAAAAATGCAGTCGCCCAGACTGGAGGGCCTACAAAATGTATATAATCTGCCAAAGGTAGGTGAATTGCTGAATGGCCTTAACTGCATATCCATTACTCCGTCTGGAGTGCATCTTCACCTCTGCTACTTGGAAGATGGGGGAGAGAGAAATCTATGTGGATTCACTTTTAGGAACCAGAAGGGGAGAGCAGGAGACCAAGGGGTTGCTCTTCTCATAAGGACATGTAAGGCCAGTGACCAGATGTCAGGTGATATGGTTTGGGTGTGTCCCCACTCAAATTGCATCTTGAATTGTAGTTCTCATAATTCCCATGTGTTGTGGGAGAGACCTGGTGGGAGGTAATTGAATCACGGGGGCAGTTATCTTCATGCTGTTCTCGTGATAGTGGGGTCTTATGAGATCTGATGGTTTTATAAGGGGCTTTCCCCCCAACTTTGTTCATTCTTCTCTCTCCTGCCACTATGTGAAGAAGGACATGTTTGCTTCTCCTTCCACCATGATTGTTAGTTTCCTGAGGCCTCCCCAGCCCTGCAGAACTGTGAGTCAATTAAACCTCTTTCCTTTATAAATTACCCAGTCTTGAGAAGTCCTTTATAGCAGTGGGAGAACAGATTAATACATCAGAATTCTGAGCACCTCCCCAACCCCTTTTAAAAAACATGTCCCAATATCTTTTCCTAACAATAATTAATGTAGTCAGTTTATTGAGTAGCTACTACGTACCAGATACTATGCTGGCACTTTATCATAGAGTTTTTTCTTTGATCCTCTAATAACCCTATGGAATAGGTACTGGCATCATTTTTATAGATGAAGAAACTGAGGTAAAAGAAAAAAAAAGGAAACTGAGGCTCTGAGAGGGTAGTGAACTTTTCCCAAGCCACACTATTTGTTCAGTGGCAAAGCCAGAATTTCATTCTAAGGTGGTCTGCCTCCAGAGTCTGTAGCCTTTCTGCTTCAGTCCTTTAAAGGGAAGGCGTTTGTGTGCTGTCTTTCTGGAAGGGCAAGGAAGGGCCAGTTCTGAAAGAAGGGAATTCTGTAAGCTGAAGAGGGTAGAAACTCTAGAGAGGAAAAGGACCAGGCCTCTAGCTAGGAAAGTGAAAACACAAAAATTGGTATGGTAAGTCACCAAACAGGAATTCAAGAAGGAATCTAAAATCTTAGGAGTAGCCAGAGTGACTATCTCCATAAGACAACACACACATGTGCACACACACACACACACACGCACACATGTACACACGCACAGAGGCGGGGACTGTTTTTTGACACGGGCCACCCCATCTGTCATTTTGAGCAGGTGACATCTACTTACAGAGACACTGGGGGCGGGGACGGTCCCATGTGCCATCTCCCTGGCAGCTGAGCACTGGGGTGCCCAGGAGGTAGAAGCCGTGGTTGCACTGGTAAGACACAGTGGTGCTGTAGCTGAACCTGTGCGGGCCGCTGGCATGGACCTGACGACACTGTTTTCTTGGTGTCCAGGATCTGTACAGTTGATGACTGAAATTGAACAGAAGTCCAAACAGACATGGATTCCCAGTATAGCAAAATCCTCAGAGCAAAACTAGGCAATGAAGCAGACCCTGTCTGGAGGGTGAGCTGGTCCTGAGGTTGCTGGACTTGTCACCTCACCTTGGTTACCTGGTCAGAAGATTCATCCTTCCATGTCCAGCTAGACATCACCTCCTTAGAGAACCCTTCCCACCTCTTCCCCCGACTGATTGCTCCCTTTCCGATATTCCCTTGCACAAATTGCTATTGCTGACTTTACCAGCCTGCGCTGTGACTTGTTTGAACACACGAATCCCTTGAGGGCATGAACGTTGAGTCTCCGTGTGTCTGATCCTAGCACCATGTGCCTCCCACAGCCAAGCAAGTCGATTGTAAAACTCACGCATTTGAACTGACTTGCACGGGGGTTGGGCTCTTTTGAAAATGGTTTTTATCACTTTTATGAGTATTTCAGGGACACATTAATATCCTGGGGGGATAAATTTGATTTTAAAATATTAAAGTGTTTCCAAAGCAGCTTAACTCAAAATCAGGGTAAGATTTTAGAATAATGACAATATTATTCATAACGCATGAATGTACTTTTCGTTCCAAACATCTTCAAATCCATTATCTTACCTGAGTCTCAAACTCATTATATGAAGTGGGCAGGAAGGCATTTTTTAACATCCCTAAGCCTTTAAGGATTTTTACTTTTGATGAGCCTCTCTGAGACTCCACTGCTGTCAAAAGCTTCTAAAAGCATTAGAAGCTATTTCCTAAATACTCCAAATGGGGCCAGAACATTCTCTCTTCCTTCTGCCTTTTGAGTCTTTGACTTCCTCTCTGTGTATTTTTTCCCCAGCCCTCACCCCCTTTATCTCAACTTTTAGACTCTCTGCTTTTCAACCCTCTGCTTCTTCATCAAGAATGGGGATCTCTTAAGTGTGGTTCCAAAGGAGCTGCAGCAGCCATTTTGCTACCATGAGGCAAGACCAAGATATTGCTCCTGACCTCACTGAGCAGCGGCAGAAATAATATTACTTTTAGATTTCTTGTTTATGTGAGAATCATAAGGCTCTGTTAAAAAATAATGGAGCTTTATATGACAATGATACATTGTTTGTTCTATGAAATGTAAATAAGAAGATCTGAAAGATAAAACTAAGTTTTGCTTTCCTTATATAACTCATGATGATGAAATTTTATGTGGCTGTATCTAAGGGTTGAGAAAGTCCTCATTTATGACCCTTCTCTGCCTCATCTTCCCTATCTGGGTCAGAATGATGCCAGAATGAATTCACTGGCTTCTTTTTTGAGCTACAGAACCACATATGGCAGAGATGATGGGGAGTGGAGTGGGAGAGAAAGGGTGACTCACTTCTGCAGGTGGGCAGCATGTCACTCCACTGCCCGCTGGCCAGGCACTGGGACCTAGCAGGCCCCTCAGCCATATACCCAGGGTTGCAAACAAACTTGACCACATCGTTGAGGTTAAACTGGTTGCCCTGAGTGAGGCCGTTGACAGGGTTGCCTGGGTGTCCACAGGTAATTGCTGTAACCAAAACAGAAGATAGGTAAGCCCTCCTACTGTTCCACACCCCTCAAAATTTATCCACCTCTCACCTAGCCTCTGGTGTGCACACCAGTGAAGTTCAACTATAAGTCTAACTTCAATTTCTTTTGCTGCAAAAGCTTTATACACTGAAATTGTCAGGGGAACACTCTGTCCTTCTTGAAGACATGTCTGTAGCTTGGACAACTTGAGATCAATCATTCTATGACTTCCCACAGGGTGTTAGACTTGAACTGTGGTTCTCTGTGGTCTGAGCAGTCAGTCCTATCTTATTTTCTTTGTCTCTGATGCCTTCAGCTGTCTAGATCCATTCTTAATTGCTGGGTATACTTATGGCCACCCATCAGCTGATTTAGGCCCATCCTCATTCCTGGGCCAACCTTATAGAACCAGAATGAATATTAACCAAGCCTGGTGCAGAGTTCAGTCACCCTGCTAGACCAATGGCCCAGGCAAACTGTGGAAGCAGAGCTGCTGTTTGGAGAGGACCCACTACCTCCCATTCCTTCCATGGGAAGGGAGTTCAGTTAGTGCACCTTGATCTGTGCAACTTGGGGAGAATGAGCTGGCATGTTTGGCTCAGCATCCGTCTTCTTCTAGGGACCTAGTTGTCTGCAGGGAGCAATGTTCTCAGCTGCTCTTGGCTGCTGGGGGAGGCAGGCTATCCCCAACATTGCAGGGCTGCGTGCCCCACTGCAGTGTTGCCTCTGTGGGTGGGTGGACCCATCTCATTCTGGGTTCATGCAGCAGCCTCCATCTGGCTCTCACATTAAGCCCCATTTTCCAACTTAGCCTTTATTAGTAATCGAGGTAATATTTGGGCCTCCACGTACCACTGTATTTTGTTTAATGTTTTGTTCAGACATGAGCAGGGAAAAGGGATGTGGTATTTGCAGGCCACCATGCTTATCCCTGCCTCCCACTGATTCCCCCTTCCTCCCAGTGGTACACCTCACTCTACCTGGCTGCACTAGTCTCTTGGAGGCTTCACGAATACATAAAGCAAGTTCCTGCTCCAAGGTCTTTGCATTTGCTTTTTATTTCTGCCTGGAACATTGTTCCTGCAGATATCCCTTAACTCCTGTCCTCTTATCAGGTCTCTCCTCAAATTAACTATGTCAGTGAGGCCTTCTTTAGTCCCCAGTGGGCCAGCACTGCCAGCACTGTCATGTCCTTTGCTCTGCTCAACCTCTCTCCATAGCACTGTCACCAACTAACACACCATACCATTTCTGTATTTGTTTACTGCTTATCAGCCTCAGCTGAATGCAAGCTCTTGAGGTCAGGGACTTCATTTTGCTTATCCTACATCCTTGGTGTACGTACCAGTGCCTGACATTCAGCAGAAGCGCGATAATTTTTGCTGAGTGAATCAGCAAATGAGTAAGTGCATGAATGGATGGATGCCTGGGCTTCTGCTTGATCCTCAGTCCTTAGTTCTACTTAGTCCCTGCCTGGCACCAAGTTCTCATGGTGTTGAACTGCCACATGATGCTTTTACCAGGCCTCTCACTTTGTTCTGTGTTTCAGTTTGTGGGAAGATGAGGAACCACAAGGGATATTCTCTTTGCCCAATACTTAAATCCATGAGGATCCCACCATGACCTAAATGGTGATAATGGGGATGGGGGTGTAAGATGAGGCAGCACCCAGTCTTTCCTGTGGCCAGATCTGGTGTTTTCTGGGCTGGTTCTCTTTCGTAAATCTCAATAGTAGCAACCCTAACTCTAGTGTAGGGAGCCGGGGAAGAGCAGGGGACATGCTGTTAGTGGACCTCAGGGGTTCAAAGCAGCCTGGCACAGTGAGATGAGAATGGGCTAGGAAGGCCACCAGACCAAGATCTCCAGCTCAGCTCTGCCCCTTCCTGACTTTGGGTCTGAGGATAATTCACTTTGAGGCTTGGTTTCTATAGCTGTAAGGTAAGAATTTTGATATGCATTTCACAGGGTTGCTTTGAAAACAGATTCAATTCACATATTTATTTATAATAAAATGTCTACTGAGTGCCTTTTATGAGCTAGGTACTCTGCTACAGAGTAGAATATGCAAGGAGGAACATGATATGTTCTCTGACCTCAGGAAGTTCATTTCACAAACTCGTAGCGGGGCAGGCAGGGAAGCCGGTGTTAGGCCCAGGGGTCTGGTACTGAGATAGAGACCAGTGCAGAAGAGTGGCTTCTACCCTCCACTGGGTAGAGATGGGCCAAAGAGGGTCCCACAGGGAGTGGCATGGGGTCTGATCTAGGTCTCAAGGGTGAGTAGGGCTTTGCCAGGTTAAGAAGGTGGTGGGAGAGCAGGGATAAGCATCACGGCGTCTGTGAAACCCCTGAAATTATATGCAAGGCCCTGGGTGTTTGCAGCCAGTTTGGGAGAAGATCCATTACTTTCACCACATTTGGAAAATGTCATGAAGTCCCTCCCCTGAGGGTAGAAATCACTCATATAAAGAGAGAGAAGAGTGTTGAGGATTAAAACCTTTGGGGCCAGGCGCGGTGGCTCACGCCTGTAATCCCAGCACTTTGAGAAGCCGAGGTGGGCGGAACACCTGAGGTCAGGAGTTGGAGACCAGCCTGGCCAACATGGTGAAACTCCATCTCCACTAAAAATATATTTAAAAATTAGCCAGATGTGGTGGCGTGTGCCTGTAATTGCAGCTATCCAGAAGGCTGAGGCTGGAGAATCTCTTGAACCTGAAAGGCGGAGGTTGCAGTGAGCCGAGAATGCGCTCCAGCCTGGGTGGCTGAGTGAGACTCTGTCTCAAAAAACAACAACAAACAAACAAACAAACAAAAAACCTTTGGGAATAGCACTTTTTGAAGGGCAGATGTTTAAAAAAAAAAAAAACCTATAGGAAACCTAGGAGTGATCAAGAAAGTGTAAAGCAAAGCTCCACGGGAGTAGGTAGTGTCACAGAGCCAACAGCCTCAAGAATTGTCAGACACCCTTGAGAGATCAAATAATAAAGATGAAAAACTCCCTCGGATTCATCAATAGGACCATTGGTGACTTGAAGTGTCCCCTGCCTGGTTTGGGCTGTTACCCCCTGCTTCTTACATATTCCCAAGCCACAGGCCCTGGACCAGGAGCAGCAGAAGAAGCCGCTGCCACCAGGCGTCATCTCTGGTGCCCCCCGTGTAGGTTCTTCATGTTCTCTTTAGGTCCCAGGCTCTCTGGCTGTTTGAAAGCTTTGGCTGGCACTTCTCAGATTCCTGCCCTGCAGTTCATGGGCAGCAGAGGCTTTGAACATTTTAGAACATGGCCTAGGACCAGAGGTCCTGTTGACTGGGATAGAAGTTCTTTCTGGCTAAAGCAGAAAAGTAGTGGCCTTTGCTGCTATTGAGAGGGGGAGCGGTGGAAGCAATTAGCGTAGGCAATTCTCTCAAGCAGCATGGTCATGTGATGGTTAGTTTCATGTGTCAGCTTAGCTAGGCCATGATACCTAGACATGTGGTCAAACATTATTCCACATTATTCCAGATGTTTCTGTGAAGGTATGTTTTAGATGAGATAACATTTCAATCAGGAGACTTTGAGTGAAATAGATTATGAGGCCCTCCATAATGTGGGTGGGCCTCATCCAATCAGTTGAAGGCCTCAAGAGATAAGGCAGCCTGTCATCCCTGGAAGAAGAGGGAATTCGGCTAGCAGCCTGCCTTCAGACTTGAACTGTGATTCTTTCCTGGGTCTCCATCCTGCTAGCCTATGCTGGTGATTTTGGACTTGCCAGCCTCTACAATTGTGTGAGCCAATTCCTTAAAATAAATCACACACTCTCTCTATACACACATCCTATTGGTTCTGTTTCTCTAGAGGACCCTGAACTAATACAGGCTGCCACAGGCAGAAGAATAAGGCATCATCAGGAGGAAAGTAGAGGTCCTGATGAGACTTGAGCACTTAATAGGGTTTTGAGCACACTTCGGGACAACTAGACCTAGTTTCCTAAGGGCAGAAATGATGTAAGAAACATTCATGTTTATCTTCAACACCTAATACAGGGTCTGGTATGTAGTAGGTGCTAAGGAAATCTTTCTCGAATATGGTCTTTGAAACTGAGGGAAACAAAAAGGGAAGGTCCATGGTAACACAGAAGAGGATTAAGAACAAACTAAGCTCACTAAGGGGGCAGCATGGAAGGAGATCTAGAGACTGGTGGAGAGATTAGCCATGGGCTGGGAGATTCTTCTACTGAGGTGAGAGAGAAGGGGCAAGGACAGTTGTACACAGAGTAGATGTGTGAGTGGGGAAGCTGAAAGTAGTAGAAGCTATTTTCTGATGGCTTCTATCATCTCTGCAGAATAGAAAGTGATATTACATGATTAGCTAACAACAGTTGGGGCTTGTAGTCACTGTCTCACTTAATCCTCACAATGCTATGAGGTAGGCACCACTGTTATACCCACAGAAAACAGAATTTCAGAGGACTCAAGAGACTTGTTCAAGGGCCACAGTCTCTAAGTGGCTCATCTGAGTTTTGAACCCAGCTTCTCTGATTCCAGGCTGTCTTAACTGTTTAGTTATTTGCTGAGAATATAGGTAGGGGTGATGGAATATATGTCTTCAGAAAGGAGGGAGACTTGTGAAACAGCTGTGTGGGGAATGGACAAAGGGGCTGATGCAGGAATGAAGAGGGCAGCTGGAAAGTTTTGAGAGTCTGGTTGACATTGGAAACCTTGGCTTTGTAAGTATTGGTAGCTAACATGGTGCCTAGCACAGAGTAAACACTTACAGATATTTGTTCTTTTATTCTTGCTTTCCTCCTCCAGATAATTCCCAAGCCTCTGTGCTCCAAGAAAGAATGGGGCTTAGTATAAGAGATTCTGGGAGAGGAGATCCAAGATGGCTGAATAGGAACAGCTCTGGAGTGCAGTTCCCAGCGAGAGCAACGCAGAGGGTGGGTGACCACCACATTTCCAAACGAGTTTTTACTGCCCACAGACCAGGAGATTCCCAGGCCAAAAAACGCCATGAGTTTCTAGCATGGCTGTTTCAGCCGGCGCTGTGGGTTTACACACAAAGACTCACACAAATCTGGGTGGCCATTTCAACGAGCGCCTGGAACAGCTGGGAGACAGAACCACCCATTCAACTGAAAAAGAGGGGGCTGAAAGCAGGGAGCCAGGTGATCTGGCTTCATGGATCTCACCCCTACAAAGACCAGCAATCTGAATGGCTCTGGATTGAGTGTCTCAGCCTAAAATCTCCTTAAACTAATAAGTAACTTTAGTCTCGGGATACAAAATCAATGTGCAAAAATCACAGGCATTCCTATACACCAATAACAGACTAACAGAAAGCCAAATCAAGAGTGAACTCCCATTCACAATTGCTACAAAGAGAATAAAATGCCTAGGAATACAACTAACAAAGGATGTAAAGGACCTAACAAAGGATGTAAAGGATGTAAGGGATGTTAAGGAGAACTACAAACCACTCCTCAAGGAAATAAGAGAGGACACAAACAGATGGAAAAACATTCCATGCTCATGGTTAGGAAGAATCAGTATCATGAAAATGGCCATACTGCCCAAAGTAATTTACAGATTCAGTGCTATCCCCAACAAGCTACCAATGACCCTCTTCACAGAACTGGAAAAAACCACCTTCAACTACATATGGAACCAAAAGAGAGCCTGCATAGCCAAGACAATCCTAAGCAAAAAGAATAGAGCAAGAGGCATCATGCTACCTGACTTCAAACTATACTACAAGGCTGCAGTAATCAAAACAGCATGGTACTGGTACCAAAACAGAGATATAGAGTGATGGAACAGAACAGAGGCCTCGGAAGTAACGTCACACATCTACAACCATCTGATCGTTGACAAACCTGACAAAAACAAGCAATGGGGGAAAGGATTCTCCGTTTAATAAATGGTGTTGGGAAAACTGGCTAGCCATGTGCAGAAAGCAGAAACTGGACCCCTTCTTGACACCTTACACTCAAATTAACTCCAGATGGATTAAAGACTTAAACATAAGACCTAGCACCATAAAAACCCTAGAAGAAAACCTAGGCAAAACCATTCAGGACATAGGCATAGGCAAGGACTTCACGACTAAAACACCAAAAGCATTGGCAACAAAAGCCAAAATAGACAAATGGGATCTAATTAAACTCCAGAGCTTCTGTACAGCAAAAGAAGCAATCATCAGAGTGAACTGCCAACCAACAGAATGGGAAAAATTTTTTGCAATCTACCCATCTGACAAAGGGCTAATATCCAGAATCTATAAAGAACTAATACAGTTTTACAAGAAAGAAACCAAACAAACCCATTCAAAAGTGGGCAAAGGATATGAACAGACACTTTTAAAAAGAAGATATACATGAGGCCAACAAACATATGGAAAAATGATCATCATCACTGGTCATTAGAGAAATGCAAATCAAAACCACATTGAGATACCATCTCACACCAGTTAGAATGGCAATCATCTATGAACCCTGCAACTGAAGACATTATCAATTGTGCTTATCTTACATCCTTTATATAAAGGATCTATATAATAAATTCATTATTTATTTAAAAAAAATCCAGAGACAACAGATGCTGGAGAGGATGTGGAGAAATAGGAACACTTTTATACTGTTGGTGGGAGTGTAAATTAGTTCAACCATTGTGGAAGATAGAGTGGCAATTCCTCAAGGACCTAGAAATAGAAATTCCATCTGACCCAGCAATCTCATTACTGCGTATATACCCAAAGGATTATAAATCGTTCTATAATAAAGACACATGCACATGCATGTTCATTGCGCCACTGTTTACAATAGCAAAGACCTGGAACCAACCAAAATGCCCATCGATGATAGACTGGACAAGGAGAATGTGGCACATATATACCATGGAATACTATGCAGCCATAAAAAATGATGAGTTCGTACCCTTTGTAGGGACATGGATGAATCTAGAAACCATCATTCTCAGCAAACTGACACAAGAACAGAAAATCAAACACCGCATGTTCTCACTCAAAAGCGGGTGTTGAACAATGAGAACACATGGACACAGGGAGGGGAGCATCATATACTGGGATCTGTTGGGGGGGGGGGACTAGGAGAGGGACAGTAGGGGGGTGGGGGAGGTTAGGGAGGGGATAACATGGGGAAAAATGCCAGATATAGGTGACGGGGGGATGGAGGCAGCAAACCACCTTGCCGCCATGTGTGTACCTATGCAACAATCCTGCATGATCTGCACATGTACCCCAGAATCTAAAGTACAATAAAAAAAAAGAGATCCTAGATTCTGTGATGTGATGGTGGCAGCATTACCACCCCCCACTACCATCACCATCATCATCATCATCATCACACAACAGCAGCAGTGGCAGCAGCAACTGCTGCTTAACATCTGGATCAGGCACTGGCCTAACCATCTTATGTGTATTAATTTATTTAATGCTCCCAGTAGTCTTTGAGGTGCCTGCTTTCTACAGGTGAGAAGATGGATATCTAGTGAGGTAAACCGACCTACCTACAGTTACATAGCCGCAGGATATCTGGTGGTAGAGGTGAGATGTAAACCCAAGCAATCTGAGTCTACACCTGAGTGCCTAACTACTTCCCTCACTGACTTTGAATATGGTCCAGTCTAACATTCAATGTCTTTAAGCCAGGCAGACATTCTCCATCCAGACCCCAACAGTTTCTATTATTTATTACCTAAATCTCTTTATATACATTGGGCACCAATTTCCTGAGGGTATTTGCACGTTCATCTTCTCGGTAAAACTAAATATGTCTTATTTAGATACATCCAAGTGATTGCATATAGATGGATCTTTATTTTTTTATTTTATTTTTTGAGATGGGGATCTCATTATGTTGCCCAGGGTCATTTCAAATTTCCAGGGTCAATTGATCCTCCGACTTTAGGCAACTGAATAGCTGGGACTACAAGCACAAGCCACCATACCTGGCTTGGGTCTTGCTTTCTGTAAACATTAAGAAGTTATTAAGACTAATTTTCATGTATTGCTTATTGAGAAATTCTCATTATTTTATGGTCCTATCCCATATATAAAAAGCCAAAAGAAGAATTAAAATAAAAAACCCGCTTTACAAAAATTAAGAAGGAAAACCTGCAGTTTACATAAAGGCTCACTTTAGGGAAATTTTCAAAGTGAAGAATTTTCCAAATTACTTCCAGGCAGCTGAGGATAACAGTGGAAACCACATTGCCATGTATGTACCTATGCCACAATCCTGCATGTTCTTCACATGTACCCCCAAACCTAAAACACAATAAAAAATATATATATAAAGAAAAAAAATGCAGATTAACCAGAAGAACAAATAATAGAAAACCCAGGCCTGCAGACTAACTAGAAGGTAGAGAGTGCTACAAACTTGAAATTATGTGTAAGTTGAGAAACACACACTAAGCCCAGGCAGAGTTACTTCTCATGCTTCTGTTCCAAGCTTTTGTGGAGAGCAAACTGTATGAAAGACAAGAGAGGAGCAGGTGAAGGGCTTAACACTGCTGCTAGAAGGAGAAAATCCATCTTATATGTGAATATACTGAAAACAAATCTTTGTATGTCAATCTACAACTACAGAAAAGGACATAAAAATGTGTGTGATTCCCCCTCATTGCTTCTGGAAGAAAATAAAATGACATCCTCTGAGTGATAAAGGGAAAAAGAAGCAATGATTGGAAAACCCGGAGTTCTGCAAGACAAAAGAAAAACAAGGAAACAAACAAAAATGAAGGACACACAATCTCTCCCTTACCCCCCCCCCCCCAACAAAGCCTTATATTTAAAATAAAATAAAAATAAAAAAATTAAGGCAAACATCCAAGGGAGTCAAAATGAGATAAAGAAGGAAAAATAATCAGAGAGAAAGACTTCGTAACACTGACAGAAGAGGGTAGTACTAAAGCAGACTAAAGCCGTAAAATGAATAGAAAACATCAACTTAAATGTATACAAAGTTATTTTAAGAAAAAAGTAGAAAATAATTCAAGCATTTCATCTGATGAAAACCTCCTCACCAAAAACAAAACAAATGAAGCATAAGAAAACTTGAGCAGCATTCTAAACTGAAGTAAATATTCTAAATAATTTAAAAACCACCCTGAAAATCAGAAAATCCAAACTAAAAGCGCAAATGGACAAAAGGTGGAAGAAAATAAAACTGATTGCATGCTTTAAAGAGATAGAAGAAAAAGACAAAACCATCTGAGAAATGAAGACTAAATTATAAGAGGCCCAAGACTGTTCTAAAATGATAATTTAATAAGAGTTATTGAAGAAAGCCAGGCAAGAATCCAAGGGAATTAAAATGAGATAAAGAGGTAAAAATAATGAGAGAGAAAAAGGCTGAGAGAGAAGACAGGCAAAGAAGATTCAACATACACATAATCAGAGCGATGAAGGAGGTAAAAAACAGTGGGAAACAAAACAATACTGGTGTTTAAAACCGTAATTCAAGAAAAATCATTAGACATAAAGAAAGACCTGAATCTATATGTTCAAAGACCCACAGAATACCTGGGGAAGTGTTTTGGAATAATTAACTCTGAAGCATGTCCTAGTAAAGATACTAGACTTTAGGATAAAGGGAAAAATAATTATGAACCTCAAAAAAATCACCAAATAACCTACAAGAAAAATAGAATTAAACTAATATTATAATTCCAAAAGTCAAATACATAGAAACAGAGAGTAGCATGGTGGTTACCAGGGGTGGAGAAGTGGTGAAATGGGAGATGGCAAAATTAAGACCAAACATATCAGTCATATTAATATATATGAATGAGTTTAACTAACCAACCAAAAGAAAAAGATTGTCAAGATAGCTCATAAGGCAATTTATGCTGCACACAAGAATCACACCTAAGAGAATCAGAAGGCTAAAATAAATGGTCAAAGATGTACTGGCAAAATAATTAAAGTAGGAGTTGTAAGCTTAATATGAAGCAAAGTACAATTCAAGCTAAAAAATATTAAAAGTGACAAAAAGTCATCTTTAAAGGCTAAAAACCACAATGTGCAATGGAGATACTAGTTATGAATATCTATGCACCAAATAACATAGCAACCATCTTTATAGAACAGAAACCACAGGAAATGCAAGGAAAAGAAACATACTACTAATAAAAAACTGTAAATACATCTGTCAGAATAAAACAGATTGAGTGGGTGAAAAGAATGTAGAGGACATAGACAACATAATCAATCAGATATATCTCATGGACATATAAATAAAAGATGACATCCTAATACCCTTTCTTCTCAAGTTCACATGGGACATTCATACCAATTGACCAACTATTAGGCCACAAAGAAAACTTCAGTAAATTCTGTGAAGTAGAAATATTACATACAATGCAATAAAAATTAGAAATGAATAACATAATGAAAACAAAAAGGAAACAATCCTTCCACCTAGAAATAATCCTTCTATTAAAAATTTTCTATGTAAAAGGGGAACTCAATACCAAAATTACAGAATTTCTAATAAATAATGAACATTTATTATTAGACTCTATAAGACACAATTAAAGCAGTGATCACAGGAAATTTCATAGTCTTAAGCACTTACGGCAATAAAATTCAGTAGAAATGAAAGAATAAAAATAAATGAATTAAATTCCCACTCAAAAGCTAGAAAATGGGGCCGGGCGCGGTGGCTCACACCTATAATCCCAGCACTTTGGGAGGCCAAGGCGGGTGGATCACGAGGTCAAGAGATCAAGACCATCCTGGTCAACATAGTGAAACCCCGTCTCTACTAAAAATACAAAAAAATTAGCTGGGCATGGTGGCACACGCCTGTAGTCCCAGCTACTCGGGAGGCTGAGGCAGGAGAATTGCTTGAACCCAGGAGGCAGAGGTTGCAGTGAGCCGAGATCGTGCCATTGCACTCCAGCCTGGGTAACAAGAGCGAAACTCCGTCTCAAAAAAAAAAAAAAAAAAAGCTAGAAAATGAACAGAAATGTAAACCAAAGGAAATCTCAAGGAAGGAAATAATAAAGGAGAAAACAGTGATTGATAATGTAGAGAACTGAAAATATTAGATCGACAATGATTTAAATTTTGAAAAAAAAATTAGCAATCATACCAAAAAAAAAAAACAAAAAACCCCTCTAGCTAATCTAATTACGAGAGAGAGGGAAAAAGTCCATGTTGAATCTGAGCCCCGTGACTAGGGAGAGTGGATGACATACTTACGCACACAGAAAGGGGTCTTGCCCGACCAGTGATGATCCTGCTGGCAGATGCGCACAGACATGCCGATCAGGCGGAAGCCAGCGTTGCACTGGTACACTACACTGCCCCGGTAGCTGTAGTTCTCCCCCATTGATGTGTCCGTTGACGATAGGCTCAGAGTGTCCCACAGTGTCCAGCTTTGGTGAGGGATGGGGAAGAGAGTACATTAAAGAGGAGCTTATAGAAAATGGAGTGGAGCTCGGTCTGGGTGGCAAGAGACAGAGATGGTGGGGAAAAAGACCAACTAACCCACCACTCATCACTTTTCCCACCTCTCCCTGAGAGTAGCAGTTCAGGAGTGACTTCAGGAACCCCTGACATGACAGAAATAGTGTTGAGGACTTGGCATCCCAAATCCCAAGGCTGTATCCCAAATGGCCACTCACTTCTGAGTTTCAGTTTCTGTGTCTCTACACAGGTGTGTGCAAAATAATCACTGTTGCCTCCCTGCCCCCAGTATCATCCCCCCTCTTTTTCTTACCAACCAGATACAAAAAGGCCATATATATATATATATATATATATATATATATATATACCCAAAAACCCAAACTCAAGAGCATCTCTCTCTCTTTTTTTTTTAAACAGGGTCTTGCTCTGACTCCCAAGTTAGAGTGCAGTGGTGCGATCTTGGCTCATTGCAACCTCCACCTCCTAGATTCAAGGGATTCACCAGCCTCCCGAGTAGGTGGGACTACAGGCACACACCACCACACTCAGCTAATTTTCGTATTTTTAGTAGAGGCGGGTTTCACCATGTTGGCCAGGCTGGTCTGGAACTCCTGGCCTCAAGTGATCCAACTCAACCAAAATCTTTTATCTTCATACCTTTATAGTGTCTGGCATACAGTAAAAGCCTAATGAATATTAAATAAATGAGTTAGTGGATGCTCATCTGGACAAAGGCAGCTTCTGATTGCTGGGATTACAGGCGTGAGCCACGGTGTCCGGAATGAACATCTTGTTTTTTACTGAGCATCTGCTGCACGGAGGGCACCATTGTCTACATTAAGGCAGTCAAAACCTGGCTGTGTTGAAACAACTGTGTAAAAACAGATGGTTTGGCCAAATTCATCTTTCCTTCCTTCTCCTTGAGTAACACCTAGGTGAGTTCTTTTTATTATATGGGATTTGGGTAGAGTATATTCCTGGCATTTCCGCCAGTTTCTGTTGGCTCTCTGTGGAAATAATGGGCTTGGGACATGGGCAAGACAGCACCGTTCACCCCAGGACAAACCATCCAATCTATCCTGTGAGGTTTATGTGGCTGGGGCCCTCTTTTAGACTCTAGGGGTCCAAGAAAGGTGTAAGAGGAGACAGAATCATAGAACCAGAGAGTGGATTAGCCATGGAGAAAAGGATAAATTTGTCCTTTGTAAGCCAGGTTGTTTTATGTTTCTGTCATTTGCTTAGTATATATGTATATATTGATATATTGTGTGTAAAATTTGCTAATAGATAATATGAAAGGTATTTAAGGCATGTTACAGGAATGTGTCTGCAAGTTTGCCAAAAATAGAGACTGGGGCTATACTCATTACATAAAGGCCAATAGGAAGGGATTGTCTTTCTAACCAGAATGAGAACCCTCAAAGGCTTGTCTCTTAAGATCTGAAGTTCTCATTCCTTTGGGTGGCCCAAGAGAAGCTATTCCAGGGTTTTAGTCATGCCTGATACCCAATAGTTGGTGATCGGATTAAGCATTTTATGTTAGTAGGCGAAATGATCCTGTTCAAAGACTGGATCCCAGCTTTGGAAAGATCTGTTCTATCTCGAGGAGAAAACTGGGAAGGTTAGGCCTGGAGAGGTCACTTACCAAGGCAGCGGACTTCAGAGCCACTCCAGAGCCCATTGGCCATGCACTCACGCACCCGGGAGCCCACCATCGTGTATCCGGAATTGCAGGAGAAGATGGCTGTTGCCCCATAGACAGACAGTGTTCCGATGCGGTGCCCGTTGGGGTGGAATGGAGAGCTCTCCACAGGAGATGACTGCAATGATCACAAGATGCTCAGTAAGCCAGCCCCAAGAGGAGGGACATGGCTGCTTCTGCTTAGCAACAATCATGACAAAAATAAGACCTATTTAACCTTACTCTGCTGGAATTCCTGACCAGAATATGGGCTGTGATGCTGACTTGTGTGATGTGGCACCTCAACTGGAGGTGTCTCCAGAAGCCCCTGAGGGGTGTTCAAATGCCCAGCTCCGCTGCAGATGATTGACTCACCAGCTTTAGAGATAGGGCCCCAGCCTGCGTGTGTTTTAAATCCTCCTCAGGGGGCTGAGATGTGCACTGTGGTTAGGAAGAGATAACGATTCTGTGGTATGCTCCTTAGTGACGTGGGCAAACACTGCTAATCAATTTCCTTGCCCTTCTTTTCTGAGCCCTGCAGCAGCCTCACACTTTTTTTCAACAGAGCACTGCTGAGAGCCTCTGGTTGATGTATGAGGTGAGGCCTAATCACCAAGGCTGTGTAATATGAGTGGCTGCATTGTAGTGAGGCTGTCAAATGCTTGTGACTACTCTGCCACACATGTGGTTACATCCCACTGTGCAGTCTGCACCGTGTGTGAACACAACAGTGTCTTGGATCACTGACATTAGTTTTTTTTTTTTTTTTTGAGATGGAGTCTCACTCTGTCGTCCAGGCTGGAGTGCAGTGGCACAGTCTTGGCTCCCTGTAACATATGCCTCCCGGGTTCAAATAATTCTCTTGCCTCAGCCTCCCAAGTACTTGGAATTACAGGTGGGCACCACCATGTTTGCTAATCTGTGTGTGTGTGTGTGTGTGTGTGTGTGTGTGTGTGTGTGTGTGTGTATATATATATATATATTTTTTTTTTTTAGTGGAGATGGGGTTTCACCATGTTGGCCAGGTTGGTCTTGAATTCCTGATCTCAAATGATCCACCCACCTCAGCCTCCCAAAGTGCTGGGATCCAAGCCCAACCTGGATCACAAGCATTGAAAGACATCATTCCTCCTCCCACCCAGTCTCAAACTCCCACTTCTCACAGACCACTTCCTTCTACCTCTTTAAATCACTTCCTTCCTCTATGACACCCTCACTGGTCACATAAATATTATGAGCATATTCCTATTGTAGTGATATTCCTATTGTAGTGCATGCCGTGGGGGAGCCACTCATAGCCTGTTTTAGGACTGAAGGACTTATTTCCCCAGTTGCTGGCAAACAACCCTTGGCTGTCAGCCCTTTTCAGATTGCTGTGGTTGAAGCGTCCTCCCCACCTAGGCAGGTCATGTCCCCTTCCTAGAACAGTCTGCATCCAATGGCTGGTCAGTGTGGTAGTATAAAGGCTCCCTTGCTCCAACTTGTAACAATTCTCAAGGGCCATCCCAGCTGTAGAGCTCCCTGGGGGGGTCAGCTGGGGGTTTCACGGATACTACATCAGAGCTCAATTCTCCCTCTGCCCAGTCCTGCTTCCTTCCCTCCTTTCCTTTCCCTTCTGCAGGTGGTGTTCTCAAGAGCACCCTCTAATAAGCCTCTGTCTTAGTGTCTTCCCAGAGACTCTGACCTTTGAAACTATATTAAAGAACCAAAGAAAAACAATTGACAATGGAGAAGGCGGGCAGGTTTAGGTGACCCATCCTCTATGCTACCCTCATTCCTTTTACATACACTCCCATTTCAGATCTTATCACACCACATTATCATTGCTTCTTTATGTGTCTGCCTCTCCAGCAGACTCTAAGGTCCTTGTGGGGCAGCAACCAAAATCTTTTATCTTCATACCTTTATAGTGTCTGGCATACAGTAAAAGCCTAATGAATATTAAAGAAATGAATTAGTGGATGCTCATCTGGACAAAGACAGCTTTTGATAAGATGAGAAGATGCTAAGAAATACTTCCTTAAAGGAGCAGGCGTCTTCCCAGCTCTTGATTCTACTAGATGAGAGTCTAAAAAGCAGTACACTGCAGTCCCTGGTAGTACCCCCTTTTCCCCCACCCCAGTCCACCCCATGCATGAGACAGCTTAGGTAGGAGGGACTCTGCCAAACTTGCCCACCCTCCCCCTCCTGGGCTTACTTTGGCAGGTGGGCGTAGAGTCCCCGAGGCTCCATTTGCCATTGGCCTGACAGCGGATGACCCTTTGGCCAGTATAGTAGTAGCCAGGGTCACAGATGAGCATCAGCTGGGCCTGGAACTGGTACTGTGTCTCAAAGATAAGCCTCCATCGGCCATGCTCCACACTGATGCTACTGATGTCAGGACAGGTCACAGCTGGGGAAATGAGGAACAGGGAGGATTAATTAATTAATTGTGGAAGACCTTGCAAGAACCCAGATCTAGGGACTTGGAGACCTTAATGCAATCATGAAGAATTCAGGAATCCTCAGTTCACAGGCAGGTTTGATAAATGAACAGAGTGGGTTTGGTGGAGATGTGGCAAACTTGGGAGTACAGTTCTGCCGAAATATTAAAAATGAGAAAAGGGAAACAGTACTCAGTTGAGGTTGATTATTGAATGTTTGAGTTCCATTTAGTTAGATTTTCATGTTTCAAGAGAAGATAAATATGGATTTTAAAGTAAAATGTCTTGATTTTAAAAGATTGTGAAGTAATTCAAAATTTGTTATAAAGCACTATGTAGGCCAAAAAAACACCACAAAACCAAACCCTCTGTCTTTGGACTGGACATTATCATGCCATTTTGTGATCTGGCCTAAAGGCTGTTGTTTTAGAGCTTTGGAATCAAGGGACATTCATGCAAACTTTCTGACAGGTTTTCCATCTAAAAGGGAGCGGACCAGGATGTTCTTAAGTTCCATGGTGGTTTGTGGAAACATCAGGGCACAATGGTCATCAATGCTCACGGCAGTTTCAGTACTTGCCTCCTCTTCTGAAATCCCCCCAATCCCCATTTCCATGGGTTTTTTTTCCTCATCACGGTGCTTTTAGTTCTTTCCTTGTAGGAATCTCTCCAGCTGCCTACCTAGACCTTCCATATACCCACCTCCACTGCCCGAGGACTCACGGACACACTGTGGGGGGACGTTGTGGTTGCTCCATAGGCCTGTGTCCAGACACTCTGCAGTGGCCTCAGCGCCTGCCTGGAGGTGGTAGCCTTCACTGCAGCTGTACACAGCCTTGGTTCCCACTGTGTACTCCTTGCCAAACACCATTCCATTCTTGGGGGCCTCAGGAAGCCCACAGGAAAGAGCTGGCAAAAGGAAAACAGTGCCATGAGCATTTCTGGTTTAAGATGGTATTCTGAGAGATGATTTTATCCTTCCTCCCCTGCCAAAGTCCCAATAAAATTGTAGTAAAAACTAATAAAAGGGTAAAGTCTCATAATAAAAAAGAAAATGGGAGGATCATCAGTGGAAGAGTGTTTTTTTTTTTTTTTTATTATTAAGTTCAGAAGAAGAAAGGAAAATAGAAGTGCAAAGAAGCTGTAGCTCAAAATATACAGGAAGGAGCCTCAGGGTGAAACCAGTTTTCTGCTATCTGTTCCCACAAACACAGTGTAGAGGCATTCATGCATCTATGCTCCAAACAAAAGAGAGGATTTTCTTTCCCACTGAAGGAGAACTGTCTTAGGATGAATTAGGGCTGCTATGGTGGGAGTTGGCATCCCAGAGGAAAGCTCTTTTAATTCTAGGGTTTATAGTCTCTTGGCCTAAAGACTGCCCCATTGTCTGCCCAGGTCTGTCACATACTCAACTCAACTTCTCATTGATAGGAGAGACTTAGTGGGCCAGGACACCTGTATATAAAAACAACAAAGGTAATCCACATCTCATACCTGGAAAAACCAACCTAGCCCTCACTTTTAAAATATGATCAAGAATCACTATACGTATGAAGAAAATCAGCAGTGTGAACAAGACAAACCAAGATAAGGTTTAAAACAAATGTTCCCTTCGGTTTCCTAATTCTGTTCCTAATTTCCTTCTGTTATATATCTTCTGTTTCCTGAATTAGGAAAATCTGTAAGAGCTTTGCACAGGGATGATCCTATTTTTGTAATCAAAATATAAAAGACCAAAGGAAATGTGCTGAAATGTTAACAGTGTTATGAAATGTTCCTGAATTAGGAAACAGAAGATGTATAATCTTTAAGCTTCTGATCAGTAGTATCTTGAGAAAGTCAAGGTGACATATAGTACTCATAAAATAAAACCAGTGTGCTCTGAAGAAAAAAACAACAAAAAGAACAAGGAAGAGCTCTTTGAATTGAAAAATATGATAGCCAAAATACGCATTAAATAAAAAGGTTGCAGATCAAAAGTAAATTTTTCAGACTATAGGAAAAGAAAGAGACTGAAAATGAGAGAAAAGGACTGAAAACACAGAATATCATTCCTCAATACAGGAGGTTCAGCATCCAGCTGTTCAGAGCTCCAGAAGAGAGAACCCCAAAAGTGGATGGGATGGAATTATCATAGACGCAAATTTCTCAGAGCTGAAGAGAGACAGAAGTCTTCAGATGGAAAGGGAGCCAAAGGAATGCAAAGACAATCACTCTTAGATTCACCATCATGGAATTTTGTGCATCTGAGAAGTCCAAAGACACATAGGCATTTCTCCAAGTTCCTAGAAAGAGAAAAAAATACGACGTAACTGTGAAGGAATGAGAATCAAATTGGCATAAGACTTCCCATCAGCAACACTGAGTGTTTAAAGATAATGGAACAAATCAACTTCTGAAGAAAATGATTTGTAAACTAGAATTTTACCTACTCAACTGACCAAGCATGTGTGAGGGCAAAAAGACAGACGCTTTCAGAAATGTAAAGTCACGGAAAATGTACCTCTCATGAACTCTTTCTAAGGAATTTACTTAAGGATATACCCCACGAAAAAGGGAGAACACCAAGAATGGGTAAGATATGGGATATAAAATATGACAGAACTAACTCAGGAATACAAAGAAAAGGAATCTCAAAGTGGCAACTCAGGAAAGAAATGTCTGCAGCAACATGACCAGGGTCATTATTTTATAAGGAGTAGGGTCGACATCATGTTTATAGGAGGAATATGAATTGCTTAGGAAAGAGTAGATTGTTTGGTCTTTGAAAGAAAATAATACTTATAAATCATCCTTGCCCTTTGATAGCTTGGAAGGTATTACAGATGGAAAGACTAATTTGTCAAAGTGCCCACTACTGCCTCCATCCACTATCCCCTTTGGTAACTAGTCTAGAGCTCAGACCTCCTTCACTCAGAGCCAGAATAAGCTTGGACAGAGTCCCACTGAGATTGCCTAACAAGATGCTTGATGCTACAAGAATTTCCAGAACCAGTAAGAGGCATCAGGCTGGGGTTCCATTATGAATGGGGGAGGGTAGACTGTTCAGAGGGGAGAGAAGTTGGAATACCAAGATGGAAGAAGGTCTAGACATGGAACTCTCCAGAAGAGGAGGATCAGGAACACAGAAGGAATGAGAAATAGGAGAGTGTGTAAATACGCGACTCTTAATTACTATACAGAAAGGCTTTGGGCTCCTTCAGTGGTACTAGGTTAGTCAAACTGTCATATCAGATCAACTACCTATCCAGCTTCCTTGAATCCTTTGGGAAGAAATGCTTGGATCTCCACTGGCGTCTTGCATGGAGAGTCAACCCAGGGAGGCCAGTAAAGGAAGTGGGCAGCAGCCACTTCTCATAGGCCCTGGCCTGGCCTTGCTCGTGTAAATAACTAAGGGGACAGAAGATAATACTCTAGCTTGAGATACTAAAAGCCTGTGTTTCATGATCTCCATGCCAAAATGGAGTTCCCCAAACCCAGTGGTAAGAGGGACACTTCCTGTGGGTAGGAGGGGAGGGGATACAATCACAAATTATGTGAGGCTTGTGGTAGAATGAGATCTCTGAGGGAGAGAGACATGGAGTGAGAGGATGGGCTGGGGAAGGAGAGAGAAGGCATTAGGAGGCATAGAGTCTCTAAAGGAGGAGTGGAGAAATCATGGTTTGGAAGCAGCAGTAGAGAACTGGAAGAATGTCAGGCCCTTCCTGGCCCAGAATTATGTGGGAAGTAGGAGGTGGGTGGAGGGGGATTAACATGCCACTTGAAAGGGCCACAGCATACGTGCTCTCAGAGGACAGCCATGGTCTCCTTGGAGGGACGAAGTGAAGACAGCCTGCTGGGTATGGACTGAGGGTGTATGCTTGCTGGCCATGGAACTAGGATTCCAGAGAATGCCGGGGGAGGCTCAGAGGAATGGCATCAGTGGGAGGCATGGGGGGGGGGTTGCACAGGGAGAAGACATGCACAGTAGTATGAGGATGGGTGAATCGAAGCCTGGGGGAGGTTTAATTTTGGGTGGTGATGTAAGGTAACAGAAATGAGAGGCTTGGAAGGTTCCAACTGGCGCTCCGGAAAAAGACTTGTCCGTGTTAATGCAATTAGAGATGCAGAGACCAAAGCCAAATGCCATTTGCCATTTGTGGACAGCCAGTTCACTGTGACCTTTGCTTAAGGCTAAAATAGATTATTAATAGCACATTGTTTTTGTTCTTTGAGAAAGCCCAGGCACACGCGAGAAGGTTGTGAGGATTAGAGGTGAGAGATGTCATTAAAAAGTACTTCACCACTACTGGGAACCAAAGGAAAAATCAAACAGCAATGTGATTTCCTGTTTTTGTCTATGTAGTTGGCAACGTATTCTTTTTTTTTTTTTCTTTTTAAATGCAGTGCATAACATTGAGACTGCAGAAGAAAAGACAGCTCTCATGTACTGCTGTATATGAGGACAAAACTTTCTGGGGGGCAATCAGTATTGACAGCTGTCAATCACATATGATGCAACAATCTCATTTCTGGGAATTTGCTTTAAGGAAATAAATATGTAATATTCATAAAGATAGAATTATAAGTTTATAGTCACAAAGAATATAGAAATTCAAATGACCATAGAATGACACTTAAATGAATGACAGTTTTCTCATAATGCTGTGCAACCATTGAAAATAATGGTGAGGAAGTATAATATTAACAATAGAGGCCGGACGCAGTGGCTCACACCTATGATCCCAGCACTTTGGGAGGCCGAGGCAGGTGGATCACCTGAAGTCAGGAGTTCGAGACAAGCCTGACCAATATGGTGAAACCCCATCTCTACTAAAAATACAAACATTAGCCGGGCATGGTAGTGGGTGCCTGTAGTCCCAGCTATTTGGGAGGCTGAGACAGGAAAATTGCTTGAACCCAGGAGGCAGAGGTTACAGTGAGCTGAGATTGTGCCACTGCACTCCAGCCTGGGTGACAGAGCAAGACTCCATCTCAAAAACAAAAGACAAAAAAAAAAAACCCACCAACAACAATAGTATGTAATATATGTAATAATATATAGTTAAATATACTTCCTCACCATTATTTTCAATGGTTGCACAGCATTATCGGAAACAAAATCTGTAAGAGCCTTGCACAGGGATGATCCTATTTTTGTAATCAAGATATAAAAGACCAAAGAAAATGTGCTGAAATGTTAATAGTGGTGACCTTAGGTTTTTCGTTCATTTCACTTTTTTCTTTTGCATTATCTACAGTTTTTTTCTTCAGATTTTTAGTTTGAGTGTATATTACTTTAAGGGAAAAAACTCATAAAATATAAAAGGTAATGCACGTAAACTGACTGGCACATTTCAAGTGTTTGATCAATCCACTTGCTCTACGAGCCCAGGCCCAAGCATCTCCGCTGCTGGGAGCCCTCCCCCAGCTGGCCAGGAGGAAGGAGATCCCTTCTTGCCTCTGGGCTCCTCGAACACTGATTGTGCTCATGACATAACACTTCCTTCCTCTGTCACTTGCACTGATGTGCTCACATACCCATTTCCCCCATGGATCTCAAAACACTGAGATTGCTATGCACTACAGATCTTCAGTAAATGCTGGTGGAAAGAATGAATTAATTATCAAACAGGAAACCCACATTTGGAAGTGACTAATCCTGGACAAACCCAAGATGTGAGTTGGATCCGAGCTAACTGTGGCCCCCTTTCCACCTGCTTCTCACCTTGACAGAGAGGGATGGCTTCGCTCCACAGGTGGTAGCCTTGGGGGTGCCGGGTACAGATGGCCATGCTGTGTCCCACCAGGCGGTAGCCGGCGTTGCAGCCAAAGTGGATGGAGCCCCCAGGCTGGGTGCTGGTCTGGCCTAGGATGAAGCCATGGAGTGGAGCCCTGGGCAGGCTGCAGTAAGGGGCTGAACAAGAAGATGAGGTTCAGGGAACCAGTCCCAGCAGGAAGATACACATGGTCTTCCATGCAGGCCCCTTCCCCTTTCTTCTCCCCCCATCTCCTTGACTTTGCCACTGCCACGTCCTCTGCTACTGAGGAAGGTCTGAGTGGTGGATATTGAAAAACACCTAGCCAGGTTAATAAAGCAGAAATAAAACAAAGAAAAAAAAACCCGCTTCATGAAGCACTGGGTCCCTTTTGCGATCCAAACGCAGATTTTTGCATGGCTAAGTTCAGGCTCTCAAATCCCTTCAGCTCCCAGACAGACTTAGAAAGTAGAACCCAATGGGGTTGATTCCAGAAAGTTCTGACTGCAGGAGGGTGGACTTTGATGTTAGTCAGGCCTGGGCTCAAGTCCCGTTTCTGATCTTACCAGGTCCGTAATTTGGACAAATCACTTAGCTCCAATTTCCTCACCTGTAAATTGGGACTAGTAATACCTGCTTTGGGCAATTTAAATTGTATATAAAGACTGCATACATAAAGCCCCAAGCACAGCATGGGGCGCTCGGTGTTCAATGCTCGTTAAATGGTCATTCTCCTTCTTCGTGTTGTGTAGTGGAATGCACTGAGATGGACCTGTGGCAAACCTGGGACACACGTTTCCCTACAGTGCTCATTTCCCTCCACATATGGCTTCAACTTATTTCATTCATTTATTCAACAGATATCAAGTATCTATTATCTTCCAGATGTTGTTCTAAGTGCTTGCAATACAACAATGAAGAAAACAGACCAAAATCCCAGCCTGGGTTAGGCACAGTGGCTCATACCAGTAATCCCAGCACTTTGGGAGGTCGAGGTGGGTGGATCACACGAGGCCAGGAGTTTGAGGACTGCCTGGGGAAACCTTATCTCTGCTAACAATACAAAAATTGGCCGGGTATGGTTGTGCGTGCCTGTAGTCCCAGCTACTCCGGAGGCTGAGGCAGAATTGCTTGAACCCAGGAGGTGGAGGCTGCAGGGAGCTGAGATACTGCCACTGCACTCCAGCCTGGGTGATAGAGTGAAACTCTGTCTCAGAACACACACACACACACACACACACACACACACACACACACCCCAAAAAATCCCAGTTTAAAGGACTCACATTACGAACCCTGCCAGGGATCCTCAGGGTGAGTTCTGTGAGGACAGGAAAGAGGGATGACCAAAGGACCAGGCAGATAATTATCTTTGTTTGCCCTAGGAGTACCTGGTGGGGTCTTGCAGGCAGAGATGGATAAGGCAGGATTTGGGTGTGGGGCCCTTACTCACAGCTGCCTCATGGTGAGATCCCTGGCCTCTTTTTTGTTGATCACGTCCCTCTGGCGGTGAAACTGGTGTTTTAAATAGCTGCTTTCCAAGCCGGATTTGTTTCCCTACTCCTGCTTTGCCCCCTGTGCTCTATGTGTGCCGTATCTATGTGGTGTCCTCCCTCAGGAATAAGAATGTCAGTTGTAAAATGTACCTAGTCACAGTGACAGATGCAGATGCAAATTATACTCGTCTACTGTATCTGAATTATTAATGACTAATTGTTGCGCCATGTAATTAATTTATTTTCTACATGGCATCGGCATTGTAATTACAACTGACTCATTATCGCCAAACATGTTAGTCTTTAGAACATCAAAGAAAGGGTAATTCCTTAATAGTGCTCAGTTCCTAATTTAGCAAACAGCATACTAAAATGGTACTAAACAGCTGTATTTCCTATTTGAGTGAGCAGCTGCCAGGAACTCATCCTGCATCATCCCTAAGGGGTACCTTAAGGTTTCTTTTTCATCATGTGGACACTGAGGACTGAAGTGGTTAAGTGCCTTGCCTAATAATCTCATAGCTAGTGAGTGAGAGAGCTGGTCACTGACGTTGGGGCACTCAGTCATTGCAGCTGCCCAGACCACTCCTCTGTGCACCAGGGAAAGGAGAGGTTGGATGGACTCCGCAGAGGATATGGGCTCTGAGACAGTAAAGACCCATCTCTTCCCAGCCACCCTCAGCTTCCTCTGGTTGGCTTTTCTCTGAAAACCACACCCAGGCATTCTTTAAGACTGTTCACCCTCTGAGTATGGGCTGGTCTTGCAAGCAGGAGATCCAATGAAGATGGACTGTGGCAAGAGGGACTTCAGGCCAGTTATAATTTGACATCCCTTCCAACCAAGATACTTTCTTTTCTTTTTTTTTTTTTTTGAGATGGAGTTTCACTCTTGTTGCCAGGCTGGAGTGCAGCGGCATGATCTGGGCTCACTGCAACCTCCGCCTCCCGGGTTCAAGCGATTCTCCTGCCTCAGCCTCCCAACTAGCTGAGATTACAAATGCATGCCACAATGCCTGGCTAATTTCTGTCTTTTTAGTAGAGACGAGGTTTCACCATGTTGATCAGGCTAGTCTCAAACTCCTGACCTCAGGTGATTCACCTGCCTCGGCCTCCCAAAGTGCTGGTGTCATAGGTGTGAGCCGCATCTGGCCCCCAACCAAGATTCTTTAGAAATTTGTCCATCATTTGCTTGGAATGTAGGCAAGAGGTAGCCAGGGGAAAGAGTGCTGAAAGGGAACTACTGTGTGGTGGAGCCACCCATGGTTTTAAGTAATTCATTTCTGTCTCCAAGCTTGCAGAGCCCAGCCAGCAGTTCACTGAACCCACCCCCCTTCAAAGTGGGCATGGAGCAGCTTGTGAAGTTTTCTTCCAACCACAGACAGTAATTCCCATGACAGGAGATCAGATAAATTCAATTTTCTCCATCTCATTATATTCCCAGGAATATTTTTTCAGTCCTTATAGATTGTTCCCTGGGTCAGCCTTTGGGCTGGCCTGGTCTTTTGATCTGATTCTGTTTATAAGATATGGCTTACAGAGCAGAAGAAAGGTACCTGGCCTTGAAATATAGCCCATCCTTTGCTGCCTGCTAAACATCTGTCAGTCAGAAATCCATGTTTTAGGGCTTTTTAGTTTTAAGGAAACTTAAAGTTAGCATTTCCTAACTTTCCTAAAGGGACAGGATCACCGTTAGGCATTATCAGATCATATATAATAGTTAAACTTATCCTGAAGACACAGGCTGGCTGTATAAGAAGGGAGGGAAGAGGTTAAAAGAGGGGAATAAAATAGAAGAATAGGAGATAGGGAAATGGCAAATACCACTTAGCTTCAGGTGAGGGAGATTTAGAGGAGGGGAACAGCTGGCCAGTCTTCATGAGGAGCTTGCAGCTTTGATAAAGAGAGGTCCCACGGCTTATTTGTGGTTTTTTTTTTTTTTTACTCACCTGAGTAGCGAATCTTAAAGCCCTTCCGATTGTAGGCATGATCAGATGACCAGCGCAGGTACACAGAGTTGCTTGAGCTGGTGAAAATCAGGGGAGCTGAGTAATTTCCACTGAGGGCTTTTAGCAGAGGGCTCTGTCCAGAGGGACCTGGGGTGAGAAGGACTCAGGATTACAGACCATCGGAGCCATCACAGGGAGCCTCCAGGGAAGACCTCAGGGCTCAGAGGGTGGGGTGACCTGTTCAGAGTCAGCAAAATCATTTGTACTTGCACTCCTCTCTCTGCATCCACAGGCAGTGCTCAAGGTGCTCTTTTCCCCCTGAGCCTTGCTCTAAACAGTGCTCTAGGAAGTCTCTGCCTACCTATAGGAGCTGGCAGGTAAGATAAAACTGATTTGCATTTTGAGACCTGACCAAGGTCAAGTAGCTGGTTAACGGAAGAGCTGGTTTTCAAACTGAGAACTTCTTCCACTTGGCCACACTACTTCTCTTGTGTGTATTTAAAAAAGCTCGGGCTGGGTGTGGTGGCTCATGCTTGTAATCCCAGCACTTTGGGAGGCTGAGGCGGGTGGATCACTTGAGCCCAGGAGTTTGAGACCAGCTTGGACAACATAGTAAGACCCCACCTCTACTAAAAAAAAAAAAAAAAAAAAAAAAAAATTAGCTGGGTATGGTGGTTGCATGCCTGTAGTCCCAGCTACTGAGGCGGCTAAGGCACGAGAATTGCTTCAACCCAGGAAGCAGAGGTTGCAGTGAGCCAAGATTGCACCACTGCACTCCAGCCTGGGCAACACAGCAAGACTCTGTTTCAAAATAAACAAACAAACAAACAAACAAAAACCTCAGTGCCTGCCATATAGAAAAAACATTTATGGAATGAATACATAGTAACAAAGCTAGAGGAAAATGTCATGTCTCAGAGTCATAGGTAACAGAGCTCCCTAATATTGCTTTTGAAGGCTCTTTGAGAAAGACCTCCCTCTTCTTTTGTTCTACCTTAAGTGCCTGGGATTGTATCCCCAGGGGTCTGGTTTAAGGGGGAGAAGAATATAAAGCTGGATAATTCATAACACAGGATTTATCACCCTGGAAAAGGCCCTGAGTGATGGCTCTACTATGCCACTAAGACAGCTCTTAGAAACTTGGAAAAAGTAATGGATCATATTAAACAAAGAGCCACCAGAACTGCCATGGCCAGCTGTAAAGGGAAAGGCTCAGAGAAGTGGCATGCTGGGCTAGGTCTACTATGTAAGAGCAGAGCACCCACTAGCTGACCAGAGTTCTCAGGAAGACCTGGAGGATGCACCATTTACTAAAGCAATCAGGAGGTGAGGAGCTCCAGCCTTCCTGGAGGGGGTGAGGACCAGCACCGCTGAGTAATTAATGGATATCTCCTGTGGGTCAAAACTGATGGGAAGAGATGCTGGGCTCCCTAACAGTAATGGGGATGAGAAGGTCCTAGAATACAGAGGCCAGTGGAATTACTTAACAGTCAGAAGCAAAGTTGGCATAATTACTAAAATGGAAAGTGAGGTTTGAATAGCAGCTGTGAGAGCCTGGCCTACAGGATCTACAAAGATGGCTCATAGAACGTGATGTTCCTAAGGGTAAGGTAAATAGGAAGCCAAAAATAGTGGCCAAAACAAGTATGACTATATGAACAAAATAGATCACAAGTAGATAACCGCAGGGTGAGAAAAGCTGCCCCCAGCGGAAAGGTGCAATCCCTTGCCCAGTTTGCAGACTTAAGCCAGGTTTCATTTCCCAAGAGGCTGGGTCCCTATGAAAAAAAACCCTGCACAATGACAACAATTGTATATAGTAGTTGTTCCTACAGTTCTCCCCCAAAAGACCTACTACTCTTTACTCAGAAAACTGAATATTATAGAAAAGGGAATGTTCAGATATATCAAAGACTTCTGGATACAGGATGTTAATTGATGCTGATGGAGGGGGAGGCCCAAAGCACTATCAGAGCTACCCTGTCACAGAAGAGGTGTATGAAGACTGGGGTTGGGAATAAATGGAGTCCTGGCCCAGGTCTCTCTCACAGCACACACTTAACCATGTAGGAGCCTCAACTGTAGCAGCTGTGTACAGTGCAAATCTTTATTAGAACAGATTGACACAGCCTTAGATACATGGAATGCAGCTGTTGATCAGGCCATGTAGTCATTTCCATATCCTTCAGAAAGGAGCATCAGAAGCAGTCTGCATTCACATGAGGTATACAACAGTATACATTCATGGTTCCCCCCAGAGCTATGTTACTTCTCTTGTTCTCTGTCAGAATAGAGTATAAAGGGATGTGGACTATCTGGACATCTTGCAGAATATAACATATTGGTTCACTCTATTGAGGACATCATATTAATCGGCTCTGAAGAGTGAGAAGGGACAGTTAGTGCTTTGGCAAGATGCCATTGCAGGACACATGTACTCCAGAGGGCAAGAGAGAAATCCTACCAAGTCTGCTGTTAAGTTTTTAGGGTCCAGTGGTCTGAAGCATGCTGAGACATTCCCTCCAAATTAAAGAGCAAATTATTGTACGTTTTCTCTCTTAAAGCCAAAGCAGCAGCACAATGTTTGGTAGCTCTCTGGGTTTTGGTGGAAGCACACTCTTCACTTGGGAATACTGCTATGACCCATTTATCTGTTGACATTAATAGGAATGGCTTTGAGTGGGAGCTAGAGTAAGAAAAGGCTCAGTAAGAGGTTCAAGTTGTAATACAAGCAGCCCTGTTGCTTGGGCCATGCCACCCCTCAGGTCCCATGGCCTTGGGGATGCTGTGGTAGGGAAGGACATCCTGTGGAGCTTCTGGCAAGCCCTGATAGGAAAACTGCAGCACAGACTCCTAGGGTTCTGGAGCAAGTCCATGTTTTCTGCAGCAGAGATCAATGCAGCATTTGACCGACTTACCATCAAAAATCTCAAACTCATCATACTGCTTCTCGCTGAGGAAGTACTCCACTGTGAGGGAGATGTTATAGTCGGGCTCCACTCTCACCAGCCAGGAGCAGGTCTGGAACTGGGGATAGCTTCCAGGGTAGCTCTGGCTCAGGATCACGCCTGTGGAGTCTGTCAGAAGCTCATTTGTTGGGCAGTGCACTTGGAGAAAGAAAGAGAAACACCAGGTAACATGAGGTGGAGATGGAACTATGGCAAACACATTTCCTTTTCCCAATACAAAAGGCAGCTTTTAGGAAATCGATATTTGAGCACATTCACATAAGATCCCACATCCATCATTGTACTGCTCCACGACATGAGGTGGCCTTAGATCCTGTGTTGATACTGTCGTATTTCTTGGACTTGGGCTTGGCCAGTTGGTTGGAATTACTTCCTAGCTATGTTGTGGGTTCTACTACCTGGCTTTGGGTAGGGGAGGATGGAACATACATATGAACAATAGTAAGGCATCCCCAAATCCAAAAGAGATAATCTATAAAATGGGTTTTGTTTCAATAAAGATGGTACTATAAAGGGCAAAGGTAAGTATATGGGATTTTGAGTCAAATACACCTGGACTTACGGCCCACCGCTGCCACTTACTGCTGGTGTGGTCTTCAACAAATTATCTCCTCTCTGCATGATGGCTTCTCCATCTCCAACACAGAGATAGCACAGACCTTACGGGATTGTTGTGAGCGTTATATAAAATATTACAGGCTGGGCATGGGGGCTCACACCTGTAATCCCAACACTTTGGGAGGCCAAGGTGGGTGGATCACAGGTCAAGAGATCGAGACCATCCTGGCCAACATGGTGAAACCCTGTCTCTACTAAAAATACAAAAATCAGCTGGGCGTGGTGGTGCGCGCCTGTAGTCCCAGCTGCTAGTGAGCCTGAAGCAGGAGAATCGCTTGAAGCTGGGAGGTGGAGGTTGCAGTGAGCAGAGATTGCACCATTCTGTCTCGTTCTGTCGCCAGGCTGGGGAGCCCCACTGCGTTCAGAGAAGTGGGACACTCTAGCCTGGTGACAGTGTAAGACTCTATCTCAAAAAAATTTTTTTGAAATAATATATGTAAAGCATATATGAAATAATATATGTAAAGCATAGTGCTTCAGTAAATTGTAGAGAGAATGATGATAACTGCATCTTGAACAGAAAGGGTCTCAGAACTTGGCTGTGGTCTAATTAGTAGTATTAATACAGCTAAAGAAAAAAATGTCATTCTAAGGAAGACATTGAGCTTGGAACTTAGAAAAGGAGGAGCCGGAGGAGCAGGATTGGGTTTTTTGTTATCGTCGTGCGTGGGAGGGAAGCTGCTGGTTCAGAGAGGCCCTTCTCCAGCACTAAGGAGGTGCTCTGTCCTGGAGCACAGGCAAGCATCACAGCATGAAAGCAATTTCAGGACCATCCACCTCCATTTGCTTGGTGCAGATGCCAAAGCAAAGTTCTGAGGACTAAATCAACTCTTCAGTACATTGTTCTTTCAGTACAAAAGTGTGCACTGACGATAGTTATATTCCAATCACTGCACATGGAGAAACTGGTGTTTTGCAATAGATGTGCCTTTAGACAGGCTTCCTGGGTTTGCTGGATTCTGGGACACTGGTACAAGGGAGTTTCTGGAACTGCAAGGCCAAAAATTAATCCCTAGATTACAATCTCAGGTAATGCTATTTTGGGTAGAAGACTGCCACAGGCTGTCCACCCATCTCACCTCTGCCTTCAGAGAAGTGAGGCTTGGTATTCAGCACTGGTGCTGGGCTCCTAGACAGAGTCTTGCTGTGGCCCAAAATTTCACAGGACTCATCCATGATTCTCCTCAAGTAGCTTTGAAAGGTACTCACTGACTTTTCCTGATAGAGCTTCCTTTTTAATTTTAAGACGAGAAGGAAAACAAATGTCTTTTAGGAGGAGACTCGCTTAGCTTTTGACATGCTCCTGATTTCACTAATCCGATGACCAGTACAGGGCACTGAGATGTGATGATATTTAAGTTCTTAAGCTTCATGGTCCACTCCTGCCTCTACCAGGTCTGCTCTTCCTCACGGACAGTCCATACTGCAGGTGCTTCCTACTCTTGCTTTCCCAGGGGTGGGGCAAAGGCTGACCTGTTTCCCCACAGGCTACTGAATATTTGCAGGTAGCAATAGTTCTAGAAACAGTAGTCACACTAGCGATAATACTGACAGCAAACATGGAACAATTACTGCATGCCGGGCATCATTCTAAACTGCTTTATGTTATTAATCCATTGAATAACCCCATGGCATAAGTACTATCATTACAGAAGGGAACACTGAGGGCAAGACAATCAGGTACCTTGCCTTAGGTCAGATGCCTGATGAGTGGAGAATATTTTTTGATCTTAGTTGGGGTGACTACGTGAAGCAAATTCACTTCTGTCAAGGTGTAGTACACTGGAATAAACACTGCTGTGGTCTCTCAGTTGCCTGGTTTGGCACACAGGACCTTGGGTGCATCGGTGCATCAGTAAGGCAGGGTTGGTGTGTAAGCCAGCCCTTCCCCTGAAGGCCCAGGGAGGGACTTCCTCCTTCCAGTGCTCAGTATGCAAATCCGAGAAATTCCCAGCAAAGAAAAAAAGGAAGATGAAATAAATGTGGCCACTGTGGCCAATTCACAGGTTCAGACATCAGAAGAGGGCAAAGTACCTATCTAGAGTGATCGCTCACTCATTCCTCAGGCACTCATTCATTCATCAGACATTTATCAAGAGACTTTTCATGTTATGGGGTAGTGACTGAGCTGAAAACTAGGAATAGAAAGAGAAGCAAAACAAGGGCTTTGTTCGGGAGGAACTTCTGGGCCCCATACGGATGCAGCTCCATGTAATTACCTTCACATATTGGCGGTGGGCCTTCAAACTGCAGGTAGGTTCCAAGTTTGCAGGTCAGGATTTCATTCCCCACTAAGGTAAAGCCAGGGAGGCATCTGTAGCGTACGATGTCACCTGTCAAAGAACGACCAACATGAGGACTCCCTTCAGAAGTTTGGACAGGGCAGATGGGCACCCCTTAGTACCTTGAACCCACTTCTAGGTGATGATCAGAGGCAGGTCATATTCTGTTCAGACTTAAATAACTAGCTTGGCTCCCATCAAATGGCCCAGACACCTGCTCCCGTCTCACAGCTCAGCCTTGCCTGAGCCTAGGACTGTTTCATATTTCAGGGCATTTTATATTATCTTGCATGGATTTATTTCTCAAAAAGATGCTGACTTGAATCACAGAAGAAAACTGTTTTTCTAGCTCCCCCTTTTGATTTTATTTTGGGTGCAAACTCAGATGACAGACCCCTCCGGCACAGGGCCTACTGTTTCTCTCTCCATGGACAGGAGGGAGGGATGAGCCCCACTGTCCCAACAGTTCCCACTGCCACCTTCCCTTCCTTCCCCAGGCTTGGGAGGTGGTACCTATGTTGAATTCTTCATTCTCTGTGACAACTTCAGCATTGGGGAGGATGGTGGGAGGAGGGCATTTGGTGAGTGGATAAGCTGAAAAGGTAAAAGCAGGCAAGTCAGGGTAAGATCATCGTTCTCTAGGTACACCGTCATTCATTTGTTCAATTCTTCACTTTCTCATCCCTCATGTATTCACACATAGATATTCATGAGTACTTATGTGTAAACGGGGCAAGTTTAGCCAAGTCCTTTTTGCTTATCTTCTGCCATCCTTATTGCAATTAATAATAACAAAGGAGGGCCAATCTAAGAAGAAGTCAGTGACACCATCACCATCACAGAAGGGCGGGAGAGGAGTATTTTCTGAGCGTCTCGTGGATATTAGGTGTTTTACAGGCTGCCACTCTAACCCTCACAACATCTGACCATGCTGTGAGGTGCTCTTACTCTACTCGTGAGCAAGTGAGATTCGGAAAGGTGAAGTAAGTTTCTCAAGGTCACACAGGAATTAAGTGGCACAGGCAGGATCTGAATCCAGGTCTGGCTGCTCCCAAACCCTGTATTCTTCCCCACCACTTGGCCTCTACATACTGCATGTGGCTTCTGCTAGTACCCACTGGAGTCAGCTAACAAGCTGACTCTTCTGATCTTTGACCAGATACTTCTGGCTTCACAAAGTTTCTAGACTGGAATTCATCCCTATGGGCAGAGACTGGATGATGCTACAGGCAGGATGCTGCTTACTGAGGCAAAGTTCAGTGTGGGCTCATAACTTGGCTTTTATTACCTGGCCCAGAGTCAAGTGCTACACAAGTGTTAGCTGCTGTTGCTGCACCTGCTGTTGTTACTGTTGTTACTGTTTCCAGTCACCCCAATCCCTGCTATATTTTTTAAAAAAGTGTTCTTTAATAAATACAAACATAATACATTATCATTAAAGAAAATTTGAGGTCTTCTCTGAAAACAATAGGAAGAAAAACTCATCCATCACCCTCTCAGAGACAACCACTGTTAACCAATTACATTCTGTTCTTGGAGTGTTTATTCTCTGCATATATAAATATTTTTCTTTTATACAACCTGCATCATATATATCTTCTGTTGATCCTTGGACACTTACTACTATATTGCAAGAATTTTCCCATGTAATTAAATGTCTTCAAAAATATGATTGAAATGACTTCATAGGATTTAATCATACAGATTTACTAGAATGTATTTAACAGACACTCTGTTAACCATTTAGGTTTTCAAAGTTTTGCAATTTAAAAAAAAACTACAATGAAATCCTTTTTATGCATGCATCTTCTATGGTTTTTTTCTTTTTAACTAGATAGGATTCAAGTACATGACCCTTTTGAAAGTACAGACATCTCCTGCTGAATGTCAGTAATCCTTTCCCGGAAATCAAACATTCCGTGTAAAGATATTCACTAGGAGCCTATATCCCATTATTTTAAGTGGGAAAAAAATTATACTGTGTTGTACTTCTACCCAAAATCCAAAAAGTAATTAAGACAAAGTAAAATACCTAACTATATGCAATAAGCCATTATGTTAGAAGTTAAATACTTAAAACATCACTTCATGATCACCCAACAATATGGCGTGACAAAACAGTGCCTCTGTGCGTTGCACACTGTACCGTAAGTATCCTGTGCACTGGGAAACCTTGCAGCTTGAGACATTACAAAACTCTAGACAGAAAGGTCTAGCTATGAAAGACCTTATTCACCCCTATTTTTCTTATAAATTTGAAGAACTCTATGAATATTCAAGGATGACCTTAGACAGTTATATTTTCCCAGTTTATAATTTGCTTAGTTTTATTTACAGCACTCTTGATTTGTAGAAGTATTACATTTTTATGTAGCCAACTATAATTTTTCTTAATAAGTTAAAAAACATTTGTGCCTTCCATTCTCTGCGTCATACTTATCTTTAAAACTTCTAAGGCATACTAAACTTTTCCAGGAAAAAAAAGGATAAAAACATATCCCCAATTAAATACAGCCTGGGTACTTGATATTTTGTGATTACTATTTTGATTGGGGTGATTTTCCATTACATTTTAAAACGACTTTATTTATTTATTTATTTTTTTGCAAGGTCTTGCTCTGTCACCCAGACTAGAGTATAGTGGCACAATCACGGCTCACTGCAGCCTTGACCTCCTGGGCTTAAGCTATCTTCTCACCTCTGCCTCCCAAGTAGCTGGGACTACAGGCTCATGCCAACATGCCCCGCTAATTAAAATTTTTTTTTTGGTAGAGATGGAGTTTCACTATATTGTCCAGGCTGATCTCAAACTACTGGGCTCAAGGGATCCTCCCACCTTGGCCTCCCTAAGTGCTAGGATTACAGGTGTGAGTCACTGTGCCTGGCCATAAAATTACAAATTTCCTTTTACTGCAGGAAGCTTATGGGATATTAAAAAGCAACACAACAAAAATTCCCAGAATTCCCACCATCTGGGCATAAGCATTGCGAAAACTTTGCTGTAGGGTCTTTTACAGACACACCCTCCCTGCTTCCCATCACACACACACACACACACACACACTCTTAGCACATTGATGGTATCCCACCGTATCTACCATGTTATTGCTACGGAACTTTAGGGCAGGGGACATTCAAGGCTGACTCCTCCATTTCATTTTGTGAATACCCTCCTTCTTCCCCTGGGGGGAAGAGGGGTGAGGCGTTGAGAGAGCTTAGCCGGATTCTGGCGTGTGAACATGTTAACTGGTGGGCAGTAGGGGCAGTTGCTTTAGGCAGCAGTTGGCTCAGCAGCAGCTGTTGCAAGCAATGGTCCCCATGGTCTTCCTGGGAACGTTCTTCCTCAAGCTGCTGAGTGTGCTGGATTGGCCTTGCATTTGAAGCATTATTTATTTAAATTTTATTTTGAGACGGAGTCTCTGTTACCCAGGCTGGAGTGCAATGGCTTGATCTCAGCTCACCACAACCTCTGCCTCCTGGGTTCAAGCAATTCTCCTGTCTCAGCCTCCTGAGTAGCTGGGGATACAGGTGTCCACCACCATGCCTGACTAATTTTTGTATTTTCAGTAGAGACGGGGTTTCTCCACGTTGGTCAGGCTGATCTCGAACCCCTGGCCTCAGGCGATCCACCCGCCTCGACCTCCCAAAGTGCCGGGATTACAGGTGTGAGTCACTGCGCCTGGCCTCGTTTGAAGCTTTTAAAACCAAATTAGCTTAGAAAAAAAATGTGAGTTCATATGGTTCATCTGAGCTTACCAAAAGACTCAGGGCTTTGCTTTTGAATTTGGGGTCCAAGCCCAGCTAATATTGAAATGCCTTCCTTAGCCTTTGTTCCTCGTCTGTATCTCTTTCAAGAACATCACAAGGAGTGGTGAGTGTGATGTAGGGTGGCAGTCCATAATCACTGCATTTTCTGGTGATACCATCATCTGAGTTTAAAAAATCACCTGCTTTTTTGTCCTGAACAATATAAAATAAACATTTCTCTAAATCAATGAATTGTATTCTACATGAATGATTATTTTTCTTTTCTTTTTAGAGACAGGTTCTCACTGAGCCTCCTTCACCTGGTTCTGGTACAGGTGAGGGCTCAGGAACAGGAACAAGAGACCCAGCCTAGCACCAAGGTAACTTCACACCGAGCCCATCAATGTCTAAATATAATAAAAATAATCATGACAAGGATGACTACTGAAACTATAAATTTATTGAGCACCTTTTACACTCTGTGCCTGGAGCTAAGGATTTCCGAGCATCGTTTCATTTATCTCTATGAGGTTACGTACTCATCATTCTTATTTTGTGCATAATAAAATTGAGGCTCAGAAAGGTGAAATGACAGACAAAGTTACATAGTTTGTATGTGTCAGAGCCAAGGTTTGAACCTGTCTGTGACTCTGAAGTCCACACTCTAGCACTCTACGGGAAAGTCACAAGTCAAAATGACAGAACCTTAAAGCCTGGGTCTCGTTAGTGGAAGGACAGGTGTGCCCAACAAGAGGGGCATGGGAACTGAGCAGATGGAGAGGGCGGAGTCTCATTCTCACACTGCACTCACCCTGGATGATAGCTCCTGGGAATGGCAGTCACAGCTGCTTAGGCTTTTTACATTCTGGTTTCTCTCTGTCTCTTTCTGCTTCTTTCACTACCTCTTTCACAGTCTTAATGTGTTTCTGCAAGTGCACGCATGATGTAATAACACCCCAGAGCAGACACTGAGGGGGCTGGGTTCTGTTCCAAGTTCTATCCACATGGTTTTGGGAAAGTACTTGAGCGTTCCTCTGCCCCATTTCTTCATTTGTAAAATAGGAGTTAGATTTGCCTTACTACCTCACAGAATTCTTACAGGTCACAAACTCCAAGGCTGTAATCCCTACAGGTGAAGAAACTGAGGTCTCAAGTGGGGAAGGGACCTGTGCAAGGTTTCACACATCTGGCCCAAGGTGGAGCTGGGAATAAAATTCAGCTTTCCTGATTTCTGGTTCAAATATCTGCGATGATCCATGTGCATCATTCCATAGATGGGCACAAGTCCACAGAGAACATTCAACACGTTTCTCTCTGCAATTCCTCCATAACAAAAATGAGGAAATATCCAGATCCCTAACTTGGGACTTGTAGAAGAAAATAGGCTGCCAATGAAGACATGCGTGCCCTGAATTGTTCATACTTTTCCTACTTGAAATCACAATGCCTTCATTTGTGCACAAAAACACTGTGCTCCTTGAGAGGTCAGCAGAGGCCCTAGATCCCTTTGGAGAGGGAGAACCTGCTAGAAAGTGCTAAGGGACAAGCTGGGGCACAGGTAGAGGGACGACCCGGCCAGTGAGTTGATGTGAATGAGTGGACTTGGAACCAAGGATTGGGATCCTGTGCCTCTCTGCCCTGGCAGTGTGGAATAGGAGGAAAACTTGCATTTACAGAGCCCTGTACCGAGAGCTCTCACACAGGCTAATACATTTAATTCTCATAACTCTGAAGACACCGAGGCTCCAAGAGGTTACCCAACTCACTCAGTGTCACATGACCTGCAAATGGTGGAGCCAGGAGTCAAGCTCAGCCTTGACTGAAAGCCTGGCTTCTCCCACCAGGCCAGGCTTCCATACTGACCAGAGAAAGCTATGGCGAAGATCCCCCCCCTGTGGCTGCGTCGCGGTGGAACTTGAGCAGGACCTGGTTGGATGAGCTGTGCACTGTTTTCTTGGCCATGCTCCGGGTGAAGACTCCGAGCCGTGGTGCCGCTTGCTGTGGCCCATCCCTGTATGTGGGAAACAAGATCCTGGCATGCCACTAGTCACCATGGCTGCCTGTTCCACTTGGTGCCATTGGTGGCCTTAAGACAGACCTGGAGTGGGAGGCCATGATTCTTTTTGCACCAACACATCCCCATACAACGCCCTAAACAACTCACCCAACCATTCCCAACTTGGTCTCCCAATATAGTTGATAGAATTGGTGACGCTTACACTGATTCCTCATTCACCTGATTCTTCACCAGTCTCCTGGGGGAGACTCAGGCTCCATGGAGCAAGGGTGTGGGTCTTAACACAGGTCCTCTCACTCTGGGAAAGCTCTAGGACAGGGCTGAGGAGCTGGTGTAGAAACCTGCTGCTATACACACTGGCTCCATTTCCTTGTTTTCCAAGCAAAGAGTATATTCACAATGCCTTCTGGGGCAAAGGCTTTCTTCCATGAAACCTTATCTAACCCCTCCTATCTGTTCCTAGCCATTGCTTGGAAATCATGTTGGAAATTAACCCAGGTCAGTCTGGTTGCAGTTATCCAAGCCCTGGGAACTTTGGAAGAGAATTCTCCTAACCCCTGATGATTCCCAGAATGGCAGTAATAACACCAAACAAAGGAATTTTAAAATGATATGCTCTTCCAGAGATCCAGTGGTTTGGGAGGAAACTGTCCAGGAAGTGGCACATATCAAATGCTAATTTATATTCTCAATTTAAAATTAACTAATATATAACTATACAACTCAAAGCTGAGCTGTGCAGTTCAGTCACTGCCAGTCACACATGGCTATTTACATTTAAATTATTAAGATTAAATAACATTTAAAAATCAGATCCTCAGTCACATCCAAGTATTCTGTAGCCAGTGGCTACCATATTGGGCAGCATAGACACAGGACATTTCCATCACTGCAGAAAGTTCTGCTGGAAAGTGCTGGCTCAGCACCAAATGACCAACAGGACATCACAAAATTCCACCTCGAATCTCTTCCATTAGTCTGGGTGGCTTAGCCCCGGTGCATGTGGAATGTTGATTTGAACTCTGGAAATACTGAGGCAAGTCTGTGTACCCACACCTACTCACCTTAATGCACCCATTGGTACTTTCCCTGGCTCTGGCAGGACTGTAGGCTGGGAGCCACTGCTCTCCCATTCCTCTCCCTTCAAGGAGCCATAATGGCCAATTGCAGCTGAACCCCATTCCACTATGTTTATTTGAAACCCAGGAGGCTGACAGCCTTTAAAACCAATCGGCTCTTGGTTTTTCTAAACGAATAGGTAACTGACTGGCAACCCAGTATAGAACCCCACAAATGCTGTTTTCTAATTGGCTGTTGACATGGCACCTGGCCTACCAGATGGTGATGAAATCTCCAGAAGGCTCTGTCTGCAGTAGGCTGAGGTTGAGGCGGATGCCATGGCCAATGGGTACGGTGATCAGCCAGACACAGTCCTGGGAGCTGGAGTATGGGCTAGGGAACCCCGGGGGAGTACACGGTGCCGTTGGAAGAAGTAATGTTCCCGCCACAAGGGACTGCCAGGGAGAGAACACAAACGTAAGTGCAGGGCCTCGGTACCCACCTGAGAATTGAGATGCCTTCCTAAGGAACTCCCAGCTCCTAGAACTAATCATCCTGTCAGGGAGGTCGGGTGGGATGCGGGAGGGGAGCCCAAGCTGAGGATGGCTGCACCTGGTTCTACCACCAGTCCCCACACAGCACACCCCGGCTGGCTCTTAATCTTCACTGCAGGCCCCTCTGTGGGCCTGCCTCAGCCTCCCTCTTTCTCTTTCTTAGGAGGAGAACTGCCAAGATGAAAGGATGCACTGAAGCTGTCCTCTCTCCCTTCCCAGAAATGGGAGGGAGTAGACATTAGGGTCAAAAGCTATAGTGCTTTTGCTGGGAAGAGCTAAGAAACTGGCAAAATCTTTCTTTCTTTCTCTTTGATTTGCTCTTTCTAGAGTGGTATTTGTGGTCTAGACTTCAAGTTGAGGGTTCCCGTGGTGAGGCTAAGGTTGGATTCAAATCATAGCTGAACCATTTATTGAGCAGATACTCTTAGATAAGTAGTTTAGCCTCTCTGAGTCGCCATTTCCTCACCTGTAAAATGGGACTAAGAATACCTCCCCCATAGGATTGTGGTGGTGATGAGGGGCAACAACGCAGGTAACATGTTCAGCCCAGGCCCCAGATCAAGAGGAGACATTTGCTACGTAGATATGATCCTCTTTCCTTAGCTTCCTGTTCCCCTAAAAGCAACACTCGATTTTAGTCTTACTGATTTAGGCCTCAGGCAGGAGGATGAAGAAACCTTGATATCTCCATGGTATTCAGAGTCAGTCACTGGGGAGGAGAATAGACAGGGATGGTGGACAAAATCCCAAACACCATGGTCCAGAATAATGAGTGTTTCAGCTGACATGGGGCATCAAACAGACATCTGGATGGGGCAGACCAGACTGAGGGGGAGAGAATCCCAGCAGACTGCAAGCAGAGGCCAGGGGTCCTGTGAACGCAGGTACATCCTGAAAGTGGTGTGCAGGCACACGCCATCCCTCCTACATAAGCTGAATATCTCCTGGGTGCCAGGCACGGCCTGGGAGACAGTGGGGAGAAGGGTACTTCAGTTCGGTCCCAGGCATGCACACCGTGGGACACAGCCAAACACACCAGCATCTGTAGCACAGGCTGGACCATATCATCATTGTGAATGTCAGAGGGGTGTTTGGGGGAGCCCTGCATCTGGTTTTGTAAGAGTAACAAAGGAATCCCAGTAGAATTCACATTTATACTCAGACCTAAGGGATGACTAGGGCTAAGTAGGCAAGGTAAGAGAGAAGAATGCTGTATGAGAAAGGAACAACATCTGCTAAGACCCAGAGGCAAGAAAACATGGCACATTGGAAAAACAAAGAGTTTCAGCTTAGCTGGAACATAAAATCTATGAGAGTGGAGAATATGGGAAGCCAGCAGGGACTAGGCTTTAATCTAAGGGTCATGTGTGCTGTATATTATAGGGGCTTATAATTTGCCACAAGGGACATGGGGGAAAGTAAGAGAGTGAAGAGTCAAGGGAAGGAGGCTTCTGGGGAGGAAGAAGAGCTTCTGGCTCAAGCTAGCAGACTGAGAAAGCGCTGCTCTTTTTCTCTCCCGTGATGCCATAAAAAGAAAAACAAGGCGTAAGACGGGAAGAAAGCCCACGATGAGGCTTGTTGCACAGCACGTTATGGGCCAACAACTGCAGAATGACCAACTGGTTATGCACAGCAGAGCTCCGAAAATCTGAAAAATGAACTGAGGCTATGAGAGTTTTAGAAGTCACGGTTTTACATTCCAACATCAGGATGGCTCAGTTTCACAAGCAAGGTCCCTCTTTCCATCAAGAGTTAAACTGAGAGTTTGAGTCTTGAGAGCTAGCCATCTGTGAAGTACTCCAGTTCTTGTGAAATAGGGATTGAGAAGTCCCATTTTACTAAGGAAGAACCTGAAGTTCAGAGAGGCAAAGGGGTCCGAGTTGCAACCTGGGGTGATTTGATCCCAGAGCTGGGACACTCTTTCCTGGATTGTTGCCGTTGCTAAACCTTCCTTTTTCAAGACAAATTCCTGCCTCCTCCAGGAAATTCCTCCAGGAAAATCCTGGGCTGCCAGAATGGAAAGGGAAGGAAAATGGAACGGAAGTGTGCAGACGAGGGTGGAGGCAGCACTAGCTCTTGGTCACCTTCCATCCCAGTTCTGGGTAAGGAAGAAGACCCAAGAAAGTGCCACCTCCAGCTCCCTGACAGATCAACTCAGGTGCCTACAGCCCTGTGAAAAAGGAGAGTATAACGGAGCGGGGAGGGGGAAGATGGTGAGGGGAGCAAGAGAGTTCTTAGAAAGAGGCTTCATTCTCTTCTCCCTTTGGGCCGGTGCCTGGATTAACTCTACCTCTCTACCCCTCAGCTCACCTCTGGGCTCCCACTCTCTCACATGGAGCCTTCCCTTCCAATGGGGGTCCTCCAGCCTGTCAGGGCAGATCTTCCCAAGGGCTGGGTGTGTCTTCCTCTTGGCTGTGGCCCACATCTCTTCCAGGTCCTCTCTAGTGCTGGCCCAGAGCCCTGTCACCAGGACCCTTTCCCTGGCTAGGCTGGACCACGTCCATGTGAAAACAGGATGGGCCACGGTTGGCCTGGACTTCCAGCCCTGGAGATCCCACGGGGCAGGCAGGTGGAACATGGGATTGCCCATGACCACCACAGGAAGAACCACTGGGGATGAGGGAGGTACATACCTTCACACTTGGGCAGGGGATGGTCCCAGTTCCGGTTGGTGCCATGTTGACAAGTGAGGACAGGGTGGCCAGTCAATTGATACCCTCGGAGGCACTCGAAGGTCACTGATTGTCCCACGTTGTAGCCAGCTCCCCCTCACAATGCCATTGGCAAAGGGCTCTGGGTCTGGGCACTCTTGAAGTTCATAGGCTGGAAAAGATTGGGAGAAAAGGTCGCTTTGTTCTCTCTGACCAGAATATAGGAGCGGCAGAGAGCAGAGTGGTGAAGCATTAAGGCTTGGACTGAAACAGACCTTTGTCATGTACAAGTTGTTGGCTTTGGGTAAGTAATTTACCTTCTGTACACCTGTTTTCCTGTGTCTAGAATGATTATATTGAGGACTAAGTAGGATAGCGCATACATAGCTCTTTGTACAGTATTGGCATATGGTGAAAGATCAGCAAATAGTATCTATTATTAGTAATTCCATAGGAAAAGGAGGCTCGAGGAAGACGTTGCTCAACTGAACCTCTATTCACTGAGCGCCAGTGGGGGTCAGGCGCTGGCCTAGCTCCTTTCATGTTGTGTATCTCATTGAACCTTCACAACCAGGATCAAGATCCCAGGCATAGGAAGCAGTGAAGGGAGGAGTTGAAAAGGGAGAAATTGAGTCGGTTCTTTCCAACTCTGAGAGATCAGAACTTCTCAGAAAGGAAGAAATCTTGTAGGAGTAAGTCAAATCTGTGGCAAGGAGAGAAGCTTTTCTGAGGGAGTAGCTGGGCTAAGGGACATGTGACTGTCATAAAGCAAGTCCCTCCAAAGAGCAGGGCAGCCGCTTCCATGAGAGTGGGTGGCCTGACTCTACAGGAGATGCCTCCATGGAAGCAGCTGAGGCCAGTCCGTCAGGGAGAGGCCTTTAAGGGATTCCTGAGCAAGGCCTTTGGCTAATTGGGTCCACAGAACACAGAACAGCCTTCATGGCAGTAATCGGGCCCTCTCCACTCAGGAAATTGGCAGTGGGAGGAGACAGAACATTCCTACAGTGGAAGTTCTCCGTGGAAGTAGTTGAGACTGGACGGATGGTCCTTGGAAGTAGACATGTTCTCATACATCATAACAACATCAATAATGCACATCTTGAAGCTAACATTTCCTGAGCACTCACACGGTGATGGTGGCTGTGTTACATGTTTCCATTCAGTACTCCACAGGGAAGTCTCGGGGGAGGAACTAGGCAGGTATCGCTGGGAAATCATTGAGGTAATTGGGTGACCCAAAACTGAGCAGACACATGGGTGGGGCGGCTGCCCAGCCCCAGGACAGGCCTGGCCTTGTGGGATGGGGGTTTGGGCCACTTGGCAATGAAAGTCTTAGCAGAAACAGAGGGCCTTTTGCCCAGGGAGGCAACCAAACAGGATGGGTTGGGTCTTTAAAGAAAGGCCCAGGGTAACCATGTGGACCCAGAGATGGGGAGAGAATGAAGGGAGTGACTATGTGTGAGAAGCCAGGAACAGCCTTGATGAGAGCAGCTGGGCCTCTCCTACAGGAATCATCTCCTGTGGAAGGATCTGGGCTCTTCAAAAAGACACTTCAGTCAGAGTACCTCTCCTCTCAGTGAGAGTACCTCGACACCGGGAAAACCTCAGATCCTGTTCCCCTGGAAGAAGCTCCAAAGGGATAGGTTGGGCATATAAGGCAGAAATAAACCCTAAGAGGAGGAAGTATGAACTTCCCCAAAGAAGGACTCCTCAGGGGGAGTAGGTGGGTCTGTTCTAAAGGGACACACCTGGTAACAGTGGGAACACACTTCCAAGCAGAGTGCCATAATCAGGTAGACAATTTTAACCAAAATGCCATTATATTAAAACATTAATAATGATGATGCCTAGCATTTGGGGGACAATCATATGTCTTGGTCATTTTGCTAAGTTCTTTATAAATAGAACCCACGTGAGAACCTGTGGTGGAACAAATTGAGCATGTCAGACTGGGAGGCCTGGCTAGGAGTTCTCTATGCTGCCGCTAAAAACTTGATGGGAATCTTTACTTGAAGACGAGAAAGGAAGACACTAGCACAGGAAGTGCAGAGTGTCAGTTGGAGGAATTTTGGGAAAGAGTAAAGCGTTGGACTTCTAAGGAAAGTTGAGGGGCTGTGGAGAGCTGGGTCTGTCTGGTAGAAACAGCCTCGGTGTGGACAAATGGCTCATTTATGAAGCTGGGTCTATCCCCAGAGGATAAACCAGGGGAGAGTGGTCAGAGCTTGCTTACAAGGTCAGCTCCATAGGGCAGAGGAAGGTGTAAATGGACAGTGTGGGTTTACGGTCAGGGAGAATGATTGGGACCTATCACAAATGATGAGGCCTCTGTGGGAGTACTTAGGCCTCTGGCCCTAGAGACAGCCTAGACCGAGAGGTTGGGATCACCCCAAACGTGAAGCCTTAATAGAGGTGGAGCCCAAGTCTAAGAGGAGCAGGTGCCCCGGTGCCATGTGTGGCTCCACCTGAGTCCTTGGGGCTGCGGCAGATGGGTGAACGCTGAGTGAGTAGCTGGGCCTGGGACTGAAGGGGAACATCCAGGTGAGTCCTGAAGGTCACATGCTTGTGGGAGGAGGGGCCCATTACAGGGTGGAAGCCCTGCTGGACATCGCTGTACCTCTTACACATTGGGCCAACTCCTGGTGGAGGAGCTGGGTGTCTGAAGGCAGCTTGCTGCCCCCTGGCCTCCTTACACAGGGAAAGTCCTCAGAGGAGGACTGGGCCTCTGGAAGCTGTGAGGTCTCAGCGGGAGACACAGGCCTATCCCAGGGAGGGACACTAGTCCAGACATTGGCTTGTTGTCTGGGAAGCCTCAGGGGGACAGCTGGGCCCCTTGTGCAAGGTGGCTGGAGTGGGGGCATTTCCAAAGGTGGGGGCTGGGAGAGCAGGGAGAGTGAGCCCAAGGCCAGGCCTCTGAGGGGGTAGTTAGGCCTCTTCTGTTGGGGGAGTCAATGGAGAATCTGAGGCGGCCACACAGGGACAACCTTTACAAGGACAAGTGGGCTCATCACACGGGGAGCACAGCGAGTGGCTGGTCCCATCACAGGTACTCAGTGGCAGGGCCGTGCTTGTCGCCTCGGGTGAAGGCACCGTGCACGGCGTGGGCCCAGGGCAGCTGTCCCTGGCACAATGGTGGCATCATCATTCCTTATGCTCATAGAGAGGGAAGTTCTCAGGGAGAGAGCACTTGGGCCTGGCAGGGGTGCGAGGGGCTGAAATGTGTCTCCCAAAATTCATATGCTCAAGACTTCAGTCCTTGTGAATATGACCTTATGGGAAATAGATAGGATCTTTACCAAACTTATGGATATTAAAATGAGGTCACTAGGGCAGGCTCTGATCCAATAGGACTGGTGTCTTTATAGAAAGTGGGGATTTAGAGACAGAGGCACAGGAAGAGCACCATGTGAAGATGAAGCCAGAGGTCGGGGTGATACTGGTAAGAGCTGGGGAACACCAAGATTGCCATGAGCCAGCAGACGCCAGGGAAGGGCCTGGACAGAGTCTCCCTCATGGGCCTAAGAAGGAACCAACTCTGCTGACACCTTGATCTTGAACTTCAAGCCCCAGAGCCTTTGGACAGCAATTTTCTGTTGTTTTAGCCACCCAGCTGTCTTATGGCAGCCCTGACAAACTAAGATGCAGGGAAAGCCTTGGGGGAAGGCATTCCATCTGTCTGAGAGGACATATTTGGGACCAAGTCCCTCCTGTGACATCATGGCCATCCAAGGTGTCATGACCTGTTTGACAGGTACACACCTCCCACATGATAGGCACAGACATCCTTGGGCAAGCCTGGCCTCTGTGATGAGCCCGGACACAGTTTCCCTGGGTGTGTCAGCTGTGCTAACCCCAGTGAAGTGGCTCTGTCTGGGTGCACAACCCAGCTTCTCCTGAGGCTCCCTCTAGGTGAAAAGTCCAGCCACAATCACCAAAGTTTTCCCTGAGATGGACCCCAGAAACCTGAAGTCTCCTGCAGAACTGATTCAATTGCACCCATCTCATGGATGCCCTTTAGAGCTTTCCCTAGATGATAAGCCCAGTCCCCCCTCAGTATTCTTCTCTGGCAAGGAAGGAGCTCCATCCATACCATATTATTTCCAGCATGAAGAAGTCAAGTCTCAGAAAGCTGCATAAAGGATGGTACTATTTACATTAAAAACATGGCCAAAAAATTGTATAAAATGTTACGTATTTTTCACAGGTACATGTAGCATATCTATATCCAGGCCTGGAAAGGTCACACCTAAACAATAGCAGCTGTTTCTGGAGAACAATCCTGGGTTTGGAGGCTATAGACAAAGAGAGCTTTGGCCTTACTTGTAAGGTTTTAATTTATTTCTTTTCTTTTTTAAAACAAGATAAATATGTTTAGAAATTGTGTAATTAAAAATTAACTTTAAAAACAAAATTGCAAAACTCTAGTATGATCCAATTTTGGCTAAAAATATAGCTATAGCAATGTATATACTGAAAAACGGGGGGATATATATTGAATTGTTGAAATATATATTGAATTGTGTATCTTTGCATAGGGGAGTGTTAGGGTGGGATTACGGGAGAATTTTGACTTTCTATGATAGGTGTTAGGGCCTGAACATTTCTGTCCTCTCAAATTCCTATGTTGAAACCTAACCCTCAATGTGAGGGTATTTGGAGGCACGGCCTTTGGTGGCCCACTCTCATAAATAGGATTAGTTCCCTTATAAATGAGGCCTGAAAGAGCTCCTTTGCCCCTTCCACCACGTGAGGACACAGTGAGAAGATGCTGTCTATGAATGAGAAAGTGGGCCTTCACCAGACACGGAATCTGCTGGCACTGTCATCTTGGACTTCCCAGCCCTCAGAATTGTGAGAAATAAATTTCTGTTTATAAACCACTTGGCTTATGGTATTTTGTTACAGCAGCCAGAGCTAACAATACGCTCACAAAATTATCTATAATGTTTAGATTTTTTTCATAGACATGAATTAGTATTGGAAAAAAAATCTAAAAATATTTTTTAAAATTCAGTAGAAGAATTAGGGAAGGGGTTAGAACAAATACTTCAGTCAGTCACAATAAGGGGAGCGTCCAAGGGAGAAGTTGAGCTTACTCAGGAACACCATGTACAGCTGCATAGGTTGGGCACAATCTCCACATCCACAGGTGATGGATGGCCCATGACACAGGGGAACCTGAGTGTAGATGGGGCTCTTCCCAGGGAATGTCCCAGAAGGAGTGGGGCCCGTCATGGAATTCCACCTCAGGGAGGTAGCGCTGTGGTGAGTGTGGTTGGGCCTCACAGGAAAACCTGCCCCTTATGCAAGGCTTAGAGGTACCCTTGGGACTGTTACTAGAATCCTCCATCCTGTCATAGGAAGAGTTTTGCTGAGAGTAATTGGGCTTGACATGCAGGAAGGACCCTAGGGAAGTAATTCAGTTTATCAAGCCTGAGGGGGCATGACCGGCTGGACACCTGGGGGATACCTGAGAAGGCACAGATGGGCCACTTGCCCAGGGAAAGCTGTACAGAGTGGGAGCCTCAGAGGGTGCTGTTGGGCCTGCCACTGTTGAAAAGGCTATGGGAGAACTTAAACTGCCAAATGGGGTTAGATGGCCTCCCTGGCTGGGCCTGCCACCCCAACTTACCTCTTCCAGTGTTCTGTGTTCCCCACACATGGAAGGCTGGGAAGGTAGGTGGTTGGGGCAAAAGATGGGGATAGAAAGAGAAGCAATTGCGGTGCTCCTTGTCCTTACCCTGATACTCCAGCTTGAATCCTGGCCGGTTCTGGGAGTGGTCGCTGTGGAAATACACGGTGGTCTCGTGGGACGTGGAGAGGAGGGGAGCTCGGAAGCTCGCTTCCACTGAATCTTCCCATCATGCGGCTGGTCTCGTAGGGGCCATTCCTGATTTCTATGAAGTCATGGTTGGGCTCGGTGGAGAAGTTCAGGAACTGGATGTGAGCTCCTGGGAGCAAGACAGAGGCAGACAGTTCCCAAAGCAACATAGTCCTGCCTCAAGTGTGCTGCCTCATGAAAGCATCTCCTGCCAGAGCCGTGAGTCCCTGCTACTGATTTCCCACCCAGCCAAGGCTTTCAGAACAGGCTTTGGGAATTGCCAGTCCAGCCAAGTCTCTCATCTTTGACAGGGCTGAACTTAAATGTGTATTATTCATTCAAAAATAAAGGCATCAGTCATTTCAGAGCTCCACTGGAGTTCATTTTATTTTGTTGAAAACAAAGTTCAGGGTCAATACTTGTTCTAATTTATGATTCATATGTCCAATATCAGCATATAGTTTTGCTAGAATAAACTTTTTATTTGAAAACAACACTACCCATACTTAATCAAAAGACATGATCTTCAATACTGCTGTTTTCAAGAGCTGTTATGATAATCTTCTAAGGCTTAGAAGTATACACTGTCCCCTCAGTTCCATAAAGAAGCCAAACGAAGTTTACCCTTTAGGATCTTAGTGAGTTAATCAAGACTTTCTAGCGACCTGACAGGTTAAATACATCTAATTAAGTTCTTAATGTATGTATTAATATACTCTTCCAAGAACGAACCTGGAAACATTGATGTTTGTTTACTGACAAGATTTTTCAAAATAAGATCACTATGGAAAATGTTGTTGAAGAAATGTATTTACTGAGCATAGGAAAAGGCCCATGCTGCATTGCTAACTGTAAAAATCAGATGACAAAATAGTATGCTAGATACAATGCTAATTCTTGTATTATAAAATGTAGAGGAATATTAATTCACGTGCTAAGAATATTTGCTGGGCATTTGCTGGACATCAGGGCTGTGCTAGGCATTGTACGTGATGAGCAAGATTGCGAGGGTCCTTGTCTTTGTGAGGCTTACGTGGTAATGGTGGACTAAGCCATCACTGTTTATCGCTGCATGATGAGATTATAGATGGATTTTCATTTTTAAAATTTGCTCATCTGTATTATCTAATTAGCTCAGAATAAGCACATTAGTGTAATTTTTTTTTTTTGCATCTGATCATTTAAAGAATAAAATGACTCGACATTTGACGTTGAAGACCTTTCATCTCCTGCCCTGTTCCATCCCCCTCCTTCCCTCCACAGAAGCAAACACATGAATTTGGAAGATATCCTTCCAGTTCATTGTTTTGCATTCTTAAATATGTATCTGGGTTTACGCGTTTTAAACATTTGCATACGTGATATTATACTGTACATACATTCTTTTTTTTATATAATATTGTGGTTTTCAAGGTCTATCCATGTTGATATACAAAAGTATAGTTCATTCACTTTAACGGCATGTTAATTAATTCCATTTTACGAATTATTCAACCACACAGTTCACGCCCCTACTAATGAACATGCAGATTGTTTCCGAGTTGCAGATAATTCTGTGATGAGCATCTTTGCACACATTATCTGAGGAATCTGTGCCTTCCATTCCAGTGCCCATGCATCATCCCCTTATACAGGAGCACTGCCAGCTGCATGCCCACCGAAGGGGCTCTTTAAGGATGGCAGAATTTCTGACTTGAGCTCTGCAGAAAGAACTGGACTGTCATTGCCATCTAGTGGAGCAGCATGTAGCTGCAGCAGCTCTTTACACGCTGAGACCAGGCAGGAACCTTGGCCTAATTCAACATTAACTTGAAAGCAAGGGATCCGGGGCCTCTGTGACTGGACCCAGCAGTAGGCTTCTTCTCTGAAGCCTGAATTAGCACCCAGAACTTAGAGATGAAAATGGTGGCTGACCGTAAGGACTTACAGGGAAAGCCACCTCATTTAAACTTCTGTTTGCCTTTGGATGTTGCCCTCCCCATCTTCTATCATCTGGGTTCTGCCCCAAGACTGGATGCAGAGGTATAGGGTCTCCAAGATCCTCTTAACGTCTCAAAGTCTGGAGTCTCCTAAGGCTGCCAAGGGTGTCATCGCTTTGCACCCAGTTTCCTTCAGAAGATGGTACTGAACAGAAAATAACATCTTTCAGAGGGTCACCAGGCTCTCTCTTCCCCCTCCAACCAGATTTAGAGAAGGCCAGTTAGACTGGTTTCTCCCAAAGGTCCCTTCTCTAATCTCTAATCACACTCCAGGCTGAATAATAAAGGACGAAATGGGTGATCTTCATTTCTGAGGCTCACAGACTGGCATTCAGGGCTGTGCAGGCATAATTGCCTTGGGACATTTCATTCCTAGAAGCAGTGCAATGGCTTAGGCAAGACGACCTATGTGTACAGCCCATCAGTTCCATGTAAGCACAAAACCCTCATCCCATCAACAGAGACATTGGGGTTAAATGATATTCCCAGTGCAGAATACATGGATCACCAGCAATTAAATTTTGTATCCACACTGATGTCCTCCACACCCTGACAACCTCGATGACTGGCATAATCCAGCACCCCCCCCCCCCAAACAACAACAACAACAAAATCAAAAACCTTCCCAATACCAAGGCCAGCTGGAATGTGCATATGAAAAAGAATGCAAACTCGATCTCACATTGACCTTGGCTTAATTTAATTAGGAAGATAAATTAGACATCTGATTAAAAGTACAACTTGAGGTCCAGTCTCTGTAAGACAGATTTTTCCCCTTTTTAAAAACCCATCCCTGAGTAATTTATTTTTATCTTTTATTTTTAATATCAAGTGATACAGTGTTAGGTATAACCTGAGTAATTTCTCATTCCACAGTCCTGGATTTTAGTTTATGGCTCAAATAATAATAATGGCAACCTCTAAGATTTTTCTCCCCCCTATATGTTTGTTCACCTCTGCCATTGGTCTTCACAATTGTATAAGAGGTCAACAGATGAGAAAATAGAGAGGCAGAGTGCTAAACAGACTTGGCCCAAAGTTGTGCTGGAGATTTTGGTGGACACGGTTTTTTTTTTTTTTTCTTTTTGAGATGGAGTCTCACTCTGTCACCCGGACTGGAGTACAGTGGCATGATCTCAGCTCACTGTAAACTCTGCCTCCCAGGTTCAAGTGATTCTCCGCCTCAGCCTCCCCCAGTAGCTGGGATTACAGGCATTCACCATCACACCCAGCTAATTCTTTTGTATTTTTAGTAGAGGTGGGGTTTCACCATGTTGGCCAGGCTGGTCTCAAACTCCTGACCTCGTGATCTGCCCACCTTGGTCTCCCAAAGTGCTGGGATTACAGGCGTGAGCCACCGTGCCCAGCTGGACAGTGGTTTTAAGCTCAGGGGACTGGGCATAAAGCCTGTCTCCTCTGGGGGTTACAGAGACTTACCAAAGCCCACGGGCAGTGCTATTTTCCAGGAGCAGTCCATGTTACTGGGGTAGTTGCCTGGGAAGCCGGGGGCTCAGGATCACCCCCTCCATCTCTTCCACTGTTCCCCCACACTGTGCTGTGACAATAAGATGAGGCAGAGAGTCAGACAACATCAAGGGGTATACAGGGCCCTGCCAATGTTTGGAAGCTCCCTTCGAGCAGCAGTTTTTAAGCTTTCATGAGTCATAAAGCCCCTTGAGAATCCAAAGGAATCTTCTTAAAAGACTATGTCCATAGGCAACATTCAGTATGTACATTCAGGAAGGAAGGTGCATTCCAGGAGAGACTAAAAGTCCACAAACCCAAGTTATGGACTCTTGACCCTGAGCATGCCCTTCACAGGTCAGTTCCCTGGTGATGATGTGCGGGAAAAGTGAGAGAGTTCTGTGCCAGAAGAAGTCCGACCATTTCTTACCCTATCCCCCCAAATCTCCCTCTCCTCACTGCCCAATCCACTCTTTCAAGACTGCAGAGACAGGATGAAGGAAGCGGACTGGCATGCATCATGTCCCCACCCTATGCCCAGTACAATGCCAGTCTCTTCTCAAATATATATTCCAGAGGGCAGGGTGGTCAGCAGGGGAGGCTCACCATGAGCCCACCCTCAGAAAAGTGACTGCGATCAGCATTCCACAGGCGCCAACCACCAGGCTGTCTGAGTGACCCAAGGGCTTAGTTCAGAGTCATTTGAGGATGAGGGGCTGGGGCACCCCTGCAGTCTGGTCGGTCGACATCATTTCTTTTCTTTTGTATCTGATGAGGAAAAGGTCGTGTGAACAGAAAGGGGCTAGCCTGTCTTAGATACCCAGAGAAAGGATCGTAGAAGAGGGATTGGCAGGTCCAGGCAAGTGCTTTCTGGGGAGAGGGCAGCTTGGTAAACAGACCCAAAAACAGTGCAGAGTGGGCTCCAGCCTTGACTGCCTGGGTCACAATCCCACCTTCATTTCTGATGGGACCATGGGCAAGTTCAAAACCCTCCAGAACTGGGTTTCCCACAACTGTAAATGGAGCTAGTGACTGTCTAATGGGGTTGTTATGAGGTCACAGCAGAAAGGGCTGCATTTTACTTGGGACAAGGCTGGCACATGTAGAAAACCCCTAATGAACAGCAGCTGCCATTAAATGAATTGTTTCCTTGGCAAGGTCTTTGTAGTTTCTAATGGGGAAAATGCCCTGGGCTGACCATTCACATTTCTGACCTGCTCCACAGATGCCTAGGCCCTACGCCCTGGTGAAACCACAGAAGAGAAATGCCAGTGTGCCTGAGTGTCACTCCCTCACCTCCATGCACTTCCTACCCCAAGGTCAGCCTTGAGGGGCACTTCACAGTCTACTGGGCACCAGAGAACCTAAGGTTTCCATTCCTGATTCTGCCACTTCCTTTTTAATCCTAAAAGACTGGGATTTCCTGTTTGCAAACTGAGGGTAATAAAGCCTCCCCTGAAGAGCTGATCTGAGGAAATATGAAGCTCCATGCCTACCATATAGTAGATACTAAATAAACATGCTTTTCTTCCTTGCCTAACTAGACCAGAAGCTTCTGATGGAGAGACGCTGTCTTTTCTTGTGTCTGCTCATCACTGCTGTAGCACAGGGTAAGGGACGAAGCCAAATCCTTGTTTCACACGCAACTCTCAGCATTTCTTTTTTTTGCTCTGTCACCCAGGCTGGAGTACAGTGGCGCAATCTCAGCTCACTGCAACCTCCGCCTCCCAGGTTCAAGTGATTCTCCTGCCTCAGCCTCCCGAGTAGCTGAGATTACAGGTGTGCACCACCACTTCTGCCCAATTTTTGTATTTTTAGTAGAGACGGGGTTTCACCATGTTAGCCAGGCTGGTCTTGAACCCCTGACCTGAAGTGGTCTACCCACCTCAGCCTCCCAAAGTGCTGGGATTACAGGCACGAGCCACTGCACCAGGCCACCCTCAGCATTTCTTTATTAGATTTGTCTGTCTGTCCCTCAAGAAGTCACAGGGGGAAGCCCAAAGTGCCTAGAAATTCCATCTTGGGTCTGGTTGATAATCTGGAGTCAGAACGGTCACCATCATGTTTTCAAATGGGCAGACCTCCTGTACTTTTTCATTTGGTGGGGCAGAGGTTTCCAAAAGTCATGACAGTGTTAAGTGGGAGTCTGAGATTATGAAAACATCAGTTTAAAACTACTGACTTGGAACAAATCCAGAATATCAAACTTTCTTCTGATTTGAACTTGAACTTGATGATACACCACTGAGCTAGGATCCCTGGGAGAAAACGGGTTGGAATGACTTGTAAAGTCTGGGCTTTCTTACCAATACAGAGTGGAGGAGGGTAGTTCCATCGCCGCACAGTTCCGGGCATGCAGGAGATGTGGGCGTGGCCCTGGAGGAAACAGGAACAGGGGGTGGGCTAGCTGTCCCCATGGGCACAATCCTATGTACAACCAGGGGCTGTACAGGGGTCTGGGTCAGGGGCCTCATGTTAAGGAACAAGATACACAAAGACACACAGATCCATTGTGGGATGGGGAGTAAGGCAGAGGGAGAGAGAATTTGGGGGAAGGACAATTATTAACAACCATTACTAAAGAATTCTCATTACTAGAGGTTTCCTTGTGAGACTCCTTTAATTACTAAATTCCCTGATGGCCTTCAAAGGGAACTTAAATTTCCCTAAAGCCGAATCAAACCCAACTTTGCAGGAACACACTGGAGGCTGGCTTGTGCCAAATTGTTAAAGTCAGCAGTTTGTCTTTTGCATGAACAGCTCCAGGAGAGGATAATGTACCTGGGAGACCTGGGGGTTGCTCCCTGTTCTTTGGTGACTGTAGCTCTGCTGGTGCAAGGTAGGCCAACCACATCTCAGGGGACACCTGTTTCCTGCTCTAGGGTGTCAAGGGAGGTACCTGGAGGGCATATCCCGGCTCACACTGGAAAGAGACCACATCATTCACCAAGTAGCGCTCGCCAGTCTTCACCCCATTACTGGGCACAGCAGGTTCCGGACAACTGCTTAGGCCCACCGCTAGAAAAGACAGAGACAGAAGGAAAGGAGAATGGACTAGCCCGGCAGGTCAATGCGGTGGTAGGCTGGGGTGATGCTGGTGGCAGGGAGAAGGGGTGCCTCTAATTTGTGCTTCTGCTCATCCTGTAGGCTAGTTCTTTCCAACTCTCTTCACCTTACAGCACACGAGAAAAACAGAATATTTACATGGCACAGAGGCTCAACAGATCAAAGCCCCTTGGGGGAAGGAGGGATCCCAGGGGATGTTGGCTGTCCTGTCTACCCACTGAGTTCTTAGCTAGGGAGCTTAGCTAAGGAGACCTCTCTGCATGGTCTCCTCCCACATCCCTCCTGCTTTCTACTCTTAACTCCCCTCTGTTTTCCTTATCCTAAGGAGATAGACCCTGTGGGCTAAGAGAGAGGTGCTAAAGAGAGAGAGAGCTCCCTGGGGAGAGAGAGAGGGAGACACACACACACACACACACACACACACACACACACACACACACAGAGACACACACACACAGAGAGACACACACACACACACACACACACACACACACACACAGAGACACACACAGAGAGAGAGACACACAGAAGAGAGAGAGAGAGACACACACACACACACACAGAGAGAGAGAGAGAGAGGAAGGCAAGAAGGAAGGAGAGCAGGGAGGGACATCTCAGCGATGCTCAGGAGCTCAGTTAGAGTCTGACTTTCCAAGACTCTGAGAAAAGTTTGTCAGCAGATAAAACTCTCCACGGCCTTCTCTCTCCTGTTGCGTTTTCAAGGTCAGGCCAGCCCCTTTCCGGGAGCAGCACTGGTGGCCTCTCACACTTCACCTCACTCAGCTCTGGCCTCACTCAGCACCAGCCCCACTAAAGCTCTCCCTCATCCCCAACTGATAACCCAAGCCACTGCTAGTCCAGTCTGCCCTGCACTCGCAGGCAACCTGTGATGCTTAAAATCTCTCCTTGAATCATGGGACTTCCTTGCTCAGTGATTTGAAGCAGGTCCTCATGGCCTATCGTATGGAATCCAACTTTCTCATCCTGATGTTCTAAGGACTTTCACATGATCTTGGCCTGGTCCCCTTTCAAGATGACCTCCATGGGATCTCAAATGCACTCTTTTTTCTTGACTTTTTGAATTCATCCTGTGTCCATGTATTCCTCCTTACAGGCCTGGCACTGCATATAATGTTTTGCTAGAGCATCCAGCTTAATCTTCCTCCTCCTCCTTTCTGCCTGTCCATACTATCATCCCAAGAGAAACACTCACTGAGCACTTCCCATGAGCAGGGCTGGGGCTTGTGGGTGCGGGGTGTGGGTGCGGGCACTCCCTCATACCCTTCAAGCAGGTCTTCACATCCCATTTCACAGATGAGGACCCAGGCCAAGGGAGGCCCTGAAACATATCCTTAGTCAGCCACAGACCCAGGATTCAGACCAAGTCCAGTCTGACCCCAGGTCTGCCAAGTGGAGCCCAAGCCCTGAGGCCAGATGAGCTCATGTCTGACCCTGTACCTGCTCTCCTTGCCTCCCCCTCCTAAAATGGCCCTCATCCTCCTTTGAATTCCTCCCTGGCTGCCTCCTACACAGCAAACGGGAGTGTAGCATTTCCCAACAGGGGGCTTCCTGCCTCTCCAGTGCTCTGCAGGAGTCCATGTATAGGTGCAGGCACTTTAGATGCACTAATACCTTTCTGTGTCTCACGGGACTGGACCTGGAGGGCACTTCTCCAGGGGCAAGGGCCAGAAGACTCAGGAGGAGGCAGAGAGGTAGCTGTAAACTGAATTCTCCACCAACTCTAAAGTGGTCTTCTTCACCAAGGTGGCAGAAAGGGGAGGATGGCAGACTGTGTATCTGGGTGGCATGGCCCAGAGAGTGTGGGAGATGGCAGCCTTGGCCCTCCTGGAGGCTCCCTTGGGGGATACAGGCTCCCTGAGGATCCCACATGTACCCAGTGCCTGCAGGCAGCTGGGGGGCTTATGAAAAAAAAACAGGGAAGGACCAGTCAGCCTAGACCACCAGCCACCAGCCCATCTCCCATGTAGCAGCTGATGAGTCCTCATGCCACATTCAGAGATGAGACTCTGATAACTACATATGTTTTTTTCCTTCTGAGGGAAAGTCACATATAACAATATGCACAAATTATACATAATAATCAAGTAAACATCGTAATCTTGAGTGTACATGTGCTGAGTTTTGGCAAATGTCTGTACCTTTATAACCCAAACATCTGTCAAAACCACAGAATGTTGCTATCACTCTGGAAATTCCTTCACACTCTTCCCAGGCAATTCCTGTCCTACATGTGCTTTTAAGATGTGAGTGTGATATCTGGAAACGAGAGCTCTTTGAGCCTTGTCCAAAAATTCCAGCAGCTGAGACAAAAGACCCCAAGGACAAGCATTAAAAAAATCATCAAACTGAGTTTCAAGAACTTCATCTGTCATCTTGTCTTCTCCCCCTTCCTCTCCGCACTGCAAGTAGAACAAAACTCACTATTTAATGGGGTATTCGCAAGTAAGTAGATCTACTTATTGGAAAGCCCTGCTTACTGTCCAGTGGTGGACAGAAGAAGAAGAGCAGAATGAGAACAAAAAAGCATTGTAGGAAGAAAAATGGAATGGGAGAAAGACGAGGCTGAAGAGAAGAACGGAGGGACATATAGAAAAGTCCATTCTAATTTCTCTTATGCTGCACAGACTGATTTTATTTAAGTCATGCTTACAACAAAGGAAAAATTATTTTCTTATCATATGTAATTTATTACTTTTGAAAGCATATTGCTCCATTTCCATTTAAATTAAATAAACATTAATTATGAATCATAGCAGTGGATATGACTTTTCAGTACCCTTCAAAGCCATTTGCCTCTACAATAGCAGTTAATTCTCTATCGTCTGTGAGCTTTTTGTGGATTATCCTACAAAATAAAATCTAACTACAGGGCCCTGGCTCTTAGGAATTCCAGTCCCCAAATACCAATGGGAAGCTCTTTTTCCCCTAGCTCTTCCCATAATGTGGGGACAACATATGAAACGTCAGCTACTGAGAAAACTGCCAGTTCCCTTGGACAAAGAAAATTCAGAAGATGTGGATTTTGCCTAGGAATGAGGCAGGAGAATGGCAAAGTGATTTAGGAAGAATATGTATCTTTGGAAGGAGGAAGAACAGAGAAGATTCTAGGGAAGATTTAAGAACTCAAAACATTGGTTAGAGAAACAAAACTGGACAGAACAGAGAAGAAGGGGTAAAAGGAAAAAATGTGATTTAGTTAAGAAACCCAGGATATTTCACTCCACCAGGAGGGTGAAGCCTTAGACATCTGCTGGGAGGAGTCTCAGATGTCCCTGTCATACCCTGTACCCTGCAGGGTCTGCTTCTAGCTGTCCTGGGTCTTCCTGGGTCTTTTTTTTTTTTTTTTCCGGGTACATGCTTCAGTTCTTTCAGGTGATGAGCATCCTGGAATCCATTTAATTCTTTCCAAAGCAGCTGGCTAAAGTTCATTTTTTTTCACAGACCCAGATGGGCATGTGCATAATGTACAGTTCTGACCCAATCAGGCATCTAGCACCAAGTGGGTCTTCTTTCTGCACAAGCCCATGCTGTCACAGAGGGTCAAGCCAACCATGCCTTCCCGCATTTTTCACTTCTCATTCCAGACCTAACTCAGGCATCCCCTTCTTCAAGGCCTTACCTGGCTAGCTTTAGCTCCTTTCCTTTGCACTTTCTCAGCATTTAAGGTTTCACTAAGATGACTGTGTCCATTCCACCTCTCCCTCTAGGTGCTGTCCTTTTGAAGGGAGGGGCCTTGTCTTATTCAGCTTTGTTCTGTGGGGACCTAACACAGGGCATGGCACATTGCAGGTGCTCAATGTTTCTTCATGACATTTGCAACTCCACCTGCCCACAGTAGAAGTGACCATTCTCTCCCTTGAACTGCTTCTCTACCATTTAGAGCCATCCATGAGAGCACCTGTAATGCTGTCATGCACTTCTTTGTCTACGTGTCTACCTCTCTCTAGTGGATTTTGACCAACCCATCTTAATCTTTCCCAGTCCTGGCAAAACCCAGCACAGCACCTGGGACACTGTAAATGCTCAATAAGCATTTGCTGAATAAAAGTGTAACAAATGCTGCTGCCTGTCTATTCTTTCCTGTACCCAGTGGAGAAAGGGGGTGGGGCAGGCAGTCCTAGTATACAAGCAGTTTCCCTAGAAACCTCTTTCTTTGTTCCCCAGAAGGCATATCCATGAATCTTTTTCTGTTCAGAGTATTTAGTGGTGACCACTTAGGGATGCCAGAAGCCAGGATGTAAGGGTTTGAGCTTGCAGTGAGAAATCTGTAAAACATGAGTGAGGGATCCAATGAGGGGAGGAACTTCAAAAATAATCACATCATAGAACTAGGAGTTAGAGAGGCCAGGTTTTAGAACTGGGGGGAGGAAAGGACAATTTTCTTACATCCCAATTATCTTCTGGGACCTCGGCCAACACAAGTCTGTCCATTCCTGGTGTGGATACTGAGCAGGCATATAGGTTTTTAAATAACAAACACTTGGATGAGAACTCAGCCTTGAGGAGGTTTCAGACCTTCTGTGGGCTTTAGCATCCTCACCCAGGATTGTGAGAAGGCTTAAGTGGGATGGCCAATATGCAGTTCCAATATAACCCTTGCTCTGAAGGGACTTGCTAACTGTTAGGTCCCACCCTGAACCCTGTACACAGCCAAGACCCCGGATTCTCACTTTTGTACTCCAAGTGGAAGCCAGCTGCAGACACGCTGATATCTGAGTAGAAATGAAGGTAGAGCTGGTTGGAGGTGCTGTTCAGAAGGGCAGGCACGGTTGTTCCTATGGCAAGGACACCAGGGGTTAAGTTTGGCTCCTCCAGGCCCTTGCACTCCTCCCCATTCCTCTGGATTTTGCTGCCTGCAAACATTCTGCTACCAAGGCCCCCAGATGTCCCCAATTATGAAACTCATTAAATGACAAATCAGCACCCTTCAGAGGGCTAGGTCTCCAATGGCTGAGGGAGAGGAAATGCCAGTGTGCTTCCTGTAAGATGAGCAGTGGCAGAGCATTGTGCCCGCAGGAGGGTGAGCTATGAGTTGGATCTCCTCCTAGTCATCTTCAGGGTAACTCTGACCAGTATCATTTTCTGGGCAGTCCTGCAGTGTGGACAGTTTATCTGAAGCATGTGACTCCTCTTTATCTCTTGGCTGCCTAGAGTTCTGGGCCTAAAAGATTCAGATCATTGCCCTGGCCACTGGGCCAGCTATACACCACACTCATTCAGAAGTCCATTACTAGAAGGGCAAAATGGTGTTGCCACTTTGGAAAACAGAAAGTTCCTCCAAAAGTTAAACACAGAGTTCCCATATGACTCAGCAATTCCACTCCTAGGTATATAAGAGAAGTGACAACATGTGTTTATACAAAGACTTGTCATGAGCATTATTCATAACAGCACAAAAGTGGAAACAAACCATTGACTGATGAACAGACACAGAAAATATGCTCTGTCCTTACAACGAAGTGCTGATCCATACTGTGACTTGGTGACCTTGGAAAACATCATGTTAAGTGAAAGAAGCCAAACGCAGAAGGTGTCTATTTATATGAAATGCCCAGAATAGGCAAATCCATAGAGATAGAAAGTAGATTACTGGTTACTAGAGGTTAGGGGTGGGCTGGGGAGGGGAGTACATATGGGTACCTGGTTTATTTTGGGGTAGTCTAAATGTTCTGGGATTAGATAGCAGTGATGGTTGTAGGACCTTTCTAATCTACTGAACACCCCTGACATGTCCACTTGAAAATGGTGAATTTCATGGAATATGAATTATATCTCAATAACGATGATAACAATGTTTATGATGATGAGTTCTAGCACTACCTTCCAAATTGAAGCCCCTGGAAACCCAGCTTACCTGAAAAACTTCCCAGCATGGTCACTGTGTTATCAGCACCATCAAACACTTCCAGGGAGTCCCAGTTCTGCTCTGTGACGAAACTGATGACTTGGATCTGTGAAGGCAGAAGATTGAGTTGTTGGTTAGGCAGCCTGCATCCCTCCATCCTTCTCTGCTTTCCCTTTCTGTCCTTCCCATAGTTAATTGAATTTGTTGAGAATCTACCCTGGGCCTAACATGGTGCAGCTAGCCCTTCCAGTAAAAGTAAGATGCAGACCTTGCTCCGAGAGCTCCTGGTCCACTGGGGGAAGACAGACATGAAAAACATGATTAGAAGATAGTGGGATACTTTGCAAGGCAGAGAATGGGGAAAAGAAATTCCAGGAAGTGGGGGAGATGGTCTGACTGGCCCTCTCCTCATCTCTGAAACATTCCTTGGGTTTCCCTACTTTCCTGCCTTGATCACATCAGATGTCCTGCAGCAATGAGCCCGTAACTCACTTGTGCCTGGATCTGTCTGCTGGAGTCCCAGTTTGCTGCCTCTCTTTTGACCTTGCAGGCTCCTGACCCTCTTCCCTGCCTTGGCACCAATGCTGGGGCATCCTTCTGCCTGGCTCTTAGCTCTGGCACCAGTTATGCCCCCAGTTCAGCCTCTACGGCTCAGGCTGTGCGTGGTTCCCTAGATGTGTGCCTGGGGGTTTTCCGTGCTTCAGCTGCGCTGGGTGGTTTGCTCTTTCTTCTCATCAGCAATGCCTCCCCTTCTAACCCTCACAATCTTAAGAAAATCTGTAGCCATTTGAGCAACAACTTCTATGAATCCTCCTCATGCTTCAGATTCCAGCTCCAGCCCCATTCCTTCCTTTAGCCTCCACTCCTGGCCAGGGCCAATGCCCACGTCTCCACCTTCCTACACCCGACTCCCACTGCACGCCTCTGAAGCTCTTGGGGCCTGCGAGTTGCTGTGTTTTCTGTGTAGGGGCCACACCTCCACACTTGGACTGAGCCTCCTTAGCTGCAGGGGCAGGGACAGGGCTGATATGTCTCCTCCTGGCTCAGGCCTTGGTAACAGTCAGCACCTGCGGTTGGCCACCTGTGAGCAGTTACCTGTGAGCAGGCGGCCACCTGCCCGACCAAGGCGTCTCCTTGCCCTTACCTGGATGCCAGCGCCTTCAGGGACCATGATCTTCCACACACAGTTGAGGCTGTTGAGGTATGGCTCCGGGAAGCCGGGGGACAGGATGGTGCCCCTGCGCTCAGTGAGGTTGCCTCCACACGGCACTGGGAGGAGAGGCCGTCGGGTCAGAAGCTTTGCAGCCTCCCTTGGGAGCCTCCCCAAGCGGACTCCTCTGTCAGGGCCTCCAGCCACTGCTTGTCCTTCTCCCCATGGAGGCGTGTCCCTCATGTCTCCAGTCCTGTCTTCTCCATGGCCTCTCTCCATACAACCCTCCTCGGGGCCCTGGGCTGCCCTCCTCTGTCACGTGTGCCCTGTCCCCAGTACCCCAGCTGTTTTCGCACCACCCACAGTGCCGAGAAACTGGGGGGAGACTGGGACACCCCCTCAGTCATGCGCTGGGAAGCGGCTGCTGTGTACTGTGGAGCATTGCTGGGGCTGGCTGCCTCCCCCAGGGAGAAAGGACTACTTGCTGGCCTCCCCCACCCAGGTACTGGTTACTCACCCGCACACGTGGGCGCTGAGACGTTCCACTGGGCCAAGGCCCCGGGCACAGGGAGGCACTCGATCTCTGGCGACCCCTGCAGGGCATAGCCGGAGTTGCATTCGAAGCGGACGATGGCCCCCACTGAGAAGTCACTGCCCAGCCTCTTGCCATAGCGGGGTTCCGGCACAGAGCTGCACTGCGTGGCGCTGGTTCGGGGCACCGCTGCGGGGGACAAGGGCACTGAGGGGCAAGCCTCACCCCTCCAGAAACTGGCCCAAGGATGGAAACACAACGGGACTGGAACAAAGACCGCCTGGATGAAAGAAACCCTAGAGGCTCTGGGCGCTCTCCCTTAGGGAAGGGCTCGAGGGCTAAGTAGGAGGATGCCGGTTATACTGAAGCACAGTTGGACACGCAGTGCTACAGCACCGCTCCTGGAAAGCACGGGAGGTAGAGCGGTGGACCTCCTACCTTAGGTCCAGTGTTGTTCTTTGCCTTCCCAATGATGCCTGTCACTCATCAGGGTCCCACGTTCCCTAGCAAGGAGAATGGGCCTTCCTCCTCCACCTTCAGTGCCTTTATCCCGGCCTCTGTCCTGTCTTCCCCATGTATCTTAAGATACTGCCCAGGGCCCTGCCCTCCATGACCCCAGTCTTCCCTCCTCTGCTGCCCACAATGGCCGATGAGTCCCTTTCACCCAGGCCCTGGGAAGGCCTCCTCTGTGGCAGGATCACCCTGGCACAGGGAAACGCAGTTCATCCTGGGCAGAGTGGAATGAACAGGACCATGCTTAGAACCTGGGCCCTACAGAAGTGGATGTTCTCCTGGGCAAGTGGAGGTTGCAGCCAAGGGGTGAAAGCCAGGATGTTCCCAACTGCCTTTCTGGGCCAGTAAGGAAGGGAACTAACACTGCCTGGCTGCTCAGTGCCAGCTACTTCCCTAAACTCTCTCTTAATCCTATCAGTGAGGCATTGTGACTGCCCTCTTCTTACAGCTGAGCAAACAGGCTCTGAGACCTGGAGTAGCTGGAGCCTAACTAGCAGGTGGGGAGGTGGGACTCAAATCCATGTTCATGGCACTTCAAAGCCTGTGTTTTCCCCACACCTTTGCTGTGCCTGGCAGACAAAACCAAACTCCAGGGGAGTCTAGGTCAGAGGCTTGGGCTGGTCTCCTCACCAGACAATGGGTGCAGTGGGGAAGGGGAAGAAATGAGCTTCCCATGTCTGATTTCCTTCCTCATTGAACATAATACTTGGTCTAAGAAATGTCTGTTGAGTAAGCAAATGTATAAAATTCAACTGAATTTCAGGGAATTGCCCTACAAACTAGTAACTCCCCCCCAAACACCCTAAGAAAGAGACTCAGACTAGAGGTCAAAGATCCCTGTTCCTTCGGTCACCGAGTCCCTTAAGAACTGAGATCACCTTCCCACCTCCGGCGTCCATGTCCTCCATACCTTGGTAGACAAAGTGGAAGCCTCTGGCTGGTGCTTGGCCTTTGGCACTGAACTTAATGAGAACTTGATTGGAGGTGGCCAAGGGCAGTGATTCTCCTGCCGAGATAAGGGGCAAGGAGGAGAGAACAGTGAGTCCAGCAGGTGGGCCCAGAAAATAAAATCCTGACCAGGAAGGAGGGGCTGCCAGTACGTCGTGCAGCAATTCCTTCCACAATCCAGGCCTTCCTCAAATAAAATCTCACATTTTTTACTGCACTTTACAATTTAGTTTATAGAAAGCTTTTTGATCCACGGTCTTAACTCGACCTGTGGTCACTGTGAAGTTGGCATGACAGAGTTCAGTCCCCTCATTTAATAAAGAAAAAGAGGCCCAGAAAGATTAAATGACCTGCCGGAAAGGAGAAAGCTGCTAAAGATGTGTGGAGCAACAGAGATGGAGGGAGGGGCTGTTACCAAGCCCACTGACTGGTGGTTTACTTGGAAAACTGACATCAATCTGATTTTTAAAAAATGGCATTGGCTTCTGGGAAGGAGATGATGTGATCATCTGGGAGCAATGGGCCTTTCCCAGACACTCTCCCACCATCCTGTGAAATGATCAATAACCAGAACAATGGTATAATTTATTGCTCAGACTAGAACACTTTTGAGAGTCAAAGAAAGTGCTATCAATAGTTATGCTCGCACTGTCCCAGGCAAACCAGGAGATACTGTTGCTGGCCAATAACACACAAACTGGGGGGGGGGAAACCTGCATGGGCACAGGAAGCCAGGGGAGGCTGACAGCCTTTGTAGCAGAAGACAAAGGTACATCTTCTGCTTGTGAGGTACAGATGGGTCAGCAGACAGACAGCACCAACTAGACCTGCAGCCAATTAGTGTAGTTACCATGCTGGGGAAGCCCAGGGGGAACATGGGTGGAGGCAGTGGCATGGCTACCCTGCCTGCTGCCCCCCTGCAGCCTTAGGGAACCCTCAGAAGGGCTGCTGACCCTAAATGATTCCCATTCTCAGGAGGGAATTAGGGATTACAGAGAACCAGGCTATATCTCCACTACTGTGAGGGCTAGAGTTGGGACGCACAAAGGAGCTACTGGGAGGTCCACCAGTACTTCCAGGAAGCTCATGTGATGTTACCAACATGGGAGCAGAGAGCCTTTTGCAAAGCAGGCTTAGATATAAATGTGACCCAGATGGCTGATCTTGGCTAGGAGTCATTGTCCCAGCTAAAAGTTATTGCCCCAGCTAACATGTAGCTGCCAAGGCAGAAAGAAACTCATGAAGACAAAGTCTCCCTTTGTTATCACTGCTGTCTACAACTCCTCCTCCCAATGGATGTGAGCAGAGTGAAACTCAACTTTTCTATCTGGCCTGACAGAGGTGGATAAGGACCCTATGAGCTCTCACAGAACCCACGTCAACTTCAGCCCTGAAGGCACACAGGCCTTCCTCTTCAAGGGAGAGCAGAGAGTAAAATCACTGGGCATTAAAAAAAAAATAGTTAAAGTTTTGAGGAAGGAGATCACTCTGAGAAGTCAAAGCAAATACTTTATATGAACCACAACAAAGAATAGGCAAAACTCTCAGCAGATGTTCAGTCATGGTTGTCATGAGATTAAATCTAGCATTGCATCTGTGAAGTTGGAGGAAGAAGGATCTGAGATCAGTAAAGGCTGCAAAGAGATGAGAAATGCTAGTGCAAGCAGCTGGATTCCACAGAAACTGAACAGTGAAATGGAGATGAAATTTGGGAAATTCTCTCAGAATCCACAGAAAAAGGATAAAGAGATTAAAATAATGAGAGAAATGACAAGTGTCATGAAAGATGAAAAAAATTCATATGCATATATCAAGGAATTCCAGAAAGAGAAGACAGAGAAACTGAAGGAGAAAAAATCATTTAAGGCCAGGTGCGGTGGCTCACATCTGTAATGCCAGCACTTTGGGAAGCCGAGGTGGGCGGATCACCCGAGGTCAGGAGTTTGTGACCAACTTGGCTAACATGGTGAAAACTCGTGTCTACTAAACATACAAAAATTAGCTGGACGTGATGATGTGCACCTGGAGTCCCAGATACTTGTGAGGCTGAGGCAGGAGAATCCCTTGAGCCTGGGAGGTGGAGGGTGCAGTGAGCTGAGATCGCGCCATTGCACTCCAACCTAGGCAACCGAGTGAGACTCGGTCTCAAAAAAAAAAAAAAAAAAAAAAAAAATCGTTTAAGAAAGAAGACACTTTTCCTAAGAAGTGAGGTTCAGATGATTGAAGTATTTGCCATTTGCAAGACAGAAATAGTGAAAAGAGATCTCAACACATCCTAGTGGGCTTTTTAATTAAAAAAAAAAAAAAAGGAAAATCATATAGACAGAAAAGCACATGTTACTTACAAGGACAAAGAATCACGTTAGACCCCAATTTGTCTGTAACAGTAAATGTTGGAATAGCGTGGAACAATTACTGCAGTTTTGAAAGATAAAGTTTGACCCATAATTTGATTTGCAATCAAGTTGTCATTTATATCCTATGTCAAAAGGAAAGCATTCTTATATATGCATGGTGACAGAAAGTACTGCAGTTATGAGCCCTACTGAAAAAAAAAAAACCCAAAACTGAAGTAGAGAATTCAAGACCCAGCAGGGATAAATACAACCAGAAAAATATAATAACTACTGTCAATGAGCTAACAAAACAAAATGCAAATGCAAAAATTTGCTTTTGGGGAAGAAGTCCACAACTTAAAAAATTACTATAACATTAACATAAAAGTCCAAATATAACAAGAAAAACTTGAAAATTAGAGATGGGTTAGGAATGTATGGAAAAACGAGAAAGCACAAGGAAAATAAAAGCAACATTAACAGAAGCCCAGAAAAAACAATACACGATGGCAGATGTCAGACCAAATAGTTCACTCGTGAAATAAACAAGTCAACTTCCCTTTGAAAGAAAAAGACTTGGAGAAAACGAGAGAAGATATATCAGGGGAAACAGATACAAAAATTGCTAGAAATACAAGAAGACAACAAAATATCATAATTGTAGTGGGAGATACTTTAATGCAACATTCACAATCATTGATATACCAAATAGAAAAACAAAATGAAGACTGTTGAGTAGTGGCCATTAAGCTTTTTCCCCCTCAACACAACTCAGGGACAAGGACATAGCTCACTACCATCAATACCAATGGCTCGTTATCAGTGTTTCTCTAAACGAGGAATAAGGGACTCTCTGAATATACTGATATTGATATCTACAGGTCTTTTTTTTTTCTTTTTTCTTTTTGAGACAGAGTCTTGCTCTGTTGCCCAGGCTGGAGTGCAATGGCAAGATCTCAGCTCACTGCTACCTCTGCCTCCTGGATTCAAGTGATTCTTCTGCCTCAGCCTCCTGGATTCAAGTGATTCTTCTGCCTCAGCCTCTGGAATAGCTGAGATTACAGGTGCCCGCCACCACACCCAGCTAATTTTTGTATTTATAGTAGAGACGAGATTTCACTGTAATCCCAGCACTTTGGGAGACTGAGGTGGGTGGATCACCTGATGTCAGGAATTTGATATCTATAGGTCTTATACATCTCTCTCTCTCTCTTCTCCTTGTCTCTCCCCCGCTCCTCCCCTCCTCCCTCCCCCTTCTCTCCCTTCCTGCCTTCTTCCCTTTCTTCTTCTATTGGTCCTATACACCTATATCTATATCCATATTTATATCTATAGGTCTTAAATGTAGACCGCTCTCTCTCTCTTTACCTGAAGATCCTTTACCTATACCTCTAAATCTATAGCTATCTATCTATCTATCTATCATCTATCTATCTATCAATTAAGAGGTTTTAAAAAGGCATCCTTCTCCAGGAGTTCCTGATTTACACTCTTTTTTTTTTTTTTTTTTTTTTTTTTTTACCATCTTAGCTATTTTATTTCCTTTTTTAAAAAATTATACTTTAAATTCTGGGATACATGTGCAGAACGTGCAGGTTTGTTACATAGGTATAAACGTACTATGGTGGTTTGCTACATCCATTAACCTATCATCTACATTAGGTATTTCTCCTAATGCTATCCCCTGCCCTAGCCCCCCACCCCTGACAGGCCCCAGTGTGTGATGTTCCCCTCCCTGTGTCCGTGAGTTCTTATTGTTCAACTCCCACTTACGAATGAGAACATCCAGTGTTTGGTTGTCTGTTCATGTGTTTGTTTGCTGAGAATAATGGTTTCCAGCTTCATCATGTCCCTGCAAAGGACATGAACTCATCCTTTTTAATGGCTGCATAGTATTCCATGGTGTATACATGCCACCTTTTCTTTTTTCTTTTTTTTTAAATTTATTTATTTTACTTTAGGTGCATACTATATCTGGCATTTCTCCCTATGTTATCCCTCCCTACCCTCCCCTCCCTCCCCCACCCCCCCATTGTCTCTCCCCTATGCCTCTCAACTGTCCACTGTGTGTGATGCTCCTCTCCCCTGAGTCCACATGTTCTCGTTGTTCAACACCCACCTATGAGTGAGAACATACGGTGCTTAGCTTTCTGTTCTTCGGTCAGTTTGCTGCGAATAATGGTTTCCAGATTCATCCAAGTCCCTACAAAGGACACAAACTCATTGTTTTTTATGGCTGCGTACTATTCCATGGTGTATATGTACCACATTTTCTTTGTCCAGTCTATCACTGATGGGCATTTGGGTTGGTTCCAGGTCTTTGCTATTGTACACAGGGCTGCAATGAACATACGTGTGCATGTGTCTTTATAGTAGAACGATTTACAGTTCTTTGGGTATATACCCAATAGTGGGATTGCTGGGTCAAATGGAATTTCTATTTTTAGATACTTGAGAAATTGCCACACTGTCTTTCACAATGGTTGAACTAATTTACACTCCCACCAACTGTGTAAAAGTGTTCCTATTTCTCCACATCCTCTCCAGCATCTGTTGTCTCCTGATTTTTTAATGATTGCCATTCTAACTGGCATGAGATGATAGCTCATTGTGGTTTTGATTTGCATTTCTCTAATGACCAGTGATGATGAGCATTTTTTCATATGTTTGTTGGCCTCATGTATGTCCTCTTTTGAAAAGTGTCTGTTTATATCCTTTGCCCACTTCTGAACGGGGTTGTTTGTTTTTTTCTTGTATATCTGTTTTAGTTCTTTGTAGATTCTGGATATTAGCCCTTTGTCAGATGGGTAGATTGCAAAAATTTTTTTTCCATTCTGTTGGTTGCCGATTCACTCTAATCATGGTTTCTTTTGCTGTACAGAAGCTCTGGAGTTTAATTTGATCCCATTTGTCTATTTTGGCTTTTATTGCCATTGCTTTTGGTGTTTTAGTCATGAAGTCCTTGCCTATGCCTATGTCCTGGATGGTTTTGTCTACGTTTTCTTCTAGTTTTTTTTTATGGTGTTAGGTTTTATGTTTAAATCTTTGATCCATCTGGAGTTAATTTTAGTGTAAGGTGACAGGTAGGGGTCCAGTTTTTGCTTTCTGCACATGGCTAGCCAGTTTTCCCAACACCATTTATTAAACATGGAGTCCTTTCCCCATTCTTGTTTTTGCTGGGTTTGTCAAAGATCAGATGGTTGTAGATGTGTGGTGTTTCTTCTGGGGTCTCTGTTCTGTTCCATTGGTCTGTGTCTCTGTTTTGGTACCAGTACTATGCTGTTTTGATTACTGTAGCCTTGTTGTATAGTTTGAAGTCTGGCAGTGTGATGCCTCTGGCTTTGTTCTTTTTGCTTAGGATTGTCTTGGCTGTGCGGGGTCTCTTGTGATTCCATATGAAGTTTAAAGTGTTTTTTTCCAGTTCTGTGAAGAAGGTCATTGGTAGCTTGATGGGGATAGCATTGAGTCTATAGATTACTTTGGGTAGTATGGCCATTTTCACGATATTGATTCTTCCTAACCACGAGCATGGAATGTTTCTCCATCTGTTTGTGTCCTTTCTTATTTCGTTGAGCAGTGGTTTGTAGTTCTCCTTGAAGAGGTCCTTTACATCCTTCATTGGTTGTATTCCTACGTATTTTATTCTCTTTGTAGCAATTGTGAATGGGTGTTCGCTCTTGATTTGGCTCTCTGTTTGTCTGTTATTAGTATATAGGAATGCTTGTGATTTTTGCACATTGATTTTGTATCCTGAGACTTTGCTGAAGTTGCTTATCAGTTTGAGAAGATTTCGGGCTGAGACAGTAGGGTCTTCTACATATACAATCATGTCATCTGCAAATAGAGACAGTTTGACTTCCTCCTTTCCTAATCGAATATCCTTTATTTCTTTTTCTTGCCTGATTGCTCTGGCTAGAACTTCCAATACTATGTTGAATAGGAGTGGTGAGAGAGGGCATCCTTGTCTAGTGCCTGATTTCAAAGGGAATTCTTTCAGCTTTCGCCCATTCAGTATGATAATGGCTGCAGGTTTGTCATATATAGCTTTTATCATTTTATGATATGTTCCATCAATACCTATTTTATTGAGAGTTTTTAGCATGAAGGGCTGTTGAATTTTATCAAAGGTCTTCTCTGCATCTATTGAGATAACCATGTGGTTTTTGTCTTTGGTTCCGTTTATGTGGTGGATAACATTTGTGGATGTGCGTATGTTGAACCAGCCTTGCATCCCCGGGATGAAGCCTACTTGGTCATGATGGATAAGCTTCTTGATGTGCTGTTGCAATCTGTTTGCCAGTATTTTATTGAAGATTTTTGTGTCAATGTTCATCATGGATACTGGCCTGAAGTTCTCTTTTTTAGTTGAGTTTCTGTCTGGTTTTGGTATCAGGATGATGTCGGTCTCATAAAAATGAGTTAGGGAGGATTCCCTCCTTTTGTATTGTTTGATACAGTTTCAGAAGGAATGGAACCAGCTCCTCTTTGTACATCTGGTAGAATTTGGCTGTGAACCCGTCTCTGGACCTGGACTTTTTTTGGTTGGTAGGCTATTGATTGCTGCCTCTACTTCAGCCCTTGTTATTGGTCTATTCAGGTTTTCAGCTTCCTCCTGGTTTAGTTTTGGTAGTGTACAAGTGTCTAGGAATTTATCCATTTCTTCCTAGTTTACTGGTTTATGTGAGTAGAGCTGTTTGTAGTAATCTCTGATGGTAGTTTGTATTTCTGTGGGATTAGTGGTGATATCCCCTTTATTGTTTTTTATTGCATCTATTTGATACTTCTCCCTTTTCTTTTTTATTAATCTGGCTAGTGGTCTATTTTGTTGATCTTTTCAAAAAACCAGCTCCTGGATTTATTGATTTTTTGAAGGTTTTTTTGTGTCTCTCTCTCTCCTTCAGTTCTGCTCTGATCTTAGTTATCTCTTGTCTTCTGCTAGCTTTTGAGTTTTTTTTATCTTGCTCCTCTAGTTCCTTCAATTTTGATGATAGGATGTCAATTTTAGATTTTTCCTCTCTTCTCTGGTGGACATTTATTGCTATAAATTTCCCTCTCGATACTGCTTTAAAGGTGTCCCAGAGATTCTGGTAAGTTGTGTCTTCATTCTCATTAGTTTCAAAGAACATCTTTATTTCTGCCTTCATTTCATTGTTTATCCAGTCAACATTCAGAAGCAAGTTGTTCAGTTTCCAAGTGGTTGTGTGGGTTTGCGTGTGTTTCTTGATCCTGAGTTCTAGTCTGATTGCACTGTGGTCTGATAGACTGTTTGTTATGATTTCTGTTCTTTTGCATTTGCTGAGGAGTGTTTTGCTTCCAATGATGTGGTCAATTTTAGAGTAAGTGCAATGTGGTGCTGAGAAAAATGTATATTCTGTGGATTTGGGGTGGAGAGTTCTGTATACGTCTATTAGATCTGCTTGGTCCAGCTCTGCATTCAAGTCCTGGATATCCTTGTTAATTTTCTGTCTTGTTGATCTGTCTAATATTGACAGTGGAGTATTGAAGTCTCCCACTATTATTGTGTGGGAGTCTAAATCTCGTTTTAGGGCATTAAGAACTTGCTTTATGTATCTGGGTGCTCCTGTGTTGGGGGCGTATATATTTAGGATAGTTAGCTCTTCCTGTCAGATTGATCCTTTTACCATTATGTAATGTCCTTCTTTGTATCTTTTGATCTTTGTTGGTTTGAAGTCCATTTTATCAGAGACTAGGATTGAAACCTCTGCATTTTTTTTGTTCTCCATTTGCTTGGTAAATCTTCTTCCATCCCTTTATTTTGAGTCTATGTGTGTCTTTGTATGTGAGATGGGTTTCTTGAATACGGCACACCGATGGGTTCTGACTTTTTATCCAGTTTGCCAGTCTGTGTCTTTTGATTGGGGCATTTAGGCCATTTACATTCAATGTTAATATTGTTATGTGTGAATTTGATCCTGCCATTTTGTTACTGGCTGGTTTTCTTTCTCATTAGTTGACTCATTTTCTTCATTGCATTTTTGGTATTTGCCAACTGGTTTGCTTTTGCAGTGACTGGTACTTGTTCCTTTCCATGCTTAGTGTTTCTTTCAGGAGCTCTTGTAGGGCAGGTCTGGTGGTGACAAAATCTCTCAATAATTGCTTGTCCGTAAAGGATTTTATTTCTCCTTCACTTATGAAGCTTAGTTTGGCTGGATATGAGATTCTGGGTTGAAAGTTCTTTTCTTTAAGGATGTTGAATATTTGCCCCCACTCTCTTCTGGCTTGTAGAGTTTCTGGCTAGAGATCTGCTGTGAGTCTGATTGGCTTCCCTCTGTGGGTGACCTGACCTTTCTCTCTGGCTGCCCTTAGCATTTTTTCCTTCATTTCAACCCTACTGAATCTGACAATTATGTGCCTTGGGGTTGCTCTTCATGAGGAATATCTTTATGGAGTTCTCTGTATTTCTTGAATTTGAAATTTGGACTGCCTTGCTAGGCTTGGGAAGTTCTTCTGGATAATATCCTGGAGTGTGTTTTCCAGCTTGGATTAATTCTCCCCGTCATATTCAGGTACATCGATCAAGCGTAGATTAGGTTTTTTCACATAATCCCGTATTTCTTGGAGGTTTTGTTCATTTCTTTTCACTCTTTTTTCTCTTGTATTGCCTTTTCTTTTTATTTTATTGAGTTGATCTTCAGTCTCTGATATCCCTTCTTCTGCTTGATCGATTCGGCTATTAAAACTTGTGTTTGCTTCATGTAGTTCTCGTGCTATGTTCTTCAACTCCATCAAGTCATTTATGTTCTTCTCTAAGCTGGTTATTCTAGTTAGCATTTCGTCTAACCTTTTTTCAAGGTTTTTGGTTTCTTTGCATTGAGTTAGAATGTGTTCCTTTAGCTCTGAAAAGTTTGTTATTATCCACCTTCTGAATCCTGTTTCTGTCAATTCTTCGCACTCCTTCTTGGTCAAGTTGTGATCCTGTGTTGTTGAGGAGCTGTGATCCCTTGAAGGAGAAGAGGTGTTCTGGTCTTTGATGGTTTCACCTTTTTTGCACTGTTTTTTTCCCATCTTTGTGGATTTACCTGGCTGTGGTGTCAGAGAGCTGCTTGATGAGGTCGCTTCTGCCTGTGGGGGGCGCTACTGAGTTTCTAGGGACTCCTTCAGGTTACTAGGGGGAGCTTCCTGTGTCTTTTTTGTTTATGCTGGGAGATTAGGCCTACCTCTTCCGCTGACCTGTAGGCGCTGCTGGGTTGTCGAGAACGCCGTCCCGTTGCTACATAAGCTTCCTGTGTTTTTTGTTAAAACATGTAGCCCAGTCTCACCCCTCTAGTGGTGGGTTGTGCCCTTCCTCCACTGGGCTGGATCATTCAGGGTTCCTCTCAGACTGTGGCACTGGCTATGCAACCCACTAGAGTCAGAGCTGCAGCCTTCTGGGGTTTGTGGGGGAGGCTAGGGACCCGCCCAGCTGCACCGGCTGTTTCCCCCCCCTTTCAGCTTTCTCTCTCTCCGGTCATGGGGTAGGGGTCGCCCAGCTGCTCCCGCTTACAGCTCCCTCTCTCTGGGCGGGGGGAGGGGGGTGATAGCTCAGTCTGCAGACTCTTATTCAACTCCGCACTTGTAATTCCCAGCGCTTGACTGGCAAAGATCCCCTGTTCTGTGTATTGCTGAGGCTTTGGGGGAAGCGCTGTATCTGGACCGGAGTGCCAGAGGTGCAGCCTCCGACTCGCCGGTCAGATGCACTTTCTGGGTGAAGCAGCACCCCTCCCTGCCTCGGTCTGCCCTGAGTGGGCTTTGCTCACCCTCGGACCAGACCCGTTGAAAAGCACCTGGTACCTCAGTTGGAGCTAGGAGATCTCTGGGTTTCTGCATCTCTCTCGCTGGGTGTTGTGCACTGGAGTTGTGTCTAATCCACCATCTTGGATCCTCCCTCCTGATTTACACTCTTGTCTGGGTGTGTGTGAGGTGGTGGTTACAAAAAAATCATTTGGTTGAGAAGCACTGATATAATAGATTTGAATAACAAAATTGAGTAAGATTGATTTAATGGCAATTACAAAACTCATTTACTCCTAACTCTAGGAGGTAGGACTCTTACTCTTTGCATTTTACAGAGGAGGAAACCAAAGCTCAGAGCAGTCAAGTATTGTGCCCTAAGTCACCTAGCAAGCAAATAGGAGAGCTAAGAAGAGTGTGATTGTAGAACCTGAACTCATTCGTCCTCCTTCTCTACCCTACAGAGAGAATGCACATCCTTCTTAGATATTTTGAAAACTAAAGAAAAAGGTCCTCGACTACTGAGAGGGTCTCAATTAATCCTCAAAGAAGAAATGGTACAGCCCACATTCTCTCACCAAATGGCAATAAAAATAGAAATTAACACACAAACTTAATGCAACAAGAAGGAAATCTATATTCTTAAGGGAAAAGAAAAGATATTCTTAGCCAACTCTTGGACAAAAAAGAGTAAACAACACCATAATGAGCTATTTAGAAAGTAATGATGAACATAGTATATATCAAAATTTATGGCATGAAGCCAGAACTATGCTTGGAGGTGAATACATCGCTGTGAACATGTTCTTTATTACACAGAGAAAATAATGAATAGAGCTCTCAATTCCAGAAGTTAGAACAAGAACAAAATAATCGGAAGAAAAATACGAGGGAAATGATGAAATAAAAAGGCAGAGATTAATAAAAAAATAACAACAGGAAATTCTGCAGAATAATTGATAAATTGCAGCAATAAAAATTAAAAAACAAACCCAAAAAACACAAAACACCTGGTACAGCTGAGGAAAAGGGGATGCTGAATGCACGATGCAGCATAGGAATTGTGCTGGAGTATCACCACTAACACAAAGCAGGGTAAACATCACCAGAGTACATTATATAAACTGTGGTACTAAATGTAAAGAAAATTATGAAATGGGTTTTTAAAATAAAAGATAAAATATCAACATTGATATTAGAGTAATGTCCCTGAATAGACCCATAATCACGGAAGAAAATAAAAGCCACTGAAAAGGAGGAGATAAAACAATGAGACAAATTTATTTGCAGATGATATTACTTCTTGCCTAGAGGAGCCAGGAGAATTAGCTGGCAGTGTAAGCAGTATTATGAAGAGTCCAACGACTTTACAAAGCAAATACGCCAAAAATGCCGGTCTTTGAATAAACTAGCAAAGACCAGCTAGAAAATGTATCAGGGGAAAAAGACCCATTTATGACAGCAACAAAAATCTCCATGAAATATCTAGGAATAAAGTTAACAAAAAATGCATACTGCCTAAATAAAAATTGTAGCGGTGTCCCAGGGCTACAGAAGATAAACAAATGGGGAGACATAATGTGTTCCTGGATAAGAAGAAGAATTAGTGTTATAAACATATGAGTTCATCCTAATTTAACGTGTAGGTTTTATTAAACTCCAGTCAAGATTGTGATGCAATGTTTTTAACTTTTCAAAACATTTCTAAATAATTTGGAAGCAAAAGTAAGCAACAACAGCCAATAAAAATTCAAAACAAAGAATGGCTACGGGGACTTAGCGAGTACCACGTGTTTAACATTATTATATCATAAACACTATTATAGCGCTACAATAACTAAAACTGAAAAAAGAATAAATAGACACTTAGAAGAAATGGATAAAAAGTCTAGGAACAGACACTTCATAAAAATTTAGTATATGTAAATTTGGCATTTTGAAAATTCTGCTAGGACAACTGATTAACTACATTTGAAAGAATATGGTTAGATTCCCTATATCAAATAATAAATCAAAATAAATTTCAAAGGTATTAAAGCGATGTGATGAAACTAAGAAGTGAAAGCAAGCACAGAGGAATATTTATTTGACCAGCATAAAAGCAAAGGAGAAAACTATAAAAGAAAACATTGACAGATTTGATAGCATGGGAAATTTACATATTCTGACATTAAAGCACCCTGAAGAAAATTATATAGCAAATGACAAACTGGAGAGGAGGGCTTTTTATAGTGCATATATATATACATACAATATATATATATATATATATATATCTCTTATAAAACACGGAGCTCTACTCAATAAGAAAATAATTGCTTATAGAAAAATTGACATAAATTCACAATAAATTCACAAATAAAAAATGCAGAGTCCAATAAACACATTACAAAAAGGCTAACCTAATTAGTAATAAAACAAGGCAAATTAGAAAATGAGATACTACTTTCACTTTTCAAACTGATGACACTTTTGTTTTTTTAATCACCTGTTTTTTGTGAGAATAAAACATGCCCTCTTACTTGGCGATCAAACTGGTAAGATCTTTCTAGAGGAATATTTGATAATCTGCATAAAAAGCCGTAAAGATCTCACATATCCTTTAACTCGGCAATTCCACTTCTAGATATTCTAAAGTAACAGAAATGTATATAAAGATGTATGTATAATACATTGCATTACTCTTCATAAGCACAAAACATTACAGATAATCTAAATGTTCAGTAATAGGGAATTCATTACATAAATTTTAACTAACTATAGGAGAGACTATTATGTGGCACTTAAAAATCCTATCATAGAAGAAAAAAATGACAGAGGAAAGCTCACAGTGAATATTTCAATAAAATCTTTATATTGGTTTGTTGAATACGTAAACGTCGAAGAAGATACAAAGACTGGAAGGAAATCCACTATATCTTGTCAGTGGCTCTTTCTGGGTAGTCTATATTTTGGTTCTGTATGCAATTATTTTGTTTTGTCACTAAGTTTTCTACAATGAAAATGCAATACATTTATAGTAATAAAAAAAGTTGCATCTGAATACGCACCAACAGGATAAGGCTACACCACTAGGGGGCGGTGTAGACACAGCCTGGGTGAGGTCAGCTGCCGAAGGCCCCGCTAGCTGGAGCGGCCAGGAGCTGGCCTCTGCGGGCAGAGCCGTAGGGTTCCACCGACGGCCATGGGGTGCTTCTAGCGCCTCCTTCCCTTAGCCAGCCGTGATGCCCCCGGCCCACAACCGTCCCCACCCTGGCCGAGCCCCGAGTACCTGTGTGGGAGCCCGAGAGGGAGCTGAGGAGCCGCGAGTGCTGGCTGTGGCCGTCGTGAACCTCCACCACGTCGTTGAGGGCCGTGTGAAAGAAGGCGAACTGGCCAAACACCACTGTGGAAGAGACACGGCGTGGGGACTGGGCAGGCAGGCACGCTGCGGCAGGAGAGGGGATCTAGGGGTCTGGGGGCCCAGGCCAGGAGGAGGGCAGTCCTGGGGCAGCTGTTGGTTCCCGGGCTGTGGCTTGTTGCACTGGTTAGCGCGGTGACAGTCTGGTAGTGGCCAGACACCCCGCATAGGGAGGTGGGGGAGCTGGGGGAGGCTGGGCTGGCCTTCACAAGAGTCAAGACAACGTGGAGGGCTGCACCCAAAGGTCAGGTCGGTGGAGGCAAAACTGAGCCCACCTTGTTCCTTTCCCAGATAGCAGCTGCAGCAGCTACTGGAGGCCATTCCTCATTCTCCATGTGATGTCAGGACCCCATGTTCTCCCTTAATTCTTTTTCAAAGATCCAACAGACCAGGGCAACCCCTGGGTGCAAGATCTCCTACCGTTGAGAGGAATGGAGGGTGAGCAGCACCTTGCTCCCAGGGAAGGAGCCACCGTCTACAGAGCAGGCAAACCGCTGCTCAGATGGAATGGGGAAGATATTTATTAAGCACCTAGTAGGTGCCAGATACCATACTTGACCATGACTGTTCCAGATATTATCCGTATTATGTAGTCAAGAAACTGAGGCGCTGAGGTTAAGACAGTTCCCCAAGGCCACTCAGCTAGTTTGGGAGGGGGGCTGAAAAGGCAGTGGGCCACAGCCCTCATGAGTCCCCAGTCAGAGACAGCCTAAGAGCCCTGCCATTTGATGGGTATTCAGGCCGCCAGCTATACACTGCAGGGAGTTTCCTCAGCTGCCTCTCTCTTCTAATCACTGCTGAGAGGCTAGGGCACTCCTGGGCTACAGTGGGTATGGCTCCCAGTCAGCTATCTGCCAGAGCCCAGTTCATTCTGCAGGCACCGGCCTCCCAGGTGGTCTGGTGCATTGGAGGGCGAGAGCCAGGCCAGACACTTCTTTACATTGGCTCAGGGCCTTGAGCATGTAGAGGGGAGGATGTGTGTGTTTATGTTATGTGTTGTATATGTTTGTGTGCAGTGTGTTTATGTGTGCATGTACATACAGGTATGTTGTATGTGCATGTTGTATGTTGTGTGCAAGTGTGTTATGCATGTGTGTTGTGTGTTGTACAGGTATGCTGTGTGTGGTGTCTGTAGTGTATCACCTGTGCTTTGTATATGTTGCATGTGCACACACATGTGCATGTGTTGTATATTGCATGTGTTACATGTGCTATATGTTGCATGTTGTGTGCATGTTGTGCATGTGTGTTGTGTATTGTGTGTGCATGCATGTGTTGTGTGTATTGTATATGTTGCATGTGTTATGTGTAAATGTGTTGCGTGTATGTATGTTTTGTTGTAGGTGTATTGTATGTGTGTTGTGTGTATTGTATGTGCACGTGTTGTGTGTTACATGTGTGGTATGTGTATGTTGTGTATTGTGCATGTTGTGTGTGCATGTGTTATGTATGTTGTGTTTGGTGTGTACGTGTGTGTTCTGTGTTATGTTGTGTGTGTTGTGTGTGTGTATGTACACTCGTGTGTCAGGGCAGAGAGGGACTCAGGCCATGGAGTTGACTGCCTGATTAAAAATTGTTTGCAATGGTGTGTATAGCAGTGAGTGGAATAAGAGATTCTTCACTCTCAACTCATGCTTAGAGGAGCAGGAGGAAGAGGACATTTCCCTACCCTGAAAATGAATACTGAGTTAGGGCTGGTGGCAGGGGGAGCTCCCTGCTCTCCCCTATTAGTGGTGAACAGGGACAGGTAGGGTTTCTGTTTTCACAGAGTGTATATTCTATTGGGAAGAGACAGTCAACCCCTACCCCTCAAATAAATACTTAAGCAAATAGACAAGATAATATCACATAGTGTTAAGTTCTCGGTGTAATGGGATAGAATGATGGAGTGTGGCAGGCCACTTTAGATACAGGATCAAAGCAAGATCTTTAAGAAGATGACACTAGAGCTGGTATCTGTGCTGGGGGTCAAGTCATTGACACCAGGAGGGAAAAATCTGCCCTTAATCCTCAGGCTCAGCATCACTGGCAAAAGAAGATCATTGGGACAGATCTCTGTATACAGTTTTCAACTCAGTGATACTGACTAACTGGCCTTGTTAGGTTGCTGGCTAACCCCAAGGCCAGTTAGTCAGTGTCATTGAGTTGAAAACTGTATATAGAGATCTGTATACAGCCCAACTGAGCTCATTTTGGCGGTGAGCTCCTTGTCACTGGAGGGATTCATGCACAAACTGCACGCCCACCTATCAAGGATTCTGCTCTGGGTAGTTGATCAGATTGTATAGCCTTTCAGGACTTTTCTAACTGTAATCCTGCAAGTCTGAAGCTCCTGCCACCTCAGTATATTGGGGAGTATGTGCACTTGTACATAAGTGTCCTTGTTCTGGGGCAGGAGTGGGTGCACTGATGGCTGGAGCTATGGGTAGAGATGAGACTGGGAATTTATAGAGGACAGAGAACATGTCTCTCTGCAGAGATGACTCTGCAGCCCCAGGACCCAGTAGAGTGCATGGCCCCCAGTGGGTGCTTACTAAGTGTTTGGTGAACACCTCAAGCATCAGGACTTGCTCTGTGCTTGCCCACCCTGTCTTTGGGAATAAGGAGCTAGCGCTCTGCAGGCTGCTCACTCCCTCCTTCTCCTCTCCTGGATGGTCAGCACATGTTGATGCCCTTTGCCACACCCAACATCACTTGTGTTTAGACATGGTTGTTAGTCTACAAAGAGGAGGTCCAGGGGAGAAAGAAGCCAGCCTGGTCACCTGGTTGCCCTTCATTTTTGTGAATGCCTCCAGGGCTGGCAGGACTCTTCAATGTCCCCACCGCCAACCAGGTAATGGGCCTGGTTTTTTTCTGCCCACATCTCTTGGAATCTGGAATTTTCTCTGTCTGCCCAGGGCACTGGCCTGCTCCTCACTTTTTTCTTGCTTGTCCTACCTATAGCTCCTGGACCAGGCTTTGGTACTCAGATGGGACACCAGAATAATGTGGCTCCTGGTCTCCCTCACCTGCACTTTCAAGCCCAGCTCCATCCCCTCCCTCCTGCTCCTTGGCCACTCACCCCTGGGTTCCTAACAGGTCAAGATCTGCGGCACCTCTCTTTGGACCTGGACCATACTGGGTAGCCCCCTGGGGCACCCTGCCGTCCCTCTATCTCGTCCAGTTTCTCACCAACTCTGTCCCCTTGGTTCTGGCGGGGCTCACTTGTGCCCTTCTGCTCTCTTGTGTCAGGAATGTATTCTCAACCCATTTCGGAAAGTCAGTACTCAGTTGTCCTTTTTTTGGGAGACTGTTCTGCAATTCCCACAATGGGGCTGTATAATTGGGAAGAGCCTGAGGAATTGCCCATTTTGGAATGAGGGTGAGGAGTCAGAAAACATATGAACAACAACAACCAAAACCCATACCATAGTCCTTGGGCACAGTAACAAAATATAAGCAGATCTGTCCACTGGTGTAGTTCTGGGGGTAGCTGGGAGACAAGACCACTCCATCCGAACCCACATACTGTCCCCCACAGGGGGCTGAAAGAGAAACCAGATAGAGTCAGGTGACCCTGTGGGCCTCTTACCAGTGACCATCCTCCGTTCTGCCCCAGCCTGAGCTTCTGGCCCCAGTAGGGCTGCCCTGAGGTGAGCGGCCCCTACCTTATAGAAGGGAAGTCCTGAGGACACTGCCCTGCCCTGCTCTGCCCAAGGACATGCATCCTTGGCCAGGCATGTGGCCTGAAACTTGCCCTGAAGCTGCCGAGGGCCCTCTTGGGCAGGTGGTAGTTCTTGCCCTCTACCTATTAACACTGGCATTGGTCCCTGAAGTCACAGCCTTAGGGAGCACATTAGGAACCTCTTCTGCTTACAAGTGGGGCCTAGACATGATCTGCTGCCCCTGGCTGACATCTGCACCTGGAATGAGTGTCAGCGTGAGTAGGGAGCTGAAGCTTCCCCAACAGACGAACCCCATGGGAAGCGGCCAGCCCATGTGACCTAGGCATCTTCTGTTCCCCTCCATGGTGCCCAATTTCCACAAAGGGTGGGTCTGAGCCTGCCTCTCATACCATGACAAAGGGGTACCCTTGGCTTTTCAACTTGGGTGGTCACCATGCTCTTAAAGTCCTGATACTCATTCCTATCCCTCTTGTCAGGAACCCCATGGGTCACCCAGACCCACCTGGAATCAGTGCACTCTGCTGGCCTTACTTCGACATAGCTGATTTCTCAGTGATTTTCCCCAGGCCTAGGAACTAGTCCAGGAGCCACCTTTAAATGACTTTTCCCTGGTGTGAGCTCCCTGTCGTGGCATGTCTGGGGGCCTCTGTTGAGGGCACGAGCATGTGTGTGAATGGGGGTGGACACTATGTGAACTGTGATGACACCTTGACAGGAACTGCATACCTGGTGAATTATAAGCCACTTCTATACATATCCACAGCAAACCCAGGTTTGCCAGGCTTGGAGGAGCAAGCCTTAAAGACCATGTCTCCCTCCCTTCCCTAGCCCACAGCACCTTCTGCCCCTGGCATGCCCTTGTTCCTCAGACCAATCCCATCCCTGGGCTCCCACCACCTGTGCAGACTGGCCGGGGATTGTTCCACACGGGCTTCCATCGGGCCCCAGGATACAGCTCAGGGTTGAGGCACCCTCAACTTCATAGCCCGCGTGGCAGTAGTAGGTGACGGAGGAGCCCAGCTTCAGGTCAGACCCCACTCGCGTGCCATTCTTGATGGAACCAGGATCAAAACATGACTCCCGTGGGTTTTCTGGGAAAAAAAAAAACCACACAAACATGTGCACACACACAGAGGGCTCATAAGGAGGCTCTTCCTGGGCTGCAGCACCCATGAGAAGAACCTAACTTTAGCCACAGAGCACATGGGGATTCACAACTGCGGCTCCTATTCCCCTCTGATCTAGAAACGTCTCTTAAATTTGGGTAGAAATTGAAGGATGGAAATCACATTGAAGAGGGAAATTTCCCCTTCTCTCCCCATATTCTTCCGTTGACCCACAGAGGAAGGAGCCCCAGCAAAATCCCTCGGGCCCTCTCTCATACCCTGCTCGCTCCTCCCCAAGGGAAGCATGTGCTTTTCTGGATGGTGGAGGCTGACGGTCCCTGGCCCACATCTCAGCTGCTGGCAGGGTCACCGTGGGAAAGGTCAGTGCTTGGGCACAGTCTACCCCTTTGCTCATCTTTGACCCCCCCCCTGCCCATGCTCAGCAGCTTCCTGGCCTTTTGTGTTCCCCCTGGGAAGCAGGGCAGGCAGTCTGCTTTAGGAGATGCTCTTTCTCTTCCTCTCTCTTCTGCCCCATCTGTACCACTGGCTGGGGAGTGGAGCTGGCATCTGTTCTGCAGGCTCAGTCATACCCATCTGTTGCAGGTACTTCTGAGTGCATGGGTACCAATACTTAGATTCAGGGAGGAAGTACAAAACACACTTCCACCTCTGGGTTGGGTTACCCGACCGGTGGAATAAGTTGATGTCTCCAATGTGGTTTTCCAGGGCTTTGCATTGGGTACTGGGTGCTTGCCAGTTTATTAAAACCACAGTATTTTTCCATTTGGCTATTGATCCATATGTGTCTTCCCAATCAGTCATACAGTGACGTGTGTAACAGTCCTCTACTCTGCCTCTCTGCACCAGATAAGACCATTCTTGACATGGCCTGTAGCTTGGGAGTATGAGCCCAGGTCCCAAATCTCTGGAGTAGGACACTCTACAGCATCCCTCACCGTCAGCTGGGAATCCTGAGCAGCTCCTGGGAGTCCATGCTCACTTTCATGCATGATTGCCTTTCCTCAGTCTTCCTTGTTCTAAGATAACTGATGGTCAAGAGGTTTGTCACCAGGGCTAGGCAGTAACAGGACACAGCTGATGTCAGTCAGTACCAGGGAGATGCAACTGAGTATCGGGTTGATTGATGAGCATTTTGCAGGATACATTATGGCAGGGGCAACAGAGAGGTCTAGAGATGGGGACTCACAAAAGGGTGCTGACAGTCCTTGCAGAAGGACTCAGAAATTCAAAGAGTGGAGCTAAGGAGGAAAGAACCAGACTAGAAGGGATCAGAGTTCATTTCATCAGAGATGAATGGCTCAGGAGGAATTTTGCTAAGGGCAGTCCTTGTTACCTGGATACCTTTTAGATCACCTACACAGGAGGTGGCCACTGCTTGAGGCTGTCACTCAATTGACTGATGGGATGGGACTCTGAGGGTCTCACTCTTGCACGGGAGCATGTGAGACCATCCTGCACATTAAGTCCTTGCCCGCAGCTGAGAGTGGAACAGCTCTGGATGCACTACTGCATTTAAACTCAAGTAGGACTCAGAACATGGCCACTTATTGCAGGGGACTCCTCAGTGGTTTCTTCATGTGCCCCGTGGTGCATTGCCTTGATCTGCTTTATCAAATCTGTCTTCTCCATGAGCCTAGTGGCTCTGGCCAGAATATAACTGGCCACTGGGCGATCCATATGTGAGTCACAGAGATCCAGAAAACTGTCATCAGGTCTTTTGTTTCATCTATCCTTTTTTTCTTTTTAAAAGTTTATTTGATTTTTTGTTTGTACAAGTGATTCATTTGAAACTAACGATTATTAATATGTTGATATTTTCCCTTTGCTTTTCTTCCTGTTCATATTTTTTTTTTAAATTTATTTATTTCACTTTAGGTGCATACTATATCTGGCATTTCTCCCCATGTTATCCCTCCCCACCCTCCCCTCCCTCTTTACAAATTCAAAGTGGGTGAAATCTTACTTGAAGTTCAGAAAAATTAAGTCACTTGGGATCAAAGTTTACACAGCTCATATGAGGCCTAACTAGCTGTGGTCCCTAATAACCACTTTCCCCACCTTCATCCTTCAATAACAGAACTCCGATTTTATCCAGAGCTCCAAGGCTAAATTCTACGTTTCTCGGCCTCCTGGGCAGCTATGTCTGGACAAGGAGATGTAAACATGAGTTAGATCATGTCTGCTGAAAACAATCCAATAGCCTCCTGTCTCACTCAGAGTAAAACCAAAATCCTTACAGGCCTCCAAGGCCCTGAACATGCAGCCCCAATAGTCCCCTCTGTGAGCTCAGCTCCTGTCATCTCTATGCTAGCTTTGCTCCAACCACACTGGCCTCTGGTCTTTGTGGCTCCCTCTCTTACCTCTTTCAGGACTTAGCTCAATGTCTCCTTCACAGTGACACCCTTTGGGTAGCTACTTAAAATTGCAATACTCCTCTTCCCAATGCCCCCAACACCCTCCTCTACTATATTTCTCTCCACTGCAGTTAACACTCTCTCATCGACTCTATATCGACCTTATTTTTTTCTATCTTCCTCCACTAGAACATAGATTTCAGAAGGACAGCTGTTCAGTTTGTTCACAGCTGTATTCCAGTGTCTGTCACATGGTGGGCACTTAAATACCTTCAGTAGATTATTGTGGAACTTCTAAAAAGGCTACTTAAGGGAAGTGGACTCAGCGGAGAGAAATGCTTATCGGCCTTTCCTTCTTTCCATCTGTCCTCCTTCTCTTAGTCTGGAACTCAGACATGATGGCAGGAACCTCAGTCGCCATCTTGGATCCGAGATAGCCTTGACGTGGGGTCCATGGACTAGCATGGTAGAGTAGAGAGGCAAGAGGAGCCAAGGTGGAACTCCCTCATCAACCCTGGGCGCTGTCCTCCAGATTTCTTTTATAGGAAGGCTGATAAATGTCTACCTTATATAAGCAAGTGTGTTTTTGGGTAACTGCTGCACCAGCATTGGACCCTAGCTGGGTATGACTACCCTAGAACTTTACAGATCTCAGAATGTCCTTTCTTTCCTTATTTGTGTGACAAACTCCTACACTTTTTAATGCCACCTTCTCTCTGGCAGAATTCTGTTTCTCTTTCCCCGGAAAAGAAACGTGAATTGCACTATTTTGGTAGCTTGGGCAAGGGTATTTCTTTCCAGTGGGTTCTGAACTCCTCAAGGAGAGGGACCATCACCTAGTCTTCTCATAACCCTGGCAACTAGCACAGAACTTGGCACCAAGGCTGGCCCTATTTGGCACATAATAGAGGCTTAATAAATGGCTGCTGAATTCTTTGGCTGAATACTTTGAGGCTTGGAAAATCAACAACTACATCAATGATTTCAACTACAGACTCTATTCTATATTTACTCACACGTCAGAGCAACATGAGCTCATCGTCCCAAGCACTGCCACATTAATAATGCCAAGGATAATGACAGTGATGATAGTCCCTTACGTAGGAATATCGCTTCATAATTTTCAAGGCACTTTCCAAGCCGTTATCTCATTTTGTGTTTCACAATACCCTCTGCAGAAGGCAGGGCCAGTTATGCTCATGTTCAGTTTATAGATGAGGAATGTGGTGATCAGAGAGGCTAAATGAGTCTTCCAAGCCTTTCAGCTATTTAGAGGTAGAATTAAGACCAAAATCAGGTCTTTAGTCAGCCAAACCAAAGCTCAGCTGTGAATGATAACACTACATGACTAAAGCATCATGGTGATTATAATAAATAAAACCCAAGCCCTTCAAAATGGGAAATAAGAAGAGCCATCTTCTCTCTGGTCCTAATAGATGAGGCTTACTTCCAAACCTTATAAACTGCAAAATCCTGAAAACAACCCAAACATTCAACCAGTAAGGAACTGGTTACAAAGGGTGGATTAGGGCCATCTACTAAAACACCAGCAGCCTTTTAAAGGAGTAGCACCAGTCTTTGAATACTGATATGGGAAGGTGTCCAAGATCCATTCTTGGGCTCACACACACAAAGTCAGGTTACAGATGAGCACATATGGTGCGATCTCATTCATATAGAACAGGGATCAGCAAACCACAGCCCACAGGTCGGTGGCTGCCTGGTTTTGTAAATAAAGTTTTACTGGAACACAGCCATTTGTTTACATATTGTCTGTGGCTGCCTTTAGCATCATGCAGCAGAGCTGAGCAGTGGCAACAGAGACCATCTGGAGTAAAAATACTCGCTCTCTGGCCCTTTCCAGAAAAAGTTTGCCAACTCCTGGTACAGACTTTACATTACTTTATATTTATAGAAAATATCTGAAATGAGATACCAAGCTGTTAATAATGGTATTGCATGGGATGATGGTATTTGCAGGTATGCTAAGTCTTTAAGAGTATATCTTATATGCTTTTATATTGTTTGAATTTGTCCAATAAACATGCATTCCTTTAAAAGTAGACAAAATGGAAGGTATTTCTATTTTGCATTTAAGAAGAATGATGTGTAACAGCAGCAGGTGGTGGGAATAGGGGTGGTAGCAGGTGAGGCTGTGGCTTCCACGCCCACAGTGTTACTTGCAAGGGATTGAAAGAGGAAATAGATGCTTCTTAGGACCTTCCATTAAAAATCGATTCACTTTTGTCTTTCTTATTTCAGATTCCCTAACACACACTTCAAATACTTCCCTCTGAAACACCCCAGACCCCCATTCTGGCACAGAGGGCTTCTACTCAACCTTTAGGGCTCTGTCTAAATGGACCCTGCTCAGAGAGGCCTTCACTAACAACCTTTCTGATTTCTTTCTCAGAGGAGCCTGTTCTTTTCTTTCCTAACTTCTTATGCTTCTTACTTATTGCTGTTTCCCTCACTCACCTTTAAAGAGGGTAGGGACCATGAAGACTTTTCTCCTTGCTGTATTCTTGACACCCAGCACAGGTCATGGCATGAAGTAGGAGTCACTGAGCATTTGTTGAATGAATGAATGTCTCACACGTGCATGGATGTTTTAGCACATTCCTGCCTAGGGAAAGGCTGCCACACATGCTGGAAGATGAGAATAAAGGTCCTTTCACCCTACTGGTTCTGTTGATATCTGTGGCCTGGAGAAGGACACAAACCTCCCTGCAACTCATTCTAGTGACTGTGTTCAAAAGGCAGGAGCCCTGCTGTTCTCTGTTTCCTTTTAGCAAAGGGTAAAGCCACCCAGGAGGATGAATTCAGAATAGAAGTGCCTCTGATCAAGGGTTTCATAGAAATCCACAGATGACATGACTGCATTCAGAATCATCTCCTAGAAAGTCTGCCCAGAGAGGACTAAGACACCACAGTCACCCTTCAGAAGCAACTGAACAGAGACATCTAAAAACCCACCCCTCTTTGCCTTAGAATCAGGTGGACTTCCAACATCTCATCTACAGAAGGGCCCATCAGTCTAACCGTCACGAGGATGTGAACTCCATGGAGCAGAGACTTCATTTGGTTCCCTGCCCTGTTCTCAGCTCCTGTAAGAAGGTCTGGCACATGGTAGCTGCTCAATTCATATTCACTGAATGAATAAACAAATAAAAATGCCTAAACTGCTCTTGCCCCTTCTGTAAGTAAAAGCCTAATCCCATGATGCTGCTCAGTGAACCCTTGAATGAAGCCTAGTCCCTCAGATGATCCTTTGGGATCTGAAACTGGATTATAAACTGGGAAGTGAGTCAAAGTCAAGAGTGATCCAAGTGCGGTGGCTCACACTTATATTCCTGGCACTTTCAGAGGCCAAGGCGGGTGGATCACTTGAGGTCAGGAGTTCGAAACCAGCCTGACTACCATGACAAAACCCCGTCTCTATTAAAAATACAAAAACAAGTTGGGTGTGGTGGTGCACACCTGTAATTCCAGCTACTCAGGAGGCTAAGGCAGGTGAATTACTTGAACCTGGGAGGTGGAGGTTGCAGTGAGCCGAGATCGTGTCATTGCACTTCAGCTTGGGCGACAGAGTGATTGACATTCCGTCTCAAAAAAAAAAAAAAAAAAAAAAAAGTCAAGAGTGAGATGGCCATACTTATCCCAGGAGAATGGACAAGCAAAGAAAATTGATCTGTAGGGAGGGGAGAATGCAGCAAGTGCTCAGGAGGCAGGGAGAGAGAGAACGATCCTGGAGTGAGGATGATTGTCTCACCTGTGCCTCTCCCATCCCGATTCCAGTCCTTTGGGAGTTTATCCTTCCTGCCCCTGGGTTCTTGTATTCCACAAATATTTTGCCTTTTTGTGTCAGAGGGAGTTTTTGTTATCTGTATTGTTAAAATGTAGAAACCTTTTAGCTTAAGTTACTTAGGTTGTTAGTTGTTTTCTCATAATAATGTCTCCTTTTTTGTGTCAGATTGTTTTGAGTGGGTTTCTGTTTCTTGTGTTTTTATAATAAATTACCCCTTTGTTGCTTAAGTTGCTCTGAGTGCTTTTTTTTTTTATTTGAAACTAGTATTTCCTAAGATTCTACCAAACTGTTTCTGCTTCCCACTTGGGAAGCTGGATGTGGAGAAAGGCTCCTGGTCTTTCTGCCTTCGGTCAGAGGGAGAGTTAATCTCAGAGAGTAATTTCCACTGTGCTAAGCCCAGCTGAGTCCAGCAACATCTCTCTATGTGGGGCTCTTGTAGGCCCCTTTCATCGCCCTAAGCAAGACCCCTGTAGCCACAGCTCCTAGGATACCCAGATTCTCAGCTTTAGCAGAGCCCTGGATCTCTCTAAGACATGGACACAGGACACAGATGGTTGCTGAATGCAGAGGCCAATTCTGCTCTTCCTGAGGACCCCGCCCTGCCTCCATGTGGATGTATTCATTGGGCTGCATCTCCATCTACGGTTCTGTCCAAACTCACAGGGTGTGGAGTGTCTTAAGTTCTTTGCTATGGACTGGCAAAGCATATGGGACACATATGTCTATCACAAATATTCATGTAATAAATATCCCATACTTATGACATGTGCAAAATATTATGCTCACACTTTATATCTTCAGTACACAGAAAAGAACATGTACTGTGGTCCTCTGGGCTAGTCCCATAAAGAGGGGTCTGTACCATTCTCCCTTCCAAACAAAGGCACAGCTAATGCAATACCAATTACACGGGAAAAAGGAGGTAGGATGAAAGTGGGTGGATCAAAGTACATGTCAAGTACCTATTGGCACCAGGCACTCTGCTTGGTGCCATGCCTATTTGCTAACCCTCACAACAACTCCTTCATTTAGTGTCACTGCCCCTTTTTCATGGATGAGGAAACAATGCTCAGAGGAGTTAGGCAACTTGTTTCAGGCCATGCAGTTATTAAGTGATGGAGCCTTCCTTATAAAGAAATATTGTGCATGGGAGAATATCATCAAAGCCATGGGATCTGATAGCAAAGTAGACCCATTCCAGGAATCCAGGGATCCCGGCATAAGCAGAAGGAGACCAGAGGGTAAGGCAGGGTCCCTGGGTTCCACCAAATGGGCTACTAGACCAGAGGCCCAGGGAGATAGTAGAGGGTAACTAATATTTGGAGGTATGTAGTCTGGGGAATAAAAGAAGGAAGGAAGGAAGGAAGAAGGAAGGAAGGAAGGAAGAGGAAGGAGGAAGGAAGGAAGGAAGGAAAAAGGAAGGAAGGAAGACAGAAGGAAGGAAAGGAAGGAAGGAAGGAAGAAGGAAGGAAGGAAGGAAAAAGAAAGGAAGGAATAAGGAAGGAAGGAAGAAGGAAGGAAGGAAAAGGGAAGGAAGAAGGAAGGAAGGAAGGAGGAAGGAAGGAAGAAGAAGGAAGGAAGAGGGAAGGAAGGAGGAAGGAAGGAAGGAAGGAAGGAAGGAAGGAACTAAACAAGGATACTTGAGACTTTCAACAGGCACCTGAGCCCTCAAACACACATAGTTATCTTGGTACTTGCACTACAGACCCTAATAGGTGATGCTGCATTTGTAGGCTGTGCCTCTCCTCTCCCCCTCTCTCCAGCAATCAGCCTTCCTTTATCTGCTTGGCTGGCTCGGACGGCAGCTTGGAAAGTCTTATTTTGGGCTATGGTTTTACACCTTAAAGACCCCTCTAGATACCGACCTGGTCAACAGGTAAAGTGAAAGAACGTCACTGGGAAAAAGATTTGAAAGTATGGCTCTCAGACCATGAATTTCCCCTGGAGAAGACCTGGGGGAGAGATGGCCACAATCAGGTAGCCATGAACAAGGTGACTGGAGAGGAAGCTGAGGGGGTTTCTACCCAGTAGTTTACTGTACCCAGGGAAGCTGAAATGTCATCTTATAAAAAATGAAGCTGACAGGGGTGACATTGGGGGTGAATTTTGGAATCTCTGCCAGGGAGAAGAGTCAGAGTTGGATCAAGTCGGAGGCAGCTCTGGTGGTTGCTAAGGCTTGGCTGGGGGAAGGGACATCACTTGTAGTGGCTCTAAGTCTCATGTTTGTGCAGCTTCGTCTGGGTGTTCTCAGCCGTGTTGGTGTGGGTTCAACAGAGGGTACAGTTTTGCAAGGTTTATGCACGTGGAGGACTAGGGAACAGGGTAATTGAAGGTACTGATGAGAACAGGAATGAAGAGATGAATAATAAGAAATGGTGATGGTATGGCAATGGGGGATGGGGTTGGTGGGAGCAATGGAGGTCCCAGACTGGGTCTAAGTCGTGCCTTCTGTTAGAATTTGAAGTATCTGACTGTGCTGATATCAGTGTGTGGAAGAGAGTTTGGGCCCAGAAGGTTTACCCAATGGTAGGTGCCTGGAGGAAGAGAGGATGGCAGAACATCTGTTCCCTAGGCCAGCCCCATAAGGCAAGAAGACTACAAGGAAAACATTCTCCATTTCATGTACCAGTCTTCTAGAACTGTACCTGACAAATAGGACATAATCGAGAACTAGGAGGAGTTCAATGAGTTGATGGATATAAAACACTTAGGACGGTGCTGGTAGTTGGTAAACACTAAGTTTGCCATTGCTCTAATTAGTGTTGTGTGTGAGCTCATGTGAGATATTCCCAGAAATATTTAATTAGGGGCAGTTTAAAAGGTGTCTCAGGTCCTACGTCCTACATTATGCAAGCGGGGGAACATGAACCAGAAAATCTTTAATTTTAACTGGTAATGTGACCCTGTTTGTATGCACAAGCTGATGGGGCCTGGGTGAACTTGGATTACAGTGACAATAACAAAATCTATCATTCCCAGAGCATCTGTAGAGTGTTTAGCACATATGGAGCATTATACATATGTATGTATATATATAATATGCATGTATAAAATATCTTTTAATCTTAACCTCCTGCAACATAATTATTACTAGCGACACTTTGTAGATGATGCTCCAGGAGATAGTAACTTGCCAAGCTCACAAATCAACCAAGGAAGGGAGCTGGGATTTAGATAATGGGATTTGGAATAATTAGGGAAGAATGAAAGGTCAAAAAGAGATAATAGCATAGAAGACAGTGGAGTGCTTGACAGCCTGGAACTCCTCTTACTACTACTAATAATATTTGAACATTATAGAATGCATAATATGTGCCAGATACTGTACGAAGGACTTTCATGCCTGGACTCATTGATCTTTACATTTCTATGAAGCAGGAATTTTCCTACCATTGTTTTATAAAGGAAGAAATGGAGGCTTCAAGAGGTTCAATACTTCATCCAAGGTCACGCACATGTTAAGTCGTAAACATGAACTTTCAGTCCAATTATTTTGACAGTCAATGCTCTTAACCAGGCAGGAACAGCTGTTTTTGTAAGGAAAAGTTTTTCTTGGAATGCATCATGCCTATTTCTTTATGTTTTGTCTACGGCTGCTTTAGTGCTACAGTGGTAGGGCTGAGGAGTTGTAATAGGTAAACCTACAATATTTACTATTTTTAAGAGAAGAATTGCTGACTCTTGCTTTTGACCATAACACTATTGAACTTGCCTTAATTAGCACAGATGTGCAATGTGCAATGGGAGTAAGTCAGCTGAAAGGATGAGCAAATGTGATAAGGAGGTATCAGAAAGTGACCAGTCTATGACGAGGTGTCAGAGTGTGACCAAGGGGTGTCCTTGGGACAGAGGTCCAAGCACCATGACCCTGGGATTAGATGAGCTGTCCATAGGGATGTTGAAGTTACCCAGGATGGTGAGAAGCTCTGGGTGGAGAGAAAGATTGAGCCTCATATCAGAACCCTCTTTAGTGAAGGGGAGTGCCCAGGAAGATATCAGCTGATAGCTATGAAGTGAGGGTATGAGGTTGAAGTAGACTTAGGAATGACCGTCATAGAAAAGAGGACAAGAAGAGTAGTGGTTGGAAATAGATGGGGTGCAAAAAGAATACTGGTCCCCTTTCTTTCCACCCCTGGAGAATACAGGGGTGGAAGACTAAGCCATCTAGCGGGGGCGCAGGAAAGGCAGGTTTCTGCAGGCAGCAGCAGTGCTAGGGTGGGTATGGGCTTGCTGCGGTCCAGCCCAGGGCTCTCCTCACTCTGCTACACTACTTGTCCTCTGCCATGTTGGCTGGACCTGTCCTCAGTACTCTCTGGCACCAGGGCCCTTACCTGTATAGTCAATGACGAAGCCAGCATTGCTCACAGATGCATCGCTGCGGAAGGCGAGGAAGAGGCTGTTGCTGCTGCTTTCAATGCGGCCTGGGAGCTGGGAGCCATAGAAGCTTCCTATGAGAGGGCTGAGAGAGTCCCGTCCGTCGTAGATATGGAGGAAGTCATAGCCAGGCTCCAAGTTAAAGCTAGGGAACAAAAACATCCCACCCCCACCCCACTGAGGTCAAATAAAGGCTTTTGCTGGCATCTTAGGTTCAACCAAAGCATGGGGCCTCCCAGGGAGCAAGCCCACCATCCCACTGGTACCCAACTCCCAAAGACTGGCTGGTAGAAAGGGAGAAGATGAGGCCTCGATGGCCTCAGTCAGGTAAGAAGATGGAAGAGGCAGGCTCAGGAGCAGAGGAGGCAGATTCCAGTCAGTGTTCAAAAATCTGGAGTGGAAAACCTAACATCTGCCTTATACAGAAGGGAAGATGAGTTGTCAACTCTAGACACCAAGTTGTCAACCAAAGTAGTCCGGAACCCAGGTCTCTTACCTGACACCAATATCCTCATACTGTGCTGTTCTGAACCTCTTTCTAAGAGAGAATGAGCCAACTAGGGAGCCATTCCCAGGCAGGAAGGGGTCTGTTACCATGAGGGACCCCAGCTTCATGGCTTCATCCCAAGCCAGTGCTCCAGCTCTCCTCAGGGTCTGCTATTACACCACTCCTAGCACCCACAAATGTCCTCACTCTTAGCTATTCTGACCCTGGTGTGAGGGAAAAATCCATTTTAAAAACTTAGTTGAGCAAATTGAATGTTCGAGTTCATGAATGTAATTTATCCCACTGGAATGGCTAGAGTGAAAATGATGGAAAATTCCAAGTATTGACAAGAATGTGGAGCTACTGGACCTCTCATGCCCTGCTGGTGGGAATGTGAATGGTTCGTACTTTCACAAAGTGAATGGTTCACAAAGTCTTCTAATCGCTTTGGAAGACTTTGGTTTATTGTATCTACTAAATCTGAACATACAACAGGTCTTTTAAAAGTTCATGGAAATGCATATTATGAAAAAATTATGCATGGAGTTCAAAAGTTTTTTGCACCAAAATAAGCTCACACTAACTTGTGATAACATGCCTGCACAGGATCTGATGTGAGTCATTAAGAAGGACAAGATATCAGCCTGAAAAAAAGCCTCCATCAGAGCAAATTGAATTCTGCTAAAATTGAAGCAAAAAAAACATCAAATTTTTGGTGAAGTTTGGGGGAGAAGAACGGTGACATCACTGACGCTTTGCAAAAGGTTTATGGGGACAATGCCCCAAAGAAATGAGCAGTTTACAAATGGACAACTTGTTTCAAGAAGGGAGGAGATGATGATGAAGATGAAGCCCACCAAGGTGGACCTCCACATTGATTTGAGAGGAAAAAAATTAATCTTGCTTGTGTCCTACTTGAATAGAACCAAGGATTAATAACACAAACAAGAGCCAACACCATAGACATCTCGACTGCTTCAGATTACACAATTTTGACTAAAAACTTAAGGTTGACCAAATTTTCTACTCGATGGCTGTCAAAACCATTGCATCTAGATCAGCTGCAGACAAAAGCAGAGCTTTCAATGGAAATTTTAAAAATGTGGGATGAAGATCCTGAAGCATTTCTCCCAAGGACAGGAGATGGAACATGGATTTGCCAGTACAATCTGAAGACAAAGCACAACCAAAGCAATGGCTAGCAGGGGGTGGAAGCGTCCAGCTGAAGCAAAAGTGGACTGGTCAAGAGCAAAAGCCAAGGTAATGGGGTTTTTTTTTCAGACACTCCAGGCATTTTGCAGTTGATTTTCTGAAGGGCCAAAGAATGATAACATCTGCTTATTATGAAATTGTTTTGAGAAAGTTAGTTAAAGCTTTAGCAGAAAAATGCCTGGAGAGCTTCAGGAGAGAGTCCTCCTCCCCGACAACAATGCTTCTGATCATTTCTCTCATCAAACAAGGGGAATGTTTCAAGAGTCTCAATGGGAAATCATTAGGCATCCACTTTACAGTCCTGATTTGGCTCCTTCTTACTGCTTTTTGTTTCCTAATCTGAAAAAAATCTTTAAAGGGCACTTATTTATTTTTCTTCAGTTAATAAAGTAAAAAGGACTACACTGACATGGTGAAATTGCTGGGACATTCAGTTCTTTCGGGATGGACTAAATGGCTGTTATCATTGTTTATAAAAGTGTCTTGAGGTTGATGGAGTTTATGTTGAGTAATAAAGTTTATAATTTTTATTTTTATCTTTTAATTCAATTTGTACACAAACTTTTTGAAGTGACCCTGCTCTGGTGCAGCAATTCTACTTGTAAGTATATATTTAACAAAAGCAATTGATACCAATCAAGTGTGCACAGATGAAAACAATAGAAAAGTAAATGAGCTTGCAGAGAACAGATTTCAGAGGCAAATTTGCTCATGGCCAGCCATGGGCTGGGATACTCAGATACAGCAAGTCCTCAGTATTATTCATAGGCTCTCAGAAACCATGACTTTAAGTGAAATGACATATAACAAAATCAATTTTTTTTTTTCCTCATCAACATTATAAGCTGGGTGCAGTGGCTCACGTCTGTAATTCCAGCAGTTTGGGAGGCCAACGCGGGAAGATCACTTGAGGCCAGGAGTTCAAGACCAGCCTGGCCAAAATGGCAAAACCCTCTCTCTACTAAAAATACAAAAATTAGCCGGGTGTGGTGGTGTACATAATCTCAGCTACTAGGGAGGCTGAGGCATGAGAATTGCTTGAACCTGGGAGGCAGAGGTTGCAGTGAGCCAAGATTGTGCCACTGCACTCTAGCCTGGGTGACATGATAAGACTGTCTCAAAAACAAAAACAAAACAATATAATGATATGACATTGAAGGAAACATTATTTGAGGAACTGCTGTACTTCATTTTATTTAAAGTCACAGTTTCTAAGATGGCATTGAGGACTTACTGTACTCTATTTGAGATTGAGAAAAAAATGACTGCTCTACCCTTTGGCTAAGATATATAGTGGAGGGAGGAGGCCATGCAGCTCTAGGACAAAGGAGGTAACGCTGGCTAGAGACAGGATGGGGGACTGGGAGGCAGCGGGTACAGAGCCAGAGGTGCACCGGCCTCCTTCCCCACCCAGCATCCTCTCACACTGCTGTCAGTTGCAGGGTCACCACACCACTGCTGGGTGACAGGGTCCTCTTGCCCACGTAATTCAGCTTCTTGACATCTGCTCTTTTAAAAGTCACCAGGGAAGGTTTTGGAGGGAGTCAGTCTTGGTCACAAATGATGGGCATCACCACTTCCTAACTAACTGCCTTCTTTCTGTCCCTCCCTTCCTTCTATCACCAAATTTGAGCACCCTCGATATTCCAGGCACTGTGCAAGGTGCCAAGGACACAGGGACATGTCAGACACCACTTCTGCCTTCAAAAATTGATGGTGCTGTAGGAAGTGACAGGCGTGTCAACAACAAAATAATGTATAAAGTCAGCCCAAGGCAGAGCAGGAACATAAAGCAAGGTTCCTTGGGGAGGATGAAAAATCAAACGTTTATGGAGGAGGTCAAGCCTGAACTGAGTCTTGGGAGATGAGAAGAACCTTAGAGGTAGGACAAGGAGGGAACAGGAAGTTGCTGTGAAGACAGAAACAGAAGCAAAGTCATAAGGATGTGAAAGAGTCTGTGAGGCCCTGAAATTGCAAGGAGCTTCGTCTGGTGGGAGCTCAGGGCTTAGTTAGGATGGGGTGGGCTTAGGATGGGGTCGGGGGCTGACTGGAGAGGTACACAGGGGCCAGATTGTTCAGAATGAAGCTCCACAGTTTGGCCCTTTATTTATAAGCAAGAGAGGACTATTGGATCTATTTGTTTGTTTGTTTTTGAATTGAGGTATGATTTACACCTTGTGAAATGATCAGCTCTAACGTGTGCCCCCCTATCAGTTTGGACACACGCACATCAAGACCCAGAACTGTCCCACCATGCCAGAGAGTTCCAAGTGCCCCTTCCCATTTAACCTTCTCTACCCTCAGATGCCAGCACTGATCAGAATTCTTCACCAGGGATTAGTTTTGCTGATCCTACAATTTTATAGGCGTTGACTCATACGTTATGTACTTTTTTGTGTCTGCCTTCTTCCACTCAGCATAATATTTTTGGGACTCATCCACGTTGCTGCATGTATCAGTAGTTCATTCTTTTTTATTGCTGAGCACTGTCATCAGAGGATGTTAAAATGGAAAGCAGGGTGGTTATTTCAGCATTTTTGAGTGACAAGATCACTCTGACAGCTAGCTAAGGGGGAGATCGGCATGGGAGGCAAGACGGGGCAGAGGAACCCACTAGGAGATGAGGGCAATAATTTAGATGGGAGATGATAGGGCTCAAACCAGGACAGGAGCTGGCAGGATGGAGAAGAGGAAAATACATGAGGAGAGTGAAGGCGGTGGAGGCTGCACGCCTCGGTCATTGCTAGTGGAAGAAGCCGTGAGAGCAGGTGTCAACGCCAGCCCCAAGGCTCAGAACAGAGCTTTTCTGGGGGGAGAAGGAATAGGCTTGATTTTGTACATGTTCATTTGCGGCATCTGCAGGCCCCAGACAGAGATGTCCAACAGCTGGATAGCGAGGCTGATGCTCAGAAGAAAGCCAGGGTGGGTGGCAGAATGGAGTCTTCCACTTACAAGAGGAGAGTGGAGACACAGGAATGACTGAGCTTGTCCAGGAAAGGGGTGTGGGGGAACAAGAGGAGGTTTTGACAAAGCCCAGCAAAGGAAGATGCGTTAAAAAAGGTCCACGTGATGTCACAGAAGAGCTTGGAGAACCGGGGAGAGTGACTTCATACAAACCAAGGGAAACATCAGACTAAGGATGGAGGGGGTGATCAAGAGGTGGATGGGCTAAAACACGGAAAGGCCCATTTTGTTTGGAACCAGGAGTTCGTGGGTGGCTTTTATCAGAGGAGTTTCCCAGTGGAACCGTGGGCGCAGAAACCAGGTTCCGGTGAGTTGAGAGTGAACGGGAGGTGAGGAAGCAGAGAAAGGCAGAGGTAGTTCTTTTGAAGAGCTTTCCTATAGCAGGAATGAAAGAGCAAGTGCAGGAGCTAGATGGGGGAGTGCCCGGGACCCAAGCCTGTCCATTTATGCCTGTGGAATGGGGTGGGAGGGGTCAAGGGAGCAGACAGGGAATGCAGAAGGCGGGGCAGGGGCATCCAGCAAAGGCCTCCCTTCTGGGTCCCAGTATCTTCAGCGGTCAAGAAGGAATAATAATTGTTTCCTCACAAATTACTACAAGGATTAGGTGAGATGATATGCGTGAGACTGCTGAGCATGGTGCTTGGCACGTAGACGGTCAATAAATGCTAATTTCTCTCTCTTGGCTTGTTCACCTCCCATGGAGCTGAGAATTCTGCTCGCAGACCTGTGAATACTCACCTGGAGACCCAGGTCCCAGAGCCCCTAGCTGCTCTGAACCCTTCATCTCCCACCCGGAGGAAAGGTACATACATGTTAAATACCAGGGCGATGACGTAGTCTGGCGAGACGGTCACTTTCCAGTCACACTCCTTGCCTGGCGGGTAGGGTTCTGGGTAATTTGGTGACAGGATGACTCCGGATGGTCCTGTCAGGTCTCCCCCCACAGGGAGCTGAGGAGAGAAGAAGACGAGGTGAGGCTGCCTGTTCGCCCTGGGCTCATTTTCATGGGTGTTGCTAATGTGCTCTCGAGAGAGGAGGGGGCTCAGGGGAAGGTGGAATGATGGAGTTCTCCTTTAGAGTGGTGGGAATGCTTCGGAGATGGTGGTGGTGGTTGTGCGACATGTACCAGGTGCCACTGAACTGGTCACTGAAACACGGGTAATTTTATGTTAGGTGCATTTCACCTCAATAAATTATTTTTAAAATACCTGGCCCTGCTGATTCCCAGCTGTGTGAACTTAGGGAACTCATCTAGTCTCTCTAGCCTTCGATGTCCTTCCTCTATCATAAAAAGAGACAATATCTTCTTTGTGGGGTGGTTGTAAAGATTATTGGAGATGTCTGCTGAAGCATTTGGTAGAGAGTGAATGGTTGATATACGGAGCTGACACTGTCTGCAGACCTATGAAGTACACGGTCTTCCTTCACTGCCTCACATACAGCTGCCAGGCGAGCTTTGTGGGTCCTGACTGTGAGTTCCCATGCACTTGATGTCAGGAGGAGTGGGAAACACACTCATGTTCGCCTGCCAAGCACAGTTGGTCTCCTGCGCTGCCAGTGCTCCTGGCATCTGCTTGCGGCTGCAGATAATTTCCAACTTTCCAAAAGGCCTTGTCCAAGCGTATGTGTGTGCCTCTGTTGTATGGAGCTATTATTAATCCCCAATCGGTCCACATGGTCACCCTTCCTTGAGAGGACAGGCCTTTCAAGCAGGTGGGGGAGGGAGAAGGTGGCCAGGTGACACAGCAACCTATTTACCTAGGGACCTTCTGGGCAGCTTCCCCCAGAGCCTGGATCAGATCTTTTCCTCCATGCCTGGGGCTGTTGTACCGTGGCATGAGGACTGGATAGAGTAAAGGCTGGGAAGTGTGTGGGGTCATTAGCAGGATGGCTAAGACAATAGATATGGCTTGGTCTGGAAACCACAGGGCACCATCGGAGGATGCAAACACTGAGCCCACAGGAACACAGACAGCCATTTAAGGGCTGGCTAGAAATCCAAGAAGAGTTTTTGTGGGGACAGCAAAATGGTATTCCAAAGTTAGGGGCAGCCATTGGCTTGTCATAGAGCTGGGCACTGCTGCTTTGGCTGTGGCTTTTACTCAGGGTCAGGCTTAAAGGGCTTGGTCAATCCCTAACAGGGTCTCAAACAAATGGTAGGTCTTTAGGTCAGGCATAAGAATCCTGATGTGGCTGAACATCAGGCCACATCAGTGAGGAGTCTGCTTTTTCTTCCCCCATGGGAAAGTATATCCCAAGTACCATCCTGAGTACCAGAAACAAGTACGCATCTATTACGTATTAGACTTGACAAATTGCATTTTAGATACACTACCTCATTTATGTCTCATTAACAACTCAACAAGCAATGGATTACTCTTCCTGACTTATAAAGGAAGAAAGTGAGGCTCAGAAAGGCTAACTAACTGAGACTCAAACTCACACGGGACTGGCTCCAAAGTCTGTTGTTTTCCCCTTCTCTACCTCCACACAGCTGGTGGCAGTGGCCAGCGTAGAGGAGTGCTTCTCTCTGCAGACCAGCAGGGGAGAGCCTAGTTGTTGCAGGAGCTTCTAAGTGAGGATGGTGCCTTTAGTTGGATCTGCTCATGTCTCACTCGCCGTCTCCACTGAACCCTTTGAGAGCAGAGCGCTAGATAAATGGAGCCAACCAGAGGCCAGTACGATCAGGCTAGACCCTTGAACTTAACAAAGAAAGATGGCAATGTCCAGTTCATGGAGTGTGGCCTTGCCCAGGCCAGCCTAGAAACAGAGTCTGATGTGGACAGTGAGAGTGGAAAGCCAGTGTCATATCAGAAGTCCCAGCTCTGGGAGACTTTCCCAGGGGGGCACAATGAGGCCTCCATTCTGGGTTCCCAGCCTCCACCTCCCTCTGGTAGCTCAGGGGCTTCTTCTCTTAAGTTTGCCACAGAAGGGGTGAGTCTCTGTGGCTTCTGAAACTGCCCCCATTACTCTCCCACCAATCCCCAAAGTACTATCAGTGTCTCTGGGTTCTAGGCTGCTGCTCCCTGTGCACAGCTGTCTTCTAGATGGCTCCATGGCACCAGGCATGTGCTTCCCACGCAGAACTCCAGCATGAGCTTCACTGGCTGCTGCCCATTGTGCCCCAAGGCCTTGCATGGACCCCTGGGCTGCCTCACCAACAGGAAGGATCCCACTGCTCAGGGCTAGCTGAGGGGTCCTGTTGAGCTTACTAAACCATGGTTGCCCAGATGGGAGTGGGTGCAAGCTGCAGATCCTTCTAGACAGCCAAGAAGTGGGGAGGTTGGACTGAGGGCAAGAATTGTGGAAAGGGCATCGATTTGGAAGTCATACAATCCTGGGCTCAGATTCTGACAATGCCACTCATTGGCTGTTTGAGTTTGGTCCAGCTATCCACCCCTCTGAGCCTCTACTCCCTCATCTCGAAAGTAAAAGAATAATGATGATAATGGCTTGTAACATACACAGTGCTAACTATGAACCAGGCACAGTTCTTACTGCTTTATAGTATTTTCTTTTTTAATCCTCAAAACAATGCTAGAAGGTAGGTACTATCATTTTCCCTGTTTTACTGGTGAGGAAATTAAGGCACAGGGAAGTTGAGCAATTTGTCTAAGGCCACACAGCTTGCTGTGGTGAAGCCAGACCTGAGCCCAGGGAGTGGAATCCCGAGCTCTCACCTCATCACAGAGTGATTGCAGCTGTGATAATGTAGCTAAAATGTTTAGCACAGTGCCTATCACGGGGACAGCATCCAATGAGTATTTGTTTTCTTCCTTTGCTTCCTCCCTGTAATGAAGGGTTATCAAGGCCAGCTAGACTCGCTCATGGCAGAACGCCCAGGGAGCTGGAAATCAGAAGCATGTCACTGGGATTTCCAGTTCGTTTGAGAGAAGAGGCAAAGGCATTTATTCTGTTGCCTGAGGAACATTTCCCAAAGCTGAGTGTAGAAGAACGGGTGATGAAAACTGAATTAACCTCTCCGCCCTGCCCACTGCACATTTATTGTTCTCCCCAGCTTAGCGCAATCCTCCTTCTCCACCTGGGACAATCTCATCTTAGGGCCTGCTTTTCTGTAAAAATAAGTCTAAGGAATCACAGCCTTGTAGAAGGCTGAATTTGGAAGGAGCCTCAGAGGTTCCCAGATTCCCCTCCTGTGCCTCATCAGAATTCCCTTGAGCAGATGGCATTCTGGCTTAGGGAAGGGAAGTGAGTCTGAAAACTTGAAAGAAGGAATCAAAGAAGGGAAGGATGAAAAGAAGGAAGGAAGGAAGGAAGGAAGATAGAATGGAAGAAGATTAGTATTTCTTGAGATTGGGGTTAGGCGTGTCTTCACCCCACAATGCCATATGGGAAGTGTATTTCCTCACAGATGAGGAAACCCAAGCTCAGAGAGTGGAAGCAATTTCCCAAGGCCACCAAACTAGTAAATGGCAGAGCCAGAAACTAAATCTGGATGTGTCTACTTCAATATCCCATGCTCTTCTCTACACAGCAGAATATATAGTGAAGAAATCAGCTGGCTCTGAAACCCAGGTCTCGACTTCCTGCCCCACACCCCCTAGTGGCTCCTAATTCCCATTGAGGAGCAGGATTTAGTGTCTCACCTTCAGGGCCAGGCCTCAGAACTATGACTGGCATAGGCCAGTCCTCAGGTGCCTGGACAGTGCACTCCCTGCCATCAAGCCTGTGTGAGAGAGGCGCAGGCCAGGGCAGACGCTCCTGCAGGAGATGTCTCAGAAGTCCCTCATGCCCATCTCCAGCAGGGGAGGTGGTGTGGGAGGTAGGAAAATGAGAGGTTTTGCATTCAGACTGGCGTGGGTGTAAATCTTGGCTCTGCCATATCCTAGTTCTGTGATTTGGGACAAGATATCCAAATTTGTCTAAGTTTCAATTTCAAGTGTAAATGAGGAAATGGTGCTAATTTCAGAGAGCTGTCAGGAAAGTTAAATGAGGTTATCTAAGTAAATGTCCAGTACAGGGCAAGTACACAGTAAGGACTCATTGACCATGGGTTCTCTTCTCTTCTAACAGCCAGCATCGACAGGGGAGATAAACACTTATTATTTCGCCTGAGCAAAATACCCTGAAAGCTGGCACCTGGAGTGTTTGTTTCTATCTATTTACCTTTCTTTCCCATCCCAGCCTTCCTTCAAGTTCCCTCCTCCTCTCAGTCTCAAGTAGTTAGAGGCAGGATTTTTCAGGCCCCACCCTCTTTAAGTGATGTGACTTTAGACAAGTCTCAGGTCCTTCATGTCTTCATCTCTCCTATAGGGAGGTTTTAAGACTGAGAACAGATCTAAAGAAGCAAAACCCTGTCATCCCAACATTTTGGGAGGCCAAGGTAGGAGGATCACTTCAGCCCAGGAGTTTGAGACCAGCCTGGGGAACATGGTGAGACTCCATCTCCACAAAAAAATATGAAAATTTGCTGGGTGTGGTGCATTAACCCTGCAGGCCAAGCTACTTGGGAGGCTGAGTGGGGAGTATCACTTGAGCCCAGGAGGTCAAGGCTGCAGTGAGTCATGATGGCACCACTACACTCCAGTCTTGGCGATGCAGTGAGCCCCTGTCTCTAAAATCTAAAAGAACCAAAACCCAGGTAACCAATAGTTTCCTTGAGAACAGGAAAAGCAAGGTTCTTTTCTTTATATTTTGAGCCTGTGGGTACCCTTCTATTACTTCAGGTAATAGAAGGGTCATTTTGGAACCTGTTAGCCTTTACTACCCAGAGTTACCCATTGTCCTCCTTCTGACCTGTACAGCCTGGGCCACAGAGAAAGGGACAGACCTGTCTGACTTGGAAATCTCTGGGACCATTTTAGCAAGTGCGGAATTTGTAGTGCTGTGTGTGTAGAGTATGAATGTGAGTGAGTGCATGTGGGGGACACATGCATGCAAAGCAGGGTAAACGGTGGGTTTTCTGCAACTTTCATCTGTTCCAGTTCTCCTGGCCCCAGGCCCAAGATGCAGCTGCCGCTTGCATGGAGGGTTCTGGAGCACACAACTGTGAGCCCCAAGGGCAGAGTGCACCCTGCAGCTGCTCTGTACCGATGCATGTCGGCGGGCTGGGCTGCCAGAAGAACCTGTTCTCGATCTTCACACAGCTGATCTCTGCACTTCCCTGCAGCGCGTAGCCAGGGTCACACTGGAACACTGTGGAGTCACCGGCTTCCCAACTGTCACCACTCCGGCTCCCATTCTGTGGGACCCCAGGGTCATTGCAGGATGTTGCCGTGGACACTGTGGCAAGAACATAGAAGAAAGGGTAGGGTTGCCCGGGTGTCTGCCAGTCATGAGGCTCCCAGCTAATCACCCTTACTGACTGCCATCATCTGTGCACTGCTACAACCACCATCACCTCCCCCACCACCAGCTGCTGTGGCCACAGTGCCACTACTATCACTCCCATTACTGTCACTGCCTCCACCACCATTTGTGATCACACCTGTCACTCTCACTGTTATCACCACCACCATTCTTCCAGTATCTCCACCATTACAGTCATCCACCTGTCATGAGATGCTATAAGTTAAGCATGATTGCACTGTTAGAATTATAGAACTGAATTTAGCTTAAGAACACAAGCATTGTTACATAAACAAAGCATTGCAATTTTGTACAATGTAACCAACATGATCAGAATGAGGAAGTGACAAGATAATCAAATCTAAACTCCATGTTGCCAGGTGTGATGGCTCATGCCTGTAATTCCAGCACTTTGAGAGGTCAAGGCAGGAGGATCACTTGAGGTCAGGAGCTTGAGACCAGCCTGAGCAACACAGCAAGGCCCTGACTCTACAAACAAAAACAAAACAGAAAAAACATGAGCTGGGTGTGCTGGTGGGTGCCTATTGTCCTAGCTATGCTGGAGGCTGAAGTGGGAGGATCCTTTAAGCCCAGGAGGTTAAGGCTGCAGTGAGCCATGATTGGGTCACTGGACTTGGGCGACAGAGTAAGCCCTCATCTCTAAAACAAACAAACAAAAAAATAAACTCCATGTATTCAATTAGAAGGGTTTGCAAAGGACTTTGGGAGTTGGCCTGCCTAAATGCTGAGCAGTGGTTGTGAGGCTGTAGGGAGTTACTGAAGTTAGGTCAAGATCATGCTCTCTTTTGCAATGGCAAACAACCAAGGATCCATCAGACTGAAACCATATTTGAAGAAAAGTCAGATATTTGTAGTAAGTGGGCAGAGAAGAGTTCAAAAATAGCTGAGATATATTACAAATTCAAAATACTCAGGAATTTGGGAGATTTTCGTGTCTAGTACCTAACCTAGTTTAACATACAGCAGGTGTTTTATAAGCGAATACTGAATGAATGATAGATGGAATGAATACATAAATAGAAGAATGAGTGGGTGAATGAATGAACAAATGCGGCATGTGAAAACACACCAGAGCAAATGGCGCAAGAGTAAGTCTAGAGAAAGGAATCTCAAGAGCTGCAACAACCCTGGCTGCCTCCACAGCCCAGAGCTGACAGTGGGGCCCGGTCCCAGCCCCCAGCTATGTCATCCCTCAGAGACAGTGCTCAGCAGATTCTAGGGCAAGGAGCTTCTGGAAACCACAGGATAAATAAGACTCATTTGATTGGAGTATCAGTTTTCTCAACAATTTAAGAAAAAACTACTTTTATACTAAAACAAAAGAATTTATTCGGGATTACAATGTAAAATTCACATTAGTTTTTAAGCAAAAATGTGAAGCCTTAAAGATATTTTGTGCTTGCTATACCCTCCAGACCTCCTGGGGATACACACACATTCTCTGCTGCTATGAGGAGGATGTCTGTGGAAAAGTTTGAGAAGCAGCAGCCTAGGACAACTGTGTACAGACATCACTAATTATAACCTCTAGGACTGTACATGAGTCTTGAGTTACAGAATCTGATACCTTATACTCAGTAACACCTAAGGAAGCATAAAGCAAATTATGGTCCACAGCCATATCTGGCCTTATGCCTATTTTTGTAAATAAAGTTTTACCGGAACACAGGTACACTCATTTGTTTACATATCAACATCTGACAGCTACAGCACTTATTTATAAAGTCAAGTAAGCATTAATCTTTTTCCTTCCCAGTTAAAATCAGACTTAGCTTTCAGCTTTATAGTACACTGTACACATGTAAATGATCCCCTAAAAGAAAAATAGCTAATTGTTCTGGCTATACATGGAAGGATTATTTATATGGGAGGCAATAGCATACAATGATTAAGAGCTTAGGTTTAAGCCTCAGACACATGGGTTTTTCTATTAACTAGATGACCTTGTATGAGAAGCCTCAGAGCCCACATCTGAAACATGGAGTAGTAATAGTGCCCATACTGTAAGGGTTTTGTGAAAATTATAAGAGCTGATGTAGTGGAGAGCTTAGTGTGGCACCCACCTCAATAGATGGCTGCAATTATGCTTCCCGCTCACCCTGTTTTTTTTTGTTCTCCCTTTCTCTCTTTAATGCTCCTGAATTGGAGCTGCTTGGCAAAGCACCTGGGGAAAGGCTGGATCCACGTGGTACAGACAGGATGTTAGATGTTACACAGTCATGTTTACTTAATAAAGCCAAGCTTGCACTAATCGTCCCTGGCATTTCTGTACAATCCCCTGTCAAATACACACTATAAAGTTAACATGGGGTGAGCCGTTCTCTCTTCCCTAGAGTAGTCCTGGTATTTGCTAACTGATGACAGCAACAGGAAAGGTGACCTTTCCCAAACCTTGGTTATGCCCATAACACTGGGCCAGGCTGTCATGACCTTTCTGGAGCCCAGGCCAGGTAGCTTTGACCATGCTACTCTGCCTAAGCAATGCTAAGGGTAGCTTGCCCAAGGAAACCCTTGTGTTAGAGGAAACCATCCATTCATGGGTTCCTATCTTCATGTGTCCATTTGCTCACTAAGCAGTGAGTGAGCACCTGCTGCATACAAACACTGTGAGAGAGTCTGGAGGCATGGCGGAAGCTTTTAGTGGGATGGCAAGTAGGCGCCCAGCTTCAAATGAGACGGAATGCCTGGTGTTGACAATGTGCTGAATAAGTAGAAGTAAAGTGCCGGGGTGCCGTGGGCTATAGCAATTTACTCTGAATGGGGAGACTAGGAGGCAGTGGCATCTGAGATGAACCTGGAAGGATGAATAGGACTTCCATGAGCTGGGCAATACATGAGAAAGCAGCCTGTATACAGCACAGGAGAGCACCCAGGGACTCTGTCCCACGTGGCTAAACTGAGGACACAGTGGAGGTCAGATAATGCAAATCTGTGGGGGGAATCTGTCAGCATAATTATGGGCTTTTTTTTTTTTTTTTTAAAGCCATACCCATCAGTTTGGGCATAGTTGGAGAAAATATGTCTGGCTTTAATTATTCATAATACTCCTTTCCCCAGAGAGTGGACTGAGCCATCTTTTTAGCATTCTACCCTCCTTACTTCCTTACTGCTGGGAGATCCTTCCATTGCTTATCCCAGCAATTTCCCAAGTTTGTTCCATGAAATGCTAGTCTCTTGAGATGGCCTTGAAAAAAGTCATCGATGATGGAATATGTTTGGAAATTGTGACCTACCAGACATCTTTGGAATTTAAATGCATTAGCATAGCAAATGTTCTCAGAGGTCCCATATTGCAGATCATTTCCTTAGGTCTGCATCAACTTGAGCACCTCCCAAGCATTACTGGATCATGCAAACTTCTTTTTCTCTTGCAATATCAATTAGTATTCCATGGAACTCTTAGGAATAGATGGAAAATGCTAGACTGGAAGCATGCATGAGTGCTAAACAGACAAATTAATAAGTATAAAGCAATGTGATCCTGGAGACTCTCATCTGCTCCCCCACGCTGCTAAATGCTCATCTCCAGAGAGATGACAGACATAGCAGAAAAGAGCTAGAAGCAGGATTTGCAACTCTGTAACAACCTCAGTGGTGCCAGGGCTATACCCCAACCACCCTTAGCTGATACACCAATGGGAGAGAGCTCGGGGGCAAAGCCATGGCACAGGTGCCACAAGAAATTGCTCTGGAATCACCATGGAAACTCCCCTCTCTCCCACCACACATGCAGTGGAGTAAGCAGACGGTAATGAAGACAGCTGCTGTATAATAAACATAAGCAGAAACCAAGGCATAGTCACTTGTTCAGGGAGAGAAATGATGGAAGAGGCACTTCAGAGGAGATGAGATGATGCATTCCACGGAGAGGCAGGACCAATCATATAAATTATCTCACATTGGGACTTGGATGTTTGAGCATTGGCCATTTTGGGTAGCTCTTTGTCATGCTCCTCCATAATTGGCTATTGCAGTGCCTAATTAATTAAATTTAGATTACTCATGTTGGCTTCCAGTCTTTGCAGAGACCTGCACTCAGCTAAGAACCCGAGCGTGTAGCATGTCCCATCAGCTCATTCATAACTGTGTCCAAAACCACCATCTACTTGTACCTTCCACATCCCTCCGTGCTCCCTGTGTTTCAGCCACATGGGGTAGCCCTCCACTTTCGGAACCCACATTCCTGAATCTACACTTGCTGATGTGTTCTTTGCACATAGGATGCCCTTTTCTCTCTTTTCCATCTAAAGGCCATCTAAGATGCCCTTTTCTCTCTTTTCCATTAGTCCTCCAAAGTCTAATTCAGCGGCACCTTTCCCTGTCATAGATGACTACTTGCTCCTTGAAACACTTTCTTTTTTGAGTAACTTCTACTTGTCCTTTGGGTCTGAGCTTGGACATCATCTTTTCTGGAACATCTTCCTTGTTGCTCCAAAGTTACCATTATAGCCCACATGTCTTCATCTAGACGCTTACCAATTTGTATATAAGTGTCTATTAACCCACCTGTCTTCCCCACCAGAGTGAGCTCAGTACAGACATTTGAGCAGGTGCTAACCATGTACCAGGTACGTAGCAGATACTCAATAACTATCTTTACATGGACTGAGGGATGAAGGAAAGTGAGGACCAGAGGGAGGTGGGTGCCATGTGTCAGGACATGCAGAGTGGGGCTGGCAGAGGGCACACACAGACCTGAGAATTGAATGGCAAAGCCCTGCTTGCTGGTGAAAAAGTCAGTGCTGAACTGCAGGACGACTGAGTTGAAGGTGCTGTGCAGGTCCTTGGGCAGGGCTGGGCCACTCAGCTCCTTCAGCAGAACCCCGCTCTCCACAGGCCCGTCCCAGATACGCAGCACATCGTGAACCTCCTCTGTGTCAAACACCAGGAAGTGTAGCCTGCATGGAGAGAAGAGGCAGTGGTCATCCGGGGCTCAGCTTCTTTTCCAGGGGCCTCTGATCAGAAGGTCCTAACCATACGAAACCTGGCCCTAAACCTACGAAGCCTGGCAGGAAGGGAGAGAAGGCAGTGTCTGGCAGCATCCTCATGATTTCACCAGGCCAGCTCCTCCCACGGGGGCCCCCAGCAATGGGGACAAGAGTGAGCGGTGTGGCTTTTATGCATCCTTTTATTCTTATGAGCTCCATGTTGCCACTGTCAGACTGCATCCCTCTCCTCAACCCTACATAGCCCGCAGACCTCTCCCTGAGCCCATATTGTTACCATTCTAGGTTGGAAGCGGAATCCTGAGAAGGCAGGATCTGGCTTGGACAAAAGATACAGGCAAAAAAAAAAAAAAAAAAAAAAAAATTATTAGGGATAGAGGGCATGGGGGAACTGTGGAGTCTCTGAGAAGCTGGCCCAGCCACGGTGCAGGTAGGGGTGACCTCATACTTCGGTTTCCCAGAGCAGAATTCTGGGGATATTAGCTCTATGTAACCCTGGCTTAGATAATCACTGCAGACCTCAGGAGGCCAGGTAGGGGCCTCCAAGTGTGGGGGTCTACAGGACACAGAGCTGTCAGAGCAGGACAGCTCAAGTAGTAACCTGAATTTCTGGAACCAAAGATTCCAACAGCCAAAGATATCTTGGCTACAAACTTGCGGGACTCTCTGTTAATCATTTTTTTTTTTTATTGTGGAATAATTTTAGACTTACAGAAAAGTTGCAAAGATAATACAGAGTGTTGCCATAGACCCTTCACCATTCTTCTATCGCTAACATTTTACATTTCCATGGTATATTTGTCACGACTAAGAAAGCAATGTTGGCATACTTACTATGAACTACACTCCAGACTGTATTTGAATTTCACCAGTTTCTCCATTGATGTCTTTTTTTTTTCTGTTCCAGGATCCAATCCATTTATCACTATCTCTTTTTAAAAAATTTTTTAAAATTTTAAAAATAAGACATGCTTGAGGCAGAGAAAAGGCAAACAATATACCGACGTATTGAATTTTAAAAAAGTCTCTCTTTCACACAGCCAACCTGTTCTCCAGAGCTATTCAATTAATAGTAGGTTTGGTGCATATGCTTCCAGAGTTTTTTCAATGAGCACACATATATATTGTTCCCTCAAAATGGGACCATATTTTATGTAGTTTTCTATAACTTTCTTTCTTCATTTAATACTGTATCATGGACATAAACATCACCCTCATTTTTTTTTCTGCAGAAATGGACACTGTTATACATCACAATTTCACATGAAACTGCAAGGAACATTCTCATCTTTATGTAGCTTTGTGCATTTCTGTTAATATTTCAGTTGACTTGCCAAAGTAATTCTGGGGGGGAAAGGTATCTATTTAAAAATTTTAAAATAAATCCTGCTAAATTATCTCTCAAATATCCTCCCAAGCATTACTTGATCATGCAAACTTCTTTTTCTCTTGCAATATCAATTAGTATTCCATGGAACTCTTAGGAATAGATGGAAAATGCTAGACTGGAAGCATGCATGTGTGTTAAAGGGACATAAGTATATTTTTTGTTTCAATTTATATTCCCACATATCAGTATTGATGTTACTATTCTCTCTAAACTTCACTTCATCAGCATTAGATATTATAATGTTGTAAATATATTCTTTATGACAATGCTCCCCCATCTGCTAGACCACAATGGAATCTCGCTGGCAGTTTTGAATTTAGATGATTTGGTAAGGTTGGGTATCTTTGCGCATATTTATTGGGCATTTGTACCTTTCAAGTTCTTTATCCATCTTAATTGACGGATGCAAACTTTTAAAAGTCTACTGATACATTATGACTATTATTTACCTTATATATTTCGATTTCTCTCTCTCTTTTTTTGAGACAGAGTCTTGCTCTGTTGCCTAGGTTGAGTGCAGTGGCGCAATCTTGGCTCACTGCAAACTCCACCTCCCGGGTCAGCAATTCTCCTGCCTCAGCCTCCTGAGTAGCTGGGACTACAGGTGCATGCCACCATGCCCAGCTAATTTTTTGTATTTTTAGTAGAGACGGGTTTCACTGTGTTAGCCAAGATGATCTTGAACTCCTGACCTTGTGATCTGCCCACCTTGACTTCCCAAAGTGCTGGGATTACAGGTGTGAGCCACTGTGCCCAGCCTTGATTTCTCTTTTATATATTTGTTGTGAATATTTTCTCCTAGTGTCTGGTGACTTTTTCTTATTTAACTTCAGTTTGTGGTTTCCATTTTGGTATAGAAGTGTTCCATTTTATGAAATCAAATATGTAATATTTTCCTTTAAGGATACTGGATGTCATGTTGTGCTTGGGCAAACCTCTCTCACAACCCAATGATTCAAAAACAAAACTAAACTTTAATCAAAATTTTAATACCTTAATATTTTCCTGGGACTTGTATAGTTTCTTTCTTTTTTTGATACAGGGTTTTTCTGTTGCCCAGGTTGGAGTTCAGTGGTGCAATTATAGCTCACTACAACCTCCTGAGTAGCTGGGACCACAGGTACACACCACCATGTTTGACTAATTTTATTTTTTGTAGGGATGGGGTTTTTCTATGTTACCCAGGCTGGTCGTGAATGCTGGGATTCAAGCAATTCTCCTGCCCCAGCCTCCAAAAGTCCTGGGATTACAGGTGTGAGCCACCCACTGTGCCTGGCCAGTTTCATTTTTTTGCAGCCAATAGGTTCATTACTCTTCCAAATTGACACTCAATTGTCCCAACACCTATCTAAAGTAGTCTTTTCCACTAGAATCTTCTTTGAAGTAGCCTTTTCTGCTAGAATCTACTTTGCCTACCAAAACATCTGTTTACTCCCTCCTTAGCATCTACCAGTCTATCTTTAGTGTACTTATTTGTAGACTATGCTTCTCCCTAATTATAACTAGATCATAATTTTCATGAGCATGGTACCAGGCCTTGCTTGCCTAGGATGTATTTGACATTTTGGGTGGTGCTCATGATACCCACAGATGATGATACGCTCATAGCTGAAGAATCCTGATTCTCCCTACTGGTTTGAAATGTCCCCTTAGTTGTGGGCTGTTTCTGAACCCTTTTCTCAATTCCAGTGCTCTCCCCTTTTCCTATGCTAGAATCTACTTGTGGTACCAGGAACATAGCTACTCAGCTTACTTGGTTTTTCATATTCTCAAATTTTGATATTTTTTCCCTAAAACTTATTAGCTTATTTCCCAAATTTACTCTTTCAGATGAACTTTATGGTTACCAAGTCCCAAAAAAATCTGATTGAGATTTTGATTGGAATTACACAGGCATTGATTAATTTGGAGAGAATGGATATCTTTATGTTACTAATTTTCTGTAGCCAGGAGCATTGTAGATAACTTAGTTTTTATGTACTTTGGCAAAGTTTTATGTTTTTCATCTTTGTTATGGTTTTCTTCTTTGCACACCTCTTGCTAAATCTCCTCTTTAGCAGTCTATAAGTTTATGGTTTTGTTTCTATTGTGAATGAGATTTAATTTTAGTTACATTTTCTACTTATTTATTGTCAGATATATATATATATATATGTGTGTATTTCTTACTTTCAGTAACTAGTTAGTACTATTAGAAACCAGAGGAATCTCTTGGACTTCCTAGGTAGAAGCTTTTGTAGATAGAAAAGGGGATTCCTCAATACCAGGAGCTGTGTGAGGCTGGGGCCCCACATTTGATTGAAAAGAGGGAGAAGGAGATCCCTAGGACAGAGCACAAATGCGCATGCTCACTGCTGTGCGAGGCTGCCCCTGCCTTCTTTGCTTTCTCTGCGGTGATCAATGCACCGTGAAACAGGCAGCCAAGAGGAAACTGAGTGACAGCCGTGTGGTGTGGCCGTACGTGCTCTCAGAAAAGAGGTTGGTGTGGGCCACACTCATCAGGGAAGGCAAAAGGAAATGAGACCTGAAGTTTGGGTGGCATGAAAAGGAGAAGGCCTTCTTTGGATTTAATAACATGAGATAAGACTCAGAGGCAGAGAGGAGGTGAAGCTGTCCAGGAAGAAAGGCAATTCCATACTTGAGTTCAGGTGGTATTAGGATGCCATAGAGAATACAGCTGGATTGAGAGAGCGAGAGAACGAGAGTCTCAAAATTAGCTTTGGGAGTTTGGGCTTTATTGTCTTCTAGTCAGAGACTGACTCTAGAGGCCAAGTGAAGTCCTGAGGGTGAACAGCTGAATGAATGAGTGAGTGAATCAATGAATGAATGAATGAAACCCCAGTCTGACAGGAAGTTGAGAAAAGTAAGAATATAGAGACTAAAGAGACATGAAAGAAAATGTGTTTCTATAACAACCACTGTGTATAAGGCACTTTCACATTAGCCCACGGAGCCCATGCAAGCATCATTATTTTGTAGGTAGGACCAGTCTCATCTTTAATAACAAGAATACTGAGGCTCTGAGAGGGTAGGTAATTTGTCCAAGGTCATGGGCCGGTTAGAGAGTAAGCTGGAATTGCTATTATTGAATACTAATCCAGGTCAGACCTTAGTGCTTCTACTCTTTCTCCTGAAAATGCTGCCCACATCTCTAGGAGGAAGAGGCTGTGGTTGAGAGCCAGGCAGGGGCTGGAGAGGCTCTACCAATCATCAACAGTTTACCCATGAGTCATACATGTTATTCAAGACCATGAATTAAAAATGCCAGTTCATTGCATTCAGCTTAGCTGATCTCATAAACAGACAAAGTCAAATGCTTGGCACTGATGTTGTGGAGAGGAGCGCAGAAGAGGGGGAGGAGGAGGTGGGCTTCTCTTTGTGCTCAAACAATACAAGTTGGCAACCGAAAGGACAGAGGCTCAAGTTCAAGCTTCTTTCAGCATTCACTCACGTAAGCCCCTCCCATGTGCGGGATGCTGTAGTATAACAGTGAGGATGACAGGCAGGTGCAATTCTCCAGGAGCTTCTGGAGATGGACAACAACCCTCCAGACACAAACTCACTCAAAGATTATCAGCTGTGTCCAGTACAGGGCAGGACATGGCAGAGTGCTGAGGCAGAGCATCCACTCTAGACAGAGTGGCCAGAGAAGACCTTCTAAGGAGGTGGCTTTTAAGCAAGATGCCAAGCCACATGGAGAGCAGGCAGAGAGAGAGGTGGGAGGAAGCCTGTGGTGAATAAAGGACAGCATGTGCAAAGGCCCCAATGGAAAGGCCATGGAGGCTGATGCTGGGCCAGGAGAGGCAGGCAGGGGCAGGGCTGGTGGGACCGTGGGTGGGGGAAGAAGTTTGGTGTATACTGTAGGAGCTGAGGGAAGTCATTGGTGTATTTTAAGCTGAGATCTGACAGATGTCGATTTACATGTTAAGATCACTCTTGGTGCCTGGATAAGAAAAGACTGACAAGGGTAAGAGTAGATGCAGGAAAATTAGCTAGGGGCTGCCACAGGGGGCTAGTGACCCCTTTCATTATAATCCTTTGATGGTAGCCAGGAAAGATTTGGTTTGCCAAACCCAATAACATTTATTAAGACTCCTATTGAATACTTTTCTCATCTTATAGAAATCAGGGTCTATAAATGCTAATGAGCAGTTCTGATCGATAGAAATATTTCCAGGCCAAAACAGACACTGGGGTTTGTGTGAGCAGCTCCCCCTGTAGGTGAACACTGGGTCTTTTTCTGGTTTTTGATATCCTGAAAATGGTTTGTGGCCCCTCTCCCCCTTGCACTGTGCCCCCAGGAGGGAGAAACTGAAGCAGAGGAAAGAGGTGAAAAGATCTTCCTTCCTATTGATGACTTGGTTGTCTGTGGGCCACAGAGATGAAACAGACCATTTCCAGGGAAGAGGGATGAAGTGTGTTGCATGTCAAGCTCTATTCTGAGAGCTGCGGAAATGTGTAAGGCTCTGTGTTTGCCCTGCAGGAAGCTGCTACTTATTGAAGGAGACACCCAAAACATAATAATATGTGCAATAGGTGCTAAAGAGTGGGATAAATAAGATGCTATCAAAAACACTGGAGGAGAAAAAGAGCTAAATATTTGTAGAAAATCTCCTATGTGCCAACTGCTTTACATGCATTGCCGAATATCCTCATAAAACCCTGCAGTTCAAGATGTATTTTCACTATTTTGTTGTGGAGGAACTGAAGTTCCAAGGGATTAACAGATGCAACCAGCAAGGGTCAGAACCATTTCAAACCATGTCCATCTGGTACCAAAGGCCTTTGTTTTACACCATCTTCTTCTTCTTTTAATCTGAAGAGGCAAGGACAGCTTCAAGGAGGCAGTGTCTTTGAAACAGTTTTGAAGAAAGGAAAGTATAGAGAAATTGAGGGAGAGGAAGATGGCAAGAGAGGGAAAAGCATATTCAGAGGCATAGAAAGAGTAACTGGCCTTCCTGGATCCAGTTCCCCTCCCATCCTTTCCATCTGCCTTTTCCGTCAGGACCAAGGTGATCTTCCTGAACCACTCCTCTGACCCAGGCTCTCTTCCTTCTCCACAGGATAAAGTCAGCCTTCCAAGGTACACACCAAGTCTCCCTGGGCTGCCCCAGTTGCCTTCTCCTGTTCTTCTCACCCTTTACTGATTTCCTTTTTATTCTCTTGCTTCAGAGCCTTCTCTCTGTCTGGAAGGTCCCCCTTTGTGTGCCCCCATGCCATTTGTAGTGAGTTAACTTGTGTCCTGAAAAAGGATATGCTAAAGTCCTTACCCCTGGCACCTGTGACTGTGACCTTATTTGGAAATAGAATCAGATGTAATCAAGTTATGACAAGCAGGGGATATTGGGTTAGGGTGGGCCCTAATCCAATGACTGATATCATGATGAGAGAAAAGAGAGAGGGAGATTTGGATACAGAGACACGGAGGAGACACAGGGAAGACCATGTGATGGAGGCACAGATAGGAGTAATGTGTCTACAAGACAAGGAATGCCAAGGGTTTCTGGCAACCACCAGAAGCTATGAGAGACATGAGACAGATTCTTCCCTAGAGTCTTCACAGGGATCCTGGCCCACTGGCAACATGGTTTTGAACTTCTGGCCTCTAGAACTGTGAACAAAACACATTTCATTTATTTTAAGCTATTCAGTTTGTTAGAGCAGCCCTAGCAAATTCTTCCACCACCTGGCTGGTGTGTTCTGGTAGGTGCCTCGCATCCAGTGGGGAGCTTTTCCACGGGCTTCTCCTTGTCCTCCCCATCCCCTCAGCCTGGGGGAGATGCTCCCTCTACAGGCTCCTGCTCTATCAGAGTCATCCTTTGACTTCCCTGTCTTGCTGAATCCCTTAACTCTGGTGCCAGTTTCTGATTCACTTCTATATCTCTGGTACCCAGCATGAGGCCTGACCCGTACTAGCTCCTTGGTGAAGGTTGTCTGACTGAATTGATGAGTGAACGAATGGCTCACCAGCTTTCAGGCACACTTGTGGTTCATCCAAACTCACCCAAGAGGTAATTAAACAAATCCTGTATACTAAGGAGGATACTTCCTATTTCTCTGGAAGTTCTGAGCTCTCCCTTTACCACCCACATCCAGCCCCTTGGATCTTACAAGGGTATCTTTGGTGCTCTACACTACCAAAGACATAGAATCTAGCCACACAGAACCTGGGCCAGAGCTAGCTGCTGAGTCTAAACCTGGGAGAAACTGGGATACTGCAACCATGCTCTCACTTTCTAAATCCCCAGCCTTACAGGTTCCCTGAGCCTATAGTGATACTGATTGTCATACTTTAAATCTATGAATAGTAGTAAGTACTACGTTCAGATAGCATACCCAGCACTGGTGATGCAGATAGGAATATGGCATGCTTCCACCTCTGCATGTGGTATGATCTACAGTAAAGGTGTTTACAGAGAAGGCCCCTAACTTAGGCCAAGGGGATGAGAGCAGGCCTCCTGGGGGAGGTAATCACTGAGCTGAGTCTTGATATCTTTATAAGAGAAAAGAGAGATGAGAGATTAACAGGATGAGTCAGATGAAGGGGGTGGGTGAGGAGGGTGAGAAGAGGAGGGAATGTGGGCAGAGAAAGAGGGTATGCAAAGACACAGATGTGATGGAGAGGCTGGCCCACCCAGGAAATGACGAGCTCTTCAGGAAGACAAAGCATGAGGTGCGGATGGCTGAGACCCGAAGCCATGGCTCAGGAAAGGGTGATAATGTCCAAGCTGCAGAGAAGCAAGGAGTTCACGATCCTCATTCTCCTAGTGCGAGCAGTTTCCATGGTGTTGGGGCAGGGCTGAGGGCAGTGAGGGGAGGGGTTCCACCAAAGGAGGGCTTTTGAGTTGGTCTCAGCATCCTAAGTCTGGTGTCTGGTTTGCTGGGTTGCATCTTGGGCACTCATGATAATCTGCAGTCTATCTCCAGCAAGTATGCCAGCTCAGGTAACTGGATCTCACTGGGCCCCTGGTTCTCCCTCCCATTCCTTTGTGGGACTGCCCTGAAATTGTGCTTGCCCTGTGGGGGGCTGGATCTTGACTTTATTGCTGGCTGCACACCCTGGGATGTGCAGATGTCCCTGTTCAAGTCTGAGATCACCACATGCCTCTCCTCATGGTGTTTGCAGAGTTCCACCTCCCACTGCAACACCTTCCGCCCCACCAACCAAAAGTAGGCCCGAGCTAAGGGAGCACCCACCTGGCCCTCACTCCCTTACCTCTTCCCACCAGCCCTCTCTGAGACTCTACTGTGCTTTGCTGAGGCTAGTGGAAAGTTCATGACACTCAGCTTCAGCAACAGGAAGAGATTTTCTACCAGAGCCTAAAGCTAAGAAGCTGAGGGGACAGTGGATTCTCACTGCAGGGGCCTGTCCCTCTCAAGTGTCATCCACAGGCAAAACCTGCTTCTGGGATTATGGGCCTCCGTTCTCTTAGTCTGAAGGAAACTTGGACACACTGGGTATTTTTTTTTTTAAAACAATTCCCACCTCCCTGCTTATAGGCAGTTTATCTATATCCCATTGAAAACTGGAAAGACATGCAAAAATGAGAAAAGAAAATAAAAACCATGGCACCTTGATGTGTTGATTTTATTTGCCTTCGGACTGGGCCCCAGAATATGAAAGGGCTTTGGATGTTCCCAGCCAACAGTCGCCACCGCAGGAACACAATAAACCCTTCACTGACATGAGTCATGATGGTGGATCTTTACATTAGGGGGAAATGGCATTCGAATGAACAGCTGCTATGGGGGGAAGGGGGTCAGAAATCACCCCTGTCCCCCACATGAGAATGCAGCTGAAATTATCCTTGGTGACACTGGAAAGGACAATCAGAAAATAATGTTTGTTTTATCAAATGCCCCCTTCTAAGCTGCCCAAGCTGCAAACCAACAATTAAACCATGATCATAATAGCAGACAATAATAATTAAGTATCACGCTATCCAAAGAGCAAAAACTGAGAAGACAGCCCAAACCCCAAATCCAGCTTTGGTGTCTAGAGCAAAATAAAAGGCTCTTCTCTTCAGGGACCAGCTGGCATTCAAAAGAAAAAAAAGATTCTTTGGTTATTTTCTAAAGTGGAAAAATAAAACTGGGCTTCAGGTCACTGAAAACGCTGCAGAATGTTTCCAGGGTATTGACTGGTGTCTTGGACTTAGGCTGTGACCTTGTGCTTCCCTCTAATGTGCTGGGCAACCTCCGGCCAGTTTCCCTCTCTTCCTCATCACCCTGTAACTGGAGGCTCTGAGACTGCCTATCACTAGACAGAGTCCAGAGTCTTCTCTGCAGGTGTCAGGGATTCTGTGAGGGGCCGATGTATCTTTGTTCTTGGAAGAAATGTTTCCATAAAGTAAAAACACTAGCTGTGGAGCCAAAGATCTGGGTTCAAATACTAGCTCTGAGAGAGCTAATATGGTGACCTTGCAGAGCTCAGTTTACCCCTTTGTAAAAAAATGACTGTAATTTCAATATATTAAGCAGTGTTGCTCAGCGTATTACTATAAATGAAATCACATATAAAGCATCTAGGACACAGTATTAAAAAATCATCAAATGGTAAAATCATCTAAAATAATTCCATTTTCATTCAATTTATTTATTTTTTTTTTACTTAAGAGAGATGTGTTAAAGTCTCCTATAAGGATTGTCAATTTCTCTTTGTATTTCTGACAGATTTTGCTTTATGTTTTCTCATTAGGTTACTTAGTGCAGAAAGATTCATGACTGTTAGCATTACTGTGGGCTATGCACTGTATCATATGAAAGCATTCCCCTGTCTCTTTTAACGTTATTTAACCTTGAATTTCACCTTTTTTTAAAAAAAAGAAAAGCAATATTGTGATCCCTGCTTTTTACTTCCATATGTTCTCATGCTATTCTTTTGTACCAACCTTTTATTTTTAACATTGTTGTTCTTCTGGTTAGCAGCATTCTTTTCAAATTTATCCAACCCAACAATCTTTACCTTGCAACATGAATGGCTCTCACGTGGGCACCAGCTCAAAGCTCCTTACAACTCCTGTTTCCCTGCCACACGTCAGTCAGTAGCTGCTCCACATGTGACTGTAGGGGCTTCTTTTCCCTGTGTACCATCGTCTCGGGGCCTCTCTCTGGGAGCCTGTATCTGTTGCAGACCGTTTGCTCAGCATCTGAGCCTTGCATTCTGCTCAGGCCCCTGACCTTAGTTCTTTGCTGATCCTTCAGAAAAGCCTCAGATGATACCACTTCTGTGCTCTGGGTCATGCTCCCAGTCTCCTGCCCATCCTGTGCTCCTGTAACCTTGATTTGCTCCAGAGGCTGCCTCTGCTCCCCCTCATTCTTTTCTCCCTACATGAGGCCTGGAGCCTTGAATTACTTTGTGGAATAGACAGCTCCAGCCCCACCCAGGACCCTGTTCCCCATTGCAGACCAGCATTGGACTGTGAAGTGTGTGAAAAGTTAATCTTTATTGTGTTAAACTACTGAGATTTGAGGGTTATCTGTTACATCAGTTAGCCATTACTGCTAATAATAGAAGTTTATTTCCATCATCCTGTTTTATGCTTTATCTTTTTTTTTTTTTTTTGGAGACAGAATCTCCCTCTGGTACCCAGGCTAGAGAGCAGTGGCATGATCTTGGCTCACTACAAGCTCCACCTCCCGTGCTCAAGTGATTCTCGTACCTCAGCCTCCTGTGTAGCTGAGACTACAGGTGCGTGGCACCATGCCTGGCTAATTTTTCTATTTTTAGTAGAGGTGGGGTTTAGCCGGGTTGACCATGCTGGTCTCGAACTCCTGGCCTCAAGTGATTCACATGCCTCAGCCTCCCAGAGTGCTGGGATTACAGGAATGAACCACCACGCCTGGCCATGTTTTATGCTTTTGTTTATTATATTTTCTTGCTTTTTTTTTTGGTAATATTTCTTAGTTTTTAAGCTTTCATTAGTGATTTGCAAAGGTCTACATTTTGTTTTAAACTCTGCTGGTGGTTATCTTTAAGCATCTTCAAAAGTACTCCTAAACTTGTATTTTCTCTAATCATCACATTTAAGAAAAATAATATACCATTTTACTTCCTCTTATGTAAGACAGTAAATCTAAAAAAGGTTTTACCTTTCGCTATGCTTTCCCCCCAGCCATCAACCCGTTGACAATGTAAGTAGGGACTGCAGGCCCAAGTTAAGCACAATCTTTCATGGACATCAAAACTATAGGGTTTTTTTCCTAAACACCTCAGTAGGCCAAAAATTATATGTCTGTATTAGCTTTCTGTGGATGCTATAACATATTACAACAAACTTGATGGCTTAAAACAACAGAAATTTGGCCAGGTGCAGTGGGTCATGCCTGTAATCTCAGCACTCTGGGAGGCTGAGGCAGGTGGATCACCTGAGGTCAGGAATTCGAGACCAGCCTGACCAACAAGGTGAAACCCCTTCTCCATTAAAAATACAAAAATTAGCTGGGCATGGTGGCAGGTGCCTTTAATCCCAGCTACTCGGGAGGCTGAGGCAGGAGAATCACTTGACCCTGGGAGGTGGAGGTTGCAGTGAGCCGAGATCATGACACTGCACTCCAGCCTGGGCAACAGAGTGAGACTCTGTATCAAACCAATAACAAAAACAAAACAGAAATTCATTCTCTCATAGTTCTGGAGGCCAGAAATCTGAAATTCGTATTGCTGTGCTGAAATCAATGTGTCAGCAGGGCTATGTTCCCTCTGGAAGCTACAGAATAGATTCTATTCCTGCCTCTTCCAACTTCTGATGCTGTTGGCATTTCTTGGCTTACGGCTGTATCACTCTAACCTCTACCTCTGTTTTTGAATCACCTGCTCCTATACATGTCTTCCTCTTGCAAAGCTGCATGTGGTTGCATCTAGGGCTCACCCAGATACCCCTTCAGTTCAAAATCATTAATTTAATCACATCTGCAGAGACCCTTTACCCAAATAAGGCAATCGTTACAGGTTCTAGGCATTAGAACTTGACATCTTTGGGGGCCACCCTTCAGCCTACTACAATGTTTTTCTAAGTTCCTCAGGAAGCCTAGGAGAACCAATTTTATGTGGCTTTTAGGCATATCTGAGAATAATATGTTACTTTTGTAAGTGAATTATATATCCTGGCTGAATCAACAATTCTTGGGACCAGTAATACCACTGACTTTGAACTTTAGCATTATGGAAAAAAAGTCTTAGGAGGGTTGTATTAGTTGTGGTGGTTGTTTTTTATAAATGAATATTTTATATAATAAGATACGATCTGTGCTTGCTTGTGTGAGTTAGTTTTACCAAATGCTTGCAGGGACTTTTCATGATCCATCTTGAGCTCCTGTAACCTTGGTCTGCTCCAGAGGTTGCCTCTGCCTTCCCCACTCCCTTCTACCTCACACAAGGCCTACACCCCTAAATTACTTTGTGGAGTAAGCACTCCCACCCCTTGGAATGATTTTATTTTTCATCATGTTGTATCTAATTTATTTTTTGCCTGGAAACTCAATTAGTCCTTTCACTTTACCGAGGACATTTTAGCCCTGGTCATCCCACTCCTCACCCTTTCCCCAGGAAATAAAATAAAATTATATTTTATTATTCCTTCTGCTCTGTCTTATTGCTCTTGTGCATTTGTGCTGCCTAGATTGGCTCTCTCTCTTCCATGTTTGTCTACTTTTCATTTAGAGTCTAGCTTGTCTACTACTTCAATGCTTTTATTTCTTACAAGGCAAATGCTGGTATTGTGGATTTTAGTTATTACTGTGTGTTTAATTTCTTTGCATTCCTTTCTCACCTTCATCACTGTCTTTCTATCTAAGAACCTCTCCTCCCGCATGTCATCATCCATCTTCTATCAGTCATCCATATTTCTTATATTTAAATGAGATTATTATGTCTATACTCATTTAAATTTTCTTATCTATTACAGTAAAACATTTTTAGAAAAAAATTTTTGTGTTTCTTTAGGGAAATGGTTCTCTTTAAATGAATGGTATGTTTTAATGGCATCACACAAGTTTATTTTATGTATTTTTTGCTTATGTGTTTACTTATTTTTGGAAAGGGAGAGATCTCTACTGGTTCAGTGTGGTCAACCAACAGGCAATGTGCATTTCTTTGGTTGAATAGTTTATTCTCCTCCTAAGAGATGTTGGAATTCATTTTTGGGATCTTAAACTGGCAGTCAAGTTGATGCATTTTGCCCAATTCAACTACTCAGTGTAGCTCGGTTGGATTATCGTGTGAGGATAATTTGAAGTAGTTTGTGTTGCTTTCTCTAGAGGTGTTCCATGAAAAACTGAATGGCCAGAGAGTAGCACCATTCTTAAAGCTACATTTATACCTACCAGGCTATCCACATCCTCTCTTTCAAAAAATGTTTACATTCCTTTTGGCTATTCCTGATATTGTTGAAACCTTAAATCTGATAAAAGAATACCCCACGGTGTGTATGCTTCTCTGTTCAGTTCCTTTAGGAGGTCAGCGCTTGCAGCCAAGTACATGGACCATCTCTGTTTAAGGTTTAACTTGCTGTAGTTGCTCAGAAATAAACCCTGTGGAAGCTGCTGAACCTGAGGCCATAATTCCTGGCAAGAGCTGTGAATAAGCTTCATTTCTGGTGCCTTCTGCCTCCTTTGGGCCAGCTGCCCACTTGCTGGCTAGAGGGAAGCAACACTGACCACAGTGGGGAATTGCTGCCCTGTGACTGATCTGAAATGACAGCAGGGGAATCCAGGTTTCAGGCACAACCAGATGTTTTTCTAGTCCAGCATCCTCCCAGGAAGACAAGCTCCACTGGGCAGGGGTCCTGGTTAATCAAAACCATGCCCCCCAGCTCTTGCTACATGGTGACAAAAATCCAAGAATGGAGTTTTCAGTTTTCTGTCTATGTTAAGAAGTATTCCTGAGGTTAAAAAACAAGGATGATTAGCCAAATATGAGCTTTATGGGCATTAGGAGCAGAAATCCAGGAGTCCAGACTAAGAAGTTCTCCACCTTCCATGGGTCCCAGATCTCTGCAGGGAAAGCACAGCAGCAGAGGACTGTCTCCTCTCCCTTCTTCCTTCCCCCTCCATGAAGCCAGCCACCTATAGCTTCAACTCTAACCACGTCTGCGCAAAAGAAATGACTCAGTTCTTTTGAATATAACCAGGACTCCTCAAACAGTGCTGATAGGCTCCTCCCTGGCTTCCCAGCCAATTTATCCTCTGCACTGCTGCCACAGATCTTCCTGCAGTCCTCATATCTCCCCCTAGACAATGAGCTCTTCCAGAAGCAGCTGTGTACATTCATACCTTCCTCTCTTTCACATGCCTGGGAGGGCCTCACCTCCACCCTGCATGGTGAGCTCCTACCATTCTCTAAAGTGCAGCTGGAAAAGTGCTTCCTCTCTGTAGTTCCCCAGCCCCAACTGCCATATAGAATTATGATCTGTCCTCACAGACACTTTTCTATTGTGTTTCGTGCAAACTTCTACTACAGCATTTCTCACATTATCTTAGAATCTATAGCAGAAACTGTGGGTTGGATTATTTGTGCTCCATTTCCAAACCTCTCATTTGTCTCTACTATTGAGGCTCTAAAAGCAAAGCAAAATTGATTTCCCACTTTTTCTCTGCCAGGCGTGGCAAGTTCTGACTAATGAGATGTAGGATGATATCTCTAAGGATGGTGGTTCTTCCCCAAATACATAAACAAGCTTTCATTAGGAGAGAGTTCTGTGCCCTTTCCTCTTCCCTCTTCTTTTAGACTGGAACACAGACATAATGTCTGGAGCTACGGCAGCCAACTAGGTAGCCATGAGGATGAAAGTCCCAGGATGGCAGAGCAGGAAGGAAGGTTATGGCTTCCTGAGGAGTGGTACCAAGTCTGGATGGGAACTTCAGACTCTCATTCTAGGAGAAAAATGAACCCCCATCTGTTGAAGCCAGCTTTAGTCCATTTTTCTATTTTCATTCCTAACTGATATAATTTCTATCTTTAATACTGAGACCTTCAAGGGAAGAAGCTGTTTCTTATTTATATTTATACCCCTGTGCCTGGCAGAATGCCCAGCACTGAGTAAATGCTCCAGGTTTTTAAATTGAACTGAACATTGTCACTGTCTTTAAAATGTTCCAACAGCTCCTTATTATATTGAGAAATCCATTCAGAGTTATCGTCTTGGCCTTCAGTGTGTAAAGACTCCTCCTTACCCACACAGCCTATTTGTCCACATGCATGCAGCTCCAGCCACGTCAAGTGAGTACCCTTTGGTGGACAGATCCTATATTTTCCCCTATGTTCATACCTTAGCTCTCTTATCCCCAGTTAGAAAGATTGACTCTACAGCCCCAGGCAGAACTCCTCCCTCTCTTCTCTGTGACTGAACTCCATCATTTGGCTTGCACTGATTGCATCTACTTATCTTGGAGGTACCTGTTTGTTTGACTATTTCCCCCACTAGAATGTGAACTACCAGCAGACAAGGCCTGGCCTTGGTCTGGTCTTTGTGTTTCCAACTGCACAGCATTACACAGTCTCTGGCACAGAGATGGTATTCAACGCATATTTTGTAAGATGGAACCAGATCACAGCCTGAATGGCAGACTGGAAAGAGCAAAGATTGGCATTGGACAGAACACATTCAGAATCCACATTACTGGGTAATTGTGAGATCTGAAGGAAGGTCATTTATCCTTTCTGGGCCTCGATGATCTCATCTATAAAATGGGGACAGTAATAACTGATTCAGAACCTGGTATGCTGTAGGTATTTGATAAATGTCAGATAAAGGGGCAGCACCTGGGGTCAGAAGTTTGAGAACCGCCTGGCCAACATGGCAAAACCGTCTCTACTAAAAATAATAATAAATTAGCAGAGTGTGGTGGCATGTGCCTGTAGTCTCAGCTACTAGGGAGGCTGAGGCAGAGAATCGCTTGAACCTGGGAGGTGGAGGTTGCAGTGAGAAGAGATCGTGCCACTGCACTCCAGCCTGGGTGAAAGAGTGAGACTCTGTCTCAATAATAATAATAAAAAGAACAAAAACAAAACTCCAACTCGACACCAGAAGCTGAAAAGAGGTTTCACTCCTATTGGATGAAACTTCTGTGTTCTATGTACTGATGACACAGTCAAGGGTGACAGGGTGACAGGGAGGGAGCAGCTTGTGGGTCTGCCCTCCTGCTGTCAGCTGCCAGGCCTGGATAGAGCGCATTGGCCCATCTGCCCCATTCTTGGCACTTAGGAAGAAGCACCTGCCAGGTGCTGCAGGTATCACCAGGGTTCAAGGAAAGGGGCCGCCTTCCAGTCCACTCTTGTCACACATATCCAGGCAGGACTCACTGTCCAGCTTGGACCACACCCAGGGGTGAGCCTGACCATAGATTCCTGCATCCAAGCACTCCACCCCTTGGGTACTCCTGGGAAGGGACCATCCTTGCCCAGCTTGCTGGAGCAAACCTGGCTACAAATCTCTCTGCTCACCCTCAGTGCTTGATCAGGGGTGAAGCAGGGTAGGGAGAGGCACCCGAAAGCCTTCTCCTGTCTGTGCCCCTGGAAATAGCCTCATGTGCTATCTTGCTGTCTCTTCCCACCTAGGAGACCTGCTCCCACCTATAGCATAGCATCCACCACCTGAGATCCTTTAGGGGTGACTTATAGCCTACTGTGCTTAGGCATGCTCTGTTTGGGTAAAATGGAAAACTATCCACCTAGCTCCAGGTAATTACCACCTTAAAGATAAGAGAACTGAGGCACAGAAGGCTTAAAGAGTTCCCCAAGCAACATAGCTAATAAGAGTGGCAAGTAGGCTGGTATTAGAGTCCAGCTCTTGGCTATGACTTGATACTGATTAAATAATAAAGCTCATGGGACATAAAGAATCCAGCTGAATAATCACACCAAATGGCACAAGTGCAAAATGCAGTTGACGCAGGGAAAAACAGACGACATTGTAAAACAAAACATAAATAGTATTCTCAGAGATGCAAGAGGATAACATATCGATAAAAACAAAATAAGGCTGTCAAGAGCAGTCCAGAAACAGAAAATGTAGTTTCCTTGAAATAAAAACAAAAGCGAGATTTCCAAAATAAAAAGGGGGTAAAGAACAGAATAATTACTGTTGAAAACGGAATTAATGAAAACGCAAGATCACTGGCAGAATAAAAACAGGATATAGAACTTTGAAATCACTAGAAGAAAAAGCCAATTAAAGCAGATCAGGTAACAACAGGAAGAGTTAACAGTAAAAAAAAAGCAATACAGATGCATAACGTATTTTGTTTGAAAGAAAGTATAATACATTTTACGTAAAAGAAATAGAGCCCCTTAGGGAGAGTTTGGTTTTTCGGGGGGGGGGGGGGGTGGCCCCCGGGCCCCCCCCCGCCCGGGGGGGGGGCGGGGGGGGACACTGGGGGGGCGCGCCCCTCCCCGGCCACCAGTACTTGTTTCATATTCTTAAATGTCCATGGAACATAAATAAAACAAAAAAAATTCAAAAAGAAAAAAGGCACAATGCAGTCAAAATAAAAATAATGAAAATCATATGCAATATGTAAGCCACTTAGTAACTAAAACATTTCTTAAATATTATTGGATTTAAGAGAAACCTAAATGAATTATAGACTAGAAATGAGTCCAGCTGAACACGCTGTATGAAAAAGACAAATTGTCCAAACAAAAAATAGACAAGGAACCAGAAGCTGCAAAGACAATTAAATATCCTATTGCCCATCTAAGCGGTGAAGACTAAAAGTATCGACAGTGTCTAGTGACGATGTGTGGGAAAGCAGGCTTTCCCACAGACTTTTGTTGGACTTGTAAATTGCTATAATATCTAGAGGAAAATTTGAGGTCATGTATCAAAATTTGCCTCCTAAGAATATATCCTAAGGAAATAAATGGACAACTGTTCAAAGACTGAGGGATAAGAATGTTTGTTGGAGGGAAAAGCTGAAAAGATTCACTTATTCAATAGGGGGAATAGCTAAATAAATTATGGTGGTGCATACAACAGAATTCTCCGTACCTGGCGGGGCATGGTGGCTCATGCCTGTAATGCCAGCACTTTGGGAGGCCAAGGCAGGTGGATCACCTGAGGTCGGGAGTTTGAGACCAGCCTGACCAACATGGAGAAACCCCATTTCTACTAGAAATACAAAATTAGTCAGGCATGGTGGTGCATGCCTGTAATCCCAGCTACTTGGGAGGCTGAGGCAGGAGAATCTCTTGAACCTGGGAGATGGCGGTTGCAGTGAGCTGAGATCGTGCCATTGCACTCCAGCCTGGGCAACAAGAGTGAAATTCCGTCTCAAAAAAAAAAAAAAAATTCTCTGTACCCATCAAACAGGATGAGGTAGATCTATATATATTGACATGATGAGATGATGATATATGATTAAGTGGTAAAACAAAAAACAAGTTACTGAACCATGCATGGAGACGAACTTGGTGTAGAAACATGTGCATTACATTTGCTTTATGGACATATTGGCACACATAGTATCCAAAAGAATAAGTAGAGCAAACAGACATTAATAGTTATTTTATGTGGGGTGTGAGGAGGGGTAAGATTACAGAGTAAGACTGTGGAAACCTTTCATTTCTAGTTATACATTTCTTTGTTTGCATTCTGAATTTTTTGAAAAAATGATTATCTGGCTGGGTGCAGCGGCTCACACCTGTAATCTCAGCACTTTGGGAGGCCGAGATAGGAGAATCGCTTGAGGCCAGGAGTTCGAGTCCAGCCTGGCCAACATGGTGAAATCCCATCTCTACAAAAATTAGCCAGGCATGATGGTGCTTGCCTGTAATCCCAGCTACTTGTGAGGCTGAGGCATGAGAATTGCTTGAACCTAGGAGGCGGGAGTTGCAGTGAGCCGAGATAGTGCCATTGCACTCCTAGCCTGGGCAATAGAACGAGACTGTCTCACAAAAAGAAAAAAGTACCTAATTTGTATATAGAAAAATTCTATAAAGATATTTCCAATTAAAAAGATAATAACTAAATAAGGACTCGAACACAAAAGGGCTTTTTGTGTTTGTCTAATTATGAGTATGAGTTATCTTAATTTTGCTGCGGGTTATTCAAGACAGGTGTGTGTGTGTGTTGGGGGTTGAGGGAGAGGGAAGGAGAGGAGAGAGAGAGGGAGTGAAGGAGAGGGAGAGAAGGAAAGGGAAAGAAGGAGGGAAGGGAAGGGAAAGCAGGGGGAGTGAGTGAGCACACACATAAGTACAGCTGTATGTGTGTATGCTATGCACACTGGCTGGGATGGTAGCCTGGGGTGGGGGAATGAGGAAGGGACGGTGTCTTGCCACTCTCTCTCCATCTTTCTGCAGCTCTCAATGCGACTGGGAAGACGTCTTCTCACTTTGCATTAGCTCCTTTGAGGTTGCTGTGGCTCCAAGAAGCCGTCCAGACTGAGGACTGATGTTATCTTTACCTCCTTCGGGTACTCCCCATTTTGGGATCCCCCACATACATACTCAGCATGCCCCCCATGACTTCATATTTCTTGCTGTGTTACTCTGGGGAGGACGTTTCCCGTATTTGTTTTGATCTTCTCTTCCTGAGGGCTAGGAAAGGAGTCTCCTGTCTACCTTCCACCTCCACAGCCATCATTCTCATCAGTGAAAATGGTCCTCACTACTGCCCAGAAATCCATTCATCAATTTCTTGTACTTTCCTTGTGTCAGCCACACCTAGATCTGCTCTGCTCTCCTTAAGACTCAGAGACAGTTGGTGGGAGTGTAAATTAGTTCAACCATTGTGGAAGACAATGTGGCGATTCTCAAGGATCTAAAAATAGAAATTCCATTTGACCCAGCAATCCCACTATGGGGTATATACCCAAAGAACTATAAATCGTTCTACTATAAAGACACATGCACACGTATGTTCATTGCAGTCCTGTGTACAATAGCAAAGACCTGGAACCAACCCAAATGGGGACAAAGAAAATGTGGTACATATACACCATGGAATACTATGCAGCCATAAAGAACGATGAGTTCGTGTCCTTTGTAGGGACTTGGATGAATCTGGAAACCATCATTCTCAGCAAACTGACCCAAGAACAGAAAGCCAAGCACCGCATGTTCTCACTCATAGGTGGGTGTTGAACGAGAACACGTGGACTCAGGAAGAGGAGCATCACACACAGGGGACAGTTGGGCGGGGGGGGAGGGGAGACACAATAGGGGGTGGGGAGGGTGGGAAGGGATAACATGGGGAGAAATGCCAGATATAGTATGCACCTAAAGTAAAATAAATAAATTATAAATAAATTAAAAAAAAAAAAGACTCAGAGAATTAGTGCTGTGCCTTTTGGGTACGTTACGGTTGCTGTGTGCTGAAGCACTTCGAAATGAAGTATCATGATGTTGACAATGTACTTCCTGGTGACTCAGCAAAAAGGAAAACAAAAGGATGGAAAGAGAAGAACAAAGAAAGCACATACGCATATATGGCAAAATAGTAACACCATTTGAGTGTAGGCGGTAGGTACACAGGTACATGGTGTACTGCTGTCTCAAACATTGGTTGAGAAAAGTTGGCGTGATCACTTGAATGTCCCCTAAATTTTTCCTTCTTCTCCATCTCCACTGCCACTGCCTGGTTTCAGGCTTCCTCGCTCCCAGCCACATTCTGGAGACAGCTGCTTTCTGGGCTTACCGGCCCATCCTATCCCACTCCACCCATTGTCCACAAAATTGCCAGGAGCTGTCCAAACGCAGCATCAAAGCCCCAAGGCCCTCTGTGCTTCCCAGAGCCTCCACCACCAACTTCATCTTCCATGAATGCTGCCACCCACCAAATCGCAGGTGATCATCCAGCTGCGGGAACATTTCCAGCTCCATGAGGCTGACCACACTGCTTCACTTTCTGTGCCTAGAACCCCATTCCCCTCTCACCCACCTTCCTCCCTGGCTACCTGGCAACCTCCTCTCCCTCCTTCAGGACTCAGCTCTAGATTCACGTTTTCCAGGATAACTTCTCCCATCTCCTCCTGTTCTGCTCTTTCATTCCCCTTCCTCCTTGTGCCACCACTTTGTTCTGGATAGACATGTGTGTCTGCTCTTTGTGAACCACGGTCTCATCTCTTTCATTTATATAATGCCAGCATCTGGCACAGGCACAGCCAGGTAGTAAACAAACAGAAATTTGCGAATATGACGGAATGAATGAATCAATAAATGATGTTCCAAGTTAAGAAAGTGAGAAAACCTCTTGATTTGCACATGTGTATACTAAAGCGAAATAGGCATTATGCTCTTGATCCACTTACTGTTCATTCACTAGTCACTGAGGAACTATCATAGATCCACTAGGCATATAGCTACCTTCATACTTGAGTCTTGCTTCATTCATTCTTTCATTCATCAAACATTTGACACTTGTTGAGTGGGAGGGAACTGTGCTAAGAGCTGGGGAGACTTGCAAAGATGAATCAGGCAAAGACCACAGCTCCAGGAGGGGAGGTAAGGCATGAGCATAAATAAAGGGGAAAAGTGGTCAGTGTCATCAGGAAAACATAGGCACCAGGCAACAGGAGGTCCGAAGAGGGGAAAGGACTCCTAGGGGCCCCGCAAGAGAGGGGGGTGAGGGATGACTTCCTGGGTGAGCTGACATTTGCACTTGACTTTGAAGGATGGAGAATTTGACATGTAAGCTTTTGGAGGGAGGAAGGTGTTCCAGATGAAGGACAGAGCAGAAACAATGGCTCTGAGCTAGGCCATGTACAGGGGTCACCAGTAATTTTGCTTTGCCAGAATGTCATTGAAGAGAAGTGGTGGAAAATAAGGTTGGGGGAGGGAGGTTGAAGTCACTGCAGTCTCAAAGACCAGAATAAAATGTTTAGTTTTCATTCTGTGAGTGTGGGGTAGCCACGGAAGGTTTCTAATCAGAAGGTGAACAGATCAGGTGTGCTTCAGAAGGTTATCCTGGCAGTGCTGTGCAGGATGAATGTGTATATTTAACTTGTCCCCCTAATAATGCAAAGTCCTTAAGTGCACTGCTGACCTCCTTGTGCTCAGAGTTTAGCTAAAAAATTTGCACACAGTAAAGACTTAATACATTTCTTTAACATTAATGGAACTGCACATCAGTAAATATCTATATCTCTCACAGCAACACACCCACTCAGCCAGTTATCCTTCACTGAAAACTCTCACATGCAGGAATCTTCTCCTAGCTACACTTCTGTTCCTTTTCTTGGCTCCTCACTATTCCAAATCCTTAGCACTTACTTCCTAGATCACTGTAACATGCTCCTGATGCTGCCTTCCCATGAGCTCTCTACACTGCTCAAGAAACTTCCATGGCTCCCTCTTAGTTATTGGCATTTAAGATGCTCCACAACCAGGCCATACTTTAACCCTATGTATCTCCCATTCTTTATCCATGTGTTTCCCCTACTCCAGCCAGACTGTTTCCTCCCCCAATTCCCTTGTTCTATCCTCCTTTCATACCTCTGCTCATATTGCTACTCCAACCTGCTCTTTTCCTCCCAACTCATCTGAAGCAAGGCTCTGTTTTGCCAGCAGTGCGGTAGTGTGAAGACTCAGGAAGACCTGGCTTCAGATCTCAGTGTTTTTATTCCTTGTGCAAACTTAGAAGTGCTATGCATCCTCTTGGAATCTGAGTTTTCTCATCTATAAGATGAGAATTATAATAATGTCTATTTGTTATTAGGGCTTATTATTATTATCAATAGGGCTATTTTGGGGGAGTAAATAAGGCAGGCTGTGTGCTCAATAAATGGTGATGGTTCTTCCTCCTCTGACTCCTTGAAATTCCAATAAGGAATTCCTGTTAGGTGCTTATATGGGAAGGAAGTTACATTTTGATGGCATACCTATTTTGAAGGAAGTTATCTTTTGAAGGAGTACATACCACCACTGGGCTTTTGCTATTTACTTCCTCCACAACCCTAAAATACAAGCATTTCTGTCCTAATTTTAAAGATGAGGAAACAGCCTGAGAAAGGGAAGCAATCTGTCAGGGGCCATACAGCTAAAGCTGAGTTAGTGCTTGCTAACTGTCAGAAATAACCACAGCAACTGTTATTAAATATTCACTATGTTCCAAGTACTGTACTGAGCATGTTACATGCAGTAACTCATCCAAGTGCTTTATCCTGAGATCCATACTCTACAGAAGAAGATAGTGAGATGCAGAGAGGATAAGGGACTTTCCCCAGGTCCTGCAAGCAGTACATGGAAGGGCTGGATTCAAATGGGGGTCTGTATGCATTCAATCCCATGCTCTCAGCTACTCTGCTATAACTGTGCTATCTGGGCCAGTGAGGTGTATGGACTTGGCATGAACTCCTGAGAGGCTGAAACTGACCTTCCCAGATTTTCTAAGGTATCCAGCATAGAAACCACTACTGATCACAAGGTTCTCCAGGTGAGGCAGGTGGGCCAGGCATTAGCTGGATAGCCTGGTGATGATGCCAATGATGGCTCCCCTGAAACACTGGTGATGGTTGCTTTGCCAGCCCTGACACTTACCCAATGGTGCAGCCAGCCTCTGCTTCGATGGTCCAGATGCAGTTGAGATTGTGTTCATAGGGAGCTGGATACCCGGGAGACAGCACCTGTCCCGACACCTCTCCTTTCACTGTCCCTCCACACTCAGCTGAAAGAAATCCCAAAAGAATGAGCTTTATGGGGTGGCCTGAGCTGCCCGCAGTCACTCAGCGGCTCCCTTTGCCTGTGTGCTCCTGAATCCCTCTCACTCATTCCAAGTGATTGAGCACAGCATATTAAAAAGTTCCTGGATGAGACTTATATCCAGAACCTATAAAGAACCCCTACAAATCAACAATAAAAAAACAATCCAATTTTAAAGAGGCAAAGGCTTTGAATAAACATTTCTACAAAGAAGATATATAAATAGCTAATACACACAGGAAAAGATGTTTAGCGTTGTTAGTCATTAGGGAAATACAAATCAAACCCACAATGGGATATCATTTCACACCCACTAGGATGTCTGTAGTCAAAAGGACCATACTAGCATAGGTGGGGGATGTGGAGAAACTGGAACTCTCATCATTACTGATGGAAATGTAAAATGGTGCAGCTGCTTTAAAAAACAATTTGGTGGTCCCTCAAAATGTTAAACCTAGTTACCATATGACCTAGCAATTCTGCTCTTAGGCATATACCCAAGATAAATGAAAACATGTCCGCATAAAAACTTGAACATGAATGTTCATAGCAGCATTATTCACAGTTATCAAAAAGTGGAAACAACCCAAATGTCTATCAACCGATGAACTGAATGAACGACATGTGGCAAAACCACACAATGGAATAGTATTCAGCCATAAAAAGGAATCAAGGTTTGATACATGCTAAAATATAGATGAACTCTGGAAATACTAATTAAGTGAAAGAAGTCAGACACATTGTGTGATTCCACTTACATGAGATACCTAGAATAGGCAAATCTTGGAGACAAAGGTACATTAGTGGTTGCCAGGGTCTGTGGGAGGGGACAATGGGGAGTGGCTGCTAATGGGCATGAGTTTTCTTTTGTGGGGGACAAAATGTTCAAAAATTAGATTGTGGTGATGGCTGTAAAACCCTGTGAGTATACTATTCACATGGTTAGGGTTTGTGTCCCCGCCCAAATCTCATCTTGAATTGTAATCCCCAGGTGTTGAGGGAGGAACCTGGTGGGAGGTGATTGGATCATGGGGGCGCTTTCCCCCCATGCTGTTCTCACAATAGTGAGTGGAGCTCTCATGAGATCTGATGGTTTTGTAAGTATTTGACAAGTTCCTCCTCCTCTCACTCTTCTCTCTCCTCCTGCCTTGTAAAGAAGGTGCCTGCTTCCCCTTCCACCATGATTGTATGTTTCCTGAGGCCTCCCCCAGCCATGCGGAACTGTGAGTCAATTAAACCTCTTTATAAATTACCTAGTCTCAGATAATATGTTTATAGCAGTGTGAGAACAGACTAATACAACTACAAACAACTGTATTGTATGCTGGTAAACAAAAGCGGTCCCTGGGTGTAGGGCTGATTGCCTATTCTGTGACCAATCTCCTCAAAGGCTCCTAGGGAGGAACATGCAAGTACTTGAACCTGCTTCTTGATAGCAACAGCACCTCTGCTAGCTGCCAGGGGAACTGAGATCAACAAGACACTGCCTTCCTCTGGAAGAGTTTACTGTCTAGTAGAGAAGACAGCCACAGTGTGTGCTATGTGTCCTAACTGCAAGTAGCAGCAGAAGGAGAAGCAGAGTTGACCAGATCAGTTAGGTGGGAAGGGTGAGACGGGAAGGACACTGCAAAGAGAGAGAGAAAGTTCAAAGTGCAAAGTTCCTGGAGGTGAGGAACATTATGACAGGCTGCAGGCCAGGGCATGAGACAGGGAGACAAGGGAAATGGGACTGGAAAGGTGGGCAAGCATCTCAGGTCGAAGGACCTTGGAGACCAGGCTGTCATATATTTACTGTATCAGGAAATAACTGCAGTGTTTACACACGTGAGTTAATTGACTGTGTGACACATTAGTGAACTTTGCATGTTAGGAGTCACTGTGGTAGCAGTATGAGTACAGCAGGGGTGAAACTGGAGGCAGGGAGGCAAGTGAAGAGGTCTACATTCCCCATCGGAGCAGTCACTGAAGTCAGAAGCTGGAGGTCCCTCCTGGCCTTCTCCTCCTTCCTCCCAGATATCTAATCTGCCTCGGAAATCCAGTCGCTAAACCTGTGTGATATTATTCATGTTTGACTCTACTCTGCCCACATTGCTGGAGTCTTGGCTCAGGCCCTCACCATCTCTAGGCTGGCACAGTTGTCCACCCTCCAGGCAGTGCCATCAACAGATCTTTATTCGTTGATGCAAACAAGTCACTGTTTGCATTCATTCCTGGAATGAAGTCTAAACTTTTCAGTAGAGCCCACTGAGCCCACCAGAGTGGCTCCCTTTGGCCTCCCTGAGCACTTTGGTCCAGCCTGATGAAGTCCACAAGCTCTATTTGGATGGACAACCTGAATAAACATCCTCCCTATGACATCTTTTGTGACACACCCTCCCTCCCCAGGTAGAACTGACATTTTCCTCCTTTGTGTCTTCATTACAACGTGGATATATTTTTATCGTAGCATGTGTAACATGTTATTTAAGTCACGTCTGTTTCCTCCACAAGACTATGAGCTCCTTGGCAGCAGGGACCTTGTCTGATATTTGCACATCAAGTACCTAGTATACTGTTTGGCACATTATAGATGCTTAATGTTTATTGAATTAATGGATGGCTGGACAATCAAATGAATGGAAGCAGATTATTGCTTCCCATGCAAATTACTATAAGCATCTGAATCAAGGGAGAATGAGTAAAAATGAAGAGGAGGATATTTAATGCAGAGTTATTTAGGAAAAGGAATAGTTGATTAGGCAAGATGTTAGAAATAGAGGAAGAAGGGATCAAGGTCACAGATGGAAGATTGACCCCTACCTGTTGCTATAAAGAACCCATCAAACATCTTGTGGACCCCTTGGTTTCACACAGGACCACTAAGGAAGGGTTGCAGGAGAGGCCCTCTATTAGACCCTTTGCTGAAGCTTCATGGTGAGCCCTCTCTCCAAGGTGCTATTTTGGGGTGCGAGGTGCCAACCTGATTGAAAGGTGCCAGGTTGAATGGGCCCATGGCAGAGTGTAGGGTGCTGGTGAGAGGATGAACCACAGCTGTGGGGAGGAGGCTTGATTGGTTCCACAAATAGAGAAGTAGCTAGAAAAGTGGTAGGGTATTATTCATGACCTTGGTTAGAGCTTCCTTCCATATTCCAGATAGAAAAGTACCTCCTGCTTCCTGGGAAGTGAGTGAGTGGAGGCAGCAGCACTGGGATCATGTCATCATGGACAACTAGATACTTTGCCTAGGGCCTGGCAGGTGGGCAGGAGGGGGCTGAGCGGGCCAGCATGCAGCAGATTCAACAACACTGAGAACATACAACTCTACTTTTTCTGGTCTTCTTCCTTCTCCCACCCTAGAGCCTTGGCTGCTTTATTTGGGCTTCAGAGTCCACTCACCAATGAACAAAACATTTGGCTGTTTTAAGCTATGGCAGTCACTTGTGGTAGACCATGATGAAGTCAACCACAACGTGACATATACAAAAATGTGCACACATAATCTCAAATACACAGCCTCGCTCCCCTAGCAGGCCAGAGGCAGTCTCAATGGGGAAGGCCTCCAAGGTTCTAGTATAATTCTAAGTTTAAATGCTCTTACACTGCTTGAGTGAATCCGGTAAGTCCAGTCCAACTGGCATATTTGATATTCAAAGTAATCTTACAGTGAATCCTTTCTGCAAAGAAAATAATTATCCTGTAATGCGAGTCATCATCCCTCCTTTTCATTTTGCGTGCTCTGGCTTGCTTGTCTATGGCATTATATTGTTGTGTGTTTATGCAAGCATCACCCTTCCTGGCCTGAGATCTGCTCTTTTCTGTATTCCTAGTGCCTAGTATAGGGCCTGGCATCTGAATGAGAGGAGATATAAAAACAGCGATGGAAGGTGAAAGGGAAGATATTCCTGAAGACCAGGTCAATGACAAAGGGAGAGGAAGACGCTAGAGGCTCCATAAAGGCTACTGCTTTGGTCTGTTCACTTGCAGAGGGTCCACCTAGACCCTCTGTCGTATAACAGTGTTAAAGATCCTGTGAAAATGTAAACCTGGGGAAAAAGAAGCAACTGTGGCCATTAATACTTCCCACCATGCCAGCTTACACTTTCACCCTTAGACGTGCTCAGTCTAGAATGTCCACCTCCCCTCCCTCTCCCTCCTGTTGGTGAATTCTAGCCCATTCTTCCAAGTCTCAATTGAAATATCACCTCCCACGCAAAACATTCTCATATCCTCCCAACATTTAGCACTTAATTCTTTCTGTAGTGCTTCTCTTATATTATACTTACCTGTTTATGTATTTATTCTCCATGCTAGAGTATGGGCCCCCACAAGGGCAGTGAACAGGTTTTATTCTTATTTCTCTGCCTCCACAAATACCCAGACATACATATATACCAATTCTGGCATGTGGGGCTTAGTAGTCATGTATGTGTTTTTCCAGTGGATGTTTTGTTCTTAGAAGATTAGCCAGTGCTGGCACAGACATGTTGAGGTTGTGGGACATGGGGAAGGGGGTGGAGAGAGAGAAAGGTCTGGTTTTGGCAAGGTAGGAGGCAGGACAAAGCAGTATGGGGAAATTCACATTAGCAGGGAGATGGGTGGTGAGAGATGAAAAGGCCAGACAAACAGAATGACCAGCTTTGCCTATTTTGCACTTCTGCCTCAGACCACTGTTCTTACACACATGTAAAGATTCCAGAGAATCTCTGATGATATTCTGGAAGAACCACAGATTTAAGAAGATGCAAGTTCATTACTGCATTCTTTATCAGTGAGAGCAGTTCTAGTTCTTTATCGTACTCTTTCTTTTGACATCCCACCAGAAAAGGGAGCATGAGCCCCGTTTCACCTACAGAGAAACTGAGACCCAGAGCGGGTGGGAGACTCATTTGAGTCTTGGTGTTACAATAATAGCTGGAACTTAGGCAAAAGCCCCGTCTCTCCCTTTCTAATGGACTCTGCTGGACTCTCCCACCTAGTCGCTATCACCTGCGTTACAATTTTAAGGACACGGCTTGGCTGTGGTCCCACTTGCTAAATGTGCAACAAAGGCAAGCCACCCACCTGACTGCACTGCTGCATGGGTGTAATGAGGTGTGAAAGTGAGGAAGTGGAGAAGGGGTGCAGGCGAGCCATGATGCCTATTAACAAGAGGATTCAGTCCAAGTAGACGACCCCCAGCCCCGGAGCATGGCGTCTAACTGGAATGAGCCCAGGGCTAGAGCTTGGTATTATGGGAGACCCAAGGGTTCCCTGCAGAGGAAGAGGCCTCCTACCGACACAGGTGGGCAGAGGCCGGTCCCAGGTCCTACGCTCTCCACTTAGACACAGCAGCTCCTCACTACCCCGCAGGTTGTATCCAGGGTCACAGCTGAAGGACACAGAGCTTCCTGCAAAATGACCTTCATCATGAACCTTGTAGCCAAACTTGGGCGTTCCTGGGTCCTCACATTTGATGAGTTCAAAACCTGGTGAAGAGAGAAGAGGTAGAGTGAGTAAGACCTATCGCGGCAGAAACCATGCTTCCTCCCTTCCCTTGAAGTCCACGTCCTCAAGGAAGCTGTCTTAGCCACGGCCCCTGGGTTCTGATGGATTCACCAGTCAGGATTTCCTCATTTCTATGCTCAGTTGAGGGGATATTAAGTGGCATTCAATTCTCTGTTGCTATATGTAAATGATTTCAGCTTTTAATAGTTTTTAGGCCTAAGGTCTGCATTTTCTATTTCTTTTGTTTGACCCCATAGCATTTTTGCTAGCAGGAGTGTTCTTTTCATTTTGCTCACTGTGACATTCTGATAAGATGGGGTAACATGGAGAAGTTACCTTAAATGTATGTTTGAAAGCTCGGTTATGACCTACTTAAACATACGCTGTTGAAACAGGCTGGAAAAGGGAACAGACTTACGCAGAGCTCCCACTCTGTGGTGCTATACGTGTGTTCTCTCTCATTTGTTAGTCACAGGAGTCTTACAGGTGGGTATAATATCTGCATTTCACAACTGAGAGCATTGCTTTGGTAAGGTTAAATAAACTGTTCCAAACTTACACAATTTTCACTTGATAGAAATAGAATTCAAAGGTGTCTCTAATCCCCTTCTACTGAACCTCCTGCTGTAACAGGCAAGGATCTTCTGCCAGGCAGCCTTGAGCCCAGGCAAGGGGAAGCCTGAGTATACTTTGTGAATTATTTTCCCCAACAGCTATCTTTACTGAGATACAGTTCACATACCATACATTCTCCCATCTAACATGTACAATCCAATGTCTTTTCGTAGATTCACAGAGTTGTGCAGCTATTGCCATAATCAGCTCTAGAACATTTTTATCACCTCAAAAAGAAATTCCATACACATTTTCCCCCAACTCCCTCAGCCCTAGGTAACTGCCATTTACTTTCTGGCACTATGGATTTGCCTGTTCTGGACAGTTCATATGAAGGGACTCAAAAAATCTGTGGCTTTTGCGACTGGATTCTTTCGCTTAGTGCAACCTTTTCAAGGGTCATCCACATTGAAGCATGTATCAGCACTTCACTCCTTTTTTTTTTTCTTGAGATGGAGTCTTGCTCTGTTGCCCAGGCTAGAGTGCAGTTGCATGATCTCAGCTCACTGCAACCTCTACCTCCCAGGTTCAAGCGAGTCTCCTGCCTCAGCCTCCTGAGTAGCTGGGATTACAGGCACCTGTCACTGTGTATGGCTAATTTTTATATTTTTAGTAGAGACGGGATTTCACCATCTTGGACAGGCTGGTCTCGAACTACTGACCTCATGATCCACCTGCCTCAGCCTCCCAAAGTGCTGGGATTACAGGTGTGAGTCACCACGCTTGGCCACTTCACTCCTTTTTATGGCCAAATGCTATTCCATTGTATGAACATATCATATTTTGTTTACTCATGCATTTACTGATGGATACACATTGGATTTTAAAACAGTCTTAAGAGCACATTCTTTGTATCTCGTGGGTAAGCAGAAGCTCAAACAAATGAATAAAATGGGAAAGCCTCATTTCATTATCCACACAGATGCAAGAAAGACTTACTGGAAAACTGCAGTTCAAAGCCCTTGCTGGTGTTTTCAGCATCAGTGATGAAATCAAGCCACAGACTGCTGGATGTGCTGTTCAAAGTCACCCCCATCATCTCAGAATGGCTGAATACTCCCAGCAAACGGGCGGAGTTGTTGTTGCCGTCATAAACCTGGGCACAGGAGAGACCCCCAACCCAATGTTGTCAGCATGGCCTTATGTTGAACAACACCTTCTTACTCCACAACCCACACTCCTGGAGTTTAGCACTGGTAACAACTATTAGAGGCACAACTGTCAGATGCAAGGAAGATGGCAGAGGGAAGCTACCAACTGAGCAAGTTATCTTGTTTTCCCTTCATGTCAGTTCTATGCTCAGCCCGCCTTTAGTGTGAATCTAGTCTTTGGGAACTGGTTGCTATTCTAACCTTTCCAGTGGAGATCTGCTCTTGTTCCCTCAACCCCCATATAGCACCAGCTTACTCTTTAGCAGCCTGGGAAGGCCAGGTTTGGGTTGCCTGCTTCTCAAACCATCTGTTTCTTCAGAGAGACAGGTTGAAAGCATTCATCTCTACATTGCTAAACCTTCAATCTATCCTTCCAATAGATGAGACAGCCATCCTCTGACCTGATTCCCCACCCTGTGGCAGTAGCCTGTCTTGACCACTCTGCTGGAGGTCATCCCTGGGATCCAGAGGGGATATAGTTAAAATGACCATAGTGATTTCTCCTTTCCCAAGCTCAGCCTCTGCCCCTTTCCTCCTAAAATGAGGGCTCCAGCTAGGACCTGCTGGGCTTGCCAAGGGTGGAATTGTACAGGCATCTGGCTTCCCTTGCTCCCATCTGTCCCCTAAACTTCTGAGCACCAGCAAAGACAACAATCATCAGAATAATGAACTGGCTCCCCAGGTTTTGAGGTTGCTGCTCCTTTCCAGATAATTGTACAAATAACAACAGAAGTTGTGATTGAGTGAAAGACCCCCCTGGTGCTTTCGTAAATATCAAAGATGGGATCTATGAGTGGGTGATGAATATTTGTGCCTGGCACACAATGTGGCGCCAGCTGCCAGCAAATTGAAACAATATTTCCATTGTACTATTTTATGAAGCAAAGCTTTCTAAAAGAAGCCATCCTTCAAGCTAACAGTGTTGTATATTACGATGTGTTTAGGCTCCTGGGAGCCTGAAGTCTGTTTCCAGATCCTTGAGTAATTGCTGTATATCACTGATAGACTGAGTGAATTCCAGGGTTCCAACAGACTTCAAGATAATACAAGTTCAAAGAGTTTAGCCTAATTTGTTATAAAAATATTTTTACCCACTGAAACATATATGGAAATCAATGGATCAAGGCATTTATCATTAATAGAATAAGAATCATCAATTGCAATAAGAAATAATAATCACCAGGTGTAGTAAGAAAGACAATCAGACACCATGTGTTTCTTTAATAAAAGATATACCACCACCCACGGAGTTATCTTGCCAAAAATATCAGACCTGATCAGATCAAGCCACTGGATCCAATTTGCAACTTACAGGCAATAAATACCGAGGACAGAGGAACATACAAAATGATACCCTGTGAGGGCATTCAGCAAAATCCAGAATGGAAAATTCCACTGAACAAATGCTTTGATTTTCTCAACAAATAAGTTACAAAGAGGAAAAGAAAAGAGATAGAGGGAGAAACCTATAGATTAAAAAACACCTGAGACAATGAATCCAATGTGTGGACCTTATTGAATCCTGATTCAAATAAACTATAAATTTTAAAAATATTATGACATCTATGAGATAATTGGAAATTTAAACATTCACTGGATATATGAGTTATTAAGAAGCTATGGTTTATTAATAAAAGTATGATTGGAACAGGATACTTTCCTTAATTTCCAAGCATAATTCATCCTAAATCATTAAGAACAAAAATGTTATTTGCATCATTAAAATAAAATGTTAATTGCAGAAGAACTTATAAAACAGAAATGTGTAAATAACTTTTAGGACTTGTAATATGTTGGTGAGTATCTTTCTAGGCTTTGTTCTATGCCTTTATTTCCTTGTTATAAATTTATTTAAAAATACTTTTTATAACAATAAGATCAAATTATAGATATAGGGGCAACCTGCTCTTTCACTTAATATAATGTGTATGTTTTTAAAGTCATTAAATATTTTTTCCATAATGGCATTTAAATGGCTGCAGGAATTTCTATAATAAAAGTTAACCCAATCTGCAATATAATTATTTACAGATCAGTGTCCACAATATGTGCTCTGGCACATAAGGCTCACTCAGTAAATGTATGATAAATAAACTAATATTTTCCTCTAGAATTCATGTCCTTAAATCCATCTGAAATTTATTTTGGGATATGATATACAATTCTACCTTAACTCCCTGATAGATTAGCCATCTAGCTAAACTCTGTAAATATTCCACACACTATCAGTTTTAAACCCATCTTTGTCACATATATAATTAACATATAATTATATAAATTTAGTTTTGTTTGTCAACTTTCTATTCTATTGCATTTGTCTATTTATCTATTCCTATGCATTACCCACACTGTTTTAGTTACCATAGCTTTACAATATATTTAGATAATTAGGAAAAGTCCTAACTTGTCTTTTTTTAACTTAAAAAAAATTCTCCCAGATGTATTCTACTAAACTCAATAAGAATTTTCCTGAATTAAAAATAATAAAACAAAAACCCCCAAAACAAAACAAAACTTGTGTAATTCTGAGCTACATTAAATGCATGGATGGATTTGAGAAAAATGCGTCTGTGTGATACTGAGTCTTCCAATCCATATACATGGTGTCTGGCTCAATTTAATCAAGTTGTCTTTCACGTCTCTCACTAACATTCTGTACTTATTCCTGGGTATTTTTATATTTTTGATTGCTATTGGGAATTGGGACTTTATATACATTTATTTCCTAACAGGATATTGCCTGATGGTCCAATTCGTCATTATGTGCAGGTGATGGAAATGTCTCCCCAAGAAATCCAAGGGAATCTATGCACATCCATTACATCCAATAAAGCAGGTCAGCAAGATGGCTCGTTTCAAAATGAATACGCTAAGCAGAAAGCTTTCATATACACATATACACAATGACAAACAATGTAAACATAATTTCTACGAATATTCCTGCATGTCTGCTTGCACACGTGTGCTTGAGTTTCTCTCAGGCATACATCTAGCATGGAAGAGCTGGTTGCAGGGATGGCACATCTTCAATTTGGTTAGATATTACTAGATTGCTCTTTGAAAAGGAATACCAATTTGCTCTCTCACCAGCAACGTCTGACAGCTTTCATTGCTTTATATCCTTGCTGATACTCAGTATTTTCTGGTATTATATTTTCTAATTTGATGAGTGTAAAGTGGTATCTCATTTCAATATGTAAATTCTTGATCGCCATTGAAGTTGAGCATCTTTTTTATATGTTTATCAACAGTTCTACTTCCTTTTCTGTGAATTGCCTGCCTGTTCATAACGTCTGTTCATCCAAGAGCATGAAATCTCCCTGCATTTATTTCAGTTACATCAATATCAGAATAAAGTTTTATCATTCTCTCAGTTAAGATTATGCACATTTTGGAGGGCTTGTTTCTAGGTGTCTTATGGTTTTTGTTTCTATTATAAATGAGACTTTCCCTTCTGGTTACAAAATTTATTTGGTTATAGGAACACCAGAAGCTTTGTGAATTTTCTTATTCATTTTGAGTTTATTAGTTGATTGTTTCGTAGTTTTGAAATGAATACACAGTTTCCTATATTCCTTTCTAATTTTTATAGTTCCTTTTCTTGTTTTTCTGGTTTAAATGTGATGGCTTGGCTCTTCAATACAATGCTGAATTCTTATTGGTGATAGTAGAACTATTGATCTTGTTATTGCCTTTACTAGAAATCTTTAGGAAGTTTTGCCATTAACTATAATGTTTGCTGTAGGCGTTTGGTAGAAATGTTTTTATCAGGTTAAGAAAGTTCAATTTGTAGTTTTATGAGATATTTTTAAAAATCATGAGTGGGTATTGAATTTAATCACATGATGTTTTGGGGTGTATTAGTAGGATAATGTCTTTTTCTTTGCTAATGTGTTTATAGGATATTAGGTTGAACCATGAAATTGCCAATATTTTAACAGTTTTGACCTACAAAAATAGCAATTTCATATGGCTTGTCTAACAAATAACATTAGGAGCGTTTCTAATTTTGACACATCCTCACATTCCTGGAATCAAACCTACTTGGTCATCTTTGTTTTAATACACAGTCAAATTCAATCTGATTTATACTCAGAATTCCTAGATCTATGATCGTAAGTGAGACTTCTCTAATAGTTTCTGATGTCTGTTCTTTAAAAAATTTTTATTTTAAATTATAAATTGATAAATTACAGCTGCATATATTTATGGGGTAGAAGGTAATGTTATGATTTATAAATACAATGGGGGAATTAGTAAATCAAGCTAACATACTCATCACCTCAAATACTTATCTTTTTTGTGGCCAGAACATTTGAAATTTACTCTTTTAGTGATTTTGAAATGTATGATTCATTATTATTTGCCATATTCACTGTGATGTCATTATATCTCAAAGAAAAAAAACCCTTAATTCTTCTAATTGATGCTTTGTATACTTTGACCATTATCTCCCTATTCCCTCAATCCCCTGGTGACCATAATTTTACTCTTTGATCCCAAAGTTTCTACTTGCCTCTTTAAAAAAAATGAGTAGAGAGATGGATCTTTTTCTCTCTCTGAACCATTTATTGCAAAGATTAATTGCTTCTTGAAGTTTTGGTAAAGCTTACCTGTAAAACAGTTAAGTCCTGGGGCTTTTGAGAGACAATATGGGGGGAATTACAATTTTTTAATGTTTTTTTTTTTCAGACTTTTTTCATATTAGTACTTTTTATTTATAAAAATTTCTGTTTCATCTGAGCTTTCAGATTTCTTGGCTTACAGTTGTTCCTAAACATTTTCCTTCTTTTTTTTTTTTTTCTTTTTTTAAAGAAAAGGGTCGCACTGTTGCTCAGGCTGGAGTGCAGTGGCACGATGCCTAAATATTTTTTTATTTCCATAATTTCTCCTATATCTTTGATTATGCCCCTTTCAATTCCTAATATTATGTACTTGTGTCTTCTTTATTCTTTGATCAGTTCTGCCAGTTTTGTCTATTTTATGAGTTATTTTTCAAAAGAACCCAGTTGGTTGACAATTGCTATTGTTTTTTAGTTCTTTCTCTAGTCGTTTCTGCCTTTATCTTTAAAAGCATTTTTCTCCTACTTTCTTCTGATTTATTCTGTTACACTATTCAAGCTACCCAAATCCTTGTTTATTTTTAACTTAGGTGATATGTCACAGACTTACAGAGTTATATTAAAATCTTCCATGATGACTATAACTTTATTAAATTGTTTTACATTTCCAGGAGTTTTTATTTAATTTATTCATGCTATGTCATTTGGCACATTAAATTTTACTGTGGATTGATTATCCATTTTATTAATATAAAATAATCCTCTTTTTCATTTCCTTATGAGATGTGGGAGTTCTTCTCAAATTCATCTTTTCATAAACTGATTTCATTTTTCTGTGGTTTACCATCTTCCGTTCATTGCCTCCATTCCATTTTTTAATTGGGTGATCATGTTTTTCATCTCTGTTCAATCTCTCCTTACCTCAGATTGCTCTGTTTTCATTATTGCCTATTTTTGTGTCATAAATATAATATTCTCTCAAATTCTCTTAAGAATACAAATTAGGAGCTTTTAAAGTATGTTTCTGTTCTTTGTTGCTTACAGAGGGGCAATTAGCTCTGATTCCTCAGACATGTCTCCCTCTCATCTGCTGAATATTTACACATATCTGGTTAATTTTCTTGTTGGCACACCATTACACAGGGAAAATGGAAACACTCAGCAGTCTCTAAGGGAGCAGACGAACTAAACTCAAAAAGGCCGTAGCAGGAGCATTTCCTACCCTGGTGCTAAAGAATGTGTGTGCGTGTGCATGTGTGTGTTTGTGTGTGTGCACTACCTGGGCTCCTGCATCCTCTGTTAGTCCTCCCTGAACTCTGACCTGGGTTTTATGCCCCATGTCCCTCCTCCTTTCTTACCCTGATCACCTCAGAAAGACTCTCTCTGCCTATCTACTAAGCTGCCCACCTGACCCTGAAGCCAGAACCTTGACAGTACAGTTGAGTGTGCACACCTGTTGATTATGTCTTAGGTGCTATTCTGAATCTAGACCTCCTTAGTGAGGAAGCATGGGCACTGGCAATACTCCATATGACCTCCAGCAACCTAGGAGCCATTTCTGTTGGCTCTATCAGGTCACTTGCACAGAACCATTGCTTACATTCCCTTTAAAACCTGAAAATTGTAACCTATGTCTCAAAGCTGGCTTTTTGTGCTAATGGCCTTCATCCAAGAAGATCTCTGAATTGCCTAGCTCACATCACTCCATCTGCACCTCTACAGAGTGGAGGTCCCTCTGGCACTGCTGTACTGATTGCAGCTTCTGAGGCTCAAATGGATGGAGAGAAGTGAGGGTCAAGGGTGATGCCTAAAGACATGGTTCTCCGAAGGGTATAAAACCCTTGTTTTGTCTCCCCCATTGAATTTATGTGGGGTTGGAAAGCAAAGCTTAAGAAGCCAATGGGATTGTTCCATGCCATTTCATGTACACCATCCAGTCATCTCATAAGTGCATCTTCTTGGGTTCAAACAGGATTAGGTAAGAGCGAGAAATGCATTTCAATTACACACACACACAAACACACACACAACACACACACACACACACACACACACACACACACATACCCCAGAGGACATATGCCCCAGGGGGTTGGCCAAGAATATCCATCATCTGTACATAAAAAGGATAGCACATTCATTACATCTGGAGATAATCTGAAAGCATGGAAATTTAGTGGTTTCTCTTTGGATTTTCCGGAGTAGTGGGCTCTGGTTCAACTTTTTCTAATGTAAGAACTTCTCTGGCTACAAGAAATAAAACTGTATTAGAAAAAGTTAAAAAAAATTCCTTGGCCTAGGATGAAAATGGACATGCTTTGTATAAGGCTTTCCTTATCATTCATTTTATTAAGGCAGCTCTTTAATAAATTCTCCAAACTCAACTCTATGATTACACAGACACACACCTCACATTATTGGAGATACTCAATCACACATTCTTTGTATTTATGCAAAGAATACAAGACATGTATGCTCAGTGTCTTAACAAATCCCACTCTATGACCTTCTCTGTAATCCAAGTCCTGTCATTTCTTTCTCTTACATATGTCTTGAATACACTTTCTTTAACCCCACTGCCACACCAGGCCATCATAGTGGTACACTGAAGCTGCTGTAATAGGCTGTTAGTCTAGCAAAACACACTGAAAACATGCACAAGTGCACATACACACAATACGCTGACACAAGTGTGCACAGACACGAATCCCCAAACCAAATAAATACATGGACACCAATTCCCACACATGTGGAAACATATTTATAAAAGCATTTATATCCATAAACATAGCTACGCAAATGAACACACACATGCATATATATACACGTTCCATGAACTTTTCATTATCCATGTTGATGGTCAGGGTTCAAAATGGAAAACTGGATCCATTGGCTGCTCCAACCCAATGTATTATTATTATTTTTTTCTTGAGGCAGGGTCTGACTCTGTCACCAGTACGGAGTGCAGTGGCATAATCACGGCTCACTGTAACTTTGACCTCCCTGGCTCCTCCCATCTCAGCCTCCCCAGTAGCTGGGACTACAGGCACGCAACACCACATCCAGCTAATTTTTGTATTTTTTCTAGAGACGGGGTTTTGCCATGTTTCCCAAGCTGAATTATTATCTTTTATTATGTAGTCAACTCATACTCAATTACACATGCATTTGATAGCAGGCAGCTTCTAAACAAAATCTAAAACCATATTCTTAGATACTCACATACCCCTCTCTTTTGGTCCTCTCTTTCTCCCAGATGAGTGAGGACAGTATCTTAGGACTCAGGAAGGAAGGAGAAAGTTTGGATCATTCACACATAGGCAAAGGAGTACTGACCAGACTTTTGCATACTGTAACACACATACTCTGAAATTGATCAATTTTACCTTGAGGACATCTCCTTCAGAGAGTTCGAATGCCCTGGCTTTCAGGTGAATCCCCTTCCCTGGCTGGGTCTGGATGGAGTAGATGCATTCGTGATTGTTATTGTAGTTCACAGGAAAGTTCGGGGACAGCAAAGTACCCTGAGTGCCTGTGATTGAATTCCCACACTCAGCTGGAAAGAGAATCACAATAACCACAGATTAACCCCCTCAGCTGCATCCGGAAAGCAACTCACAGCTCTGAAGAACCTGACAAAGATGACAAGTCGTTTGCCTGTCTACCTGCCAAGATGCCTATGTGTCGTCTGTCCAGTTGTTGGACTGCCTACAGAAATGCCTATCAAACGTAAAAAAAAAAAGTACCTTCCTACCTATGGTGCTGCCTGGTTTGCTCTGCCTCTCGTTCTGTTTATCTGTCTACAGAAACAGAAACTAACCCACCAGGCACCCTTTACAATTTCACAGTACTATTAAGCAGCCCTTCCACATACCTGTTCACATAGCAGCATAGCAACAGAAATGACCAAGGAGGACGTCAGGGGAAGAGGGAGGCAGTTAAGTGAGGAGAGATGAAGTCTTTCAGTACCACAGAACAGAAACTAAGAGGGGGCAAGATCACATCATAATCGCTAACCCTTAGGTGCAAAACAGCAAGATTGACAGTTTACAAGGACCATTTCAGTCAGTCACAACAGCCAGCCCCATCAGGCAGGCACAATGATCATCTCTGGTTTAAAGATGAGGAACCAGGTACTCAGCAACTTAGACCAAGTCTCTCTGTCCATTCGTGAAGAGGAGGGGGCTGAGAACCCAACCTCCTGGGTCCTGGGGAAAGTTTTGGCATAGTCTCATTGCAGCCTGTTTCATTCAACGGCTAATGAAATCACACCCTCCTCTGGAAATCCGTTTCTCCTCCTCCAGAATTAGTTATTCTTTCCCCATTGTTCTCATACCTTTATTTATAGCAGTCATCCCATTCTACTTGACTTATTCGTTAGCAATTCTATGTCCTCTGCTGCACTGTGGGTCCTGTGGGGCTTGGTCATGTTACTGTCTCCTTAACACCTACTCAGTGCGTGGGTAGGGCAGGCTCACGGCAGGGCATGCATGGAGGAATGGGATCTTTAATCATTGGGAGGCCCCTCCCTGTTTCTCCCTGTTCCTCCCTGTATCTGAGTACCTCCCATATTGCACCTTGATTCTTGCTGCCTGTCTGTGTCCCCTACCTACACTGTCAGTAACTTGAGGGCTAGGGTCATGCTGGATGAACCTATGAATTTCAAAGCCTTAGCCTGGATTGTCTGTAAAATAAATATTTACTGAAAAGAAATGAATGAATGAATGAATGAATGGATAAGGAATACACTGACCTCTGAAGATGTACAGTGCTAAAAATAATAATTAGGTCCCGGAAGGATGTAAATACAAGTCCAGATGGCAGGCCCATTATCCATGTGGACATATGGGGAATTTGGAGCATGCCTTGAATCTTTCAGGCGGCTGGTAGCAAGTCTGCTTCTCTAAACCATCCCTCAGCATCCTTTAGTCTAGGCACAGTCTGTGGCTGGAAAAGCCCTGGGGTTGATCAAGGGGCCATTGCTTGGACCTTACAGTTAACCCCTAATTACCCTAAGCCAGAAGTGTACTAGGTTGAGGCAGCACAGATGGAGCACCTGGAAACCTTCAGAGCTGAACTGCTCATGGGCTTAGTTATATGTCTGTGTGTTCTCTTGTCCCCAAGGCTGCTCCTTAGTCCTTTGAAGATGGGGGTCATATGTCCCACCACTAAGTCCCTACTTTTCTCAATGGACCCTCCTCCCTGGGTCCTGCTCAATTCAGGACCAGTTTCAGTTTCCTAAGACTTTACATAGGCCTCATTTATTTCCCTTGGAGGAGAAATCTAACTTTACAATACTTTTATTTTTAGTTTGTTTTTTGTGAGACAGAGTCTCGCTCTGTCACCCACACATGAGTGCAGTGGCGCAATCTTGGCTCACTGCAACCTCCACCTCCCGGGTTCAAGCGATTCTCCTGCCCCAGCCTCCTGAGTAGCTGGGACTACAGGCACATGCCATCATGCCTGGCTAATTTTTTGTATACTTGACAGTACTTTTAAACTTAGTCTGTTTGCAAAACTTCCAAGTATCATGATGATTGTGCTGAGATGGCTCATAAAACTCAAGGGACAGTGATGGACAGGCTCCTTGGGGGCAGAGGCTGTTGGTAATTTACACAGATGTTTCCATCACGTGTACATTTCTTCGGTGATCTCAGATGAGAGTGGGGATTTGTGGTTGGGGGCAGGGTTGCTGAGGGCCATGCATATGTAAACATTTATTACTCAGTCACATTACATGGGCAGCCTTCTGAAGCATCTCTCCATTTTCTCTGAGATCACTATCACTCCCCTATGTCTAGGCAGAGGCCTGTGGTGCAATGGGATGATCATGGACTTTGGAATTAGACACATTGTGTCAGCTCTCTGGGCTTCTGAACTTCAGTCTCTTCATCTGGACAATAATAGCATTCTCATAAGACTGTAGAATAAATGGGTGAGATTTTATATATAAGATAGGTAAACATAGGGGAATGGTTAGCACATAGTAGTCTCTCCAACAATGTCCCAGGTGAATCTATGTGGCTTGCCTGCTCCATTTGGAGCCCTAACTGCCTGCATTCTGGGACTGGCAGAAAGCCTAAGAAGCTAATGGGAAGCACGCGTTAGCTGCCTGAGGCTCACAGCACCCTCACGGTTCCCGATGTCTCTTGCCCTCTGCCTAATTCTCGACAGCTGGCTTCCCTTAAACATGGGCTTTGGTGTGTTTTGGACCTCCTTCCTGGCCCTGCTTCCTGCATAAGAGCCATATGCCCCATCTCTGCCCCAGCACGAGCCTTTCCTCTTTCCCATACGCCTGACACCTTTACAAGGAGGGCTGATAGCTTTAGATATGGCCAGTCCTTGGCCAATCGCCAGGTCCTGATTCCCCTGTTAGGCCTTTGTCCTGAGCAGCAGGAAGGGGACAGGAGGGGTAGAGGGATGGGGCGCTTGCTTCCGGGAGAGTTTCCAAAGTAACAGGGGAGGTGAACAGATGCACTGAGAAGCCAAACACAGGCATAAATGGAAACAAATAAATGTTCCAGAGAAACAAGCAGTCACATCCACAGGAAAGTGCTGTGGCTGATTCTGGCATCTGTGACTTCTGTCACCCCCATCAGAAGGGGTCTTGTTAAGGGCAGAGACTGTATCTTATCCATCAGCCTGGGGCTTCCGAGGCAGAGGGTTAGGTCTTCTCCATCACAGTGGGATTCCCAAGGACAGGGTCTTGTCTCCTGCTGCAGACTGGGATCCCCTGGGTCAGGGCTGCCTCTTCTACAACAAATTCAGGGGTCCCTGAGGTCAGGTGCTATGTCACCTCCCTCCCCACCACCCACATCACACCATGAATTAAAGCCCAGGGCTGTTCATCTCCTTCTCGGCTGGGAAGGTTTCTGGTAGCACTATGCGGACGAAATCATCCAATTTGCATGGCGACTAGGAGCAGCCCCCAGTGGGCATTCCCAAGATACCTCCAGCCTGATCCTTGGCAGCAGGGCTGGTGGTAATTAGAGGTGATTATAATTGCCGTGCATTATTAATAACATGTGAAACAAAAGGCAAATGTAATAATGAAAATATTGTGAGGTGTCATGAACAAACAGTAACTGGAATAATAAAGAATGAGTTTATGTAATGAGATCAATTAGGCAAGAGCTTACGGGCTGTGTGCATTTGTGGTCCTGGTTAATCCCATTCAAGAGAATTTCCCCCAGAACCATTTAGCTGAGGATGTTTTCTCAGAGACTAAAGGAGCTGCTAGCAGGCAGATACGAGCCGAACCTTCCTAGGGGGGTTCCATGTGTTACTGAGTGTGTGTGGCCAGGTCAGGGTGGGTGGATGCCTTTGGGGATGGTTATAGGAGAAGGAACACACTCCGTGGTTATTTAATTGGGCAGAAATGGAATTCTGTAGCTCTTCGTTTCAATGTTTCCTTTCTGAGATCGTAAAAGGTTATTGGCAAAATAATGATAATTGGTTATTGATAAATACAGATAAAAAGGTTATTGGCAAAATGATGATAATTATAAGCCACCTCTTAGTTTATGTAAATGATGCCATCTAATGTAGAGTAAAGCCTGTGAGTTGGAGGCTGTTATCCCTGTTTTACAAACGAGGAAGCTGAGGGTGAGGGAGTTTGCTGGCCTGCCTGAGATCTAAGCACTGGTAAGTGGCAAAGCAGTGACCCCACCTTGGTCTGCATGACTGCACAGCCTGGGCCTGGCCCATCTTGCCAGCCTGTCTAAGCTGTCCTTGCACAGCCTGAGGGCTCCATGGACTTGTCTCAGGCACAGCTGACCTCACTGGCTTTTGAGATGCTGGTCCCTGTTTCAGTCAGTGCAGTGCTGCTTTGATCTGTGTTGTATATTTTTATGGGGTTTTATATAATATTTCACTTTACGTGAGTTCCATGGCTAACAGTGAGCATGGAAAATACTCCATGAATGCAGCTAGTATTTTATCCAGCCCTACATGCTAAGGATTGAGCAAGCAGGCACCCAGGAGCCTCATACATTAGGGACAGACAGCAATCACTCTGCCCCCAGGGAAAATACCTGCTTCCCCCTACTCTCTGGGCACAGCCCTCTGAACAGGCTTCTTTAAAGCTCTTGCAAGGAGAAAGGTAGGGCCTGGTTCCAACCTCCACCAGCGGCATCTAACCTCCACGCCTCCACCAGCAGCATCTAACCTCCACGCCTCCACCAGCGGCATCTAACCTCCACGCCTCCACCAGCGGCATCTAACCTCCACGCCTCCAACAGCGGCATCTAACCTCCACGCCTCCACCAGCGGCATCTAACCTCCACGCCTCCAACAGCGGCATCTACACCTCCACGCCTCCAACAGCGGCATCTAACCTCCACACCTCCTGTTCTCCCTGCCCCTTGCTCCAGCCTGGCCTCTAAGCTGTTCCTCAAATGCTAAGTATCCTCATGGTTTGGGTCCCCGTCCTCTGTTCCCTCCTCTCCCAGACATCTATCTCTGCCCAAATGTCAGCTCATCAGAGAGGCCTTTTCTGATCGCTATAAAGAGCAACCCTAGCTCCAGCACTTTCTAAGCTGACTTAATTTTTCTCTGTATGCCTCAACACTGCCTGACACATCATACATCTATGTATTCACAGCTTGTGTCCCCCCCCCCCCCGCACCAGAATGTGGAACAGGAGTGGAGAATTTCTCTATTTTGTTCACTTTTGTATCTTCAGAACCTAGCAGATGCCTGACATGTAGTGGGTACACTAAAAATGACCCTGTCCCCTGTTCCTTCTGTCCTCCCCCTGCAGAATGGATGAAGCCTTCCTAAGACTTCTCTGAGAGTGAGCACTGCCATTGGATTAGTAAAGGCACCCATCTACTCCACCAGATGGGGACTCCCCCCCTGGGCAAAGGTCATAAACCCCTCCTACAGGCCCATCTAGCGCCCATCCAGATTCCTCGGCAAAAGGCATCCTTAAACCATGGGTCTGTGTGCGAAGGGTGGGGGAGGTGAAAAAGTACTGAAGTCAACTTCATGTGAGTGCCCACTGTGGACCTACTTTGTAAAGGTCACTTTAGTTTATACAGAACTGCCCTATGAAGCAGGGATTGCCATCCCTATTTTACAGATAAGGAGGCTGGAGCAGGAGGTTAGGTTACATGCCCCGGGTCCCACTGCAGGTAAGTGTGGGCTCAGTCAGCCTCTTGGCTCGTGTGCTGTCCACCACCTCACATCAATTGACTAAATCTGGCCCACCCCATTAGTGAAGCAAAATGAAAGCACGTGACCACCTACCAACACACCTTGGCAGAGGCGAGCTCCACAGGCGCCGTCTGCCCCCCCAGGCACGTGATACGGGCGGTGCCCTCCAGACGGTACCCGGGGAAGCAGGAGAAAGTCAAGGTGTCGCCCACACCAAACTGCAAGCCCTTCCGAATGCTGTAGGCCGGGACCTCGGGCTCCTCACAGGGCTCCAAGTCGTACTCTGGAAAGGCAGCAGGAGACATCTTGCTCAGAGACATCGCAGGAAGACACAGAGCAAGAATATGGGAACACACAGGCAAAACACCAGAGGGAAAGGGCCAGGGACAATGGAAGACAGAGCAGAGAGCCTGAGTGCACTGGCCTAGAAAAGGTGATGAGACAAGAAGTGAGAGCTGGAGGGCAGCTGAGGCAGAGAGAAACATGGGGAGGCCAGGGCAGGCAGTCCGCAACCCCTCCTATGAGCAGTGGGAATGGGCACAGCGTTTCCCAGACAGGCTTCCTGGGAGGACTTCTGAGGAGCCTCAGGACTCAGCTCCTCCCTGCGCTATCCCTTCATCTCCATTTTAACCTGTGCCTTAGGGCTCATAGCCTCTCCTGCTTCTTCCTTCTCTCTGGGCACTGAACTAGATAAATTCAACCAGCGGGTTCTAGAAGGTCAGAATACATGACCCAGCCTTAGGCAACTCCCACTGGGGAAGACATACCAACTGCCTGATTAGAAGCCATGTCTTGGCTCTGTTGGCACTTGAGGCAGTCAGCAAGCATGACTGGTGGCATTTATGGGCAAAGCCCTGCCTGGGGCCTCTAGTAACAGCACAGAAGTGACTAGTTCCTGGTGTGCAAGGGCATCTCCCTTCGAGATGCAGTCCTCCAGGGCTCTGCATGAGGAGAAGGAGGGTCTCTCTCATAAGGGTTGAGTCTCACTGGCTAGATATGTCCCATTGGCCAGGCGAATCCAGGGATGTGACAGGTGGGTGACTTCTGCATTGGAGGGCAGGTGGGGGGACTAAGCTGGGCCATGCCCCAGTTTCTAGAAGCTGGATACCTCTTGCCCATCTCAGGAGGAATCCATCTGATATCACTGGCCATGAGAAAGGTGGAGGGAGGTACTCTGGGGTGCTCTGGGACAAGAAGGGTGGGAGACTCAGTATGAGAGAAGCCCAGGGTCCTCTTTCCTCCCTGAATGCCAAATAAAAGAGCTTTCTTTTCCGAATCCCTAAACACAGAGATAAATATCTATTACTACTAAATTAGCATTGATGAAAAAGATCCCAAATGAGACTAAACCACTCCAATATGTTAATTTCAAACCTTTTTTTTTTTTCATATTGCTGGGTCGGGAATGTGGAATTGGAATCAGAAGAAAAATCTGGAATAACTAGGGTAGGAAGGGACTTTTGTGAAGTCTTCTAGTTCAACCACCTAGATGGGCCATGTTCAGAGCAAATCCTAAACACCTTCATAGAAAGAGACTCCTCAGTGATCATGCTACCTCCTTCCAAGACAACTATAGGGAAGTTCTTACTTGGGTCTGACCCAAGCATCTTTTGCTGAAGCACTGAGGTCATTTTCCCAGAGACTGAAAGAGTGGATTAATATCCATCTGCTGGGAAAACCAGAGACTGACAGCAGAGGGAGACAGCGAATAGCTCCACGATCTCTTCCCCTAAGGGACCCTCACACTCTTTACCTGAGAAGGTGATGTTGAATCCTTCGTATGACATGGAGAAATCGGAAATGAAGCGGACCTGGGCAGTGAAGTTGCCATAGAGCCCAGCGCTGATGGGAGCTGGCAGCCGAGAGCCAGTCAGCTGCCTCAGGGGCTGGGTGAAGCTGCCGTTCTCAGTGATGAGGAGGTAGTCGTGGCCACTCTCCAGGTGGAAGGTGTGGAAAGTAAAGAACACACCTGCCAAGAGACCAGAGGGTCAGGTTGGTAATGGCGAGATGGCTGGAGCTCCTCAGCTGTAAGACAGGATCCACACAAACATTTCCAGTTTGCAAATGTCTATCTGTGTGTATGACTACAAGCATGCATTGATAAACCATACAGGCGAATCTGAATGAATGAACCCGAACATACAAGTGCCCAAAGATCCAGTCAGGGAGAAGAACGCCTTTTACAGTTGTCAAAATTTAAAAGAGAGATGTATGGCTAGGCCTATGAGAATGCTTTACAGACATTCATTAATTCATTCAACAAACATTTGTGTATTTGTTGAGTCTTTACTATGGGCTAGGATCCAGGGTTAGGTGCAAGGGGATATACAGACATTAAACGACTAGCTGCAATACAGTGCTGAGTGCTGGAATGAATGTGGCTCAGCATGCCAAGGGGGGGGCAGAACAGAAAGCAGTTGACAGCAGGAAGAGTAGGGTGGAGGATGGCTTCATCAAGGACTAAACATTTGACATGGATCTTAAAAGGATGCACAGGAATTATCCAGGTAAGAGGAGAAAGAGTATACCAGGAAGGAGACCCATATGTACAAAGGGACTGTCGATTCCAGGTTTGTTGAGCAGTGGCTGGGTGCGGCTACTCCTGAAATTGATGCTGGATAGGTAGCCTGGGGCCAGACCCAACGTTCTTCTGGAGGCAATGAGAGGCCATCCTATCCAGAGTGGACCAGATCTCAGTTTTAGCAAGATGTTGGTGGCTGTAAGGAGGACGCAATGGAGAGGAAGCAGGGAGATTGTTTATATTGGTGGCTGTTCTGCACTGGGAGAGGATGGGGCTTGGCAGAAGGAGCAAGAGCAGGAGATGGCCATGAGCCCTTGGGGGTTGGGGTACGGTGGCCAAGACAGCAGGCACTTAATGCAAAACAGAAATGACAAGACATCTAGTGGCATGTCCACCTGAAGGATAGTGATGTCTTCTCTTCCCTGGGGAAGGGCACACAAGAGGGAGGGGTGGGTTGTAGAAGAGTAATGGACTTAGCTTCTTCTGCATGCAAGCAATGGGAGCTAGTGGGTCACTGGAAGGACAGATTTGGAAGTTCAGAATTAAGAGGGGACTACAGAGGTAGATCTGGGAGTCACCAGCAAAGCATTGATATCTGAAGCCACAAGCATGGAGAAGAGGGCTAGGAGAGAAGAGGGCAGAGTGAGAACTGGAGAAGAGGTGAATGGAAGCATGGGCAGAAGTGACAGGGAATAGGAGACAGGGCAAAGGAAGAGTGAAGGGGGAAGACAGTCAAAGAGCAATCAGAGAGCTGGAAAGATGAAGGAGGGAGCTCCACTAACGGGGAAGGTTAAGAGCGTAAAATAAAATCAAAGCGATGATATTCATTAGCATTTCAAGCACTAAATATTTAGTGTCACTGTGCTAACTGCTTTTACTTGCACCCACTCCCTTGGAAGGGAGATAGGAAAACTCATTTAATCCTGCCAGGAACCCTGTGGTGTGGGTACATTATTATCATCTCCAGTTTACACCCAAGGAAATGGAGGCACAAAGAGATGAAGTCATCTGTCCAACGTCACCCAGCTAGCATGTGGTAGAGCTGGGATTTGAACTGAGGCAACCTGACTGCAGAGGCCATGCTCTCAGCTACTTCAGGATGCGGCCTCTTAGGCTACAGAAAGAGAGCAGGTAGTAGAGTAGCCAGGTGGGGTAAGGGACCAGACCGTGAAGGAAGTTACAGAGCAGCATGGTCTTAACACCCAAAGCAATTCTGGAACTTGTCCCGATGGCAGTTGTGTTTGGTGGGCATGTGCGTAAGTTCGTGGCCATGCACAAGTGACTGTCCTATGGGACTAAGTTTTGTGGATGGTGCCAGGACAGGAACTAGGACTCACTTGCTACTCCAAGTGTGATCCACTTTCTACTCAAAGTATGGTTCATGAACCAGCTCTGTGGTTAGCACCAAGGAACTTACTAGAATTGCAGAATCTTTGGCTTCCACTGTAGACTTACTGAGTGAGAATCTGCGTGCTCTTTAGATCCCCAAATGATTTACAGGCACTTAAAATTTCAGAAACACTTATCTAGATCATTACTGATACATGTTTTATAAATGTTGGTTGGAGCCAAGCCTCTAATGCTAAAGCATTTTAAAAGTTTTTATATCCTTGCCTCCCTGTTGATACAAACTAGATCCTGGAGGATCTGGGCTTCTATAGATGGAGGTGGAGGAGACAAAACACCACAGAAGTGATGGGACCAGAGATGTAGCTTGTAAATACCCTGTTCCCAGGCAACTGAGATGCATCAAGTCTTAAGCACCTACCAAGTGCTGGGCCTTGTGCTAAGCACTGAGAAAGATCTCCCAGTTTAGTGGAGAAGACAGACACATCACTACTAGTAAGAATCTAGAATGAGGCACAGAGGAAGAGTAAGAAACTGTGCCTCAGGGTTGGGAAGGCTTCACGCGGGTCCAGATCCGTGATGTGAAAGGCTTTTGGGTGTATATGCCCACATGCATGCTATACTCCTGACACACAAACATGTCTCAAATGAGAAAACTGTTGTCAGTCTATGCAGCTTAGGAAATATACGTCCTTTCCCTCCTACCTAGGACATGGAGTTGGGTGGAGAGTGGATGAGACTCAGTCACAGGTAGAAACAAGTTGATTAAACATCACACTTTGCACTCTATCCTTCTAGCATGAAAATAGAGCCCTTCCTAAGGAGTAAACATTTGGCTGGGATTCTAAGGATGAGCAAACATCTGATATGAAACCCCTGGGTTTCCCGGCTGTGCTGATTGCTTGGGCTTTTTGGGCCATTGTGCAAAAATGAAGACAATGTCACAGAAACAGAGAGGCCCCATGTTGGAGTTGGAATCCAGATTCCATGTGACAGATGCACACACAAATACTTCACTTGAGTGAACCATGCAGAAACGTACCAATGACATCAACACCACATAGGAGCAGAAAGAGCAGGGCAATGGAAAAGGCTTGGGCTTGGGAGTAAGACACACCTGGATCAAAAGCCCATTTACCTGCTCAAGGGTCTTGGCTAAGGTTGCTTAACACCCCGAGTTCCAGGTTCTTCAACTGTAATATGTAGGCGATAATATCTCTCTTCAGGTGACATTTACTCCCAAGGTGAGGCAAAACTGGGATAGCATATGCAAAGCATGCAGCACAGTGGCTGGCACACAGTAGGTGTGCAGCAGGTGTTCTCTTTGCTCAACTCATCTAACTCCCAGACAGCCTCATGGGTTAAAAGCTGTCAGCTCTGGGGTCTCTCAGCAAGGGCACATTCTCAGGACTCCTGAATTGGCTGTTCCCTTGGACTGGGCAGGTGGCAAGTTGAACTATTTCAAATTTCACGGAGTTTTGAGTTTCCTGAGCCACACTGCTTCCTCTTAGGGAGCAATCACAGATAGCAACTTAATAGGTCTGTTAACCCGAGATACTTTTATAAACAGAGAACAGAGAATGCCCTCTGGAGAAGGGCCCTGGGCTCACTTCAATTCGATTCATATCACCAAATGCTTCTTGAGTTCCTTATGTGCCAGGCAGACAGCCAGAAGCCGGGAAAACTGCACGAAACAAGACAGACCCATCTCTCACAGAGCTCCTAGTCTGTTAGGGAGACTGATGATGAAAATGCACGTTCCCTACAGTGGAGTCAAGTCTGAAATTGGCGAGGTACAGAATGCATGCTATGGGAGCGCAGGGGAGAAGAGCCCAACCTAGTTGCAGAGCTGGGGAGAGGGGGTCAGGGAAGGCTCATTAGAGGAAGTGGGGTTCAGAAGAATAAAGGGCTGGCCAGGGAAGGGTGATGGTAGAGACTCCCATTCCCCTTGCTTGGGGAGAGGAAGTATTCCAGAGAGAAGAAAATTGTACAGATGTGCAAAGCTCTAGAGGAGAAAGAAAGCCTGGCAAGTTCTAGAAATGGAAAGAAGTTCTGCATAGCTAGAACTTAGTTTAGAGGGCTAAGAATGAGGCTGAGAACGGTAAGAAAGACTATGGGGTTATGCTAGCCATTTTATAATTTGGGGGGATCTAGGCTAAGAATTAGGCGATGCCTTTAAATGGTTCTAAGGAAGAAGTGATCTGGTCATTCATCCGTGATTTCTTGTTGATTCTCTGCTGAGCACCTTTCAACCTGGCTACTTCCTCCTGTTCATCTTTGAAGACTAGCTGAAGTCTCAGCTCCAGGACAGCTTCCTAAGCCCTGGGCTGGGCTCGGGGTGTTTCCACACCTCTGTCTGCCCTACCACACACTGGTCATGCTATACTGAGATCTTGGTTTAGGCTGTCCACTGTCACTAAATCATAAACTTCCTGAAGGCAGGCAATGGCAGAGAGGCTCGTTCAGCTGTTTTCCTGGCAATTTCAGTAGTGCACGTATCGAATAAGCATTTGTTAAATAGTTGATGAGCTTGATTGACTTCCAGGCAAAGACACACATAGAAACTCATAAAAAAAGCAGACACCTTTATAATCACAGATGCCCAGACACAGAGAAAACCATAATGACAGGGGTTGTTTATCTAGGGATTGTGAGGAGCTACCTTTCTTTCCAGTGGTCTCCTCTGACCAGGCTTGGTGGAAACAGCGCTGCAGGATGAACACAGACACTGTCCCATCCCTCCCCCTCCTTAGGAACAATATTGTGGGAAGAAGGGGACAACCCTGGACCTCATCCTGACCGCCTGGATTGTCCTGCCTTGACCGAGTAAGCTCCAGGCCATCCCATCCTAGCTCTGGCTAGGGCGGGCCCAGTGAAGGCCAAGTGACACACTTAAGTACATGTGGCGGGACTATAAATGACTTCTCTTTCAAATTTTCTTTTCTATACAAATAGTATATTTGAGATGTAATGTGTTTATTGCTCAAAATTAGAAAAAAGCCAAAAGATGAAAATAAGAGACAACATCTTGGGGTATATTTTTTCAGGCTGTTTTTTATGCAAACAAGGATGTCTTTTAAACTAAATATATTCTTTTGGCAAACTTCTTTTTTTACTTACCAAAGTATTGCAACCACCCCTGTAGGTCTTTAAATATTCTTTCACATTATTCCTTTTAGTAGCTGCCTAGTATTTTATTCTATGGCCATACCCTACGTTTCTTTAACATTTCCTTATTGATGGATATTTGAATAGTTCCTAATGTTTCATTATAATACATAATGTCTTAGGGGAAATCTTTGCAGCTAATCTTGACGTAGAGTTTTACTTATTTTCTTCAGATAAATTCCAGTAAGTGGAATTGCTGGGTGCAAAGGCAGGTACAGTTGTCCCTCTGTATCTGCAGGGGATTAGTTCCAGGACCACCCTTGGATAACAAAATCTACAGATTCATAAGTTCCTTATGATATATTTTTGAGGCTTTTGATTCACATCACCAAGTCATCCTCTGGAAAGTTTGAATCATTTTACACAATGTCAGCAGTGAATAGTATTCAAGTGTCCACATTCTTCCCTAGACTGTTATAATTTTCTTTGATGACTTAAAAAGGGGAAACATTATTTCCCTTCTAAAATTGCACTTGTTTCATTATTAATGAGGTCAATGCGTTTCCATTTCTATTTCCTCTGTTACGAAGTGTTAGTTTAGAGCTTCGCTCATTTTGCAAGCTGGTTTGGGTAGGCATATGTATACCTATGTAACAGTCCTGCAAGATCTGTACATGTACCCGAGAACTTAAAGTAATATTAAAAAATTATATATATATATATATATATATATATATAAATTTTAAGAGCTCTTTGTGTGTCTGGTTGCTAATCTTTAATCTATTTTATGTTGCAAATTTTTTTTTCTATTTAGTATCTGACTTTGAATTTTTATGGAGCTTTTTTTTTTTTAACCTAAATCCTTTCAAAGTTTTTTTTTTTTAATTGAATCCAGCAGTCTTTGCCTTTATGGATTGTACCTTTGTTGTTACTCTTTAAAGTACGTGTCCACCTGAGAGTTACATTCCCCTAGTGCTGGAATTTATGTGATTAAATGCTTGAGGTATAGATTTTTTTTTTTTCTTTTGCTCTAAATGGTTCAGCCCACTGTTTTAACACCATTTATTATATAATCCATCCTTTCTTCAATGGATCTGAAATGACACTTTACTCATATACTAAAGTCTGTCTCTTTCTCACATGCACACAGGCATGTGCGCGCACACACACACACACACACACACACGGAGGGGATCTATTTCTGCACAATTATCCCCCACCTCTTATTTGTATGTCCACTCTTGCACTCATACCACATTGTTAACATTAATGTAGCCCATAATGACATTTTAATATCAGGAAGGATTAATTTTCCTTTAAAATTTGTTTCTTGGCTCTTCTGCATGTTAATTCTTTTAGATCAGAGATTCTTAATTAAAAGCATGCATCAAAATTACTGGCAAAGTGTTCTGAAAGCATTGATGCCTGTTTCCACCACCAGCATAGAAAATCGAAACCTCTAGTCTTGGGTCTAAGCGTTCGTGTATTTGCCAAATTGCAAGAACCATGACTCTGGATGAACTTGGGAATAAGCTTCTGGGGCTAGAAGCCAAATCTGCCCTGGTTACTGCCCAAGCCCAGTCCCAGTGTCAGTCACATGGTTGGTATTGAATACATATTTGTTGAGAAAAGAGTACTAATATGTTAATTAATGTTATTTGTAACCAGTATCCTTACTTTGAACTTGGACACCCAAAGGTCACTCATGTTAGGGGAGCTGAGGCAGCAGTGCAGGCTGGTGACCCATATGAAAGGTGGTATCAGGGGAGGAGCTGAGTTATGCAAGAAGGGGATCGCTGTGTTCAGTATCTGAAGGGTGAATGTGAGAAAGAGGGAGCAGGTGTATCTGATGTTCCTCCAGGATGCAATACAAGGAAAATATTTTCAGAGACACCTAATAGACTATTAGGAGAAGACAGCATCTGTCCAAAAGGCTAGTAGATACCCATTTGTTGAATGGGTTGGTGGCCTCCCCCACACCAGGGATGTTTAGGCAGAGGGTGAGCTGGTGTGCTGCCATCTCATGGGGAATGATTCAGAGAAGATTCCCGTACTGAGTGAGATTGGATAGCTGGTAACCTCTAAGATCTCTTCCAGCAGGGAGATTTTAGAATCTCAACAATACTTTTTGAACAAATTCTACCATTCAGAGATGGGAAGACTCTGGAATTTTTCTTGTTGATGAGAAAAGTTCAGACTAAGCCCAGAGGTCACTAACTAGGGAGATCCTCATTAAGGTCAACTTGACCCGAGAAACTTGGGTCCCTGATCACGTCACATCCCAATGCCTGCTATGGGCTGAAACACTCACCCTTGCCATGAGATGTTTCGATAATCCAGGTGCAGTTCAAGTTGTTGGGGTAGAAGTCAGGGAAGCCTGGAGACAAGATGGTTCCACTGGAGCCTTGAATGAAGCCACCACAGAGAGCTATAGAAGGAGTGAAGAGGGCAGTGAAAGACCAGAAGGCTTCAGGGAGCACCCTTATCATCCTCCTGGGTCCCCCATCCCCCATCTCAAAACCTCAAGCCTCACTGATGAGGTAGAGGAGTCAGTGGCCTTTTGAGCTCCTGTGCTTCTGTGGCAGGAGAGGAGTCTGCTACTTCAGTGCCCCCCTCATGGTGGGCCTCACCTTCACAACTGGGCAGGGCCCGGCTCCACTGGAAGTTGGGCTCACACTCCAGAGGCTCCCCATCACTTAATGTGTAGCCTGAGTCACAGCTGAAGGTCACCAGAGCGCCCACGTAGAAGTCATTACCATGACGCTGTCCATTTACAGGGATTCCTGGATCCAGACAGTGGTCTGACTGCAGTGTTATAGCTGAAAGAGAGAGGCTGCAGCTGGGACAGACAGCTCACTGTCACCATAGAGGGACCTCAGTTGACTCCAAAGAGGGAGAAGAGAGCCCTGGTTTATTAAAGGTGGAAGTTGCCAATTACTGACTCATGGAATGTGGCCATCAGTATTTGCTGAGAGTGGCTTAGGTGCTATGCTAAGGCTTCAGGATACAATAGGAGTAAGAAAATGACCCTGTCCTCTGGTGCTCACAGCCCCAGCTTTCTATGTTGGTGTACGGAGAACCAAAGAGACACTGATCCTTTAAATCGAGGGGATGAATGTGGAAGGTGATGGGGAAGGGCAATGTGGGTGTGAGATGCCATCTTGGGTTAACTTCTAGGTCAGGCAAATGTACTGATCCCAGAGTGCCCAGCGTGGTGGCACCCAATCACCTGCACACAGAAGAGGCCATGAGGTCTCCATGCAAGGGCCTGGCATGAAGGTCATGAACTCTAAGCTCCCATGACCCTAAGGGATGCTGAGAGGAACAGAGTGCCTTTCAAAGGGCCTTCTGAAGGGCACAATCTAGCTAAGACCATAGGGATGGGGCTGAGCAGGGGCCTGTGGTGGAGCACAGTCCTGAGGCCTCTGGCCCACCCAGGCTGACTTTGTCATCCCTCTCCCTGTGCCCACCCACTGAGACTCACTCTCATAGCGGAGCTGGAAGCCGATGTCTGAGTGACTCTTGTCGGTAGAGAAGAGGAGGTAGAGGTAGTTGCTGGTGCTGATGAGGAACTGGGGAACCTGGGTCCCGTGGTAAACCCCGATCAAGGGCGCTGAATAAGTCCGTCCATCGCGCACTTCCAGGGTATCATAGTTGACCTCAGTTTTGAATCTGCCAAATGACAGAAATGAAGCCTTCTTCAGAAATCCAAGCTTATTAATTTGCAGATGACAAAAGCCCTGCCTGACCCAGGGCTTCAGAATAACCAGATTTTGGCAGGCTGGGATCTTTTAATATAATTTGCACACATTCACTAGCGATGCAGAAGGACCTTCTCTACTCCATTTAACCCCTCCTCCTCCTTCCATGGTTGGAAGCTGCTCTCATTCTCTCTGTGGCCTGGTCTGTGAGCCAGCTTAAGACCTAGAGGCACAATGACTAGCCTCATGGAGGTCAGAACATTCTAGGCCAGGGGTCAGCACACTAAAGCCCCAGGGCTAGATTTGGTCTGTAGCCCGGAGAGCTAAGGATGGTTTTTACATTTGTAAAGAGATGTTAAAAAAAATAAAATAAAACGGCAAAGCAGAACATGCATCAGAGATCTGCAAGTAGGCAAGTGGCCCACAAAGCCTAAAATATTTACCATCTGGCTCTTCACACAAAGTTTGCAGACTGCTATTCCAGGCCAGGAACACTTTGTCCGGAAGAAGTTTGTTTTCACATTTAGGTGGCTACGTTCTCTACCCAAGGGGCAGAGCCAGGGAGAGAGCTAGAAGTAGGGCACAGGAGCGGGATTTGGGGCACAGGTCGGGGGCTGCCTTCCCATGTTGGACATTTCCAGGAGAATGCTTGGCAGATGTCAGTGTCATGCTGTAACATCTGATGGTGTCTATCTGCCCACTCTCCCTTTTTGGGGCTGGGGAGGGGGCTCTAACATCCCAAATGGTCCCCAAGCCTTCTCTTCACCCCTCCTGCAGAGTCCCCTAAACAGCACAAACCATGTCCAAGGGCAGAGCCAGTGAGGTGTGCCCCATCCAGTCTGGTCCAGTGTTCTCCCACCTTGCTGACATTTCAGCATTGGTACTGGTGACCCCTCCACCCTGGATTTCCTCCCACATGACTCCGTAAAAATATCCCCCTTGCCCTCTCCCCCAGGGCTGTGGTCACAGGCACCTGTCGAAGGTGATTTTGATGGGGTAGCCTGGCTGGGCCTCAATCACCCAGGCACAGCTCAAGGCATCCTTGTAGAAGCCAGGCCAGCCCGGAGACAGGATGGTGCCACTGGGCGAAGTCAGGTGACCACCGCAGGGAGCTGGGGGGACAGAAGGAAGAGAAGCAGCTTTCTTCAGGGACAAATGAGTAAACGAACAGAAAATCTCTCTATGAAATGTGTCAGGCAACAAGTATTGTTTTTGTTTTTATGAAAAATTACATAAACTGTAAACTGTGAGTTTTGTCTACTGGGACCTGTATGGGTAGGTCCAGTTATATCATGTGGAGTTTTATTGAAGGCCAGAGGGGAGAAATAAGAAGAATCCTTTAAGCAAAGTCCCTTTGTCATTCTGGAAGGGCTGACATACAGCTAGTATTTGGGTCACACTGTGTTTTTCCTTTGTGCCTCACTCAACTGTCAGGCAGGGGCATAGACCCAGCCCACCTCCTCCCATCTGGCCCTGGAGAGGGTCAGAACCCCAGGACCCTACAACTCAGATGCTCAGATCAGGGTGCCGGTACTCCCTGCTTCACTGTAAACTCCAGGAAGGCATGGGACGTATTAGCTGTCTTACACAACTGGGTATCCATCCCCTGCATTTAGCACGGTGCTTGGCACGCAGTTGTTTCTCAATGATTGCTGGTTGGATGAATAAATGAGTTAATGACAGGATGAATGAATACAGTCAAGGCAGGGAACTCCACAAGACACTGGACAGTCTAGGCACAGCTGCTGGCTGTCTCTGGTCTTGCAAAGCCTGTTATTTGCGCCTCTGTCCACGTGTCCCATCCTGGGCTTCCCCATTCTCATCTGCTTCTTTTCCACCACCCCTGCCTCTTCCCCACCACCCCTGCCTCTTCCTGCAACCAGACCCTTAGCCCCTGAGGTAGTAATTAGAGCTGTTCCTCTTTCAAGGGCACATGACTGGATTTCATTGCTGGCCCCTTTTTAAGTTATGCAAGGCCATGTGACTGCTGTGACCAATAAAATGAGAGCAGAAGTGATGTACATCGTGTCCATGTGGAAACTTTACAAGCCTGTGTGTGATTTGAACAGTTTCCTTTTCCTGCCTCAGTAATTGTGGAAACAGGTGTCAAGAGGGAAGTCTCATCAATCTGGGCCCCTAAGTGACTCTGAGGAGCAGACATCCCTGATGACCCATGTTAAATATGTAGCTTCAGTGGTCTGTGTGACATATAAGCTCCTGATTTTAAGCTGCTGGGATTTGGAGGCTGTGAGTTAACACTGTGTAGCCTAGCCCACTCAGACCAGCACAGTTCCCCAAGGCTGATGATGAGGATACTGATAACATCCACTACTAGTGCTTCTGTCACTGCCATCAGCACTGCCATTGACTGAGGGCTGACTCCACCTCAGGCACTGAGCTTACATACATAATCATGTTCACTCTTTGCAAAACAAAATCCCATGTGAGGTTGGTGCTATTATTACCTCCTAAGAAAACTGAGGCTTATGGAGGTTGAGTCACTAGCCCTGGGTTAGCAAGTTGCAGAGCTTGGATTCAGACCTAGGCAAGACAGCGTAAATCCAGAGATCTTAAGCTAAGCCATCTCCTATGTCAAAGGAACCTCTGCTCCTTTGTACTCTGTTACTATGGTGCTATCGGATGCCAAAAATTCCCTGAACAAGACTAGGGAGGAATAAAGAGCTACATAGCACTTCTCTCTCTGCAAAGTTTTGTAGATTTCTTCAGGTAATCAGTTTCATAAAAGATAGTCTAATATACCCAATTCTCTTTTTTTTTTAATGCTATAAACCTTCAGGAATTATCTAAAATAGTTGTCAAGTATTCTTAATAGAAACTTATATTAGAAGTTTAATTAACAAGATAATAATGATGGTTGTAGTAGTCAACTCCTACTGAAGACTTACTATGCTAATTGCTATACATGTGTTATCCCATTTAAATGCATACATTTATGAAGTTATTACCCCTATTTTATAGAGGAGAAAACTAAGGCCAAGTAGGTTAAGAGACTAGATCAAGGACACAGAGCTAACGAAATTAGAGCTGAGATTGAATCTCAAGACTTCTGTCTCTAAATCCTCCTGTGACACATAATAGTGTTGCAACCACAGCCAACAGTAATAAGCTCATGTGTACTGATAACTTGCTACGTGTCAGGCCTTAATGTGGATTATCCTTGTGACAACGGCAACACTAAAAGGCATATACTATTATTATCCCCTTTTTATAGGCAGGGATTATTACCCCATTTTCAGTAAATTGAGGCTTAGAGAAACTAAATAACTATATAGGGCTACATCAAACATTGAGAGAGTAAATTGTATATGTGTATTGTCACTTCCTGGGTAACCACAGTTTTCAAAACCCATCCATCCATCTCACTGCAACTACTAATGCTTTCCTCTATTTCTCTGGTGGACACATGAGAACTTGGAGGTGGGGGAAGGGCATGCCTATTGCTACATCCCAGTGTTACAATGCAGATTTGTATCTCAGCAGTGAGGAGGGACTCTCTCTTGCTCCATCTCAGCACAGGCCTGGCCTCTTTGGTTGCTGGATTGTGATCTCCCCGTTTACTTCCTGGGGAGCCATAGATCACGCAGTCGCCATTGCCTGTCTAGGCCACCGTCCACTCAGTGCATACACATCAACGAAACCCAATCTACAATCTCTAGAGAGGGAAATCCAATCCCTTCCTTTGGTGATCACCCCTTTGTTTTCTTCCTCTGTTGCTTCATTAGTTTGGCTAGTTAATATCTTCTGTGCACCTGTGATTGTCCAGTGACCTCTCTATTCATTCTGTCCTTCATTTCCTCTGTTGTTCATCTTCATATTGCAGAATGGTAGTTGCCTGGCAGGGATTTGGAGGGGAGGATTCCTAAATGCAATGTCTCTTTCACATTTGAAAAGATGTTCAACCTCACTCTTAAAAAGAAAATATATATTAAAAGCACAGGGAAATATTATTTCTCATCCATTAAATAGGCAACATCCAAAGTTTAATGACACATGAGGCTGTGGGAAACCAAGGATTCTAGTACCTTGCTGGTGAACGTGCAATACGGTACAACCGCTATGCAGAGGAATTTGGTAATATCCAGCAAAACGCATATTCATTTACTCTCTGACCCAGCAATTCTATTTCTAGAACTCTCCCAAAGATACACTGGCAAAAATATGAAATGACATCGATGTACAAGGTTATGCAAGGTAGCACGATTTGTGATAACAAAAGTATGGAAACAGCCCATATTTTGGCTGTAGAGATCTAACTGAATAAATCAGGGTAATCAACAAAATGGACTGTTTATGCAGCTATAAAACAAGAATGAGGGATATTCTATATAATGTCATGGAGTGGTTCCCAGACTATATTGTTAAGTGAATAAAAGCATGGTAGAGAATAGTAGGTATAGTATGATTCTCTTTATCTAAGAAAGGGCTAGAAGCATACACACATTCTCACTTGTATTAACAATCAATGGAAGGGTCAACCAAAAACTAAAAAGATTATTCACAGAAAGAGGGAGGGAACAGGGTAGAGGGGATAGAGATAGAAGGTAGGCTTTCTCAGAATATATGGTTTTTTATATATTTAATTTTGGAACTATGTAAACATTTTAAATAATTAAAATATTAAGATTAGGCAAATCAAGAAACTGACAAGCAATTTCTAAAAACTGAAAAGCAGAGTGAAATAAATAAATGCAATGCTATGTCAGTTGGTGGCATAAGCCCACATGAAGAAACTAGTGCAACAGATTTTAAAACATAGTAATTTGATAGCCTACCTTGGCAGGATACAAAAAAATAATAAAAAGCCTTAAACTATTCTCAGTCATTATATTATTGTCGGTAGTCGTTGGTATTCCTACTCTGTGACTCCTAGGCATGTCCTATGTATTGGGAAATTATATTAGTGGTGTTGAGAACTAGATTTTCAGCAAGAGTGAAAGGAGATATAGATATGATCTTAATAAGTAAAAAAGAGAAAGTGTTTTTACATAGGAAATGAAATAAACCCCTGTGAATTTTCTTTTAAAAAGTATTTCCTAGCTGTGTTCATTAAAAAGGCTTAGAAGCAAGAACCAAGTCCAAAAGTACCCCTAGTGCCCACATTTTAAATATCAGTTTCCACTAAAAGGAACCAGGCCTTCTTGGAGAAACAACTGATTCTAGGTCAGAGACAGAAAATGTACAAGACAATGTTGAGCCAACTTCAAAAGGCTCCCACTAGCCAACGGCGCAATTTGAGCATTAATTAGAACAAACTGCAGTGGATTTAAATACATAAAATACGTTTGGATTGTAATGCTATTTTAAAATGTGCAACTTTGGAAGGTGTTAGGGAATCAACTCGTAAATATGAAAACTGGTAAATACAAATAATTATTTCCTTGCTTTTCCTTTATGAACTATATCCCGGAGTAACCAAATAGTTGATGTGACAAGTTTTCTTTATGTATAGCATTTCAGCTTATGAAAAAATAAATGATAGCATGTTACCGTTTTGTAATCCCTAGGCTGTGATCATTAATAGTTCCTAATGACCCCAAAAGGGAGAGACACCCAAATATTATATGATTCTGTTGGAGACACTGCCTACAAAATATTCTAGCTAAAAAATAGAAGCTCAATCTGATTAAGTTTCTAGATCTTACTGCCAATTAAAGGAAACATAAAAGAGAGACAATCATGTTAAACAACCTCCCAGGGCAGCAACTGGCAAAATTCCGAATGCAGGAGACTCCTCATTCTGAATAATTCTCATTTATCTCCAGATAAATGACCGACTTCTACAACAACAAAAAATTCTCAAGGGGTAGGGAGTAGACACCTATAGATTGGAAAAGGCTTGAGACATATCAGCCAATTGTAATGTATGAAGCTAACGAGGATACTGACTTAAAAAATACTATCAAAGGAAGTATTAGTCAATCATGGAAATATGATTGAGTGTTTTTAATTTTTAAAAATGATAGTAATGTGACTATGTTTTTTTTTTATGTTCTTTGAAAAATATTTAATAGCATAGGAAAAGCTGATGATCTAAAGAGTTAGTTTTATCTGTTGGAGACTCATTACTAAAATGTCACAGATGAAGTATGATGCCTGAAATTTGCTGCAAAATAATCCCAGAACCAGCAGGGTGGTGGTGAGGGAATGGGTGGGGGTATAAATGAAAACAAAATAGGCCATGAGTTTATAATTGTCGAAGCTGACTGATAGGTACAGGGGGGGTTCACTATACTATTCTCTCTGTTTTGGTATAGGTTGGAAAATTTTCATTTAAACAACGTGAAGGCATAAAAAGGGAAACATCCCCGTGTGCATGCACATGCCACACATACACACAAGGAAAAGAAAGAAAAAGAAGGGTGGATCCTGCCTTGAATAGGGAGAAGAGCTCAGCAATAAGACGAAAGAGGGACCCTGTGACTGTCCCAGAACCTGGTACTCGGTAGAGCTCAATATTTATTGAAGGAATGAAATACTGGTTGATAAGTAGGGATACCGGGTGTTATGAATAGAACTGTGTCCTCCCAAAATGTATAGGTTGAAACCCTAGCCACCAATGTGACTTCATTTGGAGAGAGAGACTTTCAGGATGTAAATAAGGTTGAATGAGGTCATGAAGACAGAGCCCTAATCCAGTAGGACTCGTGTCCTCATTATAAGAGGAAGAGACACCCAGGGGTGCATGTCACGGAAAACAAGCCACGTAGAACACAGAGAAGAAGTGGGCATCTGCAAGCCAAGGAGAGATGCTTCAGGAGAAACCAACCCTGCCAGTACCTTGATCTTGAACTTCCAGATTTCAGACCTGTGAGAAAATAAATTTCTGTTGTTTAAGGTGCCCAGTCTGTGGTACTGTGTTATGGCAGCCTAGGTCAACTGATATACTGGGCTTCTGATGAGGGGTTGCTGTCCCTGTGAGGGATGAGCCACTTCTCCTGACCCTGATGCTAGATTTGTGCAAGGCAAAGAGGAATAGGGAATGGTGACAGAATAGAATACAAAGAATAAATAGTAATAGAGCATTAAGCTCTACAGCATGCCAGGCGCTGCCCTTCATGTGTGTTTTTACTTTCCCTGTGTGTTAGTCTTCACAGCTACTGATAAGGCAGGCATGGGCATTAGCCTCATTTCATAGCTGAGGGAACATAGTTAGGGTACAAAGAGCTTAGGCGACTGGCCAGGAACACACCCTAGGAAGGCGCAGAGCCAGGATTTAAACTTGGACAGTCCAGCTCCAGAGCCTGCATTTTTAACCACTATGGGTGGACATGGGGATGCCCAGCTCAATCACTGCCTCTGTAATGGGATGTAGGCTGCTGCTAAAGGGGTTTGATTGACTAGTGTGAGTGACAAGAAGTAGTGGAAGTTCTTTCCTCTGATGAAAGTGACTCTGGAGTTGGAAGTAGGCCCTGTCGCTGGAAGTGTGGCCTCCTACTCTCCAGCGTTGCCTCCCCACTACCCACCTGAGCCCCTTACCACCTGTCTTCCACTGTTTTGTGGTAGAATACAAGCAGAATGAACTTGGATTCAGACCTCACTTGGAGGTTAAAAGTGATGATTCTGGAATCAGAATATCTGGATTTGAACCCTGACTCTCTCATCCACTTAGCTGTGGTCTTGAGCAAATTACACTACCATTTTGAGCTTCACTTTCTTCATCTGTGAAGTGAGGATAACAATACTATCTTCATGAGGTTGTTATGAAGATTCAATGGGGCTACGGATGTTGATATAGTTAGGCTTTGTGTCCCCACCCAAATCTCACCCCAAATTGTAATTCCCATAATCCCCACATGTCAAGGGTGGGACCAGGTGGAGGTAATTGGATCATGGGGGGCAGTTTCCGCCATGCTGTTCTCATGATAGTGAGTCTCAGGAGATCTGATGGTTTTATAAGCAACTGGCATTTCCCCTGCTTGCACTCACTCTGTCCTGACACCCTGTGAAGAAGGTGCCCGCTTCTCTTTTGTTTTTCATCATAATGGTAAGTTTCCTGAGGCCTCCCCAGCCATGTGAAACTGTGAGTCAATTAAACCTCTTTCCTTTATAAATTACCCAGTCTTGGGTATTTCTTCATAGAAATGTGATAATGGACTAATAAACACATAAAGCAGTTGGCCTAGTATTTAGCACATAGTACACACTCAGTGATTACTAGCTGGGTGATTTTGAGAAAGTCAATTCACCTCACTGTTTTTCTAGATCTCATGCATTAAGCACAATTATATCTTCCTCAAGAGTGACAAGAAGATTAAATGAGATATTGCTAGAAACCCAATATCCGCCCTTACAATTCTTCCTTAGTTGCCTAAATGAGCTACCACCACCACTTAGATTTCTCTGTGGGAGTAAGGAGAACTGACCTTCTTTCTTCATTATAGGACTTGCCTTTTTTTCTGATTTTAAAAGTAAAACATTTGGTGTACATATAGAGAATAAATGTGGACGTGTTTATACTAAACTGTTAAATCATTTTCCTCTGGGGAGTGGGATTGGGAAATGAGCATTTTCACTTTGAGCTTTACTGCACTTGTGCATTGTTTGAAATTTTTACAACCACCAAGTGTTCCTTTATTTATTTATTTGACAGAGTCTAGCTCTGTCACCCAGGCTGGAGTGCAGTGGTATGATCATAGTTCACTGCAGCCTCTAATTCCCAGGCTCAAGCAATGTTTTAAGTATTTCTTTAAAAATTAAAAAATGAAAATACAGGGGCCAGGCACAGTGGCTCAGGCCTGTAATCCCAGCACTTTGGGAGACTGAGGCTGGCAGATCATGAGGTCAGGAGTTCGAGTCCAGCCTGGCCAACATAGTGAAACTCCATCTCTACTAAGAATACAAAAATTAGCCGGGCATGGTGGCACATACCTGTAATCCCAGCTACTTGGGAGGCAGGAGAATCGCTGAGAACCCAGGAGGCGGAGGTTGCAGTGAGCCAAGATCATGCCACTGCACTCCAGCCTGGACAACAAAGTGAGACTCTGTCTCCAAAAAAAAAAAAATGCACTTACTGTAGATAATTCATCTCTTTTTTGTATTTCTTGTAAGCAGAGTATTTTTAAAGCTCAGCTCTTTGTCTTTTAATAGGGAGTTTAATTACCTTTATTGTCATAACTGATATGTTTGTCTTACTGCTGTCATTTTGTTTCATGCTGTCAATTTGCAAAGCTTCCATGTGGTGTCCTGTCTTCTTTGTCTTATGCATTAGGCAATATGTTTCCTTTTAATTTTCTATGTGGATGTGGAAAATAGAAAACCGGCTTTTCATTCTATTTGGGGATGCTTTTAAGTCTTTCATAAATGTGTTGGAAACTATATTCTCTCTAGTGATATAATTCAAGAAAAACGCAGTAACAGGGTCTGGATTTGAATTCTGGCTCCAACATCATATTGACATCCACTGCCCCATGGAATCCAACACTTACAAGCTGGGAAGATCCTAGGCAGGTGACTTAACCTCTCTGTGCCCCAGTAGGGACAAAAATGACATCTATTTCCTAGGACTGGTGCAAGGTTGAAATGAGGTGACATTGAAACATTATAAGACATTTATCATCGTGGGGTATGATTATCTGATTTTCCTTAAAACAGACAAGGAGGTAAGGGGCAGAGAAAGTCAGGCAGGGACTCTGGTGTAGCTGCCTTTACTACCCAGAAGTCTTTCTTGGGAAATTTCTGATTTTAAACATAAGGGATTCTTGTGCCCTGTGAACTCAAGATCATAGACTTGGCCAATCTAGCCCATTCACTTCTGTATTGTCGAAGGCTGCTGTTGCATTATGACAGCAGAGTTATTTCCCACAACTTCCTATCTGGCCCTTTAAAAAAAAGTTTGCCAACCCCTACTTTAGATCTTCCAGATAATCATCCTTCTTTCTAAATTTAGGAGAAGCCATCGTCTCTCTTGTCCTATTATAGCCTCTCAAAAGCTAAGTGGCTCTTAGCATATATTAAAAGATTTTCTAAAAGACCATTAGCGTCTGCATTTAATTGTCCACAAGGTGGGGATACTTAATCAAAAACAAAACTAGAAAAAAAACGAAAAAGACACAGATGCTGATTGCAAAGCAGGGCTCTCCCAAGGCTCAGACAAAAGGAGGGAAAAGGGCCAAGAAGGGACAGGTTCCCAGGGGCTCCTTTATCCAACTCTGTCTAAGGTTTTAAGGATGGAATTTGGCTACCCTAGGTGGCATCAGGCTCTCTCACTCTGCCTGTCATGCTACTCCCCAGATGCCTGAAAACCAGGCTGGCATCTAATGCGCATCACGCTGAGAAAACCGAGCAGGTTCTCCCTGGGGCAAGTGAAGGTCTCCAATAGACTGTCCCTTACTTCTGGTGCCTACTGCTCCAAACCCACAGCATTTCCCAATCCAGGGACAGAATGAACAAGACCTTTTTAAGTCTAAAATGAAGACTTTGCTTATGAAATAGTGATCCACTTGAAGATCCATTAACAAAAATCAAATTATCTCACGTATTCATACATGGACTTGAGGGTTTCAATGCATTGCCGAGCTATGGTCTAGGAGCACTTGATTCAGAAGTGGGGGGGGATAGAGAGGAGGATTTTGCAGTTACCAAGTCCTGAGGCTTCCTCAGTGGGGTGAACTCATTTGGGGTTGAGCTCCTACAGGCTCAGGGGCAATGGGAATCTGGCCTTCTGCCCTGAGACTGCTCACAATCTTGGTGGGGGAGACAGGACCAAGGCCTGTGGAACTGGTAAATGTAATAATGGTAAGACCCAGTAACCAAGAGAGTGATCCAGTGGTGGTGGCCCATGAAAAATAATAGAAATCAGGAGAAGGAAAGGATCAGGTGAGCTAAAGACAGCAGGGAAGAACTCAGAAAGATGAACCAACACAATGAAAACTAAAGAAATTAGAAGTGATCAAGAAGTGCAAGGGAAAATGAGGGGGCTGGTCTGCAGGAAGGTGAAAGACCACTGATTGACAACTCTCCAGACTGGGTTCTGCATGGATGGTTTGTATGGTGACCTGTTTCACTGGCAAAAATAACTACCTCAGATGTGTATACTTATTCCCCTGTTGCCAACGAGGGAGCTGAGGCCTAGGTCTATTTACTTAATCTAAGCCTATTAGTTCTTCAGCTGGGGAAGCATGAAAACTGAGTTTTGCATTGTTTCTCTAACTCCAAAGCTTCTGTTCTTTCTAAAAGTGCCGATTGCACTGGGGAATGGCAGATGAGGTTGTGTAGATCACACTGTGGGAAGCCTGGAAGTCAGAAAGAAATGTCTATTCATATCACGGTTAGGACAGGTTCTTGGAAGGACAGAAATGCACCACTCGGTCCCTCAAATTGGAGCAAATACTGATCTGATTGGTCCAATGAAGAAATAGTTAAAATCAAGTTAACGCTAATGGCCAAGACTTATTGAGTGCTACCTCTCACCAGGCACTGTTCCAAGAACTGCGCATACTCAAGACAACTCTGCAAGGGGGTTCCCATTATCGACCTGCATTTTGCAGTGGGGCAACTGAGGCACAGAGAAGTCAAGTCACTTCCCCAGGGTGGCTTGGATGATAAGTTGCAGGGTGGAGACAGCAGGCAGTCTGGTGAGAGTCGGGGCTCTGGAGGCCTTTTGTTGATATGCTTCTCATTAAGGAGGCTCTAGTCTAGTTAAAAGGTCATTCATTCATTAATTCATTCGGTGATTCATCAACCAGTATTGATTGAGCATTTACCAAGTGTCAAACAATACACCAGATGTGGGAATACGAGGCCAAGGAAGATTCCCTAACCTCATGGGGTGAGAGCGCAGCTTATGAGGACTTACTTTACATCAGGACTGCCCACTCAATACATATCTAATAATTATCATTATCCCTCCTTTTTTTTCCATCTGGAAAATACAAAGGCTCAAGGGGAAACATGAATTGCCAGGATCCCAAGCCAGGCCCCTCTCAAACGCCCACCTGGACCCCTTGCCACTTCCAGTTTTCTCATGGTCCCTTGTCTCCCATCCACCCATTTGTAAGCTCTGGGCAATACTCTCTCTTAGGCACACACCCTTCTTCATTCTCCTGTCCTTCCTACTCATGGCCACGATGCCCAGATTTGAGTTTAGGAGTTGGGTAAGTCAAGAGGTCTCTTAGGTCCCTATCCTCTTTCTATCACATCAAATGTGAGGAAGAAGGTTTCTTCCTCCTAAAAGGAGAGAATCACAGCCTTCATCTCCTTGGACACCGTCAGTGCCCCCAAGGGGCCTCTGGGATACTTGCTATCATCCATTATTCACAAACATTTATTAAGCACCTATTCTGTGCCAGGCACCATGGTTGGTACACAATGCTTGGTACATAAATTTGCCTGGTACACAAATGCTTGGTACACCATGCTTGGTGCACAAAACCTGACTCCTACCTCAAGAAGCTTTATCTGTATTTTAAATGTCTGTAGTTTGGTGAAACAGATGGCTGGTCTCGAAAATTGAGTCCAAAGCTGTCTTGTGTGGCAAGGCAGGACAGAGGAGCTGCTATCATAAGCTATGTGCTTGCTGCAAGCTGTGTTTCTTCTGGCTGGTTGGCCCTGAGTCTCCTGGAGATTGACCACTAGGGTATCAAGTCAGCATTTAATAGGGCACAAAGGCCGAGACTGGGACACATCCCAGGGAACTGGGGAAAATTAACATGTGGAGAAGGGCAGAGTGGTAGGCAGCTTGAAAGACCCAAAAACTTGCAGCACTGCCAGTGGTACTTTGGGCTGCCAGAGCTCCCCCTGGGCAGGAGCTGGAAACCCGGCTCTTAATGGCTGTGATATTGAGAGAGTTCCCAGTTGAAAGAAGAGGTGCTTTTGATGCCTGACAGTCCAGAGCCATTTCTCTACTTTAATCTCTGGTTATAATTTAAATTTCTATGCACAGTGGCCTTATGAAGCCCCTGCTATGCCAGCATGAGGGTGAGAGAGTGGCCCTTGGTCCCAGGAGAAGAGGAAGGACCGATACAGAAAGGGACCACCATGGCCTGGGCTGTCTGCTCCCCACCCCCAGCCTCTCTGGCTGACAACAGCGGCTGCCCCTGCAGGCACGTACCTTCACAACGCAGCACAGCACTGTTCCAGACCACGCTGCCCTCCTTCAGGACACAGGTGATGGTCTCTGAGCCCTGCGTCCCAAGGAAGCCTTCATCACAGAGGAAGGAGATGGAGCTGCCCAGCTGGAGGCTGTCCCCAAACCGTTTGCCATTTACGGGAACGCCAGGATCTGGGCACTCATTGTGTCGGAAGGCTGTGTAGATAGGGTTCAAAAACATGATCAGACATTGCTGGAGCACAGAAGAATCCCCAAAGAGAATAAGTTGCCTTGGGATGGTCAACCCTAGAGGTCCACCATTTCCCCAAGAACTTGCCATGTTAGAGGGAGAGCTAGACACCCTAGGACCTGGGCATTAAGCAGGTGCTCATTACTTGATTTCCTGCCTTCCTGAGCACCTATTCTCACTGCATTCTAATGGACATTTATAGATCAGACAATGAGCTAAGTGTGTCTGCTGTTAGCTCACTTACACCATATAACGATTCTATAAAGTAGTTCTTGTTACCCTACTTTACAAATGAGGAAACTGAGGCTCAGTGTGGTTAATGAGCTGATCTGTCTCCTCAATGTCAAATCCATTCCAAGTTTCCCTAACTTCAGACAGTGATGGGATAATTTCTGCTTCAGGTGAGCTGGACTCTAAATCCTGTGACACTAATAGACTGTAAGCATCATAAAGGAGGTGCCCTAGAATTAACCCTGTCTGAAGCTACTTTATTTCCTTGCCTGTTGTCAGGGCTGCCTCTCACTCTACCCAGGCAATTGATAATGCAGAGCATGGGGAGAGGACAGAGTCAGAATGCTGCAGATTTAAACGTACTTTGCCTCTTATTCGTTACATGGTCCTGGACAACTTATGCAATCCTGATGAGCCTTAGTTTCCTGACTGATAATATGGAGATCATCCTTCACTTGCAGGGTCATTCTGAGACATAAATAAAATGAAAGTTGATATGAACATGAAAGTGCTGAGTGTTTGATGCAGCACATGACAGGTGGTAAGTGCTCATTGAATATGAGCTCCCTTCCTTTTTCCCTCCTCTGCATGGGAAGATGCTCTTTCCTGTTCAGTCTCTACCAAGCATGTTCACTGCCTTCCTTCAGCAGGGGTATCACAGTTCTCTTGCTAAATGTCTCTGAAGCCAGGCCCTATTTGTACCCCTGCTGTTCTGAGGACACCATCTTTCCAGTGGAGACCAGGATCTGTGGCTGCATGGGTCACTTGAAAAAAAAAAATTATTGGACTCTGAAATCCCCTAGTGATAGAAACACTTGCACATTCAGAAACAGCAGATTCAGAGGCTGTTGGATCTTGCTAGAGGCAAGAGGCCTGCAAACCTGACCCTTCCCATTACAGATGAGGTACAGGAGCTTCTGATGTGGACATGTCTGTGATGATCCCATGCAGGGCTTTGGCTGAGCGCCCAACACCCTTCCCTTTGAATGCCTAAGTCAGCCCAGACTCGAGTCTCCCAACCTTTCTGCGTTGAGAACTATGACCATGAAGTACCCACCCTGACACTTAGAAATATGCTCTGGGAAGAAAAGTGATGCTTGGGGCCCAGGAATCCAGGAGTTTTCTTTCAAACCCATCAGTCATACACAGGCAGGCACAGAGGAAGATGGAGCTGCCACATACGAACACGTACATGCATGGACACACACACACACACACACACACACATGCAAATGCACATAGCAGGAATATGGAGCTATTTCCAACATCTAGGAGCAAAAGCTCTGAGTCAAGGACCCATTTCTCCCTGTGTACCTTTCCAAAGCTCAGTTTCCTGGCATGTGAAAAGGGATAGATCTTGCTTTATGGAGTTTTTGTTGTGAGGCTTCCAGTGATGACTGTTGAGTGCTCGGCACCAGGTTCAGCCGACAGTGGGTGCCCGTAAATAAAATAAATAAAACTTTCATTTTATTTCTATCTCAATAAATGGCAGCTACTGTCATCATTGTTCATTATGTTCCATGTGAAAGAAGAATTAGCTTTGTTCCCAGGAGTTCTAGGGGTGGAAGTGGGATCACTGATCCTTGTTACAGGGACACAGATTTCAAGTCAACGTAAGGGAAAACAAATGCGGGCTAGCTATGGAGAGAGCTGTCTGGGGAGGCAAGCTCCCTGACACTGGGCAAATCCAAGCTCAGCCTCAGTGATCATCAGCCAGGATGTAGGAGGAGATTAAGGTCCTGTGGGAGAGACTACACTAATTCCCTGACACTTGGCCACAGATGATTGTTTCACTGGCTGTATCCACATCGCCTCACAAGCCTACAAAAAATGTAGATTCTGGGGCCCCATCCCTTTAGTGATTCTGATTCAGCAGGTCTAGGATGGGGCCCATATTTTTAAAATTTATTTCTATCAATCCATCCAATGGTCCATTTGTATAAATGAGTAGAAAACTATCTGCTGTCTGTAATGGCACTCACCAATTGTTGGCAAGGATCATTTCTGCCTGGGGGGGATTCTGGGTGGTGGTTAACATCTCTCCTTTGACCTGTCCCGTTTTTTGAGTATTTGCGTATTGGATGTATATCATTTTTACAATGGTAGAGAAAGCTTGGAAAGAAATACAAGTAAGAGCTTGATTCTCAGGTTAGTCTGCTGCCCTCAAGATGAGGCTTAGCCTCTGGGCCACCTGCTGCCTCCTCCTCCCAAGTTCCTGCTCAGTGTCTACACATGCTCCGAATCCATAGAGTTCTCAGCCCTCACCATCCTGCATAAGTGTGTTCCCTGGGATATCTCTCACCCCTGTCTTCCCACTCTGCCAGGGCAAGAAAAAGCATTTACTCATTCATGGATCCTTCCATTCTGTAAACATTTGCTGATCCTTACCACACACCAGGCCCTGTGCTGGGCTGAGGAAATAGAAAGATAAGCAATGCATACTTGTTCCTTTCTAGTATGAAGCAGCATGGTCGGTACTAGACTAGGAAGGTTAGAAAAGACAGAACGAGACTCTTCCCCCGCGTCTTCCTGCCCATAGGGGATGAAACAGGAATCCCCCCGAAGGAGATATGACCTGAGAAGGTTGATTATGTCCTAAAGAAGAGTGGTGAGGGGGAATGGAATGGGCTTTACCTGGCTGATCCTTGGAATTGAGGGTCCCAAATAGCCCACCACATAGCACCTAATGTATTCAGTCCAACTGGGCCCCAGAGACAGGTGGAAGAAGGACACAAGGTCTTTATGCCAAGGGTGGGAATGGGGGTTGGGAAATCAGTATGTGTTTGTGGGCAGGGAGCAGAGCTCGCACTGGGGACTTGCCTTTCAGAAGTAGCCTCTGGGAAAGGATGTAGTTAATTTCTCTGACAGACCCAGCTCCAGCCTCACTTGACTGTTTATCATCAGCTAAGTTCACTGGATTTACAGCTTATTATGACCTGATAACCGCTTCTTGCTGTCTTTGGTGGCTTGCTATTTCTAGTCTCCAAGCTTCTGCCTGCCCCCTGCCCCACCAACCCCTCCGCAGCCACGAGATACAGAAATAAAAATAATCACTGCTGAGTTCAGGCTGCTTCCAGAGAAGGGGCCGAGGACTGAAACTGGAGGTGGCAGCTTTCAGGCAGTGGCCCTGAGAGGGGCTATGGAGAAATTCCCTAAGAGTTGTCTCCCATCAGTCTGGAAGCCCAACAGAAGTGCTGCTCCAAAGCTCTGATTCTGATTTGACTACGGGAATGGGAACTGGGCAAAGCAAAGTGAGCAGCCCTGCCAGGATCCTGGAGGTCAGCAGCAGGCAGGCACTCAGGGATCTGGGAGAGCACCTCAGAGAGGCATCAGGAACTAATGAGAATGATACAGGCTTTCTTTCTATTGGGCCTTCCCTAGTTCTGGCTGGGTCTTGTAGGATGGGGAAAGTTGGGGGCTAAAATGAGGTTCCAGGCTCCTTTTACATTATATATCACAACTATGGGAGATAAATGCCCTTTAGAGAGTGACTTCCAGAAAAGAGCACCTCGCTTGGCAGCCAGTGCTGCATGCCCTTTCTTGTTGGGAGCTCATGTTGGGAGCTCCATGTCTGGGCACCGCAGCCCTGCAATGCCCTGGGAACTGCCCACTCATATCAACACTCCTCCATGGGAGCACCTTCAATCATCCTCAGAGGCAGACACTCAGAGGGAGGGCCGGCTGGTGACAGAGGGAGGACTCACTGGTAAAGGTGATGTTGAAGCCCCCTCTTCCCTGTGGAGTGGTCAGTCTGGAACTCGAGACGGGCCACGTGGCCACTGCTTGTGATGGAGGAAGGAAGCTGGTTTCCTGAGAAGGTACCCAGGACGGGTGCCTCAGCGGTGGCCCCATCCTTGATGACCAGGAAATCAAACTGAGGCTCCACGTCAATGTCATTGAAGGCCAGGTGGATGCGGCTCTCAGGTCTGGCCAGGATGAGCCAGACGCAGTGGAGGTGGTTGCCATAGTCCTCTGGGTAGTTGGGGAGACAGGACGACCCCAGACGGGCTGGTGAAGTTGAAGAAACAGGAGACTGCAAGAGAAGAGCAGTGGAGGTCAGTAAGCATCCCCCAATATTCTGCCTGGGCCACTGAGGGCTGGCAGGGGGAACATCTTCTTAGTCTAAAAAGCAATAGAAAGAAAGAGTGGCACAAGGTTTGGGTTGGACTGGCTGGGCTCTGAGCTCCAGATGGGAGACATGCTGGGCTCCATGCTGGATTTAGCAATGGGAAGGGCTCCTTTGGCAAAAGGCAGACATGGCAGAACTGGTCTTCTCTTGGCTCCTCTGCCCTAGTCAGCATGCTCACCTAGGCTGTGTCTTCCTGCTTTGGGTCCCTTGGGTGGGGCAAATCCATAACCCAAGCCTAATTGTAGAGTCACAGTCCCTGACCTCTCTCAGCTGGGTTTGTAGCAGTAGGAAAGGACATTGCTTAATGACACAGTGGTGGTAATTCCCCAGGCGGTAATGGGGTAGAGGCAGTCCAGGACCATTTGTCTCCTTCAAACATTTTTGACGGGAAAATGATAGGTGTGCCATGAGTTTCTGATAACCCCAAGACACCCACTATGCTGAAGAGGTGCTGGGAGCACCATCTTTCAGAGACCAAAGCTTCCGAAGAAACTGGGGGAGGGAGGTGACAGCATCTTTGTGATCCCTGCCCACATCCTGTTTTCTCTCCTCTATTTTACCCTAAGGATCCACCCTTCTAAAAACCCTTATTTTAAGCCCTTTTAATGCCAACTACTAGCAGAATGCCAACTACTAGCAGACCCTGGAATAAGAATAGGCAAATAAAGTGCTGTAAATGGGAAAACAAACAAACAAACAAATGCTAAAACAAAATTAGAAAAGAAAATAATAGAATGAAAAAAGTAATTGCAACACCTACAATACAGGAAAAATATCAATATTGAATTAGAGCTTTTATTATTATTTAGAACATCATCAAGATGAGTAAAGAGAGTGCTTAGAGGATTCATAAGAAAATAGAATAATATGATAACACAGTCCATTTCAATAGGAAAAATAAAGAAAAAATATATAACCCAATATTGTTGAGGCTTTATGGCATCTCATATATGCATTTATTTCAGTTGCAGAGCAAAACAGATATGATCCTTTTTGAAGGGAGTATGTAAGTTCTTATCCAGAGCCACAAAACTACTCAAAGGCTGACTCAGTAATCTCTAGGAATTGATTCAAAAGAAAAAGAGCCACCTAGCCAAAGATGTTTACAATGACATAATTTTATTAGAGAGACAAAATGTGAACAAACTATATGTCAACCCAATAATGTGAGGTGAATTACAGCCTTTCATGTGATGTAGTTTCAGTGGAATCATTAAGTGATAAATATGACCCTGTAGAAAGAATGTTACACATAATTTTAAGTAAAGCAGTAGATCATAAAATTATATGCATGCTTTTGATTATAGCTATTAAATATTTGTTTATATATGGATAAAGACTGGACATGAGCCCCCAAATAAAAATTGCATCAGGGTCATAGGCATCCAAAATGAAACAATGTTTAATTTTTCTGATTGCAAAAATGCTGTAGGTTCATTCTAAACATCTTTTAATAGATACAAGCACAAAGAAGGTAATTCCAAATATGGATAAACATTTGAGTCCATTTATAACATTTATATAGATGTTTGGTGTTAATTAAATTCATATTTAAGTGAGTAAAATATTTGACTTATTAAATGTAATGATTCTAAGATGAATAATAATAAAATGTTTGCCAAAGGGGAAGAAAAAAACACATAAAACAAAAAAAACTGTGACTCCTGGTGATGAGTTTAGTCCTGATTCTTCCTGACTCTGCCCAGCTCCCCCTTTTCTGCATGAAGTATTTCTTTTCCAGTCTGCAGCTGTAAAAGCCCTCCCATGCAATTCAGCAAAGTAAGCCTGGTTCCTAAGACACATTCAGTCTCATCCCTATAATCCATGTATGTTTTAAGTATAGAAAGAATTCGAGCCAAGGGGAGAGAAGGACATGAAAAAGCTTTTAGGCAATGCAAGATACAGCTAATGGTAATTATTATTATATATTATTGAGGGTTTACTAAGAGTAGACACCATTCTAAGCACTTTTGTCAATTACTCAATTTAACTGTCACTATAACAGTATGAGGTAGGTATTGTTATTAACCCCATTTAAAGATGAAGACACTGAGGCACTCAGAGGTTAGTAATGCAGGGCCAGTAAATGTAGCACCAAGGCCAAATCAATGCAGTCTGACTCCAGAGACCAAGCTCTTACCAACCCCCCATCGCTGTCTCTCAGTATGAGAATAACACTTCCCACTGGGCCTATGTGACTGTGGGGTCTTAGAAGGTGTTCCTCGGGTCTGCTGAAGATTCATCTGTTGACTTGAAATATTACATCAGCTCTGAATTGGGGGTCTCTAGGCTGGAAATGGATGCCCCACACAGCCCTCTTGTCTCTAGCTTTGTGGGAGTTCAGTTGGGAACATAGGGCAAATAACAAGGAATCAAAACCCAAAGGCAAAGACCTTGAAGACAGAGAGGTGAATCAGGAGGTCTCCTGAGCAAGTCCAAGGCAGATGAAGACAAAGAAAGGTGCTAAAGTTTCAGAGGCAAGAGGGTCGGGGCACTGTGAGTATGTGAGCAAATGCATTTACTATAGAGGAGTATTTAATTAAGTAGGCCTGAGCCCCTCACCCCTGCTCCATCATTCCATCAGTGTATTATTTTTTCTCTAGAATCTTTCACCAGGATTGCCATGTTGCAAAGCTCCAAAGGGGCACCATTTTGGAATTTGAGCAGCAGCTATATATGATAGCTCTGCTTATCATTCTCTAAAATTATCCTGTTTACATGTTTAGCTATTGATGGTCAGTTCCTCCCTCTCCCCAACACATACACAGATCTTCCATGAGAGCAGAAATCTCATCTGATTTTGCTGAATCTTTAGTGGCTCCCACAATGCCTGGCACAGTGTAGGTTCTCAACCAATATTTGCTGAATGGATCAATGAGTACTTAATGGTTGAAACCATTCTGAAAGATGGTGATATGAACATGTGGGCCTCGCAACCCCATCCCGCTCCAAACCTCAACCAACAGATTGACCAAAGTCTGTACAAATATTAATAGATGGACACCTATGTCAACTCTGGAAAACAGAGAAAAATACTGTGCTGCAGCCCTCCATGTATTTCTCTTAGACATAGTACAGATGTGCCCCCAAATAATTTACAGTGGAAAAGGGTGTGAATGAGCCAAATGCTTAAAGAGCAAAGGCAACAGAAAGCTGCTCTTAAATATAAAAGGCCTAAAAAAATGTCGTTTTTACATCCACTCAAAGATTTTCCTATCCAACTAAGAGATGGATTTAAATGACAGACTCAAGTATGGTAAAGCTGTAGTTAACAAAAAGCATTAAAAAAAAGAATGACAATGAGCAAGTAAACCATATGGTAATGAATTTAAATAATTTATATAAACATAGTTATAAAATGAAGTGCAAGTGTAACAAATATTCCTTGGAAAACATAAGACATTACTCCTGCCCAAACTCTAGGGTAGAATATTCCAGATTATACTGACACAAAGAGTAAAGTTGGAGCAAGGAGATATGCTAATTTGTTCATCTTGCAAGAAATCCTGTTTTGTAGTTTCTGTGGTTAATTAGAGAAATATAGGTCGGGGCATGTTTTTAAAGATGTTAGGTGTAATTAGTAACAGAATATGAAATAGCTTATCTTCAAAATTACCAAAGAGGAAAAAGCAAAGCAGTCAGTTCAGGGGGAAAAAAAAAAGAAATTCAAAGGAAACAACAAAGAAGCATGGGATAGGGGGATTGTAACATAAGAGGCTTTAAAAAAGATAAGACATCATTTATGACAATAAATGTATACAGGTTAACCTCCTAGTAATATATAACCTTCTCTTTAGGACAAGACACACAGCTAAGACAATGTGACCCTGAATAGTCAAAAGTAAAGGAATGAGCCAATACAGCTCAGGCTTTACTTTAGAAGAGTGTTATAATTTATCAATACAAGTCCAAAATATTCTATTCAACTGGTGGACTGGGCTCAGGGCATCACAGATTTTAAAATGTTCCCTAGGTGATCCCAAATTACAGCCAGGCTTTGAGAACTACTGGTGGAGGCAAATGTGAACAACAAAAAGGAGTTTTAATATTAATATCAGATCCTTGGATATTATATTACACCTGACTGTTGATGTTCCTTTTCTTATGCAAGAGTTTTCTGGACAGCTACCAAAAGACATTTCTTTTTATACCTGGAAAGATACAGGGCTGATAAACTGACACTCTTAGAAAAGAATGTGACCTTCTAAAGCTCTGTCTTCCATCTCAAGAGAGTACTCAGACCTGTTGCAACAAGGGCAGTAAGAGGAAGTCTGCATTGTCCTATAAAGATCTAATCTTTCTTGCTCTGGAAAATTATGAATGCATGTTGTGTCGTAGTATTTATGTAAGAGAATTTAGGGACAGCCTGCTTCTCAATGCCCCAAATGAGGGATTTTTAAAAAGTCGTAATTGGATCTCATTACTATCAATCACCCAGGTTAAAAGACGGAGATCAGGCACCTTCCTCCTTCAGAGTAGTGACCAGGCTATGCTCATGGATCTTGACCTTAACTAAACTTTTAAGTCAGAGGCCTCAGACCGTTGAAAAATAATAAAGATGGGAAACTTGTTAACAAGCAGATGTGTGCTTACTGTGCATGATATTGGGTTATGATTGAACATGAACTTGAGTAGAAAATAAAAGGGGCTTGTTGAAGAGCCCTCTTTTATTATGTTTTTCTTTTGGTGTTGTCACTGTTAGCTTCATTGCTTTCAAAATGATAATTCAAAACAAAGGGAGTTTTCAATAGTCCTGATAGAGACCTAAAACAAAATCCAAATATCATGTTTGAAACATGGAGAATGAGCCCATTCCAAAATAAAGATAAGACGGTTATGATACTTTATGTCCCAAAGCATGAAAACAGACAAAATAAAATATACTAACCTGAAGTCAAGATAAAGAGGACCTGAGAATATTCTGAGTGTGTGTATTACATGAAACTCTGCAGTCTTCAAACAAGAAATGCAACCTTCTTTACAGGTACCCATGGAATATTTCAAAGTTAACTTTACATTAGGCTATAAGAAAATCCCCGTAAATTCCACCACAATGCAAAAACTGGGGCCACATTTTCTGTTCACAGTACAAATAAACTAGAAGTCAAGAATATAACAAATAAAAATCCTAATCATTTAAAAATTCATAAAACTCTTTCCAAATAAGTTCCTGAGTTGAATGAGGAAACAAAGCTGTCAATATAGACTTCTTATAATGATGATGATACTAGATCAAAGCTGTAGTAAGGAGAAAATTCATAGCTTTCTTCACGATTAAAAAGAAATATAGTAAGTACAATTAGTGTTTATACTTAAAAAGTTACAAAAAGAATAACTGAACAAGATTAAGGAGAGAAGGGAGAATAAACTTAGAAAAGATGAAAACAGAAAAAAAAATTGGCTTCTGAAGAGATCAATAAAAACTTCCAACTGGTCTGCTCAATAAGTAGAAATGGAAAAGACAAATGTACATAGAGATTGGAGGCTATAACAAAACTAAGGTGATAATCCAACTATAAAAGAATAGTATATGTAACATATGAAATATGGAAAAGATGGAGAATTTCCTAGGGAAATTTGAATTACTAAAATTAGCATGAAAGGAAAAACCTGAGGAAACTTGAAAACACTTAGTGGGTAGGTGGTTTGATGGTCAGTGCTTCAAAACTGTAAACAAACTTGTAATAGCTATGCTATTTAAATTGATCTTGATATGATACACTCATAACAATAATATGTAGGATACACACACGATTATATCCACCAACATGACACACCTACAGTGTAAAAAAACGTACATGCAGCGTGCTAGAAAATCAAATTCAGCCCTACAACAATAAGCCAACATCTCCTACACAACAAAAACAACAAAACTTTACTGATGGGCAGAAAAAAAAATTTGTAATGGAGAGACAAACTATATTCCCGGGTGATGAAAAGTGTCCTCAAATCACGGTACGGATGTAACACAATTCCAGGCAAGATCTATTTTCTTTTTCTGGAACTTAAAGCCACTGTAAGATCCATCTGTTGGTAAACAGGTGAAAGAGCCAAGCTCTCCTTGAGACTGATAAGGAATAATTGCATGTAAGGTGCTAGTTGACATTCTAAGAGCTTTCTTTATCTTAACTCATTAACTCTCACAGCAACCCTTTGAGATGGGTACTATTATTAACCTACTTTACAGAGACAGAAGCTGAGTCCAAATGTTCAAGTAACCTGCCCACAGTCATACAGTCACTCTAGATGACAGGGCTGGAAAAAGAAGCCAGTACCAGAGCCCAAGCTCTCAACCATGATACTTACTTCCTCCCAGCGGAGGAAGGGCTTGCCAACTCAGATATTAAATATTAAAACATATTATAAAGCTATAATAATATAATTTATACTATGTTGACTTCAAAAGAGAGATCAACAGAGCTAGAAAAGAAAGTCCAGAAAAAGAACCAAAAATATATGATGAAGAGGGCTTTTCAAATTAGCAGAGAGAGGGTTGACTGATCAATACATGATGCTAGAACAAATGGCTAGCCAGTTATTGACAAAATTAGCTCCACACTTCATGCCATGTACCAGAGAAGTCCTAGAAGCAAATATAAGGAATATTTGCATAATCTTGGAGGTAAGGAAGGACTCTATTAGTATTACACCAAAACTAGAAATCATAAGGGAAATTTTAAGCAACACAAATGGAAGGTTTTAGATTTCAAAAATCACCATAAACAAAAGCTGAATGATGAGAGACAAATGGAGAAAAAATATGTGCAAGTTACTACATTTAAATATTTACTATCCTTCGTATATGAAGAATTGCAATTTGATAGAAAGATGTACACTCAACATAGAAATATTGGCCAAGGAAATTAAGAGGCAATCCACGAAGAATAAACGAAGTTGGTTAGTAAAGAGGTGAAAAAACATATAATATTATTAGAAAACAAAAACTTCAAACAACAGAGCTATTAAAAACAAACAAACAAACAGAGCTATTGGAAAAACAAACAAAAAAAACAACAACCACCATCAAAGATGACCTGGAACTTTTTGAGAGAAAGGAGACAAGCTGGCAGGGCAGATAGAGACCAAGCAGTCAAGAGGTGGGAGAAAACACAGAAGAATGATGTCATATAGACAAGGAAAGGAAAGAGGGTTTCCACAAGGAGGAAGGGCCATCTGTTTTGAAAGACGCTGGGCACCATGTATCATCTCGGCTGAAAATGATCCACTGGGTTTCAGCAACATAAGGATAATTGGTGAGCTTGGTGAGAGCAATTTCAGAGCAGTGGTGGATTCAGAAGTCAGAATGGAGTGGGGTAACAGGGTACTGGGAGGTGAGAAATGAACACAGCAAGGGTACGTAGAAATCCTGCTACAGAAGTTCGGGTATGAAAGAGACAGAGAACTTGCAAGAAGATGGGGGTGTGAAGAAAGATGATTTTTTTTTCTTTTAAATATGAGAGAGGCCTGAGAAAATTTCAGTGTTGACGGAATGCAACTGGCAGAAGGGAAGTGGCTGAAGAGTCAGCAGAAGGAGGAAGAATTATATGAAGCTTAAGGTTCTTGAGAATGTGAAAGGTGAGGAAGAATTTTTAGCTAAATGTATTAAACAGTGGGTTGCAACCCATTATTGGCTGGTCAGAAATTGCATGTTAAAAAACAAAACAAACAAAAAACAAGAAAAATAATATGGTTCGGTTTTTTTTTCTCCTCCAAATCTCAGGTTGAAATGTAATCCCCAGTGTTGGAGGTGGGTCTGGTGGGAACCATAGGGGCAGATCCCTCATCAATGGCTTAGTGCCATCCCCTTGGTGATGAGTGAATTTTTGTTCTGGTAGTTCACATGAGATCTGGTTTCTTGAGTGTGGCACCCCCCTGCTCCACCTTGCTCCCACTCTCACCATATGATATGCTGGCTCCCTTTTGCTTTCTGCCATGACTGTAAGCCTCCTGAGACCCTCACCAGGAGCTAAGCAGATGTTAGTGCCATGCCTGTGCAGCCTGCAGAACCATGAGCCAAATCAAACCTCTTTTCTTTATACATTACTCAGTCTCAAGTATTTATAGAGATACAAGAATAGGCTAACACAGAAAATTGGTACCAGGAGTGGGCTGCTATAAGATACCTGATGATGTGGAAGCAGCTTTGGAACTGGGTAACAGGGATAGACTGGAAGAGTTTGAAGGGTTCAGAAGAAGATAAGAAGATGAGGGAAAGTTTGTAATTTCTCAGAGACTGTTTAAATGGTTGTCACCAAAATGCTGACAGAAGTATGGACAGTGATGGCCAGGCTAACAGGTGTCAGATGGAAATGAGGAACTTATTGAGAGTTGGCATAAAGGTCACCCTTGCTACTCCCTAGCAAATAACTTGGCTGCATTAAGTCCACATCCTAGGGCTTTTTGCAAGTTTGAATTTCAGAGCAACGACCTAGGGTATCTGATTGAAAAAATTTCTAAGCAGCAAAGCATTCAAGAATTAGCATGGCTGCTTCTAACAGCCCAAGATCAGACACAGGAGCAAAGGGATGACTTAAAGTTGGAACTTCTATTTGAAAGATAAGAAAAGCATAAAAGTTTGGAAAATTTGTAGCCTGGCCCTGTGATAAAGAAAGAATCTAGGCAGTCTGTAGAGCAACCACTTGCTAGAGAGATTAGCATTACTGAAAGGGAGCGAAGTGCTCATGTCCAAGACAACGGAAAAAAGGACTTGAAGGCATTTCAGAAATCTCTGCAGCAGCCTCTCCCATCATAGGCCCAGAGGCTCAGGAGGAAAGAATGATTTCAGGGATCAGGCCTGGAGCACTGCTGTAGCTCCCTGCATCCTGGCTACTCCAGCAGCAACCACAGCTCAAAGGGCTCCAGATATCGCTTGGGCTGCTGCTCTGGAGAGTGTAAGCTGCCATAAGCCTTGGCAGCTTCCAGGTGGTGTTAAACCTGTGGGTGCACAGCATGGACGCATCAGCTCATAGGTGGAATAAATTCATGCTCAGATGAGACTTTAGATTTAGGACTTTTGGGTTAATGTTGGAATAAGTTAAGACTTTGGGGGGACTATTGGGAAGAGATAATTGTATTTTACAATGTGAAAAGGACATGAGATTTGGGGGTCCAGGGGCAGTTTGATATGGTTTGGATGTTTGTTCCCTCTAAATATCACATTGAAATATAATCCTCAATGTCAGACATAGGGCCTGGTGGGAGGTATTTGAATAACAGGGTTAGATTCTTCATGAGTGGCTTAGCATCATTCCCTTGGTTATAAGTGAATTCTTGCTCTGGTAGTTCATGAAAGATCTGGTTGTTTAAAAGCATGTGGTACCTACCACCCACCGCATCCCCATCTTGCTCCCCCCTCTTGCCATGTGATACGCTGGCTCTCCTTTGCCTTCTGCCATAACTGTTAAGTTTCCTGCGGCCCTCATCAGGAGCTGAGCAGATGTTGGTGCCATGTCTGTACAACCTGCAGAACTGTGAGCCAAATTAAACCTCTTTTCTTTATAAATTACCCAGACTCAGGAATTTCTTTATAGCAATGCAAGAACGGGCTAACAAAAGAAGGGAATAAGAAATATTTGAGTTCAATATAGGTAGTAAAGGTAAGTACTGTTTGTGAAATGTATGGTTCAATTATGTGCAAGTGTGTACAAAGTTACAAGGTAAAAATACATTTCTCACTGTTGTGTTAAAGGTTTTTAAAGGTTCCTTATCTAAAGCCTAAATGGAGTTATGCTAAAATTTTTTGGATGGGTAATTTACAGGGGAATTGTTTTTTGATGGGAGAAATGACTGATCATCTATTATAAAAGGTGGGAAGAACAGAGGAAGCGTGAGGATAGGTGTTGGTCTGTAGGCTTGGTGTCTCTAGCATTTGAAAATTGAGAGCGTTTCCTGTGAAGTGGGAGCAAGGTGAGGAAAGGGGCTGTTCATGAGTTTGGGGGAGAGTAGAAAATGTTTGGGGTAGTTTCTATGAAGAAATGAAGAAGGGAATGACTTGAGAAACACAGATGGATTGCGAGTTACTGTTGTGAGCCTGACTGAGATTGGTGTTCATGAATTTATAGCAGTGTCAATTTGTCTGGTTGGGCGATTTTCTCCAGCAATGCTCACCCAAGCAGAAGTGGCCCAATCAGATTGTTCTTGCTTCAATGTATGTATCTAGATCAGTAAACTGAGGCAGCTCTGCTGATTAAGCTATTGTTGAGCTGGAAACCGAGGCTTCACAAACCCAACTTTAAAATTCTTTCACCTCTTTCTGCTCAGAAGCTCAGTGTATGTAAAATTTTGTCTCAGTTATCTTAATGTCATCTCTGGCACTGGAGCTTGGTGAAAGTTATTATTTAACCGTGTTAGTCCCAAAGATACTGTGTGAGGTTCTCAAGGTCACCTGCATCAGGGCAAAGCTAGTCACAGGGCAGGGCTTATCCTTATCATAAACAAGATTAAGTTAACTTTAGGCTCAGTTCTCTCTAAGGAGAATACTGAGGATGCAGGCTAGAAACACACACACACATTCCAAAAGGAGTATAAAGGGTAAACAGACAATACTGGCTGCATATTTCCTGAGCACATGCATGTCCCCCCTAGATTCATATTTTATATAATCCAGTATAAAAACCATAAACTGTGCCCAAGTTGTTTTTTATTAAAACAATTTTTTTTTGAGAGATGGGGGTCTCACTATCTCTAGGCTGCAATGCAGTGGTGCAACCATAGCTCACTGTAGTCCTGAACTCCTGGGCTAGAAGTGATCCTCCCACCTCAGCTTCCCACGTAGCTGGGACTATAGGTGCGTGCCATCACGCCTTGCTAATTATTTTTGTCTTTTTTTAGAGATGTGGGCGGGGGTGGCAGGTGTCTCACTATGTTGCTCACTCTGGTCTTAGACACCTGGCTTGTACTCAAGTTTTTGTGTTTCTTTTTTTCTGTCCAGTTCCCATCTCTTGGACAGGTAGGATTTGAGCATTGGTGGTCTGAGACAAATTAGCAGGGCATTTAACAGAGCTAGCCCTCTCTCATTCCTAAGACACTTTGGGTCTTCCATAATACCTTCTCCAGGTTTCCACCTCTAGCTCTGACCGTCCTTTGGCGGTCATTTGAAAGCTGTCCTCTTTTTACCTAACTTCTACCTTTTGAAACATGAACAGATCTATTTCAGGGCCAACTTCTCAATTTGCTGGTTCTCTTTAGGGCACTTCATCCCCACAAAAATCCTAAATATATGCCTACAGAAAAGACATTTCTTCTGAACTCCAGACCTGTGTATCCAACGGTCTTTGAAATGTCTCCACCTAGCTCAAGTATTGATGGAGTGATGGAGCATCTGCTGTGTGCCTGTCACTGCTCTAGCTTTGTGATCGGCAACCACCAAGATGGAAGAGCAAGTCCTTAGCCCCTGTGAAGTTTACATTCTAAGAGGTGATGAAAAAAAAGAAGGAATGGCATAGGGGTGGTCTGCTTTAACATGGCGGCAGGAATGGCCTGTCTGAGGAGGTGGCCTTTGGACTGTGGCCTGATGATAAGGACAGTCATTCTAAGGAGATGTCACTGCAGGGGGAAAGAATTACAAGTGCAAAGGCCCTGGGTGGGGAATGAGTTTGGTGCATGTGAGGGACAGAAGGGAGGCCAGCATGGTAGCTAGAAGCAGGGTGATAGATGGAGCAAGGAACACAAGATGAACTGAAGAGGATGACGAGGTCTTTTAAAAATCATGACAGACAGTCTGGATTTTATAACAGCAACTTAAACAAAACATGTCCACAATTGAACCTTTTGTCTTCTTCCCAAAACTTGGTTCTCAGGGGGCCAAGGTTCCCCAAACCTGGTTCTCAAGGGAACCAAGGTTCTCTGGGACCTGGAATGTTCCCTGGCATTCACAAATGACTCAGCCCTTCCATCACCCAGGTATGGGTTGCCCTAGGTGCTCTTCTCACTCCCCCACTCTTGCTTCCTTTATGCTACTGCCTCCAAAATAAATACTAGTAGCCCAAATCCTCCTACCACACTCCAGACTTGATGCAAAACTGTCTGATGTACATCTCTCCTGGAGATCCCACTGGCACCTCAAATGCATGTCCAAAATGGAACTCTTTATCTATTTTCCTAAGCCTCCTTCATTCCTTATCTCCATGAATGACAACACACAGGTGCCTAAGCAAACTATATCAACTCCTTCTCCCTCGCTCTCATATTCAATCAGTAACTAACTTCTGTTGATTCTATCTCTTTCATATCTCTTGTACTTGTCACATCCTCATCACATCCCTATTAAGTGGAGACCTTCTTCCTACTGCCGTAGTTTACCTGGTCTCCTACTTTAAATTTCACTCCTTTTGAATCCATCCTCCATATTGGCTCCAGGGTCAGTTTTGAAATCACAAATTCTTCTGCTGTCACTTCCTTGCTTGGGACTCCTTAACGACTCCCTGCTACACAGAAGATAAAGTCTAGACTCCTCACAGAGGCACAAAAGACTCTCAGTGACCAAAGGCCCTTGCCAATCTCTTGTATTTTTATTTTTGTACTCTCCCCACCTTCCTCCATTGCATCCTACACTCCAGTCAGGTTAAACGACTTGCAGCTCTCCAAATGTTCAAGGCTATTCCATGTTTGTATTTTTGCCCCAGTGATTTTCTTTTTCTAGAACGTTCTCTCCCCCCAACCCCCCCTTTTCCTTCCTAGCTGCAGTGATAGAGTGTATATGACAGGCTCATTGCACTCAGGGCCTCAGCCACTCTTGGCTATAACCACACTAGCTCAAGGGCTGTAGAATAAAATCCTGCTGCCAATAGACCCTGGGTGGCCAAGCATCTTCCAAACCAAATGCTCTCTCACTCCAGCTATGTTGGCTTTGTTTATACAGTAGCAGCCATATAACACCACTACTACTAACTATAACAAAAACAGGAAAACAATACTAAGAATTTGCTATATGATTGGTACAATAATGAAACAGACATATACAGGTCTTCCCTCAGGAAGTTCATAGTCTAGTAAGGGTGCCAGATAATCAACAAATAAAATAATCATCACTTATTACGGCAGATCATACTAATTGTTCACAATCATTTGTTCTCTCCTTGCCCTTGCTATATATCTCTTTAGGTGGTACTCTCTTCCCTAGTCCCATTGACTTAGGGCTTAGTCTTGCAATTTACTTTAGCTGACGGAATTGTGAGTGGACATGACATAGGCATTTCCAAGCAGAGGCTTTAAACGTACTTGGGTAGTTTGGCTCTGTTCCCTGAAGCTTTTGCCTTCTGCCATGAGAACAACATGCTCTAGGCACAACCTGGTCCTTCAGCCTATGTCCCAGAATCAGATGTTATGTGGAGCCCAGGAGAGCCCTGCAGAGCTGTAACTGACTTACAGCCCTCTTGAAATATGAATGAGAAATAAATATTTATTGTTGCAAGTCATTGAGAGTTTTCGGCTGTTGATGCCACAGCAAAAGTTGACTAATACACTTGCAAAAACAGGGCATGAAGGAAATAAAACGTGAAAGACTGCTCTGCTGGATAAGGTGGTTAGAGATGGCCTCTCTGGAAATGTGACAGCTAAGGAATGATGAGATGGAAGCAGTCTCGTGAGGGACATTCCAACATGGTGAACTGTGAGTCGAAAGGCATTGAGGCAGGCAAGAGTTTTGATGGAAAAGTGGCATGGGGTGAGGGAGAGAGGTGGGGAAGGGGTTAATCATACAGAGCTTGAGTTTCAAGTCAGTGACAAGTAAAAAAACACACACACACACAAAGAAAACACTATATATATAGCCTCACAGACCTTTGGCTCAGAGATCCCTCTAGGCATTCAAACCACTCACTGAGGCCCAATCCCTTTCTTGGCATGGAGTCTCTGGCATGTTAGGGTGCCCACATAATATATTGCCCAAACTAGGACACTTCTGAGAATGAAAGGGGGCACTATGAACAATTACCTAAAACAAAAGATATAAACTGGGATTATCCCAAGCGAATAGGGATATATTGTCACCCTACTCATGGTAGCAGCTACTCATGAAAGTAGCTTTTCCTTCAAGTTCCTCATTCGCAACCTAATCCCCTCTGGAACTGGAATCCTAAACTGAAGTTTATTGGTAGGGGTCTGACAATTGCTAAGTTCTTGCTCTCAATGGCTGGACCCTATTACCTGTACCCCACAGAGGTTGGCTAGGTTCTTGGTATAAATTACATGACTGTTTATCAGCACAACCTCTGGAAATTACCCACTGTCTAGAATTACCCTGTGGCCATGACTGATTCTTGCCACACCTCTGGAATAAAGCAGTGCCCCCGTCAAGCCATTCCAGGTGCTTACCCCCAGCCTTTAGACCCTCTTCATTGACATGTTTAGAGGTCTTTCCCAAGGCCAGGCTCTGCACTGGGATTTTCATGCATTCCCAGTGGCTGGCTGAGGAACTCATGTCCCCAGTTCACAGGAAAGATTCTGATACCATTTGGAACAAAGCACGAAAAAGGGCCCCTGCCCTGTGCTACTGGGAAGTAGCTGAGCCCACACTTCAGGGGCTCAGCTTTTACCTTGAAAACAGACCATGAGTTTTTTGGAAAATATATGTAGCCAGAACAAGCCACCATGCCAAAGTTGGAGCAAATATGAATCCTTCTAAAAATTAGGGGTTTGTATATATTTTTCACTTATTAGCTGTATACATTTGGGAGGGAGGGAGAGGGGCAGCTACTTTGCATCATTGAGTCTTTCCCCTCATATATAAAAATGAGATTAATAACTTCTAAATTGCAGCTTTGTTGTGAAGACTCAACAGGATGAAGTTTGTGAAGGCACGGTGCACAGCACCGCGCTGGGCTCAGGGAAGGTATGTATTCAATTGTGGCTGAATTTGACCTAAGAGGCACATCCCCACTCTGCTGCTGATGGCTGTCTCCATGCGTGCTTCTGCTTGGCACATCTCCTAGTCTCAACCAGCCTACTAAGGCAGCAAAAGAGGTGTCTCCCCCACTCCTCCCCTAGCACATCCTCAATCCAGAAAGACCCCAGACCAAAAGGTTTGCTCTGTGGTCCTCAGTCCCTCCGCTCCTCAAGGAATGAACAGGTAATTCCAAGTCCAGAATGTTCCGACAAAACTCCCCATTTGCAGGAATGAGTGACTGCTCGGCTGCCAACTGTGACTTGGTGAGCCACTTTCCGTGGGCAGATCACCTTAGAAAGGAGAGACACTGTCAACTGCATAGAGGTACCTGGTACTGAACAGCTCTTCACTTGAGTGTTGGATATTCTGTCAGTCTTGAGTCTCACTGTGAGATTCTGAGGAACTCTGACCATGCCCTGATAACCCAGTCTTTCCATGTCCCAAGCAAAGGTTACTCAAAAGTGCTTCTGTCTCCTGTGAGATCCCACAGCTGCCTTCACCCAGCCCCCTAGGATCCTGTGAGTGATATTCGTAGGGTCCTATCCTTGCTACGTGGGCAGATCCCAGCTGGCCTCTATGCCCAGCTGAGGTTAGCTTCAGCTGCTCTTATTAACCCAGTATTATCTAGGAAAAAAGTATCTTGGCATGATGTAATCCAAGAGCTCAAGCCTTTCCATTAGCCCAGAGGAACCCAAGAAAGGGTGTGGACCACATCTTCAACAACTCAGGAGGTATTCTGAGGACTACAGGCCCAGGTTTCTGGGTCTTTGAGGCACTCAGAGCCTGTCCTCTTCACCTGAGTCCCTGAGCTCTGTTAGAGAACTCCATCTAAGCCTTTTCATCAGAGCATCCTCACTCAAGGAGTCTAGAACTGCCATGGTGCAGTCATGCCTCAGACCACCACCCACTGAAGACTGGGAAAAGAATACATGCTGGTTGTTCTTCATGAACACAAGGAAGTACATTTGGATTTTTCTCCAGGGGGAAACATGATAATCCAACGGAGTTTACAGGTAGCCTAGGTGAGCTCCCTGCAAGACCATGGGGGAGTCTGGTCTGAGTTCCAGAGCAAGATGAAAGTTGATCAGGTAGCCTAGGGCCAGGAGACTTTTCTCTGAACCCACCTCCCTTGAGTCCTCCAAAAGATTGCTCCTGTACATAAGCCCTAGAGGAAGGGCCAATCAATACAGGAGGGGGTAACCCAAGGTTCTCTTAGAAAGCCAAGTCCTAGAAAAGGTATGTAGTACCTTCTTCAAGGACCACAGAGTCTGAGGACATCCATATCAATGAGGGCTGATAGTAATGCATGTACATGCAAGTAAGATGACAAATTTACCAACAGGCTCAAAGAACAGGGTAGGGGTATTGGTGGAACTTCAAGCTCCAGCCTTTGAGTTAGCAGCTGTGAAAACAGACCCTGGTTGGGGAAACTCTGTGTCTGCCTCCATAGCTCTCTGAGTCAGGCATGGCAGAGCACATTGGAGAATGCACACACACAGTGTTGCGCATTTTACAGAGAAAACAGAGCATGCTGGCTTGATTCCAAAGGTGAAAGCTGAAGTGACGATAACAAAGATACCCCATTCTCCTACAAGTAGAGGTCACAGCCCAGGATGAGACTCCTAAAGCTTGGCCAGTTTTCCCAGTCCTTATTCTATCCAGGTAGCTGTGGTCCTAATATGCCTTGGACCAGTACTCTTAGCTGTAGAAATAAGGCCTTTGATCTGGGCCTTGGATTAAACTGTGTTCACAGTTTGGTTTTGGACAGATTCCTGGGTTGGATTGGACTGAGAATACTGAAATTTTGCCTGTGCTACAATCTTCTAAGAAGACTTCTGAAAATCTGCCAGTTGGAATGAATTTTTCTTCCTCTACATTCTGGTGGCACTTTGTGACCACATCTATAATTGTAATAATTCAGAGACTGCTTTAAAATAAAAGTACGTGCTTATCTTACTCACTAGACTATGAGCTCTGGAGGGCAAGAACCACGTTTGAATCATCTGCATCACCTGTCCAGTGCTGAGTGCAATGCCCATTACATAGTACCCACTCCCTTCCACATTTTGCTGCATTTAAATTAAATGAAAAACATCAAGTTGTAATGTCAGAGTACTGGACCATGCATCTCATTCCTTGATGGGACACCAGCATGGAGGTCAACATCCCATGGACCCTGGGAGACTACAATCATCCTAACAACTGAGTTATGGCAGCTCAGCCTGGCCAACTTCACAGCAACAACGTATGAACACAACATATCACCACATGCATCACAACCCCATGGATCTTGGCATGGCACAAGTATTAGCTAGGAAAAAAATATCTTGGCATGATGTAATCCAAGAGCTCAAGCCTTCCCATTAGCCCAGAGGAATTCAAGAAAGGAATTCAAGGGACCAAACCTCACAGAAATGACACAAAACTTCCCCCAAGCAACTGGCATACAGTATGTGTTCCATACTAGTTGTTTAGAAATATGGCCTGATGTCTAGATCATCGAGGAGTTTTTTAGAATTACAATTCCTAGGCCCTATCTTGGACCTACTGAATTGGAATTTTGGGGGGACAAGGCCAGGAATTCTGTATTTTAAAAGGCCCATGGCCCTGTGGTTAGCTAGGTTTGGATCTACTTTAGACTAGGCAGGGCTACCAAAGACACTTCATTCTGCTATAAAGTACCTGAAGTACCTGCCTATTTAGACGTAAAGGAAACAAGTGATGCATGCAACTCACACTGGCCTGGTAGGGAAAGTGTTGACTACTTCCTTGGATATCCTGATAGGAAAGGCTGGGGGCCTCCTTTGTGAGCCATCCCTTCAGTCTGCCTGATCTCACCCTGGCCAGGTACACTGACGATCTGTATCCCATGGGCTCGGCTCTTACAGCCAGATTCCGAGCCAAGCCCAGCTAAGCATGATGGTATACATTGGGAAGTTCCATCCCCCACAAACTGGTGGGGTGAGGTATGTGTGGCCGCACAGAGCCAGTAACTAGTGGGCTTGTGAGAAGCCCAGCACACCTACAGGCCCACTGAGTTTTTGGATCTCCCCTCTCCTGCTAACCCTTCTTCAATACGTATGCCCCAGCCTAGGCACTGGGCTTCTGCTCTGGTTCATGGTTTCCTCTCTAGCCTTTGCCATGAGACCGAAGACTCCTTTTGGAGACTGAAGCTTCTGGCTGGGACAGGGATATACCCAGCAGGGGTAGATCCTATTCCCTTGGATGAGGACCTGATTCAATCTGGAATCTTCCTTCCCCCATAAAGTATCTGCCTATTTGAAAACAAAGGTAACAAGCAATGATTTAATCTACGCTGGCCTTGTAGGACAAGAATTGACTCCGCCTCTTTGTACATTCTAAGAGGCAATACCAGAAGCCTCCTTTGTGAGCCATTCCTTCATCCAGGGTCAGTTCTTTCAGCCCGGGACTCCCTCAGCTCTGGTGTACCCTTCCCAGGCTGCCCCATAGCCCTGGAATGCTTCATAGCTATGACTATAGTGCTGACTTTCCACTCGAGGTAACATCCCCTTCTGATCACTGGTAGTACTCTGCAGAGCAGGCATCCCCCTGCTCTGCCCACCACAAGCAAAGGGAGACCACAGGTCTTTAGTGTCCAGGATCTTGAGGACTGGATAACAGAGGGAGGGTGCCCTGGGACTCCCTAAGTTCCCTGCTTGTTTTCTGGGGCCATCTGTAGGTCAATGAAACCTTGAAGGAAGCCTAGAGAAATGAGGAGAATGTTACATTAAGCAGAGGAAGCGCACACTGATCACAGTCCCTGAGCTGATCACAAACATTTCCCAGAAATATTATCCCCTATGCTGAGGCTGATGCATTTAATCCTTTGCTGATCCCAACTCTGGGTCTGATCATTTGAAAAAGGCAATTTCCAAGGACTCTAGCTATTGTGATCATATTTTCCAGGCCAAGGGAAATGATGTTGGAAATTACATTTGTTATGGAAAATCTACAGGGAATACTAGGTTTCAGCCATGGAGGGGAGGGAAAATAGAGCATGCTCCACCTGTGCACGTGGCATTGAGGTCAGGGTGGGAGAAGAAGTGAAAAAAGTACCTGCCTATTTAAGAACAAAGGTAACAAGCAATGTATGTGAAGCAATGTATGTGACCTATATGAAGAAAACCATGGAGCTGTTATATTTAGAAAAACGAAAGTGGCCGAACAAAAAGAGATATGCCAGGTATCTGGATATGAAGGCTGCATATTATAAAAATGCCTATTTTCTTCAAGTTAATTTATATTTTAACAGGAGTGCACATAAAAAATCCCAATAGGACTTTTTTTTTAACTCTGACAAAGTGATTCTAAAATTAATCTTGAACAACAAACAGATGAGAATAACAATGAATATTCTGAAAGAGAAAATAATTAAGGGAGGAAGGAGTTGTTTCTAGCTCTGCCAGATATTAGAACACATTATAAAACAACAATTAAAATTATTCAATACCAGTGCTAAGATAGAAATAGAACAGCAGAACAAAGTGGTGACTCAAGAAATAGACTTAACTACATTTGAGGATTCAGTATGTAATAAAACAATTCATTTCCCTCAAATCAAAAGGGAAATGAATTACTTAATAAATTGTGTTGGAAAACTGCATAATAGTTTGGACAATATTATACATTCATCTAAATAAACTCCAGATGGATTAACAAATTATATTTTAAAAAATCAAATTACTGACAACCAAAAATAGAATGAAATGTTTCTCAGATCCATGGCAGAATAACTTTGTCAGCTTTGAAAAGAAATCACAAATATTGAGAGATTTGTCTATATAGAAATGTAAAACAACTATACAATGAATAATAGAAAACAAAAAGGGAAAATGGGATTGGGAAAATACATATATCAAATATCACAAAGAATTTCTATACACGATATAGACAGAATGCCTTCAAATTGGGAAGGAAAATACCAACACCCCAGTAGCCACAAGTCAGTACCAGTAGTTGCTATACAGGGACTGGAAACAGCAAATGCTCCATGTCCCTTCTAGGCAGGGCTGGACCCAGGTCAGCTGAAGAAAGGCCAAGACTAAAGTCCCCATCCAGTGTCCTGTGATGGCAATCTTGGCAGTCCTCCAGACACCTCTTTATCCTTTTTACCCCAATAGGGATATGTATCTGGTCCATGGCTACCCAGCAGTCTGTTTCCAGACTGTGCTCCCATAAACCCACCTTCCTTCTTCACTCACATCCATTTGGCAGCAGCCAGTCCCTACAGGTACCACTGCAAACCCAAGCACCCAGACCTGCAGTGTGGACACGCATGTGTGCATGGGTGTTTACGTGTGCATCAATGTATCTACGGAACGTGTTCATTTTGCATAGGCCCAAACCCTGTGGCTTCTCCCAGAACCCACTGCTGCTTCTTGGATGTCTCATTTTCCAGCAGGGCCTCTCATCTTTCGGGCCCAGCCATTCTAACAGAGATGATGTCAAGTCTATGCCCCATGAGAAGAGGGGCTGTTGCTCTTCTGTTCAGCACCCACTATGATGCCTGCCACATTGCAGGCACTCAATAAATATGTGTTAAATAAAAGAATGAGCTCAAATCTATTTATATTACCAATGTTTTCTCAATGAAAAACTAAATTATAAGCCATAAGGGCCCACTTCATTTATATAACGGTGTCTATCTCCACATCAAGAGAGCTCCTTGAGGACATGGACTGCCAGTTCATCTCTGAATTCACAGCACTTAACATTGGGCACTTTACAGTAGTCAACAAAGGTGTGCTATAGAAATATATTAAACTTATATTAAATTAGCAATTTTTAAAAGGCCACACAAATATTTGAAGTTTAGTGACGCCAACAAAGTTTAGTGACGTTAACAAGCAATATATATACAACCTACATGAAGGAAACCACAAAGTTGCTATCTTTAGAAAAGTGAAAGTAGATAAACATGAAGGAGAGACATGCCATGTTTCTGCACGGAAAGACCACACACTTTATGAATCTTGTTCTTAATCTTATAGCTTTTGCTACTGGTATTATGAATTGACACAATAGTTCGAGGAGAACCATACAACAGTATGCATCAAGAGTTATAAAAATATTCACGCCCTGATCCGATGTCACTCCTAGAAATGTATCCTAAAGAAATAATTCAAGAGAAGAAAAAGAAAGCCATAGGCCTGAAGATGTTCATTATAGCCTTACATAAAATAATTGAATATAATTGGTTGAATAAGTCATGGTTTATTCATTTGACAGAAGAACCCATAGATTTTAAGAATGATAACTGTGAAATACATGTAGCAACATGGTAAGATTCACAACAGAGTATGGACTTAAAAACACAGAATGCAAAATGGTATGTTCACTGTGATGAAGACCACATAACATATGTTTATAGATGGGTAAGGAAAAAAAGAGTGGCCAAATTTGAAATCAATTTGGCTTAAGGGAGAGAGAGTATGAATATTTTCTTTATTTAAACTTGTAGATTTATTTAAATCATTGAATTAGCTTAAATTTTAAAAATACAAGAACATACCAAAACTCTACGTCAAGTATTGGCCCTTGAGTTCCAGATACATCTAGAGATAGAGTTACAGCACGTTATATAGGGCATGGCACCATGAGATTGTCCCTTTAACCTGAGCAGGATCACCCCCAAAGGTCCTTCAGTTTAGAATTTGACCGGGGAACAGTTATACCCTCTTATGCAGCTGACTTTGTACACAGTAGGTACTCAATAAATCAAGATGGATAAATAAATGGATGGGTAGAAGGAACAAGAAAAAGTAAAGATTAGGAAGAGGTTCCAACCCCAGTATATTGTATGTTGGGGGTATACAATATTGATAGAGTTCCAATAAGGGTCACAAATCTATCCTGGGATTTGACTAACTTGTCAACCTTTGTTACTTCATGGGGGTAACTCAGCCAGCAACTGGCTTCTGTACTCTGGCCTAGCATTTTTTGCTAAGGCTTCCTTGTCCTTACATTTTGCAGATGATCCCTAAGCTTCTAGAAACGTAGTGCAATGGAGAGAGTGCAGGACTTGGAGCAGGAACTTGGGTGCAAATTACTGCTCTGTCAATTAATAGCTCAAATTCCACCTATTATTTAATGGTTCTATGGCCATCGTGTTAGTTATATTTCTTTGAACTTGTTTTAATCTATAAATTGAAAGAATAAATATCCCATAACATAGTAGGGAGGATGCATATTTTCCCAATGAACATTTAATAAAATTGGCATTCTCCTCTAACCCATGCCTTCCCACTGTCATAATGCTACAGACTTTAATCATAGCCTCACTTAAAACACAAGAATCCATAGGATTCTTCATATTTGAAATTTGACAAAACTAAGTTATCTTAGACTAGTGGTTCTTAATCTGTGACGAGTTTTTCCCCCAGGGAACATTTGGCAATGTCTAGAGATATTTTTGGCTGTCACAACTGGTGTGTGGGGCAGTTGCTACTGGCATTTTGTGGGTAGAGGACAGAGACGTGTTAAATATCCTACAATACACAAGACTGCCCCACACAGAAAGAATTATCTGGGCCAAAATATCAATCGTGCTGAAGTTAAGAAACTCTACTCTAGAGTAATGGTCCACGGGAGAGACCAGCTTCTTGCAGATCCCATTACCCAATTCATTCCGTGTGTGTGTGCGTGTCACCAGAGCAGAGGGTGGGAGAAGTAAGGAGGAAGTCAGGGGAAAGGACAGAAAGATACTAGCAGAGGGCCATTTCCCACAGCATCTCCGTGTAGAAAATCCTACTTTCCCTTCCAACCCTCCAAAAGCCCAAGTCCTGTATCTTCTGGGACATTTTCTCTCAGCACCCAAGGATCTAACTCTTCCTCCCTTGACCTCTCAGGATTAGATGCTGATCTGTAACTTAAATCGTACACATTCAAGAAATCCCTGGCTTCACATTTCACACATATACTATATACATTAAGAACTGAGCAATTAGGATTCACATATTCTTAAGGTGGTTTACAAAATGGTGAAGGAAAGTGTGCATTCATGCGTCCCTGGCATATCTCTGGTGAAGGCTGTTTTGAAAGTTCTTTTGAAAGTGGCTGCTAATGGACTGATAATTGGTTTCCTGGCTTCCTTATGAAGTGTGAAGCATTCTGTCAGCCTGTCAACAAAGCATCAAGTATTGTGCAAACCACCATCAGAGTTATTTGTATCTTCCTTCCCGTTGTATCTCTTGTGGTGGAAGAATAACTGGACAAGGTTTATGGGAAAGGCTCTCTATTCTTTGATAAGGAAGGAGGTGAAATGGGCAAAGCTTCTGGAAAGTAAAGAATATGTGCAGCCTGGCCAACGCTTTCCCACCATGACAGCCAGGGTGAGCAAATTTCCTAGTCAGAGACCGAACAACTCTGCCTCCAATGTATGGTGCTCAGCACAGGAAAGACAGGCGCTCAGTAGCTTGAATGGATGGAAAGTGGTATTACCTCCCGTTGATTTTGAGCAGGGGTCCCTGGTGATGAATTAACTAAGGACTAGAGAGTAACAGCAATGAAGCTGGCTCCATCTTTTCTTTCAAAACATTTTTCACTGTGTGATAAATCATCTTCTTACAAACCTAAATTTAAAAAAGACTATCTATTGAGCATCTACTACTGTGAGGGCAGCTCAAAAGCCAACAAAATGATTCTGAAGTCTCTGCTTGCTATAGAAAATGTTTTGGAACATGAAGGAAGGGTGTATTTGTGTATTCTTGGCAGGGTAATTCCCTAGCAAAGAGTTGTTTTGAAGAAAATGTTTCAAGAGAAGAACAGTACAATGCTTTGTACCCCTTCAGACAACTGCTCAAAGAAATTTGAGCCATCGAAATAATATCCCCAATCCCTTTCTAGCTCCCAATAAGGAAAGGGCAGTATTGTTTGCCAAGTATTGTATTAATATTTATTGTGACTAATGTATTGTAAAATTTAGGGCACTTAATGACTTGCTAGAGGAGCTTTTGTATGTACATTTATGAGCACTTTATAAAACATAGAGACCAACCTTACTATTTTATATCTTTATAGACTTTTATAGGTGTTGTCCCTTTTCTATTGATAACATCATAATACATTTGATCTAGGGTTAAGAGCAGAACACCAAAGTTTGACACTGTCCGTCAATCAAAGTATGACTTGCTCTATAATGATCACTTTCAAAGTAGCTTCCGGTATTTATTGTGGGAGATGTGGGGACTATTCACATCATAGAGATCTTTTTCTATAAATATGATCATAGAGGGTTAGAATTTTTAGAGCCAGAATGGAGTACTACCCTATTGGATAGATCAGTAAATAAAAATCTAAAGAGGAGATGCCCTGGATTTAGTCACAAAGCTGAGCTAGAACTAAGAAACTCCAGATTTTGAAACCAAAGTTATCTCAGTGTACCAGGTTGTTCTTAACACCATACTGTCTCTACCGATTGGACTATGAGCTCCCTGAGGGCAAATCCCAGTACCTATAAAAGTTGACCTGCTGGGTACTCAGTAGAGAGTGGGCAGATGGAAGTCCCTCACCTTGTTGAAATGCAAATGTGACCTTGCTATATGCTGCAAAGGCAGGGGGCCGGTTGGCTCCCTCTGGCTTCCTCCATGGAAGCCAGCATCCCTGAGACTCAAGCTGTGTCCTGTTATTCTCCAAAGTCCAGAAACACCTGAGTGATGAAAGTGCCTGGGGATGTCATCCTGCTCTATCCCAGAATTGTCTAGAAGAAGAAATGCTGTGTCATCTCCCCAGAGTATCTGATTCACAGCTCTCATCCATAAGCCTGAGTCCCCTATCCTTGTTTTAAACCACAGAGAGCACTGACACATACTTGCTGGGACAGCTCTATCCTCTTTCCTTCTCAGCTGTTTGCAAGCAGTGCCCCGCTCATTGGAGGCTGCCAGCCCTGCTCATGGACACCAAGGGCCTGCTGGGCAGCACTTCAAGGTCTTCTGCCCTTGGTGAGGGTTTTACAAAGATGTTCTAAACCTGCTCCTAAGAGCCAAAAGGCCAAGTAAACTCTTGGAGGGGTTGAGCATCAGCCCCTCAGGTGGCATTCTGCTACCTGCCTCTTTCAGCTTGGGGAGCAGGGAAACTGTCCTAAGAGGCTGGCTGGTCCTGCTTCCCATGTCAATCCTCCTATCTCTTTGTTGCTGAAGCTAGATCCTCCCCATTTCTCTCTGCCTTGTTTTATCTATATGGATTTCAGAGATTAAGTCCCCATGGCACCTGGGGCTCCCACTGTGTGTACCTTTATCTTCTTAGGCCCTGCCTCTGCAGAGCCCTGCCCTGTGCATCCGTCCCTGGGGTTGGTCTCTGCAATGGGCAGAGTCTTTGTGTTTGCCTGCCCTGAGCTGCTCCCTGCTCTTCCGGGTCTTCGTGGCTCCCAGCATGCTACACGACTGATGCTGTTGGGCTCTATGTTCTAACCACAGTGGGGAACACAGACGGGCAGATATCATGCAATTTAATTTTTTTCAATAAGGGTGATTTGTTCCATGTGTATTTAAGGGTGATTTGATCTTTAAACGTCTCAAGACTTTTTACACAAATAAACTCAGAAGTCATCAAAATGCTTTGTCAGACAAAGTGATTTTTTTTTTCATTTTGAAAGTATCATCACCGTGGTACATCCCAACTCATCAACTCATACACCAAACTCTCCGTCATCACAGAGACCCTGACAGTCTCCCATGCTATTCCTCCCGCAACCCTGAGGGATCACCGATCTCTGGCGTGCAAAACTCGAGGCCCCAAGTACCCCACTGAGGCGGGTGAAGGATCTGAGGGTCAGGCTGCCTGCCTTTCCCTGAGAGAAGCACATGGAGAGAGATGGAGGAGTTGGAGTGACAAGGGATGGGAGAAGAGGTGACAGCCCAGAGAAGCTGGAACCTTTGATTTTCTAACAGAGACCATGCCTGTGCCTCCCTTGGCTACACACAGCCCCTCACCCTTGCCAATCCCACCGTGACTGAAGACTTAAGATATCATTTGGGATGCAAAGTATGGTCAGGCCATCCAGGAGGAAGGAAGAAAGGCTTCTTTGTTATCTCCACAGAACAGACCACTCAACTCCAACCCCTTCCCCAAAAGATCAACAGTCCAAAGATAGCTTGATCCCTCGTCCCTCCCTAAATCCAATACGAGATGAAGCAATTTTAGGAAACTGTTTATATCCTGGCAAGGCCAGTTTCCCACAGCACTGGAGGCCGGTGGTGTCTATAATCTTACAAACTTGCCAGTCCCTTCCACCCTGCTTGATTGTCAGTGGTGGCAGTGAGGGTGAGCAGGAGATGTCTGGGTCTGAGCCTGGTGTGCTAAGCCCCAGTGGTCTCTCCTTGCTCTTAAGGATCACCAAGAAGGGTAAGACAGTGTTGAAAAACATCCCCAAATGTCACGAGCACTCATTCTCAGTGCTACAGTTGACACTGCTGCCAGAAATGAGGACCCGACCAGCAATGTTCCAAGGAGAAGAATAAACCAACCAGAGTGCAGCTACTGTTACAACCTGCAAGGTTCCCAGGGACGGGGCCCTGGACTAGCTAGGAAATGGGCCCTTGCCTCTTGGTGAAGACCCTGGCGTGGCCTCCTCCCTGCTCACTTACACACGCAGCCTGGTTTCTTAGCCGACCATTGGTTATTCTTTTGGCATGTGATTGCCTTCTGCCCCACCAGCTCGAAGGCGGGCTGGCACTCAAACTTGAGTGTGTCACCGTGGCGAAACCGGGAGCCTTCCCTCTGGCCATACGCAGGTATGCCAGGGTCACCGCAACTGCCCTGCTCGATCTCTGAAAGACAGGAAGATGAGAAAACAGAGACAAAAGGTGACTTTATACCTCTTTTGGAGCTGAAGGTTCACATGACATGCTCTACTGCCCTTCTACCATAAGTCAGTGCTCAGAGTGACACAGGTAGGACTCAATGTTCTTATAAGAAATGAGATTCATGAGAAATCCTGCAATGTCCTGTTTCATCGCAGCACCCTAGGATGGATGGGCTTCCAGCTATCAAATGCCTGAGACTCTGTGTCTGCATGAAGTGTTCTAGATGCTTGGATGTTTTCACTGGGAGAAGGTGTGCCTACATTCTTCACAGGTTACCTGTCCCAGGAGCAACAAGTTCCCAGCATTGGAAGTCTTTGGAGACTCCCTCACTGAACCTGACCTGACATGACCTGAACTGCTAATGTCACATGACAGATCTCAAGTACAGTCCATTTCTGAGCAGCAAAGACAAGTGCAAGACAACAGCAGCTGAGGCTTTGCTACCTTTTTCCCAAACCGGAGATTAAATGAGAATAAATGTTTACCACCTGCTGATGTGGAAGCACTTTCATGGAGATGTTTCCTTAATTCAATTTGAGATGGTAGCAGGTAAAATGAAACAAATGACTCATTGAGGATGCTTTGAAAGTTCACTTGAGTCAACAGTTGTGAGTCAGACATGGAGTGGGTTCCCTGAGACAGCTCTGGGTGGGCATGATGGGCCGGCTACCTCACTGGAGAGGCAGTCAGGACCCAGATGCTTCTGGGAAGGAATATGTCCTCGCCAAGCCTCTGGAGCTTCCTCTGGAGTCACTCCCACTTCCACTCATCCTGTGCTTAATGCTGTCAGAGATGGACAAGGAGGAGGGGGTGGTGGAGGGGGAGGAGGAAGAAGAGGGAAGGGGAGTAGCTCTGTTTCCAGGGAGAAGGGCATCCTGCAGGACCGATAGGAAGTCACAAAGCCAGTGCCAGATGGTGAGGTGAGGACTGTATGAGTCCTGAGATTTGGGAGAGAGGGGCCAGAGTCATCAGGGGAGTTTTCTGGACACCTTCCCAGGATTTTCAGGACGAAGGGACCCTGCCTGTTCTGTAGACATCATCATGGGCTGTCAGGTGCCACAGTCCTGAAGTTGGTATGTGTGCTCCTGACAGGGATGATTCTGCAAAGGCTTTCCTACCACACTGTGGGGCTTCTGTGGGCTGGTCAGGGTTGCCCATCAGTTCCAGGCACTGCCTTTTATGAGCGGGCTCTTGACTGTTGCATTCATGTTACCCCAAAATGAAGGATGCCAGCCTTCCGCTGAGAGCGGGCAGGACAAGGCATTCTATGGCTGGGATTGTGTGTGTGTGTGTGTGTGTGTGTGTGTGTGTGTGTGTGTGTGTGTGATCTAAGTCAAGCAACAAGGGTCCTCCTCCTTGTGCAGAGGAGTCTGTATGACCACATGCCAGGTGTGAAGCATCTCAAGTGTAAGTCAGCCTACTTGCCTCTCACCTCACATGTCCCCTTGGCCTCACTCTCTATAAGTACACCTGCTGAAAACACAGCTGAACCCCTTCTGAAGCTGGCTTTGCTCATGCTCAGGGATGGGGGACACTGAGTCATTCCAGGAACATGGTGCCCTTGCTCCAAGTCCCAGAGCCCAGGGCATCTGAAGGAAGAAGAAGGGGCCCCTGTGATAAGGCAACATGGAGAAGCAAGCAGCAGGACCCACCTGCTCCAGATGCCCCAGACATGCTCTCTGGGATGCAAGAGCCTGGGGAGTGAGGGCTGTCACTGCAGGCATTCTGAGACCTGGCAAAAGTTACACAGCATTTGAAGACTGAGCTGGATCCTTCCTGCTGCCAGGGGGCAGAACCCAGATATAAGGTTTCCCAGTGAGCACCCACCATTGCTGCAGGAGATATGCATGTGGGGTGTGTGTGCCTGTGTTCTGGCCCACAGCAGCTAGTCTGAGGCTGTGATTGGCTTAAGAGAACAAGCGCCCTCAGGGGGGAGGAAGGAATCTGCCCAGCCCTCCCATTGTGCAGGCACAGCCCTACACACATGCCTACATCCACCCACCCATCCACTTTCTCCTACCATCATGCAATCACAGCCACCCACTTAAACACAAAGCATCGAGCACCTACTGTGTGCCAGTTGCTGTGCTAGACCCTTGACAACTGGATATGGTCTCTGCCCTCAAGAAGTGAGCAGACAAGGAAACCGGTGTTTATGATACAGGGTATTGGTGCTATGGATGCATACATATAAAAGAAGCACCGAACTCAAACTTGGAGGATCAGTCTGGAAATAGGGTGTGGAGCAGGAAGTACTAACCTCATCTACAAAATTTCAGGGGGCACCAAAATCTCAGTTATCATGACAAATAACGTCTTAGTGCAATATGGTTTTTAGAAAAATCACAATTAATGCCATAAATCCAATTCACAATGAAAAATACTAACATTTAAAATAAAGCCTGAATCCAACGCTACACTCAGATGACTCACCTCACTGGTATCACCAAGTGAGAGCTCGTCTTTGATTCAAATGTTGTTATGTTTTAACATGGATATTTTGCATGAATATTATTTTTTTTAAAAAAATTTGCATTAAGGGTTATTTATCCTAATTGCTGAGTTTTTTCCCCATCACTTACATTTTGTGCCCATGAGTGCCCTGCTCATCTGACACTAGTCCCAGCCCTGGGTGAGGAAAGGCTTCTAGGAGGAGGTGGTGTCCAAGCTGAGGCCTTAAGGCTATGGAGGAGCCAGGAAGGTGAAAGGAACAGCAGGTGAGAAGGAGGGGAAGGACCTTAGATGGAGGGAAGAACCCTTGCCAAGTTCCAGAGGTAAGACTGCTTGTAGGACTGCGATATAGGAGTGACAAAAGCTACTCAATAGTTATTGTCACAGCTAACTTTTAGCTCTATAAGTGCCTGGCCTGGGTGTGCTGTCACTGAGACAAGAATGCAGGAAGAGATGTAGGTCTGAATGGAGGATCATCAGTAGGGCTTGCTGGCTGAGTTTTGAGGTGCTAGTGGGACCTCCAAGTGGAAATATCTAGCAGGAAGTGGCTACATGGGTCTTAAGTTCAAGAGAGAAGTCTGATCTAGAAATTCAGCTTGCAGATGGTAAAAGAAGCCATGAGGAGGATGAAATGACCCAAGGAGAGTGAAAACAGATGTGGGTCCAGGAGAGGACAGTTAAGGACTAGGTAGGGACCAGCAGAATGCTAGACTGGGAGAGTGGGGTCACAGGAGCTTAGAAAAGAATGAGTTTCAAGAAGGAGATCAACAGTCTCAAATGCTTCAGGAAGTTTATATAGGATTGAAAAACAGGTCAGCAAAAGGAGGTCACATTGATACTGGTAGAATTGTGTGTATTGATGGGGCCAACACCCAACAGGAGAAGACGAAGATGATAGCTCTCTATCTAGAGAAATTAGGTAGCAGCTCATGAAGCATATGGCCTGGGTGGGAGTGGTTAAAGTCATTAAATGCAGGATAAACTTGACCATATTGAAATGCTAGAGAAGAACAAAGGGGTAGGGGGAAAGATGTAAAGAATGGTTAGCTGGAGATTTGGAGGAGAAATGGGGAACATCCCCTTACAGGGGCTCCAGAGAAGGAGGGAGGCATGGGACTGAAAGCACGGTGGAGGCCCAGCCTTAGACACCAAGAGGGATTTGGGATTCTCCTTCCCTCAAGACCGCAGTAAAGAGGGAAGAAGTGGTGGCAGTGAGTTTTCAGGTAGGATGGCAGGAGACTGAGGGAGATCCTATGATGACACAGGCTCTATTTTCTAAGTGGAGGAAGTCAGTCTTTGCTGAAGGTGAGGGACATGTCATGGGAAAAGGACTTGTTGTCACAAGAATGTCTGAAGCTGTCACTCTGGCCTAGATGGACTGCCATTCACCTCTGGGGCCTGCCGAGGGTGCAGATGACTCATTTGTAGGGACCACCAGAAGGGCTGTATGACTTGTCCCAGCAGCCCTAGGCCACTTGGTTCCTGTAGAAGCAGAGAAAGGGGTAGGAGGATTGACTGAGTGAGGGGGGGATTGGGCTTGGAGAAATGGAAGACAATGGGGCAAGGAGCTGAAGATGTTGTTAAAAAATGGCCAAAGTGTTATCCAAGGGGCTTAGGATGAAGAAGGAAAGAGGTAAAGGAAACAGGAGGTGATGGGGGAAATAGGGGTTTGGAAGGGATGACGGGCAGGAGTAGAGGGAGTGTCATGTGAAAAAGCTGAAGTATGTGGAGTTGAGATTTCAGAGGTGCTTGAGGATAAGGTCCAGCTGCAGCCAGGGTGAAGTGCACTGAAAAGAAGCAAGAAGGTCAAGGCCTGAGAGGCAAGGTGATGGCAAGTAGGGAGGAGGAGACCAGTGACTGTGATGAGGAGACGTAGAAAGTGTCAGAGATGGAGACAGCATAAGGTCAAAGGGTAAACCCCTTCCCGGGTTTACACATGGGTGGAATGACATTGGCAAGCGAGCATACGAGCTCCTCTCAAGGTGAAGTTCACTGGGTGTGGGGAAGTGAGCTGCTAGCACTACAGAGGGCTACAGAGTTGTGGTGACCTCATGGGAACTCAGGTTTTCAAGGGAGCATTTGGCAAAGAGTTTCAAGGCATAGGGGGATGTGTTGCCCAGAGAACCAATATTGGGTGGAAGGGAGAGGAAGAACAGAGCAGGGTAGGGTGAGAGTTTGGGAGCTCCTTCTGGGAAGGCAGAGGGGGCTGCTGGCTGGCTTCTGTCCCTTTGATACTTCCTGTCCTGGCGTAAGCCTTCTCTCCAAGCTCAGAGTCAACTCCTGCTGGGAACACAGGGACCAAGGCCCTTGTCTTCCTGCAAAGGGCTCCCTGTGTTCTGCTGCCCTGCCTGAAAGGTGTTTGACCTTGGCACTTCTGGTCACATGCTGAACAAGTCTGACGTCAGGACCCAGAATTGCAAATAGATAAATGGATTTTGACTTGTGGAAAAATCACACATGCAATTTCCTGTTATCTGGTTTAATATAATTCTGCTTTATGAGTGTATCTCCTGTCTCTCTCCTTTTGCCTACCAAAAGCAAACTGGGAAACATGAGATGATTGCTTTTAAGATGCCTCAGAAGTCCATCATGACTGAGCTCTGCCAGTCAGCATATATGCTTTCCCCTTTCTCGACAGTTTTATTCCCATCAACTGTGATCAACCTCACTCTTCTCCCCAGGTTTTTCCATTTCTAATACCAAACTGGAATCGTCTTTTATGACAATGTCTGTGCAGAAGAGACTGCATCATGTGCTTCTATAAATTCACTGACTATTTGAGGTGCTCCAAGAGGGGGAGGCACCACTTGGAGGAAGACGAGGATTTGCTGCCTTTCGTATGAGGCTGGGGGGCTTCACTGGCTCCTTCACTAACTCATTGTTACTCTACCGTGAGCTTCCCCCTCCTCTTCCTTTGGCATGACTAATGCCTCACATTAACAGATTTTGGCTTAAAATGTTACCTCCTCCAAGATGCTTTCCTTGACCACACATCTAAGATCTTAGATATTCCTCTTTTCCTTTTCTTTCTTTGCATCCCATTCTTTTTCTTTTTTCCTCTGAGACAGGGTCTTGCTCTGTTGCCCAGACTGGAGTGCAGTGGTGCCATCACAGCTCCCTGCAGCCTCAAACTCCTGGGCTCAAGCCATCCTCCCATCCTGGCATCTCATTCTTCCCTTTATAGTAATGATGCCCCTTGTAACTACACATCTGTTCATTCAACAGGCATTTTATTGGTTACTGTTCTAGACATTGAGGATATCAGAGCGATAAAAAGATGAAAATTTGTCCTTCTGGAGCTCTGGTTGGGCATCGGGGATAAGCTGATTCACCACCCAGCCCCCTCACTCCCACCCCCTAGAATGTAAGCCCCATCAAGGCAGTCATCCATTATGTGTTTTTGACCACTGTGTACCTGGCACTTAGCACAGTCCCTGGAACACAGATAATACTCTGTTTAACGTATGAACTTAGCTAATATTTTGCATGGAAACCGTGCCAAATGCCACACTAAACACTAAAGGTATAGAGTTGCCTTCCCCCACGGCCCCTGCCCCTGGAGAACTCGTAGTCAGGTGGGTATGAACATAATTTCAATACAAATGAGAGGCAATGGAGAGGATGCAGACCTGACCACATGACTTGGGTGATAGCGGAAGGGGCAGCTCAGGCCTCTGGCTGGGAGCACTGGACAAGCTTCTTAGAGGTTGTTCAAATCTGAGAGTCAGCCTGTACTCTGCCCCTGTCCTTCTCCCTCAGCTCTCCTTAGTCCCCTCCTGTTGACTCCTCCTCCCACACACCCAGAAGAGCCCTTTGCTCTCCACCCCGTCTCTCCCTGCCTGAGTTCAGCCCTTGCAACTCCTTATCTGGATGCCAGTAGCAGCCTATGGTTTCCCTGGCTCTTCCCTCTATAACATACCCCACAAAGCAGCACAAGCTCACTCAGAAATAAGAATCTGATGATTACCATCCCCTGCTCATTGATCCTTTCACAGCTTCCCCACACCCACAGACTAAAATCCTAACTCCTCAGCATGGCGGGACCCTCTCCCCCTCCCACCCCAGCCTGCTCTTGGCCATCAGCGACCTTGAGATTTACATGGAACAGCACTGAGCGATCTGTAGGGAGGTAGGATAGGTCAGTGGCTAGAGCTCTGGCATCATAAAGCCCAGGATCTGAATCCTGGCTCCGGTACTAAGGAGCAGACCTTGGGCACGTGACTTATTTCTCTGAGCCTTGGTTTTGTCATCTGTAAAATGGAAATGGTAATAACAAAAGTTGTCGTGAGGATTCAGTGAGCTTCTGCACATGAGATAATTGTCAAAATGACCAGTATGCAGTGTGTAACCAGTGACTAGCCCCATTTCCTCGGTGTTATTGTCACTGCTGTTTGCAGAGCCCAGCCGCCCCTCACATGGCTCTAAAGTGGCACCTGCCATCCTCTCTTCCTGAAATGAGCACCCCTTGCTTGTCTGCCAGACAAAGAATCATCTTTCAACGTCAGTGCAAGTGTGTTTCCCTCTGGGACCTTCTTTCGAATTGCCCAGGCAGCCTTAGGAAGTCTTTCTCTCGCACTCCCAGCCCCCTAGGACATTTCTGTTGTTATAGCAACGGGTGCTGCAGTTTTGGGTGTGTGTTTCCAATTGTTAATTGGTAAGTTTCTTGAGGACCGAGCCAATGCTTTTTAAAATGTCTATATCCCAGGTTTTCTAGTGAAGTACAAGGCACAGATGCGGTATTCAATAAATCTTTGAGGAATGATGACGGGAGGATGGAGGAGAGGAAGGAAAGGAGCAGGAAAGGAGAAATGGAGGATCAGAGCTAGAAGCTCAGTGTGGTGGGAGGCTCAGTGTGGTGGGGAAGCTCAGTGGCAGGCTCAGTGGGAGGCTCAGTGTGGTGGGAGGCTCAGTGGGAGGCTCAGTGTGGTGGGAGGCTCAGTGTGGTGGGAAGCTCAGTGGCAGGCTCAGTGGGAGGCTCAGTGTGGTGGGAGGCTCAGTGTGGTGGGAGGCTCAGTGTGGTGGGAAGCTCAGTGGCAGGCTCAGTGGGACGCTCAGTGTGGTGGGAGGCTCAGTGTGGTGGGACTCTCAGTGTGGTAGGAAGCTCAGTGGGAGGCTCAGTGTGGTAGGACGCTCAGTGTGGTGGGAGGCTCAGTGTGGTGGGACACTCAGTGTGGTGGGAAGCTGAGTGGCAGGCTCAGTGTGGTGGGAGGCTCAGTGTGGTGGGACACTCAGTGTGGTGGGAGGCTCAGTGGGAGGCTCAGTGTGGTAGGAGGCTCAGTGTGGTGGGACGCTCAGTGTGGTGGGGAGGCTCAGTGTGGTGGGAGGCTCAGTGTGGTGGGAGACTCAGTGTGGTGTGAGGCTCAGGTGATGAAGAGAGAAGAGGCCAGAGAGATGGTTGGAGGGAGACCTTGAAGGGCCTGGTTTGATGAGTGATAAGTCATTTAAGCTCCATCCTTTGGGTTGTTAGCTCCTCAGAGCCGGGGGTCCTATCCCTTCTACCCTTTGTATCTTTAGAACCCAGCCCAGTGCCTTATGCATACTCATGCTCAGACCTGTTGTTGAATCAGCACAGACTCTTAGTGAGTAACCAGGATCTCTGTGGTGCATTAGAATCACCCTGTGGGCACACCTAGACCACCTGGATTGCCTCAGAATCACATCCCACTCTGTTTTTCTCCTTCTGATGATGCGAAGGGCACCAGGAGGTGAGAGTCCACACATGTATATGTGCACCTCTGGGGACTGACGTCTTTCTGTACACGGTTTCCACAAGTGGAATGGAGGTGTGGCTGGATGAAGTAGGTGACATTCTTCCCTCCCCATCTCCTTCCTCCATGTCATGAGTCTGTCACCAGCCAAAGGAGGCTGGAAACAAAGGACATGGAGGTAGCCTCCAAGCTGTCTGCATTAGCCCCAAACTGAAGCTTACCATTTGCAAAAGCCATGAATTTAGAGAGTACATCTCACTGACAAATTACTTCCTGCCAAATTTTAATGCGGCAGCATCCTCTGCTGTTTGCCAGCCCAGCCTCCAAGGGCTACAACGTACTGGATCCTACTGGGACTTTTTGAGAAGAGGCAGCTGCTGCTTGTATCTAGCTCAACTTTGGCTCCCAGTGCCTGAAAAACCATTAGGGGTATCATGGAAACTCAGCGAGTGTCTTAGGAACATGTTGGTGATACTCTTGGCCAAAGTTGGAATGTTTGGGCCTTCCAGCTTACGGGGAAAAGACAAGAAGTAGAGGTGTACTGAAAATAACAGAAGAGAGGCTGGAAATAGCCAGGTGCTTGGCATTTGACAAGAGGAAAGGTGGTGTCCTAGAGGGAGTGGTCAGTGATGCCGGTTGGTTGCCCTTGGCTTCCTTTAAAGTCTGGCTCCAGGGGGCTCAGTGGTACCCACCAATGGAGTGAAGTTCTGAAGAAGGGGGTGTGGCACTGCCTGCAGAGAGCAAGTCTTGGCCCTCTTCTCCCCAACCTGCTCTCAAACTTTATTTCTACTGAGGTTATAGCCTCAGTCTTATCTGCATGGCAGCTTTCTAAGCCCAAGTGTTCCCTCTCTCAGGGATGTCTGACAAACTCCTTTTCATCCTTCAAGCAAGTTTCAGTTTTAGACATCACTTCCTCAAGGGAGACTCCCCTGACGCCCTTGAGCAAGATTAGCTGCCCCTCCTTTGTATTTCCCTGTCTTCTAGCACTTGTTCTATGCGACTGCAAGTGGACTACGAATTGGGTGAAGGCAGAGATGGCCTTGCTATCCTGGTAGCCTCAGGGTCCTGAACACTGTCTGTAACACGTCATAGGGCCTTAGAAAATGTTGAACAGATGAGCTCATTTCCAACACAAGTGCCCTGGACTGTGGGGCACTCCCTCTGCATAATCTCTCCTGCCCTGCTCCCTCACGTCTGCAGGGCCCAGGTCCCAGCTTCCTCCTCCCCCTGGGCCAGCCTCCCAGACTTAGCATTAAGCAGCCAGATTCCAGACTCCAGCAAGGAAGCAAGGAGACTTCCAGACTGATGCTAAAACTTGTTAGCGAGTTGTATGTAATTTTATAATGTTTCTGGTAAGTGCTAATTGCCTGTTCCTTAAATATTTCTTGTTTTACTAGGAAGCAAAGAAATTGCAACTATGAATGCATTTCCCACAGCTGGCCGCCCCCATGGAGGGAGACTAGCTCAGAGTATTCAGATATTGACAGATCAGGAGTCCCCTCCCCCACCCCGACCTGGGATTGTGACAAGCAGAACTGGAGGGATTTCTGGGAAGCAAATGTCCCAATTTTCTCACCAGGCTCATGCTTTCAATACGGAGGAAGGGATGAAACTGGAGTGCTACCTGCCTGCCCCTAAGGTTGTATCTCTCTGCTCAAATTGGGACAGAGGGGGTATTGATGATGACACAGCCAAGTGTGCCTGGGGAGATGGGTGGAAATGATGGATATGGGAGGTCTCTGCCCTCAGATGCCTCATGCCCATCCTATGGGAAACCTGCATCCCAGCTACTCCCCCCAACCCCCACCCATCCCTGAGTCAAGATGTTTATCCTGTGTGGAACTTCCCAGGAGCTGGAATAACAGGCGGGCTAAAAATGGAGGCAGAGGTAATTCTGAAGCTTTGGGCAATGGTGTAGGTTGGGGAGAAGAGCTGCAGGCCTGGGAGAGCAGAGAGGGTAGTAAACTTCCAACTGAGCATTTACTAAATGCCAGGCCCTGTGCTGGGTGCTTCACTATACTGAGTTCTCATGAGACCCCAGAAAGATAACCATTCATCAGCCCCTCTTCACAGATTAGGAAATTTAGGCTCACTGATGAGGAGGGAGTGGCACACGGAGTCAAAGGAAGAGCCTGATTATAAATTGGGTTGCCCAGCCCCAAATCCTATGAGGACAATAGAGGATGCATGGGCTCTTGGCATCTGTGCACCAGGACGGTGGTACAGTGGATCAAAAGAGAACTGAGAGGGTGCCGAGGAGGGTACCTGATTGTGACTGAGTAGAGCCTCATTACAATTTAATTCTACAAGCTTTTCTGAGCACGCGTCCTGTGCCAGGCACTGAACAAGGCCCCATAGGACTGGAGAGATTTTTGTCTTGAATGGATTCATAGAAACCAGAACTTGGTGGAATTATTATTAAAGAGAACTTTGGTTGTCATGTAGAAACTGTTATACTTTATCCTAAAATCAATGAGAAGTTGTCATTTTTTTTTAAGTAGGAGAGAATTGTGCCAGATTTGGATTCTGGGAAGATCACTGCTCCATGTGGCAGATGGGTAGATGGGAGCGAGAGGACTAGAGCCAGAGATGCTGGTTGGGAAGACTCTGCTGTTATTCAAGTGAGGGGTGATGAGGGACGGACTCAACTCGGCAGTGAAGAGAAGTGGAAGGCGGAAAAACTGACAGATTCTGGGAGCGGAGTCAGAGGTGGGGAACGGGAAAAGGAGGAGGTAGAGATGAGGCCTGGTGATGGGACAGACGGCAGTGCTGTTCATGAAGATGGGGTACACAGGTGCAAGTCATGGGCATGGAGGCAGAGATAGCAGGCTTGGTTTTGGATAGTGTTAGAGACTGAACTTGTGTGTTCCCCCACTTCCCCTGAAATTTATGTATTGAGGCTCTTAACCCATAGTATGACCGTAGTTGAAGATGGGGCCTCTAAGGAAATAATTAAGGTTAAGTGAGGTCATAACAGCAGGACCCCAATCTGATAGGATGGATGTCTTTATAAGAAGAAACACCACAAGGCTCATGCGCTCGCACTGTGTGTGTGTGTGTGTGTGTGTGTGTGTGTGTGTGTGTGTCTGTCTGTCTGTCTCTCTCCTGTGTGTGCATGCACCCAGGAAAGCCTGTGCAAGACCATGGTGAGAAGATGGCTGTCTGCAAGCCAGGAAGAAAGCCCTCATCAGAAACCAAATTGGCCAAATCCTCAAACTTGGACTTCTAGCCTCTAGAACTGTGAGAAAACTGGGTGCTGTTCTGCCTTCTCTAGACACATGGCCTCCTATTCTTAAAACAGTACAACTGTCATCTTTACCCCAGGGGACATCGTGCCATGACAGTGATAGTACAGGAAAGATGGCTGGCCTCCTGTTACGGGGTGAACTGTGTCCCCCAAAAAGATGTGTTGAAATTCTGACTCCTGGTACCTATAAATGTGATCTTACTTGAAAACAGAGTTGCTGCCAATGTAAATCACCCAGTTTTGGCATTTTGTTATGTCAGCAGACTATACAGGTGGGTTGGGTTTGAGACAGCTGAGAGGGAAGCCATATCAAAATGTGTAACAGGAAGACTGAAATGCAAGTGGAGAACAGATATGGAAGTCACCAGAGTTTGGGTTGAGGCTGAAACCATGGGAGTACTCATGATCAATGGCAGAAGGTTCTAGAATAAGAGGACTGAAGGCTGAGGACAGACCCTGAGGGGCAGTGGGGAAGCCATGGGGGAGCTGTGAAGGAGCAGCCAGAGAGGTAAAAGAAAACCAGGAGGCTGAGGTGAGAGGGGCCCGGGGAGCAGAATGGGCAAGGACAGGGAATCACATCAGGGTGGCAGGGACTCAATCCACCCACCTTTTTATAGTAGAGGGGGCTCCTCACCAGGAAGGTGTGAGAATGATGGGCTTTGCCCTGCAAATAGAAAATCAAAGGTGGAAGGGACCAAAACTAAAAGGTGGCCCACCTAATTTAGCCCCTGGAGTTCTCACTGAACCAGGTTCCAAAGCACTATGAGGCCTCCAGGTGGAAGGTTTGGCTGGAGAGAAACTTTGGTGATGCCCCCAGAGAAAGGCACCATCTCTGTGCCAGGCAATGTGCAAAGAGCTTTCAGACTCATGTCACTCTCATAACAATGCTCTAAGGTGGGCATTATGATTATTTCTATTGCATAAGCAGGGAAACTGAGGCTCAGAGAGACCACAAGCCTCTCTCAAGGTGACACAGCTGGGACCACTCTGGAATTTACTAGGTCTGATGTAATTCCAGAGTCTGTGCTATTTTCCTAGAACCCATTGCCTCTGTGCACAGAAACTGACGTAGTCCCTGTAGGTTAGCCATGTCTCTAAACACCGAGACTGTCCTTCCTAATTTGTCACAGCTCCAAGGAGAAGTTCTGCTGTCACCTAGTCCATGACCAGCATTCACATAGCGTATGCTTTTAGGCCACATCTAGGCTGCTAGCTATTATAATCACGGCACCCAGCATAGCATTGGTCACAGAACAAAAGCTTAGCCAATACTGGCTATGTGAAATGGACAAATGAACTAGTGAACAAAATCCCTAGCCTCTGGTGACATGGAATCCAGGCTCATGATACATGGTCTATTTGTTTGGGGCAAACTTTGGCTTTTATAAAGATTTTAAAAGGAATTGAAATTACATAACCTTGGGAGGCTTCTGGTACAGGGGGGAAATCCATGGGCTTCTGAAGCCAGGAAGACATGGGCTCAAATCCCAGCTCTGCTACTTCCCACACTTCTGTGTAACCTCAGGCAGATTACTTCACCCCTCTGAGTCTCAAATTCCTCATCTATAAAATAGCAGCCATTGTATCATTGTAAGCATTGAATGAGATGAAGTAATGTCTTTCAAACCAGTGATTAGCTATGAATCCTCCCTTAAAAGAAGGCTTACAGAGAGCAAAAGAGAAGAAAGAAGAAACAGAGGCAGGGTGGTCAGAACCCTCCATCCTGAGCATGCCCTACCCCGCCATGGAGGTCCCTGGAGGGTACCCAGGTCTTTGCAGGACACTGTGAAAACCCTGAGATAATGAACATAAAGCTCTGTCACATAGTAGGCTTTCAACAAGTGCTATGCCCCTTTCTTTTCCAACGAAATCACACCAACGCATCTAATTCCTCTTTCCCACATGAAAGCCCTTCAAGTATCTGGACACAGCTCTCAAGTCTCCTGAGTCCACTTACTCCCCTGAATAAACGTTAGGAGGGGTCATCAACATTTCTTATGGGAATTGGCTTAAATCCTCTCCTTATCTATCCCAAGCTGAGGTTCCCATATCTAAGCTCAATTCTCTGGTGCCTGATAGGGCAGGATAAAGCACAACCAACTTCCTGGGATAAATTCCAGTAGCTAATTTTTTTTTTTATGTCTTAAATCATGACTTGATCTTTATTTCCACTTTATCTTATCCTACTAATTTAGCCACCAGCTCTACCCCACCCAGATCTTTCTGCACTCTGTTTGCTGACTGGTGTTGTCATCCCTTTCATGTTCACGCTATTTACGTCTTATCTAAACCATTGGCAAAATATGGACAGATTAAGGGCATGCAGATGACAGGGGATCATAACTCCCTGCTTTTGGGAACATTCACTGCTGAACATCCATAGATTTTCTGAAATGGGAGAAAACTTAGAAACTTCGCATCCATCTCCATTCCCCTTTTCCAAAGTAGTGAATGACAGGGCTTGGACCTGAATCAAGGTCTCCTGACAGTTTTGTCTGGTGCTCCTCTCATAGCACCACAGCTGCTTATGTGTAACTTTATACACCAGAACGGCCCATTCATTGAACCACCTATGTACTGGCTCATTAGCTACTCACTAATTGCTTTGCAATTTCTTATGTTCACGTTTCTTAATCTAACCATCTTCACAGGACCCCTGTAACCCAGGTTGTATTATTATCTCCATTTCACAGATGAAGAAACAGATCTCTAGAAAGGTTCCATGACCTGCCACGGAATTAAAAAGTAACAGAACCAGGATCTGCACTCAGAATCTGTCACCTCATAAGTATTTTCTGTCTGCTGTTCTGCCTTCCCTAGACACATGGACTCCTATTCTTATAAAACCTCAGTATAGCTGTCATCTTTACCCCAGAAGACACCATTGTATGAAGTGTTAGTGTAGTATGGGCTGGCCTTCTGTTATGGAGTAAACTGTATTCCCCAAAAAGACATGCTGAAGTTCTGACTTCTGGTACTTATAAATGTGACCTCATTTGGAAACAGAGTCATTGCAAATGTAATCAAGTTAAGATGCAGGCATACTGGAGTGGGGAGGGCCCTTAGTCTAATATGCTGGTGTCCTTATAAGAAGAAGACAGAGAGACACACAGGAACGTGTGTGATGACAAAGGCCAAGATTGGAGTGATGCAGCTACAGCCAAGAAATAGCAAGGACTCACAGCCATCACCAGAAGCTAGGAAGAGGCCGGGGAGAATTCTACCCAGAGTGGGAGCCATGGCCCTGCTGAGCCTTGATTTCAGGCTTCCAGGCTCTAGATCATGAGAGAATAAATGTCCATTGTGTGAAGCCAGCCAGTCCACAAAAACTAACACACTTCCTGTGTACCCAGTCTGGAAACAGAGTACAGGTCCTAGAGCAGGAGAAGCCTATGGTACACCGGGGATATGGTGTGTGAGCTGTGCTGAAGGGACACGTTCTCCTTCCTGCCCCCGCCCCTGGGGCCTCTGTCTCCCTAGTAGCCACCTACTCATTTTGAGGACTTCAGGCTCACTTTCATGACAAAGCCCTTCCTGATGCCCTTTCAGAAGTTCCTGAAAGGATGTCTGCTCCCTCCTCTGTGCTACCACTGGCACTGTCCAGGAAGCTCACTTGCATGCCACTTCATTTGCTTTCCCCTCCATCTCACCATTAGAGCACAAGCCCCTTGAGGTGAAGCCTAGACTTGATGTGTCTGTCTCCCTTGCACTGGTCTAGTCTCTGGTACCTAAGAGGGGGCTCAACAGTAACTTGTGGATGGCTTCTCCTTCCGTCTTTGTAGGGATTGGCATTAGTCGTTATTGGCCAAAGGGGCTTTGGAAGTGCACAGAAGGGTGATGTTGAGGGTATCTCTGGGGCCCCAGGGTTTGCAGTTTCCTTAATGCCTATTGTAAGCAAGAGAAGAAGACTCTTGTCTGCATCTTTCTCAGGCCACCTACAGTGGTGTTTATCTGTTCCTAGCCCTATGCACAGAGTCACTCACTCATCACATGATACCCCAAATAGGGTAGCTTGGGAAGCTATTGTCCTCTCTAGAGATTTTAAAAATAAGCGAGGCCTCTTAAAAGTCTCCATGAACCAGGTATGAATTGGGGGATGGAACTGAGGTGTGCATTTAATGCTGGGTGCCTACCATTTTACGTGATTTATCCAGATAATCCTCAAAACAACCAGAAGACTCTCAGAACAAAGAAGGAGGCTGGTGCTCAGAGGAGTGGAATAACATGCCTAACGGGGAGGAAGCTAGTGCAGGGCAGAGCCAGGATCCCAGGGCCGGGCGCAGTGGCTCACGCCTGTAATCCCAGCACTTTTAGAGGCCAAGGCTGGAGGATCATTTGAGGTCAGGAGTTTGAGATTGACTTGGACAACATGGTAAGACCCCATCTCTACTAAAAATACAAAAATTAGCCAGGCATGTGGGCATGCGCCTGTAGTCTCTGCTACTCGGGAGGTTGAGACAGGAGAATCACTTGAACCTAGGAAGCAGAGGTTGCAGTGAGCTGAGATCTTGCCACAGCACTCCAGCCTGGGCAACATAGTGAGACTCTGTCTCAAAACAAACAAACAAACAAAAAACCCTCTGACTTCAAATCCAGACCCCGTCTCCGACTCCCAGGACATAGTTCATCTGGCTTGCCAAAAGCAGTTACCTTCGTAAGAAGCCTTGAATCCCAGAGAGCTGCCACTGCCGTCAGTCTGGAAGAGTAGCCACATTTGATGATTGGTGCTGACAATGAGATCCGGGACCGATGTACCTGTCAGGCTGGCAGGAGAGAGATATTTAGAGGTGTGCTCTCTACCATGACACCCAAAGAGAATAATTGCCTGACAAATGATATCTGAAGGACTATCTGGGATCCAGGCCCACTCAGGCAAATTCTGGGCCCCTCCGTGTTTCTGACATTGGAGGCCAGCAGCATGTTCTCCATGTGCTGGGAAGACTCATCCTATCTCCCCCTTGGCCATGGGTAGAATCTCATGGGTTGAATCTCAGCTTTGACTCCCTCGCACAGACCCTTGGGCTCACAAGGTAAATCTGTGTCCTGACTTGCTCAGGGGACAGGGATAGTTGGAGCCAAATCTAATCAAGGGGGTGTCAACACTCTTGTAACTTTTGATCTCTTGTGTGACCTGTATTGCAGAAAAGACCACCCCCCACTCACCTCCTTGCTGTCTTTATGTGGGTTTCCCCTCAAGGAAACCTATCTCCCCAGTTGGAAGCCAAGCCATTCTTTCAATGAGGCATCTCCTTCCATTCCAGTATAAGGAAAAAGGCTTAAAGTATAGTCATCACCTGAGGGCCACATTTTTTCTGAAGAAGGTTTAAGCATGGGTGGGGCGGGGGAATTCAATTCAGAATCCCAACCCCAAGCACCTACCCATGTGAGATACTGTGCTTACCAATTTCCTACCCATTATCTCATTTAATGCCCCTGTTGCCAGGAAGGTAGGGGTTGTCTGCCCACAGTACAGATGAGAATACAGAAGTGCAGAATGGGGAGTGGCTTCCCCCAAGATCATCTTGATAGAGTGGCAGAGCCAGGAGTCCCCTGTGCAGGCTGGGGTTTCAGAAGAAATCCAACCTCATCCTTTTGTTGAGATCAGACAAATTGCCAGCACAGATGGAGGCAGGGGGTTGTGGAGGGGGTGGACAACTAAACTAATGAGCGATAATCTTTGCTTCACCTGGGGTCTCAGAGCTTGGGGGCTGTCGAGTTGGCTGCAGAGAGGTAGTCACACCTAAAGGATATGGGAGTGGAGCTGGGATAGAGCACCTGGGACCCAATAGCCTGGCCTGTGTAATGTTCCTGAGCCTGGGCTCTGACAAGCTGAGTAAAACTGTGGCCAGACCAGTGCTGGCTCCTGACTCTGGGGTGCTGATGAGCAAGGGAAAAGGTTGGGACCCCTGCTTTTCCTCTGTTTGGCCCAATTACAATACCAGGCTCTGGCTCTGCCATTCCTTTGCTGTGGGACCTTGTGCAAGGGTTGAGCTTCTCTGGGCTTTTTCACTCTATGTTAAAAGAGGGGATTGTATGGTATGACCCGCAACAGCCTTTTCAAAAGTTCTGCTATTCTAAGGTTCTCTCTATGTCAAAACACACTGGGATTGTGGGAGGGAAGACAGCTAGGATCCTCATCTCTTGGGCGCAAAGAGCTGAGGCACCATACAGGTCAGTAAACTAGGGCAGAACATGAGTGACAGGGATGTACCAAGCGAGGGGGAGAGGAAAGTATGATGGCGAATTTTATGTGTCAACTCGACTATGCCACATGGTGCCCAGATATTTGGTCGAACATTATTCTGGGTGTTTCTGTGAGAGTACATTTGAATGAGATGAACGTTGAAATCAACAGACTGAGTGAAGCACATTTCCCTCTCCAAGGTGTGTGGGCCTCATCCAATCAGTTGAAGGACCAAATAGAACAAAAATATGGAACCCCCCCCTCCCATTCCCGAATAACATAATTTCTCCTGCCCAGTTGCCTTTGAACTGGGACATCAGCTTATTTCCAGCTTTTGAACCTGAACTGAAACAACAGCTCTTCCTGGATCTGAACCTACTGGCATCTGGACTGCAGCTACATCATTGGCTATCCTGGGTCTCCAGCTTCTCAACTCACCTGGAAGATCTTGGGACCTGTCAGTCTCCCAAAATCACATGAGACAATTTCTTACCACAAATTATCAGCCATCTATCTTATCTATCTATCTATCTATCTATCATCTATCAATAATATACATCTATTTATCATCTGTGTATCATCTATCATCAATCAATCATCCATCAGCTATTATCTATCTATCTATCTATCTATCTATCTATCTATCAGTCATATCTATCTCCTATCATTCTGTTTCTCTGGAGAACCTTCACTAATACAGTGGATTAGGCAGGGTAGGGGAAATGCCCTGTAGGCTCACGCTCCATTCCTTTGTCCAGAGAAATTCCGAGTCCCAGCCATGTCACCTGATTCAGTGGGTACCATTGGATAAGATGAGTCATGTAACTGTCTGTATAACATCATCTCCAGGTAGGTGTAGGGAAGTTGCCAGAAACACCCAGAAAGAACAGTCTCTGGACAAGCCAGCTGTTCCTAAATGACCATTTCTCATTCAGCATTAGAACCACAAGGAGATACCCTGGAGCTAGTCTTGTTGGGAGGGAGTGTGGCATGGGACATTGTCCTTGGTTGAAATCAAAAGTCATGAACTTGAGTGCTGGTTCTGCTATCAGCCTTCTCTGAAACCTTTGGGCCTGTCTCCCCATCTGTTAAATGAGAATAATAACACCGGGGCTTAGGTGTGATAATTGATGCAAAAGTTTCCATCCCAGTACCTGCGAGCATGGTAGGTGTTGAATGTTGGTGACTCTTGACCTCCTTGTTGGAAGGGAGATGGATGTGGTCAGGCCTGTTTGTCTCTGAAGCTAAGCCACATGTCCTGAACAGAAGCATTTCCCAGCTTTCTTTTTTTCTTTTTTTTAGACAGGATGTCACTCTGTCACCCAGTCTGGAGTGTAGTGGCATGCTCTCAGTTCACTGCATCCTCAACCTCCCAGGCTCAAGCTATCCTCCTGCCTTAGCCTCCTGAGTAGCTGGGACTACAGGCATGCACCACCACATCCAGCTAATTTTTGTATTTTTTGTAGAGATGGGTTTTCACCATGTTTCCTAGGCTGGTTTGGAACTCCTGAGCTCAAGCAATCCGCCTGCCTTGCCATCCCAAAGTGCTGGGATTGTAGCAATGCACCACCACACTTGGTCTTTTTTCGGTTTTCAAGGCAGGCTGTTGATGGTGAGTAAAGGAGAAGCTAAATGGCCCCTAAGAGTACAGGCTCAACATAGTGGAATCCCGTGACATTCTCCTCTCCTTTGGCCGGAACACATCATATTGGTCTTTTTCACTTCAGGAAGTGTGGCCACTGTCTATATGGTCCTGATTCTCTGAAACCATCCATTTCCCAGGGATTTCTGAGCATGCAGAAAGGTTAGCAACTCATTTCCATTATCTCTGTCTGAGGTCAGGCTGCCATGGCTGGATGTGGCCTAGAGTAAAAACTGTCAGGGTGGCAGCGTCAGGGTCTGCATGGAAGCAGCCAGCCAGTGGAAGGCTCCAGGTTCATCCACAAAACTTCATCTCCCTTGCCCCCTAAGAGACTGCTCATTCTGTTCATGTTTCATATAAATTCCCAGTGAGAAGATGCCCAGTGCTCTTTTCCCCTTGGTCAGGGTAGAGAGAGGTGGAGGGATTATTGCTGAAACTGGGAACATTGCAGGATACTATCTTTGCTGTAGCATGGTCTAGGGACCAGGCAGGACTCCATAAACCCCACCCCACCAACTCCTGCCCTTCAAACAACACGCCCCACTGCACTTACATGTAGAGTACTGTCTTCTGGTCCCCATCCTGACCACCATCCCCAACTGTCAGGGTGTCATAACCCCTCTCCAAATCGAACTCCTCAAAGGCGAGCTTGATCACCTGGGGAGGGAGTACAGGGTTAGGAGCAGGCAGGGCTGTGAGGAAGCCTTCCAAAGCCTTGAGGAAAGATTTTCTGTGCTATGTCCCAATGCCCAGAGACACTGGTGACACCATCCTACACAAACTGATCATTTCTGTACCATTTTAATGAGTATGAACTATTTCTCTCTAGGCCATGCAGTCTCCAGGGCCCACTGATGTTTCTGAAGATGTTCATGGCACATCTGGCCAATTTCGGGGGCTGTCACAGCAACTGGGCACATCTGGCTGACAGCGAGATGATTAGGCTCTTTCTTCATGCCTTAATGCACAGAAATCCCCCGCGGGCTTGTTGGCAATTTTTCAGGCCACATGTGGAATCTCAGCTCTCTTGCCCCCAGGGACCTGCAGAAGTTTCTCTCATCTTCTCCTCTGCCTGCTTTTCTCCATCCTTTTTGTTTGCTTATTTGTTGAATAAATGAAATGTTCTCAGAAAGAGATTTCAACAAGATTCCTCCCTCTTGTTTTAATCCTGCCTTCTACAAATATTTACTAAGCACTCACCATACACCAGGCTGGGTGGTGGGGTTTCCACAGTGAGCACGACATGGTCCCTGCCTTCGGTGAGAAGGGGAGACAGAAATGCTAACTGACAACCTGGCACTGGGGTGGGATGAATGCTATAGGGGGGCTGTGGGAGTGGAGAAGAGCCTGTAGTTCATTCAGCTGGAGTCAGGGGCAGGCACTACTGGAGACTGGGGTGTCTGAGGAAATTCTGAAGGCTACTGATGACCCTGTCAGGCCAAAGGGGGATGCTGGGAGAGGGAGGGAGGCAGATGCTTTGGGAAGGAGTCAGGCGCACAAGGCCTGAGCTATGGCAGAGATGGAACATTCCATAACAAATTGTTCAGTGTCTGTCGCTATCAGATCTGCAAACTGAACATACCTGCTAGCTGCCTGGCATTGGTGGGGATAATGTGGCTGGATCTTCAGTGCAAGGAGGTGACTTGGGAAGGTCTAGGATTTGAAAAGTTTGCCTGGAGCTTGGTTCAAAAGGTCTCATACCTCCACCCTCCAAAATTAGGGTTTATCCTAGGGGAGGAGCAGTAGAGTTTTAAATAGTGGGTGACAGGGACGCACAGGTGTTTGAGAATGTGGCAGTATGTGTGGAACTGACTGCAGGAGTGAGGCTGGTGTTGAGGATGGTTGTAGGCCTTTGTAGTAGTGCAGGTGAGTGATGGAAGAGCAGCAGTGTGGATGAAGAAGAGGGCAGGTTCTAGTGATATTTAGGGCTTGGCGACAGGATGCATGTGGTGCTGAGGGGAGGGAAATATCTGGCTTGGCCAATTGGATGGGTGAGGGATGGTGCCATTCATAAGGACAGGACACACGCAGACACACACTCCTCATGTCTAAGCAGTATCTCTTTTTGTCTGTTTCGGTCTGGTTTTAATCTGATGATGACCTTCATTCCCCCAACAGGGAGACTGAAGTTGCTCCTTTGCTTTCTGTTCTACGACTAAAGGAGTATATAATTTCCGTGGATATTTTTTCCTAGTTGTGGCTGACACCTTCTGCAGGTTTCCTCCATCCAAACCAAACAGTCTGGCACCCATGTCCTGCCAGGGACCCTGCAAAGCCTCACCCCAAGGTGCTTTCTCAGGTATACTAGAGGCAAACTGACACTGCCCTCATTCATGAGCCTGCGTAGTGTCTATGCAGGGCCCCTCTGCAGTGGCATGAGAGTCATAGAAAGGTGCATCTCTGGATAATAGCATCTGTGAGCATGTCAGTGGGTCTACAGATAGAGAAGAGGAAGGAAGTGATTGTCTTTGACTGGAAGGAAGGCTAAAGGAGGCTTCCTGGAGGAAATGAAACCCAGGCTGAGTTTGGAAGATGAACTTGAGTTCAACCAATGGATATGGAAGGGTAAGCAACCCAGGCAGAGGGAAGAGCAGGGGTTTGGAACAGGGTGACTTGTCCAGAGAGGTCTAACTACTATGTAGTTATTTAACGGAGGGGGAGGAGGAGGGTGGCAATATGAGAGAAACAGGAGGAGTCAGATTATGAGAGGCTTCCTGTCATGCTAAGAATTTTGGGCTTTGTCCTAAAGTCAATGGGGAGTTATGGAAGGGTTGGCAGTAAAGGCATGACATGAGATTTTTGTTCTAGGAGCAGCAGCATTGAGAGAGGAGCCAGGAGCCCAATTCCTGGTTTTCAACTAGGTAAGGTGGGATGCGGGTCTGTAGCAAGGTCTAGGTGAGGTGGGATGTGAGCCTGTAGCAAGGTCCAGGTGAGGTGGAATGTGAGCCTGTAGCAAGGTCCAGGTGAGGTGGGACGTGAGCCTGTAGCAAGGTCCAGGTGAGGTGGAACGTGAGCCTTAGCAAGGTCCAGGTGAGGTGGAATGTGAGCCTGCAGCAAGGTCTAGGTGAGGTGAGATGTGGGGCCTGTAGCAAGGTCCAAGTGAGGTGGGATGTGAGCCTATAGCAAGGTCCAGGTGAGGTGGGATGTGAGCCTGTAGCAAGCAGTGTTTGGAGCAAGTCAGTAAAGAGGAGATGGGATTTGTCAATAGTGAATGGGGATTCCTTGGCCCTCCTGGGTTTCCTATCCAGAATGTTCCGTGTTGGCTAATGGCATCATCATGGGATCATTTGCTCAGGCTAGGATGTCCTACCCAACTCTCATACTCCACACTCCTGCTGTACAGAACATTTCCTGGGTTCTCATTTCCTAGCATGAAATACAAGGAAGGCATCTCTGCACCTGCTCCCTGATGACTGCCCTCCACTGCACAGCCTGTGTGACCACTTGAGGTCCTGGGCATTCCCACCAGGGCAGCCCATTCATGACCCTTACTTACGCAGGCTCTTCCCCATCCCTGTCACTGCCCTAGCACATTTCTCCTCATCCGTGAGCCTGACTTGTCTCAGTTCTTTCTGACTAACCTTGACAAGGGGAGCACCCCCTGCTCAGATCCTTCTTCTTGTCTGTTTTAGCATTTACTTGCTGGACTGTGATGGGTCTGTTCACTTATTCCTCCACTACACCATGAACTCCTGGAGGGCAGGGGTCAGGCCTCACTGCCTCTGTACCGGTTCCTGTCAGTGGGCCAGGCCCATGCCAGGGGCTGACAAGATGTTGACTGGGAGAACATTTTCCAATCTTTCCTGCTTCTCTAGCATGGATGGATTGCTAGGCTCTCAGACCCCTCACAGTGGTTACCATCTAGAGCCAAGCTTGGCAAACTTTTTCTGTAAAGGGCCAGATGGTAAATATTTTCCCCTTTGTGTGTCATGCGATCTCTGTCACAGATATTCAGCTCTGTTGATGTAGCATGAACATAGCCATACACAATGTGTAAATGAATGGGCATGGCTGTGTTCCAATAAAACTTTATTCACAAAATGAGCAAAGAGCTGTATTTGGCCTGTAGGCTGTAGTTTGCTGATCCTTGTTCTAGGAGATTCTTCAAGACAATCACAGTCTTTGATCATCTTCTTTTATGAGATTTCATCACTCCAAGAGCTGATATCTACAATGTGCTCAATTCTGTTCTGAACACTTTACACATATCAACTCATGAGAAACGCAGTACAATAGCTACTTTGAGTACCTCCATTTTACAAATGGGACAGGCTAGGCACAGAATTTAGGCAACTTGCCTGGGGTCACACAGCTAAGTGGTAGAGGCAGGACTCCCACCAGGCAGCCAGAGGCCCAGGCTGTCTGTCACTCTGCTCTGCTGCCTCATGGTGTTCCAGCAAGGTCACAGGTCCCATGAGGTAGGAACCATGACTTAAGCCTGTTTTCTTGCACACCTTCCTTGAGTTCTTTTTCTGGGTCCCAGCAGGAGGTCAGCAAACAGTTGCTGCATATACAACACCACAAGGTAGGTGGTGTCTTCTGCAGGAGGAGGCCTGGGACTTCTGCAGGGACTAAGGGTCCTGTCTTTATATTCTCACCACATCCGCCCCTTCCAGCCAGCCCTGGGGCAGAGGACACTGCTCACCCAGCCACCTCCAAAAAAGGGAGTATATGATTATTAGGCCTATAATGGGAATATATTACTTTGAAGGCCACAACCCAGAGCTATAAAATGATTCACATCACTGGTTAGAGCTGCCATTGACGTGAACCACATTTCAGAGCGCCGACCCTAACACAGGAGCTAATCACACAAGAAGAGTGTTCAACGTACACAATGCTGCAGTTTCAGGACAAGCCCCTGGTGCACAATGTACTGGCACTCTCCTTTTTCTCCCTTTCTTTCCTCCTCTGCTTTGGCCTTTGTTTAAAGACAGGCTCCTATAATGACTCATTAACTAACGTGCAGATCAATCAAGCTCACAAAGCACCTTTCGGAGGCAGCAGAAATGGCAGCACATGAAATAGGCATGATCAAAGAGGCACATTTGTATACAGCTCAGACACCCAATTTAAACCCATTAGATAAATGAATAAACAAACCCATCATCTAGGACATAATTACTGTGCACCTGCCATGTGCCAAGCCCAGAGCTAGCTGCTTCCCATAAGTTATCTTGCTTGCCTGACAATTTAGAGCAGAATCTAAATGCTGAGGACATGGCACCAATGGTGAGTGCTGGAGGAGTGCAAAGAGGAAAGAGATGGAAGGGGGTCCATGGAAGAGGTGGGCCTGGGCCTGGTGGGATGGAGAAGGGTGTGTGTGGGCTCAGCCCAGGCTACATGGTGAGCAGTGAAGGGCCAAGGAGGGTGGGGGAGAGGAAGAAGAGCCTGGCTGAGTCTGCAGGTGATTTTACCCACAGCCAGAGCAGGCAGTCTGGACTTCATGGTCAAGTTGATGGGAAGCTATAATTCAGTGTGAAGGGAGGACTGGAGGCAGAGAGACCAATGGGAGGCTGATGCAGGGTCCAAGAGCATGAGGAGAAACTAGGGGTCCCTGAGTCTGTATTCATGACAGAGGGTAGGAGGAGGAGGGAGTCTGGGAGACCAGAGCCCTCCGAACACAGCCACCTTGTCCTGAGAATCGTGGGGGATGGAGTGGGACGCTGGAGGACACCCACTGGAGGCCCTGAAGAACATTCCCTCCTTGCTATGTGCTGTCCAGGATCAGCCAAAGACAGGGTTCCCAGTGCTGCCAGCCCATGCTCAATGCCTGCACGAGGCAGCAGGGGATCTGCCAGCTCAGGGGAGTTTTGTGGGAAGCTGGAGTCTCAGGAGATGTAGACTGAGGCTGTTTTGTTTAAGGACTGCTTTGCTACGACACCCTCCTGACTGGGTTCTCTGTCTCTGCCGCCCATCCTTCACTACGTACCAAATACTCTCAGTGACTCCCTATCTCCTACAGCAGGAGTTGGAAAACTAGCTCTTAGACCAAATCTGTCCTATAACCTATTTTTATATGGCCCTTACAGTTAAGAAGGATTTTTACACATTTAATGAGTAAAAAAACAAAACCTACAACATAGAAGAATATGCAACAAAAACCTTACATGGACTTTTAAGCCTAAAATATTTATTGGCTAGCTCTTTACAGAAAAAGTTTGCTGATGGCTTCTCTAGAGCAATGGTTTTCAAACTGGGTTCCCAGGCACTCCAGGGTTCCATAAAGGTACTCTAGGGCCAACCCACTAGGATGGAAGAGGAGCCAGAGTAGGCAAGACTCTGCTTACACCAAAACAGTTCCATTCTGATCTAGTTCATATTTGGGGGATGTTTTGAACAACATGGATAGTGGGTTACTTAATGTCCCTTCCTTCATTTATTTCTCCCTAGCAGAACCCTGACTTTGCTGGGAGTGTGATAATGTACCCAGCCAACCTCAGAGCTAAGGGTGGCTATGTGACAGAGTTCTGGGCAATGGAACATGGTTTGAGGAGTCCTCGGGGCATTTCCTCAGCCTTCTCCTTGCTTTTCCTGGAATACAGATGTAAGGACAGAGAGGGGGACAGCTTTCTTGTGATCATGAGGATGAGAGCCACACGCAAAGCAGCAGAGGGAAAAAAATACAAGGAGCATGAGACCTGGAGGGAACCAGCCCTGGACTTTCTGCCTCTGGACCTTTGGTGTGTGGAGAAAATAAACCATGGGTGGTTTTCTGCACCTCCCAGCCAATTACAACCTCATTGCTACAGGTTCTGAAAACAGGCACTCAATACCACTGAAGAGTTTACCAACTCTTGACCCAGAGGATAGATAGCATCTTGGCTTGGAAACTGTGGGCTTTGCAAGGCCTGCCCCCGCCACTTCCTGGCTAGCTAGAGGCCCCTCCACAATGCTGTCCTCCAGCCTTACCTTCCATATTTCTCCTCAGAGCATTTCTTTGAGCTCCTGAGGGCTGACTTTGGCCCACCTAGCCTCAGTTTACCAATGTTGCTGCCAGTGTAACTATTAGCTCCATGAAAAGAAGGGAACTCACTTTTCCTAGGGACAGCTTGAGCCATGATTTCTTTCAGGGTATTGCTGAGACCCCAGGAAAGGGCTGGAGAATTAGCTCCTGGGGTGAAGAGGGAAGGCCAGTGGGAAGGCTGAAGACCTGAACCCCCAGGATTTCAAGAACAGAGGCCTCCAGCAGGGAATGAGAAGGGTCAGAGGTTCTGGAACTTTGGTCACCACCTCAGGTTTCATTTTGGTAGTTCTGAGACCAGTAAGTTCTTTCACTCATTCATTGACTCATTCACTCATTCATTGACTGATTCATTTACTCACTGAGTCATTCAACAGTTACACACTTGCCAAGTTCTGGGCTTTGGAGGGGCATTGGCAGGCAAGATAACATGGCCACTGCTCATAAAGACCTCAAAGTTTCTAGAGAGCTTCACAGCAGACCCTGAGTACATAGAATACAATGCAGTGTGATGAGTGCTCAAACCAGGGAAGCATGGATGGGGAAATAGGAGGGGGCACAAAATCCTGGTGAGCAAGCGGGCAGAGGGGCAGAGCTTGTCTTCAGCAGCAGAGAGGGTGTGGGGATACCACATGGCCACAGATCTCGGGGAGGGGAAATGCCAGCACATGATGTGAAGTGGGGTCAGCTGTAAAAGGGAAAGGAATGAGGCTCTGGACTTGAGGAGGCCATGAAAGAGTCCCCCAGACATGAGGAGGGGCTGTGAAGGCACATGGGAAACCTCTGATTGCAGGTGTCTTGCACAGGGCCTGGCACAGAGAGGGTGTGAGCAAATGTTTGCTGAATGAATAAGTGAGTGAACAAATGGGCCAACGAGTATGTCCCTGACATTTGCACTAACTGCTGATCACTTGCCTGGAGAATTATTTCTCAATTCTTCAGGTCTACAAAGGGAAGAGTGACAGTGATAATCCTCAAGGAGTGAATAATCAAAGTGCTGTTATCTTTGGCTTTGAAGTTCATGAAATGAGCTTTCCTTTCCCTCTTCCTTCCATGTCCCCTCCCTCTCCCTCCCATCCTCATTCTCTCTCTCCTGTCTCACTTTTCATTCTTTTCTAGCAAAGGTGGATTAACCTGCCTGATCAAATCAAGGGAAGTTCATGTGCAAATTGGATCACATGTTTTGTGTTCATACTGAGAAGCTGCAAAGAAAGACAGATGTGTGTAGGTAGGGGCATTGAGGCAGGTGTGGGTTTCAGTCCTGACTATGTCTTTGTTTTTCCACGAGGCTGAGCTGAATGGTCCTAACAAGAGGAGGCCCTGGACGAAGAAGGCCTGAACCTCAAGCCCAATATGGGCGGAGCCATCCCAGAGGAGCTCCTCCTCCAATAATCACTTACATGTTCAAACATTGCTGAGCTGTTTCTCCGTGCCCAGCACTGCGCTAACTATGGAAGAAATAAACAAAGTGCTATCCCTGCTTTCAGGGTGCTCAGGAGCTGTGGGGGGAAATAGATTCTAAATGCACAAAAACAAAAGGTGCTGATAAAGTGCTATAGGAACAGGAAAGAGCAACACGTGATGAAGTTAGGAAGGCTTCTCAGAAGAGGGGGGTGTTTGCACTGTATCTTAAAGGGGGATAGGAATTGGCCTGGAGGAGAAGGGAAGGCACACTGGGACCAGATGTGCCCAGACAGGTCTTAAAGGGCCAGGTGTGTGTGTGAACCTGAGTCCAGTGTGACTGAAGCTGAAGCTGCCCAAAGGGAGAGATGGGGCAGGGGGCCATTCTGTGCTTTGCTGGGAGAGGGAGTTGCATTGGTGACTTAAGTTTTGCTGGTCAGAACCGCCAGTCTGCTCTTTAAAAGTAAGTTTAGGTACCTACCCTAGACTCACTGAATCAGATCTTTAGGGAAGGGAGCTTGGGAATCCGTGGTTTTAAAGTGTCTCCCAGGCATTTCTGATGAAATTTGGGAAAAAACGATTGTAGGTAGATATGAATTACTGTTAGATTAATATTATAAGGACTGAGATCACCCAAATGCCCAGGTGAGGTTAACATTGCCCGAGGACACCCCAGTTGAAGGGAGGGCCTGGAGGCTGCATGTGGAGTAGGTCTGCATCACTTTCTTGAGCCTTCCTTCTTCTGTTCCTTCAATCTATCGTTTCCAGGAGGATGAATCAGGGTGTTTTTATTTGTCTTACTCCTACTTTATTGAATATAGACATATCCTTAACTTGCCTCTCCAGTAAGACTGTAAGTTCTTCCTGTTCCCACAGTGCAGAGGTGCACAGCCCATAGGTGCTCAGTTCATGCTGGTGTCTTGATGTAGGTTCTTGGCCATTCCCACACCATAGCACCTCTGCTTCTGTCTGTCAGCCTTCTTATTGCCCTTGAGGGCCCTAGTCCCTGGGACACTCCTAGCTCCTTGCCAAGCACAGGTAGCAGAAGTCCTGCAAGGGAGATGGAATTCTAGGAATGATCCTCTTGTGCAGGTGCCGGGGATGCATCATAGTTATTCCATGACTACGAGCAGACCAAGGGGACACATGTGTCTCTTACACTCCCACAAGCAAACCTTTCAGCCCCTTCTCACAACAGCATCTCTTCCCCCCTGCTCCTTGTAAAGGGAGCCCTGCATTCCCAATCCCATCGCCCTCTCACTCCAGAATCTCCCTTCTGTCACCATCCCTGTTCTCCTATACTTTCACTCTCTCTCTCTCTTTGCTTACTTTTTCCTAAGCCTACAAATATACTCCAGTTCCAATATTTTAAGCACACTCCCCAAAGTAACCCCAGACTTCTCTCTCTCTTACCTCCCTCACATGCTACTGCCCATCCTGGCCTCCACAGTCTCACCTCCCATCCGTTTGCTTCCCACACCACTTCTGTCTGTTGCTGCCCCTAGAGCGTCATTGAAAGGTCTTCTTCCAAGGCCAAAGCTAATGGTCTCTTTCTAGCACTTTTCCAACAAGACATTTTTCATCGTTGCCATGATCAGACATGCCCTAGCTGGAAACTCGTCCTGCCTTTGCATCACGATTCTCCTCCCGCCTGGTAGACTGCTCCTTCTCTGTTCTTTCACTGGATCTTGTTCTTTCTCCTGTCACATCCATTCTGAGTTTTCTTATTCTCTCAGGTCTTTCCAAGAAATGTTGTCCATTCCTTAGGCTTCTATTCTCACCCACGTGCTGAGATAACACCCAAACCTCTCTCTTAAACACAGATTTATCCAGAATTTCCAACCAGTATAACCAAATGCTATTGAATGAGCCACAGACACACCAGATACACCATGTTTCCCTTCTGACCCCTGCAAAGCATGTTCTTCCATTTGTATTTCCTTTTTAACTCTCCAACTGGACCAAGCCAGAAAGCACTAAGTCATCATTCATCTCTTCACGGAATAAACATAGACCAAGTACCTACTACGTGCCTGGAACTGTGTTGGTCACTTGGAATACAACGTTGAATAAAACCTCTCTTCCCTCAGCTCCCACATCCAATCAGCTACCAAGTCCCACTCCATCTCCTAAATCTCTCTCATCTGTTTCCCCTCCACATTTCCAAAGCCTTGGTGAATGCCCCCATTTTTCCTACTTGGGTAACTGCTTCATCCTCCTAACTGGTCATGCCCCTTCCAGTATCCACCTGTAAATTTCTCCATTGCTGCTAGAGTAATTTTCCAAAAAATCAGATCTTCTGCTATTGCTTTAGTTCAGGAGACAGAGTGACCCTTGTCCTTCCCAGGCTCATTCCACGGAGGTCAAGCCCAGACCCTTTCATCTACTCTGAGACCTTGTTCCATCCGGCAGCACAGCCCAGCTACGTAAGTGCATGGGCTTTAGAGCCAGGAAGACTGAGTTTAAATTCCAGTTCTGCCTCTTACTGGCTCTGTGCTGCAGCTGTTTCCTAACCTTTAACTTTTCCATGATTCAGTTTCCTTGTCTATCAAATAGGCCTATTAAAATCAAATTCATTGTCCTATTAAGGGAATGAAATAAAATCATTCATATAGAGAGCTTAGCTTAGTGCTTGTCATGGGACAGGTATACAATAAGAGCTACTATTGTTGTTAACAACAGTCTAACACTGCTAGCCTTAGCAATCTGTGTTTCGAGATAAAACCCAAACTTCTTGGCCAAGCATGTGGGCTCCATGGTCTGAATCCTGCTTACCTTTCTGTCCTTACCTGCATCCAGGCATGTTAAATTACTTCCAGTTCTAAGGGGCTGTTCCAAACCTCAGTGTCTTTATACCTGTGTCCTCCCTGAGATACTGATTTCCAAGCCTACCAACCCTTCAAGACTCTGTTGACATGTCACTTCCTTTGTGAAAACCTCCCTGACCTCCCAGTTAGCAGCTCTTCCATGAGTATTCCCATAGTGCTCTGGACAGGCCTCTATCAGCACTTATCTGCATTCTAGCTTTTTTTTTAATTAAAATTTTTAACTTACAGACCTGTTCTTTAATTCCCAGCACTTTGGGAGGCTGAGGAGGGAAGATCATGAGGTCAAGAGATCGAGACCATCCTGGCCAACATGGTAAAACCCCGCCTCTACTAAAAATACAAAACTTAGCTGGGTGTGGTGGTGCACACCTGTAGTCCCAGCTCCTCGGGAGGCTGAGGCAGGAGAATTGTTTGAACCCAGGAAGCGGAGGCTGCAGTGAGCTGAGATTGCACCACTGCACTCCAGCCTGGTGACAGAGCAAGACTCCATCTTGAAAACAAAACAAACAAAACAAAACAAAACATACTGTGAGTGTAGAGACTGTGCTTTTTGCTGAAGGAGATGTCTGAAGATGAGTGGATAGGCAGTCCTTGGACACACCTGTATCTTACCTGTAGACCAGTTCTATGAACAGGGTTAGAAACACGGCATCCATTGTCCTTGCTGTTTCCCAGGAGACAGCTTCTATTCCTCAGTCTCAAGCTTTGAGTTTCCACACTTAGACCCTGCTTGCTGCATTGTATGCCCCTGGTTCTCCTCCCACCTGGATCAGGATAGGGCTCTCTTCAGCCTTTCTGGGCTCCCTCAGCACTACCTGAAGCCCACCAAGGACCCACAGAGATATCAGGAACACTGCTCTGCACACTGTAAGGAGGTACTCTTCAGAGGTGCTATCTTTAGAAATCCAGCCTGGTGCGATCTCTTGCAGGACACGTAGGGGGAGTGACCATATGGAGGTCACTGGTCTCCATGCACTGACCAAAGCGAGGCCTTCTAGGGGTAAATCTAATTGTTAGAAACTTCTCGGACCTCACCTAGACTTCCCCTGCCACCTCACCTTCAGGTTCAAAAGAAAATGGAGATAAGGATGGTAACGGTGCCCAAGAAAGAGCCCTCTAGTCAACAACTTAATACGATTTCATGGTAGTAAGTCCTATTTCTGGTCTAGCCTCCATCCTCACCCCATGTGGCTGAAGTGTCCTTTCCCATTAACTAGGTACATCATGAAATAATTTAATTAAATGTGAATCTTCCTTCATAAAATGTTGTGCAAAGGAAATCTATTTCCAGTGTTCCCAGCACTGTGGTTCTAGGCACCTGGACCAAAGAATTTTAAAGTGTTGGGTAAAATTTTAAAAGGACCAAAAAAAAAAGCAGCTTTTTTGAAGTTAGTGCTAAAGATTGAATTGTAATATATCTCCCTGAATTCATATGTTGAATCCTCAATGTCAATATATTTGAAGATGGGGCTTTTAGGGAGGTAATCAAGGTTAAATAATGTTGTAAGGGTGGGGCCATAATCCGATGGGAGTGGTGTCCTTATAGGAAGGGGAAGGAGACATCAGAGAGTACTCTCTTGGTGTGTGCACAGAAGAAACACCGCTTGAGGACACAGTGAGAAGGTGGCCATCTACGAGCCAGGATGAGAGCCCTCACCAGAAACCAAATTTACTCACACCTTGATCATGGACTTCTAGCCTCAAGAATGGTAAGAAAATAAGTGTCTATCGTTTAAGCTGTCTAGTCAGTGGTATTTTGTTATAGTAGTATGAGTAGACTAGACTAACATAAAAAAGGAATACTCAACACAGTGAATGTAGGGACCCAAAATATGATTTAGAGCATGAAGCTGGCTTTGGTCTTGAGTACCTTTTAAAAACTTGGTCAATATAACTTTGGTTTTCAGAGACTCATAGAAAAGAGGGAACAGGAGAGAGAATTCAGGGCCCAGCACGGTGTTGACTGTAATAGGACACTTTTGATGGAGCTGGGCTAGTTAAATCCACACCCATAGTATGAGGGTGAATTAGAAATAAGCCTGTCTTCCTTCTCACCTGTCACTACCACCTCCAGGTGGATCTGGGAGGCTGACTGTTTATCTTAGACCTCCTTGACACTGGGTAGACAAGAACCAATATTTCCGCTGAGAATTCATAACCATAAGTCAGCTTTCACATGGGATTGCAGCCTTCATATTACTTGGGTGGTTTGAAACCTCCATACTGAGAATTTTGCGTGAAGAGGTTTCTGGCTGGTAATGTCCCCAGCACTAGGCAGAAGCAGAGGCAAACCCTCTCTGGAAGGAACCACCTTTTACCCAGGTCTCAAAGAATTACCAGCAAGAAAATTTACCCTTCTAACCATGTAATCAAACAATATAAAAGAAGGAAACATGGTTCTGGGAGTGAGAGGTGAGAAACAACAGGCAACAGAATCAAACTGGCAAAAACCTCAGATATTGACATTAACAGACACAACATATAAAATAGGTATGTTTAATATATTGAAAGAATTCAAGAATGATCTAAACATATGAGTAAGGAGCAAGAGACTATAAAATATGACAACATGACTAAGAATATTGGAAAAAGAATCAAATAGGGCTTCATAAAGTATAAACTATATTTGAAATTAAAATAAATCTTCAGTGAAAGAATTTAACAGAGGCTAGACACAGCTGGACAGAGAATTAATGAACAGAATGAGAGAGGTTAAGAGACACAGAAGATGGAGTGAGAAAGATTAACATATCTTGTCAGACTTCTAGAAGAAGAAAGAAGAAAATAAAAAAGAGGCAGTAGTTGAAAAAATAATGGCTGCACATTTTCCCAAGCTGATGAAAGATACAATCCATAGATTCAAGAAACTTAATTCAAACAGGATGAATACAAAAATATTCACACCTAGACACATAAAGGTGAAACTACATAATACTAAAGAGAAGGAAAATACAGTAGGAACAGCCAGAAGGATGTTATACGAAGCAATGGCAAAAAACTGACAGCAACAGTGAAACCCAGAAGTCACCAGAACAATATCTCTATGAGCAGAGAGAATGTAACTATCAACTGAGAATCAAATGTCCAGTGAATACTAGTGTTTTTTCAAGAACGAGGGTAAGCAGACATTTTAAGATGAAGAAAAAATTATACTTTAGGTTCTATGCTTACAAACTCGGTGACAGGATCCATACCCCAATCTCAGCATCATGCAACATATCCACGGAACAAACCTGCACATGGACCCCCTGAATCTAAAGCAAAAGTTGAAATTATTCTTAAAAATGACAAACAAGAACTAATAGAGTTTGTCATCAACAAGAAAATAAATTTTAAAGCATGTATTTGCACTGAAAGATATTCCAAAGAGAAAGACTGATATACCAGAAGGAGTGGTAAACAAAGAAGTGGTAAATATATGAGTAAATCTAAGTGGACAGTGGTTTTATTAAACAATAACAATAATGACTTGAGAAAATTTAAGGTAACATAATAATACACACCAGAATCAGAGGGAATGACTTAAGTCATAGTGTCCTAAGATCCTTGGCTTTTCAGGAAGAACATAAAATTATTGCTTAATGCTAGGCTTTATTAAGTAGGCATATTCCTATTTCTCGAGTATTTTAGGATAAATTTCAAAGAATAGAAATGATTGTATAATTCCCAAGGTCTAAATTCTTTAATTAAAAAATAAATAGTCAGATGGGATTTTTAAAAATCCAGCTATAAACCAAACACAGATAAAGCACAAGGAAGTAGAAAGGTTAACAGTAAGAGAATAGAAAATATTTATTAGACAAAGACCAATAGAAAACTGATGTAATGGATGGAGAGGAAAAGCCTTTAAGGTTAAAAACATTACTATGGATAAAGAGAGTTAGTACATAATTATTTTTGAAACAGTTCAATTCACTAGGAAGATATATAATTCTGAGTTTTAACTTTCATACTCTAATAACACAGTCTGGAAATACATATAGCAAAAATTGACAGAACTTTAAAGAATAATAGACAAACCCACCATCATAATGGGAGATTTTAATATTCTTCCCCCTGCAGCTGATTGATAAAGAAGACAAGAAAAACCAATGAAGATATAAAAGATATAAACACAATTAACAAACTTGATGTAATGGACATATTAGAAAGCAAAAACCATAAAATGCAGGATTTTTTCAAGCCTAACAGAATCTATGTGAAAAATGACCATTTCTGGTCCCAAAAGCACAAATTTAAATGATTCAAATATGCATCAATCTTCTCTGACCACAAGATTTAGAAACAGTAGGAAAGAGACAGCTAGAAAAATCCTTTGGAAATTAAAAAATACTTCTAAATAGTTCATGGTTAAAAGATGAAACAATAATGTAAATTTAAAAATATTCAGAACTAAACTATAGTGGAAAAATAAATAATAACTATAAAAATCTGCAGAAATGTAGCCAAGTAGTCCTTAGAGGAAAATTTGGGGCCTTTGATGATTAAATCAGAATGAAAAATAATGAACAAAGCATCAAAATTAAGATGCCAGAAAAAGAACAACAGAATAAACCCAAGTGCATTAGAAGGGAGTAATAAAGATGAGAGCAGAAACTGATAAATTAGCAAATAAATGTATTAAAAGGAATAGTAACAAAACAAAAATTGGTTGGCTGAAAAGACTAACAAATATTAAACCTCTGGCAACACCAATTAAAAAATGATACATATTAAAAATGAAAAAGGGAATTGAAACACAACAATTGCAGATATCATAAATATAATAAGAGACACTATGTATAACTTTATATCCAATAAATTTTAATATTTACTAAAATGGAATCAAGAAAAAAAAAAAACAGATGACCAAAATAATTCTTTAGTCATTACATGTATTAAGTCTATAGTCTAAAATCTTTGAACAAAGGAGATACCAGACCCAGATAATTTTGCTGAGAAATTCCAGCAAACTTTCAAGGCAAAAGTTATGCTAATCTTCCACTAATAACCCCAAAGGATAGAAAAGAGGAAACACTCTTCAAATCATTTTCTGAAGCTAGCAATATATTGACACAAAAATTGGCAAAGGCAATATGAAAAAGAAAAATAACAGGCTAAGCTCACTAACAAAATAGAAACAAATTACTAAACCAAATCAAATATAGGCATGTAAAAAAATTACGATACTAAATGACCATGTTATGTTAATCTTAAGAATGCAAGGTTGGTTTAACATGAGAAAAGGCAATATTTGCTATCCAAAGAGAATAAAGGAGAAAAATTTTATGATTGTATCAATAGGTATAGGAAGATGCTTCATAAAATTCAATATCCATGCTTGATAAAAGCTCTTAGCAAACTAGGATTAGAAAGTAAATTCCCCAATTCTATTATAAAAGGAGTATCTACAAATGAAAAATAAATGTCAGCAAACATCATACTTGATGGTGAAGTATGGGAATTCACTCAGGGTGGTGGCAAAAATATTAAGGGAAAAATAGTAGAGAAAGTTATAAAATATAGTCTCAAACCCTTTTGGAAGGCCTAAGGGGTTTTTCATAGTTTCAATAGAAGTTTTGGCTGAAGGCATCCTAAATCCCCCTTACATTTAGTTAATACATAAAGCAAATAACTAGGGTCTGTCGGGGAGTTTACTTTACCTTACTAACTTGTTTAGTCATGTGGTCTTAAAACTAACCTTTGAGCTGGATGGCCCTCTTCAGGGGAGGTTGACCAGGGATATTATCCATTGATGGTGTTTGCTTTGAGCATCAGAATCTGGCCTTTAATCTTTCTCTACAAGTGTGTTGACTTAAAGCCTCTGTTATCAAATCTATATTGAATAAATGGGGAGAGGGTGAACTAGTGAGTGTCATGCAGCTGTGATCTCTCTCTGTGAGTGGCTCATGATTCCTTGGCCCAACTGTTCACTGTATTCTGTGTGTGAGTGCACTTATCCATCTGTCACACAACTGGGGTCTATGGGATGGACCCTGGCAGTGAAGAAATAAAAACATTCTATTAAATATCAAACAATGACCACAGGGGTCACCATCATAGTAATGATTTGATGTTATACTGGGAGGTTCCAGCCAGACCACTGAGGCAAGAAAATAAAAAAATTATGCCAATCTTCCACAATAAAGAAAAGGTACAACGATTGGAAAGTAAGAAACAAAACCATCATTTTTTGCAGATGATGACTATCCATGTAGAAAACCCCAAAGAATTCAGATACATTTTTACAAGACAGTTGCTAATATAAAAATCAAAGTACAAAATCAATTGCATTTCGAAACACCAGCAAGAAACAGGTAGAAAGTGCAATTTTAAAAGATTTGATTTATAATAGCAACAATAAATATAAGATATTTAGGAGTAATTATATTAAGACATGCACAAGATCTGTAATGGAAAAAATTATACAAATTTATTGAACGCCATTAAAGAAACCCTAAGTAAATAGAGAGATAATCCATACTCATGGACTGGAAGACTCAGTATCCAAAAGATATCAGTTCTTCTCCAATTAATCTGTAGTTTTGATAAAATTAAAGATTCCAACAGGTTATTTTGTGGATCTTGGCAACATACTTATAAAATTTACAAGAGAGAGAACAAAGGGCACAGGAAAAAAAAAAACTAACCAGAAAACAAAGATGAAAAAAATGTATGTAGAAGTGCAAAACTACACACAATAACTTAGATAAATCTTAGGAACATTATTTCGAGTGAGGTTGATCAAGAATACACACATGATTACATTTATATGAAGTTCAAATGTTAGCATACTAGGCGATATATTTTTAAGGATGCACACTTAAGTGCTAGGTATAAAGAAAAGCAAACAAATAATAAACACACAATTTAGGTCATGTTTACCTCTGAGGGTGTAGGGAATGAAACGGGATTGGTGAGGAACCTGCATCACTAAGGTAACTGATTTTCTTCTCCTCTTAAGCTGGACGTTGGCTGCACAGGTGTTTGTTGTTTTGGTGTTCTTTATATTTTGCTTACATTTTATAATATGCTTTTTATTCACTCGATATTAATAATACTAAAAAAAACTTAGAAGAACTGTCTGCAGAGACTCTACCACTAGTAAATTCTGGGTTTGAAAAACCTTGTAGGCCAACTGTCCCAACCTGGCCCTGCCCACAGAACACCACCCTGCTCCCCAAGAGCCTTACCTTGGCGGGGTTGAGTGCTGTGATGATCCACACACAGTGTGCATTGTTGTCATACTGAATGGGGAAATTGGGGGAGGTGATGATGCCTGAGGGGCCTCGAAGGTGGGCATCACACATGCGGGCTGCAGAGGAGATGAAAGACAAGCCTTTGGGTTAAGACTAGGTCCAGTTCCCCTTCTTGCCTCCCTCTCCCAGCCCAGAAGAGCCTGCATCTGTATAGTTTCCACCCTGGACATAACCTTCTGCCTCCTATGTCCTTCCCCTACAGTTCTCGGGACGCTTGAAGGGAAGTTGCAGTGCCTGGAGCACTCTGACTGCTGTTCTGTAGGCAATGATGAACTTTCAAGGCAGGCTAAGTGACCGCTCTGCATGCCCCACCTACCCCCCACATCCTGACTCCACTATGATCATGCAATTTCTCATTTCCCAAGAGGGTGTGGGCTAAAACCTATCCGGATGACCTAAAGCTAGGTGGATCCCAGGCACCTATGGACACCTAAGCAGCCCACGCCTTACTCTGCTAACCTGTCTGTTTCCCAATTTGTACTCCAATTCTCCAAACCAGCTGAGTGTTGCTGTGGACCTAATGCTGCTTAACTAGGGGTCTGACCTCATTCCTTCCTCTGTGACCCCTCAGTCCTCCTGAAGAGGAATTTCAGGATATCTTTGTCAAGGCTACTCCATTAGGCCTCAGAATGTCTGTGCCCGAGAGCTCTGCCAAGGCCCCTGACTCAGCTCAGTGCCAGGCACCCATAGTGGTTTCAGTGCTTCCCAAATCCGTCTCCACACTCAGCTTATCCCTGAAACCGGCTTCTGACTGGAAACATAAAGATTCAAGGTGAATTAGAAGTGCTCTACTCAAGTAGATATAAAGTGTTATCAATCACAGCTTAATCTAATTAAGCTCTTTAAAATAGCTTCTAAACTAATTAGATTAAGTAGTGATTGATAACAGTTAAGGTACTACATTGTACCTAGGTATTTGCTTTCTTTAAAAACGTGTGTTTAGTTCCAGCCACTTCATTCTTTAACGTTAGTGTTCAGCTATTTTAATAAAAGGTTCTAAGAGCCTGTTCTCATGCTGCCCACATGGCAATTTATCCTAATTGTAGGCAAAGTGCCTAACAGTAAAGAAATAGTGAGCAAACTCAACGAGCCTAACTATATAAAATGAAAGTGGTGTCAAACCTGGTTTCCTCTGATGGGGCCAAATATGCTAGGACTCCTTGCCATCTGTGGAAAGGGCCATGATAAACCCTTCCCAGAATGCCCTTCCTAAGAGGGTCTGGGAAGCAGGTTCTGCAGCTCCCAGACAAAATAAATATCATTTCATGCACTCATTCCTGCACTCATTCATTCCAACATTTATTGAGTGCCTACTATGGGCCAGGAAAAGTGTGGGGGGAGAAAAAAGTGTCTGACACAGCCCCTCCTCTCTGAAGGGCCACAGCAAGTGGAGGGAGCAGGTGGGAAAAACATTCACCATCAAGCAGAGCAGGTGCTGTCAGAGACTTGTTTGCAAGGGGCTTTTGGGTCACGTCTGTTCCTTCCTCTTTGCTAGCTCATCACCTCCTGGGAAGAGGTTTTTTCTCACCCTAGTCCTGCACCAGAAGGATCTGCTCCTCCCTCATCCTGAGCTCAAGAATCTGTTGAATCAAGTTTCAACAAGTCCCGGGGGACTCTCCCCACTTCCATTCCCCCATGTGTATTTGATTGCTCCTTTTTTATTCCGTGCTGAGAAACACATAGATTCCTAGATTGTACTTGATATAACCGGGCCCTATGGCAGTGTGGCATGGTTAAGGTGAGGTCAGGCTTTGGAATTTACCAACTTAGCCTTCTGGATCTAGATCCATTTGCTGTTCGTTTAAGCCTGGATGAGTTAAAAAAAAAAACTCTCTGATTCTGTTTCTTCATCTGTAAAATGGGACAAATGATACCACCTCATTGAGATACGGTGAGGATGAAATTGTATGAGATGATGGATGTGAAGGTTCAGCCCAGGGCTTGGGATGTTGTCAGTAGTCAACCTTTGGAACCAGAGCTAATCAGACTCCCAATGCCATGTCTATTCTATTTCTCTATGCCTGGGATTTCTCTCAAAGCTAAGGATCCTTTTTTCTACCTTTCCTGAAGTTTCTTGACAGCTTTTTCCTCCTCCAAAACTACACTTGAGGCTGACAACATTACTAACCAAATTAGAATAAGATAATCAAAGCCCTGATTCCATCCCACTTTGCAAAGAGGACCTGTGGACTCAGAACTCTAGCCCTGCAGAGAATCCTTAGAAAGCTCCACCAGCACCATCTTACACCTCTTCCGGAAAGTCAGACTTTCCTGCTGAAAGCCCTCAACTTCAGACTCAATTTATCTTGTACTTGTTTCCAAGAATTAGATGGTATTTGCAGTCTGTTGAAACATGCTGAAGGTAATGAGAGAGAACAGGCCAAAAAGGCATTTACCACTTTAAGGGCTTAAAGGTGTTTAATTAAAATATTACAGTCTGCAGATAGCATAGAGCACTTTAAACTAGGTTCAAAATGAAGCATTAGCTACTTTTTTCCTCTGCTGTCTGAGCAAAAGTCAGGGGTTCTGTGGACAGACAGATACCCCCCTGAGCAGCCAGCTCCATGGGATCCCACCAACAGATAGAAAGCTCATCACAGTGACCCAGATGGGCTAGCAAAATGCTAGGTGCTCAGACAATGTCTCACTAAATGAAGGAATATATCATTTTGTTTCTCTATTTGCCTTTTTCCCTCAAATGCTCTTCCGGATCACTTTCAGGAGAGACTGCTCTGAGATCTTCCATGCCTGAGCTCTGCAGCCACTCCCATTTTTCCTCTGGATATTACTACACCACAAAATGGGGAACAGGATCCCAGGGGACCACAGGGAGATACCGTATGGGCCCACAGCCAGTTCTGACACTGAAACAACTTGGTGCCAAAGAAGAGAACTGCACCAGGTGCAAATACCTCTGGTCTCGTATCTTCTCTCCAAATCTGACTCCCATCCTGTTGCATGCTGCCTTACCTTGCTTCTCCTATTAACCTACCTCCCAACCCTTTCCACAGTCCTCTGGAACCACCTCCCACTACCAATTCTATGGAAAAACAAATCCTACTTGTAGCTGCAACATCTTTTGGAACCCTTTGCTTCCACCACTGACTTGACTGAAGCCCATCTTCTGCTCCTACGCCACCACTTCCTCTGCAGCCCTCTGTAGTCAGGATCTTGCTCTCACCCTCAAGTATTTCTTTCCACCATTGTTTTCTGAACCTCCAGTAGAATTCTTCCTTCCCTGCTGAGACCTCCACTCTGTTGACAGCAATATCTCCTCTCTACCCATCAGCTCCTTCTGTCTTTTTTTCTCTTCTTACACAACTTGGATCCCATGGGCCACCATTAGGCTCATTTTCTTGCTTGTCCTAAGTCCCTTGCTTCTTTTTCCTTTAATCAGTTGCCTAGAAGACATCAGTTTGGAATGAATCCCTCTACCTGCCTTCTCCATTCCTGTCACCATACATCGCTTTGCTGTGAAAAAAAATCACGAGTAGGAAGATGGATGTCTATTATAAACTCCTGATTACTCACCTCAAAAAAGTCCTAGCTATTGCCCAGTGGTGACCCTACCATTTAGCTCTATAAGCTCACTCTCTTACTCTGCTCGAAGACTTTTTCATGTGTTTCAGATGTCCCTTGAACATCTTTCTCTTACCTCCCCTTACTCTTAGCAGATGACTTTGGCTCTCTCTTTGGAGGGAACAGAAGCCATCTGGCAGGCAGGGCCTTTGTCCTACTCTCTAAAAATGCAATCCTGTCTGCATATGTACTCAATTCCTTTTTTCCCTCCTGTTTCAATGGAGAGATGCTCCTTCTCTTGGAGGCCAGCACCTTCTCATGAGCTCTAACACCCTGCTCCTCCTCCATCCCATGATCAACCATGTTTATGGCCACATCCAGGGCCCTGCTATCCTGGGAGCCAGGAAAGTCCAACTCACAGATTTTAAACCCAGTCATTCCATTCCTTCCCCCCACTGCTCCTAACAGAATGACTTTGGTCTCAATGCACCATTGCCCTACATCACAGGCCCCTCTGGCCTTTTGGTTTCCACATTTTATCCCATCTATTGATCCTCACCTGACCTCTCTTCCCTCACTACCCAGTCTGACCTCAAGACCACTCACCAATGCTTTCACCTTCCTCAACACTCTCATATCTGCTTGGTGAAATGCCTGCCTTCCATCAGTTCTACCACCCACCTTTTCTATCCCTAATCCTGAGGATTGAGGGGGGCTACCAGAAGAACTGTGATATTACCACAGATTCATGGTTTGCCATCATAATTGAAGCTTCAGCCCAAGTCAATCATCTCCCTTGTCTTCCTTCACCAATTCCTTGCAGAAAGAAGTTCAAACATTCAACACTTGGTTGAGTCACTAACCCCAATAGTTACTTTTCAGTCATGACTATACTTGACCTCTCTGGAGTATCTGACACTACTGATCTTTCTCTCTTTGTGAAATTCATATTCTTTGGCTTCAGTGATGCTTTTTGGCTTTTCTCCTATCTTTCTGACCGAATTTCTTCTTAGCTTTCTTCTTCTCCGCTAACTTTTTAAAAGTAGTTGTTTAAATCTAGGAAAGGGCACATGGGAGCTTTTGCACATTAATTGCAACTTTTCTGTAAGTTAAAAATTATATCAAAATTAAAAGTTACCCAAAAAAGTGGGGGAGTGGAGGGGGAGTTGTTCTGCATGGTTCCATCCAATATATTGACTCCGAAGGATGTCCAGGTACAATTTTCAAGTAGAAGGAGGATTCAGCCTTTGGAGTCAGGGTTTGAAATTCAGCTCAACAGATGTAGCTTTGTGCCCTTGGGCAAGTTGGCTGCCCATTCTAAGCTTCAGCTAAACATAAAATATGGTTATTGCCACTTTACTCATAAAGAAATTATGAAAACTGCCTGGTGCAATGCTATACAAGTATAAATAATTTAATAAATAGGAGCTTTATCATTAGCACCTATAGGTAAGGGACTCAGGGACATTCTCAGGGCTGGAGCAATGGGGCATGTATTCTAGTACAGTCAGTATGTGTCATCCAGGGAGAATAAGTAGAGAGGAGAAGAGAGGAGAGAGGAAAGAAGAGAAGAGACTTGAAAACAGAACTCTGGATAACAATTGTGTTTAAGGGGTAAAACCAGAAAGCTGATCTAATGCAATCTACCAAGAAGACAGCCACCTATAATTATCATGGCATTTAATTCACCCTGGTTTGTGTCATATTTCCCCAGTTTCACTCCCCTTTTACAGATGAGGAAAAAGATTCAGAGCATTTCAGTGATTTTTCGTGTACCATATGGTTAACAGCAAAGTTGTAACTTTAACTCTGGTCTCTGAGTCCCAAGCTTGGTATTCTAGCCACCCCAAAGGCATACATATATGGATTTAGCCACAAAGGAAAAATAATATATAATTTTCTGTTAATTATTTACTTTGTGAATCAGTAACTATAGTATCATCTAGGTCTGGTACTCAGTCCCTAACCTCCATCAACACTAATTTGTAATCACAAGAAATCAGAGCTGGTTGTTAATTTGGTCTTTTCACTATACCAGTGGTTTATGGTGTTCTCTGGAGCCTGAGGGGTACCAGGGTTCAGAGGCTACTGAAAATGGTGATAAAGGGGTGACTAGAATCCCCCTGACCCAACTTTAATCAGAGAAGCTCCATTGTATCTGTTTTATTTATTGGGGTTCTGCAAAAACTTGTTTTTAAATATTGAGCTCCATATATAAAATAAGTCTGAAAAGTCCTATATCTATGTACTCTGACTATCTCTGGGGCTGAACGGAATTAGTTTAACAGTGTTTCACATTGCCCTCAATCTCCTTTGTAAGATGAAAATTTCCTAGGAGTCAAATTAGAAGCTTATTTCTTCAGATGGGAGGGAGAGAAAAGAAAGGCCTGTGAATACCTAATTTCACATCTCAAAATGAGGGCACAGTCCCATATTGTTCATTCATTTCAATCACTGATTCATTCAGGTGGTCCTCAAACATTAGTTGAGAACCTATTATTTGCCAGGGCCCGGTGTTTTAGTAGAATTAATTGTGTGGGAAAATGAGTGTTTCAAATGAAATCATATTTTAACTGCATTAAAGAAAAAAATAATATCATTATTACGGTAAAATTCTTTTTAGAATGTGATCTTTTGGTAACCTGCTTGTTAGTGGAACTTCTTGGAATGGAAAGTTTTGTTCATTGGTATTCTTAAAGTGGGGTGCACCTAAACTCTACTAAAAATCACAGAATAGTGATTGCAATTCATCGAAAACAAAGTATTTTAAAAGAAAAACCTTAAAAATTGCCAAAATAAAGAGACCCTTAACTCTAATATCTATCTCAGCCCTGGGCCTCTAGGGAAGCCCAGGACAGATTATCTAGGTTCAAACCCAGGAGATGTAGCAGTCTCTCTTTCTCCTTCACAATGGACTATGGGAGAGGGAAAAAAAAAAAAAGAGAGAGAAGGCAGGAATGTTAACCTGTATTGAGAATGTCAGGGCTGGCCACTTTCTAGACAACAACTAGTTTAAATTTCATAATCGGTAGGTGGGGGGAGATTTTGTTTTCCATGTTCACAAATGAGGGCCCTGTGGCTAAAAAGGATGAAACAACACGCCCAGGGCCAGCAAGCTAAAAGTTGTCAGAGTTGTGATCTAGATCAAAGTCCATGTGACTCCCAAACTGTATGATTGCAATAGGATTGGACAAGACAGCTTCTAAAAGAGCCTGCAGCAACTAGAGGCTGAGGTTTGCTCCAGGGCTTGAGGAAGCTTACGAGGACAGCGCCCACCAGGTTAAGCTGAACATATGTGCACATAAGCCTCACAGATGTACTGGCATCACTTCTAAAAAGGACTGCCTCGTCTAGTCCTCAAAGTAACCCCACGAAGTAATGTTCTATTATCACCACTTTTTGACAGGAAAAAAGAGATTTAGAGAGGTGAAGAAACTGGCCCAAGGGCCCCAGCTAAAAAGTGATGATGGTTGGATTTGTACCATGATTTCTTCTTGTTTTACAGTAGCAGATGATGGAATGAGATGGCCATGTGAAAGAGCTCAGCCCAGTGCTTAGTGACAATGCAGCAGAGAATTCAGACTTCAGTGGGTCCAAATCACTGGAGAAAAGGATGAACATACTTTTCAGCTACAAACTTCCTTCAGGCCAAAACACCAGCCCTACTCCACCCTTGGCATGTTCACATAAACAACCATCATTACTGAGAGAACAACCTTCCTCTAGTGAAAAGGTCTTGAGGAGAGACTAGATCCCACCACTGCCTGAAGGCATTGTCATCTTGGCTTCTCAAAAGGAATTCTGAAATGACAGATGGGCAAGGGTCCCTTGGTCCTCAGACTAGATAATTCTATGCCTCTCTGTACAGCTGGTGTCTGGGCTCCCTGGCATTGGAGTGGTATGCTATCCAATGAATCATTCATTCCATCATCCATTCAACACTGGTTATTGAGTACCTACTATGTACCATGCCCCATTTTAGGCAGTGATCAAAACAGAAGTCCTTGCCCTATAGAGCTCATATTCTACTGGCATGAGGATATATATATATATATATTTTTTTTTTTTTTCTTCTAGCACTTTTCAATTCATCAAGTGCTTACACAGTCACAATTCCATTCAATCTCTACATTAAACATAAGAAGGATAGGGCACATACTGTTAGCAACATTTAGAGGTAAGAAAGGCTTAGGGAAAATGGGTGATTTGCCCAATTGCTGAGAGTGATGACAAGAATGTTTTGTTGTTTGATTTTTTAAAAAAACATAGTAGCTATGTAGAAGCCTTGAGAAAATACAGCTAAAATCACTGAAAATGCAAAGAACATTATAAACTGTGGATCATGGTCACTTCAGAGTTGAAAGAGGATGTAAGGCTTATTTGAAAGATGTTATAATGACACTCTTCTAGACTACTTATAGACTCACTTAAAAAACAGGGTGTGGGTTTCAGCTACAACTCTGTCCCTTTCTCAGTATAATAATGAGATATTATTTTCGTGGATCCTCTTACTCTGTGTGAATTTCACCTTGATACATATGCCAAAGAGAGGCAGAAATCTCTTTCTTAGATCAGAAGGATCCAGAATGTAACTCTGTAATGTAACATATCTTCTCTTCCAAAGGGGCACTCAAAAGAGTACCTGTTAGCTTTTAAAGACCACATAATAGCCTAGTGCACAGGGGCTCTCTCTGCTGGTTCCCTAGGTGATGACATCAGAGGCTTCTCTACCACAGAAGTAGCTGTGGTCCTGCCCCAGAGCAGGAATACACTTGCCTCTAGTTATTTTAGGATTATTTGGGGGTGGGGTAGGGGCTAGGCCAGCCCAGGCTTAGCTCATGTGAACCTGGGGGTGTGGTGGCAGGGTCCTGGAGAACAAAACACCCAGGTCGGGGGTTAGAAACACATCATTACTGCATAGGTAAAAACACCCCTGCAGAAGTGACAAGTCTGTTTGTCGCAACATGGGGAAAGAAACAAGGGCATGGGATAGAGGGTTCAAGATGTATATGTGTTATAACAGACGGATTCAAGGTGACAGTATAAAAGGTGACTTCCTTTCCCTTCTAGGTGTGGTTCAGTATCTGTTCAATGAGATAGCAAGCTGTTTCACATGTGCCTCGCCCATTAGACTGTAAGGTGCATGCAGGGCAAGCACCACAATGCTTATCTTCCCCCACTTCTGTATCTCTTGATCCTAGCACAGGCCTTGATACTGAGAAAGGGCTAGATAAGCATACTTATTGGTAAGTAAATGCAGGGAGGGAGGGAAGCCAGTCTGCCTGAGAGCCTGAGCCTCAGGTGCTAGGAGCTGGGCTTCATCCTCCAAGCCCAGCCCAACTCTCTGGCCAGCCTCCCTTCCCCAGGGCACCCTCACCTCGGCAGACCGGCCTGTGGTCGCTCCAGGCCGCAAACATGTCGCTCACTTTCATACAGGTGATCCGCTTGGACCCTTGCAGGTCATAGCCCTCGTTGCAGGTGAACTGGACGCTGGATCCTAACCTGGGAGACAAGGTGTGTCTGTGAGCTCAATCTCTGGGCCTGCCAAGCCCCACCCCGAGCCCTTCCTGGTTCCACAAAGAAGCCCCACATGTTATTTTTCCTTCTGGCCGTTCATCTCTGATCCACTGTTTTATCACTAAAAATCTTCATTGGAAGGAACATCTGCTTTTCATCTTATTTTTTTTGGTCCTTTTAACGGTTTCAGGATTGAGTTAAAAGGTGACTTTGTGAGCAAAACACGATCCTCTGAGGTAAGCATCTGTTAGGGCTGCTAAGAGTGGGTGGATGATACCCACAAACTTTAAGGAAAATTGTCTCCTAGGTTATTGCAGGCGTGAATTGCCTGCCGGCATGTCACTACTGAGATGGCAGCCCTTTGTACCCTGGGTACGTAGGTTTTCTGGATAACATTGGCAGTCTACAGTTCCCCTCACTAAAGCATGGGCACTGTGCCAAGGCTGAACCAGGAGAGAATGTCAAAGCCATAGCTCTTCTCCAGAAGGTGTCTGTTCCTATATCCATGCCATCCTCTCCCATTTCCACCTGCAGGAAGGCCAGCCCCTGTCTCCCTCCCAGCCAGGCCACCCCCACCCTTTTTACAATCAGAAAATTCCCAAATAGGTCTTACCTGAAATCCGAGCCTAGTCTTTTGCCCCTTTCAGGTATGCCAGGGTCTGGACACATATTATGTCCTTGGGACACACCAACCTGAGTTACTACAAGGCAAAAAAAAAAAAAAAAAAAAAGCACACACAGAGATGGACAGTTACAGGGAGGCACCCACTGGCGCAATGTCTCAGGGTGGGAGGTGGAGGCAGAGACAGAATGAGGCCCTGCTTTGCTGGAGCTATGTGGAGTGGCCCGAGGCTACTGGCCTGGGGTTTCTTGAATGTGCAAGATAGGAAGCTGCTTTTGACAAATTCCTTTGTGAGCAAAGTCATCACGAGTGTGTGGGCTCAGACACAGGCCCTCCATGCCAACCACCACCTGCTTCCCTCGTCCCACACCAGCAGCCAGAGGTGGACCGTCCACAGCCCCTGGTGACCTCCCCCTCATGCCTATGCTTCAGATCTGGGGTGGAGACTCTAGATGAAATGAGCCCCCCAACTCAGCCCCAGATGGAGAAATGACTCAAAGAAAGTTAAATAAAAGGTGAGTGCGTGATCAGAGACAGTAAAGAATGTAAGAGAAAGCTGCAGTCAAAGCTCAAAGCTGGGACTTTAGCTCCAACACAGACATTCTTCTGAGAAGCCTCTTCCCATCAGATACTTCTTGAGCCACAGTAAGCAGTCCCCAGAGCATCCCAACCCAGTGTCACCTGTCAGGGGCACCAAGCAGAGATGGTACCTGTGATAGTTCTGGCAGGTGGTGCAACACTCTGACACTTGCCAACACCAGAGTCCTATTTACAAAAACCATATACACAGTTGTCTTGACTAGAGGAGAAGCTTGGTCAGGGGGCAGCATATACATACATGGTGGGGGAGGGTGGGCAACCCTCTGGCCCCTGCCTGTTCCTTTCTGTCAGGATGCTGGTACTGAGGAGGCTGGATTCCTGGCTTTGAGGATGGCCAGGAGCTGGGGCCAGGTTCATAGTTTGGTCAGAGGAGTTCCACTCAAAGTCTCACCAATCCCACAATCCCAACAGCAACCCCTACACTGTGGTTCCAGGGCATCTGGACAGCATTCAGCATTCTCTGACCTTGCGAATGTCCCTCCCAACCCATTCAATGTCCCATAAGGTGAACAAAGCACTCCATTACTCACTCACCCACTCGCTCACATAGGTACACAGCAAGCATTCATTGAACACCTACTGTGTACAAGGCTTTATTTGGATACCATGAGAAATGCCAAAAGTAGTCAGATAAGACCACCGTCCTCAAGGAGTTTCCAGTTGAGTGAGGACATGAACCACGGAAACAGACTGTGGGACCACAGTGGGGAGGGATGAAGGATGCACCCACGTGTGAGGCTGCCTGGAAGAGGTGGCATTGAACATGGGCCTTCTGAGTTAACAGGATTTAGACGCATGGCAACAGAGACGACAAAGACAGACAGGCACGAGGAGTGAGGTCAAAATTCGGAAAGAGAATGAGTGTTATGCAGTGTGACCACAGTAGGAGGGAGGGTGAAGAGTGACAAGGAAGCGCGGATGGTGAGATTTCAGAGATCAGACTTCTATGGGGTTTGAGTCTGATCGTGAACATGATGGGGAGCCTCTAGAGAGTTCTGGTGGGGGAAAGGCGTGGCGAGACCTGCTGGCTCAAGGGTGGGCCAGTTACCTCGGATGAGTTAGGAAGTTTTGTGATCATTCAGGCTGAGGACAACAAGAGCCTGGCAGTGAGGCTAGATATGAGACAGCAGGAATGGATGTGCCAAAGAAAGAATCCCTAGGACTCATAGGGGACCTAGGTCATGAGAAGAGGGGAGCAGGGCATTTCCAGGGTCTGGGTACCTGTGAGGATGCAGGGGGGTCTCATAAAAGTAGGGAAGGTGGGGAGCTCGTTTTAGACTCACTGAGGGAGTCTACAGTTAGAGGCCTGGAGTAGACCATGTTTAAACCTCCAGGTAGCTCAGGCTATGGCTGGCTGCAGAACCTGAGGATTGGACAGACCGCATGCTCAAGCCAGACACAGGTATCCTCGGTTGTGTGCAGTGAGCACAGGCCTTTTGGGTGGCTTCCCTTTCCCTGACATTCTACACTGCATGTTCAAGCCAGTTACCCCTACCCCTACCTGTCCCTTATCCCCACCCCCTTCCTTGCCAAACCTCTACCTCCAATACTTTTACATCCTGAACCATTCCCCACCAGTCCAAACACCTCAGGCTGGGAAAGCAAGATGGAAGTGCCATTCCCAAAGTGGAGCAAGCTCCTGCTTCCTGGAAGCCTCAGTGTTTTGCAAGTAATGGAAAGAAGATAATTAGGGCGTCCTCTAAGGCACGCAGAGGGTGGGGGAGGAGGAGGAGCCTGAGCTGTACTCCTGTAAGCTGCCTTATCTGCTGGTAAGCCAGGTCCCCCTACAGCCTTACAGTAATCCATCCCTACTGCAGACTTCCCAGCTGAGTACCCACCTTCTTTAAATTCTGTCTAGTGAACCCTGAGGCCCATGAGTCACACCCATCCCAAAGTCTCTGCTGACTGCTGACCACTGCATGGGAACCACAGCCCCCTTGCAGCACATGAAGGACATATAGTGGTTCTCTGCCCCTTTCTCTTGCCCTCTCATTCAGTATCGACATAACCCAGGAAGCAGAAAGAACAGAAGGCTGTCCCATCAGGATGGGGCTGGACCCAAGAGAGAGACCATGGCAAAGCCCACCCACCGAGCCACAAGCCCCTGACAGACAGAGCAGACCCTATCACCTCCCTTTTCCTCAGCCAGCCCCAAATGAAACCCAGGCACCAACTAGAAAGTCACAAACCCAACAGTGACACAGCTCACACCCAGCCAACGACCCCTTCCAGTGCAGACTGAGCAGGGGGACGGCAGTCCCACGAGGATCTCAAGCTTCCCCAGGAAACAAGGAAACTTAAATCTCAGCAATCAGTTTACCGTCTGAATTATGCAGGCAAGAGGTGTTTCTCTCCTTTTTTTTTTTTTTTTTTTAAATTCAGCCTTTTCTGCCCATTCAAAACCAGCTGCTTGTGTTTATAGCATTGATGTCCTGTTGGCTACTGAGGGGCAGGAATGGAAAGGAACCCTTACTCTGCCTCGGGAGGGCCACTATGGTGAGGGAGAAGCAGCAGCATGTGCTCAGGGAGGCAATGCCTTCTACCCAATGCGGGGGAGTCATGGGCGGATAGGTGGTCAGAACCGATGGCAAGGGTAAAGGCAGAGAGCCAGGTCCACTCTCCCTGTGAACTTTAGGACAGCTGTCCACAGGGAATTTGGGAAGAACACAGAGGGCCAGCCACCTGCAGACGCATGGCTACCTGGGTCTGAGGCAGCTGGAGTCACACACCCATTCTTTCTGAGGAACTCTTAGAATGGACGCTAATATCTTCTTGATAGAGATATATATATTTATTTTTCAAAGAGCATTTGCACTCTTTCATTAGAACAGGGTTTGTCTTTATCTTCCCAAGGGAGTTTTTGGCATTTTCATTAGTTTGCTTAATGAAAACCCTGAATCCTGTCTCCAGAAAAATGCACCCCTAGCATCACATGCACTTTTTTGGCTAGTCTGTGGGCCCCTGAAGTCCTAGGTCAAGGAGACCCATCTTACATCCGGCAGCACTCTTGGGAGGAAGGCAGGGTTGGGTTTTGCATCCCCATCCTACAGATGTAAAAACTGACATTGGTGTCTGGGCTAACAGGTTACTGGAGGACACAACTGGGATAAACATTGGATCTCCCAAATCAGGGCCATTTCCTTAAGTTGCCTGTGGCTCCAGGCCAAACTCTGAAATTAAACTGTGCCTGCCTCAGTTCTCCTGTGGCTACAGAAAGAAAAAGCCTGTGAGGGTCAGGGCCAGGGCTTGAGCCCTCTGCAGATTCCTGGCCTGACCCTGGGCTTGACTAGCACCCTGTCCTTTTCCCTAAACCCCTAGTCAAGCATAGAATAAGGGTCTTCGGGTGACCTCTACCATCCAGTCCCTCAGGGTGGGTGACTGGAGATGCCGGTTCCTAGTTGCACCCAACAGCCCACGACAACTGTCTCCACTCAGATGACATGAAAAACCACAGACAATCCCCAACCCAGGCTCAGTTCAGTCAGAGCCTGAGACCAAAGTGCCTCCTCCCCTGATGTTCTCCTGGCCACACACATTGGCACAGAGCTCAGAAACCACCGGCGCCACTCGGTGTCCCTCTCTTCTAAGTAAGTACTTGTAGCATCTCTAGGAAAGTGAGCACATGGAGGTGAGATAGAAGGAGAGGAACGGGGAGGGTGGGAGGAGCAAGTTAGGCACAGGAAGAGAAGAGCGGGGAGCAGAAGGATGAGAAGAAGGACGGTGCAGAAAGTGGCAAGAGGAGAAAAAGTGGAGGGAGAGAGGGCCAGAGATGCAGGAGAAGGGCACAGGGAGGGAAGGAGCAGGAAAACCAGAAGGTCAATCATTTGGAGGACCAAGGAAGGCTCCCTACTACTTACCCAAGAAGGAAAGTATAAGGTTTCTGGAAAAACCTCCCCTGCTTTCAAGCCCAGTTTTGTGGGGGGTGCCCAGATCTTCCCCAGCCCTTCCTGGGCTTTAGCTCAAAAGTCTCTTAGCACAGGCCCTGATCAGATGTTTCTGGGACCCACATTGCAGCCCATTCCCCAACACTGGACCCCTATTAACCTTCCAAACACTGGTAGCAGGAACATGTTCTCAAAGATGTCATTCTCCCCATGCCCAAGAAGCCAAGAAGACAGCCCCCAGTGCTCTCCCATTGGCCAGAGGCAGGACTGTCCCCTTCCCTGCCGTGACTTCCCCAGTCCTCTCTTTGCCCAGCCAGGTCCAGGGGCTCTTTTAGGAGGTTGCTAGGCATTCTCCTGCCTCCCCTTCTCAATCCGCCCTTGGGAGCTGGAACTAGGGCCCTGCAGCCCCCAAGATCCCAGCCCAAGGTTATTGACTCCTAAAAGAGGAGCCAGAAGGAGGACTGTCTTAGCAGGTGGAAGTGATTCAAAAGGAAAAATAAAGAGAGAAATGTAGCAGTAATGACTCCCTGGACTGCAGTTTGAATGGGAAGTGAGGGAGAAAGAGGAAAAAGGAGGAAAATGGGAACAGGAGAAGGAGGAGGGAGGCAAAGGACAGGCCCCAGGGCTGCTCTCTGGCCCCCGGGTCAGTGTGTCCAAGTGCAGAGCCCAGGATGGAGGAAGCAGGGTTGAAGGGAAGTCATTCTAGCATCATCTGGCTTCCCCACGGTTTAGTGCCTGCGCGTCTGACCTCGAGCAAAAGGCCCGGCAGGCGGGCTGGCGGGCGGACACTTACACACAGACGTCTTCTGGCTGTTATCTTTGCTAGGCATCAGCTTCACGCCACGAGACTTCAACTCAATTTGCTTCTTGACTAGAGAGGGAGGTAAGAGGAAAAACAATTTGAGTTGTTGCCTATGACCAGGGATAAGGGTTCCTCTAGAAGGATCCCCTCTTTTGGAACATTCCATGGTGGGTCAAAGCCAGGAACTTCTCTGGGCTGGGACATTCCAAGGGTAGTGGTCAAGTGCAATAGGACCTCAGACATGAAGGAAAAGTTACTATCAAGGCTGGGGGGAGGCAAAAAATGTGGTCTCCCACTGGGTGGGCTTTGAGGGACTCTGGGACTCCCCCAGTGGCCTCTCACAGATGACTGAGATTTCACGAGAGCTACTGAATTCAACCTGCTGCTCGGCAAATTTTTCATGAGCATCGACGTGTGCAGCCTTGCAGCCCACCTCTGCTCCTCTACAGCTTCTCCTCTACCTCAATTCTGAGTCAGCTCTGACAGGGTATGGCAGATCAGATTACAGACCCAAATTGTCGCTGCTCCTTGTATTCTCACCCTTTGCAATGCGATTTGTATCTTCCCCCATTATGGAGGTGGCATACATTCCCCCGGATCCTTGACTTTAGGTTTGGCCTTGTGACTTGCTTTGGCCGTAGGAAATTTGGAGGCCTTGATGTGTTCAAAGGCTTAAAAGCACCTGCCAGATTAGGCTTGGCCTCTTGCATCTCTGCCATCATTGTGAGACAACATAGCTGCTCCCAGGAGGATAAGAGACACATGAGGGCAGAGTGAATCATCTGAGCCAAGCACAGCCTACATCAGCCAAACTCTTATGGGCAGGGGAAGCTGAGTTGTAGAGGTCACTGGGAGATGGTGCCTGATTCAGGTGGGTGCCTGATGGATCAAATTTGGCTTTGACCCTGTCACTAAGACCAGCCTTGCCCTTAGTTCATCAGAACTTCGCCAAATAGCATACAAAAGGTGCCAGAGCCAGAACTTCATAATTCCAATGGTCATTCCTCTGTACCCAACAGCCTCCTTTGGTCTGACCACCCCTGGTTACCCAAGGCATTCTCTTGGCCTCCAAGGACTTCATCCTGTCTCTGGTTATGTGCCTTGGAGCAGGTGTCCAATCCCAGATCCCCCTCTGTGCCATATTCCAGCTGGCCCTGCCTGCCGACTTAGCCCTGCTCAGATTGACATCCAGCAGTGGTGACAGCTGTAACCAGGCACTTCCTATGTGCCAGGTCCAGGGTGCTTTACAAGTTCTTTACTTAAATCAACATCCTTGACTCCTCTTTCTCAAACTCACGCACAATCCATCAGCAAATCCTTCCATATACATCCCAAAGGCCACCACTTCTCACAACTCCCATTGTCTATCATGCTGATCCAAGTCTGCAATACCTTTTCCCTCATGACTGTGGCCTCCCATTTTCCACCCTTGTCCCTGTATAGTCTGTTCTTAGCACAAAAAACAGAGGGAATCTATTAAAACGCAAGCCAAACCGTATTACATCTCTGCTCAAAACTCGTCAGCGGCAACCCATCTCTTCTAGAGTAAAAGTCCTTAAGATGACTTGCAAGACCAATCTGTTCTCCCAATGACCTCTCTGACCCTGTATTTGGACTCGATCACTCTTCTCCAGCCTTATGGGCCTCCCTGATATGCCTCCAATATGCCAGGCATGCTTCTGCCTCAGCCTGCCAGTTCCCCAGAATGCTTTCCCCCAGGTATCTCTACAACTCGCGATCTTTTCCCCTTAAGTATTTGTGCAAACGCCACTTCTTCCCTGAGGCCTTCCCTGACCACTCCATTAAAATGACACCTGCAACCCTAGCTCTCCTTGCCTCCTTCCCTACTTTATCTTCCCAACTTTCTAACATACTATACCATTTATGCAGTTATTTTTGTCACCCCACATTAAAATGTAAGTTCTACGAAGGCAAGGATTTGTATTCATGGGTGTATCCTCAAAGCCTAGAAGCATTTCATTCGGTCCTTATACTTTCAACAGTCTTGACCAGTAGTTATTATACCTACTCGATAGATAATCAAATCAGGGTTCAAAGTGGTTTAGGTGACTTGCTGTAAGTCAAACATCCAGGAAGCAGCTGTGTTTTCCACTCAGCCTCAGCCTCTTTTCTTGTGACCTGCACCCACAGCAATCCCAGGGAAACTGTCAACCTTCTCCAGAATCTGCTCCCAAGCTCAGGTTCTGAAGACTCAGGTATTTGCTCTGGACTTGAGGTAACATGCCAATCCCCAAATCAAAGTTTACAGTAATCAGATTTGCAAGGAATGCTGTCTCCCAGTCTCCCCACTCTGGCTACATGAAAAAGTTCCCTGAGGGTTTGTTCCCTGGCAGGCAAGTGAGTGTCTAATCTGAATGCCTGATGAAATTCAGTTATTACCATGGAGTCAAAGCCTCCCAACATGCATTCAAACCCTTTTTATAAATGTGCATTACTCTCCATGTGTATCCAGCAGGAAAATTTCCAATGAACACTAACGTGGACACATGATCAAACAGAGGGCATTAGTAGGGAAATATACATAATTCAAGCCTAGCTAATACAGTGCTGCAGGGGGAATAGCCCTCTGATTCACCATCCCTGGGAGAACAGGAGCAGTCCTAGCACCGTGACAACAATTTGAGCCTGATACCCCTGGTGCCCCAGCATCAGGGCAGCAGTGGGTGAGGGGTCTCCATGAGCCGGCACAGCCCATTTGTGGTCAGATCTGTGGAGATGGCTCAGGGCACATGGCCAAGTGGGAGGTGAAGAAAGAGTCTTCACAGTCTCCTTGTCTCTGGCTCTAGTATTGCTAGAGGAAGGGGAATGAGGAAGGAGACCAGAGCACCACAGAGGCCATTCGCAGGGGCAAAGCTGCTTGGAATTTCCTTGTAGGAGCTGATGGGAGACTGTGAGATATGCGTGGCCCTGAGCAGAGGTGATGCTAAGAGGGAGCCTCCCCTTCCTCTCTTCTCACGGTTGCATTGAGGAAAAGTCTCCTGCTCCTTGCCTCTTTCAAGAGCCCAGAAGGAATCCTTCTGATTTCTCTGTCCACCCTCTCCACTCATTCCTCCCCCGAGGAAAGACTGCTTAACCTAATGGGTCTGTGCTTAATATTCACTGGACTGCTTCTAGTAGCGGATGATGTCATCATGCATCCCAAGCTGGGACTAACTTCTGTTCTTCCTCTTTACTTCCTGCTACTTAGCATAGGATGGAGTTTGTTAAGGTGATGAGAATCAAGTGAGAAGGAACCTGAACAGCTCCAGGGAGCTCCATAATGTACTTATGAACTTGGTAACTGTTTACTGCTTTGAGCTGGGTCTGAGTGGTTGCATCACCAGTGTTGCCTGTGGTCACTGCATGGTCATTGGATGCATGTTAGAATCCACAGATAGAGTCTTTGTCCTCACCATGTTAGCCCAGGAAAACACAAAGGTCACAGCTCTTTGGGCAAGGGTTCCACATCCCGACAACATAAACTCTACAAGATGTATATTCGGATCCAGCTGGTCGGGGCCCAGACTCTGGGGTGATGGAACCTACAGTTGGCACACAGCATATGGTAACTGACTGACAGGTCATGTCAGTTCCTTCACTGAGGGGGTAAGCTTTAGGCAAGGCCCACATCTCTAGGAATATTAGCATTAAGACACCACCTCCAGATGCTGAGGTCTCAGTTTTTGAGCAACCCCAGGGGAAACAGTCACACCCTGAATTATATACAGCCATCTTGTTTTTTTAACAGTCTGCCCAGGTGGGTGGGGTGATGAGTGACTGTGGAATGTGGAGCACCATGGAGAATCAGCCATGAAATAAGCTCACTGAAGAGCTAACTCAACAGACTGGAACAGGCCAGCTTGCAAAGGGCCAGAGAACAAGGGCAGGTCTCCAGAACTCCAGAGTGCACTACTGTCAGACCCAGTCAGAAAGAAAGGTCAAAACAAGAAAATGGACAAAACAGAACCTAGCAAATTTCTGGGATGTACTGCTTCATGTGGCTTGTACATGGATTTTTTTCATGGAGCACCCACTAGCCTTGTCTCAATGAGATTACCCCGAACCACTTGTCTGCAAAAAGAAGATTCTGTAACTATCAATGCAGTAGAGGTAAAATGGAGCCTGGGGCTGACTCCATGGTCTGGCTGCAATTGAATGCACACTCCCTGATGGTATGCTTAATATTCACTGGGCTGCTTCTTGTACTGTGCACTTACCCATGCGTACATGCACATTTCTGTCTATAACAAGCACACTCACAAGTACATATTCATGCACATGTAAACACATGGATCCAAATATTACATACAAAAGACAAGTCCTACACCTCATACACATACACTGTACACGTTTTTCACTGTATGTGAACAAGTCAGGACTCCCAAGGGAAGAGTGCTGGCTGTAACTGGTTGATGGAAATCTTACTAGGTATATTCATCTCCTCCGAATGATAATGACTGCAGGAGACTGCCAGGCTGCTCCATTCATCCTTTATATTCTGGTTAATTACAAGACATTTCCCCGCTGTTGTAAAGGTTAGCAGGACGCATGGTACACATTTAGCTAGGAGAATCTGGCAATACAAATGACTCTCTAGTCTGCAGCATGAGTTATTGGACTAAGCTAGCGGGAGACAAGGACCCGTTAGGGGAGGAGAGAGCAAAGGGAGGCCTAACCTGTCTCCAAGGCTCTGGGAGTCAAGAAGCAGAGGGAATCTTCTCAGTGGATTCAGACTTCACTCTACGAGGGTGAGACTCTCCACTAACCTTGATCATTACCCTTGTCCTGCCATTTGGCAGTCTTGATAGTTGAACCATCTTTTTTTCTTTCCCCTCTACTACTCTTTCACCAAATCCAATTTGCTCAGTCATAGACAATTTCTCCAATGTATATCCTTCCTTCAGTGCTAAGACACTCCTAACTGTACTCATCCTCTTTTGCTAGAATTTTCTTTGCAGATTCATCCCCTCTAGCCCAGCATTTAAAAAGTTGCAGAGAGTGATCTTTCAAAAACTGAAATCTGACCTTGCCTTTTTCCTACTAGAAAAACTGCTGGGTGTACATCCTGCATTCTGCCCCTCCCTTGTCGCTGAGGACTGCCTCATTGTCTAGCTACCTACCCTGCAGAGATGCTTTCGTTATCCACAGTCCTCTGCCAGATGAAGCCAGGGTTTGGCACACTGGTTCCTCACCTCACCCAGAATTATCCCAAAGATGGAAAATTCGGTGCACATGCTTGAGGCCTAATTCTTCAAGGTACAGACCTTCTAGCAGGTGCTGTAGCCATTACTATGAAGCCAAAGGGAAGAACAGTGATTCCGGAATAGAGATAGGGAAGCCTCAAAGTAACAAAAGATGATGTGTCTGTTGCAGGTCAATTGACTTATAAGATAAATATTGGCACCAGATTTGATCAGGATGTTGTCAACACACAAATGAAGACGCTTGGGTGGCACCACCACTGCGACTGTACTGGCATGCTCCATCACCATGGAAGGCTTAGTGGAGATTAGCAAAGGTGTTAATCCAGTGGAAACCAGGAAAGGTGTGATGTTGTGTGTCAATACTGTAATCACCAAACTTAAGAAGCAGCCTAAACCTGTAACAACTCCTGAAGGGATTTCTCAATTTACACAATGTCTGCAAATGGAGACAAAGAAAGCAGCAACATCTTTTCTGATGTAATCACAAAGGTTGGAAGGGTGTCATCACAGTAAAGGACAGAAAAACACTGAACGAATTACACATGAAAGGCACAGAGATTGGCCAAGATTACATCTCCCCCTACTTAAATAACGTATCACAAGTCCAGAAAGGAGAATTCTAGGATACTTGGGATTTCCAGTGAGCAGTCAATTGTACTCACCCTTAAAATTGCCAATGTCCACTGTAAGTCTTTCATCATAATTGCTAAAGATGCTCTCAGTACGATCATCTAAAATAGGATAAAAGTTGGCATTTGGGCTACAATAGTCAAAGCTCCAGGCTTTGGTGACATAGAAAGATCAAACAGAGCTACTGCTATGATGGGATGGTGTTTGGAAAAGAGAGCTTGACCCTAAAGCTTGAAGATGATCAGTTTCATGACTTAGAAAAATTTGAAGCAGTCATTGTGACCAAAGATGATCCCATGTTCTTGAAAGGAAAAGGTGACAAGACTCAAACTGAGAAAAATATGCAAGAAATAATTGAGCAGTTAGATATTACTATCAGTATCTATGAAAAAGGAAAACTAGAAGAACATCTGGCAAAATTTTGGATGCAGTAGCTGTGCTGAAGATTGATGGGGAAAATTATGTGGAAGAGAATGAAAAAAATAGAGTCAGATACACTGAATGCTACAGGAGTTACTGTTGAAAAAGATATCATTTGGGAACTTTGCCTTGGTACATTTTATCCTTAGATTCACTGCTCCAGCTAATGAAGAGTAAAAATTTAGTATAGAAATAATTAAAAGAACACTCAAAATTCTGGCAATGGCTACTGCTAAGAATTCAGGTGTTGAAGGATCACTCACCGACAGTTGAGAAAATTATGCAAAGCTCCCAGAAGCTGATTATGCTCAGACATTTTTTTGAATATGGTAGAAAAACAGCCACCAACTCAACTCAGGTTGTAAAAAGTGCTTTGTTGGATGCTGCTTCTGTGGCTTCTCAGTTAACCACAGCAAAACTGGGACCACTGCAATTCCTAAAGAAGAGAAGGATCTGGCATGATAGATAGAAAGCAGTGTTGGGAGTGGCATGTTCTAGTTCCCAGAATAGTGCTTTGCCATTATTAATAAGCCATGTGGGGTTATTCACTAACTTTGCTGGAGATGATAACTAAGGGAAAGAGAGATGTTTAAGGAATCATATAGACACTGGTTATTGATTTTGGTAGCCTATGCAGCCTAAGTGATGCTGTTTTCTCTATCTGTAACATTCTTTCTTCCCCTTCTCTACCTGGTTAATTCTTATTCATAGGTAGCCAGGGCCTCACTCAAATGTTATTGCCTCCTTATGGCTGTCTATATATCTCTCAGGTAGAGGTCACTGCCCTTCTCAAGACTTCCTTCAGACCTCTGTTGAAATCCCATTGCACTGCAAAGTCAGGTGCTGTTCTTCTAGCTGTTGTCCCGTGAGCTTTTGCATCTACATTCTGTGATGACACTGATCCAGGCACACAGAAGGTTCCCAATAACAGTTTGATGTCTTACTGACTGACTGAATGACTAACTGTTTTAAGAATATGTGCTTTAAATTCATTTCCTGGCAAAAGGAGTGGGTTACACTTGAAAACTGGTGAGGTCATGGGTGCCATATTTTGTGTTCATCCATCAATAACAGGCTCACTCTGGACTGAACTCACAAGCTCAGCTTTGTGGACCCTAGGCTCCTGAGCCAAGTAGCAACAAGCCTGCACTTTTTGCAGAGACCACTGGAGGTGTAGAACCTGGAAATGAGGCTGAAAAGTCTGGCAGATCAGCAGGCCAAGAAGAATAGGACAAAAGAGTCAGAGCATGGACCACAGGATGCCTGAAGCCCTTTCATTCTGGGCTGAGACTGAAGATAAGTCACCAGCAAGAACCCAGCATGTTCAATGGAAAACAGAAGCTTTAGCTTGTTGCTATAAAAAGCCTTAACCATCTCAGTAAATGTAAATGTTTTCAAATGAATGTTTATTCTGTATACAACTGAAACTCAGTGCAGGACTTCTAGAAGGTGGAGGAGCCAATGGTTTTCACTGTGGAATATCTTCCATCTCTTAGTCAGCAGGGTTGACTTGGCAAGAGAGGCAGTGACAGGTATAGGAGAGACAGGCTGGGATTTGACTGAAGGGAGGGGCGAGATGATCATTAGGTCAGAGTGCTAGGCAAAGAGCAGGTGTCTAAGGAAGAGCCAGAGGCACCAGCTCTTTCTCACTGTGCAAGGGTTTCACCAATTAACTAGCAAGTCAAAGTGATTGATGAGTATGAGGACTGAGGGTTCCATTCCCTCAGAACCTACCAAGTGCCAGGTATTTCATACCAGGATCTTCTTTCATTTCCAATAGCCCTGTGAGGTTAATAAGAGCCCCTCTCTACAGATGAAGAGGGAAATAATGAGGGTGCTGCCCCCTTCCAGGGAAGCCCCTCACCAGTTGTGATTAGCAGCCATTGGATGCATCAAGGAAGGCTCTTCCCACCGTCATTTCCATAGATTTGAAATATTCCTGGCCTGGAGGCAGACAGATTGATTACACAACCTCAATAGGTCTACCAGAACTGAAAAAAACCTTAAAGAATTTTTAAAGTCCTGTGGTTGCCAAACACTTTAGCTATGGGAACTTTTCATTTTAACATACTCTTAGGTAAATACCCACTACATAAAATACTTCAAAGAGAAACTGCTCAGGTTGAAGTAGGGGTGGAAACCTGAAGTCCGACCCACTCAGCCCCTATCAAACCATGCTGGAGGACCTGTTAGTCTCCAAGGAACCCACTTTGAGAACCACTTTTTTGGCCCCATCCTCTCATGCTATACCTGGAGAGGGGGAATGGTGGCCTCAGCCTCTACTTTGGCTTCAACTTTTCACATCATTATCTCGAGCCCAGACCCTTCTCGATGAGCTACCCAGACCCACAGAATAGTCAACTGCCCACTAGTCTCCCAGTCCCTGACATCCCAACATTACCCAGAATCAATGTGTCCCAAGCAAAATTAATCCCCCATCTGTCTCTGCCCCAGATCAACTTTGTTAATACCATTTTTTAAACCCACTTAAGCTAGATTCATCCCTGATTCCTTCATTTCCTTCACTCCCATCCCCGTCCCACTCCCACCAAATCTAACTAGTCATAAGTCCAGAGTGGGGTTTACCAGAAATATCTGTTTGGTCTGTCTCTATCTTTTCATCTTCACTCCTGTTTCAACTCTGGCCCTTGTTACCAGTTCCCCAAGACTCTTAACCATTTTCTCGATTTGGATTCTAGGGCAAAAAGATCTTCCTAAAATGAAAATATGATCATGTCTCCCCCTTTTATGAACAACTTCTGATCATTTCTCGTCTATAACTCATTGGATCAAGCCCAACTCTACTGAGGCTTTCACAACTTGACCACTACCATACTTTCCAGCCTCAGCACTCGCTGCCTCTCCTGCTTGCTTTTCTCTAGGTGGCAGACTTGCCTCTGGGTTGGCAAACTTTTTCTGTAAAGGGCCTGGTAGTAAATATATTAGGCCTGTGGGCCACTTGTCTCAGTCGTAAACTGTTCAGCTCTGCCCTGGTAGCACTAAAGCAGCCATAGACCAGGTGTAAATGAATGAGCATAGCTGTGTTTCAATAAACCTTTATGGATACCAAAATGTGAATTTCATGCAATTTTCATGTGTCATGAAATATTATTTTTCTCAATTTCTTTTCTTCAACTGTTTAAAAATGTAAAACCCATTCTTTGATGGAGGGCCATACGAAGGCAGGTGGAGGGCTGGATTTGGTCTGTGACCGCTGCTTTAGATGCATGGAAGTAGCTGTGGTTCATTAGACTTGGTAGTTTCATGCTTTCTTGCCTTTGCTTGACCGGAACACATCCTCCTATTGTCTGTTGGGCATCTTTCTGAGACCCACACTAAAGTCACTGCCTGTTTTTGGCTTTCCTTAAATCCTTCTGGCAAGACTAATTGCCCTTTTATCTCTGGCCCTGGAACTTTTAATCAGGCCTCAATTACAGCTCTTATCATGGTGTACAGAAGTTATACATTTATGTCTGTGCCTCTCTTTAACCTGTTCTTGAGAGCAGAGATTGGCCTAGTCATGTTCATCTTTTTTGCTGTCACATAGTAATGTCACCCCAAAATGCTTGTTAAATTGAACACAATTGACTACCTCCTGATAACTGTTCTGAGGCAGAGCCCGACTAGAACTCAGACCTTCTGATACCCTGTGGTATTAGTTAAAATTGTGTCTAGCCACAAACATCTTAAATTTTGATTCAACTGAGACAAGAATAGAGTGTTTTATGATGTAGGTTATCTTTTATTTTAAGTTTTTTTGTTTGTTTGTTTACCTGGGGGAAAAATATCTGTCAATACCATTAGAAGCTGGTAATCACTAGCTCTGAAGTGTCATAAATCACTTAAGGCTCTAGTGCCACAAAGCTGACTGTGGGTGAAACTGATCCAATGCCAGCGATTCTTCCCCTGCCCTTCCAGGTCCATTCTTCAAACCTCTCTGCCCTGTTCTGTGCCCCAGGAAGCTGACCTCTGTGGACTGCTAGAGAGCAAGGGGGCCTGGTAGTAATGCCAGCCAGCACCCCAGGGCACAGAGCAGGGCCTCTGTTCCCTTGCTCCTGGCTTCCTGTTGGGTTGGCAGATGGGAAGCACAGCAGATGGGAGGGAGAGAGGAGAGACAGGTCAAGCTACTGATCTCCTAATCCCCTCCTCCTGCACTGTGGGTAGGAAATTGCTTTCCAGGTCTGTCAAGGGGCAGACCTCTCTTCCACGGTTCCAGATATTGCCATCTTCTTCCCTGGTCCCTCTGCACACCTAGTGATGGTATAGGCCACCTGCTGCTTAGCCCCTAGGGGCCTCACCATCTCTTGTGGGCTCATTTAACCCCATAAGTAAGTCTGTACCTTGTGCCTTCAGTAAACCCTCTACCGTTAAAGCCGTGCAGTATTCCTTCTGCTCCCACTGGACCCCTGACTGAAATCTATTTCTGCCACTGTTTTGGGATGTCTTTGCAATGAGAAAGCTTAGCTTGGTCTTTGGTGGCTCCAGAGTTTTTATTCCTTTAGAGTAGTAGTCAACTGGAGGTGCTATGCACATAGGGATGTTAGGCAATGTCTAGAGGCTTTTTTGGTTGTCGTGACTATGCATGTGGGAGGGGTTGCTATTGGCTGCTGGTCCCTATGGCTCCCTCCTCCCGCACTGCATCCAGCTTCTAACGGGCAGAGGTCAAACGTGCTGCTAAACATCCTGTAACACACAGGATACTTCCTGAAAACAAAGAGTTATCAAGCCCACAGTGTCAATAGTGCTGAGGCTGAGAAACCTTGCTTTAGAGAGTTCCCAATGGAGTTACTAAACAATCATTGCATATCCTTACACTACGCAGCCACAGTTTGGAAATCACTAGAAAAAGCAGGTTTCGAGGAAGAATCATTTATTAACAGAATCACAATAATTGAGTATGCCAGACCCAAATTAACACTGCTGGGCTTCAAATGCTGGCTCCTACATACTACTAATGAGACCTGAGCCAGCTAGTTACCCTCTCTATGACTCTCTTTCCTCATCTGTAAAATGGGACTAATAATAGTAACTCCTTCACACAGTTGCTGTTAGGATTGAACAAAGTAATAAATGCCAAGTGCCTAAAATCTAGCAAGTCCTCTTTATACACTGGCACACACTAACATGTGAAACTTTGTACTGGGCTGTGCTAAGGATGATAGAGAGATCAGAGGACAGGGTCTGCTTTCGAGAAGTTTGCAATGAAAACAGAGCTTTTTAGATTGTGAGTTGCTCCCTGCTGCAGACTTGTAAAATTAATTTAGAGGCCGCAACTAGCATTTAAAAATAAAAATGACATTTTCAGAGTACATCGTACATAGTAAATACCACTTGGCCATATTTTCCTTTTAGTTCTACAGATGTATGCTTATACTGGGTTGTGACTTTTTTTTATAGTGGGGTGAAATGAACAAAACAAAGTTTAAAAGCTACTGGTTAACAGGAAAGGAAAGATACCCAAAGTACCATAAGAGGAGGCCCTGTAATTCTGCAAATACTCACAGAGGCTTGTGAATGAATTAGAGCTTTACCACTTACAGCCTGTGTGATCTTGGGCTAGTTACACAACCTCTCTGAGCCCTAGCTTCTTCAGCTGTGAGGGAAAAAAAGAAATAAAAACAAATGTATCACTGCCCTGTGGGGGAGTACTGAGTGGGGCAATGCACATACAGTACCTAGCACAGGGCCTTGTGTGCATGGGTGTGCAATCGACATGTGATCTGGAGACTGCCTGCCTTGGGTTCTTATTGCCCATTGTTGGCATCAAACCTTAATCTTGGCAGGGCGTGGTGGCTCACGCCTGTAATCCCAGCACTTTGGGAGGCCAAGGCAGGCGGATCATGAGGTCAAGAGATCAAGACCATCCTGGCCAACATGGTGAAACACTGTCTCTACTAAAAATACAAAAAATTAGCCAGGCATGGTGGTGCATGCCTGTAGTCCCAACTACTCGGGAGGCTGAGGCAGGAGAATTGCTTGAAACCGGAAAACAGAAGTTGCAGTGAGCCGGGATTGCGCCACTGCACTCCAGCCTGGTGATAGAGCGAGACTCTGTCTCAAAAAAAAAAAAAAAAAAAAAAAACCTTAACCTTAACCACTGACAAATGGGCCCTCAGTAATTCGAAATATTAGAAACATCCAGCACTTACTTAATCAGATAAAATTATAACATTCATCTCTTCTTTTGTCTTTTAAAAAACACAGCAGAAAGATACAGACAGTTGTTCCACTCACACAAAGACCCAACCTCAGCGGTGGAAAAATGTCTCCAAGAAAGCTCTCAGGGTAAGGCTTTGTTAAGCTACTGAACCAAGCTTGTTTCTTGCTTACTTTCTAGATATTTCAAATTTGTACACCACCCAAGGCTAAGTAAATTAGGTCGTTCCTAAAAGGTTCAGATTTTGAAAGTAATACTTCTTCCTCCAGGGCTGCATTTATCCCAATTTCCAGCCAGAAAGCCTGGCCCCAGGGGCCCTTGTGGATGGGGCTCTACTCTGCCCTATCCTACCTCGAGAGTGGGCCAGCAGGCATTTGGCCTTGGAACCCAGGGCTTCACATAGGTCCTTATACTTAATAGGTGCACAATATAAGTTTGCTGTCTGTGCTATTAAAACCAATAACAATTTGAGAGTGGTAATAGTTAAAGGCTTAATGAGCATGTTATGAGGCCAACCCTTGGTGTTTATCTCTATACATTTTGAGTACTTCGAATAAACTCAATGTCAAAAAGGAATGTGCTCGTCTGCTCCCCTCTATCAGCTGGATTTTTGGATCTCCTCGAGTTACAGACAGCTCCTTGCTTCTGGGTTAACCCATGCCTTTTTATAGGAGGTTCTTGGGTTAGGAAATACTTCATTACTGCAGCAGAAATCTGCTTAGCTGCGATCTCCTCCTGCATTTCCTGGTCTGATCTGTTGCCACTAGACAGTTCTTCACAGATTTGAGCACCAAAGCTATCGTGTTCCCTAAAGTGATTTTGCCTATGTTGGGAATATAATCATGTTCTAGATAAAATGAAAAAGGTAGAAATTGTAGGCTGCAGAGGTTGGCTAAAGGCTGGTGGTTAAGAGGGTGGGCTCTGGACATAAAAGGCAGGAGTTCAGATGGCCTTGGGAAATTGGCTTAACCTCTGAGCCTTAGCTTGTCCATAAGATGAAGTGATGACCGCGTTTCCCTTACAGGGTAATGATGAGGATTAAATGAGATGGTACTTGTCAAGTGCCTAGCACTTTGCCTGGCTCTTAGCAGGCACCTGGTATTAACTGTTATGATTAGCCTGGCCTGTGAGGGGCAGCTCCAGCTACATAATTTGGGAAATATCACTCCCTGGGGCAAAAAACAAGGGCAGATGCAGAGATGCAAATGTGCACACCTCTCGTCTGCAAATAGAAACAAAGAAGGTGAGGACGCCTGAAGCCACACCGGACCCAATATGGGGAGGCAATGAGTCCTCCAGGTGTCATCTCTGCTGCCCACTGAGGAAGCCCAACAGTCCTGGCACCTGCCTACCTTGGTATTGGGCGCTGAAGCCACGCTGCCGGTGGTTGCCATCCGATGTGAAGTGTAGTCGCAGCCAGTTCTTGCTGCTGATAACAGGGGCTGGGAGGCTGGCTCCGGTGAACCTGTGGGGACAGGAAGCAAATGGGGTCAGGGACCAGAGCTGGGCGGTACAAGGGTATGAGCATTCAGGAGTTCCCCTACTTCCCTTGAATGCTAGGACCTCAGCCCAGCCCTGGAGCAGGAAGGGAAGGTGGTGTTGCCCCAGCCCCCTCCAGTACCCTAGGCCTGAGCAGCTTGAGACGGCTCCTCCAGGGCCTCATCGCACTGCTGGGTTTCCCTCAGCTGCTGAGAGGAGGCAGCTGATCCTTCAGACCACAGCACGCCCTGCTTAAATCCCCTAAGCATTCCATCCTTTCTCCTTTTTCTAGTTCTTTGCCTTTTCTGCTTGGAAAATATTCATCTGTAACCCTTTCTCCTGCTCATCCATGTCCCCCAAGATGACTTTGGGAAGCCCCTTAAGTATCACATCTGCAGTAAAGCGTGCCCTACTCTCCTTGGCTTTGAATTGCAGATTTGGGTTCTTATCTAGGTCTCACCAGTGTGACCTTGGCCCTGTTACTTAACCTTTCTGAGAATGGGAGTAATACCAGCCCTAAGAGTTTGTGGAAATAAATAAGAAATCTTATGCACAAAGAATTGAGGTCAGTATCTGGCACATATTAGCTCAATAAATATAATTTTCCTTTGTCTTCCTCTGTGATGCCACAACATTTTGTTCAAATTATAATTTAGTTATAGAAGTGTGTGGTTTCCTTAAGATAACTCCTCAAAGGGGGCAATGTGGCCTAGTGGTGAAGAAACTTGAGCTCTGGAGGGATCAGCTGTGTGGTCTTATGAAAACTACAGAAACCCTCTGAGACTCAGTGAGCTTATCTATAAAATGGGGATAATAATAACCCCTCCCACAAAAGATTGCAAGGATTAAATGAGATAATACACAACAAAGATCTAAGCATAGTCCCTGGCCATAACAAGCTGTCAGTAATGGCAGCTGCTGTTCCATTCTTCATCTTGATTACCAGGACCTAACACAATACTGGACACAAAGTAGGCATGTCAGCATTCTGGCAGAAAACAGGTGACACAGTCATATGAGAAAAGTCCCAGGAGTTTGATGAATTAGTCTTTTGCAAAGGTCCTTATATCCTTTGTGTATATTCTTTCACATAGGTCCTTATGCCCCATGTGAAATAGTCATTCATCAAACTCTGGGAACTCTAAAGGTGAGGGACGACTATGGGGGAACCACCAGGGAGGGGCAGTATCCTGGGGCTGGCAATTGGAGGACTTGTTACCACTCCCAATCCTGGAGCAGAGAGAAAATAGTTATTTCTAAACAGGGGAGCTGGATGCAAGAAGTCACCATATAGAACCCAGATTTTCTATTCATAATCTGGGGCTATAGCCAGTTTGTGAAAAGCTCATCAAGAGAAGGCAAGGAATAAACATCCAGAAGTCACTCTCCTCCTTCTCTTTCCTCCAAGCCCCTACTGATTCTCCTGTTGATCTAGCCCAACTGGAAGCCAGAGAGCAAGAGAGCATACTGACGCAGCCCATCGGTAAGTTTCCTCAGGCATGGATCAAGGGGAAGAAGGCAAGGGGGAGGATCTGGAGGTGCGCATGGAAGAGATCCAGCACAGTGGGTCTTCATCTTCATAAATATGCATTAAACAAAAGAACTAACCAAGAAGTTTCATGGACTGCAAAACTGAATTCTTACTATAATGAAAACGCTGACACACACCAAACTTCAGGAATATAACCCATATTGCTATGGTAAAAACTATTATGAAAACCAATTACTGTATTTCACCAGATCCCATTTAAAATAGTTTATTACAGACTGAGTCATTTAAGTTTTCTAAAGAGCCACAAATGTATTATGGGTCTTTTTTTTTCTCCAGGCCAAATTCAATTCTATCTCAGTGACAAAGCTTGGAGGCTATTTATATAAGGGAAGTAGAAGTAGGGAGAATTTACCTGAATAATTCAGGACCAAAAGCTCTTTATTGCAAAATGGAATGAGGGGAGAGTGCTGATGTCTCAAGAGCAGGATGAGATTAATGATCAAAACTGTAGCAGGAAGTCAGTGAGACCTCCCCGGCCTGTGAGATCAGGAGAAGCCCTAAGGGGTATCTTCTACCTCCCATTTCTCCCATACCTTTACCCACTCCTAGAAATCCTGTTACTTGTTAATTTCCAAGGCTTAAACTCTCAGGGCCCTGTGTTGCCAATGTATCTTTACTCTGTTCTGGTCCTGCCTGCCTGGACATAAGTGTTGGGCAGTTGAGCATTTTCTCGGCATCTATCAAAGAAGTTGGGGGCTTACATGGCAGAATCCTGACATCAGACTGCCATTGAGATGACGTCATGCCTCACTCAAAACTCTCCAGTGAAAGGAACTAACTACCAGTGCATGCAACATGGATGACTCTTAAAAGCATGATGTTGGACCATCAAAGAGGATAGATACACTGAGAGTATATGCTGAGTGACTCATTCATATGAAACTCTGCAGAAAAAGAGTTTAGTGAGAGGAAGCAGATTAGTGGTTGTCAGAGCAGGGGGTGAGAGATAAAGATTGGGGATTGCCTGGCTGGGAAGAACACAAGGGAATGTTTAGGGGTGACGGAAATGTCTTACATCTCAAATGAGATGTTGATTAGATGAGACATACACATTGGTCAAAGCTCCAAAGAACTGTACATTTAAATTGGGTAATTTACAGCCAGTCACAGTGGGTCATGCCTGTGTTCCCAGGGTTTTGGGAGGCCAAGCTGGGAGGACTGCTTGAGGCTAGCAGTTAGAGATCAGCCTGGGCAAGACAGTGAGACCCCATTTTATTTATATACCTATTTACTTATATTTTCGATAGTATCTCCAAAATATAAATAAGTAAATAAATGATAATTTTATTTTATGTAAACTATATTATAATAGAGTTAGTGAAAAACAAATCAAAACAAAACAAATCTTCAATGGCTCTAATCCTCAGGAAAAAAGACCTTATGATGGCCTACAGGGCCTTAAAAAAGTCACTGTGACTTCATTTCTCCTGCCTCCTTCTGTTTTTTTTTTTTTTTTTTTTTTGAGATGGAGTCTTGCTCTGTAGTCCAGGCTGGAGTGCAATGGCATGATCTCGGCTCACTGAAAACTCCATCTCCAGGGTCCCAGTTCAAGCAATTCTCCTACCACAGCCTCCCAAGCAGCTGGGATTACAGGCAGGAGCCACCATGCCTAGCTAAATTTTGTATTTTTTAGTAGAAACAGGGTTTTACCATGTTGGCCAGTCTGGTCTTGAACTCCTGACCTCGTGATCTGCCCACCTCGGCTTCCCAAAGTGCTGAGATTACAGGCGTGAGCCACTGTTTCCGGCCGCCTCCTCCTCTTTGTCCTTTATGCTCCAGCCACAGAGGTATCCTCGCTGTTCAAAACTGGCCAGGCCTGCTCCTGCCTCAGGGTCTTGCAGTTGACATCCCCCTCTGCCTGCTACACTGGCGCTTCTCCCAGAACTCCACCTGGCTCAGCCCCTCGCTTCCTCCAAGGCTTTGAACAAATGTCACCTTCTCAGTGAAGCCTTCCTGGTCTGACTCCTGCCTGCCTTTCACCCTGAGTGTGCTCACACATATAGGCACAAACACACACACACACACACACACACACACACACACACACACACACACACACACACACACACACACACACACTGTTCTCCAGTCAAACAGAAGAGTTCATGTGTGCGGGGAATACACATTGTTCTTTTGTGCTTCTCTGCCTTTGCCCTTGATGCTCTTTATGCCTTTTCTCACTGTACCACTTGGCTGCACAGAGAGGTAAAGAAACTTGCTCATGGTCACACAGCTATTAAGTGGCAGAGGTGGGATTTAAGTCCAGCCATCCCATCCAGAGCCTGTGTACTCAGCCACTGCATTATGCTGACATGTACATGCAAGCATCCAAGAAGGCAGTGGAACAGTTTAGGCTGAATTCCATTCTGTTCCTGTTCTCCTTCTCCTGACTCCCCCCAGGATCCTCTTTAATTTTGCTCCCTCTTAGAATCATAATTAAAGGAGAGAAACACAAAGAGAGATTCTCCCCTTCAAACCTTTCTGCCCACATTAACTTCACTACGGGGGGCTTGGGGAATTCCAAGTTCGCCCAGAAAATTGCTATTGCAGTACAACATAAAATGTATTTAAGCAATTACACTCAATTTTTTTTTTCTTTTTGGTAAATTGACTTCTGTTAAATGGGGCTTCATTAATGGAATCTGGCTTGGGGAGATTAAAAAAAAAATCGCTCCTTTTAATGCATGTAGTTGATTAGAGAAAAGTGGCTTTGAGTTCCTCTGCAGAAAGCTCTGAGCCCTTCTCTTCAGAAAGGAGAGCTCAGAGCAGATTTTGTGGGAAGCATTTCTTCTTAAGAAGCTTCTCATGCAGTCAGGATGTTGGGGAGCTGAGTGACATCCCCAACAAGATGACAACAGTGACTGGGCAAGGAATTGCTGCCTAACTGTAAGCCAAGGGGGAGGAGTGTTAGGAGATCCTGGTTTAAATCCTAGCATCCCTGAAAACTGACATCTTCAGGAGAACATTTGTTCATGCAGTCACCAAGCACATACTGTGTACAAGGCACTGTGCTTGCAAGTGGGGGCCACTCCCACTGTGGTTCCCTAAATACAGGGAGTCCCTGCAAAGCCTGTAATGTATACGATTCAGCTGCAATGTCTTTTCTGTTTAGCTTCCATTCCTTCTCCGTCAATAGCATCTGGCTTCTGTGCTCCCAGAGCATCTCCTGTGGGTATTACCTGTTAAATAAGCTATGTGCATGGCCCTGGTCTGATTCAGAGTTGAAGCCCTTCTGCATCCCAGTACTAAACACAAACTATTCCTCCCCATCCCCAAGGCTGGCCTAAGAGAATGTGAAATACAGGAGGTGCTCACCACCTTATCCCCCACTCCCAACCTCTCTTCCCTTCCCACCTGCCACCTGCTTTCCTCCCTGATGAATGGAGAGGACATCAGGATACAATCAGGAAAACCCTTTTGAAAGTGTCTTGGTCAGTGGTGGGCAAATGGTCCCAAGGCCCTTGTTCGGGGCTGGTTCCTGCTCTGCCAAACATAAGCTACCTCTCTTTTCTGAAGCAAACCTTTATTGACTCAGCCTTGATACCCATTCTCAACAAAATGCTTTCCCAAATCAGTTTTCCTTTAGCTAAATTCCTAGGACTTGCATGTAAAGATAAATTCTTTCCCCAAGACAATCCCATGATGTTATATATTTTCCAGGAACTGAGTTTCCTTTGGATATGAGCCGCTGGGCCTTATCTTTGAAATGAGGCCCCTTGGCCTCCCAAGGCTTTCTTTCCCAGCAGTGCCTGCCCACCCTGGTTGTGTGGACAGCTCTGAAAGATCTGAGCCAGCCTTTAAAGATTCAATTCCCAGCTACCTAGTATGTGTTTGGGGTTGGTTACTATGGTCTGAACAAACCAAGTTTCCCCCAGGTCATTCCTGCCCCTTAGTGCAACTGCTCCCCCTAATCCATACCATCCTCCTGGTCACCCAACCCAGGTAGCATCCTCAACTCCCCCGCTCCTTCACCCCTATCACCGATTGTGGCCAAGTCTTCTCCATTTCATGTCCTCATCATTTCTCACCTGGACTACACAGATGGCCTTCTTATCTGCCCTCTGCCTCTGATCCATCTTCCATACTTTGTGGGGAGATTTGATTAAATCCCTGCATGGCTGGAAGCCCAGCAGCAATGGTTGAACCCCAAAATAAAGCCCAAGCTTTTAAATGTCTTTCCTCTTCAATGACACTCGCTTTGAGATCCAGCTGCACAGTGACTTGTACATCCTGGAATGTGACTAGTACTTTCATGTCTCCATGCCTTTGCACATGCTATTCTCTCTACCTGGAATGCCCTTTCCTGTCGCCCCACCTGACTACTTGGGAAAACAATACTGATCCTATAAACCTAACTAAATATTTCCTTTCCTCCATCTCTCCCTCTCCCTGCCCCCAAGGACATGCCCCTGCCACGGTCCTGGGCATACCAAATTGTACTCATCTTTTGAGTTGACCATCTCTCCAACTAGCAGGCAAGCTCCATGAGAGCTGGAATAAAATATTATTTTTGTCTCAGTATTTCCAGCACACAGCAGCACAGTGCATGGCACATGGAACAAATACATTTCATAGAACAGCAGTTGGTGCCTGTCTTTGTACATAAAGTGTTATCAGATCACAAACATGCCCATTCATTCATTTACCTATTATCTGTGGCTGCTTCCACATTGCAATGGCAGAGTTGATTGGTTGTGCAAGACGACGGTCGGCTTGCAAAGCCAAAAATATTTATTTTCTGGCTTCTTACAGAAAAAAAGTTTGCTAATTCCTACCATAGAAGCCTCACAGATGATGTAGTTGCTTGGTAAACAAAAATTTAATTTCTAAGTAGGGAAGCATAAAAAAGGACACAGATGTAGCTTCAACATTTCATTATAATGTAAAACACTTAAACATACATTTATTTGCCAGTTAGTTTAATGCAGGACCAAGGCCTCTCATTTGATCATGGGTTTGTTCTCCACGTTGTCCATCTTATATAAACTACAACCATAATGCATCATTCACCATTTCCAATGTTGCTACACATTATCCAGCCAACAAATATTTCTTGAGCACCTCCTATGAGCCAGGTATTGTGCAAGGTGCTAAGAATTCTTTGCCCCATCCCCTTCCCCTCATGTAATTTACCCAATGGGGTACAGTTGTCTCATTCACTCACACCTAATATTTAGTAAGCAATTCTTTTAAGAGATTCTCCTTTGTGGAATCATTCCAAAGCATTCAATTTAGTTTCCATAGATGCAACTATATTTCCTTTCACACTCATATTTCATCAGTTTATGTGATGTTTAATTTAAATCACATAATTACAATAACAAGTATGACTGGCACTGAGAGACTTGGCAACAAACCCAACTGAATCTCAGAAAGTGCAAGACTCAGCTGGTGGGAGCAGAAGTGCACAGGCACTGGGGGGTGGGGGTGGGAGACGGCCTGTTGGCAGCAGGTGCTCAGGGTGCCATGAGCACCAGTCAGGAAGATCTACTGAGGCCATGGGAATGCTGGGGTAGTCCAGCTGGCTTCTTTGGTGGGGATGGGTTAGGTTAAGAACACTTTTATTAGACATGCTTGGTGAATGAACAAATAAATGAACAAACAGCAGTAGCTTGCTTTTAGTGGTGGGATATCAAATTATATCCCCTCTGCTATCAGGAGAGGGTGAACCAGGTAATCTTAAAATCTGAGATTTGAGAAGGACTTCAGAGGTCTTCTAGATCTAATGCCCAGCTATGTATAAATCTCAACCACAGCATCCTTGAAAAATGGTCAGTTATGATCTGTTTTGAATGTTTCCAACAATTAAGAATTCACCTCCTTGCCAAATTCTGTCTCCCAATCTTGATCCACCCCCACTCTTTTCATTGCTACTTCCTACTCAACCTGCAGGTGTATCAGCCCCTGACTCAGGCAACCTGTCCTTTGTTGTTGAATCTGGTTTACTTCTCCTTTGTTCCCTCTGGGTGCCCTGTACTTTCTCTGCCATAGTGCTTGTCTCACCATGCACTGCGGATCCGTGAGCTCCCTGAAGAGAGGAGCTGTTTCTTCTTGTTCACAGTCCTTTCCTTGGTACCTTGCAGAGTGCCTGACACAAAGAAAAGGCTCAGTAAATATTACTCAGTGGAAGAAGGGATGACTGGCAAAATGAATGAATGAATGAATGAGATCCTGCTGGTGAAAGCAGAGGTTACATGTGGGGAAAAGCAGAGAAAGAGGCAGTGAGCAGGTGAGCCAGGGAATAGGAGGGAGGGCTTCCAGTGTCATGCAGACTTCATCTGGTTTTCCCATGGTACCGCCCACTCCTGTCAAGAAGACATGCTTCCTCACTCCTGGTTCCTCAGCCCTGGGTGTGCCCCACTGCTTGCTTCACTTGGCAGCCTTCTGGTACCTTCCTGGGGATTCTTCTCATGCTGACCTATCCCCAAAGCAGCAACAGTGGGGTCTGCTAATCAATGTGGGCAAATGTTCCTTTTTCCCCAGAAGCAACTCAATAAACTCAACAAAATTATCAGAGCTCTCTCCTGCTCAGCTAATTGTTAGCTCCAGGGGAACCCACACAAACCACATCAGGTAAATGTTTCTTCTCCAGATACATGGTTCTCTGGAGGACATGTGTCTGAGGCTGGGAGTGCTGAGGGACAGGGAGCCTGGCTGTGTTTGCTGTCCCTCACTGACATGCCGGGTCTTGTACATTGGGTGGTGGCATATTGCGAAGGTCTGGGGATGGCTTGGTGTGTCAATTTCCTTCCATTCCTAGCTCAGCTGCTCAGCTGGCAGAGCTGATGGGTAAGGTGTTTCCTGCCTCTATGGAGAGGATGTTCCCATCGTGTTGAAGTGACAGAACAGGGTTGGGTCTGAAGATCAGAACTGCTGCTGATGCCAAGCTCTGGGTGAGGAGGTTTATGGTGGATACCCAGCAGGTTTTCTGAGTTGCCCACTCCATCCTTTACTGTCTCCAGGTCTAAATCAGGCAGTTCCACTCTTTTATGAGGACTAGAAGCCTTTGAAGACCAAGTCTCCTTCCCTCAACCCACACAGCTCCTGAAAGGGGCAGTCACGTACATCACATGACCCATAGGCTACAGCTGATTGGATCCTGGTGGTCATGTGTACCAAACTGGGCCAATCAGCTGATGGAACTTCTATCAGCAAGGTAGGTCCCTGTGGTCCCTGTTTGAGGTTGGGATGGAGAGAAGGGCTGAGTACTCATTTTAATGAGGAGAAGACCCCCAGGCTTGGTTTACCCAGGGGAGATTTGAAAAGGGGTGTCGTAGCATCATGTCTTCCACTTCTGTTGCTACCTCCCCAACTTGCCCTTATTACTCTTACATGATGTCCTTCACCTTGTACATTTATTCTCCACGTCCCAATCCAGTCTGACTTGGACAGAATCTAAGAGCAGTCTCCACTCTGACCAGCTGCTGAGCCGTTAGCTGGCTGTCCCCTGTCCCCAGCCCAAGTCTCTATTATTACACATTAGCTCTGAGATCTGGGATAACAGCCCTGAGGACTGGCAGCCTCCATGCTCTCCAGTGTTACAGTCCTTCCCCATCAGGCTTGGCTCAGAAACAGGTGCAGGCCTTAAAAGCGTGGTGACCATTCACTCTCAACTCTACTCAACCCTCTTCCTCTTCCTGGCTTGAGTCTCTGCCTAAGTGAAGATGACACCTATCTGGCTCATCACCTATCTTGTTCCCCACAGAGGCAATAGGTGTAAAAGCGTTAAGGGTTAAGGGACAGGCCTTTGGAATCAGACAGTGCTATATTTGAATCTGGGTCCCACTGTTTCTTAGGTGTGTGAACATGGGCATGTGACATAACTTCTCTGAGCCTCAGTTTCCTCATCTGTGCAATGGGATTTCTCTGAGCAGCAGTGCTCATGTGTGTAATGTGTCCAAGTCTGTGCCTGGCATACAGTAGGTGCCTCACAAATGTGAGCTATTTTTTCCCCTTCCTTGCTGGGGCTTGAGAAGAGGGGGTGGGATCTACCAGTGCCTTGAACCCTACCCTTCAAAGCAGACTGCAGAGCAGACTGCTTAGTTTTCTCCAGGGAAATGAAGCACTTGCATCTACTCTGGTGACAGGGCAGTGCAGGGGTAAAGGACAGGGCACTCTGTGGCACCCAGGCCATTACACCTGGCTATTACCTTCTCTCTTTCCATCGGGCAACCCCAGCCTGGCCTCCACTGGCTCCTGCTTCCTCAGCCTTGCCCACTTTCCACCTGTCACTGGCAGACACGACTTGGAGAAAGAATCTGCTCCCTGCCATAGAGGGTGGCACTGCTTGCCTTGTAGAAGCCTCGAGTGCTTACCATTAGTAGTACTTCTCACCCAGAGGGACTGTTGTAGATGGCTTATTAAGGAGCCGCCCACATCAGTGTGTGCCTGCCACTCAACTGCCACTCTGAGTTTGAGCATCATGGATGTCCCTTCCTCTGTCAGGAGGCAGCTAGTGGACCCTGCCAGAGATCAGCAGCTCTGATGCCCAGAAGAATGAGTGAACTGCCCAGCAGCTGGAGAAAGGGTGGGCTAAACATCTCACACACACTAAGGCCAGTGAGCAAGTGGTCCTACAGTCCCATGGAGCTGAATTCTAATCCTGCCTTCATCGTCTGCTGGCCATGTAGCCTTGAAGAGGTGACTTCACTTCTCTGAGCCTCTCTTTCTCTAGTTTATATCTCCTAGTGTGATTGTAGTGATGCTCACAAAGCTCCCTGTAAGGCCTCGAGACATGACATCTACAATTCTTGGCTTTGCCATGTCTCTGTGCAGCAAGGGAGACTCATAGGCAAAGGGAATAACATTTACTGAGTAGAAAGCAATTTGGGGCAGAGACTTGGCACATGGGCCCTAGAAGGAAACTGTCTGGGTTCAAGTATCATCAGCCCTAAACTTACTGTCTCACTTTGGGAAAGTGACCTGCTTTAGGCCTCAGTTTCCCCATCTATATAGTAAGGATAATAGCACCCACTTCATTAAGTTGTTAAAAGGTTTAAGTAGGTGATGCATATAAAAGGTGACTGGCACATACCATGTGCCCAAAAAGCATCAAAAATGGGGGAGAAGAGATTTCCTAGCTTCTTGTATTGCTTGCTGCCGTCAATCTGGGTTAATGCCTTGTACTTTGGCTTTCAGATGGGAGAAATTCAGATCACATCCACCTACAGAAGAAATGATTGGCTGCTATGGATTGTAGCTAAACCATAGGAAGAGCAGAGTTGTAGCTAGCCCGAGGGATGGCTAGTGCTTGCCATCCCTTGCCTATGACAGGTACGCAGATGCTACAAAGCCCCTCTCTCTGTGCCCCATCTTTGTTGTGCTCTGCCTGCTGGCATCATTCTCTCTGCTGCAAATGGCAGCTGCTTGAGGATGGAGCCATGACTACTCTTAGTAGCTCTGTGATTCACTCTTCCACCTTTATCACTAGAGAGAAGATGACAATCTCTCCCTACAGTTTTAATTAGAAAAAGCCCATCAGAGGTCTCTGATTAGTTTAGCTGGGGGATGTACCCATTTCTGGGGCCAAGGACTTGGTCCCCACTAGAACCCCATGATTAGTTTGGGAAAAGTTCTCCAAAAGAAGAAGTGTTTTCAAAAGAAGGGAGGAGTGCTAGGCAGATGAAACCAAAGATGTGTACCGTGGATGAAGGAGAGGCAGGTGGACTGAATGATCAGGGCCACCTCCTATTCTGTGGTATAAAGGAGGAGGTTTTTAAAGACCTTGGAGGAGTGTCCATAGATCACTGTGTGAGGTATCACCCCAGAGTTGGTCTTGTTCTAGATCTGTCCCACATCCTTTCATAGGTAGCCAGGCACCCCCCCCCCCCCCCACCATGCTGATCCCATTCCATGTCTAATCATCTGACCACTGCCTGCCCACCTGTCCACTAGTCCATCGGGCTGGGTGCTAACACCTTACCTAGCTTTGGCAAGCCTCTGCCCTTGGGAGTAGATGCAGGCTCCATGTTTATCTTCAGATGCTGGTGAAGTCCTATGGGTTATCCAGGTCAGTTGACCTCCTGGACTTAGAACATACCATGACCTAGAGATAAGCTGTCTAGATCTATCCAGAATGAGGATCATCCCAGATTAGAAAAGACTCACCTGAATCTTTTTAAATGTTCAGATTTAGACAACTTATTCTCCTTCCATTTTCCCTCCTCCTGAAGTACTTGGCCTCATTCCTTCCCAGTTGCTTACTCACTCCGGCCCCAGCCAAGGGAGTTTCTAGACTACCAGTAGAGGCTAAACATATGAGCCAAGGAGCCAAACAGGTTTGAGTTTGAAGCCTGGCTCTTCCATTTATTGCTGTGTGGCCTTGGATAAACTAATCTTTCTTTTCACGCTTCCAGGCTTCCAGAGATGATATACCCAAAGTATGATCATCATTTTTATTAAAATATCATGCTCACATCTGATTGATTAACAGTTCCTGGCATGAGGTCAGTGCCAAAGAGCCTTGGACTGACTGCTTATGGCCTGGCCTCCCTCTCTGGCTTCTTATTATGTAGATATCCAGGTGAATTCAGATGATTCCCTAGACTACCACCCTGCTTCCTGAGACACATCCATCCCTCAAACACTGTCCATCACTGGCCATCAAAGAAGCAGCCACACTGTTCCAGCAACTGAACAGCTATTTATTGAGATGGGGGTGTGAGTACATGAGTTAGTGAATTAATTGGTAAGCGAATGAGTGAATTAGTGACTTCATGAGTCAGCAAGTGAGTGAAGAAGTCTATGCAGAATTGAATACATTATGTTCTCCTCCCTCAACAAATCGAATATGCAGTGGTGTAAAACTTTCACCTTAAAATTTGTCTTCTGCATTAACACAAGCAGGGGTTAAGAATGGCACAGGAAAAGTCACAGACCAGAAGCTGGAGGAAAAAGATACTGTGCTATTTTCCTATTGCTGCCTGAACAAATAACTGCACATTTAGGAGCTTAAAGAATACCGATTTATTGTGTTATAATTCTGGAGGTCAGAAGTCCAAAATGGGTTTCAGCCGGTCAAGATCAAGGTGTGGGGAGGGCTGAGCCCCTCTGGTGGCACTAGGGGAGAATCCTTTTGCTTGCCTTTTCCAGCTGCTAGCAGCCACCTGCATTTCTTGGCTTGTGGCCTCTTTTCCTTGTCTTCAATACCAGCAGTGTAGCATCTTCAAATCTCTCTCCACCTCTGATCCCCTGCTTCTCTCATCACATCTCCTCTGTGACAGTCCTGCCTCCCTCTTACAAAGGCCATGTGATTATATCAGCCGCACCTGGATAATCCAGGATCATCTCCCTATCTTTAAATCCTTAGAGTAATCTTATCCACAATGTCCCTTTTGCCAAGTAAGGAAAAAATTCACAAGTTTCAGGGCTTACGACGCCAGCATCTTTGAAGAGGCACTATTCTGCCACCTGCGGATGCCTTGCTCAGAGGGTAAATGCAGCCAGTGAGTCCCACTCTACAGAGAATGGGGCAGGAGGGGGGATGAAGGAACTTTCACAGCATTTGACAAATAAATGACTATGCCAGGTATTTTTTGCTGTTGTTGCTGTGGCCTGAGCATTGAGGGTTTTTAAAAGCTTAGATGATTCCATCACGCTCCAACATTTCAGAGATACTTTGACAGAGATATGCTAAGAGCATATGCTGCTGTAATTAAGAGTAAAATCTGGCCCTGTGATTGCTGAAGGTGATGGATCAAGAGCAGGGTGTCTTTACCCTGGGTACACACTGCTATCAACTGGGAGGATTTTTAAAAATTATTTTGAAATAAGAAAAAAGTGCAAAGATAGCACAGAAATGTCCTGTATATCCTTCACCCAGATTCCCTAATGTTGGCATCTTACATAACCCTGGTACATGTATAAAAACTAAGAAATCAGCAATGGTACAGTACTATTAACTAAATTTATTCAGATTTTCCCAGATTTCCACTAGTGTCCCAGTTTTTTTTCCGTCCCAGGATCCAGTCCATCATCTCTCATTGCGTTTGTCTCGCCTTCTTGGTTTCTTCCAATCTGCATCGGTTTCTTACTCTTGCTTTGGTTTTTTAAGATATTGACATTACTGAAGGGTAATGATCAGGTATTTGGTAGAATGTCCTTTATTTCAGTTTGTCCAGTGTTTTTTCATAGACCTGGGCTATGGATTTTTGGGAAGAATATCATGGGGCTAAGATGCTCTTATTGTGACATCACAGAAAGAGGTTCTGTGATCTCGACATGACCCATTACGGATTATGCTTACTTTGATCACTTGGTTGAAGTGGTATCTGCTAGATTTCCCCACTGTAAAGATACTATTTGTCCCTTCCCATGTTCTATTCATTAGGAGTGGGTGGCTAAGTCCAGCCCACGCTGCGGGAGAGGGGGGAGTGCCAGCTGTTTTTATTTCTATCATTTCAATTTGTTTAATCCTCATGGCTTTATTATCATTCCACTACTTTTCACAGATATAGTTGTAATGAGCTAGACTTGCCCAAAGTTACTCAGCTAGTAAATGGCAAAGCTAGAATCTGAACTAATATCTGTCTGGCTTCAAAGGCCAGGTTCTTTCTACTTCAAGTTACTGCCACCAAGTAAAGAAGATCTCGCGGTCTCTGAGGTGGAAGCTGCCTCTCATCTTGTCTGTACAGTGTGTTTCACATCCATCTCTGGAGTGTGACCCATCAGTGGGTCCTGAGGTCACTCTCTTGGGTTGCATTTTAAATAACAACATAAAGTAAAGGCGAATATAACAGAGTAGAAAATGAGAGTACATCGCACACGTAGAAAATTTTTATCTCTGTATCTTCTCTGTGCTTTGCTACCTTTATCCTTATAATGGAGATAAAAATAGCCCTCCCATAGGCTTGTTATGAGGATTGAATGGAATGATGTACATAAAGTGCTTAGAGCTAAGGCTGGCTCATATTAAGCAGTATATAAATATTAAGTATATATGTAAATGAGTCGTGATATAAAATGTATTTCTTATTGCAGACTGCAATCAAGATGTTTGAAAATACTGAACTCACATCTGTAGACAAGAAGCTGGCAGATTTATGACTCCCAGCTTGCAGCCTATTTTTTTAAAACACAGTTTTATTGGAACACAACCACACTCACTGGTTTAGGTATTGTCTATGGTTACTTTCGAGGTACAGTGGCAGAGCTGTGTACTTGCAACAGAAACTCTATGGTCCACCAAGCCTATCACATTTACTATCTGGCCCTCTAGACCAATGCTTCTGCCTGGAGGTCATCTTATAATCCAGGAAATATTGGATACCTCTTCCTGGGCATGTGGTCCGGTCATGCCACTGTCCTTGCAGGCAAGCTTGCTCTGCAGACCACTCTAGGCTGTGTGACTGCCAGGCACTTGGATCTCCAGAAGCTCATTACCTTTCTCTATTAAACTGATGCCTACATGGTGAAAGCCTAAAAACATGGTACTTTGGTCAGGGTCCCAGCAGGAAACAGATGGTCACTCGAATTAAAATAATTGGTGAGGGCTGAGTGCGGGAAAGTAGCAGAGACCTCAGAGGCTCATAAAAGTAGAGCTTTTACCAGCCTAGGCAGGAGGAGATAGAGGGGTTAATGCCTGTACCTGGAAGGAGAGAGTCATTTGAGAGAGGACACCTTACAAAGACCAGTGACCTTCAGTCCAGGGACACAGAACCAGCTCCAGGTGACCCTGGGGTGGAGATCCAGGAGAAAAAATGCCTTGACCTAACTTTCCTCCATCCCTGATCTCCTGTGATGGGTCCCCACTGACCAAAGTGAGATGGAAGCCAGAGGGTATGGGATCCATTGATGTGACTCATACAGACCAGCTTCCCAGGCCAAAGAAGGATGAAAAGAGAAGGTTGGAGAAGGCTGGAAAGGGGATCTGGAAGGGCAAACCTTAGATACCCAGCACACAGCATTGACTTAGAAAGCCAGATTTATTCACCTTTCCTAAGCTCCCCTAAACAAGGACATCCCCTGCTTCATCTTCCAAGTTGGAACTTTGACAACACCAAAAGGTTGACATAGCTTTTCCCGTCTACTGCCTTTTCTTCTTAAATCTGCTAGCTAACTGATGGCTATTACAGGTTAATCTTCCTGGATCTTATCATCATTAGAGGGAGGGGAAGGTTATGGACAGAGGCACAGATAAGCTACTGTGTGTGTGTGTGTGTGTATGTGTCTGAGCCTGAGCAGAGTCTGATTAATATGTGGACTTTCATTAAAGTGTGTATGTGTGTGTGTGTGTGTGTGTGTGTCTGTGTGTGTGTGTGTGTGTGTGTGTGTCTGAGCCTGAGCAGAGTCTGATTAATATGTGGACTTTCATTAAAGTTCTTCCTCATGCCCCATCTTTTGATCTTAGAAAGAATCTGTGTGCCATTCATCTATGCAGCACTGCTCATGTCCAACAAATGTGTGAGTCAAGCTCTGGCCCCTTGGGAGAAAAAGTCAGGGGGAGAAAAAGCTACCTAGGCTGATAAATGTCCCCAGGGAAATCTGTTCCTTTGCCAGACCCCCTACTAGCCCAGACTTCCTTGACCGGCATCTGATATCTTACAGGCCCCCAAATCCAGCCACACAACTACAGCTTGTCCCCTGGAGGGGCTTCCCTGGCCAGTCCAGAATGCTCAATTTATGAGAGATCATAGGCTCACAGGGAGGAAGGGGATGGCTTGGGTAGGCCAGCCACCTTGCAGCAGAGCTGGGGCAAGAATCTAGGATTACAGACTCTTATTAGTTTCCATCTTCCTTTTATAGAAGATAAATGTTGAAGTCTTGGAACCCTGGGAATGAACCTGGAAAAATTCAAAATGTGATCTAGCCTTAGGCAAGTTTCCTTGCCTGGCTCAGCTGCTGCGACTGCACATCTGGACCCTCAGTGCCCCCACAACAGTTCTGTGCAGGCAGGGTGAAGCACAGGCTTGAGTCAAAACCCGTACTCCCACCTGTGAGTGGCTGTTCAACCTTGAACATGTTACTTTTTATGTGAATGAAACTCAGTTTTCTAGTCCTATAAATTCGGAGCTATCATCAACCATTAAGTTATATTAAACCCAGTGTCACACAGGCAAGTACCTAGCAGTGTCCAAAGGCCAAAAAAAAGACAGTTTTTCATCTTTTCTCTTCCCTCCAATTGAAAGACTAGTGGAATATGTACAACTACTTTTACAAAAAGCCAGAAGCCAGACAGTTTGAGTGGAGCCGTTACAGCTTTGTGCTCTAAACCTAAGAAATGGGGACCCCTCACATGAGACTGGGGGAGGCTTCTGGATGTGTTACAAATTCCTTTTCATTTTCATGGACTCAGTGTTAATTAATAAAATCTCAAGGTTCTCCTCCTTCTTTCCCCTTGCATTTCTTCAGAGAAATGAAGAGTTCAGACTCAGCCCAAGCGCTCAGGTTTTAAATTAGACAACTTTGTCCTGACAGGAACCGAGTCACAGCTGTCATACCTGATTACTTTTAGAGTTACTACCAAACCCTTTGTATGGCATGAGCAGCCAGTGTTCAAGGCAAACAGAAAGACTTCACATTTTATCATGACAGCCCTGGAGCCATCCACCTCCCCGTGTTCATTATTCTCAGCCTATCTTTGGAAGGGATGATGAGGCATCCTGACAATCGTATAGTGAGGAAGGCAGACCCCAGGGCCTGTCACTACAGCCCAGGGATTTTAAGCCCCCAAAGTGCAGCAAAACCTACTGCCTCCAGGAAGCCAAGGAGAATGATTTCCGGGGGCAATAGGTGCCTCAAAGCCTTCTAAGAATGAACCATCATCTTTCATGAGAGGCAAACATTGACCCTTAAGTAACCAACCAATAAGAGCACCTGTACACAAATGCTCACAGGTGTTGGCTGGGATTGGTCAGCTTGTGGATGATGTCACAGTTTCCCTCCTCTGACTCAACAATGCCACCACCACTGAAAAGGCTGAGCCCCGACTGCAGCTCTTGCAGACAGAAAAATTCACGGCAGGTAGAGCACCTTCTAGATTGCTCCTGGAGTGTGGGGACAGCTGTCTCTCCTGTCCAAGTTATTGAATCCAGAAAAAAGATGAAGTTGTGAACATGGGAAAAGAAATCCAGCTAAAGCCCAAGGCAAATGTCTCTTCTTACATCCACTTTTTGCTGAATTACAGAAACAAATTCAAGGAGCAGCAGCCAAATACCTACGTTGGCTTTAAAGAGTTCTCTAGAAAGTGTTCGGAAAAATGGAGATCCATCTCAAAGCATGAAAAGGCCAAATATGAAGCCCTGGCCAAACTCGACAAAGCCCGATATCAGGAAGAAATGATGAATTATGTCGGCAAGAGGAAGAAACGGAGAAAGCGGGGATCCCCCAGGCACCCAGACGGCCCCCATCATCCTTCCTACTCTTCTGCCAAGACCATTATGCTCAGCTGAAGAGGGGAGAACCCGAACTGGTCAGTGGTGCAGGTGGCCAAGGCCACAGGGAGGATGTGGTCGGCGACTACAGACCTGGAGAAGCAGCCTTATGAGCAGAGAGCGGCTCTCCTGAGAGCTAAGTACTTCGAGGAACTTGAATGCTACCGTAAACAACGAAAACGATGTAAACAACGTACTACCAGGAAGTACCAACGGTCAGCTAGAAACCGGTGCAGAGGGGAAAAGAGTCAGGCAGCGCTGATGGATCCAGTTCATAAAAATAAAATGCCACTGAACTGTATTTCCTGTTCATGGTCTGATGTGTGGCATTAGAGCAGCTGTGGTTGATGCTTTGTGCATGAGTGAGTGGCTTGGTGGAGGAGATATTGGGGCAGAGAAACTGATCCTGAGGAGGGGGAAGGGAGAGGAGGGGAAGGGAAGGAAGGGGAAGGGAGAGAAGGGGAAGGGGAGAGGAGGGGGAAGGGAGGGGAAGGGGAGAGGAGGGGAAGGGAGGGGAAGGGAGGAGGAGGGGAGGGGAGGGAAGGGAGAGGGAGGGGGAGGGGAGAGGAGGGGGAGGGGGAGGGGGAGGGGGGAGGCAGCAGAAGGGAGGAGAGGGGAAGGGGGAGAGAGAGGGAGAGGGAGGGAGGGGGAAAGGAGAGGAGGGAGAGGAGAAGGGAGGGAGAAGGTAGGAGGAGGAAGGGAGGGGGGGGGGGGGGGAGGGGAGGGAGAGGAGGGGAAAGGGAAGAGAATGGAGGGCAAGAAGGGGAGGGGAACAGAGAGGAGGGGAAGGGAAAAGAGGGGAATGGAGGGGGAGGGGGAGGGAAAAGCTAACTTTGAGAGAAGGGTCAGCAGTAAGCAAAGGTGTGGCTTGGGCCAGTAAACGCAGCAGTCATGGAGGTAGAAGCACCCTCATTCTGAGCTGTGATCCAGGTTGGAGGACCCAGGTTCAGGAACATGAGGTCTGATTCTGCTACATGAGGGGCAGGACTGGGCAGACTGCCTGGGCTAAGAAGACCTGGAGTTCAAGCTCCCATTTCAGGCCCCAGAAGAAACATATGACATCTGAGTTGAGATGGGCCTGAGGGGACCAGGATTTCCAGCAACACTTAGATATGCTCAGTGGGGCCAGGGTGAACCCCTAGGGTATTCCCTAATCAGGAGGAGGCAAGGGGGTAGATTTTACAAAAAAAAAAAAAAAAAAAAAAGCAGGGGGTTGGGGGATCAGACCAGTCAGTTTTTCAGTGGATAGAGGTATAACATGTGGCATCCACTCTCTCTTGTTCACAGCACCCTGACTCCCTTTTGTGACCAAGGCTGGATCAGAGGGGAGGATCACCTTGGCCAAAGTCACTGGCTCAGTAGTGGGCATGTGACCCAAGTTGTTCCTATCAGGGGGGATCTCCGGGCTTGTGTAAGGAGTCCTGGGGGACACTGTAGTCCAGAAGATGTTGACAGCCATTTGCCATCTCATAGCGCCCAAGAAGGAGGCCGAGATGACAGAATCCCTGTGGCATCAGAACATTCTCCTAAACTTTTCATTGAAGATAACACATTTCATTTTTTCCCTGAGATGGTTTGACTTAGGTTTTTTTCTGCTTGACAATAATTTGACACAAATGGAGGTGTGCTTTAAGTGTCTGTATGGTAACTAGATTTTTCAGGCAACGATATACTGTGGGCAACATTTCACACCAATCAATAAAAATTGAAATGGAGTATTTTGAAATGGTTCTTTTGACTTCTTGAGATACAAAATACTGGGCCAAAATGCAAAGCTGATTTTTTGTCACCAGGTTATACACGCAGCAGACCTTGCTAATTTCACCTCTAAGGACCCCTATTCTATGATAGAAGACCTACACTTGCTACTCTACTGCACTAAAAAGTAAAAATACATATTTTTGAACAGTCTTTTAGAACTGCATGACCCTTTAGGGGATGAGAGATAATAGAGTGATTTAGAAATTCAGGGTCTGGAATCAAACTGGCCATTTGCAGAGGACTTCCATGTGCTAGGCACTGTTCTGGGTACAGGGAGGCATGTTATGCACTACTGTTAAGTTCTTGCCCTGTAAAAACTTTCCATCTAATTACGGAGATGGACTTGGGCATAAATCGCAGCACTGCAAAGCATGATGATGACAGTGAACACAGGAAGTGCTGGGGGAGGGGCTGGGGGCCACCCACCAAGCCTATGCTGCAGTCTTCATGAAGGAAGCAGCCTTATTCCACCTGACAACTTTGTAGGCATGCTGGCAAAATTCCCATTCCCCATTCCCCCACAGCTGCTATTCCAACTTGGCTCTGCTTCCCTTCTAGCTCAACCTCCACTCTCTCAGGAGACACCCTCATTTTCTGCTTCAATGAGAAAATAGAGATCCTCAGATATAAGTGCTCTCAGTTTCCTTCATTCTCGAAATGTAATTCATACCCATCCTTTCTTCCTGGTCTCACCCCTCAAGGGCAGCTATCCCCCTCCTGCTCTCCCTGCCTCCCTGGGGCCCTCGCTCCTTACTGTAAGGGTGCCAACCCTCCAGCCTCTACGATCATACAAGTTCACTTGATGCCATAATATGGTGGTCCCCATCTTAATGTTGGCAAGACTTAGGGCAAGTTCTCAATCCTCTGAGCCTCATGTTCTTATCTGTGCATGCCTGCCTTACAGGTTGTTTTAGTGATTAACTGAGGTAATACATGTCAAAATATTTGGTACAGTCCTAAACCTAATAGGTAGCAGATATCCTCTGTGGTGGCAGATATCCTCTGGGGTGGCGGATATCCTCTGGAGTGGCTGTTCCATAATCCTTTCCCCCTTTCCTGTGTTCACACCGTTGTACAATCCCCTCCCATTAAGTGCAGGCTGGACCTGTGACTTTCTTCTAACCAATAGAATATGACAAAGGAGATGGGCTGTCACTTCTGTGATTATGTAATGATAAATAATACTACATATTGCTAGCCACTTTGCTCTAGGGATTCTCCTTGCTGCTTGATGAAGTAAGTGGTCAGGTTCAAGAAACCCATGTAGCAAGGAATGGCAAGGAACTGTGGGAAATGTCTAGCAGCTGAGGGTTGCCTCAGACCATCAGCCATCGAGAAACAGAAGTTCTCAGTCCACCAACCACAAGGAACTTAATGCTGCAGAAGCCACACAAGTGGGGAAGTGAATCCTTCCCCCAGGCAAGCCATCAGATGAGAACCCTGGCTGACCAAGGCCTCAAGCAATGCACGCAGCTAAGCTGTTACCAGACTTCTGACCCTAAAGAAACTGTTTAAAACTATAAATGTAAGTTTAAAACTATATGTATGTTTTATACATATATAAATTCTATATGTATATGTATTACATATATAAATTATATATGTAAGTTTAAAACTATAAATGTTTAAACCATATAAGTGTATTTTGTTTTAAGCCACTAAGTCTGTGGTAATTTGTTACACAACAATAGAGAATACATTACTCAATAAATGCCCTCTTTGTTACAATTCTAGAAGAGACTGTCTTTAATTCTGTTTCTACCTCCAGCCTCTACCTTGCCCATTTAACCTCCTTTCCTTTGTTACCAATCTCTTGTTACCAATATCTTGAAGGTGGAGGGCCACCTCCTACCCTCCAGTGCTAATTAGATCCTGACTTATATTACTCTGTAGTGGTTCCAGTTGGGTTGTCTTGTTTCCAACCTGAACTGTGGACTCTTGGTGGGCAGCAGCTATGTGATGCACCACACTCCTCTCTGTGAAGAGGGCCCCCACACAGCTATACCCTGGCCCTCATGCCGCCCCTTTCTGGTTTCCTGTGTGATTAATTATGTGAATGTGCTAGGCCAAGTCAGAGTTTTGACAACAGTTTGCAGTTTCCCTGCTGAAAACTAACTCCATTAACAGTCCTTTATGAAAAAGACAACAGGAGGGTCTGAATCTGCTGGCTTCTAATGACTGTAATGTAATGACAGTGGAGGGGGAGAGGGAAGGAAGGAGGAGGAGAAGTAGGGGGGAGCCTGGACCTAGGATAATGGGTGAGAGGAAAAGTAGGTGGACAATCTGGTGTGATGCCAGCATTCCAGGCCCACTCAGCTGGCCTCAGGTGCCCCAGTCCTTGAGAAGACGAAGGCAGGCCCATCACCATCTTTATGACTGAATCACTCCACTCTGATCCTTCTCTCCTCAAGCCTTTTGCTGTGTTCATGTAGTCATTAATTTATTTATTCATTTATTCAACAGATATTTATGTAAATCTTATACCTGCAATATAACAGCAACTATTCTGGTGCTGGGAATACAACAAGGTCCCTCATCTCTCACATTCTGGCAAGGAGATTCAGACGATTAAAAAAACAACAAATAGGCCTGGCTCAGTGGCTTATGCCTGTAATCCCAGCACTTTGGGAGGCCGAGGTGGGTGGATCACAAGGTCAGGTGTTCGAGACCAGCCTGACCAACATGTTGAAATCCTGTCTCTACTAAAACTACAAAAATTAGCTGGCATGGTGGTGTGCATGTGTAATCTCAGCTACTCAGGAGGCTGAGGCAGGAGAATTGCCTGAACCCAGGAGGCGGAAGTTGCAGATTCAGACAATCAAAAAAACAACAAATAGGCCTGGCTCAGTGGCTTATGCCTGTAATCCCAGCACTTTGGGAGGCTGAGGTGGGTGGATCACAAGGTCAGGTGTTCGAGACCAGCCTGACCAACATGTTGAAATCCTGTCTCTACTAAAACTACAAAAATTAGCTGGCGTGGTGGTGTGCATGTGTAATCTCAGCTACTCAGGAGGCTGAGGCAGGAGAATTGCCTGAACCCAGGAGGCGGAGGTTGCAGTGAGCCAAGATCGTGCCATTGCACTCCAGCCTGGGTGACAGAGTGAGACTCTGTCTCGAAAAACAAAACAAATAAATACACCAGATCAGTTTTCGATAGTGTCAAGTACTCACAAGAAAATTAAGGTGGGTAATGAGATAAACGATGATGTGTAGGGTAGAGGGCATTTGAAATGGGTGGTCAGAAGTTATCTGAGAAGCTGGCATTTGGGTTTGGATTTAAAGAACAAGAAGGAGCCAGACAAACCAAGGTATGAGAGGAGAGTCCTCCAAGCAGCAGGGCAGCAAGTGCAAACAAAGGTCCTTGCAGAAGCGAGCTTGGCATATTAGAGGGATGGAGGGAGGCCAGAGTGACTGGAGGTATGAACAAATGGGCAAGACATGGTTGGAAGGGTGAAGGCCTTGGCAAGGGGTTAATGTGGAAATCTAAGTGCAATTGAGAGCCACAGAAAGATTTCAGTAGTGGGAAGCCGCGTGCTTCCATCTTTGACTTTGTGTTACTGATCATTTCAGTCGTCAGAGACTATCAAGTGCCAGCAAAGGGATTAACCCCCTGCTCCTCTGAAGGAGTGCAAGAAAGAAGACACCAAACCCATGGCTTTTTTCCCTTTGGAAAGAGGGGGAGATAATGAGAAGCCTTCACTTGGTATTCCTTGGAGCAGCTGTAAGCTAAAAACAAAACGTGGGAACTGCGAATCCTCTCTCTGGGATACGTTTTCTCAGGAAGTGGAGGAAATGGGTGGGCATGGGGTGGCAAAATATTCCAGGGAAATACTTCTTCCTGGGTCTTGTGGGGAACAACTTCCAACAGGCCAGTGATTCTCAGCTTTAAACCTGTGTTAGAATCACCTGCAGGGCTTATTAAAACACAAATTGTCGGGCCTCACCCCGAGAGTTTGATTTAGTATTTCTGGGAGTTGGAGCTATAGTTTGCATTTCTAAAAGTTCCCAGGTGATACTGATGCTCCTGGTCCCGGGACCACAGACAAGTTCTCCTTCTTGTAGCCGCTCATTCACTCTGCGTAGAAGGCACGGCTCATCTGACTGGTGAGTTTGGGAGGAGGAGCAGACCATGCTCAGTTGGCCCTCTCTATGCTCCCTTTCTCTCTCTCCCCATCTCCCTGGCTGCAGAGCACATTCACACAGGTCTCCAATCAGTTCATTAGTAATAAAGGTGACATGCTGATCCTTATCTGTTTTTCTCTTGCATCTGCCAATTGATTCTGCACTTGAGAGGGGGAATAAGTATATTTATTTATTGAGTTTCCCTCAAATTCCAACAGAGAAATTGATAATCAGTTGCAAAACATTCAACTGGCATCTGGGCCACACAGCAGCTTAGGAATCTTGGTTTCAGCCTCTACTAAAACATCAATTATTTGGGGGCAAAAATGTCCAGTTCATGGGCCTTTAAGATAGGAAGTCAGGTCTGTGGATGGGGTGAGGTCACCAGGATGAGGTCACAAAAGCATCGATGCCCCTTTGTCCTGTCATGTGACCACTTGTCACACTTCCCCCACAGGTGTGCTAGGAAATAAATGCCTGGGACATCGTCATAAGTGGTGTCTGATGTGTAACGAGTGCCCTAGGAATGGGGATGCCTGCGCTGGTCTCTAAAGGATGGGTTAAAAAGGCAAGAGCAACACACAAAAAGATAGACCCAAGCAGGATAAACAGTTTGGCCAAGGGCCCAAAGGGGACACAACCCTTCAGGCTGGCCCTGACCTCTGGGTTGGATTACCAGTGACATAATGAACATTTCGTTATAAAGCCATGCCTTGAAGTAGTTGTGCTGCAACAGCTCTCCCTACCCGGTGCTCCATTTCCAATGCTTCCTCCGCTCTGGCTGCTGGGTGACATTTCTATTTCTCCTCTTCAACAGTGAAATATTTCAGTGGTTGTCCATCACCTATGTGAGTCTGACATGGCATAATCAGGCCACTGGGGCCTTGCTAGCTGTGCTGTCCCTAATATGCACTGTGGTAGGCAGTTTCTGAAACTGCTCCCAGTGATCCCCAACTCCTGAAATTCACGTCCTGTGTAATCCCCTCCCTTCGAGTGTGGGCTGGACCTGGTGGCCAAAGTGATAAGATTTCACTTCTGATGTTAGGCTATGAAAGGCTGTGACCGCTCTCTCTGGCTCTTCTCTCTCACTTGAAGCAAACTGACACGCTGAAAGCTGTCCTATGGAGAGGGTAATGTGGCAAGGAACAGAGGGTGGCTCTGGCGAACACCCAGTGAGGAACTCAGATCCTCATTCAAACAGCCTGCAAGGAACTGAACCCTGCCAATAACTGAGTAAGCCTGGAAGTGGATTACTCCCCTTTTGAGCTTTGAGATGCCTGCAGCCCCAGTGGACACCGCCTTGTGACAGACTCAGCTAAACCGTACCTGATTTTTGACCCATAGAAACTAATAGGTGTTTCACGCCACTAAGGCTTCAGATAATTTATTACAAACTGAAATGATTACTGCAGATTCTGGTATCAAGGGAGAGATGGTGTCGTGACATACACCTAAAAATGTGAGATAGCTTTGGAATCAGGCAGTGGGCAGAGGTGAGGAGTATTCTGAGGAGCTTGTTAGAGAAATCTTCAATTGCCTCAAAGACAATTGAAGACACTGTAGAAATGTGGACTTTGAGGATATGGCTGGTGAGGGCTTAAAAGAAGTGATGAACATGTTATTGGAAACTGGAATGTCTTCGTCCATTTTCTATTGGCTGTAACAGAATGCCTGAAGCTGGGTAATTTGTAAAAAAAGGAAATTTATTTCTGACAGTTACAGAGGCTGAGAAGTTCAAGGTCAAAGGGCTGCATTTGGCGAGAGACTTCTTATTGGTGAGAACTGTCTGCAGAGAGGACTAAGCATGTTGATGTGCCTGCTCAGGTCTCTCTTTTTTTTTCAGCAGAGCGAGATGGAGTCTCGCTCTGTTGCCCATGCTACAGTGTAGTGGCATGATCTCGGCTTACTACGGCCTCCACCTCCTGGGTTCAAGCGATTATCCTGCCTCGGCCTCACAGGTAGCTGGAACTACAGGCACATGCCACCACACCTGGCTAATTTTTGTATTTTTAGTAGAAACAGGGTTTCACCATGTTGGCCAGGCTGGGCTTAAACTCCTGACCTCAAGTGATCCTCCTGCTTTGGCTTCCCAAAGTGCTGGGAGCCACCATACCCGGCCTCTTCCCGTTCTTATAAAGTCACCAGTTCCACTCCTGTGATAACCCATTAATCCATGGATGGATTAATCCATTCATGAAGACAGGGTTCTCATGATGCAATCACCTCTATAAGTTTCCACCTTTTAACACTACCACACTGGGGATTAATTTTCCCAGACACGACATTTGGAGGACATATGCAAACCATATCGTGGAGGAGGGGCATCCTTGTTAGGCAGTGGTAGAAAGCTTAGTGCCACTATTGTCTGCAGTTACATGGAAAGCAAAATACGCACCTAATAAACCTAGTTACCTAGCTATGGAGATGTCCAAGAAAAGTGCTGAAAATAATTTCTTCTTACTGCTTATGTGAGAAGAGAGAGAAAAAAAAGTTAAAGTGAGCCAAGACCTGATAGTTTCGAAAATTCTCAGTCTCCTAAGTCAGCAAAAGGTGCTAAAATTAAGAAATGGCTTTTGAGCAAGTACAGTCAAGAAAAGATGGTCTGAGATGAAGCCGAGGGTGTGACTGCGGGGCCTTTGTTTAAGACCCCAGAAAGATCAAAAGATCATGGTATTATTCAGTCATACAAAGGCCCTTTAAAGAGATTAGAGTAGGCCTCATAGATCCTCCAGATCAAACAATAGGGACTCTAGGAAGCATAAGGGCTGTCTGTTGGCCATCTTTTCAAGAGGCTCAGGTTGAAAAGTGTTTAGTTCTCAAAGAAATTTGTGCGTTTCGCTTTTGTGTAATAGAGGGAATCTCAGTGCAATTTACAGAATACCCAAAAAGTTTTTGAGAAAACTTATCAGAAGAAACACAGCTGGGACAGAAAGAAACAGAGACAGTATAAAATAAAATGAGGTCATTGAACTCCTAAAATTCTCAGCAGGAAACAGGCTAAGAAAACAAGTCAGCTTTAAACACAGGCTTCCTTTCGTGAAACAGGAAGGATTACTCAGAGGGAAGAACCAAGAGCTTAGAAGGTAGAGCGGAGAGTCATGGAGAATTATCCCCCAGGCTTTGAAACCTAACCAAGAAACTTGCAGTCTTTTCCTGGCTGGATTTCAAAATTGTTATGGACCAGTGATGTCTTGATACCTCACATTTTCCCCCCCTTTGACTAGCGATGCTTATAGTCATTACTCTAGGCCTAACCTGCCATTGTATGTTAGGCATGTAGGGGGCAGATAATTTATCTCTTTAGTTTTTTAAATCACCAAATCCATAGTAACAGTATTCTAGAACTTGTACTTAAGGAATTATACCCAAGAGCCTTATCCATACCTGTACCTAATTTAGATGATGAGATCCTGGACTTTCAGTTGGTGCTTTCATGGGAAGAGATGTTTAGACACTTTGGGAAGGAATGGTTTTATTTTGTGTATGGAAGGGACAGGAATCATTGGCCAGAGGGCAGATTGTGATAGGCAGCTTCAAAAATGACTCTAAATGTTCTTTCTCTTCTGGTATTCATGCCCTTTGCAATCCCCTCCCTTTGTGTGTGGGCTGGACCTAGTGATTTGCTTCTAAAGAATAGAATACAGAAAAAGTGATGGAATGTCACTTCTCATATCAGATTGTAAAAGACCATCACTTCTGTCTTATCCTCTCTCTCTGGCTGTGCTCTCTGGCTTGCTCTGATGAAGCAGCTGTGTTGAAAGCTTCCCTTTGGAAAGGAACTGAGGGCTGTCTCTGGTCAATAGCACTGAGGAACTGAATCCAGCAAACAACTATGTGAAGAAACTTGGAAGCTAGTCCTCCCTTCCAGTTGAGCTTTGAGATGATGGCAGCCCTAGTGGACACCTTGATTGAAGCCTTATGAGAAATCTTAAACCAGAGAACCCAATTAAGCCACACTTACATTCCTAACTCACAGAAAATATGAGCTAATAAGTGTTGTTTCAAGCCACTAAGTTTTGGAGTAATATGTGACACAGCAACAGACGCCTAATGCATCTGCCCTAAGGTCCTGCTACACTGCATTTCCCCCAGAAACACAACACTCTCCCTCTCTCCCCAGGGTCTTTGCACATACTACTTATGGCTGGAATCATCCCTCTGACCTTTTAGGTCTGGTAGACTTCAACCTGTTCTACAGGACTTAGGTCAGGTATCCCTTCCTCTAGGAGGCTCTCTTTGATGCTCCCAACTCCCTTCTGTGTTCCCATAATAGCTTATGTAAGTCCATACAATGCCATCCCAGTGCACAGTACATTATAGCAATTGTTTGTCTCCCCCAACTGGTAGAGAAGGGAACGGATCTTGCCTTATTCATCCCAGTGCTCTAAAATCTAACATAACCCTTCACATGGAGTAGAATGATAATACCACACTTTTATTGAAAGCCTACATCATACCTGGCAAGAAATAATTCATTGCAGGGTTTGGGCTTGCATTAGATGATTTGGGTACTGTTTGAGGCCATTTAATCCAATTATTTTACTTAAGAAAAACATTCAAGGAGAGAGGTACTTTAAACACCCCATTTTACAGACAACTTGAACAGCAGGTTGGGTGCTCAGTTCATGATTGATGGAAAATGAACAACTTAATTATAAGAGGCATGTTGTTTCTTCTGTCCTGTGCCTCCCTTCTCTCAGGAACTCTTTGAAAATACCAGAGTTGGGCCAGAAGGCCTCCTAGGCATCTGGACATCCACTTTCTGCCTGATTGGTTATGTTACGTAGTTTGGTATTTCCAGATAAATACCTGGATCTATCCCTGGGTGTCTCAAAGGGAGGGCTTGGCTAGCACCCAGAGAGTTTGATGGGCACCAGAAACCACACCTCCAGCTCTTTGCCCACAGCTGTGCCTCTGGCTCCCAGACAGAATAAGCATTTTCCTCTCCTCACACCCTGTCATTATAAACCACGTAAATTCCTCGATACCCCTGTTACAACGAACAGATGCAGCTCTGGATTTTTAATGCATTATCTGCAATTAGCAGCAGTAGGCATGGAAGAACTCTGTGGTCCCTGGGGCTGTCCCTCGCTGATGCAGCTGCGAGTACATTTGTGATGAAGAATCTGGCCAGGCTCCCCCTGGCCCACATAGCCCTGGCAAGTGGGTGAGGGAACTTCCATGTGCAGAGTATCTACTCTGCTAGGAAGTGGGAAGGGGCCACCAAAGCCTGATCATCACTCCTCTGCTCATCTAGCCCCACTCCCATCCCTCTATGCTGTCTAAATACCCTGAGGGGGATGTCCTTCACTGGGATCCCAGAGACAGGGCAGACAGCAGCCCCCAATGTCATGGGCAAAACAGATTTTTCTAGGTTTGAGGTCTGCAGTATAAAGATCTGTGAAATGCAAAAAAAGAATGCTTCAGTGCCCAGGGCAAGCATAAGTGGGGGACTGCATGGACTTCAGAAAAGAAGGGGGCTGGTTAGTGAGAGCAAATGTATGCTCCCTAGCTCTGTCCAAAGAGGAAAGTCATTTCCTGTAATAAACATCATGCCCATGACTGACATGTATTGGGTGTTTACTATGGACTAGATCCTATTTCTAAGTGTTCTCCAAGCATCATCACTTATGATTCTAGAGGCAGTATCAGCCCCTGGCCAGTGACCACCATGGGCCTCGCTGTAGTCGAAGAAAGTTGGGTTTACTGACTGGTGGCAGTGAAGTCAAGAATGCACACCACAGGGAGATGTGCAGTGTCTCAGTAAGAGGGTAAGAAATAATTCACTGTAGGATTTGGGCTTGTGTTAGATGTTTGGGGGAGGGTTCAAGGAAGCAGAGCTTTGCCCTGGATTAGAGACTGTCTGGAGTAGGTGTAATTCTCTGAATGGGTACTTCATAAATTTTATTTACAAGGCAGGGGGAATGAAGGAAGATGTGAGTTGTAATTGGTAAAGAAGAAGCCATCACTCACATCAGCCAAGAGGTGGAGGGACGGGGGCTGTTAGGTCATCTTTGTATTTTGAATAATGTTCTTGTTTTTGTCTAAGTTCATGATTTTGAAATGGTCTTGTTTTTGTCTTAATCTATCAGGGTCCTAGAGTAGCCTTGTCGGGTGTTGACATTGGATTGTTTATGGTCAATGGGAGAACCCCAAGGTCTAGGTGTGGGTGCCAGGCCAGCTCTCAGCAGAACAAGGCCTTACTGATAGTGCCAGGCCAGCTTCCAGCCATCAGGGGCTGCTGTTCTCCTTCTCAGCAGGCTCTACTATCCCAGTTCACAGAAACAAAGACATTGAGGCAAAGACAGATTAAGTAACTGGTCTTAGTTGTCTCACAGCTGGGAAGTAGCACTGAGATTCCAAAGTCCCTAAAAGTCAAGGATCAAGAGACAACAGAGGGAGCTAAAGGGGAGAGTTTGTAATTACAGGAAGCCAGGATGACCATGAGGGGAAGTGATCAAGAGACAGAACACGGGGTTTGTAGTCAGAGATTTTCACCTTGGGAATCTGTCCTGGCCACTTACTAGCCACGTGGCCCTAGGCAATTTGTTGAATATCAGAAATTCACTTTATTCTTCTGTATAATGGGAACACCAAAAGCTGTTTTCAGGGTCATATGAGCATAGAATGAGAAGACATGGCATAAAGCACTTATGTACCACTTGGGACACAGATGCTACCCTGAGCATTTACCACATGTCAGGCACTATTCTAAGTTCCCCCACATGTATTTACTCATCTATTACAGCAACCCTTTTAACCTGTGGCTTGCAGGTGAGAAGATGGAGACACAGAGAGGTTAAGCAACTTGCTTGAGGTCACACAGCTATAAAGTAGCAGAATTCAGGCATCCTGGCTGCAGCACCCTCACTCTACCATGTGTTATAGTAGCTGTGGGGTCATTTCTCCTTCCCTTCTCTCAGTGCTCCAGATCATGAGCTTCAAGATTCTAGTCATATTCTGACGGTGATTTAATGCCCTGGAACTCTCAAGGCCCCAGACTTTTGCTTGCGAATGGGTCTACACTGCTTGCTTGGCTCTGGTCTGGAGCACATTCATTTCCTTTTAGAAGGTCAAAACATTCTCAGCATGACAGATAATATAGATTCAGGTTGCTACAGTCTATAGATCAAATAAAACATAGTATTGCCTTATTGGTATTTCTACATCTTTCAGTAAGTAGTAGAGTCAGAGAAAACACTGAGAAATGAGTAAAAACTAAAGAGGGCAGGAGAATGACTCAATGCTACAGCACGGGCCCTCTTTTGGCAAGATTGATGTGTGGGCAGAAGGCAAATGGCTGCTGAGAGGAAATGGGCCAGACTTGGCCGGTCTTCTTCTATTCTGTAATGGCAGAAAACTGTCCAGGATGGCTATGGCGCACAGCCCAGGGCTGACTCAGCATTGCCTCTTCCTAACCTGTTGAGTGGGTTTATAGATTGTATCACAAGTTCTGGGAGAATGAGAGGCCAGGATTCCTGGGCCCAAAGGCTCCGGTGACAGAGGTCCTGCGTGCCACGACCACCGCTCCAGTCCTTGTTCCACTGGACTTGTCCCCATTGTCACACTAGGGGAGATGAGGGCCTGGATCTCACAGCAAAATTCTCTCTGTGGTTTGATGCAATCCCAGATCCTCGCCATCAACCTTTGTGAGGCTCATCTGTTTTTAATTATATCTCTAAATCCCAAGGCATTACAACTCTGAGAATTTGGGAAATTTAGCTGCTTAGAGGATTCATAATAATCACAAAATCCCTGGTATTTACAGAGCTCCCTTTTGCAGACTGTGAAAGCCAGATAGACAATACTGTAGTGGTGAAGACACCCATTGCTCTCAAGCTTCTCTTCACTGAATGCCAGACCCTTTGTATTATTTTGTGTAGCTCAGGGAGGCAAACTGAAAAGAATACTTTCCTCCATTACTTCCTGAGAGAGACCAAAGAGAAGATAGAGAGGTTAAGTTAATGTAGAAGATATGCCCAGAGTTGCTGCCAAGCCCCTGCCCTCTTCTCAGGTCTGCCCTGTTGGCTATGCTGGTACCAGCTGAGCTTGCCCCTTTCTAGCTGCAGCTGATTAGACAAGGTGTGGACATTCAGCTGATGAGTGGAGCCAATCAGATTCTCTCTCTTGATAGTTTGAATTAAGAGCTGTAGAAACTGGGAGTCGGTCCTTGAGTTAGATGGTCAGGCAGACTCAGGGGCTGGAGTGACCATTTGGGACCATGCAGTGACTGACAAGCAGAGAGGAGGGGAATGGACCATGTAATATCTGAGAGTTGGTTTTCAGCACTTTCTGTCCCATGTATTTGTTCAGCAAACTCTCTGATTCCTAAGCCAGGAGCCATCCCGTGAGGACATTACTGCAAACAAACTGAAAATTCTGCTTTGTTTTCTTGGACGTAACATGCTTTCCTTCAGCTTCAGTGGACGATGAGGCCAGCACCACATGGGATAGATATCCATGAGATGTGAGCAACGACAATTCCCCTCTGATGGGGACAGAGAGCCTCACAGGTGAGTGGGAGACCTGCATGTGGTCCATTCCAGACACCCCCTGCTGTTTTTATTAGAGGCCAACACGGGCCTCCCTTGAGCTGCCAGGTGTTGGGCACAGCTGCCCCTGACCTCTGTAGCTTACAGGAGAAGGACTGAGCAAAGTCTCTTCAAAGGAGCCATTATTGTGACACAGCACAGCCATCTGCTCCCCCCATTGATCTGACGGTGGCAGCAGGAGCTGAAAGCAGCAGATAGAGGCCCAGGAGCACAATTTGATGAACAGCCCTCATTGATCCGTTTACCTGCTTGATGGCTGGCCAAATTCTCTGTGTCTGAAAGACACCCAAAGAAGGTAAGAGCTCAAAGGACACCTTAGGGGGGCCCCAGGACAGTCCAAGACTGTCACAAATGGGAAAAGCAAGGCCTAAAGATACTATTGAGATGTGACCTTTCCAATTTCAATCAAGGAGCTTCAGAGAGCTGCCACTGTTTATGGGACAGCTTTGGGGAGGGCGACGGGGTATTGCTGTGTTTTGTAGTCCTATTTGCCACAGGGAGTAAAGCAAAAAGAATATATATTTATGTGAATCCACAGGACTGAATCATAAGCTCTTGAATGAAAGAAAAAGCACATTCTTCTCACCGAGGTAACAATGTGTTGTCACTAGTTCAGAACTCCCACTGTCCCTAAGCCACAGGATGCAGACCAATATGATCAAAGAGTGCTCTCAGCTGGAGGTTCCCACTGGAGTGTATGAGTTGGTGGCTTCTATGGTGCCAGCTTTTGCCCAGCCTTTGCTTGGCCACATATTCAGGGTCAACTTGCCCTGTCCCAATGACAATTGTCTCCAGTAGGAGACTCATCATGAGCCCCTTTTCCTCTTGTCAAGTGAATTCTGGAAATAGTCTTCTATCCTCCCTCTGACCCCCAACTAAGATTCCAGGAGCCAGGGATTTAGTCCCTGGAGTCCCTGCATCCTTGATCATTAACCACGCCACCTAAATGTGGCCCATCTGTCTGACTGGTTTGCTCCAATCTCTGGTCCCATTTCTTGCTCCCCCCATGGGCTAGCAGTTTTGTGAAACTCTTTCTGAATGGTTGGACTTTGGACCTACTCTGCCGAGGGCTGGGATTTATCTTCTCCATATCTATTAACCCACACGTGTCCCTGACTTGAAAGTTACACAAATACCTGAGTCATGTGACCACCTCATTCCCTTAGATTTTGCCTTCCCCAAAATGCCAGTCCTGATGAGGGTAGGAGATTTTATCTTACAATCTTTGATGGTTGATAGCAAGCACTGGTAACTGTCCCCATTCCCGCTCTAACCAGTACCACCATAATCATGAGCATTGGTTTTAGACGAAGAAAGAACTGGCTTTAAATGCTGTTCCCACTACTAACTGTATGAGTTTGGCAAGTAAGCAAGTCACATTCTTCTGATCCTCCTTCTTCTTGCCTATGTAAAGGGTGAATTAAAACCTACTCAAGGTGGCAGGGGTAGAGTAAGTAAGAGAACAAATGAGACCATGAATACAAATAACTTAGCATAGCGCATCACACCTCATGCTAACATGTAACACTCATTGAGAGTTTATAATATGATAAGTTCTATGCAAAGTGCTTTGTAAACATTACCTTACTTAATCTGCACAACAATCTAGTGAGATCCTATTATCCAAAATTTTAAAATGAAAAACCTGAAGCTTGAAGGGTTAAGTAAATGACTCAAAGTTAACAGCTGGTCAGTGGATGAGCAAACACGGATTGTGACTTCATGGAGACCAAAGATTATGATTTATCTAATTTAATGTCATAGTATAATGCCTATTATATATCAGGCACCTCAAAAATGTATGTTGAATGGGTGTATGGCTCCCAAGTCAGTGCCCATTTGCATAGCTGGGTTGAGAGCTCAGCTCTGCCAACTTACTGCTTCTCTCTCTCTCTGAGGGAGGACATAAAGCTGTTTTTATTTCTGCCAGCATTTGTGTTCTTATCCCTAGTATGTCCATTACTGGATCTTTTAATATATTCAAACTTTCTATCTGAATGGATGTATTTCCATATCACTTACTCTTTAATCAGAGATTAAGAGATCTTAACTCACAGATTCAGCACTTGGACAGAGCTAGGATTTTTGAGCTAATGTGTAGTCAGTATGGGATTTGCTTTTAAAAACTATTTACATTAAAGTGTGACCCACATATGAGAAAATATTGCACTCTTCACTTCAGGCTCAGTGGTTTTGGCTCTCTCTTTCTTCTCATAGTCTATGAGATGAGAGAAGATTTCCATAAAGATTTTATGAATCCAAGAGAAACATTACTCAAACAGGATTTATTTCAAAGGCATCATTCTGAAATGTGGCATGTTTTTTAAAGGGGAAGCAAAGCTCATGTTGGTACAGTTCTTATATTCAAATGAAGTCCAAATTTTGCAGACTATCCTCTTAAAGCCTATCAAGTGAATAACTTCTTCAATTTGGTTCAAATTAGCAGAGTATAAAGCATTTTCAGCATCTCTGGGCTCATACTTGAAACCAGTGGTAAGTGACAATAAGAACATGATTTTTCTCCATTCACTCTGAGACAAGGAGAAAGATAATTACTGTATTGTTATTTTCAGACCTTCATTCTCTGGGATAAAAATATATTTATGATGCCCAGATGTGCCAGGCACCGTGCTGAACACTGCAAGGCAAACAAGGCACATTTTCTGCTCTCAATGACCTCACTGGCAGGAGAGAGACATGTACCCATAAGCAACACACTGTACAGTGAGATAAGAGTTATGAGAGAAATAGATACAAGCTGGGAACTCACTCTGGAATTCTGTTGGGGTATTTATTGTCTTTTGCCTACTGGACAAACTCCTACCCATTTTCCTGCAACTCATCTCTGTGAATCCTTTCCTGATCCCCTGAGACAGAGTTAGTCTTCCCTCCTTGGGGTTCCCACAAATGTTGAAGAAAGGCAAAATGACAGCTACTAAATAAGTAATTATTAAGTATATATAAAGTGTTCTGCAGGAGAAAGGGGCAGGAAATAATTAACTGTCAAGGAAGAAGTGGAGATGCCTGAATTAGTTCTTGAAAAATGTGGGGAAGGTCGTTTTGGCTAGGGAAAGCAGGAAGCACGAAGGCATGGCAGTATGCATTTTTACAATGTGTTTATAGAATGCCAAGCAGCTCGGGGTAGCTAAAGCAAGATGCAAGGGAGGGAATGGTGTGGGGAACTGAAGATGATGGGGAGGAAGTGACAGAAAATGAAGGAGCTGAGTTAGAACAGAGTTGGATTATGAAAATCCTCTGCTAGAAAGTATGTTCCTAACCCTGTAGGTGGTGGGAGCTCTCAAAATACATTTTAACTTATTTTTCTGTATGCAGAAAGTAATATATGCTTATTATAAAACTTAGAAACACAAAAGAACATAAATAAAATGCATTAGTACTGTATATTTAGTTTAAACTACATATTCAGTTTTGTATATTGATTTTTTAACTTAATATCCTATATGAAGCATTTTCCAATTTTTTTGAATATCGTTTGAAATTGTAACTTTAATTGTCACACATTGTATCAGCCACAGGTGCCACAGTTTATTAAACCATTAGTATTGGACATATACTGTATCCTTTCCCCCCTTATAATAAATAATGCTGCAGTGAATATCCTTGCACATATCATTTTGCACTAACCTCTCACTATTCCCTCGTTCCTTGGTATAAATTCCTAAAAGTGGTATCCACATTTTATACTTTAATTCTTACTGTGAAAATTACCTTCCCCAAAACTTGTGCCATTTAAATCCCACCAACAGGACATGAGGCTCTAGGAGGTTCAGTGACTTGCCTAAGATTAAACAGCTGTGAGTGGAGAACTGGAATCAAAGGTGAGTACTGATATCCACGGGGCTATAGCAGAACTTCGGTGGGGGATATGGGAGTGGGGTAGCCAGGGGTAATTGAGTCTGGAGGACTGAAAGTGACTTAGGTGAAGATTTATGGTCTAACGACACAACTTCAAAGGACAGGCTGTCAATGGACAACACTTGTAATTTCATACTTTCTCTAAAGCTGCCGATGTCACGACTCTTCCCACTTGAGAATGTTCAGACCAAAGAGAACTGAAACATATCTATCTTTCTGTTGACTGTTAATCCTTTGTAGAATCAGGCATTAGGCTGGCATTAGTGATAAAGCACATGTGAAAACTTGTCTGTTCCTCTAAAATTTGGTTCAAGGAGGATTCCCCATTAATGCCCTGGGTTCACTGAAGAGGTCAACACTGGGCATACACTTCAATCATCCACGAAGGAAAATGGAGGTACCCATCTCTTTCAGGTCACAGGATGCTTTCTCAGTTGTTTCACAATTAAGATATGACTCAATAAAGAATGAAAGATTCAAGATCCACAGTTCTCAATCCTCATACCTTGAATTTACCAGCTCACTTCCCCCTTTCCTTTCTTCCTTCCATTCTCCCTTCTTTCCATCTTTTCTCTTCCTCCTTTTCTTCCCTTCATGGCTACAAATGCGGTATAGGGTCAACGGGAGCACCAAATTCAGGGGAATCAAGTTATCAGAGCTCCACATCTTATATATCACAGGCTTGAAAGGGATTCAGAGTCATGTCCTCCAGCCTACTTCATAAATTCCCTCTACCACACCTCCAACTAGTGCTTGTCCCGCCCCTACTTGACTCTTCCAGTGGTCTCCCCCAAGGAAGCTATTCCATTTTATTATAAAGGTTTTTGCACTGAGTCAGGGTTTGACTCCTGAAACTACCCATTTGTTCAGTTTCTGCCAGTTATTTAAACCTTCTACCACAGAATGAACATTTAGCTACCTGAAAACAGGTGTCATTTTCCTCTCAGTAGGTGATATCTTGGTGAATGTCTTAGGCTTTGGAGTAAAAAAGAACTGGGCTTCCAATTTCGAATCTGCCAGAAACCAGCTGTGTGTAGTTGGGCAAGTTGCTAAATATCTCCAAGCCCCAGATTATTTTCTTGACAATAAATGATGATATATTTACCTCACCTCATTTAGTGAGGACTAAATGAACTGTCAATAGTGTGGCAAATTGCGGATGGTTGTTGGATGTTGGGTCCCCTCACAGTTCTCTTTTTTAAGTCAGTATTTCTCTAAGGTGATTTCTGAATAGTTTCATCAAGATGGCCTAGGGTGAATATTGAAAATGTAGATTTCTGGGGCAACTCCTAATCAACTGAATTATGTTCCATGAGCATGAATTCTAGACACTTTCATTTGTTTAGTTCAGAGCAGTATCCGTGGAGCCAAGAAGTTAGAAGACCTTAACACATGTCGGAGCTCTGCAAGCCTTCTCAGGGAGTCCACCATCAAGGACTCATATGATCCCTGGGACACATGTCTTGAACTGGGAAACAAAGCCCCACTTTCAAGGTGTCTCACTCTTTTGCTTACTCTCAGATAGAAGCTTTCCCTCTTATTATGGAATGTGGAGTGTGGAACTTGGAAGAGATTGGGAAAGACCCATGCAGACCAGGGCTCTTCAACATAACTCGAAGGAGAAGGCCGGCCCTGGAAGGAGAAGAAGCTAGGCAGGGCAGGCCTGGGGCTCATGCGCCAGTGCAACAGATTGGAATTCAGGGGACTCCCTAGGCCAGGCAGGAAGATAGAGGGCCTTCCATGACCATAGCAGACTCACAGTGGACACCCAATGGAATTCCCAGGCCTTTCCTTGACATGCTGGATGCCAGCCCAATCAACTCCATGCCCACCCTCTCTGGTGGATGAGGCTAGGCTCCCAGGATGTCCTAATACTCTAATTTATTTTGTTTGTCCTCTTGTCCTCTTATCCTCCCTCTTTCCCTGTTGTCTCCCAAGTGCTCTCCTCACACATAACTTTATGCTGATGGCTCCTAAACATCTATTTTCAACCTTTACTCCTCCCCAAACCTTTAAATCCTTACCTCCATCTACTTCTGCTCTCCCAGGGGCATCCTGAACTTAAGATGCCATCACCCCCTTTGCCACTTCCTGGCATCCCACACACTTGCCACTCAAGCCAAGGGCTGACAGCCATCTTATTCCTCTCCCACTCGCCCACCCTGGCTTTGTCCCTCAGGTTCATTGTATTGCTATCCAATTGTTGCTGTTTTTAAGTCTGTTAAATCCCTCTCTCCTTTCCGTCTCCACTAATACAGGCTGTGTTAATTCAGGCCTCATCATCTCTCACCTGGGCGACTGCAACAATGAGCAGCTTGTGTCTGTGCCTGTATCCATCCTTCCATCCTGTTCTCCAGCAGCAGCCAGGGTGGTCTTTCAAAAATGCAAAGTTGATCATGTTGCTTCCCTGCTGTAAACCTTCCAGTGGCTTCCTATTGTCCTCAGAATAAAATACGAATCGTCTAGCCTCTACCTGTCTCTCTAGGCTCACCCTCTCTCCATTTTCCATATCCTTCAACTGCTTTCCCAAGTATAGAACCTAAGAACTCCCCATTCATCCAGAGCCCTTGGCTCACCAACCCCCACTGAAGACCATGCTTCCTGATTTCTGCCTCCATCATTTCCTTATTGTGCTTGCTCCCAATCCAGTTCACTGTCCAATTCAACATGGACAGGAGAGACAGGGAAAGAAGAACAACTGTTACAATTATTGCCAAAAGCTGTGTGCTGTTACTATGCATTGTGCATAGTAAGAGTTCACATTAAATTTCTCATTTTAATTCTCACAGTATCCTGATGGGACAGACAGATAAAGAACCAGAGACTCAGAGGGGTTAAGTAGCTTGCCCAAGCTCATGCAGCAGTGTAAGCAGTATGGATGATTCTTAAACCCACATTGTTTGACTTCTGAGGCATATCAGAAAACTGCATCAAAGAACACGCACAACTCAGATCTATTTCCAGTGGCCTATGCAGAAAAGCTACCCTGCTTGAATGGAAACCCCTTAAGATATACTATCCTCAAAAACCTAAGTGCTTAGCCTGGCTTATGGAGGAGGCAGTGCAATCTACCGCAAGATGATTAGGACAACAACGAACTTAAATCCCAGCCACTGCTGGAGGATGTCTGCCTGCGAATTCAATTTGGTTCAATTCAATCCGATTTAATTCAGTGCAGTTATCAAGTGCCCACCATGCACCCCATAGGGCTGGTCCAGAGAGAAAAGCAGAGGCCCCTCCTGTGAAACCATAACTAACCCAGGCATGGGACACCACATAAGGAGGCAGGAATGGGGGTTCTGGGATCTGGGGTTCAAGGCAGGAATCTTGTGGTTGGCCCTGGAGCACTTAGGAGAAGAATTTACCAAATTCCTATGCTAGTGTCTGGTAGACAGCAAACTTTGTAATTTTTAATTAGTATGAATTCTATGCCCATATTTCTTACAAAATGTGTATGGAGAAAGATACCACCAGTTTAGTCTCATATATATGAAAGAAATTGGGATTGATGAGTGGTCAAGGGCATGGGCTTGGGTGACAGAAGTCTTGGCTCTATTACTTCCTAGCTGAGCCATCTTCGGCAGGCTAGGTTAACTTTCTGGGCTCAGTTTTCTCATCTGTCAAAGGGGAATGAAAATAATACCAGTCTCATAGGGTTATTAAAAGAGTTAAGAAAGATTATGCATATACCAAGCTGCCGAAGGGGGGGGGGGGGGGGAGGCCTGCCCCGCCCGCCCGGCAACTCCCCATTTTTTTATATAGGGGAAGGGGGTTGCAGGGGGGGGTTAACCTGGCCCCAAGTGCCTAGAAAGAGGGCAAAACGTGTTAGCTAATACAATTCTTATTCTGCGCTGGTTAGCTTGAAACAAATAATAATTATAATTCCAATACCTAGTCTTGTCACTGATACTTAATAAACATCTCCTGAATAAAGGAATGCATGAGTGGAATGTACAATTTAGGAGTGACAGCCAGCTACAGGGTACTGGATGCTGAGCTAAGGCTCTGGACTATACTGCTTGCATAACAGGAGCCATCGGAGGGTTTTCATCAAGGAAACAACATGGCTAGATATGGTTTAGAAAGGTCACACTGGGCCAGAATAGAGGATAGGCAGGAGGGAGAAACTGTGGAGATGAGCAGGAGGCTGCTATTCCAGGCGTGAGAGCACCTGAATAAGGTCAGGGGTACCGGTGTTGCAGAGAAAGGGAAAAATTGGAAAGATGCTTAGGAGGTAGAACTGGCAGGACTTGGCAACCAAGAGATGGGAGCAGATGACAAGATGACAACCACCCTCCTCTGTGCAATATCCAAAAAGGAAGAAACCAGTTAGGGAATCAGGGGAGAAGCTGATGACCTCTCTGGGAGCCCCCTGCCACTGTTTTCACTGGGAATGCTGAGTGCTGCTCGTTCCTCTGCCCCAGCACAGAGCGGAGGTCTAGTTGCAGGGTTCATGAGCGGCCTGACTACAGCGTGGGGCACAGTGGGCAGCTGATGGGAAATTCTCCTGCATAACAGATCTCAGAGCTTACAGCTGGGGCCAGCAGCCAGCCGCAGGAAAGGGTTTCCTCTTGGCAGACAGGCCTCGGCTAAGGGACAGGAGTCATTCCTAATTGCAGCATGTTTTCAAGGGGAAGTCTCCAAAGCTGTTTAGAAAACAAAACCTCTGAAAACAGTCCAAATAAAGGGAAAGTGACTCCCATTTGTCTATAGCTACTTTGTGCTGAGCACTTTCACCAGTTGGTTCTCACTCAGCCGTCAGCATGACTGCAGAAGAATTAGCTGCACATTTTACAGAAGGGGGCACTGAGACTCGGAGGGGTTTTTTTAAAAATTTATTTAAATATGATCATTTTTCAGTGGAGGAATAAGAATTCAAACCCATCTCCCTGACTCCAAAGTCCATTCTCTTTCCTCTATGACATATTTTATAATCCTTAATTTTAAAAGGCCTCTTTCCCCAGATATTCACATACTGTGGCAGTGTAAAATGATCAAATGCTTTTAGAAAGCAGTTTGGCAATAAGAATCAAGTGTCTTAAAAAATATCCATTCTGGGAACTGTTCCTAAAGAAATAATCATAAATTCAGAAAAAAAAAGCTTTACACATAAAAATGTTCTTTACAGCCATATTTATAATACAAACAACTAGGAACAGCCTAAATGTCCACAGAAAGAGGAATGGTTAAGTAAACTGTGATGTATCCACTCAGTGGAATACTTTGAGGTCATGGGTTTATAATAACGGAGAAAATGCTAATGTCATAAGTGCAGAGTAATCAGGATACAAAATTGTACTTAGCCTCATCAGCGATGATGTTACAGAGCCACTAGGGTTTCCATTTACGGCACTTTCCTCTCCAACCTCCATCAGCTCCTTCCAAATCACTCCAGATTTTTTTTTTTAAATAACACTATTTAATAAGAAGAACATATAATTTCTCAATGTTACATAATGTGAGAAAAAAACTCGAAGGAATTTTGCTGTTTTTATTGATCCGTAATATAGAATTCAGTAAAACCTATGCTTGCCTTTAAGTCCCTCTTACTCAGAAATCCGAGAGCTGCCAAACCTATCACTCCTCTTTAATATAATTATGGAGGCAGTAGCCATATAAGAAGCACCCCCCGAAACAAAAAGCATCCATGTGGGAAAGAAGAAATAAAATTATATTACTTGCAGCTAATATGATTGTCTAATCTAGAAAATCTAAAATAATCAACTTAAAAACTATTAGGGCTGATGAGAGAGTTCAGTAAGATGGCTGGTCACAAAAGAAATGTACGGAAATCAATAGCTTTCTTATTTGCCAGCAATAAGCAACTAGAAAAAAAATGCAATGACAAAATGGCCCTATTCACTATAACAATAAAAACGATAAAGGACCTAGGGAAAAAAAATCTAACAAGAAATTTACTAGACTTATATGATGAAAAGTATAAAATTTTATTAAAGATTAGAAAAAAAGGCCTGAAAAATGAGATGCATACCATGGTCCAAGATAGGAATATTAACTATTGTAAAAATGTTAATTTTCTCCAAATTAATCTACGAATTCAGTGAAATTCCAACTAAAGTCACAAGGGAATTTCTTTGGGGGGGAAATCTGAAAAACTTATTCTAAAATTCATCTGGAAAAGTAAACGCACAAGAATTGCCAACAAATATTTTCTAAGTAATAATAATGAAGGAGTTCTTTTCTGGTTAGACAACAAAAACTATTATAAAGCTATGGCAAAATTCAAAGGAGGCAATTATGATACAGAAATAGAATAATGGATAAATAAAATAAAAGAGAAAGCCCAGATGTAGAACCATGAATAGAGCTGAACTCAGTTTCTGATGAAAGGTTATTTCAAATCAGAAAGGACAGATTTGGGGTTAATTCATTATTCATTTAAACTAAAATGAAGCTAGATCTATAGCTCACACCTAGTGCAAAAATATAATTCACATAAATAGCTAAGCATAAAATATAAAAATTCTGAGAGTTTCAGAATAAATAGAGAAGACTATTTTTATAATCTCTAAGCAGGAAGGTATTCCTAACAAAGATACAAAACTGAGAAGTTTTATGTGATCAAATCAAGAGATCAACTGATTTGAACACGTAAAAATTTTATTTTTTACGTGTTCAAATCAGTTGATCTCTTGATTTGATTACATAAATAAATCAGTTTTCATTCTCCCTGCTGTGAGAGAGAATAAAATAAGGCTAGAAGACATGTTATTGGTTGATACAACTTTTTTTACAACATATATTGATTTTAATATTAATGTTAAAAGTATGCAAAGAGCTCCTATAAATGAATAGGAAAAACAAACATGACCTGATATTGGCACAGTCTTTGTGCAGTGCACTTAAGCAGAATCTAAATTTAAAAATAATGTATACTTTGACCCAGAAATTCTATTTTAAAGAAAGCTATCCTATTAATGCTCCAGTGTGCACTGAGATATATGCATATATGTTAACTGTAACATTCTTTGAAATAGTAAAAAATGCACTAGGGAAATTGTTAAAAAATGATGAGGCTGATGTATATACGAACACTGAAAAATATCTAGCGTAGACATTTAAGAGAATAAAAACAAGCTGCAGAATAATATGTTTATGTTTCACCTCCTATCCTTCTCTCTCTCTCTCTCTCTCTCTCTCTGTGTGTGTGTGTGTGTGTGTGTGTGTGTGTGAGTGAGTGTGTGTAATGCCTAGGCTAATATACTAACAATAATGCTTAGGAAAGACAGTGGAATGAGGGAGGGATTTAACACACAGAAGACTTCAACATTTTATTCTGTACTTTCAGGTATGTTGTGAACTTTTCACAATGAGCATAAATTGCTCTTAACAAAAAGTGGATACACACACACAAACACACACACACACACACGCAACACTCTATGAACACAGCTCTTTAAATTAAAAAAAAAAATCCATGGCTTTAAAAAACAGAAGGAAATGAATCAAATGTTCATGTATTGAGTTTCTTTATTCAGTTTTTCTCTACTTTCTAAAATTTTCCAAATTTTCTTTAATGACCATGTTTTATGTTTACAATGGAAATAAAAAATATAATACTCACCTGCTTTTGTGGGGACCTAAATACATATAAAATAATATTATTTTATATAAATTATTTTATTTATATAAATTATATTTATTTATATAAATTATTTTATATAATATATATAAATAAATATATATTATTTAAAATAATATATAATTATTTTAAAATTAAAAAATTTAGGCCAGGCGTGGTGGCTCATGCCTGTAATCCCAGCAGTTTGGGAGGTCGAGGCAGGCGGATCACCTGTGGTCAGGAGTTCAAGACCGGCCTGACTAATATGGAGAAACACTGTCTCTACTAAAAACACACACACACAAAAGAAAATTAGCCAGGCATGGTGGTGTATGCCTGTAATCCCGGCTACTCAGAAGGCTGAGGCAGGAGAATCGCTTGAACCTGGGAGATGGAGGTTGTAGTGAACCAAGATCATGCCATTGCACTCTAGCCTGGGAAACAAGAGCGAAACTCCATCTCAAAAAAAAAAAAAAAAAAAAAGATTTATTTATTTTTCATGTCATAGTTTTGGGTGTACAGGTGGTTTTTGGCTATATGGATAAGTTATTTAGTGGTGATTTCTGAGATTTTAGTGCACTCATCACCTGAGCAGTGAACACTGTATCCAATGTGCAGTCTTTTAACCCTCATCCCCCCTCTCAACCTTCGCCTCCAAGTCCCCAAAGTCCATTATATCACTCTCATGCCTTTACATCCTCATAGCTTAGGTCTCCCTTATAAGCTTAGGTCCCACTTAGGTCCCACTTATAAGTGAGAACATATGATATTTGGTTTTCCACTCCTGAGCTACTTCTCTTAAAATAATGGTCTCCAGCTCCATTCAAGTTGCTGCAAAAGATGCTATTTCATTCCCTTTTATGGCTGAGTAGTATTCCACGGTGTATATATGCCACAGTTTCTTTATCCACTTATTGGTCGATGGGCACTTAGGTTGGTTTCCTAACTTTGCATTTGTGAATTGTACTGCTAATATTCTTTATTTATTTAAAGTTCTGTTTACTTTTTGCTGTAAGCAAATTCAGTAAAATAATTTCTCTTTCCCTCTGAGTCTGGTTGGGTGATTTCGAAGCAGAAAGTGGGGCTGGGTATCCCTGGGGCCCTCAGCACTACTCGAGTGCATTTGCAGGAGGTGAATGACCAAATGCAGATGGGCTCAAGAGCAAACAGGTCTGGTGAAAGGGTTCATGTTATCCTATCAAAAATGATTAATGGGATATTCCTAGCCTAACAGTATGTGTATAATAAATTGATGATACTTGATGATGATTGTGAATGGATCATCATGCTTTCCATCCATCCAATCCCCACATCAGTAGAAACATCTGGGTCACAGCTCTGCCTGGTACAATCTGAATGGCAGAGGAGGGGAAAGAAATTAAAACAGAGAGGGAGCTAAAATTACTTATAAGAAAGGAGGGGGAGTGGCTATTACTGAGCACTTCCTCTGTGCTACTTACCTCGTAAGAACCATTTTTGGCACTATTCTACCTATTTTGCAGCTGGGAGCACTGAAAGATTTGTCACTTGCCTAAGACTGCTGAGTGGAACTTGGTTTATCTGAGTCCAGATTCTGGCCTCCTCACAGCCTCCCAGGCAGAGGATGGGAACGGGTAAAGGATGGGGGAAGTGAAGCACAAAGCAGCTTTCACCCACATCCTCTAGAAAAGAATGTGTCTGAACTCTGAGCCCTTTTCTCTTCCCCAGGCTGAGCTCTGAAACTTCTGGCGGTTCAAGAGAGTGATAGAGGGAATGCTGGAGCACATCTAAATAAAGCCCCGAAGTGGGCGTCCCTGCTCAGCTATGCATGAGCTCTTTGTGACTTCATCCCGCAGCCTACAACTTGTGAAATAAGCACGACTTCACTCAGAGTTCAGCCAGAAACATACAAACTTTCCAAAAATATTTGAATGTTGACAGCAGACTCTCTTGCATTCCAGTGAATAATTGATTTGTATGAGTGTGTGTGTGACCTAAATCCACAGAACTTACCCTTCTGTGACTATACAAAGTAAGTTTCATAGCCCCAGTTTTCCAAATCTCAATGGCTAATTGCCAAGTTAGCAAGCAGCCCTGCCTTTCCCAGGATGCTGGGGTGGGTGATATCGGGCCCTAAAGCAATCCTCTTGCTCACTGGCTGCAGCCTGCTGGAAGGGCAGGAGGTCAAACACATCCTGATGTGAGGTCTATAGCTGTTATCTGACAGTGGTGATGGGGACAGGGAGATTACTGTTAACAGGGCTACCTGGATAATGGATTCTTCTTTTCTGTGCCTGCTCCCCTAGGGCCACTGCCTATTTTACAGGTTTCTGAGGATTTACCCAAATTTCACTGGCTCTGCAAGGCTGAAGGGAAGGTGGTCCTTCCAAGGGTCACATTTAATGAGCTCGGTCTCAGCCCAGAGCTGCAAAGGCCCCCAGTGTTACAGCTCTGTCAGTTGACCCCCACACTGCCCTTTCATACATGCACACCTGTAGCAGGTGCTGCCAGTGCCCTGCCTGTAATACACTTCATCTTTCAGAGTGGGCCAGCTGACTGCAAACTCCTAGTGTCTGCATCCCTGCACTGGAAGGCTTTTCCCCCAATGCTAGGCCACTTTGCCCATGTGCACAGCAGGTTAGAAGCGCTAGAGAATTAATAATCCTCAGGAGCAGAACTCATTCAGTGACTTTCAGGAATTGGTGTATAAATACCTCAGCTCTCTCGTTCCTTGGGTGGGATAATTCTAAGGTCTGGGCTCTGTAGACCTGGGTTTCCCAGAGTCTCCCTGTGGGATTATGGCCCAGGCCCCCACTGTGGTAGCTGGAATGACTACCCTTTATTAGCTACTGTCTCCTCCCTTTATTATGTCCCTCTTATCTGCTAGTGTCACCTGTACTTCCTAATAAAACACTTGTGCTTGAACCCTTGTCTCAGGGCTGCTTTTGGAGAACCCAAACTTAGAAAATACCTTGGTTCCAGAAGGGAAAGAACTCCAGCATCAGACATGTAATATGCCTAGAAGCAGCCCTCTTCTGGGACCTCTGTCTTGTTGGGGCATCCAGGTCACTGTGTCTCTAGCTCCTGCAGGGTAACCCACCTCTCAGGTATCCCGTCTTCCACAGGGTCCCAAATCCTTTCTCCCAAGAGGCTCCAGGTACTTCCCTGGAGAAGAGGTACTGCCTTGCTCCTCTCAACCATAGCCAGTCCCAACATCTTTGAGCTCCCATTTCCATATCAGAAAAATGGAAGTGATTCTTGCCCACCTCAGTCAGTGGCCATGAGGATAAATATCAATAATAGCTACATTATTGAGTGTTACCTACATGCTGTATGTTAGATTCTCTACTTAATGCTAATTTAAAATTTACATCAGCCCTAAGAAATATAAATTATTATTCCTGATAGCATTGTTTTAAAGCTAAAGAAACCGAGGCTCAGAGAGGTTAAATAGCTTCCCTGAATCCTGGAGCAGAGCTTTGAATCCACATCTGACCCTAGGGCCCTCTAGGCAAACAGCCTCTCATGAAACAGGCACAGAGCACCTGGTGGGAGTGCCTGTGGGGATGTGTGGGTTTGTGAGTCATGGGATTGGCCCTACATGGGGGCACTGGGAAATGGTCTGAGTCCAAGGAGGTGTAGGCCAAAATTGGTAGTAGAGGGGGTGGGGATGTATGGTGGATGAAGAGACTGAGGTTTGGGAGGCTGGATCTTATATTGAGGAAATCATGGATAAGACAAGAGGTTAGCAGCAGCAGGGCCACCCCAGAGGTGGTGGCTGGGGAAAGGAGGCTTAAGGCTTTCATGCGGAGCTTGAGCCCGCCCTCTGGAGAGGCAGGGGGACTTGGTGCAGGGATGTGGCTTAGGTAGCCTTGGCAGAGAGGTGGCAGGCCACACTGGCCAGACGCCAGAAAGGCTCAGAAGGGGGATGTTGCATCTCATCCAGGTTCCTAGGCATGGAATGCAGGCTGTTCCCAGCCCTCACAAGTTTGCGGGGTTGTGAATGTTGAACAACTTTGCAGCCAGGTCTTGCCGAGCTTTGGGATGAGGGGTCTGAAGCTGTAGCACTCAGGTATCAGGACCTGGTCCTAAGCAACCAACTCCCCCTCTCAACTGTGGCACCTGCTGGCACCTTGACCCAGTCCCTGATGAGATACTGCCATCTCCCCCAAGATGGAGCCAGTGGCATCTCCCCATGCTTCCCAGAACCCCAGAGTCTGGGAGCCATGCAAGTCCCTAAAACCAAGCTGGGTTTTCTTTTGTTAAGTCACAGGATAAAGCACTTTACATATTAATCAGGTTAGGAATCTGAGAGCGCATATCAGGGGATTGAATATGTAGATTTTGATGATGAATTCATGCTCATCAGAAAACCAATGAATCATCCTAACTTCATTATCAGGAATTATTTGAGGGGGGGAATTGGCAGAGGGGGGTAGGAGGGTAAGGAGGAGAGTAGTGAGGGGGGAGAGGATCTCTTGGTTCTCAGCATAGACTGTGTTCTCTTCCAGCAACACATTTTTTTGCAGTAGGATCATTTGTTTCTGTGACATGGGTCTTACACATGGACACATACTGGAGGCCTTGGTGAAGCTTGAGGACACCACCTGGTGAGGTCACACTGAGATCCAGTGCAAACCAGGTAAAGAGATATAAATAACCCCACAAGTACAACTATTTTTACAGTTGTTTTAAGATTACCCCAGCAGTCACTCCTGTGACACTAATTCCCTGGGTGACTTTGGAAAGTCACATGCCGCCTTCCTGTGCCTCAGTTTCTTTATCAGGCAAAGGAGAATCATGGCTGTCAAGCAACAGAGCTTTCGGGACTGGAACCAAGAAGAGGGGTTGAACTCCCAAGTTCCAGGCTCCCTAGGAGCTAGGCACACTTTGGGGTGTGAGGATCCAGCTGAGAAGGAGCAGACATGGGCAGACCCTCTACTGACTGGGAGGAAGTACCTGCCATTTTAAATAGGTGGTGGGGGAAGGCCTCACTGAGAATGTGAGCTTAGAGGTGGCACCTGAAAGAGATGAGGGAGTGAGATGTGTGGATGTCTCCACGGAGAGTATTCCAAGCAGAGAGGAAAGCACATGCAAAGGCCCTGAGGTTGGAAGAGCACGCACGGCATTTAAGAAACAGCAAGAAAGCCACTGTGGCTTCGGGAATGAAGAGGGAGGATAGAAAGAGGTAAGATCAGGGAGGCAGTGGCGGTGGGGGACAGGGTTACAGGGGGCAGGGCCTGTAAAAGAGGGTATTCAGGCCAAAACAATATTGTGGAAAGGTGAGAAGCTGAAGTGGCTCCTCTATGGGGTAAACTGAGGTACTAAGACACAAGCGATGACGATCCAGTTCAGGCACACAGGTGAGGAACACAGTGTGAAGTAGGGTTTATGTGGATTCAGACCCTGCTGAAGCCAGGTGCTGCTGTGACCCTCTCATGTGAAATATACAAACACTGGCTCAGCGCCAGGTGGCCCAGAAACATCGAAGTTGGTGGAAACAGGTCTGGATCAGACCTGGAGAGCTCAAATTCTGCTCTGGCTCTGCCACATGTTTGCTGAGTGACACTGGGACTCAATTTCCTCATCTGTGGAATCTGGCAATTGGACAACACACTTTCTATTGAACTTTCTAGAAGCCAGATTATTTTATTTCTCCAGGGCTTCTCTTTCCTGGGGTACACAAGCTGCTGCTGCTGTCTTTAACAATGCAAGTAAAAAGTTGTAGATTCACACTGTATGTGTCCACATCACATGGCCAGCAATGGGTCTCGGGCTGAGGGTAAAGTGGGAACAACCACTGGTCAAGAGGTCACCCCCTCCTTCAGCCAGCACTGCTTCTCTAGGGAGCCACCCAGGACACAGCCGGGTAACCCAGAGCAGGGAGTCTCAGTCTCACTGTACTGTGGAATCACTCAGGCACTACCAGGGACAAAATGAGCTCAATTCACCTGGGGTAGGGAGTACGAACAGCTCACTCCAGGGAACCTCACTGAGCTTCTTTAAGGGAAGTACAAAATGAGTTAATTCAGGTTTGATAAAAATGTATCAAGTACCCTGCATGGGCAAGGTGGTTCCACAAATGTTATCTCCCTCAATCCTCCCTGAGACCCAATGGAGGTATTTCCCTCCCATTTTGCAGATGAGGAAACCAAGGTTCAGAAGTCAACATGGCTCGTGAGTGTGCGTGTACGGTAGTCTCAGTCAAGCCCGGGTTCCAAGTCACTTTGTAATATTGCCCCAATTAAATCCTTACCCTGATCCTTGGAGTTAGATTGAGAGAGAACATTGGGGTTCAGAGAGGTGAAACAACTTGCCTAAGATGATACAGACATTACATGGCAGAGATGGCATTTCCTGCCAGCCATAGAGTCCGGTTGCTAAAAAATGCTATTACGATTTCTCCTGCAGTCATGCTAACCAAACATCCCACTCCCCAAATAACCCATCTGAGCTGCGGTTCTTGCTGAAGGGATATTGTGGAGTCATTACCAAACTCCAAAGAGATAAAGCATTGCAAATTGGATGAGAAAATCTATTTTCACATCCTGATGAAGACATAGCTGACAATGAAAGAGTGAATTGTTTTAGACAAAAATACAGCCCCTTGCTTTTTCTTATTTTAAAAAAAACTTGGAGTTATAGCTTTAGAAAAATAGGAGCAGCTGACTATCACAGATAAAAATGCCCTGTTGCCTAATTGGATCTTTAATAAGGAATCCTAATTAATCCCCCCTGAATAGAGAACTTTTACACTGGTGTTATCTCAGCCCCTGTGCTGATGGGGCTGGTTATTTCCAGATACAGAATAATGAATCTTTTCCAGTCGGGGCTAGGAGTCGCCAGAGACTTGTCAACTTCCCTGTGAAGGTAATTACTTGTTAAGGCACAAGGGGGATGTGGGGCTGGGGAAAGGGCTTGGGGGGAGGGTAATTACAAGAAGAGGGATTGGGGGGATTTGGATGGGGGGAGCTTAGGAGGGCACTGTTGAGCCAGGGCTGAAGGAAACTTGGCAACAGTGAAGAAAACTGCTGGTGGAAAGAGGGAGGCCACGTCAGCATCCAGGATGTCATTCTCAGCTCAGAGTGAGGCTTAAAGGACACTTGCCCTCATGTGAAAAATGTCACTTGATGGAGCTTGACAGATTCCAATAATTGCGAGAGCCGAACAGACAGCAAACAGAAGTCAGGAAGCAGGCCTGCCTGTGACTCTTCCTGGTTGGGGCAAAGGCTGGGCTGTCATTGCCTGGGGGACCTCTGTGGCATCCATAAAGACAACACTAAATGAAAAGGGTTATCTGGACAATTCAGGCCACAGACCAGCAATGAGAAGGACATGGTGGATGTGGCTAAATGACATGGGCCATTTATCTGCATTGACAGGGCTCTCCCGAAAGGGGAAGGCTGACGGCAGTCTGTCCCATGCTCACCAGGGCCAGCTTCTAGGGAGCTGGCAGCATGTGGCGGCCAAGGCCTTGATAAGCCTGGCTATCTGTGAAGCCAGCCCACAACTTCAACCAACCACAGCCCAAGGGACAAAGCAGCCCCAGGGGGAAGAAGCTGAAGCCAATGGCACAGGCCCAGGACCATCTTTCCAGGATACCCAAGGTCTCTTCCCAACCTCCAAAATCCAGAGGGGCAGAAAGAGCAGAGGTTGGGAGGCAAAGGGCCCTGGCTTTAGGCTGCAACTTCCTAGCTCTGTGACCTCGGGCAAATGACCTGAGTCTCAGGTTCTCAGAGTTGCTTAAAGGCACAAAGAAAACAATCAGTATAGATTCCTGGGATGTCACTGGCACCTATACATAGTAATTGTATTTTCTTCCTTAAAACCCTCTCAGTTCCAGAAAAACCACCTTAGGAGGCAGATCCCACTGGAAGGGAATCTGTGGAGTCAGATTTACATGTGAAAAATTAGGAAGTTTCTGTGCACCAAGCTGCATGTTCCCAGCATGTTAGAGTGGGGGGTGGTGAGGACCCATCACCTGCCTTATAACACTAGGGCAGCTGAAGTTCAGAAAGCTTAGTGACTTGCTGTAAGAGAAGAGTAAAAGCCATTATTGTTCAACCCTGACTTTCCCCATGTGTCCTTCAGGGTACTGCCAAATGGTCCTGGGACCTCAGAGCTGCCTGGCCCAAGGAGGCATGACAACCTCTTGCTGTGGTCTCCACCTTGGTCAGCCTGAAGCTGCCTCCATGACTTATCAACTGCAGAGGCCAAGACCCACAGGACCCTGAACCTCTGAAGGAAGCTGTATGTAGCTGTCTGTATGGAACATATGCTAGAAGGCTCTGGGAGTGGGGTGAGAGAGACAGGGGAGGAGGGGAGGAAGGTCCTTCCAGGTGCTGTAACTATGCAAGGTCAGAGGAAGGACACAAGCCGGATTTACAAGCTGGGAATCTGGGCCTGTTCAAAGTCTTCTGTGCCCAATTATTTCTTACAACTCTATGTAAGGCCTTGAGAGGGTCAGAAAGTTAACTGAGGTCACATGATTAGTTGGTAGCAGAATTGGTATTTAAGCCGAACATTGATTCCAAATGCTATCTATGCTCCATGCTGCCTTCCTTGGTGTCAGGAAAGAAAATGAATTAGAGCCCAGAGGAGCAGAAGAGAAAGAGGGGCAGTTCGGGATTTAGAGTCCAGAGGATGGGGGTCCAATTTCTGGCTCAGACACTTACTAGCTATATTACATCAGGTTTCTTAATCTCTTTATGATGATACTATTCTTTTACAAGAGTTTTGTGGCTTGGCGCGGTGGCTCATGCCTGTAATCCCAACACTTTGGGAGGCCAAGGTGGGTGGATCACCTGATGTTAGGAGTTTGAGACCAGCCTGGCCAACCTGGTGAAACTTTGTCTGTACTAAAAATACAAAAAATTAGCTGTTCATGATGGCAGGCGCTTGTAATCCCAGCTACTTGAGAGGCTGAGGTGAGAAGAAGTGCTTGAACCCGGGAGGCAGAGGTTGCAGTGAGCTAAGATCACGCCTTTGGACACCAGCCTGGGCAACAAGAGCGAAACTGCGTCTCAAAAAAAAAAAAAAAAAACAGTTTTGTAAGCATAAAATGAGACAATGCACATAAAACCCTTAGTACAGTGCCTGACCCACTGTAGCTCTTAAAGTGATTATACTGCAGAAGGAATGTTAAGGCAGGAGAAAGGCAGATAGAGACTCGAAGAGGACAGATTGCATCAAAGCCTGCTCTAAGAGTGAGAAATGATACTAGGAGTGGCTGGCCTAGGATTTGCAAAGAGAACAAAATGGGAAAACCCAGCCAGGGAGGACCATGTGTAGGTGAGGAGGAAGCTAAGTCTCTGAGGCTCAGTTTCTTTGTCTGGAAGATGGGTATGCTAATACCTAACTCAAATGTGGAGGTGAAGACCCAATGGGACAAGAAGTACGATGGCATTCCATACATGTGATGGCCTCAATTCAATCACAGAGGCAATCAATGGATATTTGCCTGTTTATTTATCTTGATTTCGGTCCTGTTGCCAAAGGGCTCCGATACCAGGCAAGGTGAGCCAAGTGCCATATGCTTTTCCTTTTGATGCTGGTGAGATGCGCTGGCTCTGAGGAAGGTGCTGAGACTCTAAGATCTCAGAGGCTATATTTATTCAACAAATTGTCAGAAAATCTTTACACCTGTCTGTGCCAGGACTCTACTGAGCCCTGAAGATTCAGAGATGATGGGCCAAGTCTATGCTCTGAAAGGGTTCATGTTGGGAGGAGGATTCTGGATTCTAGAAGTTTGGCTTGTGCCAGTGGTGTAGGAGCCTGGGGGGCCCAGTGCGGGTGGGGCTGAGGGAGGGCAGAGGTATCAATGCATATAAAGGTTTCAGGAGGGAGATCCTTTGCATGGGCTTATATCAGGTAGACAAGGAGGTGAGACTAGACTTCAAGGCTAAATTTCAACAGCTCCTTGAAAGGTTGAGACTTCCTAGTTCAGCATCGTAATCACAGGGCTTATTAGAGAAACTGGCACAGAGTAGGCAAGCGAAATTATTTGTGAAATAAATTAATAAGGTTTATCAGGAGTCAGTGTGCTTCATCTTATGGAATAGATGTGCTTACTCAAACTCACAAATAAGCCATAACCAAACCTATAGGTCAAACATAACTGGAGAAAATTCAATAATGAATCCATTCATAAAAAGACAAATCATTTCATAATGGGCAAAATCCACTTCCTCCATGTTATCACTATGTAAAGTATTCTATTTAGGCCTAGGGTAGCTCTTAAAATTAAATTTATCTCAGAACACCCAGGAGAATGGTTAAAAATACTGAATTAATTGAGTTCTATCCTCAGGAATTTTGATTTAGTCTGAGGTAGGGCCCAGGAATCTGCATTCTTCCATAGAGCATTCAAGCAAGTCTTCTGAAGCAGGGAGTTGCTCAGTACAACCCAGTTTGAGAAGCACAGGATAAGTCCTAGCGGGTATTTTTTAAAGGAAACACAGGGTAGTCCTAGAAGGTATTTTTTAAAGTGGGGGGCATAGCTGAGATGGATCAGAAACTGCAGGGCTCCTGGAAGCCGCCCTGTCTGGCCACCTCTTTTCCCCTCACCCTGCCTGTCACAAGGTAGAGAGATGTCCCTTTATTTCCAGAAAGACAATCAACTCCTGAAAAGCCCATTTTCTACTTCACTCTTTGATGTCCTTCATAATCTCTTTCCCCAAAGCCTCTCATGCTCCATTACATCGTGCTTCTCCACTTTGGTGCACACAAATCCACAGGGGAGCTGTTAAAATACACGGATGCCTGGGTCCCTCCCTGGCCATGCTGACTTATTTGGTCTGGGGCATCACCTTGTCACCCTGCTGGTTCTAATCAGGATCTAGGTTGCACGGACTGCACTAAACCCTTTATCCCTGCACCTTTTTTCTGGCCCGGAGATCAGTGTCCACAGACCCATCAGCTTTCTCTGAGTCTCCCCCCTCAGCCATACCTCCAGTGACCAGAAGAGGAATCTGGAGAAGAGAAGATAAAGCCACGTGCAAGACTGGCTCTGGAGGCTGTGGCTATAGACAAGGCCTAAGAGGGGTCCCTGGAAGTACCCAAGTTCACTCTTGACAGTGGGAAGCCTGTTCACCACCCTCTGATTGCCTTTCCTCCTGTCTCCCTGGGGTTTGTAGGCAAGAGACAAAGAGCACTATAAGGACTCCTGGTGGGACAGGTTGCTGGCAAATTGATTTCACTCCGACTCCAGGGTGGGCAGGCAGACAGTACCCATCAAATCTCTTACCTCCTTTTGCCAGACCCAGTGCACTGCAGCTCAGAGGAAGTGAATGGATAGCTGAAACTGACGTGGCTGCAGAAACTGACATCAAGTGCCAGTCATCAATTAGCCATTTGCTTAGCAAATTGGCTAATTTTAACCTCTGCCTCCCAGACCAAAATTCTTTTGAAGGGAAGAAACAAAAAGAAAGTGATATTTAACACATTTCTATTTCTGTGTTAGGCAGTCTCTCTGAGGTTGCAAGTTTGAGCCTAATTGATTTCTTAGTCAAAAGAAAAAAAAAAAGACAAAAAGGAAAAACAAACAATGGAGAGATCTCACTCACATTGCAATCAAACCTCTTCAGTTCTGTCGACTGCTGAGCTTTCTTTTTTTTTTTTTTTTTTAAGACTGGCCAAGTGACTTGCATAATTTAAGATCCTTTCTAGCACTGATCAGGCCGCTCTGGCCAAGCAGTTTGCTGATTAATTATTAATCAGACTGAGTTTAGGATGAGTAATCAGCAAGAGTCAGTGCTAATTTGCAAATGTCCCCAGGAAGGTTATTACTTAAAGTACTTGGTGGAGAGGCTCCATGTTAACCTTTGCAATTAGCCACAGGACATTGTAACTGGCAAGGCAGAAGCAGATCTGTCCTCCAAACAAACCAACCTTGGATACCTACTAAGTGCCAAGCTGTCCATTAGGGGCTTCTTGTGGTTCTGCTGGCAATGGCAGGGTAGAGGAAGGGCACAGAAGAAAGACAAATACATAAGTAAGCAAGAAAATATTAGGTATTGACAAATGTTTAAAGTAAAACAAGATCCTCTGACAGACAGCAAGGGTCACTTTAGGCTGCATGGACGGGAAAGGCTTTTCTAAAGATAGGAAATTTACATTGAACTCTATATTTCAAAAAAGCCCGTTTTTTTCTCTCTCTCTTCTTCTTCTTCTTTTCTAACTTGGAAGGAAGATTTGAAGACTGTGAAGGAGGAGGATCCTTAGCCCTGGCTGGGGATAGCTAGTGCAGAGGCCCAAGGAGGGAACCTACTTAGCCCACCCTAGGGACAGGACGAAGAGCACAGAGAATGGATGTGAGTGAGGGACAGGAGGGAAGCCAGACAGGTAGGCAGTGGCTAGACAATGTAGGGTCTTGTAGGATTTTATTCTAAATGTGATGGTAAAACATTGGGAGCCTTAAACAGGGGGAGACATGATTTGGTTAATAAACATAAGTCACTCTAGGTGCCATCGGGAGAATGGATTACGGAGGGGTAGAAGCAGAGAGACAAGGCCACGGAGCAGCCCAAAGGTGCTGGCAGCACCAAATGGGCAGATGCAGTTTCCTCTTGGGAATACATAGATGTGGGAAGTCATGGAGAAGGCTAAGGAGAAGAACAGATTATGAGTGGGGAGGGGATGAGAAGTCCAAATTGGATGGAAACAACCCAAATGTCCACCAGTGGACAAATGGATAAACAAAATGTGGTTTAGACACACAAGGGAATATTATTAAGCCTTAAAAAGAAATGAAATTTGGGAGGCTGAAGCAGGAGACTCGCTTGAACCAGGGAGGTAGAGGTTGTAGTGAGCCAAGATTGTGCCACTGCACTCCAGCCTGGGCGACAGAGCGAGACTCCATCTTTAAAAAAGAAAGAAAGAAAGAAAGAAATGAAATTCTATCACATGCTACAACATGGATGACTCTAAAAAAAGTTATGCCAAATGAAATAAGCTAAACACAAATGAACAAATATATGATCTCGCTTAAGGGGTACCCAGAATAGCCAATTACATAGACAGAAAATGGAATGGTAGTTACCAGGAGATGGGCGGGTTGGGGAGTTATTCTTTAATGGGCATGGAGTTCCCTCTGGGAAGGTAAAAAAGGTGTCAGAGATAGATAGTGGTGTTATCCACCACTAAATAGCTAATGTGCTTAATGCTACTAAATTGTACACTTAAAAATGGAATGATAGCTTTTATGTTAGATATATTTTTCCATTTCTTTTTAAGAGACAGGGTCTCTCTACATTGCTCAAGCTGGTCTTGAACTCCTAAGCTTAAGAAATCCTCCCATCTCAGTGTCCTGAGTAGCTGAAACTAGAGGCACGTGCCACTGTGCCCGGTGATATGTCCATTTTAAGATTCCTGTTAATATACATGAAGCCCAGAAAACCCATCAGGGCTGAACAGTTAAATCGAGAGCCACTGGCATCTGGATAATATTGAAAGCCCACATTGATTGATTGGGGCCAGCTGCGAAAGTGAATACAGAAGAGGAGAACCTCAGGACTCCCTCGGCAGTCCAAGTGTAAAGGCTGGACAGAGATTGGACATTGGAAGAAACTGCAAAGCAGATTAAGAAGGAATGGCCTTAGGGTGGTCAGCTACATGGTTTCATATGAGCCAAGAGAAGAAAATAGTCCAAGAAGGACAGATGACCTGTGTCACGTGTTGCCAAGAGGTTGAGTCAGAGGAAGATGGAGAAACGACACTGGAATTGGCAACCTGGAGGTTGCTGGCAATTTTATCAAGGTCAGTTTTAGTGACAAAGCAGGGCAGAAACTGGGAAAGAACTGTCTTAGAAATTGGTGGGGGCTGAGCCATTCCATGGTAGCTGAGTGGGATGGAGTAATAGGGGCTTGATGGGTGTTGTTTTTATTTTTATTTTGGATGGTAGATATTAGAACATGCCTTTATGCTGTTAGAAGTACTCAACAGAGAGAACAATTGTGGAATGCAAGAAAAGGAGATAAATATAGTAGGGAAGTTTTGGAGGAAGATGAGCTCTGGAGCCAGGAGAGGGCTGGCCTTTGACAGGAGCCAGGCCATCTTGTCTACAGAAGCATGAGATGTGGCAGTCAACTTGGCTCGCCAAGTATCTCGTCTGCTCATCCACATTTCCTGGCTCCCTTGCAGCAAAGCTGGACCGTGTGACTGTTTGTGGCCAATGAAATATGAGTTGGAAATTATGTGTAGCATATCTGGGTTAGGGTGGTGGAAAGCCCATGCTGGATTCTCCACTCATTTTCCCTGTCATGGTATTAGAAAAGGCCACATAGTCCAGATGGTGTGGTTAGAATAGGGATATTCAATATTCAAGCCTGGATATCCACCTGTGTGACTATGTGGATCAGAGCCACACCCGCTGGCCCATCACAAATGTGTAACATGAGCAAGAAAGAAACCTCTGTGGTGTTATACCACTGAGTTTTAGGGTTTACAAAATTCAAAGAAGGCAGTGGGAAGATGTGAGGCTAGGGTGGTTACTTAGGCAAGGGTTAGATCCAGATGGGACTTGTGTGCCCTATCAAGGGATTGAATTTTATTCTGTAGGCAGCAGAAGATGATTGAAAGCTTTTGCCTGGGGCTTAAAACATGTCAGATCTGCATTTTAATTAAGCCATTCTGGTAGCAGTGAAGAGGTGAATTGGACAGTGCCAAGATGCTGGGAGATCAGTAAGGAGGCTATTACATCCCTCAAAGAAGAAAGATGATGGGCTGAATTCAGGAAGTGGTAGAAAGGATGGAAAGATAAGGTATACCAGGAAACTTAGCAATTAATTGAATGTGACTGGTGAGAGAGAGGGATTAAATAGGGATATTCCCAGACTTCTAGATAACTACGTAGAGAATGGTACCATAAACTAAGAAAGGACACAGACTGATGATTTTATGGGTCAATTATGAGCAAAGTTGAGACAAGTTGAGTTGGAGATATTGGTGGTCCATCAAAATGGAGATGTCCATCAGGTAGCTGACTCTACAGTTTGACTGGCTCAGTGGGCAGGCTGGGCTGGGGAGCCAGATTGGGAGGAAATAGGTGGTATCTGAAACCTTGAGAGCAGGTAAGACTAACCCGGCGGATGCATGGAGTGAGCAGAGCAGCACAGCGAGAACAGAGCCCCTAGGACATCAAAGGAGACACAGAAGGAATGGCCAGAGAGGCCCAAGAAGAATCGGAAAGAGTGGCATGAAGGCAAGGAGAAAGCAGAGACCCCAGAGGAGAAAATGACTGACAGTGTAAAATAATGCAGAAGTGTCCAGAAGGTGAGATTTGAAAAACATGTTCCAGCGTTGGTAATTGGAAGTGGTAGTCCTTGGAACGGGGTAGGGGTGGGTATGGTTCTTTGATGATTATCGTAATGTGAATGGTTTCAGAGGGATGTTGAGGGGTTGAAGAGAGGGAGCGAAATAGGTGAGGAATGAATGGGGAGAGAAGACTTGAAGGCAGCCAGTGTAGACCAGTCTTCAAGAAGCTTGGGTAAGAAATTCCCAGAGATGCTAGAGATCTGTCTCCTCCATGAAGCCACCTCATTTTGTTCAAATAAACTTTGCCCTCTCCCTCCCCAAATGACCCAAACTATTGAGTTCAACAGTGGTGATTCTGCCATTTCATTGGACTGTCATTGCTAGTTTTCTGTGTGAATCCTGCTTCCCTGGTGGGTCTATGGATGTCACCCATCAGCCATTGGATAAAGAGAAACTAGAATGAAAAGAAGTACAGACTGAGCCAGGCGCAGTAGCTCACGCCTGTAATCCCAGCACTTTGGGAGGCCGAGGTGGGTGGATCACCTGTGGTCAGGAGTTCGAGACCAGCCTGACCAATATGGTGAAACCTTATCTCTACTAAAAATACAAAAATTAGCCAAGGGTGGTGGCATGTGCCTGTAGTCCCAGCTACTCAGGAGGTTGAGACAGGAGAATTGCTTCAACCCGAGAGGCAGAGGTTGCAGTGAGCCGAGATCATGCCATTGTACTCCAGCCTGAGCAACAGAGTGAGACTCCATCTCAAAAAAAAATGAAGAAAGAAAGAAACAAAAAAGGAAAGAAGGAAAGAAAGAAAGAAAAAGAAAGAAAGAAAATTCAGTCTTAGGAACCAGGGGAAGTGGTTGCAATAGCAGGAGAGAGGCAAAACCAATGTGAAACACTGCGAAGGTTAATCTGAGAGTGAGTAGAGAAAACATTCATGGCCAAACATGAAAACAGACCAAGAGGGGGCCTTGAACATTTGGAATGAACCAACATCATTCCAGAGGACAGGTCGTGCCAGATAGAACAAGGGGCTCTGGAGGGCCCAGAACAACTCCTTCCATCTGTCTTAGTGGCACCGTCAGGCATCTGGCAGCTCCTCAAGAGAGGTCGAGGACAGCATCTTGTTGTCTGGTGCCCTTTGCAGTCCTGGCACAGGCCTCCTCGCAGACGAGGCACTTAGTACAAACCTGTTGCATGCAGTCAGACTCATGGGGGGCAGGCCAGCTGCCCGACCTCAGCTTCCCATGCGCAGAACTTTGCCAAGTCACAAGCTTTAGCAGAACCACTGTGCCCACTGCAACAACACCGGCTCACTTCCTGCTCCTCCCAGCTGTGGCTTTTGTTCTCTTTCTGAGAACAAGGTCTTGCTAGTGGAAGCAAGGAAGTCACATTGATACTCCATGGAGAATGCCGGAGCCCTGGCATTCACCCCTCCAGACACATTTGTGCCAACAGCATGCTAAGGCACTAATCCTTTCTTACTGCTTCGCTGCAGAGCTTGTAATGCTATTTCCAACTCCAAGAGATACGGGAGATGAGATTTTAAAGGGCTGGTTATTTATGGCCTGGCTCCTGATGGATACAGTGGATGCAATTTCATGGGCTCCATCAAAAAAGGACAGTTTCTTAGTGTGAATTAAAGTGTGCTGATGTGTCGGGGAAGGAGAGAGAAGCCAGGGTGTCACAAGCCCACAGGAAGGAAGAAGTCTGAGGCTCGGCTACAGTGAGCCTTATTGGCTTGCCAGCTCAGTCAAGATGGGTTGAGCATCCTCAGTCAGGTACCATCTGAGCTGTGTTTTGAGTGTGCTTGAGATCTTGACTCTGCCTTGCTCCTGACATTCGAAGAGGAAACCTTAGAGGACAGGGACCAGGGCTACGCTACTTCCTATTATGAAGTTCAAGAGCAAATAGAACACTGAGATGATAAGCCTTTACATATGCAGTTCCCTCTGCCTGGAAGGCGGCTCCCTAGTTCTTCCCATGCAGCTCCCTCTCAAAAGTCAGGTCTCAGTTTAAATCCTACCCTCCTCAGAGAGGTAAGATTTAGAATAGGGTCCCCCACTGCGGTTATTCCCCATCTGTTCATTTCCTTTATGACATGTGTCATACTTTTCACATTTATGTTTGCATATTTTACTAACTCCAGTCTCCCCCATATAGACCATAAGTTCCACAAAAGCCTTATTTGTCTTCTCCACCATTGTATTCCCAGTGCCAAGTTCAATGTCAAGCAGGAGAAAGGCCTGAGTAGTTTGCTTGAATGAGTGAATGATGCTGGAGAGATGCTGGTAATGAAGATGGAAATGGTAAGATGACAGTGACAATAATGAAGGATATTTTCCCTATGAAAGATGATGCTGGTGTTCACTGTGAAGGTGACTGCTCGTGGTATTGCCAGGGTATTGAACACCAAGCTTTCAGATGTGGCTGTTGATTTTATCTGACCACCCTCACCAGTCTTATCCCAATGACTGTGAATTAGTAACCAAGGGCATCTGTGTCCCTGCATGTCCAGCCTTATCTTCTTGTTGCAGCCTTGACTTCCCTATCAGTGTCCATTTTGTGCTGGAGAGACCAATGGGCATTGCCATTCCCCACTCAACCCCAGCCCACTTCTTCTCCTGTGTTCCTTTCTGTACATGGCCCCATCACAGTCATTCAGCCAGAAACTTGGTCATCATCAGCCCTTCCTCCTCTCTACCCCTTCACAGCTGTCTTAGTTCAAGGCTGGACCGTCTCTTGCCTGTGGAGTCACAAGAAAGTTTTATACCTGATTTCTGGGCCTTTCTGTTTGACCCACTTAAAATTCAGAATGATTATTTTACTTCCCTGCTTAAAGTCTCTTAATAGCTTTCCATAGCTTATGGAATCCTCTCTGGCTTATGAACGAAGGGCAGGGTTCTTCCTGGTCCATGCTCTTCCTGTGTTTATTTTGGGCCTCATATCCTGCTCTTCTCTCTTGCTCCCTGCACCTGACATGCAACACCCCAAACACACCAGGGCTCTTTTTGGCTCCATGCCAATGGCAACATCTTACCCCCTCAGTTCAACTTAAAAATCATCCTGTGGGACTAATTTTTCTGAGTCCTTCTAGCATCGCCGCCCTCTTACAGGAAGGCTGATGACTTGTTTGAAGGACGGTCTTAGTTTTTGTCTTGCCAGGGCTTCCACTCCCAGCATGAGTTTTGGGTAGTGCAGACAGTCATGTGATCTGGATCTGGCCAATGAGGACACCCCTTGGTTACACTGGTGTTGAGGCATGGGCAAATGACTCAGACTGGTCCACCAAGGTTCATCTGAGGGCTTTTGTAGAAACCGTTAGGAAAGATATGCTCCCTTTCTTCTGGGATTGCCAAGACAGGTAGGTTATAGGGAGCTGAGGGTGGTCACCTTTGCAACCTCTTGGGAAAGGCTGCATGAGAATGAAACATAAGAGAGCAAAGACTTGGGACGGGGGAGAAACATTATTTGCATCCCTTGATCCAGTACTGCCTGAAGTCAAGTTCTGGACTTTTCAGTTACAGAGGCCAGTACATTCCCTTTGTAGCTTGAGTTTTCTATTTCTTAAACCCAAAGAATCCCAGCTATAACATTTCTTTTTTTATTTCCTAGGGGAACTTCTTTATATCTCTTAGAAAAGCACCTAACACATGATATTGCAAAGCATTTAATTATATTCTGCCTCTTTGCCCTGACTGCGAGCTCTAGGGTCCAACACAGTGATTGGCTATTACATAAACATTTGTGGAGGGAATAAGTAACTTCTTAGGAACCCAGACCACGGCTTTGTCCCTCTAGCAACTAGAAGAGCCTTGTTCACAGAAGAGTCTCAGTAAATGATTACAGGAAATAAATAGGGGGGAAAGTGACAAAGAACATGAATGAGCTAAACCAATGGTTTGATAAAGTGTATGTGAATAAATAAGTAAGTGGATAGTTATTATCAACACATCCCCATTGGCGTGCAGTTCTCATTCTAACTGTGTCTGGATCTAATGGCTCTTAAATGAAATATCTAGTTAAAAGTCGCTGAGATCAAATGGTTCTAGTTGGCTCAAATTCCATGTGAAAAAAATGCCTAATAATTAAAGCAAGATCATTCAAGAGGAGAAAGTGTGTTGCTAGCAAAATTTTCAAAGTGGACGTCTGCAGAGTAGACAGGAGTTTTTATATCCCCCACCTACAAAAAGAAAAGCAAACGAACGAAGGGAACAAAGTGAAGCAAATCCATCAAAGCTCTAAGGGTATGAAAAGGAGGGATGAAATTAAAGAGATTTAATGATGAAACTCAAAAGGGATGGTCGCTGGAGAGAGTAGGTTGAGCCTGCTTTCTAGGGAAATTCGCTTTCCCAAAATAGCCAGAGTCTACCCAGTGGCCACAAGGCCAGGATCTGGGAAGTCCAGACAGATAGAGCAGGCCTGCTATTCTGCAGGTGGAGGGAGATGCCTAGGCTCAAAGGTAGACACCAGAGCCCTGGGGTGGGTGCATGGTGGAGAGCATCTTCCTTAGAGAATTCCTGGGACTATTTCTTCTTGGCCCGTGTCCCAGGGATCAAGGAACTCCCGCACTTTGGCCAGGAGGACTAGGCAGAAGCCCTAGAAGAATGCCCTTCCTAACCCCTCATCTCCTATATTAAAATGGTATGCATCCTTCTCGACATGTCTCAAGTGCAGCCTCTACCTTGAGGCCTTGGTCTCCTGCCCCAGGACAGTATCCTTTGAGCTCTGGAGGATGCACTCCTCTCTTTTCCTACTTTGAATGTTTGGCAGAGGCAAGTTTGTTAGCACACAGGTCTGTGAAGACTGGGCCTGGGAGTGTGGGGACATAGAGAATGGGCAGGCAGAGCCCATTCAGGGTGATCGGAATGAAATAGAAAAAAAGGAAAATCAGCATACAGTGATGGAGGCAAGGAAGAAAGGCTGGGAACCACTGGCAGAAACTAACCCACAGAGTCACAGCCAAGGAAGTGGGAGGGGCAGAGGTTTGTTCCAGGATCTACACAGAAATCCCCCGTGTGGAAAGGAGCTTTGGACCTCCCCCACCATACACACCCCACAAACACACTCCTGAAGCTGGCACTTCCACTGGCCCCCAGGACAAGGGTGGCTTCAATTCTGAGTGCAGGTCAGACTGTCTGCCTGCCTTCCCTGTTGTAGGAAGAAACTGCCCCCTCCCCCTACTCTGTGGGCACCCAGTGCAGGGGTTGTGCCTGACTCACTGTGGAGTGTCCCTGCTCTCCTAGTGCTGCACAGAGCTCTCAGTGATAGCTGAATTAGTAGAATCCTCTTCTGCTTTTCTTTCTTTTTTACTTTTAGACAGAGTCTAACTCTGTCTCCCAGGCTGCAGTGCAATGGCACAATTTCAGCTCACTGCAGTTTCTACCTCCAGGGCTCTCCTGATCCTCCCTCCTCAGCCTCCTGACTAGCAGTGACCTCAGTTGTGTGCCACCACGTTTGGCTGATTTTTGTATTTTTTGTAGAGATGGGGTTTCTCCATGTTGCCCAGGCTGGCTTTGAACTCCTGGGCTCAAGCAATCCACCCACCTCAGCCTCCCAAAGTCCTGGGATTAGCGGTGTGAGCCACTGCATCCAGCCCTCTTCTGCTTTTCTAACAAAGCAGCTAACTGGCCAGTCTGGGGCTAGATCCAGGCACAGAAGTGATGCTGTCCACAATGTGCTTGCCAAGTAAAGCTCTGGGAAGATGGTTCCAACAAAAATCACTGTCCCCTCTTCTGACTTCTGCAAGGACATCCTCCAGTCTCACCCAGAGGCTCTCCTCACACTGACCTTATCTGGGTTTCCAGGCAATTCCCCTGGAGGCTGGATCAGCCAGGGCAGCCAGGCTGTGCCTTTCTGCTGGTGAGGTGCCACTGGGCTGGAAAGCACATATGCTGGCTTCAGTGGTACCACCAAAAATGGGGCCAATGAGGCTCTGCATTGCTAGAGTTGCCTCATTTTACTCTTTTCCTCTCAAAGCCTCATCCCAGGAGTATTGTATCTATTGTGAACCAGGCAGCAATTGCCATGTTTAGCCCTCTCAAAATGCTTTGTAGGTTGGTATACTGAGACCCATTTTTCATATGTGGAAACAGGCTCAGAAAATCTGGTAAATATCCTAAGACAGCACAACTACTGAGAGGTGGCTGGTTTTTAGCCTCCACCCAAGTCAGTTTTTGCTGACTCCCAAGCCTGCCCCCTTCCCAGTTTGATGCCATGGAGCAGGCTCGATACCTAATTCCAGAGAAACTGCACAAACTTCCTCTCCCATATCATAGGAGGGGGATGTCTGGCTTTCCCTCCTTTCTCATAGCCTGAGAGGGTTCTGGAGAGACTCAGATGGAGAGTACTGGGCATGAGACAGAGTAAGGAAGAGACAGATTCTGGATCTAGTGGCTTCTCAGGGGTCTTCACTTTGCTGATTTTCTCCACCAATGTAGAGGCCAGTTCTGTGATGGGTTGGGGACCATTTCTACTTGGTATAACATGATCCTGATATCCTCCAGGGACCTACAACCCCATATTGTTAAAAAGGTCTTCTGTATCCCCAGTCCCAGTCCTTTGAAAAAGTCCTGGGGCTTCATGAGGAAACTTAGCAAAGGTGAGAGTGTTTTCTTAGAACATGATGGAAAGGAATGGAGCTCCATGATGGTCAGAGCCAAATGACTGGGTCAGAGCAGAGCAGAGAAAGAAGACCCACCACCCTCACCCTCCAGCAGGGTCAGTGAGAGAAAATCTGGCCCCTACATTGAACAGGAAATGGAACTGTGTATAAGTGGGGCAGGGGTGTGTACATGTGCTTAAGGTGGTCAGCAAGGGGTGCGAGGGATGACTTGGTGATGTGAATTTGGTAGTGACTTCGAGGGGTATGTGTCAGAGGTGATTTGGCAGTGTGTGTGTGTGTGTGTGTGTGTGTGTGTGTGTGTGTGTGTGTTGGGGTGAGGGTTGCACACATCTATGTGTAGTCAGGGTGCAATACCAAATCTTCTCTGTGAGTTGTAACCCTTGGTCAGTCCAAGCCCAGCTTTTGCTCATGGTCACACACACACACACAAAGCCATTAACTTTTAGAGCAAGTAAGTCTAAAATACTAGAGAATCTTTCAACATGTCAGAGCTAGAGTTCAGTGCTCACCATAGTAACAGTTTTTTCCTGTTCAAAACATGTATTGTTGGATTTCCAAAAGCTGGTCCAGGACTAGCAACACAGGGAGAATTGGTCCACGGGGGATTGCTACATATATACTGTTGGACACTCAGGTGATGGGCACACACTGTTATTTATGGGTGCTCCCCCCATCCCATCTTTCATGATGTCAGCACAACACTTCCAATTGATTATTTCCTGCCACAGTTTTGGCTTTGAATTGTCCTTTGTTTTATGAATAACATTCTGAGGAGTTGGCAGGTTTTCTTCTAATATCCTTACTTGGCAAAATAAAAAATGACCACTTCTAGGTTTCGCCAATTGTTTGGAAATTTTACTAGTCCAGAAGTCCTAATTTAAACTCTCTTGTTGTTATCCCATTGAGGGGGGAGGAGAAGAGTGGGGATATAGAATCAGGGATATTGCACGCCACTCTCCCTTCTGAATCAGTGGGAACTTGCTATCTGATAAGGGAGGCAGTAGATTTTTTTTCTCTCAAAGGAATTCCTGTCTTCTTGATAAGTGAAGGGGGTCCCCCAGGTGCCCAAATCCATCTTTGCTAACAGGATCTGTTGTTTTTCTATGCCTTGGCACAGAATGCAAGAGAACAGCCTGAAATCTTAATGTATGCTTACAAAAGCAGTATACTTATAAACCAGCAGCATCAAACTTTTATAGGAATCCGGGGATCCATAAAGGAGAGGGGCAAAGGAGAGAGCTGATTCTTCCCACACATACGTCCTGAGCCTCCAAGTTTGTTTATCCATAATTGCTATGCAAGTATAAATTAGAACAACAAATGCATCCTGCCTGGCAGTGGTGACACCAACCCTGTAAATAATTATAATTTAATCTTATAGCAAAGAGTTCTGAATGACTCCCCTAACAATTTCCTCTGCTTAGTTCCTTCCCCACTGAGTGACTTAATAGGAAAAGGAATATTCTTTCAGATTTGTTTCACTCCAAAAGTTTTGGACAATGTGTAGACTCATACCTGGAGGGCAGAAGCTGTAGGAGACCATTTGGCCCGCAGATAAACAAGTGAGTCGAAAGGCCTTGGGACTGGAAAAGAGGGAACTGGCAAGGATATTCATCTTGGCACCTGTTTTTAGAAGTGAAAACTTGGGAACCACCTAACAAGAGGTCTGATAAGTAAACTATGCTATAGTCTTACAAGGGAATGCTACATAGTCCGGAAAACCCATCACAGATATCGCATGTCATAATAGCATGCTGTCAGGGCTTGGTAGACAGGCTTTGGAATCAGACTAACCTGGGGCTGAATCCCAGCTCTGCTCCTTACTAGTTGTGTGACCTTGAGCAAGTAGTATAACCTCTCTGGGCCTCATTTGCCTCTTCTGTAAAAGGAGGAAAACTATGCTACTTCACAGAATTTTTATGAAGATGAAATGAAGTTATAGCTCTAAAGAGCTTATAACCTATCTGGCACATATTGGTAGGAAAGGGTCAACAAATGATATTATTATCAGACCTTGTATATTTTGGAGGCATCGGTAATGGTAAAGCAAAACATTTCATGACACAATGATTAGCTAAAATTATGTAACTACAGATATTTTTAGAACCTAATTTGGTAATATTAAAATATATATAAATAGCCAGCTAGCTTAATCTAGGCTAAGAAAAAAGGTCAAAGGGGGAGTACATCGAAATTTTAATAGTTTTAATTTTTCCATATCTTTGTAGATTTTCCATGTTTTCTACCAGGACCATATGTATTACATTTACAGTCAGTAACATAGGAATTTTACAAAAAGAGGCAGAGGTCTGAGGGTCTTCACACTGGGCGGATCGTCAGGATTCCAGTTGAGTGAAGACTCACCTGAACCTTCAACCCAACTCCCAGCTTAAAATACCCAGCTGTTGCTCCTGGACTAGTTTATAGAACATCAACCTCCACAGAGCAGGTTGTCCTTGCTCACAGGTGCTTCTCTCAGCCTCTGACCAGGGTAGGAAATGACCTGGCCAGCTTCCTGCAATGAGCTCACGGTAATGCCAGGGTCTTCTGACTCCCATGGTGGCACACCTTCCATTGCACCAGGAAACTTGAGTTTTCCGATTATACTAGTTCCAAATCTGAGCCTATATTTGGGGAAAATCCATTCCCACTTTATCCCTCTTCAATATTTAATGGTCACACTTGGCTCCTACCATGGGTTTGGCTGATTTTCTTACCGAAGAGACAATGAGCTCCTCAAAAAACCATGTCTTACTCAACTGGTGTCTCTACCACCATGAAACCTGGCACAGGGGAGGTGTGCAATAGACCTCCCCCGTTCCCCTCCTCTCCTCCTCTCCCTCCCATCTTCCTCCTCCCTACTCACACTGACTGCCACGCCTCTGTCTTTCCTACGATCTCTCCTTCTCTGACTCTTATAGTCACCCACTTTCTGCTCCATTCAGAATCCTTAGTGATACCTCCTCCACCCCAGCTCCATGCACTGATCCCCCACCTTCCCCTGACACCATGCAGCAACTAGGGCTCCAACGATGCCCCATCTTTGCCTGGAGTACACCTGGACATATCCTTCTATTGGCTCCTAATGTGCTAACAAAGGTCCTCCTGATAACGCAGCCACAATGAGAATACATGACAAAACCACTTGTGATGCTTGTCACCCAAACAGGAGACCAGACACTTCCTTAAGCCAAACTCAGTTTGAGCACATCCTGTGAGCCCAAGTCTGGGGGACAATAAGTCACGATGGCTGTAAATCCTCAGTAACTCATATCCTCCCCAGCCCATCAGCAACTGAGACTCTCTGGAACACACCACAGAAAAGCCTGCACTTTTTAGCAAAGCCAGAACAAGAGGGAGAAGGTTAGTCCTTCCCTTCAGACACTGAGACATAATGCCTTTCTGATGTCTCAGGACCCTTGCACTGGGAAGAGTTAAGACTAAAAATGTTCTGGTTTCAGCAATTGCCACTTACGGTTCTTGTCCCTTTTTGGATGTTATGCATATATCTTCCAGAAATGGAATAATATTTCAAATCATTTTACTAGACCTGTCCACATCCTGAGACCAGGACATTTTTAGTCTTAATGCAAGTTATTCAACCAAGACCCATCATAAAATTCTTCAGCAAGAACATGTTTCAAATCAGATATCAAAATCACTATAAAATTTTAGCCCAGCTCTAAAAACATGCAGTGGTTTTTCATTAGGATTAGATGAAAAGACTCCAAAAGTAGGTGTAAGGAAGTGGCTAAGAGGCCTCTGGCTGCAGGTCCAGGCACTAAGGACACTGTAAGCATCCCAGTAATTCACAGTTGCAGAGAATAGGGTAGGAAAAGAAGGGGGTGTTGTGCTTACCAGAGGGAGGAGCCTTCCGTCCCAGTGACTTCCAGAAAGTCGTAACCATCCTCCAGCTGGAAGTCAATAAAGACCAGGGCGATGGTGTCTCCCAGCTCAGCCAGGATGGTCCATGTGCAGTCGGCATTGTTATGGTACTCCGAGGGGAAGTGGGGGCTGGAGATGATGCCACTCTGGCCCCGCAGGGTCCCACCACAGGCATCATCAGCTGTGGGCACAGAGACAAGAGGCTCACATGAGTGGTCTGGTTTTCAAGCCCTAGCACTCACCATGGGCTTTACCTGCAATACATCCTTCTGTCTCCCAAGAATACAGCTCAAATGAGTCCATCTGAGAAGGCTTAACAGAGGAAGTTTCATTAGAGCTGGGTTTTGAAGAATGAGTAGGAGTTCACTACATGGAAAAGAAAGGGAAGGACATTTCAGGGAAGAAGGAACCCATTGGTCATAAGCACAGAAGTATGAATGTGTAAGGCATGTCTAAATAGCTCTAGATGGCTCATCACAGGGTAAAAAGAGGAATAATATAGTAATGTCATATAGGAGAAGTCGCATGGCAGAGGATGCGACTTTGACTCCAAAGCCAAAAGATTTGGAGACGGGGGGTACACTGGAAAGGAAATGGATTTTAGGGTCAGGAAGGTCTAGATTTGAATTTAGGCTCTACAGTTTCCCAGGCACCTGCATAACTTTGGAGAATTTATTTTTTTAAGCCTCAGTTTGCTTCTCTGTTGTTGTGATAACTGAATTAGATAATTAATGTGACGGTACCTAGCATTAGCCAGTGACTGACATGTGGTAGATGCTAATGCTAGGTTCTCCTTTTCCTTCCACTTCATCTTAAGGATCAAAGGCAGTGAAGAAATATGATTAAATTTGCATTTTAGAAAGAATACGGGCTATGGTATAAAGGAGGTCTGAGTCAGGGAAGCACATGGGATGCTCTTGGTGTCACTGAAGTTACCAAAGTCCAGGTGAGGCTGGATGAGATTGAGCTAAGGTCGTGGGGAGGGTGGGAGAAGACTTATTTGAGAGATATTTAGGAAGCAGGACCTCTAGGCCTCAGCAACTAGGAGGTATAAAATCCAGGTTGCTGGTATAAGCCTTTGGATGGATGAAAGGTACTATTTCTTGGGGCAGAAAACCCAGGAAGGGAGCACCTTATGGTATGGAAAGCAATGAGGAGTTCAGTTTTGGACACACAGAAGTGGGTATGTCTGTGCAGCATCTAATGGTGAGATCGGATTAACAGATATATAGAAGTCATCTGGACTAGAGATAAAAGTGATCTTGTTTAGCAGCTCTGAACTATTCTTATTAATGTTCTTTTACAGGGTCAAGAGAATCAAGAGCCAACTCATAGCATTTCTCAATGCTAACTCCTAAGTTTGTGTGAGTGCAGAAATGTAAGAAATACACCTACTCTCCCAGAGTAGGTGCTTACGAAGGTTTCCCCTCCCACATCCATTAACTGAGCACCTACTGTGGGCCAAATACTGGGCTACAGCCAGCACTACAATGTGAAAAGCTTGATTTCCTCTCTGCCCTCAAGTGCTTCTCAGAGAGGAGGTGAGCAGGCAAGCCAGCAATGGCAATACAGAATTGTTATCATGGAGATGCTCAAGGCGCAGTGACAGCACATAGGTAGGAAGGGCTTTATGGAGGAGACAGCATTTTTATTAACATATTCATTCATTCATTCAACAAATGCTAACTGAACACCTACTATGTGTCAGTCACTGTTCTAGGTGCTGGGGATTCAGCTGTGAATAAAACAAACAAAAATTCCTGTCATCCCAGAGCTTACATTCTGATCAGAAGGATAAAGACAATTCCAAGATAAATAATTAACTCTATGGTAAATGTAAGTGCAGAGGAAAATGGGGTGTCTGGTGTTGGGAGTGGGGGTGTGGACATTTCAGAAAGGGTGGTCAGGGAAGACCCCACTGAGAAGTTAACACTTGAGCCAATACTTGAAGGAGTGAGAGAGAAAGTCATGTGGTTATCTGGGGGAAGAGCATTCCAGACAGATGGAACAGCAAATGCAAAGGCCACAGGGTGCAGAGGCCTCGCACCATTGAAGAGCATCAAGAGACCCAAGGGGCTGGAATGCAGGAAGAAGAAGGAAAGTGACAGGGGATGAGGTCAGCAGAGGCAGGGCCACCGAGGGCCTGAGAGGCCACTGTAAGGGTGTGGACTTTTACTATGAATAAGTTGAGAAGCCAGTGGAGGGTTCTGGGCTGAGGATGATATGATCTCACTTGTGTATTAACAGGATCCCTTGGGCTTCCAGGTAAATAGCAGACCAAAGAGGGCAAGGGAAGAAGCTGGGGGCCTCTTGAAGCTACCACGATAATTCAGTGAGAGGCAATGGTGACTTAGACCAGGTGGTAACGGTAAGACATAGAGTCTGGCTTCGTTTTGAACACTGAGCTGGCAGCATACATCAGCTGAGGGCTGCCTGCTTGGTAGGCCTCAGGGGAGAGGGTGTCTTAGGCAGAAAAACAGCAAGGGCAGTTCAAGTTTGGGGAGTGTGGCATGTTTAGGGACTTACTAGGCAGGGCTGTCTGAACTTAAAGGGACATGCAGAGATGACAGAGCTGGGCTGGGCAGGAAGGCAAGAGCTGGACCGTGAAGGGCCTTGAATGCCAAGTAGAGGAGCTGAGGTTCTATTCCCCTCCCCTCTTCTGGCTTTGCTACCCCCAACCCAGCTGCCCAGGCCCCAGGAAGCAGGAAGGGAGGGAAGGTAGGCAAGATTGGCCTTGCTTGGCTTTAAATCCAGTTTAGTGGTGCTGTTGATTTGTTTTATCAAGTTGCACAGTATTTCCGCCTTGGGTATGTCTCTGGCAGGAGGCTATGAAGTCTGACATCTGAGGCAGAGTTTTTCTCCTTCTGATGTAAATAAATTCACCGTGAACATTACCAGGGAGATAAAGCCACAGGAGCCAGCCAGCGAACAGGAAATTTGTCAATGTTGTTCCCAGCAAGCAGTGGGCCCACTGGTCCCTGACAGTCCTGTCACTGTCCCTCACTATACCAGGTGGAATTGTCTTCAGCCCTGGGCACAATGGCTGAGTCTTGACTGCACTGGGGCAAGGGATCATGGTGAAGGAAGGGACATTTAGCCAGAATCTTCAAAAAGGAGTAGGAGTGTGCCGGAAGGGGAAGAAACAGAGGAGTTCCAAGTGGAGCAAACAGGCCCTCGGAGGCAAGAAGGCCTGGATGGGCACGCTGCTTGGGGAAAGGCTTTGATGGTGCTGCCGAGGTGTTTGGACTTTCCTCTGCAGGTGCAGGGGAGCCATGGTAGGTGTGGAAAAGAGGGTTTTCAGCAGGAAGTACAAGCCCGGACCTATTTTAGAAAGATGATTTGGTCCCCTAGTAATGGATGAATGGTGTGGTTTGGCAGGAGTAGAAGGTAGCCAGCGGGGGAGACCAGAGACAGAGAATGGAGAAGAGGTTGTTCCCATCATCAAAGCTGCAACTAGGCAGTGAGGAAAGAGAAGCAGCAGGAAAGGATTTAGGAGGCAGGCAGAGGAGGAACAAGAGGGTGTGGTCTCCAACAGAGTGTGGATGGTAAAGGCGAGAGCGGAGACGGGGACACTAGAGGAGACGCAGCTCTGCAGGAAGAGTGACGGCCCTTCCTCCCCTCTTCCCCATTCCCTTGTTGAGTGTGAGATCCTGAGGAACAAACAGGTGGGGATACCTATGAGCCTGGGATCCCAGAGACTGTGAGGCAAGGAATCAGTAGGACCAAGAGGGACCTCCCACCACAGGAGTGGAGAAGAATGGGGACTGAACAGACATGTACGGAGCAGGGAGAAGCAAAGATACCTGAAGGAAGAGAAGATGAGAAGGGAAGGGCACTCAGGTGGAAAAGTGAGCAGGGGCCAAACAGAAACATTAGAGGGGGAGGGAGTGGCTCAGAAGGTTGGGGAGCAGGCGCAGCCACTCTGTGTGGACAAGTCTCCAACAAGGCCCTTGGTCCACGTGGTCTCATTTAATCTGGCCTGCACATCCAGGTGGACAACCAAGAATTCCAGAAGGAGAGCAGGTCTTGGGGGAAAGACAATGACTCCAGAGCTTTCTGCCTACTTCCAGTCTTAGAACCCCAACTAGACACTCCACATTGCCCTCAAACCCAACCCAACCCAAATCGCTCTCATCCTTTCCTCCCAGGAACCTGGCCTTATTTCCAACTTTCCCATCTTGGCATGCCAGCACTATTCACCCACTTCCTCATGCCAGAGACTCAGGGGACATCCCCCAACTCCTCCTGCACTCCCACATCCAGCCAGGGACTCACCTGGTAGTCCACCTAGGTAGTGCTCAATCCTGTCCCCCGCCATCACTGCCATTGCTCTACTCCAAGTCGACCACACCCATGAAGCCCCCTCCTGGTCTCCAAGCCTCCTTCCTCCTCCAGTCCATCCATTCCTTTTGTTTTTCAGTTTTAAAATTTTACTTTTAATTGACGATAACTGTATATCCTTATGGAACACACTGTCATCTTTTGATATATGTATGTATTGTAGAATAATTAAATCAAGATAATTAACCTATCAATCACCTCACATACTTATTTTTTTGCACTGAGAACTTTATCTTGGAGCACTCCTTTTAAAAAAAACTTATTGTTACAAAGTATTTGTACATTTTTATGGGGCATGTGTGACATTTTTTTGACATGCATAGTAGGTGATGTAGTTTGGATGTCCCACCCAAATCTCATGCTGAAATGTAATCCCCCAAACTGGAGGTGGGGCCTGGTGGGAGGTGTAGGGGTCATGGGGATGGATGCCTCACGGTTTGGGGCTGTCCTTGTGAGAGTGAGTGAGTCACCTCTAGATCAGATTGTTGAAAATTGTGTGGCGCCTCCCCCCTCACTCTCTCTCTTGCTCTTGCTCTGGTCATGTGAAGTGCCTGCTCCCACTTCACCTTCCACCATGAGTAAAAGCTCCTTGAGGCCTCCCTAGAAGTTGAGCAGCTGCCCATGCTATGCCTCCCGTACAGCCTGTGGAACCAAGAGCCAATTAAAGCTCTTTTCTTTATAAATTACCCAGTCTCAGGCATTTCTTTACAGCAATACAAGAAAAGCCTAACACAGTATGTATCATGATCCAGTCAGGGTATTTAGGGTATCCATCATCTCAAGGGTTTATCATTTTCATGTGTTGGGAACATTTCAAGTTCTCTCTTCCAGCTATTTTGAAATATACAATACGCCATTGTTTTAACTATAGTCACCTTATTCTGCTATTGAACATTAGAACTTATTCTTTCTTCTACCTAACTCAGGGGTCCCCAACCCCTGGGCCATGGAGCAGGACCTGTTAGGACCTGGGCTGCACAGCAGGAAGTGAGTGTTTCGCTAGTTATCTAATGCCTGATGATCTGAGGTGGAACAGTTTCATCCTGAAACCATCCCCCCACTTCCCGTCCATGGAAAAATTGTCTTCCATGAAACTGGCCCCACTGGGGACCACTGACCTAATTGTATGTTTGGATCTGTTAACCAACCTCTCTTCATCCCTCACATCGTCCAACCCCTGACACACACAGCCGTCCCAGCCTCTGGCAACTATGAATCATTCTACTTTTAACTTCCATGAGATCCACTTTTTCAACTCCTCATATGTGTGTTAGGTGATATTTGTCTTTCTGTGCCTGGCTTATTCCACTTAGCATAATGACCTCTAGTTTCACCCATGTTCCTACAAATGACAGGATTTCATTCATTTTTTTTTTTTTAAAGTAGAGATGGGGTTGTGCTGGACATTGCCCAGGCTGAATTTGAACTCCTGGGCTCAAGAGATCGCTTGGCTCAGCCTCCTGAGTAACCGGGACTATGGGTGCATGCCACTGTACCTAGCTAATTTAATTTTTTAACATCTGAGTAGTATTCCACTATGTGTGTGCGTGTGTATGTGTGTGTGTGTGTGTGTGTGTGTGCGCGTGTGTATCACATTTTCTTTATACATTTATCCAATGATGTACACTTGGGTTGATTCCATATCTTTGCTGTTATGAACTGTTTCAGTAAACATGGGGGTGTAGGTATCCCTTTGATATACTGATTTCCTTTCCTTTGGATAAATACTCAGTAGTGGAATTGCTTGATCATATGGTAGTTCTATTTTTAGTCTTTTGAGAACTCTCCATACTGTTTTCTATAGTGGCTGTACTAATTTACATTCCCACCAACAAAGTATAAGAGTTCTCTTTTCTCCACATCCTTGCCAACATCTGTTGTTTTTTGCTTTTTTAATAATAGCCATTCTAACTAGGGTAAAATAATATCTCTTTGTGATTTTGACTTGCACTTCCTTGATGATTAGAGATGTTGAACATTTTTTCATATACCTGTTTGCCATTTTTATGTCTTCTTTTGAAAAATGTCTATTCATGTCCTTAGCTCACTTTTTAATGGGGTTATTTGGTTTTTTTGCTGTTGTTTGAGTTACTTGTACATTCTGGACATTAGTCCCCTGTCAGATGAATAGTTTGCAAATATTTTCTCATCTTTAACAGGTTGTCTTTTCACTTTGTTGATGGTTTCTTTTTCTGTGTAGAAGCTTTTGGTTTAATATAATCCCATTTGTCTATTTTTGTTTTTGTTGCCTGTGCTTTTGGGGTCTTAGCCATAAAATCTTTGCCTAGACCAATATCCTGGAATAATTCCCCTATGTCTTCTTCCAGTAGTTTTATAGTTTCAGGTCTTAAGTTTAGGGCTTTAATTCATTTTAAGTTGATTTTTGCCTATGGTGAGAGACGGGGTTTAGTTTCATTTTTCTGCATATGGCTATCCAGTTTTCCCAGCACGATTAAAGCAAGTGTCCTTTCCCTAATGCATGTTCTTGATGCCTTTGTTGAAAATCAGTTGGTTATAAGTATGTGGATTTATTTCTGTGCTCTCCATTCTGCTCCATTGGTCTATGTGTCTGTTTTTATACCAATACCATCCTATTTTGGTTACTATGGCCTTGTAATATATTTTGAAGTCATGTAGCATGATGCTTCCAGCTTTGTTCTTCTTGCTCAAGATTGCTTTGGCTATTCAGGCCTTTTTGTTGTTGTTGTTGTTCCATATGAATTTTAGGATTGTTTCTTCTATTTCTGTGAAAAATGACACTGGTATTTTGATACGGATTACATTGAATCTGTAGATTGCTTTGCAGTCTCTGTCCATTCTTTAGAGAGGCCAGAGTAATACCGGAAAGCATGGGCCTGATTACGCCACTGTCTTTGATGGAACTGTCAATAACCCCCATTGTCACTCAGGATAAGTGGAATACCCGACGGCTCACAAGGACCTTACAGGGCCTTGCCTCGTGCCAGTCTCTCCCTCCCTACTATCTGCAGCCACCCTGGCCTCCTCCCAGTTCTTCTGATACACTTAGCATTTCCTTGCTCCAGGGCCTTTGAAACTGTGATTTTCTCTTTCTGGAAACTTTTGCCCTATCTTCGGCCTGACTGCCCCCTGCCCTCAGCCTTTAGGTCCCAATCCAAGTGCTGCTTCCTCAAGGATCTTTCCAGAAACAGAATAACCTCTCCCTCATCATATTATTTCTGAGCACCACATATTTTGCCATAACTAATAATTTTCCATAATTATGCCATTACTTAGCTAACGTGTAGACAGTAAACTCCATGAGAACAGAGGCCATGTCTGTTCTGTCCCTATCAACTAGCACATTTCCTGGCATATAGCAGGTACTTGACTAATATCTGCCAAACAAATAAATGTAACAGGAAACTGAAGCTCAGAGAGGTTAAGTAACTTTCCCAGGGTCATAGACCCTCTGGCACCAGAATGGTAGTCTCCTCCACTATAAGGCACACCCCTGCTTGATAGTAGTTTGGTAAGGTATCCTGAGATTTTCAAACATCCCAACTGTAGGCAATGATTTCTGGACTGTGCTAGAACTGAGGACTTGAGAACTTGAGATCCGCTCGCCAGAGCCACAAGTCCCCTCTGAAGGTGGCACCTTTGCCATTTTAGCCATCCCTACCTCTTGGGCTTATCTGACACCCTGGCCCTCGCATTATCCTGTTTTGATTGGAGATCTTGCAGAAGCTGTTTAGAGGTTTTCTCACATTTTAAACAAGGCATCATATTTCATGGTCACAACTCCAGAGTCATAAAACATAACCTTCAGCTGACACCATAGTCCTAAAATATTCATTTACACTTTCTCCTTCTCTGGCAATGGGCATTTTGCACCACCATTAAGTCATGCATATTCTGAGGTACAGGTGTGTTATGCTGATAGTTGCCTTTGCAAGTTTATGACTTTATTTATGATTGACTTGAAGTTCTAAGGAAATCTCTTCAATTAACCATAATTTTAGAGAATGATCCTTCAGTTCTCTTTGATGTCTGTTAACTCTACAAGGACTGATGAATTTAAGGTGGGAAATGGAGAAACAGATTTTTATCCTCTCCACTTCAGGCCAGCTGTAGGTACCATCTTGCATGCTTAGAAGATTTGGGTTCCTTGGAATTGGCTTCTGTTCATATAATCTTCCCCAGGACCCCTCAGCCTCTGTGGAAATGAAGATGCCAACAGGTCTCAAAGGAGAAGCCACCATCTTGCAATTCCAGTGCAAGACTGACAGCACCAGGGCAGGAGTGCCCCATAGCTGTGGCCCACCCCCTTTTCTTGTGCAGAATGGTTCAGTGTGCCTTTCCATGCTGGGGCCCCATAACTTGCTCAACTTCCTCAGTCCCCTCTTCCTGGGGGCTCTGGACTCCACCCATTCATCCTTGGCTTTATCAATGACTCTCCTTAAAATGAAGAAATGACCAATTCTGAGAACATCACTTTGTCCCCAGATTCCTATAGATAGTCACCTGAGGTATCTTTCTGAGAAGAATGTAGACAGGACATGGTATTTGATTACATGACACTTCTTATCGAGCTTTCATTATGGGCCAGGCGTTGTGCAAAATGCGTCATCTGCATTTTCTCCTTTAGCCCTCAAATCTTCGAGAGCATAGGTATTATCATGCACATTTTACAGATGAGAAAACAGAGGCCCAGTGAGTTTTTAAGACTTCCTGGTGGCCACATAGCTACTAAATGTTGGCGCTAGGGTTTGAACCCAAGACCTTGTGACTCCAGGCCCACATCATTACTCACCTATTTCTCTGCCTCCCGGGCTTCAGTCACTGTAATCCTGTTCCTGACATGGGCTAGGAGCAGGCTTTTGGAAGCACTAGACCCTGGAGGTGGGGTTTTCCAGGCATGAGGTGCCTCCTCCTGCTCCCCTCTCTTCTGCCTGGGGGGGGCTTCATGCGGCCTCAAAAGTGCTGGCCCAGCTCTCATTGCTCAAGTGGAGGTGAGTGAACCTTGGGTTTGGCTTTCTTCATAAGAAGGAAAAGTAGCTTCCAGCCCCCACCCTGAAGCAGCATCTGCCCAACAAAATGACCTCAGGCCCTTTCCTAGAGGTCTCTCTCCTAAGGAGCTCATGGAACAAGGAAGGTCAAGAGGAAACAACAAGAGACTGCCTGTCCCTGATTGGTGGAGCCATGCAGGGAATGCATGCACCTGCAGGCCAAGCCCTTGGGCCCTGAACCACCAGGCTAGGGAAGCTCTGGAAATCATAGTGTCATTGTGAGTCTCCTGCTGTGGGCCAGAGGCCACCATCCTTGCCTGTAATGGAGGGCAGTGGTCAAGATCATGGGTGTTAGGCACGTGGACTTGGGCTGAATCCTGGCTCCACCACTCTCTAGCCGTGTGATCACAGGCAAAGCACTGCACCTCTCTGGGCCTCAGTTTCCTCACTCGTAACAGGAGATAACTGTACCTTAACCTCCTTGGAATTTAAGAAAGGTAATGCAGGATGTGGTACTTAGGTAGGGCTCAATACATGGTGACCAGTGAGGCTGTGGCAGTAAGACTGACAATGATAGATACCGCTCACTGAGTCATAACTATGAATAAGGCCCTCTGCTATGTGCTTAGCATTTGTCAACTTGAACCTCACTTCCAACTTGTGAGTTAAGTACTATTATTATTCCTATTTACAAATGAGAAAACTGGGCATAGAGAGGTTGAGTAACTGGTCCAGCCAGTGGGTGTGAATGACAAGGCCAGGATTTGAATCCAGGTGGCTGGCCTCCAGAGCCCATGCTGTGAAATGTTCTGCTCTAGTAACAGTAAGGGCAAAGGTGATGGAATGCTACTGATCCCAGCAGTAGTAGATAGAGGTATCCTATAGTAAAGAGTGGCATTGGGTAGCTGTGGTCCCTGCTGAGGCCCCAGTGCTCGGAGTCACTCAAGGTCCACATTGCACCCAGCACAGTGTTTAGGGCCTTCTCTGTGTTGTTAAATTTGATCAACACAATCAGGTCCAGCATGCAGTGCCCAGACCCTCTTTGCTATCTACCGTGTTGCCCTGGGGTCTCTATGCCTCTCCCAGATCTCCTTCTAGCTTAGGACTCCTTCTAGCTGCAGAATTAATGCCCCCCACTTGGATGTCTCACAGCATCTCAAACTTCACCTGCACAAAGTAAGCTGTCTTGATTTCCGTTAGGGCATATGCTTCCTGCCCCCGTGCCAATAATCTCCATCTTGGTCATTGCCATTCTCACTCACCATCCCTCCAGAAAATAGCCTAGGAGTCAACTTTGAGCCTTTATTCTATCAGTCATCCAATCCATCTGTAAGATCTGTTGGCTGTACCCCCAAAGCATAGCCCCCATCTACGCCTGCTCCCTCCACCTCTACTACAGCCACCCTCGACCAAGAGGCATCATCTCCAGCCTGGTTGTTCATAATAGCTGCCTCCCAACTGGTCTTCCTATGGTGCCTCTTGCCTAGCTAGTATCCAGAGTGATTTTTTTTAAAAAATTAAGTTAAATTGAACTATACCTCTGCTTAAAACTCTCCCGTGGTTGCCTCCTGAACTCAGAACCAAGCTTATACTTTTTAATTTATTTTTTTGAGATGGAATCTCACTCTGTCACCAAGGCTGGAGTGCAGTGGCATGATCTCGGCTCACTGCAACTTCCACCTCCTGGGTTCAAGTGATTCTCCTGGCTCAGCCTCCTGAGTAGCTGGGATTACAGGCACATGCCACCACGCCCGGCTAATTTTTGTATTTTTAGTAGAGATGGGGTTTCACCGTGTTGGTCAGGCTGGTCTCAAATTACTGACCTCATGATCCACCCACCTCAGTCTCCCAACAAGCCTATACTTCTTACCCTGCTTCACCGCATCCCTGCCCTCTCCACCCACCCCTCACTCTACTTTTGCTGCAGGGACCTGTTTTCTGTTCCTCTAACGTGTGCAGCACTTTCCCACCTCAGGGCCTTTGCACTTGCTGCTTCTTTTGCCAGGAATGCCATTTTCCAGGTCTTCACACCGACAGGTTCCTCCTTGTCACTCAGGACTCAGTTCACAGGCCACCTCCTCAGAGATGCCTCTCCTGACTGCTCCATCTAAAGTAGCTTTCCTCATCACTGGCTAAGACTTTACTTCCTCATAGCTCCTACCACCACCTGAAATTTGTTTTTTTGTTTGTGTATCTGTTTTCTGCCTCCTGGCTGCTTGAATGTAAACTCCAAGAGATCATGCAATTTGGTCTGACTTGCTCATCATTGCAATTCTCTGAATCTAGAAAAATATTTGGCACGTAATAGGCAGTCAGTAAACGATAATTGAATTAATGACTAGCTGGTGCATAACTGGCACTCAATAGAAAGTTGTTGAGTAGTCAAGCGAATGAATGAGGATGCAATCAGCCCTGTAAGGCTGCTACTTGTGTCCTACTTTTAAAACTCAGAGGAGTTTAGCAGGGCACTGGGAACCACACAGCTAGGGGCTGGCCTAGCTAGGGTCGAACCCAGGGCGGTCTGACTCTATGCACTGTCCGTACCCGACACCACTGCTTCTGTTTCACATTCCGCAGGCTTCTTCCCCTGGGCCAGAAAATTTGGAATACAGCTCAGCACTTGCAGTATGAGCTTCTGAAGACCAAATTCCCACTTCCTCAGGTATGGGGGCAGCCTGCCATGTTTGGCTTGAACTTCAGAGGCCAAGCACTTCTTGCTCAGGCCAGCTTTCTCCCTACCACCTGCCTCTCAGCCCCCAGCGCATATGAACTCTGTTCGCTTCCCATGTGGCCTTCTTTGATCCAGGGCCAATGGCCCTCACAAGTCAGAGACCTGTTGCTGAAATCCACCTGGTCCTTCTTGTGGATTAAAGAGAGGACACAAAGCACAGCACCTCCCAGGGACCTCTGCCTTTGAAAATGTGCCCGGTGTGACACAAAGTGAAGGGAGGTCACACGTCCCACCTCCTTCCCTCTGTCAGCTGGACCAAGCCTTGATGGGTCAGGATCTTTGGGAGGGGCATTCTTGGGGGGTCAGCCTCATATCTGCTCCCTATTCCCAGCTGCTACCCCAGTCTGTGCTGTGTCCCCAGACCAAGTGCACCCTCAAGCTGGGTACATGGCATTTCCTGGATGAAACAGACACACACATGGCTCTCCAGTCTGCTCTGGGAAGCTTTGGACTTAAAGAGACTGTCACTCAGAGCCACTTGGCAGGTGGGGAAACCCAGGCTAGTAGTTTCCCTTTCGGGCTTGTATGCCAGCATGATTCTGATGGTGAATTAGACCCGTCCAGACAGCCGTTCATTCAGCAAATATTCACGGACCACTGCCCAATGGATGAGGTTTATCCGCTTGCAGATGCCAGCCCTTGAGACTCCTACATGAGAAGAAGAAAGGCCAAAAGGCCTTTAATGCTTCCCGAGTATGACACGGTTCACTCTGGCAAGACCGCCACCCCTGGCACAGGGCGGGTGTATGGTGGGTACCCTTTGTTCCTGTTTAGCTCGGCCTCCTAAGGAAGAACAGTTTGAGAAATCACTTCCTTAAAATCACTGACATTATGAGGATGTTTCTTAGGATATTCTTGCAGCTTGTGGGAATTAGAACAGAGAAATGAACCTGAAGGTAGGGGGGTGGCTGGGGATGGGGGGTGACTGGGGGTGGGGGTAGCCCTTGGGGGGTCTGAGAGTTGGAGAGCCATTTTATTCTCTCCTAGCCTTTGAGCAGAACCACATCTCAGCCCCCTCAGGCAGCAGGGGACTGAAAGCCCTTCTGGAAGCAGGACTTGACATCCTCAGCAGGCTTCCCTAGGGCGTTTGGGAGGGAGCATTCTCTGGTGTGGCTACAGTGGAAGCTACTTAAAGTAAGTCTAAGAGACAGACTAGAAAGATTGGTGTGAGACTCTTTCCGGAAGAGCCTTGTGCTCCATGCTAAGGAATCAGTGATGAAGAGCCACTAAGTGACTGGTGACTTTGTCAGATCTGTGCCTTAGAGAGTTCTCCCCAGCAGCACAGGTAGAAATGAGCTGATGTGAGCAGGAGAGAACTGGGGCACACCTGGTTACAAAGGGTCACCTTCAGTGAGGCAGGTGAGAGACAGGAGAGCCTGGACCATCATTTGAAGAGTGACAGAGACATGGAGGGGTGTGCTGGTGCAGAGGGACATGGGGGCCAACGGTGCGATGTGAACAGCAAGAAAAGCAAGAGTGTAAGCTGACAGAGGAGTGGGGACTCTCTTCACTGAGCCGGGGAAGGCAGCAAAAAGAGCAGGTTTGGGGGAAAACAGGAAGACTGAGGTTTTCATGGGCCAAGTTCGAAACACATCCTAAAGAGAACTTCAGCACAGTTCACTATCCACATGGTCCTGAAGTTCAAGACAGAGAATGGGGTTGGAGGTGGGGGATCAGAGAGTTGCCCCCTAGTAGCAATTACAGCCACATAGATGAGAAATTCCAAGAGATGCAAGAAGTCCCCAGAGAAGAGGCTGAGCTGGCCCTTCAGTAATTAAGGGGAAGGAGTGGGGGAAAGTCAGTGAAGGAGAAGGAGGGAAAGAATCATCATTTCAGAAGCTGCGAAAAGAATTGGAAGACTTCAGAGAGCTCGTGCCACCAAAAGACATGCCACCTCCGCCCAGGCCCATGCATTACTGTGGTGTGAATGCTGGAAGAGCGGCCTCTCTCTGCCCTGCTGCTTCCCACGTAAAGGCCAACCCTTGCTGCCTGCTGTGCCTGGACACAAAGACACTGGGTTGTGGGCCTTGATCCAACCTGAAAGGGCTTCATGAGGGGGAAGACCTCCATGAGATGGAAGTCCTCCATGAGACAGCCCTCATCACTTCTCTCTGGTTTGTGGGGTAACAAAATGTATGTTAATATCCAGCCCTAGCATTTCTTATAGGATGAGAGTTCTCTTTGTTCAGGAAAATACTACCTTATACCTAAGTATCTTGGATGAGGAAGGGGAGACATCAGACTGCAAGGAGATAGCAAAACCAAGAGGAAACTCCAGGATCTTGTGCCTAAGAAATTAATTGGCATTCTGAAATGGGCTCAAGGTGTAGGTGGCATCAAGGCAGAAGAAGCTGGAGAAAGGAGAGACGGTACGCTGCACATCACAGGGAAACCTGGAGCCTGCCAAGACAGAAGCCAGGAGAAGCTTCCCGGGAGGAGGGACCAAAAGACTTTGCAGCTCCTGGCTGCTCATACTTTCATTTTAAGTCATCTGCATTGCTGAGATGTAAGCTCCTTGCATTGCCATACCTTCCATAAAGCCTGAACTACATGCAGACGCCTTTGTTGGTGGTTTTGTTTTTTGGCTTGTATTTTGTCTTTGGAGAAGTAGGTCCCAAGAAAAATGGACCCAGTTCCCAATCTAAGTTGGCAGAGAAGAACCAGGAGAAGGGGAGTCATGGCAGTGAGTTCAAGATTCGGAGGAAGCTAAAGCTGACAGATTCCTGGAGATATTAGGAGGGTTAGTGGATTTCCACCATATTAGCTTGGGATATTGCTGTGAATTATACTTCACCAAGCAGAGTGATACCCCCACTGGACCGATAACTGGATTACATTTGCTTGTGGTTTTTATCTTGAACAAAATAGCACGACATTTATAATGCTGCAACAAAGGAAAAGAACTATGGTTTATATTTCACAACTTAGACATTCGATTTTATTTACTATCATATTTCATATTCTATCATCATGTCACAACTCTGACACCCTCCTTGGAAGATCAGAATGTTAACCGAAACATCCTGAAGGTGGAGGGTGGGTAAGGATGCCACAAGGAAGGGCAGATACAGCAGCTTTCAGGCTGTGGTTAGACCACGCACCTGTGTGTAGGGGCCAAGGTCTCACCTACTGTATTTTGTCAATCATGGAAAGAGGCAGGTCCTGACTTAGGAATGGGGTCTGGGAAAGATGGGACTTAGGAAAGCAGGAAAGGGAACTCTAGTTCCCTTACGCTCCACCAAGAAGGATCCCCATGGCCAAGGCCGATTCTATTGGTTGAGGAGAGGTAAACAAAGGCGAAGTCAAGCGGCAACTCAGATTGATTGGTTGTGTCTTGCCTAATGGGAGGGAATTCACAGCTGTGCCTGGACTCAAGCAGAAAGGGTACAATGACTCATTAATTATGTCTGTCATGGGAGTGGGAGGAAGGGGAAACAGGTATATATGCCAAGTAATTTTTAACCTTGGTGCCAATAACAAAAAGTGTATGCGTGTGGCAGGAAGGATCTGCTTATCCCTGGACCCAGTCTTTTATAGTAATTATAGAAAAGCTTCCTCCAAAAGAAAAAAAATTAAAGACTTGAACTAAAGAAGGAGCTACTTATTCCAGTGACTTTTCAACTCCTGGAAATGCTCCTCCCAGATTGATACATGGATGTTCAGGATCCATGGAATTTAGAGATGAGCGTTACTAGAAGAAAAGAGTGGTCAATAGTGCAAAGGTTTCTTAGAGATCAAAAAATACAAGAGCCAAAACAATTCCCATCTGTTTTGGCAAAATGATGCAAATATTGGGGGCAAAGGCCAGTCTGTAGAGGAATAAATGAGAAGGGAAAAGGAGGGATGGGGCTGGATGGAGCTTTCAAGATGCTAAGCTATGTTGATGGCACGGGAAATGTTACAGTGTGATGTGACTGACTGTTTTTCAAAGATGGTTAAAAATTGCATGTATCACAATCTCAATTTATGTATGTATTTGTAATAGATGCACATGTCCAATATGTATTGGAAGAAGATGGAAAGGAAATACATTAAAATCCTGGTTAAAACAGTTAGAGGTTTTTTCTTCTTACTCCCTTCTGTATTTTCTAAGCTTTTAAAAATGATCATGTGCTGGGTATGGTGGCTTACGCCTGTAATCCCAGCACTTTGTGATGCCAAGGCCAGAGGATCTTTTGAGCTCAGGAGTTCAAGACTGGCCTGGGCAACATAGAGAGACTCTGTCTGCATGAAAAAAAAAAATACAAAAATTAGCCGGGCATGGTGATGCATGCCTGTGTTCCCTGGAACTCCAGAGGCTGATGCAGGAGGATCGCTTGATTTCAGGAGTTCGAGGCTGCAGTGAGCCATGATTATGTCACTGCACTCCAGCCTGGAGGACAGAGCAAGATCCTGTCTCAAAAATGAAGAAAGGAAGGAAGGAACGGAGGGAGGGAGGGAGGGGAGGGAGGAAGGAAGGAAGGAAGAAAGGAAGGAAGGAAGAAAGGAAGGAAGGAAGATCGTGTAAGGAATAGGCTGGCAGTAGGGTGACAAATGTCTCTGCTGCCTGAAACTGAGAGGGTTTCCAGGACGTGAAACTTTCCGGACTAAAAGTGGGAAGGTCCTGGGTAAATATGGACAAGTTAGTCATCCTAGCTGGGAAGCTGAGGCCAAGTCAGCATAGAGAGAGGTGTTTTTGGCAGGCAGGGAGTTGCTGGAGTAAAGAGATTTTGAGCATATTTGGAGGCTGAGAGGAAGAAACTATTAGATAGGGGAGAGAGGCTAAATTTATAGGAAAGAGAAAAGAATACTTCCTACAGTGAGGTCAGTACAAAAGCTGTTGGGGAAGTGATCTGGCTTCCACAGAGGGAAAGAGGGTCTGCAATAGGAGGATAAACGATGTTTCTTCTGAGACAGGAGGACTAGAGATAAGGGAAGACTGCTACATATGTTTGTTGATGCAGGGGGAAGAAAATGAGGGAGCATACACATGAGGGTTAGGAGGTCAGGTGAGGCTGAAACACCCCTAGAACACCTGGGGGACCCTGAAGACCCTCTGTGCTCTCCAGACTTGGGCTACCTGAAGGGGATACCCCCTCCCTGCTGGGGTGTAGTTTTCCCATTTGAGACTGGATGTCACTGGACGCTCCAGCATCCCCTCCCAGCCACTGCCCCACTCTGTCAGACCCCTCTCTGGCTACCTACCTCTGCAGGAAGGCAGGGGGAAGTCCCACGTGGCACTGTTCTCGGAGCCAGCGTGGCAGGTGAGTACAGCATGGCCCTCCAGGAAGAAGCCAGGGTTGCAGCTGTAGCGGACCTTGTCACCGAGGTTGAAGGTTGAGCCCTGCTGGATGCCATTGGGCAGCCTCCCTGGGTTCCCACATGTGTGGCTGGGGGAGAACTGTGAGGACAGAGAGAGAAAGAGACAGGTAGCCTGTGAGCTGGGCTGGAGGCCTGATGCCTGGCTTCCTAGCAGTACCTCCCTAGGCCACTTGGGCTTCCTGAAACTCATTTCTTCTGTAAACAGCATTAGCCACTGCTGATATGCCACTTCTCAAGGCTGTTGATTATCTGAGAATGGGTTACTCAGAAGAGGGAGGGGGTTACTCAAAATTTCACACATGATATTTACATTTGGACATCCAGGTTTCTTGCCTTTTCTAATGTGCAGCCATGTGAATGACGTCCATCCCCATCACTAGAGATGCAACTGCAAGAATATCACTTTCCTCTCTTTGGCGTGGCTGCTCTGATTTCAGGGTCCACACTCCTTCTCACTAAATACCATGGAAGGGACATAAGGGATGGCATAAGAGTAGGTGCTCATTAAATCCAGTGTCCTTTCTTTCATGTGTGATCCGCCCTGGCAGCCAGAGGGACACTTTGGCCCCGCAGGTTCAGGGGAGTTGAAGAGGTTGGAATAGGCAGCAGAATAGGCAGTTAAGTGGGAACACAAGAAGTGGGAAGACAAGAACCTGGGTTCTCATCAGCCCGACTTGTTTAAAGGGGAAAGTTGGGAGCCAGGGAACACCAGACACAGTGTGTGAGCCAAGCAATCATGGTCAGCTGCAAGTGTGCTCTCATGAGGCAGAGGAAATGGTCTTGGGAAAGGTACAAGAGCACCATGACCTGGCAATAAGGAGGGAGGGAGGACGCAGCTTCTCTGTGCCTGTAAGTCAGTCACTTGTTCTACCTGACCCAGCTCCCCCTGTCCTCTGCTTTGTCCCCCAGAGTTGGAACTGCCTGTGCCTTAAAGGTCAACACCTCCCATCATTCCAGGATACCCCCATGGGGTGAGGAGTAGGGGTCTTAGTCATCATGCCCAGACTACCATTTAAGTACCTCTCCATCAATCCACCTGGCAATGATTTATTGAGGCTGTCCCTGGGAAGCCATGCGGCCGGGATGGTGGAAAGAGCAGACTTGGAGCCACTGTGCTTGGGTTCACTTCCCAGCCTGACATCTTACCACCCGTCGGACCGTCAGCAAGTCTTTTAACCTTTATGAACCTCAGTTTCCTCATCTGTAAGACAGGGAGCTCAACAACACGTTCCTTATATCAAATTAATTGTTGCAAGAATTAAACCAGTTCAGGTATGCAAAGTACTTAAGACAGAGGCTGATGTACAGTGAGTACAACACAAGTGAATCTAAGCTCTCAGTCCAGTGGGTGGTGTGCACAATTAATGCACACTAAGTGTTGTGATGGGACAGGGACAGGTAGGGAACCAAACCCAGCTGGGGGGAGAGGTCAGAGGTCATTCTTTGCCTGTGACAAGTGAGATGACCTAGATGAAAAGTTTTACCCCCATCACCCTATCCGTTGGCCCAGCTTAGCATTTCCCATGATCCTGCACTGCTGGCTTACTTAGCATTTCTCATATTCCCCTGCTGCTGGCTTACTTGGTGTTTCCCATGATCCTGTACTGCTGCTGGCTTACTTGGCATTTCCCATGATCCCACACTGCTGGCTTACTTGGCATTTCTCATGATCCCATGTTGCTGGCTTGCTTGGCATTTCCCATTATCCCCTGTTGTTGGCTTATTTGGTACTTCCCATGATCTCCTGCTGCTGACTTACGTAGTGTTTCCCATGATCTTGTACTGCTGCCGGCTTACCTGGCATTTCCCATGATTCCTTGCTGCTGGCTTACTTGGCATTTCCCATGATCCCCTGCTGCTGGCTTACTTGGCATTTCCCATGATCCCATACTGCTGGTTTTACTTGGCACTTCCCATGATCTGCTGCTGACTTACTTGGTGTTTCCCATGATCCTGTACCGTTGCTGGCTTACTTAACATTTCCCATGATCCCACGCTATCGGCTTACTTGGTGTTTCCCATGATCCCATGCAGCTGGCTTACAGCAGAGGCAATGACTGTGATGTGTATGTGTTTATGAGTGTTGGGGGTGGGAGGGGGCAGGTCAGGTAAACATTAGGAGAAAAAAGCAAGCTAAGGTGAGGGGTGGGAGCCAACCAGGGGAAATAAGCTGAGAACTGGTGTAGAACTAACGTTTCATTTTCCGCAGTGAGACGCAAAGACCCAATTTAATTAAATTACTAATGTCAAATTTTTAATGAACCTGCTTCTGCTTTCGGCTTTCTTCCTTCGAAATTAATGACTGGAACGTCACTATAAATAAAAGTCGATTCTTCTTAAAAAGTCACTCTCAAATGCTCACTGCTGTTTAGTTGATGAGCTGTTCACTCTGACCTGGCGCTTCCATTGGGACCTGGGTGTAATGAATGGGGCTCATTTCCAACCCCACCTGCTTTTTTATGCCAAGCTCCACTCCTGAGAGGTCCCACAGTGAATAGAGAGAGTGCAGACTTTGGGCTCAGAGAGACCTGGGTTCAAATCCCAGCTCTGGCTGCACAATCTTGAGCTGTAAACTTTCTCTCACTGGGCTTCAATTCTTCTGAAAATGGGGGATACTTGTTCCTCCCTGGAAGGGTATATTCACTGGCTAGGACTGCTGTAATAAAGCACCACAAACTAGGTGGCCGAAAACAACAGAAACATTTTTTTACAGTTATGAAGGCTAGAAGTTTAAAATCAAGCTGTCAGCAGAGCCATGATCTCTTTGAAACCTGTAGGGAAATCTTTCCTTTTCTCTTGCTAGCTTCTGGTGGTTTGCTGGGAATTTTTTGCTCTTCCTTGGCTATAGATGCATCATTCTAATCCTCCATCTTCAGATGGTATTCTCTGGCTTTGTCTCTGCGTCTGAATGTCCCCCTTGTATAAGGACACCACTCATACTGGATAGGATACATCCCAATGACTTCATCCTAACTTAATCATCTACAAAGACCCTGTTCCAAATGAGGTCATATTTTTACAGGTACTGGGGGGTTAAGCCTTCAAGATATCTTGCTGGGAGACACAATTCAACTCATCATAGGGCTGAGGTGTAGATTAAGATTCAACTTATCATACCTACCCCTGAGTGCCTAGCATATTTCAGGTCCTGGACTAAAAGCTTATTTTACTTTTAGTCCAGGACCTGAAACATACTAGGCATTTTATCTTGTAGAATATGTAGTATCCTTATTTTACAGGTTAAAAAAAAAAAGGCAGGCACAGAGAGCTTCATTCCCTTGTTTGTCTAAGCCCACACAACTAGAAAATGGCAGAGCTAGTTTGCGGACCTCGGTCTTTCTACCTCCATTGTTCAGCACTCTGGAATGTGAGACTGCTTCTGACAGAGGCAAAGCATCCAAGCACATAGTGGGTGCTTAATAAACAAGAGTTCCCTTACTCCCTTCATCCTTCTAGGCACTGCAATAAGATGAAGGGAGATTACCTGGACTGTCCAGATTTAATAGTCTGATTTTTTTTTCCCAGTCTGGTTTGCCAATCCTGTACTTTTTAATAATGTCAAGGGCAACATTTAAAGTGTGGTCTTTTGTTATGTGTCTAATGTGCAACTTGCTGGACAGACATAGGAGATTGGAGATAAGCTACAAAGCGAATCCTTTCTAAGGCACCATTTCTTTGATTTTTTTTAGATTGTCTGAGTTTTTTTAGCACAGATAGTATAACTGTTCATGCTCTCCCATCTATAAAGCTTCCTTTTGATTGCTTACAAAATGAAGAGAGGGATATTTACATCCAACGCAGCCCAGAACAATATTATTAAAGCGGTGTCTGACATTGAACAATTCCATTGTAGATTAGCTGTGGGGAATTTTTGTCCCTTCTACAAAGCCTGACTCTTGCCAATCAACATAATATTCTCAGTGATTGTATGACAATGAATCTCCTCTGTGCTTGAAGTACAGCAAAAGCTACCTCATGCCTTCTTTTATTTTTAATTTGAGACTTTGGTTCCCATATTATAATGAAGAGTCATTTATGCTCTCTGGACAAGCACCCTCCATATGTGTTGATTTCTTATCTCCCATCAAGTAACTTGTTTCATCTCCATGGCCATACGATTGATACCAAGTGGTAGTCTAGTTGGGAAGAAGAATTCAGAGAGAAGGATTTAGTCTTCCCCCAGATCCTCCCCAAGGGAAGAAGAGAAGGTGCTGCCTGTGTGTGTGAGTGTGTGTGTGTGCCTGTGTGTGTGATCTGGGACAGTGGGTAGGATCAGGGGAGGGAGGAATAAAAACTACTCTTTTGTGAGTCCTGGATCTGTGTTAGACACTTCTACATCATATATTAGCTTACTTAATCTTTACGACTCCCTTATTTGTAGCAGTTTGGCCTTTTAAACATAATTCATTGCATACTTACTCTGTGCTATTCTTAATGTCAAGTGCTTTTCATATATTTCCATCCCCAAAGAGTTGTCTGTACTTGCTGTCTCCATTTCCTCCCCCACTCAACTGATATATAATTATATTTTATTATATGTGATACATATAATTATATATTTTATATAATATGTCATATATAAAGTTAATATACATCATATACTACGTATGGGATATAATTTTGCTTGATACATTCTTTTGTTTACTGTTTGTCTCACCTTGCTATAGTGTAAGCTCCATGAGGACAGGCACTTTTTTGGTCTTTTTTGTTCAATGCTGTGTCTCAGTTCCCAGAACAGTGCCTGATGTATAATAATACCTTCATAAGAGTTTACTGAGAGACTTCAATAATCTCATTTAATCTCCCAACAACCTATTGAGAGAGGTGCTATTATTATCATCCCTTCTTGAGATACGCATGGTTGCCAGAGATGTTGGGGCATTTATCCAAGGCCACACAGCTCACTGCAGGGGCACAGGGGAATTTCCACATCACTGCCTAGGATTCCACATTTCTGCCCGCACTAGGCCATTCTTGCATTGGCCCTTCCACATGAAGTCCATGGTGACTAGCATACCTTGAAACATGCTCACAAGGAACTCACACACATGCTCCTAAGGGGAGAGGATCTGGGGTGACAACCAGGCAAGTTGACCTCTAGTTTGGTCCTGTAGATTTCCTGCTACCTGTCCATCAAACAGAGGCAGGGGTGCCAGGGCCTCAGATGGAGGATGCCACCCACAACTAGTCAATGGGCCCTGCCCTGCTGGGCTTTGCCCTAACCATCGTCAGGCAAAAGGCCTTCACCATAAGCCTATTCTTTCAACTGCATGTTTGTGATTTTGCAACGTTCAGCATCAGAGTCATGTGGAAAGTTTTATAAAGATACTGATGCTTAGACCCTGTCCCTAAACCTACAGAATCATAATATGAGAAATAGAGCCTGGGCTGCTCCAGGAGACTGAAAAGCTGAGGTTGAGAACAACTCACAGCAACCTAGTCATATAAGTTATATCCCACTAGCCCAGCTGGGTACCTCTCTGAGCTTTAAGTGCTCAATCTCCAGGGTCTTTCTTGTTTTTAGGTTTTTGCTTCTGAGAATAGCAAACCTGGCCTCTCTCCTGGAGTTTCCTGTCCTCCATAAATCACATTAGTCCTACAACTTCCTTCTCATTTGAAGACCCTCATGGTCTCTTCCCTGGACTTCTGCCCCCAACCCTGATCTTCTCACTGCTGGCCTTGCCCTCTCCAATGCATTGTCCCCAGTGATGCTGGAGCCGGCATTCTAGAATGACAATTCACCACGGCCCTGCCCTATTGACCCTGCCAGGAGCCCATATTATAAAAGTAAGTTCCTTTCTACCAAGGCACAGGCAAACACAGAGCCTCGGGTCTTTTGGGTGACTCTCATGACAATACATAATAATTTGGAAGATTAATACAAAATAAGCAAAAGGAAATAAAAAGAAAACCATAAGAACTCTCTGTTGCCATCAGTATAAATTAAAGCTTAGGCTAAGGCAGCTCCCATCCTTGTGATCCAACTCTTTTTTTTTTTTTGAGACGGAATCTCACTCTGTTGCCCAGGCTGGAGTGCCATGGCACGATCTTGGCTCACTGCAACCTCCGCCTCCCAGTTTAAGCAATTCCCTGCCTCAGCCTCATGAGTAGCTGAGATTATAGGCACGCACCACCATGCCTGGCTAATTTTTGTATTTTTGGTAGAGACAGGGTTTCACCATCTTGGCCAGGCTGGTCTTGAACTCCTGACCTCAAGATCCACCTGCCTCAGCCTCCCAAAGTGCTGGGATTACAGGCATGAGCCACCATGCCCGGCCGTGATCCGACTCTTGCTTATGTTTTCTGCCTCCTCTCATCTCGTCCTCTCTACCTTCAGTACTCTGAACCACAGGCTCCCCAAGCATTCCTTCCTTTTCTCTCAAATTCTTCATCTGGCAAACTCCATCAAAGCACCACCTCTGTAAAGTCCTCAGTGATACCCTTGATGTTTTGTATAACCCATAAGATCCCACAAGAACACACCTTGATTGAATATAAATACTGTCACAATGTCATTGGTGATTGGCTCTCAGAATCCTGAATCTCCTGGTCCACTGACTAGGCAGGTTCCCTCTGCTCACATTGTTAATGTTGCAATTTCACAGTTCCATGTTTTACATGACTCGGGTTTTTTTTGACCCTACCTATGGAGTTACGTGGGGGTTTCCTTGCACTTCAATTCCTGTACTTTGCTGTACGTTATAATTCATTCATTCATCCATTTATAACACCCTGGCTTCCAGACAGGAGCTGAGCCTGCTTGTAATTATTTCTATAGGTGTCTATTTTCATCTCTGGACTCCTTGAGGGGCAGAAACAGTGTTGTATTCTTTATATATCTAGCATTTGATTTCATGTCTGGCAGAAAGAGAGTGCTCAGTTGAAGCTGGAATGTGTTGAGTGAATTAAATCTATATGTATAAATATAAAATATATATTATGTATTAATCAGAATTACACACACACACACACACACACACACACACACACACACACACGAAGCAATAAACTAGTGTAAGAATTGGCAAGCATTTTCCATACAGGGGCAGATAGTAAATATTTTTTGGCCTTGTAGGCTATCCTGTCTGTCGCAGGGACCTGACTTTTCCATGAAGTCTGAAAGCAGCCACAGGCAAATATGTGTTCCAATCAAACTTTAGTTATAAAAGCAGCCAGCTGACCCACAGACCGCAGTTTGCTGACCCTGAACTATTCCTTATTCAGTTATGTACTTATGTTAGGCATATGATTCATAGCTCAGGAACCATCCCTCTCCTATGATAAAGACAAGTGAGGAAAGGTCAGATTTGATGGGAGTCAAGGATGGGAAGGGACTGTGAGGAGACTGGGCTGCACCTGGGTAGGTCCTGGACAGAGGTGACTGGCAGGTACTGGAGGGGGACAGGCAGGTGGCACTTGAAGATTGAGACCTACATCAAATTTCCTTTTCACTACCATTTGGCCCTGGGGACAGGTGGGCATTGTGCTGGCTGCAGGAAAGCGCTTGTGTACTTATAGCCCCACCTTTCCCCATTAAAATAGGATGCATTTTTAGTCTTCATCGCTAATCTTTAGGTTGGTAATGACGACCCTCATTTTACCAAAGAGAGAGTTGAATTTAGAGACCTGAAGGGTCACTCAGCTAGTAGGAGTAGTGAAAGTGATAACAGTCACGTTTGAGTGTTTACTATGAGCGGGGCACATTGCTCAGCATTCTTCTATTTCATTTTACCCGGACGGAGGTACTACAACTGTCCCCTTTTTAAAAGAAGGAAACTGAGGAACAGCTCACCTAACTCTGACCCAGGCTACACTGCAGGTTGAGATCAAAGCTGAGGTTGAAACTCAAGCTGCTTGATCTAAGGGCTGTGCCCATTATCATGTTGTAATCTGGGTCTCCCAGGATTCAAGGCCTGTGTGTTTCACTGCTTCCCCAGTGTAGAGTCCCTCTCTGGGTACCTTCAGAGTTCCTCTCCTTGCTAGGCCTAGTGCATGCCCAACCCACACCTGGTCAGAGCTCTCCTTGGTCCCTTTCTTCCAACCTGGGCTAGTTGGGGCTGCAAAGACATCCATCATCACACCAGAGGGGCCACAGAGAGGCTGTCAGAACTCTCCTGGTTGCTTTCTAACCACAGAACCCACCATGGCTTCTTCTCTTCCACCTGGGATTCTTTAAAGAAGCAACACCAAAAGGGAAACATCACAGGCCCCAGAATAGAGCCCTCAAGTAAAATACAGGACCCCCAGTTCAATGTGAATTCCAGAGAAACACAAATGCTTTTGTAGTATAAGCCTATCCCTTGGAATATCTGGAATATACTTATACTAAAAATATTCTGTTATTTAATTTCTTGTATTTTAATTTGCCAATTTGGGCAACCCTGACCCAGAGGGAAGAGGTACCTTTTCTGCATCAAAGATTTCAACCTCTTAAAAAGTTGGAGCCATTTCTCTTGGAAATGCGGAAGAGGAAAAAGGGAAGAGTTAGACCCTGCCTTTAAGGAATTTAATATTGAGCTGGAAGAGCGGATGCAGAGGGGGAAGTTTCAGAGCCTCCTAAGGTAGGACCTGAGAAGGTCTGGGATTCAGCAAGATTGTAGGGGAGCATGAGACACATTGCCTCCTTCTTTCTCCTGTCACTCTCTAAGGGAAGTTTGGTTTTTCCAAACCAATAACATGCTGCTCCTGTTTCAGGAGACTGTAGCATGTCTTGGTCCCTTGGAGGAAGAGCATGAGGTTGGCACCAGGTCCTTCACCCTGCAGCCTATGTGAACTTCTCCAACATCTGCCCACTGCTCCCTGCTCAGCCCTCCCTGCCCCACGGCACCCCAGCACCAGGATGCTAAAACAGAAAAACATATGGAAAATCAGTGGTACCCTATGGTGAAACATGGCAAAATACTGTTAGCATTAAGCTTAGACTAGCAAAATATGCAATTTGGGGCTACATTTGATTAATTGCATAGGGGTGTTGAAAAATGTTTTCCAGTGTGTTCCATAATACACTGGCAGAGAAATTTAATGAGAAAAACCGTCAGTGTGTCAGGTAATTTTGAAAAATACCACAGAAACTCCCTCCTCTTGAAGCAACCAGTGCTCACAAGTTTATTAGAGAGTTTCTGCAGGAGAAACCTGCTTAACCTTGCTTAATCCAGAATTTCCAAAAATTTGACCACATAATCACTCCCCTGACTTTGGAACTTTTCTCTTAGTAATGCCTAATAACCTCTGAATTGTTCTATGAAACACATTTTGAGAGGTGCTGGATTCTGGGATAAGGTAGACCTGAGTTGCTTTACTTTCCGTATTGGTCATCATGATAATAAAACAATAGCAAAGGTAATTGGCACTTACATAGGACTTTCCAGGTTAATGTGAAAATGTTTTGTTTTCTTTCACAAACATGTCTCCCACTGGCACATGCAAACAACTGTTTGTTCTGGGGACAGGGTTGGCCTAAAGCCTTCCATGACCCATTGGTTAGTAACTTGTGTTGGTAAAATCAGTTCTTACCAAAGAGGTAAACTTATCACTTCCACATAAACGTAGCATGTTAAGAAAGGACAAAGAAGACAAAGAGATACTGACAACTCTTTATTTTATTTTATTTTATTTTATTTTTTGAGTTGGAGTCTCATTCGCCCAGGCTGGAGTACAGTGGCACAATCTTGTCTCACTGCAACCTCCACCTCCCGGGTTCAAGGGAGTCTCCTGCCTCAGTCTTCCAAGTAACTGGGATTACAGGTGCATGCCACCACTCCAGGCTAATTTTGTGTGTGTGTATTTTTAGTAGAGACAGGGTTTTACCATGTTAGCTAGGCTGGTCGCGAACTCCTGACTTCAAGTGAGCCACCTGCTTGGGCTCCCAAAGTGCTGGGATTGCAGGCGTGAGCCACTGCTCCCGGTTGCCTGACAACTTTTACAGCAGGGTATGTTTTCTGTTTGTCTGGGGCAGAATGACCCTAAGGATTTGGAAGGTTTATAGCCAGGGCTGCCATGTTTGGTTCACATCCCTGCTCAGCAGCAGATAGAATGTCATCTCTTATGGCCTCAGCCCTGAACCAATCCTGGCGAAGGAGCTCAAAGTGGAGGAGGCTCTGAACCCAGCTGGAGGGTCCTGCCTTGGGGCTGGGGTTTATAACTATCAGTGAGGCTGCCCACCTGGGGTGTCACTCTATCCCTGCCAGGACTGTCCCAACAGACTGCATAAATGACCTTGTTATCTCCTTAACCTCCCCCAGGGTGGGAGCCCTGTTCTGGGCCAGGCTCTACAGCCCCTGCCCAAGGCAGGATCTTAGTCCCCTGTATCCTGCTGGCTGGTAGGGAAGTGTTTCCTTGAGGACAAGCATTACTTGGGATGCCCATGGTGATGTCCCACCCACCAACTAATCCTTGGACAAAGAACTCTAGAGTTCCTATTTCCTCCACTTGGCTCCCTGTACAGGGCCCTGAAGCCACAGCACACCTCACAGCCATCTCTCTTCTTAAGGCACGAGACAGTGGAACTTGTATTCTACTGGAAGAAGCACAATGTTCCCAAGGCTCCAGACCCATGGCCTCTCTCCTTCCAAGAAGAGTTAGACAGAGGGGCCCAAAGGGGAACTGAGGAGGAGGCATCTGATCACCATCACCCATCTGATTCTTGTACCTGCTGTGAAAGATGGCAAACACAGCGACTACGAAAGACAGGGATTCAAATTACATACACTACCATGTCATCTGGAAATAGGCATGGTTTCATAATTCCCTTTCCCATCTGTATGTTCTTTGTTTCCTTTTCTTGCCTTGCCGCACTGGATAGAATTTTCATCACCATGTTAAATAAGAGTGATAAGAGTGGATATCCTTTTTGTCTGCATTCAAGCAGATGGCAGGTGCACCTGAGTTCCCGTAGGGTGTCCTGTGAATCCTCATCCTCCTCACTTCCTCTTTAGCATCAGCACCATCACTTACTGACCACTTCTATGACTAACTTCACATTTAATCCTGTCTCATTTAATACTCATAATAGCACTGAAGTGGATACTGTGCCCATTGGACAGGAGAGGAAACTGAGGCTCAGAGAGGGTGAGTCACTTGCTCACATGCACACAGCATGGAACCAGGGGAACTGGGATGTATGCTTAGTCAGGCTGCAACTTCCTTCTTAGCAGCTGTAGAAGCGAAGGAAGGGTAGGTGAGTCACAAGACTATCTTGCTGGCTATGGAGTCTGCTTTGGAGCTGTGTTCCCCACAGGTTCCCCTAACTGGACCAGAAATGGTGCTTGGTGAACATTTTGTAGTTTGAGGATCAGGAACAGTAGGAAAGGAAAGCCCCTGCTTCATCCACTCATTTTCACTCATCTCTGGAGCCCAACTACTTCTCCAGAGGCTTCATGGAGGCCTCTGTGCCAGGGGGAGGCCACCTGTTCAGGTCCTCTGAAGTCACAGAGGCAAGTGGTAGAATGGTCTCTGCCCTCCTCTGCCCTGGAGAAGCTCCTTACTTGGAAGACCCAAAAATGTCTTACACAGAAACACAGGCATATTAACACACTCTCACACTCAACATGCACAAACCCATCCATGCACATACTCCCCTTTACTATGATGCATGCACACACATACATTCTCACACACATAAACACGTACATATCAAAACAGACAAATTCAGGATGCATCTGAACACAGCTCTTACATTCACACACATGACAACAGACACAACACACTCTCCCACACATTTGAGTAAACCGCATGAGTGTCCATCTCAAGATACCGATCCATCTCCATATAGCCTCTTTGGATTCATAACCTTTTACACAGACGTCTCTTTATACAACCAGAACAGCCCTCAAAGGCCAGAGCTATATCACACACTCACAGGGCCTGCCTGACACTTGTGTTTAAGCTCCTGTTTTCAAAGACACAGCACAGAATGCAGGAATAGAGGTGTAGAGGTAGACCTGACCCTAGAGACACCTCAAGCATCTGCTGGTTCTGTCTGTGACCTCAGAGGTGGGGATCAAGGGCTGTCAGGATCTGGGAGACACAGGGCATCATGGTTCAGAAAATGTCTCTGGCGTCTCATAGACCTGGATTGAATTCCATCTGTGCCTCTCCTGGCTGGGGGTTACTGGTTTTATAACAGGTATGGATTCAGAGAGTGGACTCTGGAAGTGGACTCTGGACCCATGGTCAAATCCCAGCACTGTTACTTAAATAGCAAACTACTTCACCTTCCTGCATCTCAGCTTCCTCACCAACAAAATGGGTGTAATAATTGCACCAAGCTTAGAGAGCCACTGAGAGGATTAAATCCAATAAACCAGGCAAAGTGCTTATCTCAGTGTCTGGCACACAGGAGGTGCTCAATAAGTTTGGGATGTGGTTACATATAAGCCCCTGGAGTTCCCTGGGAGAAGATGCCAGGGCAGTGTAGGAGAAGCTGGAATGAAATAAAGAGAAGCCAGGCACAGTGGCTGGGGAGAGCAGATGGCCCCAGGAGCCAGAACACAGGATGCACTCTGGCTCTACCAGGCAGGCGGCATCCCTTAGACCCACACTGCTTTTGTTGAGCCAGGCAGGGATCTGCTGTTTTGAATTCTAAAGACCTCCCTTACAGCCTAATAAGAATAACTCATGAATAGTCCTGCCCAGCTGCAAACTGAAATGCAAGAGGAGACCCTGTGTATCACTGGACTCAGACCTGGTCCCCTCTCTGACCCTCTCCTCAGCTACCCTGTGCTGCCCTGGCCCACCAGCCAGTGACTCACAGCTTCAGGGATGATGGGAAGGAATAATTTGGAGAAGTTTCCTGCAAGAGGCATTTGGTATGGTCTTGACAGAGAAGGAAATACGTTCCAGAGAGAGGAACTGGCACTTGCCCAGGAGTACAGAAGCCCCCACTGCGTGCTTTCCAGGCTCTGATTCCCAGGGTTGGTGACTCCTACCTTCCTACCTACAGCCCAAATCACTCTTCTGCCCTTGCCCCAAACCCATCTCTCCCCGGGTTCCTTGCACCTGGGACTGGCCTATCATCCAGCCAGCTATCGAAGCTGAGACCTCATCTGGTCTCACACCCAGTCTCTTGAATTAGCTTCTTTCCATCTCTCATATCTGCCTGCACTCCATTGCTCAGGCCCCAGGACCAGCCCCTACCCTATCTCAGCTTCTCCTCTTGGAATTGCAGATAACCTCCTCATTCTTCTGTCTTCAGACTTGCCCCAATCCAACCCATTCTCTAAACAACTAGTAGGATCATGGCTCTTCCCTCCTAAAAGTGCTTCAGTTGGTATCAAGCTCTAGAATGTCACTTAGGGTTCTCCAGGAGCTAGTGTCACCAATGTCTCCAACTGTACCCCTGTCTCCTCCTCATACCCAATGTTCCAGCAACATGACTCTCCTTATATCTCCTCGGCAGAGAGAGAGGAGAGAGAGACGAGAGGGGAGAGAGAGAGAGAGAGAGAGAGAGAGAGAGAGAGACAGTGTCTACAGTCATGCTGGTATGTTGGTGTTACATGAGCATGTGTGTGTCTATATATGCATGTAACCTGCATAAGTATAAAATGCGTGGGTATGTGGATATGTGCAGGGACATGGCATATGGCATGTGGGTATTTAGGTAGGAGAGCTTGTTGAGGATGGGCATCAAGGGAAACGTGATTGAGAAGCCAGTGGTTGGCATAGTTGGGCAAGATGACATTTACAGCAAAGGCTAGGCTACTGACAGCTCCAGGAAATCAAGACCTGGGAGTCAGGTGTTACTAGGCCCTGAGCCTCCCCAGGTGAAATCGAGGGAGCTGCACTCCCCATTCTCCAGACCTGGCCTGCAACTGTCCTGAGGCACACGTCATATGCACAGAGATGAAGCCCTATGCCATGTCCCTGGGCATCATGTCTCTCTCCTTCCTACTCAGCAGAGGATTGGGATGAGAGGCCTCCAAAGAGCCTGCATCTGTCTTCATGTCTCTGAAGAGCCACTGTTGACCTGATCGTTCCACCACTGTGATTATCCACCAAAGATAGAAAGCTGTTAATTCTAGCTCCTAACTGATTACAGCACTGAGACAGGCATCATCCAGAACCTTGGGTGTTTTTCTAGACATCTGAGAACCCCAATTTCTCTTTCTCCTTGGTCCTCTATCTGACAATCTGACCCACAGTCATTCCTGACTGACATTGGCCAAGTCTCCAACTTTCCACCCTCATTTCCCAGGCCAATCCATTAGCACATATCTCCAGGGCTGGAGGAGGGCTTCGGAAGCCAGGCTAGTTCTCTGTGCCCTCCCTTGAGCAAAGTGACAAGAATTTGTCTAAATGTCAGTGACACTGTACTCCATTCTGTCATCTGTTCAAGAGGCACATTGAGCAGCTCATTCATTTACTTATTCAACTGGTGTTTTCACACACTGGTGGTGTGCTGGGGATCTGACCATAAGTGTCTCCCCCTGCCCTCAGGATGCTTACACTCTACAAAAGGTGCTCCTATATTTAAGAAACTATCAGAGCCCATCCCAGGCTGCAGCCCCTAAGAAAAAGTGAGGACAAATGACCTTCAAGGATCTGCTCTGTGCCAAGCAATTATGCCAGCCATTTACATTGTTGATTGCCAAGAAAAATCAATCTCTTCCCTGGCTTTCTCCCACCTACCCACCCATCCTCCACTTCAGGTTTCCTGGCAGGCTCACTCCCTTCTCTAATCCTCCTGCTCCAACATTCACCTGCCTATAAAACAAGCCCAGGAACTATCCTTAAGCTTCTTGTGACTCTTCAATGCCAGCAGAAGAAACTGTCTACTTCTTAGCAAGATATTTAAGGTCCTGCACAATCTGGACTCAGCCATCTGACCAGGTTTTCCTCCTGCTACTTCCATCCTAACCACACCCTCAACCATGCACACTCCTGCTCCTTTGGAATTGTCACCTCTCCTTCCATGACCTCTCCTTTATGCCCTTTCATGCCTCTGCAGTTGCTGGACCCACCTCTGAAGTACTCTTCTGCTTTTGCTCATCTGGTACATCCTTCTAGCCTTTCAAGACTCTGTTCAAATGTCACCTCTGGGAAGACATCCCCTTCTCCTCTGTGGAGCCAAGTGCTCCAGTGTGCTTTGTACACATCTCCCACGGACACTCGGCATGGTGGGGGAGGCCACAGGAGCCAAGGCAGAGAGAACGAGAAGAGCAGTTAAGGGCTGAGTCCTAGGAAACACTGACAAAGAGGCTATGATGGCCACAAGTATCTTGAGAATGACAACTTGGCTGGCAATGTGTGAAATGCCACCGAGAGAGCTGAAGCCAGAAGAGAACTGAACGGAGCCGTTAAATTTGATAGTTCAGTTATAGAACCAGTGGTATTAAACAGAGGAAAAGTAATGGAGCAAAGAGGTGGAGGTCTGAATCAGGATGACAGTAGGGATGGTGGACAATCTAAGTACATGAAGCTCTTCTCTGCCCCAGGGCCTTTGCACAACTTTCCCTGGCCCAGAAGTGCTCTGTCTTCCACTCTGCATTGCTCACTCATGATCACCTTTCAGCTCTCCACTCAAATTTTACCTCCTCAGAGAAGCCTACCCTGATATTTAATCCAACCTCAACTATTCTGCCTCACCACCCTTCATTATACCTTCAGAGCATTTAGTCATTGGCAGTCATTTACGTGGTTCTTGTTTTTGTTGTTTACACACACACACATACACACACACACACACACACACACACACAAGCTCCATGCAAACAGAGACCTTGTTTGACTTTTTTCACTATGAATGAATGGATGCATAAATGAGTAGATGGATGACAACCTCAATGTACTTAGCTTTCTGTGAGATTGTCGGCCATATATTTACTGAACTCACATCAATGGACTTCTGTTCCTTAAACATTCCCTAAGGCAGTGGGCATCAGCAAATGTTTGCTGGATAGCTGCATGTGGCAAAAATATCCAGCTCCACTAAAATTCCATCTTCCCTTCTTGGGGCACACAGCTAGACAACATTTTCTAGACTTTTTTACAGTTAGGTGGACCATGGGTATATAGGCCATGCCCAGGTTTAGCCCATAAAAACCTCCCAAGACCAGAGAAATGAACTAACTTGCCTAGGTCGTAAACCTTGTAAGTAACCCTGCATGTTCTTCCCACATTGGCTGGATGTTGTTGATCGGACCCAATGGGATGTGGGTCTCCAAGGTGGAAGGAGGCTTTATCCCTGAATTTCCAGGTGGAGGAGAGCTCCCCACCACATTAAACACCTGCCCAGGACAGATACACGAGCAGTAAATGAATTTAAATTTGCAGAGCCATAAAAATGTGGTGTCTTGTGGTCACTGTGGCCTACCCATTCTCTGCTACATAGCCCAGGACCAGCTTCTCTCACATGCCCCCGAGTCCTCACACAGTCTGTCTGTCCGGCAGTCTCAACCTGTGCCAACTCATCATGTTTCCAGGATGTCTACAGCCCAGCTGACCCAGGAGCCTGCCCTTTCTAAGCTTTCAACAGAACCCAATCTCTGTTGCTTATAGACCTTATTGAGTCTGTAGCTTTTTCTGAGATCCATGGGATAGAATCCAAGTGGGTCTTTACTATATTGGAGTCAGAGATCTTTTGAGAAAAGATAAAACACATGGACCCTCCTCCCAGGAAGACAGGATCCACAGGCCCCCCAAGGTCAGGCATGGATTCCTACTGCCTTTGCCCAGCATGGCTCACCTGTCAGCCCCAGTCCAAGCTCAGAATGTCCCAGACAGAAAGGGCCTTGCCTGTTCAAGCTGATCCTGCTCCCTGAGAGATCTGGATTGATGTTATTGACTCAGGAGCCAGCTATGACCACGTCCAAAATTTTTCAGACTAGCCTTCATTTGCAGGGCACTTCCCATGGATAAGGGTACAAGTCCAGTGGTCAGAATCCCAGTACCACTGCCCAGTGATACTATCAGAGAAACTATCAGCCCATCCCAGTGATGCTGCCCAGTGCTGCTGGCTCCCTGCCATGCTCACTCCCTTCTCCAACCCCCCATGCTACCTCGAGCAAGTCCTTCCCCCTCCCCCAAGACTGTTTCCTCATCTATAAAGAGGATAATAATATAACTACCTCTTAGGGTTGTTGTGTGGACCCAGGCAGATAAACCATGCAAAGCACCCGGCCCAGCACAATTCCTGGTGCAGACTTAGGGCTAGTATTATCTCCTTCAACCCCCTCCCCTGAGCATCAAAGTAGGTATAGTACCATCATGATCTTGCTTCTACAGATGAGAAAACAAAGACCAGAGAAATGAACTAACTTGCCCTAGGTCGTAAACCTTGTAAGTAATAAGCCTGGACTCAAACCCCTAAACTTGACTGCTTTCCGCAGCTGGTGGTACTGGGTTGCTATGGAAACCTGCAGGGCCCAGGTTAAGATCTAGTGGAGGCCAAGTGAGGCGTGTGCAGGTGGCAGTTCTGTTGGTGGTGGGGGAGGAAACACATACAATTGAGGGTGGCCAGGGTTATGTCAGTATTAACTTACCCAAGTCTGCGGTAAAGGAGAAGGAGGTGTGTTCATAGCAGCACCATTCACAACAGCTAAGTGAAAGAAGCAACTCCAGTGTTTATGATGGGTGACATATGGCATCCAAACAATGGGATGCTGTTCAGCCTTACAAAAGAAGGGAATTCTGACACGTGCTACAACATGGATGAACTGTGAGGATATCATGGTAAGTGACATATGAGCCAGTCACGAAAAGAACACTGTATGATTCCACTTAAATGAGATACCTAGAGTAGTCAAACTCATTGAGAAAGAAAGTAGAATAGAGGTTACAAAGGGCCAGGGGGAAAGGAAAGAGGAGCTAATACAGACTAAAAGGTCAGGGCTTCAGCTTGGGAAAATGAAAAAGTTCTGAGATGGATGGCGGCAATGGTTATATAACAATGTGAATGTACTTAACGCCAATGAAAACCGTTAAGATAATGAGTGGTGTTATATGTATTTCACCACGATTGAAAATAATAATTCTTTTAAAAGCAGGAGGAGTTCAAGGTGTTCACGCATCCCCCATGAACCCTGTCTCGCCATCCCCAGGAGGAAGAGGGGACGATCCCAAGTAGAACTGGCTGCTGGGCCAGGCTGCCCTGATCCCCATGTGCCTTTCTCCTGCCTCATTTCCAATTCCAGAATTATTTATCATCAAGGAGCTGCCGGAGATGGAATGTGAATTAGGAGCTCAGCTTGATTTTGTCTCATCTTATTTTCCCCTGCGAGGCGCCGCCTGCGTGGGGCGGGGTGGGAGTATACCGAGCTTTGTTGTGACTTGTCGCCAAGCAAACGCGGTGTCAGCTTCTGCGCAGGAGGCTGAGTGCGGAGCATCCCGGGGCCCGTGCAGAGGATACGCTTCTAGGAAATAATTACCCGGGTGTCCCTTCAAGTTGGCCCAAAAAATAGAACACTCAGGAGTGAGTGCTGTTATACCTTCTTAATTAGTTTCCTCATTTAACCTGGGTCATTACTAGAAAGGCATTCAGGCTCTGGAGACAGACCATGTTTTGATTTTTCACTCCCACTTACTCATGGGCAGCCGTAACGAAAGTTTCTTAATGTCACCCAGCCCCAGTCTTCTCATCTGTAGAATGAAATGCAGAATAATGCAAGTACCTACATTGTAGGGTTGTGGTGAGGATTAATAAAATGTCATGTGTGAAGGGTTTGGCACCGATACACCAATGTGTGGAAGCTGACATTTGTGTCACCCTGATCATCACCACCATCACCATCATCATCATCACTATCATCATTTCTATCGGGCTGCTTTGCATATGCTGACACTATTAGACAAAGTGCTGGCGTTCCGTCTACTTTCTATTATTCATCGCTCCATTCAAACATGCCGCCTGCAGGTGCCAAACCAGCCACACCTGGAAGCTGGTGTCCTCCTTTGGTGGCCACACCGACGTAAGATGTGAGCTGATCTCCACCTTGACACGGGTACCATGAGGGAGCTCACATCCAGGCTGGGGCCTGTGTTCCTGGAAGCAGGGTGATGCGGCAGTTAACACACCAGATCCGAGTTCAAGCCTGGCTTGGCCTTTTACCAACTGTGAGATCCTGGCTGTTTTTTTTTCAATTATAGCAAAATATACATAACATAAAATTTAGCATCTTAACCATTTTTAAGTGTAGTTTAGTGACATTAAGAATATTCCCATTTTTGTGCAACCATCACCACTATCCATCCACAAAACTGTTTTCATCTTGCAAAACTGAAACTACCCACTGTGCAATTTTCCACTCTTTCCCCCTCCTCCCAGCCCCTGGCAACCACCATTCTACTTTCTGTCTCTATGAGTTTGACTAGTCTAAGCACTGCATGTAAGTGGAATCATATAGTTTTTATCTTTTTAGGACTGGCTTCCTTCACTTCACATAATGTCACTGAGAGTCATCCATGCTGTAACAGGTGTCAGGCCATTGTGGGTCTGATTTTAAGTTATGCAATGCAGAAAACATGACACCCTAGAGTTGCTCTGAAGATGGAATCTCTATCTACCCTCTTGGTCAGACCAAAATTTTAGGAATATTCCAGAATCCTCTCTTTTCCACCCCCCACATTCACACCATCATCCAGCCTTGCTGACCAGACCTTAATCCAAGCACTTCTCTTTAGCTCCTGTGCTACCTCCGTGGCCCAAGCTCCATTCTCCTTTACCCGGTGTCTGCAAAGGTCTAACTGAGATTCCTGATTCCACTCTTTCCCCAACAACCATTCCTCACACAGCAGCCAGAGGGATCTGTTAAAACACAAATTAGAGTATGTCTCTCCCCTGTTTAACACCCCCCAAAAGCCTTCTCATCTCCCTTCAAATAAAACCCACCCTCCTTTCCTGGATGTGCAGTCTCCTTGGCCAACCTCTGCTGGTGCCCTTGATTCCTTCCTCACCATGCTCCAGCCACTGTGGTCCTGGTCCCCAGGCTTACCAAGTTCCTACCTCAGGGCTCCTGCATTCGCCCATCACCTCCTCCTAGAGGCCTCCCCCTCACCACACAAATCAAAGAGGCAGAAGTCCACAGGTCCTCTCTCCAAGGCTGTTCTATTATGGCACTTATCACAACTGGCTGTCTTTTTCCCCTTCGTTTATTGTCCACCTTCGCTACGAGAAGGTAAGCTTCATGCAAGCAGGGAGCCTCTCTGACCCATTCATTAGTATAGACCCAGAACCTGGCAGAGAGTCATTGCTCAATAAATACTTGTTGAATGAACTGACAAATGAGCAATGAAACAATGTATACAAAGCACTTTGCATGGGGCCTGGCAAGAAGCTGTACTAGACAGCAGTCATTATCATCATCATGATTACCCTGGGCCTCCTGCCTCATTGATCTGCAAGGCTAGATCTTGCTTTAAGATTTCGGACAAGATCAGTAAGTGTCCAGGACTTTCTGTGTCATCATGGGAGCTGGAATTCATCAAAGGGGCTGTGAGTGAACAAGTTTCATGCCTTATAGGTCTGTGTGTCCAGGTTTAACATCCATGAGTTCTACACAGTCCTATCCCACTCCCAGGTTGGACAAAGACACCAAGATTGCTGACATGAGCAGATCCAGGAAGGGCAGGCAGCGCTGGGGCCAATGGGAGGAGACAGACGGGGCAGCTGAGAGTCTCTCTGGACCCACAGTGACTGAAGACCGACAGCACCATGACCATCAGGACTGCAAGGTTCCCAGATTTGGGTTCCCCTGTAGCAGAGACACTAACCAGAACCCTGATCCTACCAATAAGCAATTCTTTTATCAATGGACCTTCCAGATCTCCTCCCATGTGCCTGTACTAGACCCATAACTCAGTCACTCTGTGTGGGTGTGTGTGTGTGTGTGTGTGTGTGTGTGTGTGTGTGTGTGTGTGTCGGTGCTGCTGCTAGGTGACTTCAGATGCCACCCTGAAAAACTAATCAAACAGCTCTTTAAGTGATGCTTCATGCAGGGTTTCCATGGCAACGCTTTATGAAACAGCAAGGCGAACTTTGGTAGGCTCCCCACCGCCTCTTTCCCCCACTGCTACAGGGATCCTCATTCCATGAGGCTGTGTTTTGCCAAAGCACTGGGTCCTCTTGGCTGTGGGACCTTGACCTTATTACTAACCACCTCTCTGCCTCAGTTTTCTCACTTGTAAATGAGAACAATGATAGCATCTATCACATAGGTTTGTTCTGAGAATGAAATGAGTTGGTAAGTATAAAGCACCTCTTCCCTAGTTAGTGTGAAAAGCAGAATTCTGAAATGCCTCTCGGCTTCCCCACCCCTTGCCCATCTCCACAATCCCCTTCCGTTGGGTGTGAATAGGACCCACAGAGATGATGGGCTGCCACTCCCATAACTAGGTAAAGTTATATGGCAAAGATGAAGGTATTTTTTGCAGACATAATTGAGGTCCCTGATGAGTTGACTTTCAGTTAATCCAAAAGGAAATTCCCCTGGTGAACCTGGTCAAATCAGGTAAGTCCTGAGAGTTTGGAGGTTAGAGACTTGAAGCAGCAGAGACTTTTCTGCTGACCTTGAAAAAGCAAGCCATCCTAATTTTACAGCTGTAAGGAAACCATTTTGCCACCAATTACATGAACTTGAGAGAGGACCCCAGCATCAGCTGCCCCTGGATGACAGCATTGTGAGATCCTTAGCAGAGAACTTAGTTCAGCCATGCCTGGACTCCTGACCCATGGAAACTGTGTGGTAATGAATGTGGTTTAAGCTGCTATGTGTGTGGTGATGTTTTTATGCAGCAGTAGAAAGCTGAAACAGTTAGTGTTTAAGAGATGTTCACTATCGTGTATATGATATCCCTCTGCCTGCACAAGGGCCTCGCCATGCTGTGTTGTAGCTCCCCATTTACCTCGGCTCCCTGCTGACCTGTGACCTTCCCACACAGGTGTGCAGTAAAAGTGAGCCCCTGCTCAACTTTCCAGATCAGATAACATGTGCTTCCCTCGTGATCACAATGAGATGATGTCTGGAAAGAGCGACCTGCTCATCTAGATGGAGAGGAAAAGTGCCTGCTCTGAAGACGATGGATGCTTCTCTTTGTTTACTCTGAGTCTAGATGAAAAATGCCACAGAGAAGGCATGTGGTGACGCATGTGACACCACTGGCTTAATGGCCAATGTGAGAAAACAGAAAAGCCTGAACGCCGGGAAGGCAGGGATTATGTGTGCCTCATCCTTATCAACTGCCCAGCACAGTGCAGGGCACATACAGATACTTGTTAAATCAAAAACGAGCCATTGTCTTCCATCTCCATCACATGAAGAATAAAACCTTACAACCTCCCTGTGACCTCAGAGGTGGCCCTGCATGTTCTGTCCTCAGCAGTTCTCTGTCCTCAGGTCCTACCTCTAGGTGACCAATTTAGTCCCAGTTTGCCTGGGATGTACCAGGTTTAGTACTGAAAGTCCTGTGTCCTGGAAAACCCTCTGTCAAAGCGAAGCAGCACAGTTGCTCACCCTGCCCCCTCGCCCTCCTGCTGCCCTTGATTCCTTCCATAGTGGCCTTCAGGCGGCTCCTCAAACCTGCCAAACTCAAAGCTTTTTATAGTGTCTGCAAAAACTCCCAGGTTCACATCTTCAGGCCTCTTCTCAAGGGTCAGCTCCTCTAGGAAGCCCTCCCAGACTACCCTGTCCCATGTCATACAGCTCACCGCTCTCTTTCCCTGACCCTGCTTTTATTCTGCACACCGTTTATCCCAATCTGAAATTAGATTATTTTTTGGTTGACTTGTCCCCTGGCTGTCTCCGCACCAGAAATCAACCTCTACAAGGGCAGCGGCTTTGTTGCCTTCCTGCTGGATCCTAGCAGCGTGGGCATAAGTCAAATGAATGAATGAGAAAAGCTTTGTCCGGTAACTTGACTTTCAGCCCCTTTCCAAATCCTGTTCCCCAAGTGATGGAAACCCTCTGGTTTCAGGTCACACTGGCCCACAGTGAGGACCTTGCCCTGTTCCTGTCCCAGCCCACTTTTGCTATCCCTGGTGCCCCCAGGGCTGTGCTATCTGTCATCTTCCAAGTTAAGCTGGGCTCTTGTCCCACCCCATCCTCCTCCTCAAGTCGACCTCCCGGGAATCCCCCAGAGGCCCAGTTCCCTGGGATAGGTCTCGGCCTTGGACCACCTCTTCTGTGCTGTAAACTGTCTTTCATTTGTCGGTGGTTTGAGCAATCTCACATCTGGTCTGCCTCTGGCATACCTCACTCAATTATTCAACACACAAAATCCACTGGAGGTGGATTCGCTCACATAGACATTATCAGACCACTGACTTGGAACCTTGATGCTCTCTGAAAGCAGTTTCTTCCTAATTATTCAATAATTTAATTTATAACTCTGTGGAGCAGTCTGGGCCAGCCATCGGGGACAGGGACATCGATCAGACATAGGTCCTGCCCTCAAGGGGCTCATGGTGTTGTGGGGGAGACAGATGTGCAGCCAAATAATTAGATAAGGAGGTGCTGCAGTGGAAGCCTGTGCCAGGCACCCCGGGAATCCAGGGGCACCATAGACATTTCCCATGGAAGCAGAGACTCTCATTTGCCAACCTTTCTGAGCTCGGGAATCAGATGCCTCCTCTCCCAGCTAACAGGATCTCTCTGGGGAATAAGAGTTCTGCATTTCAGTCTCAGTACTTACCAGAAGTCTATGTATATGATGTCTGTAGAAAGCACCCACTGATTCGGGACATATCTGGTTTGTGGGTGACTGTAATTAGTGAGTTATTGGGAGGCAGTGATTGAGGAAGCATGCCCATGGCAGGTGGGGTCTCAAGTGGGCCACATCCCCCCTCCTTTTCCTGATCCCTGTGTGGGCACAGGCAACCCCAGGCCATGATTTCTGACTCCAACTCCTGCACTTCTCTATTGTTTCCGGCTTACTGGTCCTTAAATGAAATCCAGGCCATCATTGCACTAGAGGGCATCAAGTCCCTCCCCTGCCAATCCCCACTCACCAGCTGTAGTCCTACTTTCCATGGTGGTGCACCCACAACTCATGGCTTGGCAGCCTCCCCCGCCTGGTCTCACCATCGCCCCAGAGCCCCCTGCAGGTGCATCAGTGGGTGTCGGAGGCTTTGTAGCTGATTCCACGGGGCATCCTCAGAAGGGCCTGTGCTTCCCCCAGTTCAACACCAGCCTGATCCCAAACCCCACCTCTTCCTCACCGCCTGCCTCTGCCTCTGACATCCTATTAGTCCTGTGTAAGACTTGGGAGCTGTGCTCACTGGGATGGGGTCTCCTGGTCTTGTGTACGCTGTCCTGCTTGGAAGGCAAAGGATGCCTGTGTCTCAGTGGCATCTGGGAGGCAGTGGCAATGTCATGGTGTGGTTCCAAGTGTGGTTCTGCAATCAGACAGGCCTGGGCGTTTACCTTAGCTGTGTGACTTTGAGAATTCCCCCATACCTCTCTGATCCTCAGGGGCCTCACCAGTGAGATGAGAGTGAGATGGTATGAATCTGAGCCTAGTGAGGGGTGTTTGGATCGTGGAGGTAGATTTCTCATGAATGCTTGGTGTTGTCCTGGCAGTAATGAGTGAGTTCTCACTCCATGAGTCCATGCAGTTGAACGTTTAAAGGAGCCTGAAATCCCCTCCCTTTCTCCCACTCTTGCCATGGGACATTTTAGGTCCCCTTCACCTTCCCCCATGACTGTAAGCTTCCTGAGGCCTCACCAGAAGCAGATGCCAGCACTATGCTTCATGTGCAGCCTGCAGAACCATGAATCAAATCAACCTCTTTTCTTTATAAATTGCCCAGCCTCACTATATTTGTGCTGCTATATTCCTTTATAGCAACACAAATGGACAATACAGGGAGTTATTAAGACTCAGGGGATGTTCAGGGGATTAAATGAGATAAATCATGTGAAAAACACATGACACAGACCCTGGTACCTAGTAAGGACTCAATAAATGATACACTAGCTCTTTAGGCTGAAGGAATGGAAATCATTCCGCAAATTCATGCAGATTGGGCGAGAGAGAGAGGATGCTCAGGCTCCTTTGTTCAGGACTTGGACTGCAGGGCCAGCAGCCTCACTCACGGTTGATACGTTCCTTGCATGCTTCCTTCCCTCTTTGCAGGCTTCATCCACTTTTAATGAGCGGGTCTGCCTGAAAGCAGCACCTGGGGAGAGGAGTGGGTTCTGTATAGGGACAGTGTTGCTATTTAGGGGGCTTCAGAAATGAGTTTGGGGTTCGGGGGTCACAGAAAGACTTCATTTGAGTGAAGCATGTGCAGCGTCTGTGCAAACACACCTGCTCTGTGGAATCCAGCCAGTTTCAAGCAAGGGAAGCCAGGTTCTCACAGAAGATTTGAAGCAGGATTCACTTGACAAACATCTGATTTACAAGGAACCTCGAGGGGAACAAATTTATTACAGCTTCTCCACTCCAGTGCCCCAACAGCTTCCCCTCTTACTCAGAGGGAATGCCAGGTCCTTCCAATGGCCTGCAGGGCCCCAGGTGAATTGCCTCTTCTCTGCCTTCCTCTCTACCCGCTCCCTTGCTCCTGCCTCTGGGCCTTTGCACTTGCAGCTCCCTCTTCCTGGAACAACCTTCCTCCCTCAAATCAGCAAGATTCACTCCCTCATCTCCTTCAGGTGTTTCCTCAAACATCTGCTTCTCAGTGAGATCCTCTTTAAAACTGCAAGCCCCACCTAGACCCAGCTCTCCCCATCTCTGCTCCCTGCTTATTTTTTCTTCATAGCATGTAATATATCATACAGAACCTGTAACCACACTGTTTATTTTCTCTGGAATGTAAGCTCATGAAGGAAGAGATTTCTGTCTGTTTCCTTCATTCTTGTCCTTAGAGCTTACAGCAATGTCTGATATGTAGCTGGGCCTCAGTAAATATCTGTGAATGAATGAATAAGGGAAGGGAGGAAGGAAGAGCAGGTGCCACCTGCCTGAGAGTGCAGATCTTGCTGTCAAAAGATTGACAGTCTAAAGCCTGTCTTCCTCACCCCAGACCCAACAGCAGTGTCTTAAATGCAACCTTGGCCATGCCATTCTCCTCTCAAAGCCCCTTATGGGGCCCCTCCCCAATCTAAGTACACACCCCCGGCTTATGCATCTGTCTCCCCACTGCACCTGCACTTCTGCACCTTGAAAGCCCATTGGAATCTCTGAGAAACTTTAAAGTGCAGATGTCTGGGTTCTACACCCAAAGATTCTGATTTATTTGGTCTGGCATGAGGTCTCAGCATGGACTTTCTTACAGCCGTGTTGAGGTTATAACTGGCAAATATTTAAAGTGTACACACTTTATTTTAACTGCAAATATTTAAATTGTACACTTTGACACATTTTAAATTATGTACACTCCTCTTAAACCATCACAACAAACAGGAAAATGAAGGTATAAGTCATCCCTGAGAGTTTCCTCAGGACCCACCCCTTGCAGTCTCTCTCCCCCTCTTCTCTGTATCCTCTCTCCCCAGGCAACCACTGAACTGCTTTCCCTCACTCTCAATTAGTTTAAAAATGTCCAGAATTTCATATAAATGGAATCATACAGAACTCATTTGGGTCTGACTTCTTCCACTCAGGATAGTTCACTTGATATTTATCCAGACTGTTGCTCATATTAGTTCCTTCTTTTTTATTGCTGTATAGTATTCCATTGGAGGGGATATACCACCATTTAGTTACTCATTCATCTGTTGATGGACATTCACATTATTTTTAGTTTTCTGTTCTTACAAATAAAACTGCTATAAACATTTGGGTACAAGTCTTTTTGCAGACATTGTGTTTATTTTCCTTAGGGTAATGCCTGGGAGCAGAAAGGCTGTGTCTGATGGCAGATATGTCTTTAACTTTTTGTCCAAAGTGGTTGTGCAATTTGTCTTCTCACCTACAGTGTGTGAGAGCCTCTGTGAGTGTGCAGAATTTTACAAGATCCTTGGGTGGTCCCAATGTGGGGTTGGGGATTAGAAAAAGTACTCTAAACAGTCACATCTTTGAGATTGAAGTGGTGCCATGGAGAGATGGAGAGAAGGCTCTGCAGCAAGACTGTCTGGGTTCAAATCCTGGTTTTGCCACTTCCTAGATGTGGGACTTACCCTCTCTATGTCTCAGTGTGTTCAGATACAACAGGAAGATGATAATAACAGTGCATGCCTCATAGGGCTATTGTGAGGAAACCAGCCCCTGGCACATGATCAGCACATCATCCATATCTGTAATTCTCTTTGAATCTCTGCACTCCCAGTCCCCAGTAAAATTCGCTTGGCACATGTTAGGCTCCTTGGAGGTAACTGCTGGAGGAATGAAGAAATAAGCAACAGGAGTAGGACAAGGGCAAAGGTTCTAGAAGCCTTATGGTTTGTACATTCCAGTTTTCTGACTTGTTTTGAGATAATTTTAGGACTCATCCTCCCTCTCCCACTAAGACTTCTGCTTTTCTGTTTTTATTTCTAAGGATGGGGACCCCAAGCCTCTTCTCTCCTCCTGATCAGTTCAGGCAGATGGATGTCCAGCCCCTTCCCTCATATAAAAGCCCCTGCTCCCAGATCCCAGAAGCGGGGCCTTCCTGGCCCTAGATGGTTGAAGAGCAGGGAGCTGCAGCACTGGGAGTTCGGGTTTCAGCACCAGGTGTATCTGGCTCTATACCCTTGCTCTCCTCTTAACTATTAGCTGAGTGACTGGGGACACATCATTGGACCTCTCTGTGCTCAGTGTCCTCATTTATGAAATGGTAGTGCTTATAACACCTCTCTAGCAAGACTGTGGAAGATCAGATGAGAACTTGCATTTAGCACTGCAAACAAGCAGCACATGGAAAGCACTCAGGAAACATTTACTGTTCTTTATACCTCAAAGGCGCAGAGGGCTGCTTGGCCCAGGCAGCTGGACTGACTCTGTCCCTCTGGGTTGCCTTGAATCAGCAAGCTTCCCCTTGGTAAACCTCATGGAGCTTGAATCAAAGTCACCCAGATGGGGTTAGGAGTCTTCTCTCCACTCATCCTCTTCCCCCTCAGCCATGGAGTAAAGACCCTCCTGCTTTCCACTTTCCACAGAGGGCCTCTTGGGCGAAGGCCTGTTAAAGAGCTTATGGTGCTATGTCCTCCCTGATTTGCAAGGCCTCATCATTCTTATCATTCCTGGCTTTATAATTTCACTGTCTGGTTCTGAAATTATGCAAGAGAACAAATGCATGCTGTGCTTAGCGTCATAAACACACAATGTCCAGGTACTCGTTGATTAGTCCTCTTGGGTGCAGGTGACCCTCACCATACCTTCAACTTGCTCTAGCCAAGGCCACAGGGTAAGCATGATGGTGAAGGATGCCCTTGTGCCTCAGCTTATGCTGGGTGCTGTCAAGAAGTGCTCCATAACCAGAGTCCTTGCCTTCAGGGGCTCTCATCTAATGCTACATTGATATTAGACATCTAAGTACAACAACCCTCCACAAATACTTCTGGTCTACCAGTTTATTAAACACAGATAAGAATGGCTACCTAATTTTCAGCGCACAGCGGTTCAGAATTTCAAGATGGTAGTAGAAGACCATAATACCATGAACAGGGTCCTTGGTGCCCTGTGTGACTGTACAGTTGGTGAACTCATGAAGCCAGCCCTGAATGTAGACAGCCACATTAGGGGCACATCCTTTCCATAAACCATATGACTGGCCACAGAATGAAGAGCAGGTAAGGAGTCCCTCCTCAGGGAATCACAGTCTAATGCAGGATGCAGAGAGGAGAGAAATCAACAGTAAGCACAGCACAGAGTGTAAGTTCAGTGGCCCAGGAATGAGGTGGAATGGCATGAGCTTAGTGGAAGGAGCTCACCTCCTCTGGGGGAGACAAGGGAGAGGTCAGAGATGGTTTCCAGGGAGAAATGATGCAAGACCTGAATCTTCCAGGATAGAAAATCTATGTGGCTCCCTGAACTTACAGGGAGTTTCCTAATCCAAGGAGTCCAGCCTTGAGCCTCTGGTCTTGACCTGAGATTCTGCCAGCCCACCACCAGTGAAGCCTTCTTGACTGCAATTCTAGGCCAACCTCGATTTCACCTGCACATTCCTAGCATCAACTGTGGACATTTTCTGCCCAGAGGGTTGCAAATCCTTGAAGGCCTGGTCTATATAAAGTAGACCTTAGGTCCAGGACATAATTCCCAATTATGCTGAGGCTTAAATGTGAATGGCATGTGCCAGGAGGCTGGTATGTGAGGGAGACACTCAGCTAGTGAGGAAACCCAGTTGACCCCTCAGCATCTTGGGTTCTAGGGGGTTTGTTGTTGGGGCTTATGTGGCAACTCCTATAAAGTGATAAGCATCTTTATTTTGTTGTGAAAAAATCATTTCCCAAAATAGAGCCAACTGCCCAGGGTGGTAATGAAAGTGAAAAGCAAGTGAGGGAGTCAAAGGAAGTAATGGTTTTTAGCAAGAAAATAGAAGCTGCGGGGTGAATTAAGGAGTGGATGTTGAATTTGATGGTGGCTCTGATTTGCGAGTGTTTGAAAACAAGAAAAAGATGATTTATGAAATCATTTCAGCAAGTGCTTCAGCCAGGGCAAAAATTGCTCATTGAGTAGGACTGAATACTTTTGTGACAGCTAAAAAGGCAGTTGAGAGTGTTGTGAGTATATGCCCAGGAAACCGATGACTCTCTGTGGAAATGCTCTTAGACCACAGCCGAGAGCCACATAAACATTTCCATAAAGCACCAGGTGGCAGAGGCAGTCCTGTGGCTGCCCAGCTGACCTTTAAGCACAAGAAAAGGTTTAAACATTCCGCAAAGTGTTTTCCCTTGCCACGGGAGAAGTTAATAGGGGCGTGGCATTATTCATCATGATTCTATTTCGTCTTAGAAGCTTTAGTTAAACTCCATGTGAATGTGTTAGTCATGATGATGTGAGGCGATGTAGAGGAGAGTATATTTTAGTGGAGAATTAATTTTAATATTTTATAAATGGCTTTGACCTCATTTATGGAATCAGTAAAGGTCCAAAGAGGTCACCAAAACATTTTTTTCTCAAGTACACACTTCACAGATTTTTTTTAAATAGGGCAAGTAGTCTATAAAGATAACTGAGGATCTGGGAACGTCAGGTTCTCAGGATATGGCTTGCTTGAATTCCAAGGCTCTCCACACAAGGTAGACATTCACACTCTAGTGTGAACAAATGCATGAATACTCCTGTTTAATCGTCCAGCACACCTGCACCCACAGGTGAACCCAGACTCAAGTGTGCATACTCCTTCCCTACACCATAAAGGTATCTCTACTGATTTCTTTCTCTCCAAAGTGATCCACTTCCCCCTCTTCACTTCCCAGGTCAAATCCCAGCCAAACATCCCTGATGATCACTCAACAGGTGTTCTAGAGGTATTATGAAAAACAATACATTAACTCTTTGTAATCAAGAAGTCAGGGCTTCCATCTGGGAAACGCCTCACAGGGCCTTCCCAATGAGATTAGGGCCAATAGGTTTGGGGTGCCCCAATGCCAATGCCTCACTTGGGGCAATGGGTCTCTGAGAAGAGCCCAGATCACATTCCTTGCTTCAGTTTTATTTGCACTTTCTGAACTCCAGTCTGTGAAGAAGAACCTCCATGGAGCAGGATAAAGCTTGAGATGAAGGGAGAAGGGCTGGTTTGAAGAGCCCCACTCCTAGGATAACAGAGACTCAGAAGGATTCCATGTCTTCCTTAGATGGTTTTCTGCAAGGTGGTCAGAAACCACAGATGAGAGCCCATCACTGCAGGAGTATTCTTAGATGCTAAAGCATGGAAGATGACCATCTCTACAACAATTTTCAACCCCTGGCTAACTGTCACAAGCAAGGAAAATTTGATGGGTCATGGTCTTAGTGTGCCTATGTTGAGCTGACCCTAGATGCTTTCCAGCTACTAATTTAACGATCTTTGCTAATCTTTCCCTGATGCTGACATCAAAATAAGAGCAGATGTAAGTGAGAGAGAGGTTGAGTTCTCTGTTTATTCTGTGACCAGCAAAATACAGAGTAGGAGGTGAACTAGCTGGAGAACCGGGGGAACTTGGATTCAAGGTCCAGCCCCACAACCTGACAGCATGGCCACTTGACAGCCTGAGCTTCAGCTTTCTCACTTCTAAACTCCTGCTGCGCCTGCTGCTGGTATGCAGACCCAATGGGTCAGCAAACACAAAAGCATTCAGCAGCCTATAAATTCCAGTGCATGGGTGAGGGGTTATTTATTGCCTAGCAGTGGGCCTGGGACTTCTTCCTACTCCAACATAATTGAAAATTCCTTTTATGCGTATTGAGGGAAGTCCTTATCTCCCATCCATCGGGGAGAGAACACTTCTGGCTTCTTTCTCTCCTCCCTGTCCCCGCCCTTATTTGTTCCTCAAGAAAAGAGTAGCAACTGGTTATCAAGAATCTGCTTTTTGTTAGGAACAGGGTCACTACAGCAACAATAAAAGGAGCTGACTCTTGCATTTTGCTCTGACTGAATCTGCCTTCTAGGCAGAAAACACACCATGCCTACCCTGTGGCCCACCTTTTCCCTGTGTGGCCAGCTGGGTAAATCTGGTCAGCCTTGCCCCATGAGCCTGGCTGTCTCCCTCTTTGGGAGGAAGATGAGAAGCCCCACCCATTTTCCAGCCTGGCCCTGCCACAGTCCCACACTTTGGGAGCCTGTCTAGAAATGAATCAAGCTGGTTCTTTGAGTCCTGTTGGATGAGTTACCTTTGCATCTCACCCTTCCTTGACTTAGAACTCACATGGGAGCTGGGGTGAGTCTAAGCCCGCTAACCTCTTGCTGTCCATCTTTAGAGTGTTTTTACAAATCCCAGGCGGCAGATGGACTCCAAGGTGACTCCCAACAATCCTCTAGCATCTGGTGTTCATGCCTCTGTGTAACCCCCTCCTCTTTGGTATGAGTGAGGCCTATGATTTGCTTCTAGCCAACAGAACATGAAAAAGGGGATGGGATGTCACCCATATGATTATGCTACATTGTGTAAGACTCTGTCTTAGCAGAATAGAGATAAGTTCTGCTTGCAGGCTTGATGAAGGAAGGGGCCATGTTGGAAAGGCCGTGTGGCAAGGAATTGAAGTTGGCCCCTGGGATGCAAGGGCCATCTCTGAGGGTGGCCTCCACCTGACATCCACCTGCCAGACACCTGAATGAGCTTGGAATTGTACTCCTCCTCCAGATGAGCATGCAGCCCCACCATCACTTGACAGACGCCTTTTGAAACCCTGCTCAGAGGACCCACAAGGCCATATCCAGACTCCTGACCCGCAGAAACTGAGAAAATACATGTGCATCATTTTAGGCTGCTAAGTTGGTGACAATATTATAACTGTGACTAACTAAACTGTGATCATTGGTAATTATGAAATTTACTGGAACAATAGGAAACTCATACACCCACTTGTTCTGGGACTTCACTATGCTGATGCTACTTTTTCAGGCCTCTGCTAGCCTTTACCCTTCTTGGTCACATGTCCCCCCTTGGCATGTTCTGAGCACATCCTGTCTGTTCTCTAGCTTCCTGGAATAGGTCCTGTAAGTCATTCCCAACGTTGCTCACTTAGAGGTGATAATTGAAACAGTGGGAGTCAATGAGATCATAGGAGAAAGAACATGGTCAGAGAAGAACAAAACAAGGACCAGACCCCCCCACACTGTTCAAGGCAGCTGATCTGAAATGAAATGTGCTGTAACATTCACACCCAATTTCAAAGACAGTATGAAAGGAACAATGTAAAATATCACATGTTACATTGGCTACATTTTTAAATAGTAATATATTGAACAGATGGGCTTAAATAAAGCATACTATTGGATTTGATTTGCTTGTTTCATTTTTACTCTTTTAATACGGCTACTGGAAATTTAAAATTATATGCAAGGCTCACATTTGAGATTTAGATCACATTTCTACTAGACAGTGGGATGGATGGATGGATGGATGGATGGAGAGATGGAGATTTTGAAATTATTTATTGAGTAGTAACAGAAGCCAGGCACGATGCTAAGTGATTTATAATACTACCTCATTGGACCCTACTTGTAGCCTTGTGAATTAGGTATGATTATTTCAATTTTACGCATATGAAAGTTAAGGTTTTGAGAGGTAAGTGACTTTCCTGAGATCACACTAAGAATTCATGAAAAGGCAGAAATTCAAAGCCAGTTCCGTCTGACTCCAAATCCTGTGCTCTTAGCCACTATGCTGGCTTGCTCCTTAGATGAATGAGTGAGTGAGTGAGTGAGTGTGTATGCTTCAGATGGTGAAGAAAGACGGAATAGTTTAAGCTCTTACACAGCAGACCTCTAGGCAATGGCAGGCCCGGTGTGGTGATGATACCCAAGACTCAATCCCCTCCCTCTTTTCTCCCTCCCTCAGGAATCCCTGTGTCTGCAATCACTAATTCCACCCTCATTCCAGATCTTGCCCATTGTCTCTGCTCCCGCAAAATGAGGCCAGCATGTGGGACCTCAAAGTGACATTCAATGACACCCAAGACTGAACTCAGGCCCGGGCACCCAGGAGCAAATGATACTACAGGTGCTCTCCTGGCACATTCCTGCCTCCTACCCTTTCTGCCAGGAAAGATCAGATGTCTACTCAACAGGGGCAGCTCTCCTTACCAGCCCGGGCCTTCCCCAGAAGGGAGATGGCTTCCTCTGAGGCTCACCCCCAGCCTTCAGGGCCTACCTGAGTTCAGGTGTGTGCAGAAACAGGGCTGGGCCCCTGGGGAGGAGCCCCTATGTCCATATGTGTCCACTTGCTCCCTCCTGCTTTCCCTGAGCCTCAGAGCAGGCAGGTGATTTTCCAGCTCACTTAACTGGTAAGTGGCAAACTCTGGATTTGAATCCTGAATGTGTGCTCTGTTTACCATAACCCATGCTGCCTCTCTCCTCAATCTACCGTCTGCATTGTTGCTTAATTCCCTCTGCCTCAGTCTCCTCGTCAGCAAAATCAGGAAGATAACAATCAGGTTGCTGGGAAGATTAATTGGAGTAATGCATATAAAGAGCTTAGCACAGTGCCTGGCACAACATAAACACTCAGCAAATGACAGCAATGATCATTACCAGAACCATTATCATTATCATTATGGCAGCCCTTGCGGTGTCTGCTGGGACTGGTGGGGAAGTCACTGGCAGTTAAGAGGATCTCCTTCAACGCTTCTGGCACGGCCAAGGACACCTTCCCAGAGAGCAGAACTCTCGATTAACATGTGGTGGATGAACACCAGCCTTGTTCTCCCCCAAGGTCCCACCTGGGCCACATTAGTCGTGACCTCCAGACTCCCTGAGGTTGGCAGAAGTGTCTCATGTGCATGGGTGAGCCAGTATGGTGGCTTCATGGAAATGGCCGCCCGTGACCAATCTTGTTCCAGCCTCACAGGTGGGGCAGCCACCAAGCCCAGCCGGACACCGCTCACAGGCTGGGAGAGCTGCAGGGCCTCAGGAAACATCGTGCCTGTCTCAGGTCTTTCCCCCGATCCCAGTTGCTTCAGGTTTTGTGCAAAGCCAGACACATTCCAATGTCCTTTCTGCACTGTGCATGGGTGAGAGCAGAGCCACCAGCTTCCCAGCAGCTCTGGGAGTCACATCCTCGTGAAAGGACAGAGCTGGGTTTTCCCTGTGGAGCACAGTGGCAAGCAGCTGATTACTTCTTTGCCTTTTCTGCAAGCTTGGGAAGGTCACATGGGATTGGTTCAAGTGCCTTTGGCAGGTTGGGTGGGTGCCTATTTTGGGAGGTGGGTGAGAGGGAGTGCCTCCAAGAAGCCCAAACTCTACCTGACTTCACCCTCCCACCTTGGTTCCTCAGAGTCCCCTGAGAGCGATGGAGAGTTGATAAGCAGATCTATTCCTGTAAGTCTTCCAAAGAGGCAAAGGCAAATTTGGGTGGTTAGAGAGAGGCAGCACAGCTGACTAAATCACAGCTCGATACTTCTTCCAGCCCAGGAGACAAATACTTATAATATTGATATTTCCATCACTGGCACTCCTAGGGAAGCTAGTCCTCACAGGACTGCTGCTTAGGAGGTGAAAGCATTGCTACAGCTCAGGACAACCACCGCTTAAGGATGTCCCAGTCTGGGGCAGGGACTGCGGGCATGGGTGGTGGGTGGCTGCAGAAAGGGGACTCCCTGGGGACTTCTGGACAGCATAAGGGGCAGTAGGATGAATAAGGCTTGAAAGAATGGAGAAAAGAAAACGGGGAACTTGGCCCAGCCCTTGCTGTTCCCGGAGGCTAGGCCAGGTCCCTGCGATACTTTCACAGCACAGTGCTGCTTTGTGGCTAGCGCCATTAGAGTTCACAGTAATTCATTCATCTGACGATTATTTGATTCATAGTTTTAGAATTGGCCACACTGTGATAGGCTTGACAATACTCCTCACCCCCACCCAAAGATGTCCATGTCCTGATTTCCAGAAAGTGGAAATATGTTACTTTACATGGCAAAAGCGACTTTACAGACAGAATTGAGTTAAGGATCTTGAGATGGGAAGGTCATCCTGGATTATTCTGATGTGTCCAATATAATCACAAGGGTCCTCATAAGACGGTGGCAGGAAGACCATGGAAGTGAGAGATCAGAGTGATGGGAGGACGGGGCCACAAGTCAAGCAGGTGGCCTCTCTGAAGCCGGGAAAGGGAAGAAAACATATTCTCCCCTAGAACCTCCACAAGGAATCAGCTCTTCCAACACCTTGACTTCAGCTCAGTGAGACTGACTGTGAACTTCTGGCCTCCAGAACTCTAACAGAACAAATCTGTGCTGTCCTAAACCATTACGTTTGTAGAGATTTGTTACAGCACTGTAGGAAACCAACACACACACCGTGACCTGCACAAGCGCAACTGACTCATCTACGGATGTTTCTCCAAGGCTCAGCACAAGACCTGAAGCAGCAGGACAAGCCCCACAGCTAAAAGACTGAGCATCTCCATTCAGGTTTCTCCCTTGCAAACTGAGAGAAGGCTGCGGTTCAGAGAGGGTAAGCCATCCATCCAAGGTTGCACAGTTGCAAGTAGGCCTCAGCCTCTGACCCCAAGACTTAGCTCCCAGTCACCCCTCCTGACCTAGGCCCTGTCTTTTTCTAACCCCCTCCTCAACCAGACCCTAGGCCCAGCCCTGCCAGAATCCAGTCCTGCTAGGAGCCCCCACTGCCCACACTCTGCCTTAGGATGTACCGGGCCTATTGCCCAGCATGCTGGCATGGCCCCAAGCTGTGTCGACAGCTGGAAGAACACTCAATGCCAATAAGCAGACTCAGAGGAGGAGGCAGTGCAGACAGCTGAGAGAGGGGACATTGCTACCCACTAGGACAGCCAAGGGGGCTTCCTGCACAGGAGATGGGGTCTGAAATGGCATGGGGGGAAGGGTCAGCATAGAGGCTAAAGCTGGGTTTCATTATTCACTCACTCACTCATTCATTAATTCATTCAGATATTTATTTACTCCATGAACTGCCCCAGGCTCTGCAGACCCTGAGGGGGTCCTGGGTTGAACCAGACAAGCTTCCTGCCCCAGGGGGCTCCCAGGTCAGGGGAGGAGGTAGCTAGATGTGATCACTGCAGTGAGAAGGTGAAGTGCACCTGGGAAGGTGATTCTCCTCTTCTCTTTCTTGCCTACCTGTTAGTGCAGGAAAATACATTGAGGGCAGAAGGAGCCTAAGAGAAATGGCCAGGCACCCTGCCCTTTAGCACATGAGATCTGGCTGGGGAGACAGGACTCCCACACCAGAAGGGAGGAGCCTCCAGGGTGCCTGAGCAGAGACAGGCTCTTTAGGCAGATGCACTCAGGAGAAGGTGCCTTCTAGCTTGGGGAACAGGGAGTGAACGGGACAGAGCTCAGGTAAAAGGCTCCGTCTTTTATAGGAAAGCTGACAATACGCTGAGAGGCATAGGAAGAGTCAAGGGGTGAATCAGAATAATGGGCTGCTGCAGTTTGAGCGCAGAACTGCCCTTTGCTTGGGCACATGGATGTGCCAGCCACTTCCCTTCTTCTGCTTCAGCCCCTGCAAGGAGTCTAAGGAGCTGACAGCCCTGAGCATTGGCTCGGATGCTGTAAACACACATCATTCATTTGCCTACCTTAAGGGCAGCTTGTAAGTCTTTCTTTGTGTGTGTTTTTCATCAAGAAGTAATCTTTACAACCACGAAAAATGTCCAATAACATTTCTTTCCCCTTGGCAAACATCCCCAGTATATCAAAGGCTCAAATACACAATGCGGCAGCTCACAGGGGACAGGTGTGGGCGATAGCTTTATAGCAGCCTGCAAGAACTGTCTGTTGGTCACGTGGGCTCGCACAAATCTCACATGGTTCCAGAAACTGATAACCCAGCATACAGAAGAGATTCCTCCCACTGCTTGCTCATTCTGCCTTTCTTCTGGAAATGCTCCTCTGAGCCAGGCATGGGGCCAGGCATGAGGGGCACAGACATGAGCCAGTCAGGTTGTCTGTCCCCAAGGAGCAGGTTTCACTGAATGCTGTGCTAAGCACTTTATAGGTTGCAAAAGTCCCAGACGGTACTCTGACTATCCCCCACTTTACAGATAAGGAAACTGAGACCTAGAGAAATTAGAATAACTTGCTTGATGTCCCAGGGCTAGTCAGTGGCAGAGCTGCTTTGCTTGCATAGGGCTGTGAGTGTCCCAAGGTCAGAGGCTGAGAACTGCTCATCTCAGCACAGGGCTTGGCACAAAGCACACCTCAGGAGAATACTGGCAAGTGTTTGAACATGAGCTTGAGAGCCAGAGAAGGCCCATCTCAGGATCCGATTCCTACACTGCGCATTAAAGCCTCTGAGTCCTACAGAGTGGAAGGAGTATCTCCAAGGAATGACCTTCTTAGGACTGGAGCTCCTGGCCCCTTCTACAAGAGCGCACTTGGATGACTGCATACTTTCATCTCTGAGTGTCCCTAATAAGGCAAATGAAGAGGGTACTCTATGGACGGAACAGCCACCCTGAGCCAGGCATGATGCCAGATGCTTGATGTGTCCACCCAGTCCACCTCGCAACACTTGGAAGCCAGGCACTTCCCACTGCACAAAGCTCTGCTCAGACTGCCCCTGGCTGGGCAGGTTCCCACCCACTCCTTCAGGAGGCTGGCCTCAGGCTAGGTGTAGGAAGAGGGCTGGGAGGAGTCATTGTGTCTCTCTCCAGGGTCCATGCCCAGCACCATAGGGCTTGGCCTCTGAGCGCATCCAGTCTACACTCAGACCTTCTCTGTAAGGTGCAGTGATCCCAGGGGTACCCCTCACATAGACTGGAATCCACTGACTGTAATCACAAGGCCTCCTGACAGTTTTAGGGTTATGTATTTATTTTCTGTCTCCTGGGTTGGACTACAAACAGACTTTGTTTTGTTCACGGCTATATCCCCCAGTGCCTGGAACAGTATCAGGGACATAATACATAGTATTATTTTAAATAAATGAATAGATCCTTTTGAGAATTAGAAGACATTCAGCAGATCCATGGATCCTCCCTCTCCCAAGGTAACAAAAACACACACACACACACACACACACACACACGGGTGCATAGATTTCCCAAGTCCACAGGTTAAGGAATCTCACACAAAGCCTGGCCATCACCCAGATTCCTTCTGTAATAAGATTCCTGACAGCCAAAACCTGGATTGCTCCAAGCAGAAATGAAGCTACACAGGTGCCATCAAAAGGAACCACCTGGGCGGCTTCCCCTCTGCAGTAGGCAAAGGACATCTGGAAGCTGGCGCAGCCTGGCTGGACTCTTCTGATGCACCAGTGGCCTCTGTGGATGCTCTCTCTGTGCATGGCTGTGGGCCTGCTTTGGGGATGTCAAACTGAACCTGAACTCTGCTTCCCTCTTGATCGGGAGAAACCGAGCGGGTGGAACCAGTAGATTCTCCGCTCCCCTCCACCGTTGCCTGTAAGCATGGCTAATGAGTACACTTGACCTCACACGCTCACCTCAGCAGCTCCACAAATGTCACTCAAGATCCCTCCTGACATCCAAATGAAGGGGGCATCGCATTTTAAGTTAAAAGTTACATCCTCACACATTTCATTTCTCTATTCTCAACAGCAACTTGCTGATAATTCCCAACCCTTTGATGCTGAGCCAAGGGACCCAGGTTGCTCTCTCCCCTGAGTAGAATGTGCTGATTCAACTTTCAGAGGAAGCTCAGGATGTGGACAGCTGCAGGTCTCCATTTGCCATGGTGAGACCCAGAAGGGGGAGCTCATCTGTCTTGGCCAAGGGCTGTGACTGGGGCCAGAATCATGAATGGTGTCAGGGGCAGGAAATGATTGAGGACTTGTTAAAATGGATTTGCACAATGGCTGGTGGAGCCAAAGGGGGTGGCTGGGGATGAGGAAACAAAGTCTCAGAACCCACCTGGGGATCCTCAGCCTAGGGAGGGACTTAGCCCTGGGGATCTGGCCTCTGGCCTCATTTCGACGCTGGCTCCAACCCCACCTTTGCAGCCCCGTCTCAGCAAGATGTGGGAGGCTCTCTCTACCTTCCTGGAGCACCATCTGACCCAGGGAGGTTCCTGGAATCTACTCCAGCTCAGAGCAGGGCTGTGGATCAGGAATCCCTGACCCAAGGCAGAGGCAATGGAGGCAACACCACCAGGGCATGATGTGAGAGGTCCAGGAAGGTCTCCTTACTCCAAATCTATCCCACTGCCCCATCAAAATGCCTGAGGTTCCACCACTAGAGAACCATTCTTTTGAAGAGGCCTCTGGCTCTGCCACAATGTGACACTTGGCAACTTTGAACTGCTCTGACCCTCATTTATAAGGCAGGACACTAATAAATTCTTCCTTGGGCTACTATAAAAGTTAAATGAAGAAATCCATGTAGAGTTCCCAGCATAGTTCTTGGCATATAAAAGGTGTTCAACTGATATTGGTTCTTTACCCCCTCCCTTTAGGTTCTTCGAGTGTTGCAGACTTCAGAGCTTTTCCAGTAAAGAAGTGACAGATTATGGGATTTGGGGAGGGTGTAAGGAAAACAGAGGACAGAAATTGATTCACAGCCCAGGGCGTTATTCAAGGAAAGAGGCAGAGAGGGACAAAAGCAGGTAAGGAAGTTAAAGTTAGGAGGAGAGGGGTTAGGAAGTTAGCAAGAAAGGACGGAAGGAAACACTTCCATCTACTCTGAGCCAGATCCTGTCTAGTGTGCTGGAGGTAAAGAGCTGGTCAGGAATGACCCCCTTCCCATAAAACTCCCAGCCTGGCAGTAGGGCTGGGTGGGGAATGGGCAGATGGGCAAACAGGCCCAGTGAGTGCAGGTGGTGAGGGAGGTGAGTGGGCAAGACTAGGACCCTGTGGGAACAGGGAGATTCAACCCCATGAATGTTCAGACGCTCTCCCTATTACCCAGCAAACTCTCCTCTGTATATCTATCAGGGTAGAACAGGATCCTGTGGGAGCAGGAGATTCAACCCCACAAATGTTCAGACACCCTCCCTATTACCTAGCAAATCTCTGTCCATCCTTCCATGGGGGCAGTCTCTTAGGTCTCACCTGCTCAAAGCCCTCAGTGGCACTCTGTTGCCTGCAGGCTAGATTCCACGCAACTCCGAGGGACCCCCAGGACACCCCATGACCAATCCCCTGCCAACCCCTCACTACACTTCCCATCCTCTGCTGCAGTGGGAGCACTGAGCTACACTCTTGCCAGCTCCTGCTCCTGCTGCTCCTCTGCCTGAGATGCCCTTCCCCTGACCCCAACTCTTCCACACTCTGACCCTGTGGAATAAAAGCCCAAGAAACAGAAACTACCGTGGTGGGACCGGAAGCCTCAACTCAGATGTCCCCCTCTCCCCAGCCTTCCTCTCAAGCCATTTGTTTTTGGTTAGGACATAAAATGATATAAATGTTAAATTAGAAAAAAATCACAACAGCTTCTATAACCTACTGAAAGAGTCTACAGAAAGGGGCAGGGAGCCAGGTCAGGGTCAACACGATTCACAACGTGGGAAGGGCAGGCATGAGGTGGAGCGTCATCTCTAAGGAAGACTAAGGCTTGCTGAGAGCTTGTCTGAGCCAGACCCATCTAAAAACTTTAAATGCATTGTTTATCCTCGGAGCAACTCCGTGAGGTGCAGACTTTATTGTTCTCATTATGTGGATGAGGAACTTGAGGAAGAGAAAGGTTAAGCGATGTCCCTAAGGTCACGCAGGTACTGAGGAAGGAGATTATAACAGGCGAAGTCTGACCCCAGAGCCTGTACTCTTGGCCCCATCACATTCAGCATCTTGTTATGTCTGGTGCTTCAAATTTGGTCTTCGAGAAGCCGCTGGGTATACTGGGACAATATTCTTTTATCCAAAGTACGAGTAGTTATTTTATTCATTCCCAACATATTATTTAGCACCCCCTGTGTTCCAGGCTCTGTGAATCTGTGGTGTGTCTGTGAGCATGACATACCATAGAGGGCAAACTAGGTAGACCTACAACCCACCCCTGGGCAAGAAAGGTTATGATGGGCTGTACAGACAGTTGTGGGAACCCTGAGAGGAGGCATTTCAGCCAGACCTACAGGGTGAGGGTCAGGAGGGGCTTCCTGGGCAGAGTGAGGTCTAAGTTTGACACCTCAAGGCTATGCAGAAGTTCTTCCACAGAAGAGCAGTGAAGAGTGCTCTAGGTGGAGAGAACAGCAGATGCAAAGGCCAGGAGAGGACACCGTACCTAAGCACTGTAGAAACTCAGGGTGGCTGGGGTGATGTAAGGATGCTTAAGAGCCACCTTGCCCTGGTACAGACCCTTCTGTCTCTCCTGACCCTTCATCATCCTCATTGTTGCATCTTCATCATCCTCATTGTTTCCTGGAATGAGAGCTAACATTTATTGCAATATGGCATCATACTAAGCTCTTTGCAAAATTATCTCATTAAATCCTCTTAACAACTCTAAGAAGTGAGTACTATTGCCATCTCTATTTTACAGAAGAGGAAACTGACACACAGAGGGTTAAGTAACTTGCCCCAAGCCACACAGTCAATAAGAATCGGAGTCAGGATCAACTGCAGCCATCTCTACCCTCCCATCATCGCAGGTACAGAAGCTCCTGGACTTCAACCATCAAGCTCCTAGACTTCAACCCCATATTTCTGTTGCTCTGTGTGCCCATCTGATACACTCCTATCTCTCCTGCTGATTTACTTTGCCCCTTCTCAGTCCTTCTGGGGTTCTCCTTGCCCATCCCATGCCAATCCCCTCCCAGTGAGATGCCCAGGGTGGCTGTGCCCAGTAGGACCTGGCCCCATCACAGCTGCCCAGGCTCCCTTCCTCGTTGTGTCTGAAGCAGAATAGAGGGAGGGGTGGTTGTCAGTGCAGAGAGCAGGACAAGCCTATTTTGTGTTCTCCTAACAGGTTTCCTATGGCATCTTTGAATTAATGGGATAGAGATAAAGGAGGCATTTCAGCCACCATCGAAAGCAGTCGTCAACCTGCTGAGAAAGTCCTGCCCCTTCCTCCTACTGTGGATACCAGCCAGCATCCAAGGGTAGTGCAGGCTCAGTGCTTCCCAAGCCTCATTTCCAGCCTGGCTGGCAGGGTGACTATGAACGCCAGTCCATTTGAGAGGGAAACTGACTGGTAACAAGAGACCCTTCTGGCTTTGTGAGGAGTTCTTAGCCCGCAGCCTACACCACTACAAGAAAGGAAAGAGAAGGGAGACAGCAGCCATTTTGTTGCCTTCACTGGAAAAGCTTGTGTGTGTTTTATGTGTGTGTGCACTTTTGTGAGCCTGTGTGTCTGGTGGTGAGTGTGACTGGGTGTCTCAGATGATGATGCGGGGGTTAAGAGCAGGTGCTTGAGAACCATCTGCCTGGGTCCAAAGCCCAGCTCTGACTTCCAAAGTGTGTGACCTTGGTCAAGTTCTTTAACCTCTCTGAGCTTCAGTTTAGAGCAACGCCAGTCAGTGCTTTGTAAAGATGGACTATTGTTATTTTGGGGGGTCTCTAGTGGGTTTCTGTGTCTGTGTGAGTCTGGGTTCTGTGCCTGTTTTAGGGATCTGTGAGATTATTGGTAGGTAACTTGGTAGACAGAACAAGTGACCTGGTGCCAGGGGGAGAGCCTTCACTGTGGACCCTTTCCTGGCCAAGGCAGTGGGCATCTGTGGCCAGAACCCTCGACTCTTGTCTGAGGCTGGGACTCTGGAACCTGGTCAGTTCTAAAATAAAGATACAACGAGCCTCCTGAGAAGTTTCACAGACTCAGACTACCCCCACCTGGCATGGTCATTAGGGATCATCTTAGAACCCCAATCCCTCTCGTATAAATGGGTAAACTAGAGCCTCAGGGCCACTGGCTCCTTCCTTGCTGTTGTCCGAGGCAAGGTGCAGGCAGGGTAGCTGTCAGCACAAAGCACTGGCAGGAATATTTTGTCTTTTCCTAACAGGTTTCCTAGTAGGTCAGGTCTCACAGTGAAACACTGGCTGAACAAAGGAAAGAATCAACATCTTCTGACTCCTTGGAGAGACGAAGAATGATTCATTCATATACATCCCAAGCACTAACAAGAAAGGCATGACTTGTTCCAGGGCCAGGTACACAATAGGTACTCAATTAAGACAGTTATTTTATTTTCTTTGCTTGTGCCTTCGAGGAACTCTCTGTCCACTCACCCATTGCTCCAGTTCCTCCATTCATCCTTCCATCTGTCTCATATTTATGAGCACCTACTACATGTCAGGCCCTGGACTAGGTCTAAGCCCCTGCTCTCTAGAAGGTTATAGTCTAGTAGGGATGGTAGGCAGTCATCAGAAAGCCCAACAAGTATATGCAAATGCTTACCACTGTTCTCATTGAAGATGATGAAATGACAGAAGATGGAGAAGGATGATCTGATCTTGTCTCTCTGATAAAGAGGTATTGGAACTAAGATCTGAAGGACAGGGTGGGGGAGCTTCCAGGAAGGTCTGCCATGTGCAAAGGTAGTGGGAGGATGCAAGCCTATCTGAGGAAGTGAGAGAAGGTGACATGGTGGAGATGGGAGAGGAGGGGAAAAAGTTACTTAGATGATCGGAATAGACCGGGTGAACCAGGCTTGTTTGTGGGCTCATGAGAGATACCCCCAGTGTCTCTTGGGCACACTTTGTTGGGAGAGAGGAGAAAGTGCAGGGTCCCAGTGCTGCGGAGGCAGAGGGTGATGTGTGTTTCGAGGCTGTTCTGCTCCCTAGATCTTTGCAGCCTCTGCTCCGATTGTTTAGCAGTCCTTACTCCCAGTTGTTTGAAGCTCAACATTCTGGCTGTTTGCACTCACTTCCCACTTATTTGCAGGCCGTATCCTCAGGAGCATGCAGTCACCACCCCAGATGTTCACAGGCACCTTCCCAGCTGTTTGCAGCTTCCACCCTCAGCTCTGTATAGTCCCTTCCAGCTGTATGCAGTCGCTATCCTCGTTATTTGCAATTTCCATCCCCTTGGCCATCAGGTAAGGCTTGCTCAAGATTGGTTCTAACCACGAGACCCATTACTATTAGCTTATAATTGAGTACTTGATTTATGCTAGGGGCTGTTTTGAGTACTTTTACCTATACTCTCTCATTTGATTGTCACAACAATCCCTTCATTTGTTCATCAAATATTCCTATCCTACTGTATATCAGGCACTGAGTATACATAAAGACCAGAACTAGACATGCTGACACTCTCCTGAAGCCTTCAGTCTCATGAAGGAGACAGGTGCTCATACAGTGATGACACTGCTAAGCATGTAATCACAGAGCAAGACAGGCCCACGAGGGAAGCAAAGGCATTTGGGCTGGACAGACTATCAGAGGAGAACCCCTGGGACAATGTATCTGGAACTGAGAGCTGAGGAATGGGCAGAGTGAGATTCCACTGGGTTGGGGGTGGAGGATGAGAAGCTCCCCCAGGCAGAGGGGGTACCATGTGCAGATGCTTTGGAGGGAGGGCTGAGACGGGGCAGGGAGGGCAGTATGAGAGGCCTGTGGAAGTCAGGCTGGGTGCCCTGGTCAGGCTGGCTTCAAGTCTGTCGATTTGTGTCTAGGGCATGGGTGAAGGCAGAGAAGGCAATTTAGAGCTATGCAGCTGTCCAGGGGAGACAAGATAGAACCTCAGGCTAGGAGGTATCAGGGGAACAGTGAAGAAAAGTGGACAGATGTCAGAAATATTCAGGAGGCAAACAGAACTGGGCAATGGAGAGGGCAGTGGCCAAAATGACTCCCAGCTTTCTGTCTTGAGCTGCTGGATGAACAGAGGTTCCATTCTCTGAACTGGGAGCACCAGAGGAGAACTAGGGCAGGAGGACGGAGGAGCGGGAGCAGAGGAGACACTGAGAAACAGACCTTTGCAAAGGGGCTGCACAGTGGCACAGTGCCCACGCCCTGGGCTTTGGAGCCAGACTCCGTGTTTTAGTCCTTACCCTCTACCTTCTAGCAGTTTGTCCTTGAGAAAGCCATTTAACCACACTATGCTTCAGTTTCCGCATTAGCAAACCATGGAAGGGAGGAGACAGGTTATCCTGAAGCTTCTGGGAGTATTTTAAATGACTTGATGAATCTATTGTATGCACTGTATGTCCCCAGACTCTAGCTTAGTTCGTGGCACATGGTAGTAACTCATTCAATTCTCACTGAATGACTGAATGCATGATGGACCCTTGAAGTGGCTACTGGGACAGGTTGTAGGAGACCGGCCAGTGGGTGGAGAAAAGGATATCCCTGGCAGAGGGGAGCAGCAGGTGCACAGGCAGAGATGCCCACAAGGGCATGGCACCCTCAAGGTGCTGGACCCACTGTGGCCTTGGTGGAGCATAGAGCACAGGGAGGGCTGGCAAAGATGCAGGTGGAGGGGCAGGCAGAACCTAGGTCATGAAGGCTTTCTACGTCCAAGGCATTTGGACAAGATACTGGGAGCCAAGGGAGTCCCAAGGAACTCAAAGTAAGGGATGGCAGGGCTAGAAGCCCTAGAAGGATGAGTGACAGGGGAGTGAGACGAGGAGGGCAACATTTCTAAGACAGCGTTTGAGCAGAGACCTGCAGGATGAGGGATGTGGGGGACCCAGCTCTATGGAGATGGGCTGTTAAGGGAAAAGCCTGATTGCCAGAGCCTCTCATTGCCAGCTCTGCTTCTCAGACACTCCCTTAGGGGTCTACAGTTGTGCCTTCTGCAGAGGGAGACTGGAGGCAGGGGAGCTGCTTAGAAGGTGTTGCAACAATCCAGGTGGGAGATGGCTCTTTTGAAAAAAAAAAAATCAATGATTATTTTTTGAGCACTTAGCAGATGCCAGGAACTCATTCTGGGCCTCATGCTCCAGGATGTGGGCAATCCAGCTGGGCTTATCACCCGCCTCTCCCCCTCCTTGTCACCTTTCTTGAGACATCTCTCTACTTTGGGAACATTTTTCCCTGTGGGAAGGTCTAGCAGGCAAGAAAGGGAGGAAAGAACTAGCATGAAATCCCTGGGGACTGGTTACATAGACAGTAATTTCAAAGAGTCTGCAGGAATGTTTGCAGATTTGGTCTGTAATCTGCAAGACTGCCTCTTCTTGGGGACAGACCTAGTTCCCACATAACGTCTGCTGTCTTAGTCTATCTCTCCCTGTAGCAGAAGGATGACTCCATGATCAAGGCTAAAGTGAGAACTTGAGAAGCTGCAGGTCACAGGCATGCTTTCTCCCCAGACCATCACCCATCTCAGGGATGTCAGAGCACAGGGTCTCTGGAAAGGAGAGAAAGATGTTTTGAGGAAGCTTATTTCTGTGCATTTATATTGGCAGCCTACCTCCCTGAAGCTGTTAGCAGAGGGCGAACGTTAACATCTCAGGGCAGACGGAAGACTTGCACCATAACCAGGGGTGCTATGAAAAACAGACATAGGCTAGGCACGGTGGCTCACGCCTGTAATCCCAGCACTTTGGGAGGCCAAGGCGGGTGGATCATCTGAGGTCAGGAGTTCAAGACCAGCCTGACCAACATGGTGAAACCCCGTCTCTACTAAAAATACCAAAATTAGACGGGGATGATGGTGCATGCCTATAATCCCAGCTTCTAGAGAGGCTGAGGCAGGAGAATTGTTCAAACCTGGGAGGCAGAGGTTGCAGTGAGCTGAGATTACACTATTGCACTCCACTCTAGACGACAAGAGCGAAACTCTGTCTCAAAAAATAAAATAAAAAGGACAAAATGGACAAATAGATATAGCTTGGGCCTTCCCCTACTCCTGAGTCAGAATCTCATGGAGCAAGCCAGAGAATCTGCATTTTGACAAGTTCCCAGTGATCCTGATTTAGACTAAGGCAGTGCTTCTCAAACACTGTAGAGATCACTTGTGGATCTTGTAAAGTGCAACAGGTTCTGATTCACTCGGTGTGGGGTGGTGGCCGTGTTCTGCATTTCTAACGAGCCCTCAGGGGGTGCCCATGCAGCTGGTTCACAGATCACACTCAAGGTACTCAAGTGTGAAGCTCTGGTTTCCAAACTTGCTCTTTAAGAAAACAAACCCTTCCCAAAAGAAATCTTGGTCTGAGTGCGGTGGCTCACGCCTGTGCTTTGGGAAGTGGAGGAAGAAGGATTTCAGGAATTCCAGACCAGCCTGGACAACATAGTGAGACTCTGTCTCTACAAAAAGTAAAAACATTAGCCAGGCATGGTGGCATGCACCTTTAGTTCCAACTACTCAGGTGGCTGAGGTGAGAGGATCCCTTGAGTCCAGGAGTTAAAGGCTGCAGTAAGCTGATATTTCTCCACTACATTCAAGCTTGGGTGACAGAGTGAGACCCTGTCAAAAGAAAATGGAAAGGAAAGGGGAAAGAGGGAAAGAGGGAAGGGAGGGAGGGAGGGAGGGAGGGAGGGAGGGAGGAAGGAAGGAAGGAAGGAAGGAAGGAAGGAAGGAAATCTTGCACAGAACCCCAGAAACCCAATGTTTAAACATTAACCCCAATGTTAATATAAAAGTATTGAACAAATGGGTAATGATTGCTTATTATAAAATCTGTCAGTGAAAACAAGGCAGCTTTGATGAAGACAGAGGTGTGGTGTTAAAAGTTCCTATTGCTATTGTACATGGACCTCAGCATCCATCAAATTCAAGCCAATGTGTGCAGTAACACAACACCACAGCCTCAAGGCTGCATGAGCAGGTGTTGGAGGGGGAGGCTGTCCTGGAGGGATGGAGCCCTGGGCTGCCTTCCTTTAACTTTGGAGACTCAAAGCTTAGGACTTAGCCTTCCTTCCCCAACTACCCTACCCCTCCCTAAGAAGTAGTCACAGCTAAATTTAGCCGGGAGCTAGGCTTTCAAGGGGAGGCGAGAGTGAGAGGGAAGCTGTGAGGAACAATTGCTAGTGCACGCTGCCATCCACAATGCCAGGCACACTAATTAGTGGCTTGGCAGCTGGGGAGGACAGGAGGGACTGCGGTGGGCCAGACCCTGAGGCTGCCCAGGTTCCTCTGGAGGAAGGCAGGACATAGCCGCGTCTGCAGGGCTTGGCAGAGAGATGGAAGTGGCCCATCTGTTGGGAAGGCATGGGGTTGGCAGGAGGGTGCTTGTAGGAAGATCAAGCCAGTGGAGTTGAAACATACCCGAGTGTGAATCCTGGTGCTGCCACTTGCTCACTGTGTGTCTCTAGGTAAGTTGTTTAACCTCTCTTGGCTTTGGATAAAAAAGGGACACTCAGTTCTTTAAGGAGGTTAAGTGGGATAATGTATGTGAAAGTCTCTGCTCCCCAGTAGATCTTATGCCTTTGTTTTCCCTGGCTGGAGGTCAAGATCCTTGGTGCGCTGCTAAGCTTAGTCCTGCTGATACAAACCTGTGCTCCCTTTCAAGCCTCCAGTCTATAGAGCGGAGGCCTGGAACCTCTTTGATCTCCCCACCCTTAGAGGAATGCAGGGGGCCTCAGTGCATTCGCAGGCTGCCAGGGCACAGCAACTCGTGCTGATGTGGAAGGAGCAGTCACTCTCTGCTCTGAGCTGTTTCTCTTCTCCAACCCTTGAGCATAACTTAGCACCCTAGATGGAGACGCTCCCTTAATGAGTCTGACTACCCCAACCCAGGGAGCTCCTTGAGGGTAGAGGTGGCACCTCATTCACCATGGCACTACCCCAGTCCAGCCCAATGTCTGCCACAGAGCTGGCACCAGCCAGGATTTCTAGAATGACAGCAGCCAGTTCCTTTCCTCTTTACATATTTATGCCCAGTAATCCCTCCACCCTGAAACTCTCCACTCAGCCCTAGCTTCCAGGGGTACAAGGCTCATGCCCTTGCAGCAACACTCTCCTCCCTCTGCTCTCTCAATCCATCTACTTCCATACCTCCCTTATGCTGCTGAAAGTTTGCCTTCTGCAGGAAATCCTCCCTCCTTGGGTAGGCAGGGGCAAGGGAAGGAAAGCTAACATGTAACATCCTTGGCATAGCAAGGAGTCCTCACATCACCCCTAGAAGGGATGTATCCATGCCATACCCATTTTACAGCTAGAGAAACTGAGGCCCAGAGAGGCACAACATCATGACAGAGCGGGGTGCGTAGAGCCAGGCATTCAGCCCAGGCCTGCTGGTTCTCAGTGCCCACCCCAGAGCTGGCTGCCTTCCTGCTTCCCTGCTGGGCCATGACTCAGCCTGTTCCCTAACCCCAGTTCCTCTCAGAACTTCTGGCCTCTATCTGTGCTGTATTTGCTAATAGCTTAAAGTCCTTCCAAGTCTGCTCTCCTGGCTTCAACCCCAAGCTGCCACAGTCTCTCAGACAGGGCTCCTGACTAACTCTCTTCTCCAAATGGGACACCTGGAGTGTAACACAGAGCACTGGGCATGATGGTAATCAGATCTCCGTCAGCGTGGACTCCAAGGCTCCTTTCTTCCTCTGTTCTGGGACCAAGGCAGGGACATGCAGCCCCTGACTCCAACGTGGCACAGTAAGTGCAAGCATCTGGAGGAGGTGAGAAAGGCAGCATCTTGCTTGTGTGTGTGTAAGGCTTGCAGGCTGGGCTGTGGGGTCTGCTGGCTCCAGGTTGCAGGTGGAAGATGCTGGCCATGGCTGATGGCACAGCAGGGATGGGGGCCCAGCCAGGCATTGGAACCCCTCTGCCCAGAGGGGCTGAGGACATCAAGTAGCCAATGAATACACAGACTTTTTCCCATAATAGAAGACAGCCTTGGGTGGTAGACTCTAGAGACACATAGGACACATAGGCCTGCATTCAAGTCCTTGTTCTTCCACTACCTGATTCCATAACCCTGGACAATTGCCTTATCTATAAAACAAGTAATGATAACCCCTAAACTATAGGTGTGTTGTGAGAATTAAAGGATATTAGGAGCAACTAACTTTACCAATCACATGGTATTACACTATCCTATGTGCTATACACATGCTAGATAACTTAATCCTCATAATACCCCAAAAGGTGAATTTATTACCATCAACATTTAGCAGAGACATACAGAGTTGAAGTGATTTGCCCAAGGTCACCCTGGTAATAAGTGCTAGTGCTAAGGTTTTAACCCAGGGAGTTGGGCATCAGAACCCAATGTCCTAACCAATATATTAAACATTTAGTAGCACACTGGGTAAAAGCCTGACACAGAGCAAGTATTTGTTTAGACATCTCCCAGGAGTATCTCTTCCATCTCTGTTGTCAATCATGATTCCTCTGTGGATACATTGCAAGGCTTGACCTCCCACCCAATCTCCTTCATGAACTTCAGACTCTCAAGTGCAATGAAGTCCTAGACATTTCTGCCAGGAGCATCTCAGCCTTACTGTGCCTCCAATGGACTCATCACTTTACCCATGCACCCACCTATTCCAGACCTGCTCTTTCTCCTGTGTCCCCTAAAATTAGTAGCACCACCATGCCCCTGTGTTCAAGTTAGAAACCTGGAGTGTCCAAGATTCTTTCTCCCACCCCCTCCTCATCTCCACTACTTTAATTCACACCTGCATCATATCTTACCTGACCTATTGCAACAGTCTCCTAGGCTAGACTCTGCTTGTCTCCCTCTCCTCACTCCCCGAAATCCAGTAGTCTCAGCCATTCATGGAGCTCCCTTTTCTGCAGAGCAAAGACTTCACGTACCAAGTGCATTTAAGACTTTTCTGGACTGGCTCTTGCTGAAGCAGTAACTCAGGCCCATTCATTAGTTCATCTCTGTCTCCCCAGAGCCTAGTGCAGTGCCAAGCTCACTTACTATGCTTAATACAGATCTTTTAATTAAAGAAATGAATGAAGGAGTGAAATCTGCTGAAGTCATTCACTGCTGTAAGGTGCAGCTTTGTAAGTAGTGGCTGGAGTAGCCAAGGCATGGAGGAGACCTGAATGACATCTGATGGCACTTGAGCTCTGCAGAGGACCCTTGTCACAACTGTAGGCCCCTAAGGGAGTGTCTGAGAAGCGGGGCTGGCAATGGGAGGCTCTGGCAATCAGGCTCTTCCCTTAACAGCCCATCTGCAGAAAGCTGGGTCCCCACATCCCCCATCTTGCAGGTCTCTGCTCAAACGTTGCCTTCTTAGAAATATTGCCCTCCTCATCTCACTCCCGTTTAATTCATCCTTCTTGGGCTTCTAGCCCTGCCATCCCTTGCTTTGAGTTCCTTGGGACTCCCTTGGCTCCCAGGATCTTGTTCAAATGCCTTGGATGCACAAAGCCTTCGTGACCTAGGTTCTGCCTGCCCCTCCACCTGCACCTTTGCCAGCCCTCCCTGTGCTCTATGCTCCACCAACGCCACAGTGGGTCCAGTGCCTTGAGGGTGCCATGCCCTTGTGGGCGTCTCTGACTGTGCACCTGCTGCTCCCTCTGCCAGGGATATCCTTTTCTCTACCCACTGGCCGGTCTCCTACAACCTGTCCCAGTAGCCACTTCAAGGGTCCATCATTCATTCAGTCATTCAACAAGAACTGGGTGAGTTTCACTCTAGCATGTCCTGCCACTCTGTTTCCGAACCCTACTTTAGTTTTCTTTCTAGTGCCAGTTCTACTATTATGATTTTGGGTTAAACTGTTGATTGCCTCCTGTGGCTAAGCCACGGTCTCCGTGAGAGCAGGGACTTGTTCCCCTTTGTTCAAAGCTGATGCCCAGCAATTAAAACAATACCTGACATGTCACAGAAAATCAACAAATACTTGTTGATGGAAAAAAAAATACTAAAACAAGGAGGGGATGTGGATAGGGAATCAATCATGTTGTATCTGCATCTTATTCAATATATGATCTGCTAATAGCCCTTTCAACCAAGGGTGCTAGAACGACTGGATATTCACATGGGGAAAAAAATGAACCTCAACACTCACTTCACCCCATACACAAACATTAACACAAAAGGGGTCATACATCTTCATGCCTGTAATCCTAGCACTTTGAGAAGGCCAAGGTGGGGGTGATCATGAGGTCAGGAGTTTGAGACCAGCCTGACCAACATGGTGAAACCCTGTCTCTACTAAATATACAAAAAAATTAGTCAGGCATGGTGGCATGTGCCTGTAATCCCAGCTACTCAGGAGGTTGAGGCAGGATAATTGCTTGAACTGGGAAGCAGACGTTACAGTTAGCCAAGATTGAGCCACTGCACTCCAGCCTGGGCCAACAGGGCAAGACTCCATCTCAAAAAAAAAAAAAAAAAAAAAAGAGTTGGGGCAGAGATCATACATCTCAGTGCATATACAAGCTAAAACTTTTGGAAGAAAGCAAGAGAAAACCTTCATGACTTTGGGACAGGTAAAAATCTCTCTCTCTCTCTCTCCATATATATATGTGGATGCATAAACAAATTATAGTATATTAATATATATGAATTATATATATGTAATCTTATAACTCACTAATAAGACAACTCAATTTAAAAATGTGCAGAATCTTGAAGAGATGATTTCCAAATGGTCAATAAACAGGTGAAAAAATATTTATCCTCATTAGCCATCAGGGAAATGCAAATTAAAACCAAAATGAGATACCAGCACACATCCATTAGAATGGTTATAATTTTAACGAGTAAAGATACCAAGTTTCAGCAAAGGCACATCCACCATACTTGGCTGATGGGAATGTAAAATGGCATAACTACTTTGGAAAACAGTTGAACAGTATTTTATGTAAACGCACACTTACCACACAACCTGGTAATTTTATTCCTAAGTATTTACCCAGAAGAAATGAAACATGCAATCACACAAAGACTTATATTTGAATGTTCATTCATAGTAGGTTTATTTATAATGACCCCAAACCAACAACCCAAATTTTCACCAAAAAGATATTTGGATGGATAAAGAAATGATGGTATATTAATAAAACTGAATGGTTTTCAGCTGTAAAAGAAAAAAATGAATGAACTCCTAATACACACAACGACATGAATGAATATCATCATTGTTATACTGAAAGAAGTCAGACACAAAAGAGTATATATTGTATGATTACAATGAACAATTCTGCTATGTGAAACTCTAGGAAAGACAAACCTAATCTGACATGACAGAAAGCAGACTAGTTACCTGGGGTCAGCGATGGGAGGAGAATGACCAAGAACCAGCACAAAGAAACTTTTTGGGGCGACGGAGATGTTTATGTGTGGTGGTAACTAGATGTCATGATTGTGGTGGTAACTAGAGGGATGCATGAACTTGTCAAAACGCACCAAACTCTACACTCCAAAATGGTGTATTTTATTGTATACTAATTACATATCGATAAAAGTGATTTAAAAATTTAGACTTTGGGAGGCCAAGGCAGGCGGATCACTTGAGGTCAGGAGTTAAGAGACCAGTCTGACCAACATAGTGAAACCCCATCTCTACTAAAAAAAAAAAAAAAAAAAAATTAGCCAGGCATGGTAGCACACACTTGCAATCCCCAGCTACTCAGGAGGCTGAGGCAGGGGAATCACTTGTTGAACCCGGAAGGCGGAGGTTGCAGTGAGCTGAGATCACACCACTGCACTCAGCCTGGGTGATAAGAGCAAAACTGTGTTAAAAAAAAAAAAAGGAAAAAATTTAGACTAGGTATCAAAAAAGGTGATAGGATGTAGTAGTAATATAAATAAGATATCCAGTAGTCAGAAGTCCAAAGATCCATTCATGGGCTGTGAGCTCACTCCTGGAAATGGAGTTAGAGCCAATTAAACAGTTATTTAATTTGAATTAATGAGGATTCACCCCATTTAAAGTGATGAGAATGTTTCAGGAAAACATTTCTCTCCTCTCACCCCACACTTTCTGCACACGGGAAGCCTGTGGTCTGATAGGCCTATCTCCTCACACCCTTTGCTGCTCTAGAGCTGTCTTTTCCACACCCTGGGGGAGAGGCCATCAAGAGGGGCATCGGTCACTCCAAACTCAAGGGACTTGGGAAAACAATGGGCTCTCCTATCAGATATTATCTTGATCCAAGCCACAGCTCTGCCAAGTCACTTGATCTCTTCATACCTTACATTCTTAAATCTAAAAATCTAAGACATTTAACAGTGCCATCCTTAGGCTGAGGCCAGAGGTGAGCCCATTGAGCTCACCCAGTTTCCTTCTACCCTTTCCTGTCTCCCCCAGATTAGGGATGCCAGATAAAATATACAACCCCAGCTAAATCTGACTTCAGATAAAAATGAATAATGTTTTAGTATAAGTAAATATTGCATGTGTCACAGGTATACTATTGTATGGGACACATTTATGCTAAAATAGTACTTGTTATTTATGTGAAAATCAAACTTAAGTGGGTATTTTGGGGTTTTTTTTCCCTTCTTTCTTAGAGACAGGGCTTCTGTCTGTTGCCCAGACTGGAGTACAGAGGCATAATCTCAGCTCACTGCAGCCTAGAACTCCTGGGCTTAAGAGATCCTCCCAAGTAGCTAGGACTACAGGCACTCGCCACCATGTCTGGCTGATATTTTTCATTTTTTTGTAGAGACGGAGTCTTGCTATGTTGTCCTGGCTGGCATGGAACTCCTGGTCTCAAGCAATTCTCTTGCCTCAGCCTTCCAAAGGGCTGGGAGTACAGGCATGAGCCACCACCTGTTGGCTGTGTCCTGTATTACTTTTTTTTTTTTTTTTTTTTTTTTTTTTTTTTGAGACAGAGTTTTGCTCTTGTTGCCCAGACTGGAGTGCAATGGCGTGATCTCGACTCAGCGCGACCTCTGCCTCCTGGGTTCAAGCGATTCTCCTACCTCAGCCTCCTGAGTAGCTGAGATTACAGGCACGCGCCACCCCACCCGGCTAATTTTTTTGTATTTTTAGTAGAGATGGGGTTTTGCCATGTTGGTCAGGCTGCTCTCGACCTCCCGACGTCAGGTGATCTGCCCGTCTCGGCCTCCCAAAGTGCTGGGATTACAGGGGTAAGCCACCACGCCCGATCTGTGTCCCATATTTCTAATTGCAACGTCGGGCAACTTTATTCCAGGTGGCTCCTGATACACCATCCCTGAATCTTTAGGGTTCCAGAGAACACTGAAACCTTTTAGTTTACTGCTGCATGTCCTAAGTGAACTTGAAGTGTGGGCTAGAAAATCTTGGAAATTCTTCCACTGAAATTGAGAAGAGACATGGAATAGGTGGAGTAGAAACTAGCAGCAGCTATCATCATGGGTCTCCCTGCCTCAGCCAGTGCTGCTTATTCCAGGAGTACGTGCAATTTAAAAAATCCCCCTGAATGGGAGCCAGAGGAGGACACAGTCTCGCTGTTCTGCAGAGGAATACTAGATCTGCTGAGACCACTGGAGTCAGAAAACAGCTCCAGGCAGAGGGACTTTGGGCAAGTCATTTAAGCCATCTGTCTCTGACTCAATAAAACGGGCCTCAAAACAACATTAAAATTCAAATTCCAGAGTAGGAAAAGAAGCCATAACATATATAATGCATAACACAGTGATACCCAGAATATATGAAGTGCTCCAAGTCAATAAAAAAAAGCAAATAACCCAACAGAAAAAAAAAAAAAAAAAAAAGGGCAGGAGATATGAACAGGTAATCCACTTGAAAAAAAATCACAAAAGCAAATGGAGGATAAATATATGAAAAGAGGCACTGTGTTGCTAATCAGGAAAATGCAAATCAAAACAACGATGAGATAGCATTATTTGACAATCAGATTGGCAGAAATGGAAAAGCCTGATAAAATCTAGTGTTGGGAGATGTGGGGGGAATCCAGCCAGGTGGTTAGCGGGAGTATAAACAAGCTTTGGGGAGGACAATCTCACCACAACGAAATTACAGCCCACAGAGTCTTTGGCCCAAGAATTCCACTCCTCACTTTCCATCTGATAGACATTCTTATATAAGCTCATAAACGTGCATTGGTACTCATGACAGTACAGTTCACTGAAGCCTCCACCTCCCACCTCAGCCTCCTGGATAAGCTACAGGCATGTGCCACAATGCTCACCATGCCCAACTAATTTTTTGTATTTTCAGTAGAGACAGGGTTTTGCCATGTTGCCCAGGCTGTTTTTGAACTCCTGGGCTCAAGCAATGCGCCCACCTCAGCCTCCCAAAGTGTCAGGATTACAGTTGTGACTCACCGTGCCCAGCCCCAGTATGGCTTTTTACCAGAGATCGCTGGAAGCAACTTCAAAGTCCATCAATAGAATGTTAGATAACTCATGGCACAGAGATTCATAGAGCCACCAGTAAGAATGAATATGAATAGCAAAAGAGCTCTAAAGACATATGACATGAAAAAAAAGCAAGTTTCAGGATAGTACATCTTGTATTGTCCCACTTATGCAAACAAGTATGGCTATATCTGCATATGTATATGTGTATATGTGTACATGTATGTGTCTCTATATATATCCCTATCTAGATATATTTACAGTGGTGTGAATGTATAGAAAAGAATCTGGAGGGTTACACATCAATCCATGAACCCTATAAACCTCTGAGAGGTGAAGGCAGGAGAGGGCTGGTGAAGAGGGACCCTCAGTTTGTACTTTGCATTGTTTGAATATTTTACAGCAAATTATACTATTAACATTTACTATTTAAGAACTTGGTTTACAGAACCACAACAAGCCACACTGGCTCCCTCCCTCCCCTTGCTTCTGCCTATCACATTCCACTAATGCCTTCCACTTACTGACTTCCACTTACCTCTTCTCTCAAGAAGGGCTTCTCTCTTTGGGAGTCTTTAGGCTTGTGTTCTCCACCCTGTCTCAGCCACCTCTGCCCACTCTGTCTCCTGGGCCCTTCTCTATCAGCAAGTCCACACTTCTACACCCTCAGCCAGCCTCTCCCTCTCTCTCTCGTCACTTCTTTTTTTCCTTTGCTACTTCTACCTCCAGCCACCATCTTGCTTTGCTCTTCTTATGACCAATAATATTGAAAGAGAAATGCATTCCTTTGCCTATGTTGCTCATGATTCATAATTCTATACTATCTAGTTTCTATCTATTCCTAGCATATTAAGGAAACACTTCTTTGGAAATCCCCCTCCTGGCTGCCCCATCCAGTTGCTTTCTCTCAGAACTCATACTCCTAGACCCCCGTGGAAATATTTACCAACACTCCTTTGCTTGTTTGCAGTGGCCTCCCCTGCCCGCCCCTTATATCCACATTTTATCCATTCTTCTTGTACAGCTCAAAGGCTACCCCTTCCAAGACACCTAGCCCTTTCTTTCTAGTAAGTCCAATGTCCTCCTTAGTGTCTAGCTTCTAACTACCTTTCAACATGAACGGGTTAAATGAAAAAGATCATCTTCTGTTAAGAAGGCTTTTGCCCATGGATGGAGACAATTCTTTGACTCCTGGATGTGTGAATTAGTGAAGGGAGACACTGGAGGGCAACAGAACAGTGAGGATACCCTTAAAGAAATCTGGGTGAGCCATAAAGAGATAATTTAGGCAGAGCCAATAGGGGAATCTGAAAAGAGGGTTAAATTTGAGGGATTTTTCAGAAGTGGAATAAACAGGACATAATAATCCATTGGATCCAGGGGGGGTATGCTTTGGGTTATGGGAGTGGGGGTAGGTGAGCGAGAGGAGGAAGGGAGAATGAGTGACAGGCACATGAACTTCACTGAGCTGGGAAGGCCTGTCTTCCCCCTGATGAGTTCCGTCTTCCTCCAGAGCCAGCTCAGTGATCACTGCCTCCCACTAGGCCAGTTCTCCCAATCTCATGCTCACAGCACCATGAGTGGCCTTTTCACAGTTGTCTTTTACATATATTTAGGGGCTCCTTGATTAATGTCTGTCTCCTACTCTCTCCTTTAAGATCCATGAAAGGAAGGATTGTATCTACTTTTGTTTTTCATTATATTTCCAGAGTCCAATTCAACACCCAGCACATGGCAGATATTCCATAAATATTCATCTTAAAAAAAAAGGAATTAAGCTAGTTCTTAAAGTGTCCTTCACCCTATAACCACTTCCCTAAAGCCACTTCTACTTCTTGAACACTGATGGGCCCAGGAATCTAATCTCATTGGCCCCATTCATAGATCAGTTGGTTTACACAGCTAAGAAGTATTTCCATGAGCTCTCATCAGTCCTGAACACAATGGGTTCTTTGTAAATGTTTCCAGTGATGAAGAGAAAGAGAAGAAAGGTTCTCCAAGAGTGTAAATTCTCCACAAGTGGATCCAGGCAGACTTCCATGAAGTCTGTACTTGGATGACTCTGTGCTGTCTTGGCTTCTCACAGAATGACAAGCCCCAGTTGTATATGCACATGGGGTCTTGGCTTTACCAAAGCTGGAATCACCCATGTTAAGCTCTCAGCTGCAGGACTACTCCACTGTCACCATCAGATGCTGCCAAGTACACGATTCAGCAGGGCCTGGCGGCTTCAGGGCTGTGCTCTAGGACATCGGACCTTGCCTCTTTGGACTCCACTTGCTACCAACCCAGCAATCTAGGACCAAAAGCCAGTCTGGCCTCCTGCTTGTGGGATATGGTCTCTGCAATCGGCCTACGGGTCAAGACCCAGGGCCTGTGCAAAACTTTGATTCCTCTGAAGGTCTGCAATCCCGCTCAGCTCTCAGGAGACAGAAACACATGGCAGCTATCTCACCAGTCCCCACTTCTGGACCACACCCTAACAATTTTGTTCAAATTCAGCTCCCAGCTACAGCAGGGCTGTGAGAGTTTACCATATCTCTGCTCTCTTTTCACCCAGGAAAGAAATGGACTTATTGCAAATAGGAAAAGCAATGCTTTTAAAATTCTAAAGGCCAGTCGTATTCATAAAGTAACCGGGAGCGGTGGTTCATCTAGATTCTTCTGTTGACATGCACCTGATGGATATTATTCCCAGGTGTGACCCCAACTATCTTTACTGATGTGCATACCCTGGTGCTGATGCATTCCTCGCTGAGGTCAGTCATTGGAAAATAAAATTGACAAGGTAGGGACAAGCAGCCAACTAAAAGAAAATTTGCACAACAGACATAACACACAAAGAATGAATGTCCTAATATTATTCAGAGCTCCTGCAAATTACTGAAAAAGGAAAAGAAATTCAAATGACCCAAGAAAACAGGCAAAGAATATGGATAGAAAATTCACAGGAAAGGAAATGCAAATGGCCAATAAACATGGAAAGATGCTCAACCTCACTGGTAATCAGAGAAATATGCAATTACCATGCCCTCTGGCTGGCTCTGCCACTCTTTTCTTCTGCTCCAATTCCGGACACACATTGCCCACTAAAATAAAACTCAGAGAGGTATGAAAAGTGTCAGAGGATGATGAGAAGCCGCACTCTGTCAAGCTTTGAATCCCTCTGCCCTGGCTTTTCCATGAAAACCTCTTTGCCTACAGGCCTTGGCACAGGTGTGTGGATTCTGCATATATCAGCTGTCAGGGCACAACATGCAGGAAACAAACAGAATGTCTTGGCAGCAAGTCCTACTCATCCTGGAGCTACTGAGAGCTGGGCAGACAAGAGGGCTGAGCCAAGCCCTCAGGAAAGAGACCCAGGAGCTTGCACGGACTGGAAGGAAAGGGTTGCTCACTCAAGGGGCCACCCCTCCAGGCAGGCAGCTGAGGTATCCAAAGGACACCACCATCTCTGGATGGAATGGACTTGTGTGCCTCTCCTAGAAAATCCAATTAGAGAAATCATGGAATCAATTCTATGAATCAGTTTATAGAAAACTGGAACCAACTCTACGAAGCAGAAAAGAAAAAGGAAGGAAGGGAGGAAAGGAAGGAGAAAAGAATGGGAGGAAGAAGGGGGAGGGAGGGAGAGGGGGAAAGCAGAGAGAAAGGCAGGAAGGCAGGCAGAAAGGCAGGAAGGCAGGCAGAAAGGAGTAAAAAGGGACAGGAAGAAGAAATACAATAATAGGTAATATTTATTGCATCTGGCACAGTTATTTGCATATATTATCTCATTTAACCTACAGAACAATCCTTTGAGAGAATTATTCTGCACATGCAGAAACCAAAGTTCAAGTCACTTTCTCAAGGTCATACAATGGGTAAGGACCATGTCAGTTCATCACACACTGGGTTTTGTGTTCTCAACCCTCAAGCCACACTGAATCCCTCTGACGCCTAGCCTGCGTGCAGGGCTCAGACCTAGGCACCAAGGGGGTTGCGAAGAACCCACAGTTGGTTTCCCCTGCTCATCGGTGCCTTGGAAGCTGCCTGGGCAGGCTGGGTCCAACAGGAAGGACTTGGAGAGCTGCAGAGGCTGGGATCATGTGGCTGATTTGGCCCTAGCGTAATGGCTCAGTGAGAGAAGCCAGATCATGACGCGGCGTCCAAATATGATTCTCAGTCCAGGTACGGCTCCTGCACGTCCCTGCGGGTGCCTGCATGTCCTTAGTAACGGCATTATTATTCTCCTCTTTCTTCATCTGGTCTGATTAATCTAATTTGCACATGTGAATGAGAAGCTGCTCTGATCCATTTAATATGTTGGGACCGAATCCCAGCTCATTTGCATGGTGGGCCTGGCCAACAGAGGTAGCTCCTGTTTCCTGTCTTCCTCCCCTCCCTCAGTCCCTCTCAGTCCCGCCCTCCCACCAGGCAAATTCTTGCTGAGCAGGCAAATGGTGATCCATGATGTTGCTTTTAGATCTTAAAACCCATTAGGAGTGTATTAGCAGATGTGCTGAGAGCTCATTTGAGTAATAAAAATCTTTTTTGTGTGTGTGCAGCTAATAAAACAGAAGAAAGAAAAGAGAGAAAGAGAGAGTTGGAGGGGGGAAAAAAGGAGGCCATCTTCCAGCCACAGTTAGCTAGGATGAAATGCTGGGATCTGTCTGTACAATTACTGGAAATGGGTTCCTTTGCTTCAGGGATGTGACCAGTGACGGGAGAAAAATGCAGTACCAGTCTAAGAAATGCCTTCTTTTCTCAAAGCCTCTGTCATCAGGCTGCAGTCCAGGAAGGTAGGATGGGCATCTCCTCTGCCCCTGAGGTACAGACCAAGGGCCCTGCTATGGTTTTGAATATTTGTTCCCTTTACAATTCATGTTGAAATTTAACCTCCAATGTGGCAGTATTGAGAGGTGGGGCCTTCCAGAGGCGATTAGGTCATGAGGGCTGTGTCCTTAAGAATGGATTAATCCATTCATGGATTAGTGGGCTAATGGGTTAGTGGATTAATAGGTTAGCATGGGAAATGAACTGGTGGCTTTATAAGAAAATGAAGAGAGACCTCAGCGAGCACATCCATGCTGTTGCTTTTAGGTCTTAAAACCCATTATGAGTATATTAGCAGACGTGCTGAGAGAATGCTCAGCACTCTTGTTGTGTGCTTGCAGGGTGCCCTGCACCTCCTTTGGACTCTGCAGAGTTCCCCGCCCCAGCAAAAGGCCCTCATCAGATGTGGCCCCTAGTCCTTGGACTTCTCAGCCTCCATAACTCAGCCTCCCTTCCTTTTTAAATAAATTACCCAGTTTCAGGTACTCTGTTATAAACAACAGAAAACAGACTAAGATCTCCAGCTCATATATATGCAGAATGACCAGTTGTGGCTACAGGCCCAGAGGGCAGTCACTTTGTCCAGGTGTCCTTCTGTCTGCCCAGCTTCATTAACCTTGCTGCTGTTCTCATGCAAGGCTGCCCAGACTGTAGCCTGCAGATCTGTAGACTCCCAGCCTGGCAGCCCTCAGATCCAGTTCTCTGCTTCTCCCTATGGCAGCCTCAGCTAGTGCAGGTGAAAGAGCCTGGTGCTGTGTCTGGCACATGAAGGACCAGCTACATAATCAGCATTTAGTACACAATGAAAAGGCAGAGCCCCTTGTTCAAATATGATTATAAATTTCAAGAGGTCAACAGAAGAGCATTAAACCAAGCTCAGCGTTCTTCCCTGAGCTGGGCCCTGTATGACTGTATAGGTCAGATGTCTATGAAGCTGGCTCTGGCTACTTGTTAGATACTTAATTATTTGTAGTTGATGTGTGAATGCCCCCAAAGAGTTGATCCTCAATTTAGGAAGTCCAAATATCTGCGTTGCATAAACAGCCCAGACCCCCGGAGTCTGTCCTTAATGAGGACATTGAAGAAGAGGCTTTGGAAAGCCCTCCCCAGGCATGGCCAGCCTCCCTCACGCTTCCCTCTGGTTTGAGTGGCCCCAGATGTTCCACTTTCCCCTAATAGCCCATTAAGGCCCCATAAGCCAAGACTTATCTAAGTCCTTTTGTGTGAATCCAGGAGAAAAGCTGCACAGAAATCCTCTTAGGTTAATCCCTTTTAGAACAGGGGCTAAATCTACAAGACTGCAAAGCCAGAGGAAGAGGAAATAAAATTAGAGAGGATGGGTAGTGGAAAGGGTCTTCCCTGAGATGAACAGAGAGGCAGGGCTGTGGCAGGCTGGACGCTTTGAAACAGGAGTCTCAAGGTTGAGCTTGCATCCAGGTCTATAGTAACTAGATTCTTTCTAAAAAATTTTTTTATTTTGCTATTTTTTTGAGATAGGCTCTCATTCTGCCACCCAGGCTGAAGTGCAGTAGTGAGATCATAGCTCACTGCACCCTTTAACTCCTGGGATCAAGGGATCCTCTTGCCTCAGCCTCCTGAGTAGTTGGGACCACATGTGTGTACCACCTCACCCAGCTTATTTTTTCTTTTTTTTGGAGAGACAGGGTCTCATTATGTTGCCCAGGCTGGTCTCAAACTCCTAGACCCAAGTTATCCTCTTGCCTCAGTCATTCAAAGTGCTGAGATTACAGTTAGCCGCCATGCCTAACCAGAAACTAGATTCTTGGCTCTGGGAAAATCCCTGAACCTCTCTAAGGCTCTCCCCAAGTTCTTTAAAATATGATGAGGCCAACTGGTCATATACCCAAGGATATTCATCATTGCCTTGTTTATACTAAAAAAAAAAGGGAGAAGAAGAAAAGGAATCAATATTAATGTCCTTTAAGAGAGAATTTTAGTAAATGTGACTACATTTGCATAGCGGAATTCTGTGTAACCACTAAACAACATTGATATGGGAGATTTCTTTTAAAGATGTCCAGTGAAGGTATTTACATTTTTAAAATCTCTCTTGAAGTCCACTGACAACAAGAACAAAAATATAGAGGAGTAGAAGCTATATGTTTGGTGACATAAGAAAATGGGTCTTGACCACAAACCATTAGATATATTTGCTAAATACTGAGAAATGTGAATCTCAGCAAGGAGAAGTGCTGAAAGTCTACACAGAAATCCTCAGACCTTCAGCGAAATTTTCTTAAAACAAACTATCTCCATCCTCAAAAGGACTTCAGTAAACTTTTTGATGAAAGTGACAAGATGTGGGAACTTGGACCAGCTATGGGAGTGTCCAGTAGAAACCTCTTCAGCACTTCAAGCAGGAGGGACAGTGAGGAGGCTGAAGGAGAGACCATGTGCCTTTCCACCTGCACGATGGACAGCCCTGCCTCTATCCTAGGGAGGCTGCCGAGTAAGGCAGTGGACAAATGAGGCATCCATCCCCGAACCATCACACACAGCAGCTTTGGCACAGAGTAAAGAAAAATGCCAGATCTGGTGAGAGAGGACAAGTGAAACACAAAACCTGACCTGCAATGCAGAGCTGCTTGGTTCATAATCCCCTTTCCCAGGCCCCAGAGTTCTGCACATTATTCTTTGGCAAATATTTGGTCCAATTCAAAAAAAAAAAAAAAAAATATATATATATATATATATATATAATTAGTAGGGAACTAGCCAGAGAAGTGTCAGTATAAATTACAAAGTAAACAAAATAAGAAAGGAAGAAAGGAATAAAGTAAAAGGCTATGGAAAACAAAGACTTCAGAGGGAACTGTCAAAGGAAGCAAGATGAATTCAGAAAACCATTGTTGTCTAGTCTCAAAGAAATTACAGATTTTTAAAAAGGAATTCAAAGAAGAGTTTCAAGGACCTAAAAGAAAACTTATAAGATGAGCAAAAACCATGAAAGGTGAGCTGGGAAAGTAAAAGAAGTATCACTTTGAAAACAGCTGAAACAGGAAGAGAAGAGCGAGGAGGTAGAAGAGGAAAGGGAGTAGAAAGAGGAGGAGGAAGGAAGGGGAGAAGGAGAAAGAGGAGGAAGGGGGAGAAAGAAAAGAGGAGGAAAAGAACGAGGAAGAGAAGGGAGAGAAAGAGGAGGAAAACGAGGAGGAATGAATTAAACATATCTGAAAACCCAACTCAGGAACTTGGGAAGTAAGCTTGAGAAAATTAAATAAATACATGGAAAAGATCAAATATATAAACATGAAGATCATAGATAGGGAATATTGACAAAAGAAATTCAACATATCCATAGAAAAAAGCATACAAAGATATAATTGACAAAAAAAATCCCTAAATAGTGAAAGCTGAATTTCAAGATCAAAAGAGCACATGACATCTCCAAATATTTTAGGTATAGCAATCACCTTCAAGACGTATTCTGGTGAAGATACTACATTTCAAGGGAAAAAAATGAATCATACGGACAAAGCAGAAATGCCAAGCCACACAAGAGAGAAATGAGCCTGGCTGGCCTCCAACCAAGTCACTCAAGCTCTGAGGAGAACTTCAGCTTAAGAGTTGTATACCCAGTGAAGTTGTCATTTACATATTTAGACAACGGGCAGACATTCACGAGCATGCAGGAATTCAGGGAATACAACACTCATGAGCCTTTCTAGTAAAAAAGTATTTGACAGTGGACTCTAGCAAACAAAGAAATTAATCTTTAAAATTGATTTCTTTAAAAGAAATCAATCTTTAAAAGAAATACAACACTTTAAAATGTAAAATGTATGGCAAGAAAATTGGTGGTGAGTGTTAAATCCTATTAAATATGGAACTAAGATTATACAACACTGAGGATTGTACAGAATAGGATATGAATGTTATAGATCTTGCCAAACTAAGAAAAATTAAACCAGGAAAGGGTGTTTATGGAAATAAGAACAAATATAAATGCGCTAACCACCTCATCTTCAATGCAGGGGTGGTTAATAAATGTTGCAAAAATAATAATAAAAAGGATAATAATAATGACTGCAACTTCTTTTATTATTATTATTAAGCAATCCCATTACCAGGTATGTACCCAAAGGATTATAAATTGTTCTGTTATAAAGACACATGCACATGTATGTTCATTGGGGCACTGTTCACAATAGCAAAGACTTGGAACCAACCCAGATGCCCATCAGTGATAGACTAGATAAAGAAAATGTGGCACATATACACCATGAAATACTATGCAGCCATGAAAAAGGATGAGTCCATGTCCTTTGCAGGGACATGGATGAAGTTGGAAACCATCATTCTCAGCAAACTGACACAAGAACAGAAAACCCAACTAATTAACATGCTCTTTAAACTTTGTCTTAGCTTCAGAGATGTATTTGAGGAACTAATGTCTAATGATCTGAAGCTTAATGATTCCTTCAACCTTTCCTTGATTTTTTTTCCATCTGTTGATTTTAAGTAAAATTTTCAAAAGTAAAAATTAAATGGAGAGTATATGGCAATCTCATTTTTAAAAAATATCTTTCTTTCCAGCGTTAGCATTAATTTTTTACCTCTCTAGAGAGCTAGATGCCAAGGGTGCTGGATGCCAAGGGTGATGCCTGAAAACCTTAACAATGCTCTATTTCTGGAGTGTTGAATTGTGTGTGATTATAAAATGTCTCATATTTATATTATTACTGTATTGTTTGAATGCTTAAAATAGGCATGGGTCATTTTAAAAGACTAAATCATAATTCCTGTTTACAAGCTGATGAGGTGGCTTCTACCAGGAGGCCTTGTCTTGTGGTAGTGGCAGGCCCTAGTTCTGAAGTTCCGGGTTCAACACTCCCCCCAGGCTATTACTCTCCTGGTGCCTCAGATTCTCACCTGTAAAATGGGCACACAATAGTTAATAACAGATACCTCCAAGAATAGTTGTGGGGAATAAGCAAGATAACAATTATGAGGGGTTGGGCAACTTAGGTGCTTAATAAATGCTAATATTCAGGGTGGCCACAAAGTCTCGTTGCATGCTAATTAGAAGTGATTTGTACCCTGCCTTCTATTTGCCACATAAATTTTAAATTTTCCCAGGTTCTTCGGGGAGCCATTGCTGATTGTTGTCTTTAGGTCTTCAACTGTTGCCCGGCAGACCTGTTATTAACAAATAATTAACAAAAGGCCCAAGTCCACACATGGGGATTTAATGACCTCTCTGAATTATCGTATAAGTATCGCCACATAAATATACTCTTGCTACATCCATTAACTGAAAAGATAAAATTTTTACAAAAATTTAAAGTGGTTTGCAAACAGTATTTGCAATTAAATGGCAATAGGTAATGGGCCAAAGTTCTGTAAAATGAGCCCGGGTCCTCATTGGGCCAGGTGAGGAAGCTGAAAGCAGGTGCAGCTGCTGGGCGTGGTCAAAGTGGGTCAGGTTCCCTCATTCAATGGCAACCGATTTGCATAAACAGAACCTCTTGGGCTTTGCCCTGAGCCAGTAGAGAAGGCCAGGCAAGGCCTAAGTGAGCTCCAAGGGTACTCTCCTACCTCTTCACACCAACTCCCCTGTTCCTTCTCCAACTCCCAGTCCCCCGCCCTCCCTCCCGTCCTTGCCCAAGTCTCAGGTATTTAGGAGCTGCAGGAGAATTATCCCAAAAGCAGTGCTGAAATCTGTGGGAATTACATCTCCTCCTTCCCCTTGATGTCTTAACGGTGGAATTGGATTAATCTCCAAGAACAAGCGCTCTTGTTTCTTAGTGGAAAAACAGAGAAGCTGTTGATTTCCATGAGATAAGATCCCTCTGTGGTAACATAGTTTTGTGCCTTTCTGTCATTGCTTTTTAAAAGGAAACTAATAAATAATCCCCATTACACAAGCACAGCCTGCATCCATCATGCCCAGACTGCAGGTGCTGAGGGATGATCCCTAATGGGTAATAATAATAGCTACCATTTATTGATTGGGCGCCGGGTGCCAGGCACTGGGCTAAGCATTCCCATGCATTATCTTCACAGGAGGATGCAGTCTCTCTCTGGCTTCTCACTTCTTTGCCAGCATGGATTAGGCTGCTCTAAGCCTCTCTGGCTGTTTTGCTTCTTCTCATATCCCCTTGGTGGGGGACATGTCTGGAGGCAGACAGCACCTTGGAGGACTTTTCTGAACCATCCAGGCACCACACACTATCTCTTCCTCTCCTTGTCCTCTGTGACTCCAGTGGTCTAGTCTAGACTGGCCTTTCCCCAGACAGAAGTGATAAGAGTCAAGTCTCAGACTGAGCTCTGGATGAAAGAAGTCTGGTCCTGGGCCTTTCAGGCTGATCCAAGAGTGGACAGTTATGGCTTTTATCTGTTCAGCATTTCTCTTCCCATTGGAGAACTGCCCTGCCCCCATTCCATGTGGCTCTGCGCAAACTGTCAATCAAATCACAATGCCTACTTGCCCTCTAGCCCCAGGTGACCAGCCAATATGACATCCCATCCCTCAGTCCCCTGGGATTTCTCTTGGGGTGTGGCACATAACCTGAGCATGGCCAATAACAGTTCTTCCATGACTTCAGATCTGCGGCTGTCAGGAAAAATACAAGCTCTCTCTTTCTCCAGGATCATGTGAGTCCAAAGCTCCCAGAAGCCATCTTCTTGCAACACGAAAGAGATAAAGCAGGACTGAGAGATGAAGGAGGTCCCAGCTGTTGCTGAGGCCACACCCCCCACCCTTTGGACTTCCCTGGAACTCAAGCCACTAGATTCCCTTTCATGTTAAAATGTATTTGAGCAGGCTTTCTCTCATACACAAAAATCATGGAAGTAGGCTAAAGACATCCTCACTGGAATCCAGCCAGCTTGCTAGAGCATTTGGAGCCACCGCTTTACCTAGTAATCAAGTCTTTTATTTTTTTATTTATTGTTTGCCAGCACCATTCTTTGTACCTATACTATATTTTCTTGATTCAAGCATGCCACCGATAATGACATGTGCTGTCAATTTAATTAGGGCTTTTTGGGAAAAAGAAAGAGAGAAAGAAAGACAGCACAAACAGAATTTGCTGGTAGTAAGATTTGTTTTGATTTCCAAAGGGTTAAACTATTGGTTAGGATGCAGGAGGGGAGGGAGTACATCCTGGAATTGAGGATATATGAAATCTCCATAGGGGGCTTTTTAGAAAGAGATGGCCTGAGGTAGGGTCCAAGTATTCCTATGGCCTGGTCAAATAGCATCTTAATTCCACTTCATTTTTATTTCTAACTCTCTCCTACATCTAGGAGCTTGATGTTCTGAGAGTGTTCCCCATCTAGCTCTGGACTTGCCAATCCTTACTCTCTCTCCTTCTTCCCCAGCAATTACCTCTCCTCAATTCTTTCTGGGCTGGGCTGAGCCCTGACCTATTGGTCATTCATCAATTACCCCTGAAGACAATGGACATGGATGGCTCATCAGTGGTACAATCCCCCACCACTTTCCATCAGGGCTCTTCATGCTGACATGGGAAACCCATGAACAGAGTTCCCATTTAGGGAAAGTGATTTCTCAATAGGGAAGCTAATTAGATCTGAGAGATAAATCTTCCCAGAGTAATAGAAAGTGCCTAGACCAAAGCACATTCAGCTAGGGAGATCCTCTCTGCCTTGGCCAAGAGGCAGAGGGAAAGGGAGAGATCTACTTCCTGGGCAATGACAGGTCATGTGCTCATTTCTGGCTTAGGCATTCTATGGAGCTATCTCTGATACTGAAAATATAGACAGTGCTTAGGCTATAGGAGAGGATTAGGTGTGGGGGAGAAGAGGATTTTTAAATGCTCCTAATATCTCACTTGCCAGGAATCCTCTGCTTCCCCTTTGTAGACCTACTGTGATATATTTATGATTAGGTGTAACCCATGTGGCTACTGTAGGCTCTACCATGCCCAGGCTTTAAATTTGGTCCTGACTAGGGCAAGGGCAGCATTAGAAGGTGGAGTTCAAATTAGCCATGTGGCCACAGGCCCAATATTATGAGTCAAGAGGAGCCTACCAAGCTTGAACCTTCCTTTCCCTCACCAGTTTGGTCTAGTGTCTATGACTGGGTTTCTGCCTCAGTTTCCTTGACTCATGCTATAGCTCTCCTAGCACTGGAACCTTGTCAGAATCTGGTCACCAAGGTTTGGGACCCTGCTGAGCTAAGAGTCTTTCTCCCAGGGGCAGAATGCTAGCTCACTGCCTCTGGAGATTCTACATCTAGTCTGGAAAGAGGCATGCCCTGTGAATGACCAGAGCATCCTGGTGCCCAATTCTGGTGGAGCTTAAAAGAGGACATTTAAGTCAAAGTCCAGAATTGCATCCAAAATGATAGGCAGAGGACTGGCCTACCTCGACCTGAAGCTCCCCTCTCTCTCTCCAGGACTCAGATGTCCCTGAGCATCACACCTGACCTCAGCCTCGTGGAAGCGTCCACTCTGGGGCAAGCACACAGGGAGCACTTACTCGCTCCTCTGTGGATGGGAAGCTGGCCAGAGCCTGGCTACGGAACAACAAGCTTCTGAGAAACAGGAGTCTGCTAAGATTCCTATAGCTGCTGGAATATGGGCAATCCCTCAAGACCGGCCTCCTCTGACCCCTGTTGTTGAGCCATCTTTTACCCACCCAGTTTTAAACTAATTGGTTTAAAAGTGTTAATATTCAGTGTTGAGGAGGGAGTGAAGAAATGGGTATACATTACTGGTAAGAACATAAATCTTTCTGGAAAGCAATTTGAAACCACATACAAAACTCTTTGAAATGGCCGTGCCCCTATAGATTTATTCGAAGGAGATAATCAGATGCAACCCAATTATTTATGTGTAGGAATTTTTCACGACAGCATTATCTGTCATAGGGGAAAGTAGAAACAATCTAAATTTAAACACGGGGGATTGGCTGAATAATTATAGCAATATAAATAGTATAAGTATATATTTCTAATTTTATGCACTAATGTGCACATATATGCCTGGAAGAATAAATTACATATTAATTGTGGTTATATCTAGGGGGTCTGATAACAGTTGATTTTAATTTGCTTCTTTGTGCTCTTGTGAATGTCTCCCATTTTCTTCCATGAACATGTAACATAAACTGTAAAAGCAAGACATGTAAAAGCAACATAAACTTGTAAAAGCAAGATGAGCATATCCAAGGTTGGCTGTCAAAATGCAGTTTGAGTATAAATTGTTTGACTCTTTGAAAAAGCCTGGAGATCTCACTTAAACCAACAAATGATTATGCTTTATAGAGTGTGCAAAACCAAATCAGAATTCTGAAATATGCTGTCAGTTTTCTGCACTCATCTGTCAGTGGCTCCAATTCCAAGTGGGCACAGGTGAAAAATAAAACCACAGACATGCTCCATACTTTACATTTACCACCCATCTCCCCACGGGTTCCCTCATTTCACCTTCCCAAGTACCCTATGAAGAAGCCAGAGCAGATGTCAGCATTTACCCTATTTTAATGCAGGAAGAAACGAAAGTCTTGAAAGGTTAAATGTCTCATTCATACTTGTCCCCCCTCGTGAGCAGCATGACTGGGACTTAATCCCAGGTTTTTCTAACCTCAAATCCCAATTCTTTTAGCTTACCATGTTGTTTCTTCTCATCCAAAGTACTGTGGATGGGCAAAAGCTTCTATGAGTCAATATGGAGAACTGCTATGTCTGAGTACTAATAAGAAGATGTAGATTAAGTCAGTAGACTTGTGCCCATCTGAAGGCAGTCTCCAGTGGTCTGCCTCTAGGGGTGTATCGTTATTCTGTTCTGTTCAACAGAACTAAGCAGAACAACAGATTCAGGTTCAGAAACACTCATCTAAACATGCAGATGGGCAGCCTCTAATGAAGTTGAAGCTTAGTAGGCATATAAGTGAAGTCTTACCATATTCATTAATATCTCTATATTTATTTGTGTGGTTGTTATTTAACATCTCTTCCCCTACTAGGCTGTAAGTTCCATGAGGACAGGAATGTGTGTGTTGTTCACAACTATATTCGCAGTGCCTCTAAAGTGCTTTCATACAGTGGGGTGCACCATAACTGTCTGCTGAATGAATGAATGAATGAATGGTGATTTGATGCCTTCACTACCCTTCTCACCTCAGCCTATTATGGAGAAAATTGAGGATATTTGGGTGTGAGCTACCTCAGCTTTCTTTGCCTATGCTATCCACCCTCTGACATACACACAACACAACAACACAACACAACACAACACAACACAACCTCATGGGTATCCTTCCCCCATCATTAACAACTTGGAGCCAGCTGCAGAGAATAAGGGGCTCTTCCTCCTTCTCAGGACCTTCTCTCTCTCTTCAGGACTTTGTGATCCTTTTCTTTAATTTCCAGAAAGCTCCTTCTCCTTGGTTTTTAAACTCACCCTTGTCTCTCCTATGAGAAAAACAAAGCCAAACAAACCCACAGCCCCAGCTGGCCCCACATCTCCCCTTATCATTTTAACATCTTAAAAGAGGTGACCAGACACCCTTCTCTACTTGCTCACCTCCAATTCATGCCCCATTTCACTCCCATGGTCCCCTGTCAATCCCTGTCACAGCTGTGATCACTGTGCTTTGACTACTGGTCTATCCCCAAGCTGGGCTGGGGGCTCCAGGAGATCTCAGGCAGAGGCTGCCTGTGCTCATGAGTGAATCCCCCACTGCCTGGCACTGTGCTGGTAATTCCTGATCAGATTACTACATGCTTCCCTTCCTTTTCCCATTAGAGGCTGAACCCTAGTCTAATAACTCTTTCTAATCACTTCTAGATACAAAGGTGGGTTGGGGTGGACTGATATAAAAACTGTCAAAAGTCCAGAAATCAGTTTGGTAAACTGGCAAAGGAGTCCCATTCCCATTTGCTCTGACGTGAGGTAAATATCTCAGTGTTTCCATCAAGATGGGGAATAGAAACAGAGAGTCCATGAGCACATGCCTGTGAGAGTCAATCCTTTCCCACCCTAGTACCTGGGCCTCTCTGCCAGTTTTGTTTATAGCTCATGTCCAATAGTGAGTGAAATGCCTATAAGTGTGTTCCTTCTTTTAATTTTTGTGAGTGCATAGTGTGCTATAGCTGGCCTAAAGTTAGAACCTGAACAAAGCTATGTTTTAAAATAAGTTGTAATGGCTGCCCCACTCTCCTCACAATAACTGCTGGCCTTTGGCTTCTGTACATAAAACTGCTAGTTTGCTCTGCAAACTATCTACCTTTCTTATCAGTAACAGCCAGAATTGTCAGCCTTTGTAACTAAAATAGCAGCCCAAGCTAATTCCATCCTGGTCCCTGTGCCTTGTAATAAGTAACCAAAATCTGTCATTTCCACTATAGCCCAGAAGATGTGCAAACTAACGCTTATCTTGACTTCTGTGAGCCACTTAGGTAACAATCAAGGGGGCAAGATGTCCTCAAGCCCTTGGAATGTCCGGAGCCCCGCTCCCTCCTCTCTGTCCGGGAGATGATTTACGAAAACCCCTAAATGTCTGTGTCCCTTCACCCCCACCCCCGCCTCTTGCCCTGACTCCCAAAGTGATTCTTACGGGTATAAAAGGTCTTAACACCCTCCATTCGGGGCCACGGGTTGAAGAGACGCGAGTCCTCCATGGTCGCCGGCTTAATAAACCCTGCTATTTGGCATACTTTTGTCTTGGTGCTGGTCCCTTAATCTCACCTCAAATATAACAGTAGGTGTATATATTTATGGGGCATACGAGATGTTTTGATACAGGTATGTAATGGTTAATAGTCACATCATGGAGAAAGGGGTATCCATCCCATCAACCATTTATCCTTTGCATTCTGATCATACTACTTTTTTAGGTAAGGGGTAAATTAAGTTATTATTGACTATAATTACCCTGTTGTGCTATCAAATAGGTCTTATTCATGATCATGATTTTTTCCCACCCATTAATCATTCTCACCTCCTCCAACCCCCTCACAACTCTTCCCAGCCTCTGGTAACCCATAAGGCATGTTCTGAGTGAGTAGATGAGTTTAAATGAAAAGGAATAATCTGGATGTCAAGGCACTCAAAAGAACCAGGTCTGCTACTGACAGTGAGACGATGGACAAATCACTTTGTGTGGTTAGGGGCAGTTTCCTCATCTGAAAAACTGGGAATTTGGGCTGAATGGCTCACAGTTTTCTTCCAATTTTAAAACGGTCTATCAGGGACTACGTCATGTGGCCCCATGGCCTCTCCGATTCCCCCGCCTATGCCTCTCTCCCAGCCCATCCACACCAGCCATCGGGACTCCTTGCTCCCTCCTCCAGCAGATCAGGCCCAACTCAGGGCCTTGTACTTGCTCTTCCTGATGCCGAAACACTCTTCCCCCAGGCTTTACTCCTCCACCTCTTTCTGGTCTTCACACAAATACCACGTTCTCAAGGTCTTCTACAACTGCCCATCTGAAATGGTGATTTCCCTGCCCCAGATCCATCTTAGCCTCCTCTTAGTTTGCTTTGCACATCAACATGTACATACTACACAGTGTTGTCATTTAACGTGTCTATTTTTCTTTTCTTTTTTGAGACAGAGTCTTGCTCTGTCACCCAGGCTGGAGTGCAGTGGTGTGATCTTGGCTCACTGCAACCTCTGCCTTCCAGGTTCAAGCGATTCTCCTGCCTGAGCCTCCTGAGTAGCTGGGACTATAGGCGTGTGCCACCATGCCTGGCTAATTTTTATATTTTTATTAGAGATGGGGTTTCACCATGTAGCTTGTCTATTATCTGCTCCATAAACTAGAATGTAAGCTCCATAAGGACAGAGAATTTTTATCTGTTTTACTCACTGCTCTGAGCCTAGAATTTCAAATTGTGCCTAGCACAGAGTAGTAAGTACACAATAAATATATGTTGAATGAATAAAATATTCACCTTTGAATACACACAGTCACATAAACAAAGCCAATGAAACATAACCAAGTCCCACACAGCATCTTTTAACATAGCTGCCAGGGCCTGGGCACAAAGGGGATACATTTGCCTCTCCAGGCTTGTCTGCATTTTGTTTTCTTGGGGGTTCCCATTTCCAGTGGGCCACCAAACCTTCATTTTTGTGAACCAATTATTAGCCTTTAGGAAGAAGCCCAATGCCAAGCCCAAGCCACAAATCGACTAACTGTTCTCCAGGTGTGGATGCTAGCAAGCTGGCCAAGCGTTATGGCCATCGACAAAAGCACTGCGACGGGAGCCAAGGGCAGATCAGCATTCCCGGAAGGGCTGCTTTGAAAGCAGACGTTGCGGTTTCCTTTCAAGTATTATCAGTCATCATCCTGCCATTATGGATTTTTCAATCTGTAGTTCCCTGGACAATAGGTGCCTGCCAGGCAGAGATGAGCTTCTGTGCTGCAGGCGAGCCTTCGTCTGTGCTGCCATTTGCTCCCCAGCACCCACGCACATACATGACCTGCCTCCTTCCCCCAGAGGGGCATCCTCTCGGCAACACAGTTCTTCTTGCTTCTCTCAGGACAGCCAAGGAGGCTGAGCAGAGGGATGTGGGGTCCCTCTGTGCTGAGCGCCTGCTGGGGGCTTGCCGCCTGCTTCAGGGAGATAAATAGGGAGCTGGGAAGCCCTTCGGGGCAGGGGCCGGGTCTCCTTTGCCAGGGCAGTACCGTCCTCGGTTTCCAGCTCTCTGCAGCTGGATCTGCCCCTTCTTAGACCCCTGGAAGGAGCTAACACTACAACTGCTGCAAGAACCAGAAACAGAACTGTTTTCCAAGTCCACACCTGGGGGGGGAAAGGGGCAAAGCACACTCTGAGGACCACAGGCAAAGGCAGCCTTGGGGAGTAAAGAGAACCCCTCTTGTCTATCTCTACTCCCTCTTGAGGTCATCTCATCTGACCTATGGCTTTCAATACAATCTACACACTGAGGATGCTCCAACTTACACATGCAGACAGGCTCTCTCCATCCAGCTGCCTACCCACCAGTTCCTCCCAAATTCCTGGCAGGCATCTCACCTGAGCTCCTGATCTCTGCACCCCAAACCTACTCTGCCTATGGGCTTTGCCATCTCAGTATGGGCAGCTCCATGCTACTAGTTGATCCCCCACAAACCCTAGGAACTAACCTTGGCTCCTCTCCAGCACCCACTTCTAATCTGCCACCCAGTTTTATTAGCTCCACCTTCAAACTCTGTCTGGAAGACACCCACTTCTCTCTGCCTCCACTGCTACACCTCTCCCCCTGAGTTCCCCTGGCCTCTCGCCTGCATTGCTGCATTAGACTCCAGGCCAGTCTCCCTGTTCCCATTCTGCACTCCTTTAGCATATTCTCAGCACAGCAGCTGATTAATGGTAGGTCAGACCAGGTCAGCCTCTGCTCAGAACCTGCCCATGGGCCTTGCTAAACTCAGAGCAGAAGCCAAGTTCTTCCCATAATGTAAAGGCTGTGTGTGACCTGGTCCTTTGTCTCCAGCTTTATCACTTCCTACCACTGGTCCCCCCTCACTCTGCCCCAAGAGTACTGGTTGCATCTCTGCTCTTCAGATATGCCAGGGAGACCCTCACTTTGAGAGGGCAGAAGTGATGCTGGCCCAGAGCCTGGGAATTCCCCAGCAGGCCATTGTGTGGAATCCACAGTCGCTCCAGTGCGCTCTTTTCCTGGAGCCTAGGCAAGAGACCACTGTGCCCTAAGTGCTCAGCTCTGCAGCAGTTGTCACAGTTGTCTGATTTCTTATCTGTCTCCTCCCCTAGACCATGATTGCCAAAGGGCAGGGGCTGGTACTACCCATGTGGGTTTTCCCAGGCCTTATTCAAAAGAGGTATTCAAGGCATGTGGATGGACGGATGGGATGGGTAGATTAACAACAGCAACAACAACAAAGTACCTAGGTTTGCATAACCTTTATAGTGATTGAGGGCATTTCCTCCTGTCTGTGCTTGGTTGGACAATGAGAAACAAAGATACCCTCTGTATCAAGAAGCCTCAGCCAGAAGCCCACCAGTCCATGCACTGCCTCTAAGCTGGGTCTGTGCTTCTCCCCCAAGGCAGCTGGGTGTAGAGCACAGGAAAGAAAATACATATTCTCTCTGGCTTGTGAAGGGTGGAGCTGCTAAAACCACAGTCTTCCAGAGATATTTCTCAAGAAAAGAAGGCAGTTCTCCTGCATCTTACCCCTCATTTGAGATGGACACAGAAGCTTTAGGAGAAGAGTCTCGTGACCATACTAGCTGGAACCCCCAGAACCCAGGTGCACGCACCTACATTCTTTTTCTGCTGAAAATTCTTTTCTTTCCCAGAGCAAAAAGGGATCTTGGAGGGTGAAGTACCCTCGACCCCACTGGGCATGGCTGTATGTGAGCTCTGCTGTTATCTCATTATGCTCATACCCCTATTTTACAGTTGAGAAAACTGAGGCTCAGAGATATTATAGAGCATTCCCCCAGGTAACACACAGTGAGTGGCAGATTAACCCAAGAATGCTATGATTCCAAAGTGTAAGCTCCTCCTATTGTTCCAGCAGCATCCTGCCTTCTCCCTGCCTCCAGAAGGGGGTGGGAGACTAACTAGGTGAGAGGTATGAAGAGCCACCATGGCACTGGGTCTAGGCTTACTTGGGCCTGGAGAAAGCCAATGTCTGGGTGAAGGGGTCATCCCTTCTCAGGTACTCCACAGATTCCTGGATCATGAAGGGCTGCAGTGGTTCCAGAGATGCTGGGGCTATGGGACAACAGGAGGCCCAGGGGCCTGGATCCCTGCAGTCTTATTGCTGACGGCACCTGAGAGGCAGGGCATAGACCAATACTAGGGATTAGAAAGCACTTTGGAATCAAAGTCAATGGAATGAGTGGATAAGGAGTTGCTGATTTAAAGTATTATAGATCCATTGGATTAGCGACTCCTAGATTTGTCATGGATTTTAGAAGGCATCTAGGACAAGCCCCCATGCGGTTCAGCCAGGCTTCTCACATGAATACATCTTCAGCAGGAAAAAAATGTGGGGTGCTTGCACCTGGGACATGGGGCTCAAGAATAGTATGACCAGCCACCAGCAGGACGTCTCTGAAGTCCCCCTCCTCTATCTTGCGTGTGTGTGTATTTATGTGCATGAATATTTTATTTATATACATATATTTAGTTAAAATATATAGTTTATTCTTTTATTTATATAAAAACATATATATTTTAAATTTTACTTTAAGTTCTAGGATACGTGTACTGAATGTGCAGGTTTTGTACATAGGTATACATGTGCCATGGTGGTTTGCTGCCCATGTCAACCTGTCATCTAGGTTTTAAGCCCCGCATGCATTAGGTATTTGTCCTAATGCTCTCTTTTCCCTCCCCCCACCCTGACAGGCTCCGGTGTGTGATGTTCCCCTCCCTGTGTCCATGTGTGATCATCATTCAATTCCCACTTATGAGTGAGAACATGTGGTGTTTGGTTTTCTGTTCCTGTGTTAGTTTGCTGAGGATGATGGTTTCCAGCTTCATCCATGTCCCTGCAAAGAACATGAACTCATTCTTTTTTATGGCTGCATAGTATTCCATGGTGTATGTGGAAGACAGTGTAGTGATTTTTCAAGGATCTATAACCAGAAATACCATTTGACCTAGCAATCCCATTACTGGGTATATACCCAAAGGATTATAAATCATTCTGCTATAAAGACACATGCGTATGTATGTTTATTGCAGCACTATTTACAATGGCAAAAACTTAGAACCAACCCAAATGCCCATCAATGATAGACTGGATAAAGAAACATATTTTTAAAATATATACTTGGTTGAAATATGTGTATTTCATTTACTATTTGATATAGCTAGAATGATTATTTTATATATATATATTTGCTTTATAAGATTGGAAAATGTGGCACATTTAGCTTGTAGATTTGGGTGCTCCCATCATGCAACCCTCAGGGATATATAGTATTTCATAGATTTTTTTTTCACATACAAACAACTCAGAAATTGAATGAGTCTTACAACCAAGGGTATGTGATTGTTTAATAGGAGGTTTTTTCTTTCTCAGTGGTGCATAAAATAATGGCACAACTTATAGTCAACAGAATGCCAACTTTGATAAAATCCAGTATATATATATCAGTTTGGAAAGTATGCTAACAGAATCCTTGGCAGAGGTTGATCAATCAAAGCCTTGCTTGATCACCTCCAGAAATGAGGAACTCATTACCTCACAAGGCAGCCTACTTCAATTTAGGATAATTAAAGCTAGATAAAACAGCTTCTTGATTCTTGGCTGAAATTCACCTACTTTTAACATCTTTCCATTGGGCATTGTTCTAGTCCCTGCAGCAATGGAGAATGAATCCTTATTTGTCTTCTATGAGACAAATCTTCTTGTCACTTCCAGATCTTCTCTTTAACTATTCTTTGTGACATAGTTACTTGTCTCATTAATTTCTCCCAAATACCTACTTAGTTTTGGGTTTTGTGCTGAGATACAATCCATGACCCTCAAAAACATCTTGTGGCCAGGCATAATCCCAGCACTTTGGGAGACTGAGACAGAAGGATCATTTGAGCCCAGGTTCAAGACCAGCCTGAGCAACATAGTAAGGTGCCATCTCTACAGAAATTCAGTTGGGTGTGGTGGTGTGCACTTGTAGTTCCAGCTACTCAGTAGGCTTAAGCCCAGGAGGTCAAGGCTACAATGAACCATGATCACACCACAGCACTCCAGCCCAGGCAACAGAGTAAGGCCTTATCTCAATTAAAAAAAAAAAAAAAAAACACCTTGCAACTGATCAATGCTTTATTACATGAATTTCCTTCTGAATGCATCCATCTCCCAAGATCCAGAGTCTATATTTCAATTAATAGAGCCATGTGACATTTGATTCATATTATATTCATAGCCAACTGACACTCCCACGTAGCTTTCACACAGCCAGGACTTCACTGATGTCGGTTTGAGTTTTAGTTTACTCTGATTTTGTTTTTTCTCCCATTTGCTATTTATCACACAAACAACACTAGAGTAGCCATAAAGAGAAACTTTTTAAAAATTCACCGGCATCTCACTGCCCTCCAATGTCAATTGTTTCTCTTTTTATTTCCATCCAGTACCTGTTCATATAAGACCTACTTTACATGTTTGTAATAAATACGAAGAATCAATTTTGCATTCTGGTTTTTTTCACTGAAAATAACATCATAAACATCTTTCTGTATTGCTAAATAATGCTATTATAATTTTAAATGGCTGCATAAATCTATTAAGTAGATCTACCATAATTTGCCTGGCCATGCCCCTATTGTTGGACATTTTTACAGTTTCCAATTTTTCATCATTATAAACAATGCTGAAATCAACACTTTCATGCATATAACTTTCTTCTTCTGTTGAATTATTTCCTTAGGATACATTCCCAGGAGGGGAATTACTGGGTCAAATGACATGAGCATTTTATGACTCTTGATACATATTGTCAATCTGGATTCCCAAAGGACAAATTTACATCAGCACCAGCCATGTGCGAGTGTGTCTGTGTCTCTGCCACCCCTCCGGCACTGCGTCATACCCACCAGAGTTCTTCAGCCTAATTTAATGGGGATAAAGTGCCATCTCACTGTTTTAATTGACGTTACTTTGATAACTATCAGGACCAGGTAATGTGGCTGTGTATTTATTTGCTGACTCTATTTCCTCTGGTGTGAACTCCTAGATACCTTTCTTACCACTTTGTGTGGGTTCATTATACAACGCAGAGGTTAACCCTTTGCTGCCACATTTGGTAGAATATTTTTCAAGTCAGTTGCTTCTCATTTTACATGATTTTTATTGTGCAGAACTTTTACATTTGAATACAGTCTGATCACTACATCTTTTCCTTCAGTTAGATGCATTAAAGTACAAAGCTTGACACTGCTCCCTATTATAGTGGAATATTTAATTTGGATCCAACAGTCCCAACAATGTGAAATTATTTTATTCCTTTTTGCAGGCTGAAGTCAAACTGTCTGGGTTCAAACCCATACTTTACCTCTTACTAGCTGTGTGACCTCAAGCAAGTTACTTAACCTTTCAGTGCCTCATCTGTAAAACTGAGATAATAATAGTGCCTACCTCAAAGGATTGCTTAAGAATTAAATGTTAAAATGTAAGGCACTTAGAAGAGTGCCTGGCACCTGGTAAGAGCCCCAGCAATGCTAGCTTTCATTATCATCCTGACAATCATCATCGCCCAGTGCATTTGCTCTTTCTCCCTGCCCTGACTCCTCTGCATAATATCCAAGTCTGATCTCTAGGGTTCCATCCACATCACTTACAACTGGAGACCCCAGCACTTGAACATTCATCTATTCAGCAGCACTCTTCACGTGAGCTTGTTCAATCAGCTACAGTCACATCGTGAATGTCAGTAGCACAGGCAGAAATATCACAAACATTCTGTTTAAGTAATGGTGAAGGCTAAGCTGCTCCATGTAGAGGGCATTCCTTCTGTTCCAGCAGTGTAAATGCCCATCCATAAGGGCAATGTGGGGGAGTGAGCCCTGGGCTTGGTATCCCCTTGTCCTGGCAACAGCATCAGTGCTGGTGAAATTCTGGAAACATTCTATGCTGGACAGTGGTCCCTGCTTTGTCTCCTGTGTCTGGTCTCCTTCCCTGCAGTCTGCCCTTGCCCTCCCCAATGTCTCTAAAGCATAAATCTCACTGTGCCACTTCCCTGCCTAAGACCCTTCAACGATTGTCCCTTCTTGTGAGTAAAGCCCACACTCCTTCCTGTGGCCTCCCAGGCCCTGCGTGAGCCAGTCCCTCAAGCCAGCTCAGCTCCTGCCACTCCCCTGCCCTCATACCCCACAACTGCCCTTCTTATAGTTTCTCCAATGCCTCTACTCTTTTCTTCTGGTTTTTGATTCTGTTCATTCACCAAATATTTACTGAGCACCTAACATGTGACAGGACCTGTCCTAGAGCTGAGGAATAAGCAGAGAATAGCGATGCAAAAAACAGAAAGCCCCTGACCCCAGGAAGCTCACATTCTGGCAGAGAAGGACAATAAGCAAATAAATAAACAATCATAGCCTATGTCAGGAGGTGATAGAGAGTGATGGGTAACAGGGCTGTGTTTCACAGTGTGGTCAGAAAAGGCCTCTCAATAAGAAGACACATGAGCACAGAGCTGAATGGGACCAGGGAGAGGGCTTTGAGGCCACTGGATACAGGCAAGGGGAACGGAATGTATGGAGACCCTGAGGCTCAAATGTGCTTGACCTGCCCTGCCCCTCCACTTCCCAAGACTAGCTCCTGGTCAAGTAGTGCAATACCAAGCCCAGTCTGTTTTACACCTAAAATATAGCTGGATAAAGGTCTTGAGGGAAAACAGGAAGCAGAGAGCTGGAAGGAAGGATGACAGAGCTGGGAAGCAAAGCCATTGTCCACGAGACGGGTCTCAGGCAGCAACAAGGCCCTCAGCAAGGTCAGGGCTGGGGACTGCAGGCCCAGGCAGATGGCCCAGCATCATGCTGCCAGCCGGCCTGACTCTCCTAGGCCCCTCCCATCTGTCAGGTAGGGATAGGCGAAGTGGGGCAGGCCTGGAGAACTATGTGGGACTTATTTTCAGAGGGACCCATAGTGGAGAGAGTGTGGGCTTTAGAACCAGATAGATTTTTAAACTGTGCATGACCCTTAGGTCCTGGTTTACCTCAGGCAAGGTAACTCACCTCTATAGACCTCAACTTCCTTATCTGTAAAATGGGGGATCCTAAGGTCTTAATCACGAGGTGGTGATGTGTCATTGTCTATAAAGCCCCCCTTGCACTAGTGAGCATATCGAAGGTGCTCGATGAGTGCCAGTTCCTTTGTTTTCTTCATCTCAGAGGCCCTGGGCTATAGACCCTGCGGCTTGTATGAGGATAAAGGACTGGGAAACAACTCCTATCATGTAATGGCTTCGACAGAGGAAGGACAGAGATGCCATCTGTCTACCACTGAATCTCTAAATCAGAATCTCCTACCTAATGCGGTAAGTGCTTTTCTCTCCTGCTGTTAAAACGAAATGTCAGTAGGTTCAACTCTCAATTATTCACATTAATGAAGGGAAAGCTAGAAAGAATAATCCAAAACAGTGGTTAATCACTCCTGAGTTATCCATTCATGACAAGAGGTGGGACTGAAACATTCAATTTGACACTTCTGTTTGGAAGTGTTCTCTCCCCCGCTGATCCTGGGCTCATGGTTTGGGAAGGAAGTCACCCCAAGGAAGAGGTGGCAGAAAGGCATGCATCCCCTGAGCCTCTAGGGCTGATGTCAGTGGAGAAAGCTCCAATGGGGTCACCTGACCCAAGGGCACAGGAGGGAGACAGATATGCCTGTCCAGGTACAGTCCCTACCAGAGCAGCAGTTGAAGGAAAACCCTCTCCCCTTCTATCCACACAGGAAAAATCACATCCAGGTCCCCACCCAATGGTTCTTTGGTACCAAAGGGTCCATCCTGGGAGGGGCTGGGAGTGGGCTGGCAGTGGTCCTGAGCCATCCATGACTGGGAGTCTCTGGGCCCCCCTGCCTTGAGCATGGGTATGGGAGGCAGGGTCAAGCCTGAGGGACCCTGCTGCTTCCCGTGAAAAGGGCGTTTATCAGCTAAAGACCTGTGCTAATAAGTGTTAAATAGAGTTCAATGCAGAAAATTGAGAAGTAATGAGACTTGGAGCCGAGAGAATACATTAAGAGGTGATCACATGGCCAAGAGCCTCCACCTCAATGCTGAAAAGGAGGAGTCCTGGCCATCAGAGAGCTCTGGGTCAGAGAAGCAGTCAGAATGATAAGCACACCTCAGCTGAGGCTAAGGGGTAGTTAGGAGCAATTAAGCAGTTACCATATTTCGTCGGTTCTAGGGTGCAAGCTTCTCCATATTTTAATATCTCTGAAATTGGGATGTGTCTTATAATCTATAGCACAACACACTTTAATTGGCAGCATTTTTTTCTTTCCTAATGGTACATCAACTAAAGCTGCATCTTATGACTGTGGGCATCTTAGAGTCAATGAAATATTGTACCAGGTACCTTGAGTCTAAATCTCTTTTCTTGTCTGGGCCTTTTATATTGGGCAAGATGATCATTTATCCATTCACTTGTTTAATCAGTGTTTGTTGAGCACCTACTATGTGTCTGACCCTGAGCTAGGCACAATTGTGAAGAGTGATCCTAATAGCTTACACATCCACTTTGCCAGTGTTTATTCTATGCCAGACATGATTAGGAATACCTGATGTGTTGCCCCATTTCTTCCCTACAACAATCCCATGGAGTAGGGTTTGGTATTCTTATTGTCCTTCTATGATGAGAGGTCAGAGGAGGTTAAGTGACTTGCTCAAAGTTACATGCTGGCTACCACCTGGACAAGTTGGAAGTCAAGTCTTCCTTCAGACTCTGAGCTCTGACTTCAGGGCTCTATTGAGTGCTCTTGCTGTCCAGAAACACACACAAGAGTAAAGAAGGTAAACAAGGAACAGAAAATACACAACTGATGCACAGGAAAGAGGGACAAGTGCAGGGAGCCAAGAGATAATAGAATAGGGCTGTTGTGCACAGGGGCGGCCTCTTGGATTTAGTTTAGGCAGAGACCCCAAGAGAAGAGTTGGATGGTAGTGTGAGGGGATTCAGGAGAGGGGACTCGGTGTGTTTGAAAGATAAGTTGGAAGAGAGTATGGTGTATCTGAGAACTGGAAGGGACTGGAGGTAGTGTTGATGCCAGAAGTTTTGACAGCCAGGTAAGGAGTTTGGACTCCATCCTGGAAGCCATTAAATGGTTGGGTTTTTGTTTGTTTATTTGTTTTGGTTTGTTTGTTTTTGACAGGATCTTGCTCTGTTGCCCAGACTGGAGTGCAGTGGCGCAATCACAGCTCACTGCAGCCTCAACCTCCTGGGCTCTAGTGATCTTCCTGCCTAAGCCTCCTGAACAGATAGGGCTACAGGTGCATGCCACCATGCCTAGCTAATTTTTTAAAAATATTTTGTAGAGATGGAGTGTTGCTGTGTTGCCCAGGCTGGCCTCAAACTCCTGTCCTCAAATGATCCTTCGGTCTTGGCCTCCCAAAGTACTAGGATTACAAGTGTAAGCCACCACACTCAAAGGTTTAAAGGGTTAAACCCTTTAATCCAGTTAAAGTGTTTCAAGTGAAAGCTCTCTGAGATCTTTTCTCTCAAGCATCCAATGATTCTCTGAATCTTTTGTTGGATAGTAAATGACTGTAGACTCCCAGGAGGAGGGCTCTGGAGGAAAGCTCCAGAACATTCAAGTTGTTCAAATTAAGCACTACAAAAGTATGCCTAGGCAGAGGGGTGATAAGTATTAAAACCCAGCCTGTATTCCATCCACTGAGCCATATGCTCACAGGACAGTGTCTTCTCAGAGTAGCCACTTGTGTTAATGTGCATAAAAGCCCTACATAGACTAGCAGGGATCCAGGTCAAGTGATGTGAGCACTAGCTATCATTACAGGGCTCCTACTGTGTGGCAGGCCCTGGAATAAGGCATCATGGTGGCAGAAGAAACAAAAATGTAGGTGATGGTGCTTGCTCTTGGAGTCACAAGATTTGATCAAAGGTTTTTTCAGGGGAAATAGTTTTTTTTCACTCCCATAAAACCCACCATGCCTTGTGATATTAGCTTCCTTTTACTGAGTGCCTACTATGTGCCAAATGTCACCCTAGGTTCTTTCTAGACCTTGTCACTCATGCTCATGGTCCTCTTGAAATGGAGGGAAAATTATCCCATTTTTCATAGAAGGAGTCTGAGAGGTGTAGCTCCTTTTCCAAGGGCACACAGTGGGGATGTGGCAGAGCTCAAATTTGACCTCCAGAGACCTAACTGGGCATGAGAGCAATTTTCTCCATGTGGTAGAGGAATTGGTTGTCATTGAATAGCAACTCTGTGACACTTTTCACGCATGGACTCCTTTAATCCTCATTACAACCTATGAAAGTGGGCATCATAGTTTCCGTTTTGCAAAAAAATCAGTTCAGAGAGGTTGGGAGACTTGCCCAGGGTCTCACAGCCAGCCTGAAGGAAAGCAAGGGTTTGGATCCACATCTCTTGTCTCCTGTGCTTATGCCCTTACTTCTCTCCCAACACTTTTAGGTCTCAGAGCTCCTTAAATGTAGGGGCCACTTATTCATTCTTGTCTCCTCAAAGCCTACTTTGGCATGGATAGCAGGTGTTCAGCAAATATTTGTTGAATGAATGAAGAATGAATGAATGGGGGACAGAGAAGAGAAGCAGAGGTACATCGTGTCTCCAGGCAGGCAGCTTCTTGAGAATGCTCCTTCCTCCTGTTTCTTCTGACACCCTGACAGGAGGAGGGTCAGGGCACTAGAGTTTGGCATAATATCATCTTAAAGCTATGTTAATACTCTTCCCCAAAGGGGGGAAACTATCACTATGCATGATGAACTATTTGTGGGATTATTGAGGACGTGATATGAAAATCATCCTGATTCTCCACTTATTGAGAAGTGCTACCCAATTTTTCTCAAATGTCACATCTCTATGTATTAATTTGCTACTCCACAGTACTGATTAAAATGAATGTTCTCCAACTCCCAAGGCAGAGCCATCGGAAATGGAACAGGTTCACTCAGGAAGCACACACCAACTCTCCTGAGCAGAGGAAATGGACATCTATCACCTCCCACCCTGGAGGAGGCCTTGGCCTGCTGTTCTTCTGTTCTGGCCCAGAGTGGCTTAAACGCTGCAAATTGCATATTCAGTGTATGTCTATCTATATATATATGATCAAATAGCTTCCATTAGCCCAATTTTGAGATGTCTGCATAATGTCCCAGAATTGGGGAACTCTTTTGGAATGAGGAAATTGTCTGAGAGGCTGAGGCTGAGAGAGAGAATCAGCAGGTCAAATTACAGGAAAAAAACAAAAAACAGGAAGGGTCCATTTCTCCAATGCTCTTGGTTCCAATTCCATCTCTGGACCCCAATTTATCTGTGTGCACAGTGGCATGATCACCTCCAACCCTACTCCCACCTCCAAACATCACAGAAGCACACTTTGTTCTGAAGCCCGCTCCTGATCTGCGTCTCCTGGTACAACAAAACAGGCAGCTCCAGCTCCATCTGTCCATCCCTCACAGATGTGTCTGTCTGACTCTGTTTCAACACGCGGTGGTGCTTATGCAGAGATATTACTGACCTTCCATTGGTAGCAAAAGCATACAAAGTTTTTTAAATTTTTTCAGAAGTGACACTAAGTGGAGCATTTCTTCTTCTCCCTGCTCCCCTTTGGGAGGGGGAGATAGACTGGGGAGAGAGCACAAATTGTGACAATGAAAATGAAACTTGGATGAAAATCAAGGACTGCACGTAGTAGGTACCCAATAAATATTAGCTCAATGAATGATGAATCTGTACCATCAATTTAATGTGTGATGTCAGCCTCTCTGGGCTCTGGTTTTTTAGGTGAACTAGGGGACCAGGGGTGGCTGCAGGGCATCTGCGAACTCCCTCTGAATCTTATGGAAAAGAGTTGCATTTGTGTGAGTGTGTGTACATGCGTGTGTGTGTGTCACAGTTTTCAAATCCATGACTTCAAAAGTCTAGGGCCTACTGGACTTGTTACTAGGACCTTTAGCTCTAAAGCCAACATCTCTGATACAAAGAGAAGAGGCCAAGCACAGAGTAAGTTCCTGGCTTGGCCTCATTAGCTCCCTATCCACCAGGTTACAAAGCTTGAGACTTTATCCAGATCCAGTGGACACAGGCTCAGGCAGTGCTGGAGGCTCATGAATATGAGGAACGCTCTGCTTCTTCCCTCCAAAAGCAATGGTCTGGCTATAAAACTAGACACAACATGAACAGCCTGGATTAAGGATTTTATGCAAACTCTGGGGCCAGGGTACTGGGGTGGGGCTGGGATTGTGAGCTATGAAGTTGACATATTCCTTCCATCTCCTGAAATAATCCCAGTCAAATAAGGTTAGGATGAGAGTGACTTAATTAATTAGCTGACATTTATCAAGTGCTGACAATTTGCCAGGTCCCATACTGAGCACATCTTGTGACTTGCGCATTCTCTTCCTTAATCCTCACAACAGGTCTACAAAGTAAGTATTATTCTTATCCTGATTTTACAGGCATGGAGGCTGGAGCTCAGTGAGATGACATAACTTGCCCAAGGTCACCCGGCAAGTGAGTGGCAAAATAGGATTTGATTCCAGGTGTCTGAATTCAGAACGTGAGATCTTAATTCTTGTATTATGCCACCTCTCCCCTTATGAGGGTTTGTAAAAATAAGGGAAAATAAGGGTACGTCATCCTTCTAGGATTCTTTATAGAGATAATTAGTGGAATAGAACAGGTCTGATTTTTAAGGAAGCCTAAGCATACCAGGGTTTTATGGGTTTTGTTTTGTTTTGTTTTTGATAATGAGACGCCCAGATCACAGTTAGACTTAGCTAAACAAAGAAATAGCTGTTTTGAGAGCTAGGGTATTATGTAGATCTAATGGACTGAGACCCAACACTCAGAGATGGGCTCTCCTTCATGAAAGTGTCAGTGTATACAAGATCCATGCTGCTAAAATGCAAAGGTGCAACCAGGAATAAGCTCTAAAAACCTGCAGAGACTCTCTTCCCTAACTGACATTTCTGAACTTCCCATCACACTCACTTACCAGGTGATGAGTCTGGAATAGTCGGAAAGAATCCCATATAAGAGCTGGGAGTTGTGGGTGGGAGTTGGGCAAACCAAGCACCTTCTTTGGGACCTTTTGTGGGAGCACCTTTTGTGGGAGTTGTACAAACCAAGCACCTTCTGTGGAAAGTCTGGGGCTAGGGTGAGAGAAAAATGTCCAAATGGCAGGAAGACGGGCAACATCAGATAGAGACACACTGGGGTGGGGGAGATGCAGGCTTCCCTGCACTCAGAGTGACACATGGTGAGTATCAGAGAACCAAAGACAGAAAGGGAGTCACAGAAACCAAGACCAACACAACTGGCTTCCAGGGGGATTTAAAAATAAAAAGTAAAATAAAACTAAAAGAATAAGGTGAACCTTTAAATGGACATTTACCTAATCTTCACACAGAAAAGACTTTCCAAGCATGGCACCAAAAGTAGATAGCATAAAAGAAACATTAAAAAATTAAAATGTAAAGTGAGTGTCATAAAAATGAAAACTGCTGCACCTCAGAAGGAAATCCATCACATTAATATCCTTAATATGCAAAAAGCACTTACAAAGAAGATAAGAAAAAGTCTAACACCCCCACAGAAGAGTAGGCAGAGACCAGGAGGGAGGATTTATACAGTTATCAATACATGGCCAGTAAGTGATGACAGGTGCTTCACCTTACCTATAATCAAAGAGATGCAAATTATCACAACAAATGGGATATCATTTTCCACCCATTTTAATATGTGAAACTGATTTAAAACTCACCAATATGTAACCCTGGCAAGGTGGAAGGAATGAGCCCATGCTGGTGCACTGTTGGTAGAAGTGTGCGTTCATATAACCTTTCTGAAGACACGAAGGAATTATGTATAAAATGGAAAATCTACATACTCTTTGACCCAGCAATTGCACTTTCAAGAATTTATTCTAAGAAAATAATTAGATGAGGGCTTAAATTGTATGTACAAGGATGTTCTTCTCCTAAATGTCCACAGAAGATGACTGGTTAGATAACTGGTATATGCAAATCACAATGGCTCCCTCAGTGATGTTCATTAGAAAGACAAATCAGGGCTACTTTAATTAACATAGAAAAATGTTGGCCTCATTAAGCAGACTGCAGAATTTCACATATAGCATAATCCCAAGTGCCCATGGATCCACACCTGTGTGCATATGTGCATGTGCAGAGAGCTGTCTAAACGTATATTCACTGGAATGGCAGAAGTGAGGCTAGACCTGGGCAGAGGAGGACATGGGCAGACCTGGGAGTCAGGAGGAGGTGGTGGTGGTGGTGGTTAGTAGGGTGAGGGCTCCAAAGGCCTATTTTCAGACTCAGTGCTAAAAATGGGATTGCCAGATCTAGCAACTGAAAATGCAGATGCTCAGTGATATTTAAACTTCAGGCCCGGTGTGGTGGCTCACGCTTGTAATCCTAGCACTTGGGAGGTTGAGGCAGGCAGATTGCTAGAGCTCAGGAATTCAAGACCAGCCTGGGCAACATGGTGAAATCCTGTCTCTACCAAAAATACAAAAAAATTAGCCAGCCGTGGTAGCACGTGCCTATAGCCCCAGCTACTCAGGGGGCTGAGGCAGGAGGCTGAACCCAGGAGGTCGAGGCTGTAGTGAGCCAAGATCGTGCCACTGCACTGAAGCCTGGGGGACAAAGTGAGACTATTTCTCAAAAAATAAAAATAAAATAAAGTAAATATGCCCCATGAAATATCTGGGGTATACTTACACTAAACATTATTCCCACTTCAAAAATTTAAATAATTTAAAATTCAAATTAACCGGGTGCCCTGTATTTTATCTGGTGACCCTAGCTGAGAAGCTCAGGAACACACCTCTTGTTGCCTTCATGGATGACCCACGCCAGTCTGGAAGCCAAGTCTGACTTCCCACATCCTCCCCTGCCTCTGGCTTAGCTCCAGTTTACCTGCCTATTAAATGGAGTCACTAGCCTCTGCCTTACTCAAAGAGTCTTGCAGAAAAACCACATTAAAATTCCTGGCCATGAAGCCCTAAGCGGCACACAAAACTTCCCTGAGGCCCAGCATGTACTTCTGTAAGATGGATAGCAATGTCTGCCCACAGAGTTGTGGTGGGGGATTAAATGAGATAATGGATGTAAAGTGCCTAGCATACAGTCAGGGCTTAATACAAGTTGATCTCCTTCCCTCCTGTCCAGCTGCTGCAGCCCACACTCTTGCCCCCAGGGATTACAAACCAAGCACCTCTGTTATCTCAGGGTTTGACTACTGGCCTTTTTGATCTTTTCCTTGAAGCGGCAGCAGCCGTGGGCTGACACTCTTCACCTGACTTCACCTTTCTCCAAAATCCCTAGCAGCCGTTCAGTTCCCTATCTACACTTTTCACATTCTGGATGAGGGTGGAGGAGGATCAAACTCACTTTGATAGCAGACATTTGGGGATGTCAGCCAAGGCAAGAGACCAAGAGCAGGGCCCTGATGCCATTTGGAAACAGATACAACGACATCATGAATAGAGAATATAAGAAAACCATCTTGACTGGGGGCAGCCTAGGCTGGAAGTCGGGGCCTCTCCTTTGAAGCCTGTTTTTCTCCCCTGCTTGCCACCCAGCACAAATGTCCAAGGGGTACTCTGCAATGGAGAAAGGGAGCTGAGCTCCTTCCCCAAGAGCCAAATCTTCATAAATTCCTTTTGACTAATGAATTTCCCCTCTTTCACTCCACAATGAGGCTCAGAGAGCTTAAAAATCTATCCAAGGTCACCCAGTGAGTCAGGTATGGGTTCTGCACCATTCAGTTGCCTGCTGAATAAGCTCAGTGAGAAAGAGATCCCAGGACACATATCAGGTGGGTATGCTCACAGCAATGGCTGCCCCCACTCATTCCTCCCAACTTCCATCCTTGTCCATCCACTTTGAGTGTTTCCAAAAGTGAGTGCGACTCACCTTTGTCCAGATGCACGAATTGCCACATAGTCCAGTCCCAAGTCAAACGAATGGGATTCAGTGCTAGCCATAGCCTTAACTTATGAGTGCCTGACTCCTGTGTTAGCACAGACACCTGTGACCCACCTTACCATGCAGTACAAAACAGCCACCCACACATCCTGCAAAGTATGCAGAAACCCTGCAACAGGTGACTGCATGGAGACTCGCTTAGCTACTACCATCTGTTTGCATTGGACTAGCGTTTGCAGGGGCTTTGCCTACAAGGCTTTATTTTCTTAGCACCAATGACTTAGAGACCTGACATCATTATGTGGCTGAGGTAAAACAAGCTGTTCCTTCCCCTGTGAGTCCTGTGTAGAATGTTGAGTATTCGCATGCCTGGACTGCCTCATCTGTGCCAGGCAGGTGAGAGGAGGCATCCGCTGGCCTCGAATTTATCTCTAACATTTTGCAGTCTCTTTTGAATCACAGGCTTCTGTGTGAATCTGATGGAAGCTCCAGCTCAGCTCTGTCCAGCAGAATTTTCTGCAGTGATGGAAATGTTCTGTATCTATGATCTTCGACATGCTAGACAAGCCACATGTGGTTTCTGAACATTTGACACGAGGCTGGTGTAACTAAGAAACTAAATTTTAAATTCTATTTAATTTTAGTTAATTTAAATGTAAATAGTCATATGCAGCTAATGGCTACTATATTGGACAATACAGCTGTGGATCAGCAGTAAGCAAAATTTTTCTGTAAAGGGTCAAAAAGTAAGCATCTCATTGGCTTTGCATAGGGTCTCTGTCACAATAGCTCAACTCTGCAGTTGTAGTGCATGAAAACAGCCACCGAACAGATGTCAACAAATGGGCATGGCTGTGTTCCAATGAAACTTTATTTACAAAAACAAGCTGCTGGCTAGATTTGGCCAGGGCAGGCCTGAGTTTACTAATGCCTACTATATATTCTCCCTAGAAAAAGATACACCTATCCTCAGAGTTTTTGTCCCTAATACCATAGTTTACAGACCTCCTATTACCCAACTACAGACCCTGCTCATAATTTCCAGGCTGGAGTGTCTGTTTTCACGGGACTCTGTGAATGTACCCTCAGATCTGCTCTGCTTAATGAGAAGTGGTTGTGCCCCCCGACAGGGCAGTGTGGTCAGGGACTGATGGGACACCCTTTTCCTCAAGCCTCAGGGAAGCCTGGGCCTCAAAGATCCACCAGGACTGAGAAATGAGGACACCATGAGGGCCTAGGGCCTGGCCAGGTCCCCTGTGTGTCAGTCACTCCCAGCATCTCTGCTGGCACCTCTCCTAGTGTCCCTGACCCAGTCTCCTTTTCCCTGGCCCCGGGCCCCAAATGCAGTCAGTGTCCCCAAGGCCAACCTATTGTGGAAGGAGCTAATGGCCAGAGAGACTTTAGGATGCTTCTCTAGAGGCCTCTCTTAGTGAGGAGCTTGTTGCTCAAACTTGGAGAGAATTCCTTTGGATTCAGGGCCAGGGTGAAGATATAAATAGGAGGACAAAAATCACAGGCTTGATATCGGGAGGAACTTGTTTTGTTTTGTTGTGTTTTGGTTTTTGTTTTTTGAGACAGAGTCTTGCTCTGTTGCCCAGGCTGGAGTGCAGTGGGGCAACATCCATCTCCCAGGTCCAAGGAATTCTCCTGCCTCAGCCTCCCAAGTAGCTGGGATTACAGGCGCGTGCCACCATACCCAGCTAATTTTTGTATTTTCAGTAGAGATGGGATTTTGTCATGATGCCCAGGATGGTCTCGAACTCCTGGCCTCAAGTGATTCACTCGCCTTGTCCTCCCAAAGTGCTGAAATTATAAGCGTGAGCCACCACATCCGGCTGAGAACTCATAATTTTTAAAAAAGAAATTAGGCTATTTCAGGAGTCCTCACTTTAAGGACAGGTCAGTGTTTGCCAGGAACCCTCAGTTAAAGTGAAATACAGTTATGTCCAAGACCTCAGCAAAAGGCAGGTAGAACTTTCTCAGGAGCCTTCTCAGCAACCTTTAGTTAAAAATAATTGAAGCCTTCTCAGGAGCCCCCAATTGCTCAAGTTAAAGCATCAAACCATTTCCCCTATATCCCTGCCACCAGGGGTGGTTTTTGCCAAGGGGGTAGAACTTGTCCTCTTTATGCATTACACCCCTGGCCAAGACAGGGAGTATCTATTTCTATATTCCTGTAGTTTCGTTCAAGAAAGCATCCCTTATTCTTTAAGTTCTTAAACAAAGGCAAAAAAAAAAAAAATGCTTTTGGATAACTGGCATGCTTACTAGGGTATTATGTCATTACTGTTATTAATTATCATTAACAGTCTTAAAATATGCCTATTAATGATCTTAACACAAAATAGCAGTGCAGGTCTTAGCCAAGAGCAGCATAATTACCTATTAATGAGATGTAAATTTCCCAGGGAAATGACAGAGATCTAGAGTACCACCTTCTGAACTAACATAATAAAGTTAATAATAATAGTGTATAATCTGAAGATATTAGTGTTAATTTGAATTCTAACACCATATTTAAACAGACTGAGAGAAGTACAAATTATTTGCCTAGCGCAAACCAAAAGCCCCTAATCCATGCTATTAAGGAAAAATCGATTGTTCTCCTCTGAATGATATCAAACTGACTCTTGGCAGTCACTATATGGCATTTTCAGCTGCTTATTTTATTTCTTTTACTTAGGGTTTATATCTTTTTTATTTTCAAAAACAACCTGAGGTACCTTATACAATGAAGTCCAATAGAAAACAGAATTTAAAAAATTCAAACACAATAAAACCCAGTTAAAGGGGACAGAGACATAGATGTTACCAGGCCCTTAGGATAAACTAACTGCAAACGAGCTTCGATTTCAATTCTCAGTTTCCTGGGAACCAACAGGGACAATTTAAGTAACTGAGTTACTGGTTAGTAACCAGCCTTGTTAGGACAGGCACAAGCTCTGAGTCTGAAGAACACTTCACTGCATCTGTGAGCGATGCAGTCCTGCTTGTGGCTATTAGGACATCACATCTCGGGCTCCTATGGCCAATGGGGAAGGCACCTACCTTCATAGGTGGCGTGGAAGCCTTGAGCACTGACTGCATAGTCGCTGATGAGGTGCAGAGAGAGGGTGGTGGCTGCACTAACAATGGTGGCTGGCAGCTGAAAGCCTGTGAGTCTGAAAGACAAAGAAGTGAATTAGGGAGAATGATCGCCTTGGGAAGCTACACATCCACAAAGCATTTATTGAGTGCCTGCTGGATACACAGTGCTGATCTAGGCACATAGAGGATGTTCAAAGACAAAGTGATTCTCAGCAGAGGTGATGAAAACCAGCAGCTTTCTGCCCCAGAAACATGAGGAAGTGACTCCCCCAAAGCCATGGTCTAATCCCCAACCTGGAGGCCTGCCTGCCTCCTTTGTGTCTCCTCTTTCTCCTCTTCTGATTTCTTTTCCTCTCTCTTCTCTTTCTGACTGAGGTCCTGTGAGGCTCTGGGTAGAATTCCCCATGAGTTTACAACTAACAATTGCCATAGACAATATTTATTCATGTAGTAAGGGAAATAGAGCCAACTCTAAGTAGAAGAATGAGGATGCTTCTTATCACAGACTTTATTCTTTCAAATGAATGTCTACTGCTTTTATAGAAATAAGTGCCTATTAGTTTTTAAAGAAAGCAAAAAATAAAAAACCAACACAATCTAGAAATAATTATTCCTGACAGTTGACATACAAAGAGATGGTAGGATCAATAGATAGAATCATATTCAATGAAATAATTTCATACACATGGAATCAAACTGTGTGTGCTTTTAAAATTAAAATGTTTAAATTTTCTTTCTGGAATTTAACTGAATAAAAGGAAACAGGTGTGACGCTAAAGGAATTGTTGAACCTGAAATAATATGTTTTTAGCATAAGATAATCATTTTTAAAGATTCCTCTGAGGAAAAAAGATACCCCTGAACCCTTAGAAATACATTTAGGAAAGACCTTGTCCACCACTGGGTGTCCATGCATGGTGACCCTCACAGGGACCTAGTTGTGCACACAAGTGGTAGTGAGGTAGCCAGTCTCCTATCCACCTTTGTCCTTAACCCCCTCTAAGCCTCAGCCTGCCTTACCACACCCAGATAGGAATCTGGGAGGAAATTCAAAGTCTAACTTTGTCCCCATTTTTAGGTATTTTGAAATATACGTGGTTCTCCTGGATGCCACTGTATACCTCCCATTGCTACATAGTATCTTGATGCCCAGGATATCCACTGAAAGGCATGAGCATTGGGCTCAGGCGAGTTAAATCAGATATTTGTTAACAGCCACTGTGAAAAGCCTTATGCTAGATGAAGCCCTTGTCCTTCCCACCATCCTAACCTTGTGGGATTCATGTTAACTCAGAATAGACTCAAGAAAAAGCAAGGAAAAAATGATCAAATTATGAAGCAGGTAACCAAATAAGTTTCAAGGGCATCTTCTCTTCAAATATAAACACATTCAGCAAAAGATCCCTACCTCACTCCATATTCATACAGTCTCACTCATCAAAAATGTATACGTAAAATAATAAAATCATACATATTATAGGAAACAAACTTTGTTTAATCATCTTATACTGGGGAAAGCCCTTCTAAGCAAGACATGTAGAGGACTCTTTTTGTACCTATTTGCCTATGAGTCTTCCATGGGAGCTGTCCATGGCATGGAGTTCAGATAGGTACTCCACCTACCCACTAGCCACAAAGCTAGGTAAATGATCAATCACAGCATACTATCCCTCATTTTTTATAGACTTGTTCCAGGTATGGGGAAGAGGGGAAGAAGCCATACCACCCAAGCAGAGTCATTCTGAGTCCTTCTATGGGATATAATATACAGACTCTGAAAGCCTTTTATTTTTGGAACTTAAACCACTACAATATAGGCTTGAGACTCCCAGCAGCCTTTTTATCATCACACAGAGACTATCTGTTTTAGAGAAAATGATATTGCCACATAGATATAAATAAAAGCTGAGCAGTGGCAAGAGAAGAGAAACAGAACCCGGATGATGTATTTTTCAGATCCTTAATCCACGTAGTGAGATCTATGTCTTCAATGCCCAGTTACATAAGCCAATATTCTCTTTACTTTCTTTTTTCTTAAACTAACTTGATTTGGTTTTCTTTCTTTTGAATTGATTCAGTACTAATGGATACAACATGAAACCCCAGAGGCCTTAAAGGAAAATATTGATTAATAACTATGTGAAAATTAAAAGCATGTATGTGTGGCAAAAAAACTGTAAAAGATAATCAGAAAAGTGCAAATTGAAAGATTACAAATATGTGACGGGGGAGGATTCATATTTATAATCTAGAAAATGTACTTACAAATCCATAAGGAAATGGTAAACAGCTAGGAGGAAAAGAGCAAATGATACAAATTAATGATCCACCTAATTAATATAAAAATGTGAAAACTAAATCCCCAAGACTCATTTTTCACCTATCTAGAGTTGGCAAGGGCTAAGGAAAACAGATCCTGCACTTAGCAACAGGATAATAAGGAAATACTACAAATTATACACACAGATTGGATGCATTAAATGAAATGGACACAAACTTGAAAAGCACAAACTACCATAAGTTTCCCAATATGAAACAGATCATTTGAATAGCCCTATAACTATTAAGGAAATTGAATTGGTAATTTTAAAACTCTCCAAAAAGAAATATCCAGGCCCAGATGATTTCACTAAAGAATTTTACCAAACATATAAAGAAGAATTAACACCAATTCTAATCAAATCTCTTCCAGGAAAGAACAAACACTTCCAAACTCATAAGGCCAGTATTACCCTGATACCAAGCCAAAGACAGTACAAATAAAGAAAAATGAAGACCAATATTTCACATGAGTACAAACACAAAACCCTAACAAAGTATTGGTAAGGAGAATTCAGCAATACATAAAAATATTTATACACTATAACCAAGTGGGGTTGATTCTAAAGATGTAAGGCTGGTTCTACCTTTGAAAAATCAATCAGTATAATCTACCATATTAACAGGCTAAAGGTTGAAAAAGCATATGACCACATAAACTGATGCGGAAAAGTGTTTGACACATTTAAACACCCATTTCTAATTTTAAAAAAAATTTCAGAAACCTACAAGTAGAGGGTAACTTTCCAAACTTGATAAAGAACATCTAAAAAAAAACAATAGCTAACATCACACTTAATGGTGAAAGACTAAATGCTTTTCCCTTAAGATTGAAAATAAGGCAAGGATTCAACAAATCAGTTAGAAAATCAGCGAAACACATGGAAGAGACATTGCACCAAACAAGATATATGTATGGCAAATAAGCACATGAAAAGATGTTCAACATCACTAGCTTTTAAGGAAATACAAGTTAAAACTATGAGGAAATATTACTACATACCCATCAGTCAACAGCCAAAATAAAAACACCACAGTCACAATACCCAATGATGGTGATAATGCAGAAAAACTGGATTCCTCATACAATGCTGGTAGAAATGCAAAAACATGCAGCCACTCTGGAAGATGGTTTGGCAGTTTCTTAAAAAAAAAAAAAAAGAAAAGAAAAGAAAAGAAAAACACATACACTAACTATACAACTCAGCAATTTACTCCAGAGAAATGGAAATTTATATCCATTATGCCCAAAAACCTATGCATAATTGTTCATCGCAGCTTTATTCCTAATAGCCCAAACTGGAAACAACCAAAATGTCCTACAATAATAGATGAACAAACTGTGGTACATCCATACCATAGAATACCACTCAGCAATAAAAAGGAATGGACTATGAATACATATAGCAACTTGGGTGGACCTCAAGGGCTTTAAGCTAAGTAGGGGGGAAAAGCTAATCTCAAAGATCACATGATATATGATTCAATTTATATAACGTTTTTGAGATGACAAAATTAAAGAGATGAAAAACAGATTAGTGGTTGCCAGGGATTAGGGATGGTAAGAGGAAAGGAAGTGGATATGACCATAAAGAGGTAGTATGAGGGAGATCTTTGGGTGATGGAATCATTCTGGATCTTGATTGCAGTCATGGTTAGGAATTTGCATGTGATAAGATGACAAAGAAGTATATATACACATTGCACCAATGGCAGTTTCCTGGTTTTGAGAGCATGCTATAGTTATATAAGATGTAACTATTGGAGGAAACTGGGAGAAGGGTACATGGGACCTCTCCTGTGAATCTATTATTATTTCAAAATAAAAAGTTTTATGAAAGGAAATCTACCATATTGACTTCCAATTAGCCCCAGTCTTGAGAATGCCTCCTGATTCCTATTCTATTTACTGTTCCTAGTGTAAGAACATGTCCATCACGATGTTATCATACAAATTATAGGCCATATATATACAGCACTCTTGCCTGTTCTGCCTTTCATTGTCTTGCTGGACACATACACTCTTTCCCTATGGCACATAAGCCCTGGGTCTGGGGAGTAACAGTGTAGAGATCCACCTGCCTTGTGGCTACCCAAGACCATGCTTCTGTCTGTAAATTTCCCCAATAAAACACCCTTTACCAACAAAAAATTAAAGTTTTCAAATATTATATCTATGGCTCCTGTTATATTGCTGTTGGACAGTACCCCAGTCCTGCATTAGATCAGCCCTATACTCAGTCCCTCTGGATTGGGCTTTGAGCTTGGTCTTTTCCAGGCCCCTCACTCCAACTGCCTCCTGTCCACTCCAACCCATACTGTACCCTCCCAGCCCCCACCAGCACACTGACTGCAGCCATGCTGACTACTAGAACCAGAACTCAGAACATAGGGCACCCACTAGCCTATTCCTTGGCTTCCTGTTGACTTGCCCATGCACCATTGCCCTTCTCTCCCCTCAAATATTCCTATCTGTTTACAGACTGGCATCATCCCATTGGACCCTATGAATTAAAATAGTAAATTGTCCCCAGTGAAACCAGACCTATATCTGGTTCCCCAGACTCCATCCTAGCCAGCTCTGGTTACCTCTACCTCCAAGTGGGCCCAATTCACAGCAGGTGCAACTTGTCCCTCACCCATGTCTACTAGAATTATGCCCTTGGGTGCCCCTCCCAGACACTCAGTCCTCTCTGAGAATGACATTCATCTCACTAAGTAGAAATTGTTTATTTTATTCCCCAACTTAGTTCCAGGATATCTTTGCATTGCAATTAAAGATTCCTAGACCCTAGTTTCTTGGTACTACATTGACACAAGTTGTGAATAGCTAATGTACACTGTCAACAAACAATTACAGTTTTTATCACTTACAATATATGGAATTGCAGCTTACTAAGCGTTTTCTCTAATCAGATATTTACCACCGCTCTGCTCCTTCCCAGAGTCGGTAGATAAATTCTAGCAGGGAGGATTCCTCAAAGGCGCTAGCTATGGCTGGGGGAGGGGATGGGAAATTGAATCTCCTCAGCTGGATACCTGAATCATCACTCCCCCATCCATTCATCTTCGAGATGGATTTTAGACACGCTAATGACCCTGCAGTCAGGAGGAGCTATGGTGTTGCATGACAGAATGAGCAAATAAAACTTTCAGATTTTCCCATCTTTTATCTGACAGGATTAAATACCATATTGAAAGGAGTGAGGTATCCTTCAATAGGGGGATCCAGAGTTAGTAGAGAAATGTGGTAAAATGATGGGCAATGAAGGCGAGAGGCTCCTGTTGCTATTGGTTATCCTCCCTGTGGACTCTAAAATGTGCAGAGAACAGCATTTTGCAAACAGGTGGCACAGCCAAGCATGTAAAACAATTCTCATCTTCTGCTTTACATCAGCCTTATTGTCTTCCCATTTCCTCCAGCGCCTTCTTTGTTTTTGCCTTCCTGCCAAAAGTAACTCAGAGTTTTGAAAACAGGATGGCCAGCACCCCTTATACTCCTCATTTCTCAGCTCGGAATCTATCCACAGCCTCCCACTGTTCTTAGGATTAAAGCCAGAATCCCAAACGAGGTTCACAAAGCCTGCATGGCTTGGCTCTGACAGATTCTCTGCTGTCTTCCTGCCGGGCTCCAGCCCTCCTCCCCAGTCTTCTTTGGTCAAGGCCATCCCAAGGGCAAGGGAATTGGTCAGCCCAAAGTGCAGGCAATAAGGGCATGAATTTCCTGTTGGGAATTTGAAACCAATAATAAAATGGACTTTAAAAGTGCCTTCAATTTTCCATGCCCCATCTTCAGGGTCTTTGCACACACTGTCTCCTATTTAAAACACTTTCTAATTCTTAGGATTTGTTTAAGTAACTCTTCCACATCATTCAATTCCTATCACAAGTGTCTCAACATTACTTCCAGAAAGATGCATTCCTGACATCTCAGACCAGTCTATTCTGCATGCTCATAGGTCCCAGTGGAAATCACTGGTATGGTTCACCTTGCATTTCTAGCTTTCCTTCTAGACACAGAGTAGAACAGTACCTCCCATCCCTGCTGAGGTCAGGCCTCACCACGACACTGGCGTGGCCAGGGGAGATGTGGGTAGCAGTGAAGGTCGCTGTTGCCAGGAGGGAGGCTTGAACAGCCTGTGTGCCTTTTGCTGAACTCCCTTCCCCTTATTCAAGGTCAGTGATCCTTGGCCTCTGTCAGCCATGGTCTCTGAGCAACTACCCTAAGAAAAGAGCCCCTGCAAACCTTTTTTGAATCTGCAGCATGAGCAAGAAATAAACTTTTGGTGAGTTAAGCTGCTTCAATTTGAGGGTTGTTTGCTACCACTATGTTTTGAATTGTAGGTTTTGTTATTACCATTCAGGTATGGTGAGGCCAACAGATCAGAAGACATTGCCACTGAAAAGATACTCACAGTTTCCTAGAGGAAGGGGCATACTACACCATGCAGGGCCACAAGCATGTGGGAAGCTCCAGGGTCAGTGACAAGGCAGAAGGGGCCTGGGAAAATGTGGGCAAGAGCCTTTATTGTGGTTTTCCCAAGAAGGAATGGGCAAGATCAGGTAAGCAGCAGAGCAGGTTTAGGATTGCCTAGTTTGAATAATTTCAGAGGGCACCAAGGTGTGTGGATCACCCTTAGTTGTCTGATGTCTGGCCCTGGGTAATTAGGGCAGGGAGATAGTACATAAACAATGAGATCTCAATAAAGGAGGTAGAGGCCAGGCACGGTGGCTCAGGCCTGTAATCTTGGCACTTGGGGAGGCCAAGGGGGGAGAATCACTTGAGCTCAGGAGTTCAAGACCAGCCTGAGCAACATGGTGAAACCCCATCTCTAAAAAAAAAAAAAAAAAAAAAAAATAGCTGAGTATGGTGGCTACTCAGCTAAACTTGTGGTCCCAGTACTCAGGAGGCTGAAGTGGGAGGATCGCTTGAGCCTAGGTGTTCGAGGCTGCAGTGACCCATGATCACATCATTGTGCTCCAGGCTGGGCAAAAAAAAAAAACACACACACACACAAAAACGAAATCCTGACTCAAAAAAAAATTAAACTTAAATAAAAAATAATAATAATAAAGGACTTAGTTGTGCTCTACCCAACTGGGATGATCCGTTAGCATACAGAAGGCACACTTCTGGGAGAGCTGTTTGCTATTTTAGGTCAACAAAGCCCCACGATGTCAAAGCATCAGAAAATACAGACAATTAAAAAACCACGATTAGTACACACAGTATTACTTGATCTATCCTGACTGATATCTCTTTTCTTTTCACTAGCACTTACCATAATTCCTAATTAGATGTTTATTGGGGTAAACAGTTTTCATTAAAGTCTCCCTGACTAGATGAAAGTTCCATGAGAACCACGGCTGAGTTTGTGTTGTTCACCTTGCATGTGTATTTCTCAATGAATGAATGAATGAATGAATGGCAGATTACTCAGTGGTTTTCTAGAAGCAGCCACACAGAGTCTTAGGTGACTCTGTTGCTTGCAGTATGGGCCAGAGGAGGGAGAGACATCTAGATGTGGGCTAAGTAACACTTACTGATGTGGCAAATCCCCTACATACCGTGAAATGAGGCGAGATAAAAGGACAAAGCAGACTGCTTTGAACACCTCCTTCTCTTTCTAATCATCTCAGGAAAAATAAAAGGGTGGGAGCTTTTATTTTAAAGAGGGTATTAGGCTGTGTGCAGTAGCTTGTGCCTGTAATCTCAAGATGTTGAGAGGCCGAGGCAGGAGGACTGCTTGAGGCCAGAAGTTTGAGACCAAACTGGTCAATATAGTCAGATTCTGTCTCTCCAAAAACTTTTATGTATAGCTGGGTATGGTGGTGCATGCCTATAGTCCCAGCTACTCAGGAAGCTGAGGCAGAAGGATTGCTTGAGCCTAGGAGTGTGAGGCTGCAGGTGAGCTATGATCATATAACTGCATTCCAGCTTGGGTGACAGAATGCAACTGTCTCAAAAATAAATAAATAAAGGGGGCATTTATTTATTTATTTATATAAGGAAGATGGGACAGAAGAAAGTGCTGAACTGTACACAAGAGGACTCCCATTCTAAGTAGAAGGACATGAACTCCTCCATCAGAATTTGGCTTGGATATGACTGAGCTTCCTGCCTTCAGGTGTCACTGAGGCCTTGAGCACATCAACAATAGGCCAGTGTGGACCAAGACCTGACAGTCTTCCTGGAATGTGGGGTCTATGTAAGACCTTGCTTGGGAGATCCCAATAATGGCTGAAGTGAAATTCTTCCCCTTTATGCACAGGATTCAAAGTCAAATTGTTTTTAATGGAGGGATATGACATTTCTTCCACTCAAGTGAAGTATCTGCAAATTCCTACCCATGGAAACAAAAGCTCTTTTTCTTACTCCAGGAGTTAGTGCCCATGTTTGAGAACTTCAAAGCTCTCATGTTGACCAACTACTCACTTCCTCAGACTGGGGTCTCTTGGCTTTGAGATGCCAGTCTTGCAGCAAGGAGACCCTAAAAGACCCCTCACCCTCTTGGGTGAGGAACAGTTGAAGAAAGTGGGCATGTCTAGTCTGGGGTCTGCTCCAACAGAGTTGGCAAAGGGGAGCATGAGAACTGTTTCCACATCCCTGAAAGCCATGCTTGACACACCAACGTCCTCATGAAATGCTTGGCAAGGAAGCAGGACCACAGGACAGAGGCTCCAGAGAGACATACTTGGGCTCTACGTACAGAAGAATGCTGGCATTCACATTTGCCGAAGGTATGAATGTGCCACTTCTCAAGTTCAATCCAGTTTTAATCATGCAAATATTTACTGAGTGCTAACAGGTCTCAGATGCTGATCCTCAGAGAGGGGGGAGGAACATACCAGGTTGAATCTTGGACTAAGCTCATCAGAGACATGGCTTTGCTTCTGCCAGTCAGAGAACCAATGAGAAAGGCGATAATGAAACTCTAATCTCAACAAACTCCAACCTGGAATTTCGGAGTCTATTAGTACATTAAGTTGACCCCATTACTGGAGTAAATGTAAATCTTGATTCCTGCCTGATAGAAAAACACAGGAGACAGGGAAAGATGGAACAATTAGGCTTCGTCCTAATGTCTTCCAGGCACATGGAACTTTCTGGAACTGTGTGGAGTAGGGCTGCTGGCAAATCAAAACACTATTTGCTAAACCTGTCAGTGTGACAAATGTTGCTTACATTTACTGTTTTATTCCCAAGGTCAAATTGGCATGTCTTTTTCATATCACTGTTTGATGTGCTAACAGCCTTAAACGAGAACAGCCTTTCAATAAAAGCCCAGTTTGCTCCATTACTATTTTTTCCTGGATAATTCTATATTAGTTGGGCTCTTTAAGATTCTCTATGCTGCCTCAAGATCTGGAGAACCACGTGATAAACTCCCACTTTCCATAACTTTCTGAGGATAGAGGCAGAGCCGTGAGTTGTCCTTGAGTGAGTGTTGCTGGGGCTGGTTCTCTAGGCCTCAAGTGAAATAAGAGGTCTGGATTAGCTCGACGGACATAGTAATCGGGAAAGACAGAGATGGACGGCCCCTTGCGTGACATGGCCAGGCTTTGCCTTGTATTACCTGGTCTGCCTTTCTTTCTACCTCAGCTCATGGCTCACTCTCCTTTGGTCTTTCCCCTCCACCTGCACTGGCTTCTTATACTGTCCTTGAAGGTGCCACATCTCTTTCCAACTCAGGGCCTTTGCACATGCTGCCCCTAGGGCTCTGTGCCCAGATGTCTCCCTTAGCTACCCAGGCCTCCTCCAACTTACCTTCCCCCCCCCCCAACCCCGCATTAGCTTTTCGGGGCTCAGTTTCAGCATCAGTTCCTCTGAGAAAGAGTTTAGGGATCCCTGATAAATGTCCTCAGAGAGCAGAGTACTTCTACTTTTTAACATTCATCCCAATTATCATGAATCTATTTTCTTATTGAATTGTTATATATCTGTCTTTCCTTCTTGATGGCAAGTCTCTTGGAGGCAGAGACTATCTATAGCCTTTTCACTACATCACTAGTGCAATATGGAGTGAATAAATGAAAGTTTTACTATGAGAAAGCAGACAGAAAAGGCCTGTTATCCTTTAGAAGGCCAGCTTACGAGCATAAGCCCTGTGTGGCATCTGGGAAATTTCAGGAGAGTTCCCTCCATTTCCAGTAGTTTCAAGAGAGGTCTAAACAATTTGTATAGACATTATGGTTTATGCTGAACACCTGCTTTCCATCTGGGAGCCTAGAGTTTTGGTATACGTCAGGAAGGGGGCCTAGGTAATCATCTCTGTGGGAAAACCCTGGGCAATGAGTCTCTACTGAGCTTTCCTGGTTGGCATTATTTCATATGTGTTGTGACAATTAATTGCCAGGGGTTTGAAGCATGACCTGTGTGGTTTTGCCAGAAGAGAACTCCTGGAGGCTTATGCCTGGTTTCTCCCAGGCGTCACCCCAGCATGCACCTTTTCCCTTTGATGATTTTGCTCTGTATCCTTTCACCATAATAAATCATAGTCATGGGTACAAATATATCCTGAATCCTATAAGTCCTAATAAATCATGGGGGTGGTGACGTGGACCCTCCCCCCCCCCCAACACAGAGGGTGACAAATACAATCAGAGTTTTCTGGAAAGTACCAAAACTAGGTTATTTTTCAAAGTATGTTTCTAGAGTGTTCATCAGTTACACAGAATTGGGAAATGCTGAAAGCAAGGATTTTTCAGAAAACAAATAAAAAATAAAATATGTAGGAGGACTTTTAGCAAGCTAAGTCAATGTAAACCTCCAAGGCTGGAATAGATTACGTAACAGATCCCAAACCCATTAGATTATAGACCCTTTTCTTCTTAAAGCATCCTGTGAGCTGAGTTCTGTGGAACCCTCTCTGGGAAACAATATGCCCAGAGAAGGCAGGTTATGGAGCTGAGGCTGCTGCTACATCAGCCAGGAGGCTGCTGACACTCCCCTGTCTTAAAAGTTCTGAAACCCAGAGTGACCAAAGGTCTGAGCTGCCCCAAGATTTGGAGAACCATGTGATAAGCCTCCACTTCCAAGGGTGATCTACTCATGTCTCTTCTTTGCAATCTTAAAGGGCCCAACTAATATAGAATTACCCAGGAATAAATAGTAATATAGCAAATTGGGCCTTTATTGAATGGTTTTCATTTAAGGCTGTTAGCATGTCAACTAGTGATATGAAAAAGACATGCCAATTGACCTTGGGAATAAAAGAGTAAATGTAAGCAACATTTGTCACACTGACAGGCTTGGCAAATAGTGTTTTGATTTGCCAGCAGCCCTACTCCAGACAGCAGCCACTAGTTAGATACATAAACCATTAAGCTAAAAACAGAACTATCATTACAGGCATCATCTGGTAATTTGCAGGTAATTGATGGACATTATTCATAATCACATACCATACACACGCACACACACACACACACACACACATACACACACACCATACACCCTTACAAACACATGTTTTCTCTGGTAATTCCCCTTTGCATTTCATCAAGAGCTTCTAAAACTGGGAAACTTGGAAAATCTAGACTTTTTGTGCCTTTCTATATATACATCATAGACTCCTTTTTTCTTAAAGCATCTTGTGGGCTGGGGTTCTGTGGAACTCTCCTTGGGAAAGGATACGTCCAGAGAAGGCAGATCATGGAGCTGAGATTGTAGCTACATTGGCTACGAGACCACTGACACTCTCAGTCTTCAAGACCCTGAAACCCAGAATAAGAGAAAGTCTAAAGAGATGGTCCTCGTGCTGTCTCAAGACCTGGAGATCCTTGTAATAAACTCCCATTTCTGAGGGTGATCTTGCATTAGCTAGATACCTACAGGAAAAAAAAAAAAAAAAAAAAACAAGAAAAAACAACTTACATCCAAAGGATCTTGTCTAAAATGTCCCTGCCTCTCCAGAAAACATCTACTGGCTCTGCAAACCTCTGCTTTCAGCTGCACATGTGCATATATTTTCAGAGGCCAGGATACCTGTCTTAAGTATGACTGAGAACAAAGCTAGGCCTCCAAATCTCCATGTACACTTTCTAGGATGTGTACTCTCTTTAGAAGCAAGATCTGGAGTCATAGCAGACCTACCTGCTGAGGTCTAAAAATAGAGGAGAAGCACTGTGTTCAGAATGCGGATCCTCTAAACACGCTCACTCTGTCAAAACCCAGGGGTGTTTTCCACTGGACTGAGGTTTCTCCTTCTGCAGCAGGGAGCCCTCTTGATGTACTCTACCTGAACAGTTCCCAAACCATGTTGCACAGAATACTATCCAGTGTGATGTTAGTAGATTTGCCTGAAAAAAATAATTTTGGGAAATGCTACATACAAAGTAGCACCATGGTTCCCAAACGGTGCACCAAGGTGCCCCAGGGCATTGCAGTGAGTTTACAAGGGTACCCTGGAATATTTTAAACTTTCAAAGGAAATAGTGGCACTTAATATCTGCTGGACACACAAACTATTAGCTCAAAGTGGTTCACGGTTTCAACGTAAAGCTACCTTCCATGAGATGACATCGTATCTTTGCAAAGCTAGGTGTTTGGTGGTTGGCGTGATGGGAGGTAGGGACCATGTGTAGATCAGTGTGGAACAGGATATGAAGGTGGTAGTGTCCAATCTGAGTCCAAGGTTTAGAATCTTTGCAATGACCAACAAGGAAACACATACCATTAGCAATCAATTATTTAAGGATGAAATAAAAATGTTTTCCTTTCAATTTATATTATCTTTTCAAACAGATACAGAGTTGTTGGGATATAAATACTTATTCACTTATTTGGACCTAACTACTTAATAAGTGGAGCTAATAGGTATTTCTTTTATCCATAGAGCACTGTGGAAAGATTACTTAGACACTAATGGCAGCTAAGAAGCTTTGGGAACCGTTGAATTACTGTACGAAAAGCTTTGGAGAGTCCTGAATAATAGACAAAGACAGTTGGATCCAGCAAGCCTCATACTTCTTGGTTCAGTACACACATAAATAGCTTTATTTATGACATCAGTTGAGAAACTAAATAGATGTTACCCATGATTTTTCTCTATGATCTGATAGGCTCACAAAAGAGACTAAAGGCTGATGTATTCCCCCTAGTAACAATTACAAATTTTTCTCATCAATCATTCATTCAACAAATATTAATTGTATGCCCTATTAAACACTATGTACTATACTTGGTTTTCAGGATAAAAATTCATAAGACATGGACTCACTCTCGAGGGATTTACCCTCAAACAGAGGCATTTACATTAATTTATCTAGAGATCCAGTTAGTTCCCATCACCTTCATTACTACCGCCTGCTCAGCCACCTCCATCTCTTGCCTCAATTACTGCAATAACCTCCTAACCAGTCTTCCTACTTTCCCCCTAGTCCACCTACAGATCCTCCTCAATACAGCAGCCTCCATGATCATCTTAAGTCGGGTCATGTCACTTCTCTGCTCGAAACCCTTCCCAAGGCATCCCACTTGATTTAGGATAAAAGCCAAAATCTTCATAATGGTCTAAAGACCCCAGGGAATACTTTGCTGCCACTACCCACTCCCACTCCATCACCACCCTCCTGATCACCAACTATCTCCTCCTGCTCATTCACTCTAACCATCACGGCCACTTGCTGTCCCCTCAAACACAGCTGGCAAATTCTGCCTCAGGGCCTTTGCACCTGCTTTTCTCTCATTTCCTCCAGCTACCTCATCTCTTCCCCCATACATGTATGTCTGGTTCCTTCATCATCTGCAGGTCTATGTTCACATACCCTTTACATTGAGGCTTTGATGACGACTCTATTTACAATTGCAACCCTCCTCCCCTCCTGTTCCACTTTCTGATTCCCGATTCCCCTTGTCCTGCATTTTCTCCTAACACTTATCACCATCTGACTTCCTATATATTTGATCAATTCTTATTTATTAAGTCTACCTTTTCCCACCAGCATGTGAATTCCATGAGGGCAGGGATTTTTATGCATTTAGTTCACTTATCTAACCCCAGCATTGAGAACAGTGCCAGATGCACCATAGGAGGTAATGAATTTTATTATTATTGAAGACACAATTATAATGCAATATAGTAAGTGCAGTGATAAAGATGCATCCAGGGAAGTTGATGCACCAGCCTGAGCTGATCTAAAAAGATAAATTGTTAGCCAGTCATCCAAAGGGCATGGTGGGCTGTGGTAGAATAGGGAGGTCATCTCAAACAAAGAGGATGGCACAAGCAGAGGAAAGATAAAACCCAACTTTATATGTAATTTATAAAATTGTTCCCCAACTAATGACAGGAGAACAAATGGATACAACCAGATGTTCCTCCTCCACTTGTTTGCCATGACTGCTTAATTACCAGTCTCCCCAAGAGAGATTTTTCTGGAGGCTGCTCAGCCTCCTAGCAGACGCAGATTTCATTTACTTCCACAGGAGCCTGAAAACCCCTGAGCCAGCTTGGTCTTCCATGACAGAAACTGAAGCATCCAGCACCATGTGTCAGGAGGTTGGCAAGAATGGAAATAGGGGAAGGAAGGTTTGAAGAAGAGAGGACGTCATGTTCCAGAAGCCTGCCTCCCACTTCATGGCCAACACCTTCTGGTGTTGGCTGCGCAGCAGCTGATAATAATGATGATGTTTGTTATTAACCCATCCACAGGTGCTGCCTTCCATCTCTAACTCCCTTAAATACGGCTGAGTGACATCATCCCTTTAGGAATGGAAGCTTCTGTCAAGGCAGCCCTTAAAAGTTTGGACCACCCCAGGAGCCTTGATGGAACAGCTGAGATTTACCCAGGCCCTCAGATGGTGCCAGTCTAGGAATGGCATCATCTGGAAGAGCTTTGCTTTTTTTTTTTTTTTTTTTTGAGACGGAGTCTGGCTTTGTTCCCCAGGCTGGAGTGCAGTGGCATGACTGGTCTCGGCTCACTGCAACCTCTGCCTCCCGGGTTCAATTGATTCTCCCACCTCAGTCTCCCAAGTGGCTGGGACTACAGGAGCATGCCCCCATGCCCTGCTAATTTTTTTGTGGGTTTTTAGTAGAGATAGGGTTTCACCATTTTAGCCAGGATGGTCTCAATCTCCTAACCTCATGATCCACCCACCTTAGCCTCCCAAAGTGCTGGGATTACAGGCGTGAGCCATCACGGCTGGCCTAAGCTTTGCAATTTTTGTTCCTTGTGTACCAGAGAGACACAACAACAATTGTAAAAATATCAGCGAATGTCCAGCAGATTCTCCATCCTGAGGGCTTTGTGCCCAGGTATGCCCTCCGACAGCTGCTGAGGTCAACCTGGGAAGGGAGCAGGTGGAGCCTCTGAGAATTCTAAGAAGGCTCAAGATGCTGAACATGCCTACAAGAGGATGGGGAAGATGAACAGAGAGAAGCGGGGTGGTTCCACTCCTTACCTGCTCTGTACCACAGCGCTTTCCCTGTTGGCTGCCAGAGCCGGTTTTGAGCATTGCATCTGACTTGAAAGATTACGTCTCCATTTAAAGACACTGCTTTATAGTGTGCCATAGGCAGCACCTGTGCATAGGTTAATAACAAACACCATCATTATTATCAGCTGCTGCACAGCCGCCACCAGAAGGTGTTGGCCATCAAGTGGGAGAATATCAGGCCCTGTATTTGTGAACTGGATAGAAATGTTTGTTGGCCCAGTTGGAGGGCAGGGTCAGGCACCAGGACACCATGCCCACTGCTTCCCATATGCCAGGGAACCAGGGTAAACAGGAGCTTCCAGAACCATGGTCTCCAGAAACCTGGTTCCTTCTCCAGCAGGAACTATGGAAAGTCCCTTCTCAGCATGAGGGGCTCCATGTGTTTTTCCCAGGCTGGGATTGCAGAATATACTGAGCACACAGCTATGCGGCATGAAACATCTACCCAAGCCCAGATCACAGGTTGTGAACAGGGGAGGGTCAACATGAATTATATCCAAACCATCAGTATTTGCAGTTAATAGTAAAGAGACTTTGCCTGTGGGCTTCACCTGTAGACAAGAGTGGGAGGAGCTACAGGGGCAGTAAGAGAGTTTGATTACCGGAGAGTTTTTGCAGGTGGTTCAGGGACTTTCTCAGGCCCTACTTCCCAGTCTCTGTTGTGAAACTCTAACTCGGCTCCGGCTTCTAGGACTTTTCAGGGCCACTATGTTGCACAACTTTCAGGAGCACCGTTCATATTACGGTAGCTGAGGTAGATGACCCTGGATTCTGAACTGTTGCCTTATCCCTGAATTCTGCTTTTCTACCTGGACCCTTAGGAAGAGATAATTGTCAGCTGCAATTTGGAACTGGGTTTTGCCCCCCCACCAACCACCACCATGCTGTCTTTTGAATCACTTTTAGTGACACACTCCTGCCAAGCAGGGACTTGCTCACCCCCCAAGATCTGACCCAAATGTATACAGAGCAAGGTGCCACAAAAGAAGACATGAAACCCTGGAGACAGCAGCAAGATTTAAGGGACTGACATGTGAAAACAATTGATGTATCACTTCCACAAAAAGGTTCCATTGATTACACCTTCTAATGTTGCCACCTGGTCATACTCTGCAAGTTACTCTGCTTTATTTTTCTCATAACATTTACCACTACCGGAATGGCTTACATAATGGACTGAGTGTTTGCGTCCTCCCACCGTTCATATGTTGAAGCCCTGATCCTCAATGTATTGGTATTTGGAGGTGGGATCTTTGGGAGATAATTAGGATTACATGAGTTCATGAGGATGGGACTTCCATAATGGGATTAGTGACTTATAAGAAGAGACACCTCTTTCTGTCTCTCTTGCCAACTCTCTCTGCAATGTGAAGATACAGTGAGAATGCAGCCATCTGCAAGCCAGGAAGAAACCTCTCACCAGAATCAGGTCATTCTGGTACCCTGATCTTGCATTTTAGCCTCCAGGACAGTTAGAAAATAAGTTTCCATTGTTTAAGCCACCCAGTGCATGGGTATTTTGTGATGGCAGCCCAAACAGACCAAAACAGATTTTGGTACCAGAAGTGGGGTCCCCAACATGGTACCCTTTCCTGGGGTGATAAGCCAACTACCCTGGTGGCAGTTTAATAACACTGGATTGTTTCCACTGTAGAAGGGCAAGTGTTTTGTTCTTTTTTTTTTTTAAGGAAGCGTTTTGTTCTTACTGAAATAGACACTTATTTTGGATATGAATTTGCCTTCCCTGCATGCAATGTTTCTGCCAAAGCTACCATCCTTGGACTTACAGAATACCTTGTCCACTGTCATGGTATTCCACACTGAGCTGTTTCTGACCAATAAACTCACTTTATAGCCAAAGAAGTGTGGCAATGGGCTTATGCTCATGGGATTCACTGGTCCTACCATGTTAAGCCTCTATCCTGAAGCAGCTGGCTTGATAGAACAGTGAAATGGCCTTTTGAAGACTCAATTACAATGGCAGGTAGGTGGCAATACCTTACAGGGTTGGGCAAAGTTCTCCAGAAGGCTGTATAAGCTCTGAATCAGCATCCAATATAGAGTGCTCTTTCTCCCATAGCCAGGATTCACGAGTCCAGAAATCAAGGGATGGAAATATGAGTAGCTCCACTCACTATTATCTGTAGTGACCCACTAGCAAAATGTTTGCTTCCTGTTTCATGACTATATGCTATGCTAGCCCAGAGGTATTAGTTCCAAAGGAAGGAATGCTTCCATCAGGTGTCACAACAATGATCCTACTGTGCTGAAAGTTAAGACTGCTACCTGACCACTTTGTACTCCTCATACCTCTGAATCAACAGGCAAAGAAATGAGTAACTATGCTAGCCAGAGTGATTGAGTCTGACTACCAAAGGGAAATGGGACTGCTACTCCACAACAGAGGTAAGGAAAAGTATGTTTGGAATAAAAAAGATCCCTTAGGGCATCTCTTAGTATTATCATGCCCTATGATTAAGGTCAATGAAAAACCAGAACAACTCAATCCAGGCAAGACTATTAATGGCTCAGACCCTTTAAGTTTAGGTCACCCCACATGGTAAAGAACCATGATCAGCTGTGATGCTTGTGGAAGACAAAGGGAATACAGAATGGGTAGTAAAAGAGTTAGTTATAAATACTGTCTGTGACCACATGGGCCATTACAGAAATAAAGACTGTCATTGTTGTGAGTAACCCTCTTTCTTTTGTTATGAGTGTTTGCATGTGTATATAAGGATATATCTATTCATATGTGTATGTACATAAATATATACACACATATATATTAAGTAATATGTATTTGTTTTCTTATCCCTTTTTCATATAACATAAGATATAATAACTTTATGTGGTGGTATTTAAGTATTGTTATTTTACATCATACTATTTAAGTTGCAGGATATCAAGAAGAGTAAACATCATTCCAAGATCTTATCTTCTCCTCTGCCTTTTCACTAGTATGCAGGATAGTCATGTCATGTTAGGCAAAATTATAAGTTCGTTATTTGGCAATTAAGTGTGTTTTAAGAAGATGTATATAATGCTGAGTTGACAAGGGTTGGATTTGTGATGGTTAATATCAGGTGCTAACTTTACTGGGCACAGGGTGCCCAGATATTTGGTTAAACATTATTCTGGGTGTGTCTGTGAGTGTGGTTCTGGGTGAGATTACCATTTGAATAAGTAGACTGTCCTCACTAATGGGGGTGGATTCATCCAATCCATGAAGGGCCTAATAGAACAAAAATCTGAGTAAGGGAGAATGTACTCTCTCTGATTGTCTTCAAGCGGGGGATATTGGTCTGCTCTCCTGTCTTCTGATAGGAACTCAGACTGAAACTTACATTATCAGCTTTCCTGGGTGTCCAGCTTGCCAACTGCAGATCTTGGGACTTCTCAGCCTTCATAAGCATGTGAGCCAATTCCTTATAATAATGCATATGTATACACACACATATACATATCACACATACACACACACAGTAGGGGTCCACATCTGCAGAGTCAACCAAGCATGCATTCAAAATATTAAATAATATTAATAAAAATAATACAAATTTAAAAACAACACAGTACAATTACTGCACAGCATTTACATTGTATTAGATATTGTCAGTAATCTAGAGATGATTTAAAGGATATAGGAGGATATGGGAGTTTATATGCAAATACTATACCATTTTATATAAGGGACTTGAGCATCTGCAGAGTTTTATATCCATGGAGGGTCAGAAATCAGTCCCCTATGGGACAACTCGTGTGTGTGTGTGTGTGTGTGTGTGTGTGTGTGTGTGTGTGTGTGTGTGTAAGAGAAAGAGAGGAGAGAGAGAGAGACAGTATCCTACAGGATCTATTGAGTATCCCATAGGTCCTATTTCTCTGGAGAACCCAGACTACCACAGCTCGTTTATACGTATATACTTGTTAATTGCCTATCTGAATGCAAACTCCATTTAGAACAAGAAGGACTTTGTCTATCATGCTTACCCTAGTATGCTCAGTGCCTGGCTCAGTGCCTGGTACACAGTGGATGCTCAGTAAATATGCAAGAGATTGAATGAATGAATGAATGAGGAATTGGTGGTGTCAGAGAAGCTAGAAAAAACAAAGTGTTTCAAGAGGAATTAGTCATTGGCAGCAAACACTTTTGAGGCGCTTGGTAGGAGAGGACCAAGAGGGTCCGTGGATTTGGTAATAGGACAGCGGTGGTGACCTGCTGGAGAGCAGCGGCACTGGCAGGGCTCAAACCAGGGCACAGAGGGCAAGCTGGTGATGGGAAGGAAGCAAGTGAGACAAGGAGTTTGGACAGCTCTCTCAAGAAGTGGCTTTGGAGGGAAGAGGGTCAATGGCAAGCTACTTTGAAACAAAAGCCTCTTCTAACCCCTAATCAGAACATGCTCATTTCTACCTCTCTCTCCTGCCCATCCCTTCCTGTCCCTCCTCTTGGGGCACACACCATCAATCATCTCTCATTACTTTATTTTTTAATAGAATAAGCAAGTTCATGGGCGTTTGTTTCAGTCTTATATTCATTCTCTTGGCAGGATAACAATTGATACCGTAAGTGACCCTCATTAATCAGCAGGGATAATTAGAACGCTGTAGGCGGAAGGCAATTTGCCGTGTAGCCTGTCTGGAAGACTGAAAGGTCACCAGATCTCCACGTCAGAATGGGATGCTTCCATGGGTGACTGGCTCTTCTTTAGTCCACCTTCTTGGGTGCCTCCAAGCAAAGTGGACACAAGAAAGCCCCAAGGAAGATTAACATGTAATGGCGCGTATAGGTACAATATGGGTCCATTATGATTACGGTGCTCTACCACCCTAGAATCCCTCTTTCTGCCTTTGTTTCTTCAGGAAATCAGGTCTGCTTTACTCCAAAGTCTGAAAAGGAATATGAACATGCAACTTTAGTAGAGAAATTTCTTAAAGCGTAGTAGGAAAGCATGCTATTTCCAGGCAGCCTCTGGCAAATCTTTTGATCAAGCTGAGTTTCTCTGCAAAGCGCATTATTATCATCTTCATTTCCTTTTGAAAAGAGTTACTGGGTGGGAAAGCAGGAAAATACAACAGATATGGAATATACCAGTTTCAACAACGCATTTATAAATCCACAAGAAAGGGAAAGGTGAGCTAGACCTTATCACAATAAGACCCATTCATTACTAGCTCAACAACTGTACACAGTTGTCAACTGGAAATAGGGTTCTCGTGGCCTGCAACAGAGCTAAATCCTTAGCCCTGCCCAGCCTGCCTGAATTTTTAAACTACTAATTTTGAAATAATTTCAGATTTATAGAAAAGCCACAAAGATGGCACAGAGAGTTCCTATTGGATACTCTTTATCCAATTTTTCCTGAATGTCAACAGCTTACATAACCATGGCACATTTGCCAAGACTAAGGGATTAACATAGGTATTTTACTATTAACTAAACTATAGACTTTATCTGGATTTTGCCTGTTTTTCCACAAATGTCCTTCTTCTGTTCTGAGATCCAATCCAAGATATTACATTGCATTTGCCCTGTAATTTTTAATACCTTGTCTGGGAACAGAGATGGCATACTGATCAACTTATGACTGGTACGAAGCCAGCAGGAATGTCCTAGATAACTAACACCAGAATCCAAAAAGTTCCTTCAGGCTTAATCTAGAGGACTTGCATTAAAGACAGATATGAGTGAACTTTCGTCCTTGGGTCTGAGATCCAAACTATAAAAGTGGTTTCTAAACAGTCCACTGCCAAACATTCTTGGAGTTGGTGATTGCCTCTGATCATGTAAGTTGGTGCTAAGAAAGCTTGAGACCTTAGGGCCCCTTCCCAGAACTATGTCTCTGTAAGGAGAGGTGATGATTCCAGTCTATCCTTTGGGTTTGTTTACCTCCAAAATGCTTTTGTTTTTCTAAATCACTTTCAAGAATAAGAATCTTTTAGAGACACAAGGATGAAGAATAATATAGTAAGTACCTGTATATACAACACCCACAAAGAAAATAAAACATTGTAAACACCATTGGAACCCCTGGGTAGCTCTGCCTCCCCCTGGCATGGTGACAAGACACTTTATAATCTGGCCTCTGCTGCTTCTCCCAGCAGTCATCTGCTCTCTCCCCAAACAATAACAATAAACAAGCAAATAACCAGCCTACCTCCAGCTTTTCAGATGTAGAAAAAACAAACTGTTTTTTCTCTGCCCTCACTCCATGACAGTCAACACAGAATACTTCTGTACCCAAATGGAGGTGGGATGGGGTTCCCCACACACCAAACAAGCAATCATTTCTGCAGTGGATGCAGGATGGGTGTCCTCCAATGCAATTAAACTCTGACATCTACCTGGAGTTAGCATCAGATCCCACAGGTTGAGGACTCAGTCTCACAAGACTGCTTCCCACCGCAGATACCATTCACAAGACCCAGCTTGTTTTAGGGTCTGACCAACTGTCTGTAAATCAAGGTTCCCAGACCCCCTCCCCAGATTTGGTTAATTTGCTAAAGGGGCTCACAGGACTAAGGGAAGTAAGTTCTTACATTTACTGGTTTATTATAAAGAATATTACAAAAGATACCAATGAACACCAGATGAAGAGATGGACAGGGCAAGGTATGGAGGAAGGGGCATGGAGTTTCCAAGTCCTCTCTGAGTATGTCACTCTCCAAGAACCTCCATGTGTTCAGCTATCTGGAAGCTCTTTGAGCTCAGTCTTTCTGAGTTTTTATAGAAGCTTCCTTACATAGGCATGATTAATTAAGTCATAGGCCAGTGGTGATCAACTCAAACCTTCAGCCCCTCTCTCCTCCCAAGTTTGGGGGTTGACACTGAAAATCTCAACTCTTTAATCATGGCTTGGTCTTCTCAGTAACCAACCCCCATCTTGAAGATACTTAGGGATGGCAGGCCAACAGTCAGCCCATTAGCATTTAAAAAGATGTGTATCACTTTGGAGATTCCAAGGATTTCAGCAGCCGTATGCCAGGAAAAGAGACAAAGACCAAATACACATTTCACAATATCACACCAGCCATATAAAATGGCATGCAATTCTCTGAATATTACTATGGTACACTCGGTTCAGCTCCTTTACAACACTGTTCCCCTGCCTGGACTATTCTTCCCACACTATTTATCCCTTGCTATCTCCCAACTCTCATTTATTCTTTAAGACTTGTGTTCAGGTGACATCTCCTTCCCTGATTCCTGGTGTTCTGCCTCTAAACTCTCCCTGCTCTGGACACATCCCTCCACACTGCACTGGCCTGTCTATTTCCTGCATGTTTCTTCCTCAAGACTTTGAGCTCTCCAAGGCCAGGACCCATGTCTGCTTCATCTCTGGATCCCAATGCTAAGCATAAGGCCTGGAATGAAGAGACCTCTGGGGAATATTTTGAAAGGCCTGCAATTTAGTGTAATATTTAGTCTCTAAAGCTGGTAGTGCTTTGTTTTGCATCCTGGCTCAGCTGTGTGACCTTGGGTAAGTTTCTTAACATCTCTGTGCTCCATTTTTCTCTTCGTCAAATGTAGGGTTAACAATGGTATCTACTTTATAGAGTGTTGAGATGTTTCAATAACTCAATATAGGCAAAATGTTTTGAATGGTGCTTAGCACAGAATAAGTGCTCATAGCTATTACAATTATTTCTATCAAAATGTTGAGCACCCGTTAGCTACATCATCTGGGTTAGATTTTCACAAAAAAAGGACCTGTGTTAAGGATTTGCTATGAGTGAGCTTATTTGGAAGTTGACTCCAAGAGTACGGTGAGGGGAGGGAATGTGAAACAGGAAAGAGAAGGCAGCTGAGAAAGGGGTCCTAGTCATATAAGGTGCCACTGGGAGTCAATGGAGCTAAATCCCATTGGGGAACACTGGGAGTGGGCATAGAATATGCAACTCAGAGTCATCCTATTTATTGCAGGGAGAGGAGGCTGGGGTATCAATCCACTAACTCCCTCCTTTTGGGTTGCTGGTTGCTCCTGGGGTCATTAGCTCCACCCAATGAACCATGGATGTGGCATCTACTGGATCTGCTGTGTCTCCCCTCCATGCCCAGTGATACCTGAGCAGAGCAGAGAGTGAGGAGCAAAAGCCCAGCAGCACTGCTGACTGTGCCCTGTGGCTGCTTGGAGTCTTGATCCCTTCAAGTCTCTTGAGCACCACAGCCTCTGCCCTGGTCTCTCTGCTTGATTCCATTCCGACCACAACCTCCCAAGGTCTGGAACCACAGAGGTGCAACAGCACTGAAAAATAATTCGGGTGCCCACCCAGGGGGCCATGCCAACCTCAGCATCAGGCTGATGGCTGGCAGGAAGCTTCCCTTCTCCCTTCTCCTAGACCCCTAAGCCCCGAGCCTCTCACTGCTTCTATACTGTTTCCTGCAGCTCTAGAGTGGGAGGCCCCTGGCAAACTGGCATGGCCCCTCCCCCTCTCAGCAACACTACAGCCCCCTACACTGATTGGTGTCCCAGTCCCGCCCCCCTCCCAGCAGGCAGCTCAGAGGCTGAGCCAGAGAGAGATGGGCAGAGAGGGTCCAGCTGCCAGACTCAGCCCTCCAGCCCCTTGCCTCCTCCTCTTGGCCACCACTTCCCATCACTCCCTTCCGCAGCCCCCCCTCGCTTGTTTGTCCCCAGTGCCTGACAATTAGGCTGTGTTTGTTAAACCACGGGCTCCAGCTCTGCTCACCCAGACTCTGCCTACTGTAGATTTTCCTGCGAGGACTGCAGAGATCGTAAAAACAACTACCCACCTTGTCTCTCTGGCTTATTTACTAACGTGGCCATAAATAATCAGGGCGATTTGCATATTACTACTTGGCTTTTTATAGCACCACACATCTGAGCACTGGCAGGCAGGGGGCTGGGGTGAGGAGGTGAGCCACACTCTGGGCTGGCAGTGACACTGGCCAGAACTGCTTCTGGCAGGCTTGGGTTCTCCTGGTCTGAAAGCAGAGAGAACTAGCCTGGGAGTAGGGGTGTGGGAAGCGGAAAAGCCAGTCATAGTCACCTAGTTGGGACACAGATGGGTATTTGTAGTAGGGGTGATAACTCCCTTTGCCAAGGACGGCTTTTGAGCTGGAAGAAACAGGGCCCCATTCCCAGGATCCTGCATTACATAGGAGCTGGTCAGAGTAGAGCCCTGGGGCACTTCAGTGAGATTCCAGCTCTGGCATTTACTTGCTGTGTCACCACCGCCCCCTCAAGCAGGTCACTTCTCCTCTCTCATCCTCCTTTCCATACCTGCAACATGGAGATAATGACCGTGCCTACCCCAGATGATCTTGGTGATGATTCAGTGAGTTGGTATAGGCAAGGCACTTAGCATGATGCCTGACCTAGAGCAAGGGCTTGAAATGATGATGCTGCTGATGATATAAAAACAAATCCTCTACATTCCTATAGCTATCGAACAACATTTATGAAGCTAAATAAACCAAGATGGACCCTGAGGAGAGGGAAGCTATCATCGGGCCACAGCGTGCAAGGCTGTGGCATCAGGATGGAATATGTGAAGGGCCCACAGTAGCAGAGGAAGTCTATAGCCACCGAGGCAGACGAGACAGGGAGCAGGCAGCGTTTGGAGCTGGAATCACCACCTCTGCCTACTGTCTGGGGATCTGGGTTTGGAGTGGGTGTCAGCTCTGAGTACCCACTGGGCTGCCCACCCTGGTTGCAACCACATACCTGGCCTTCAGTACTATTCATCCTACTTTATTAGTGCTGATCAGCCCCGGTCCCCAGAAGCCTGGACACCATTCCCCATACCCCAGCCCTGAATTACATGATTTCTCTACCATCTGCCAGACATGAAGCTGTTTTATAAGCTGGAAGCCATGGAGGCTATATTTTTAGATCTCAACTTGCCTTGAACCTGGGGTGGGGCCCTCAACTAAACCAAACTTTAAGACACCCTGCTTCTTAGGTGGTGGTCAGTGAATGTTCCAGGCAATGAAACCCAGCCCTGGTCCCCATTTGCAAATCTAGAGACTGGGCCATTTGCTATGTTTCATAGGACAGAAGCATGAGGGGTCATGGCAGGGCATAAGGAAGTGAGCAGTGACAATAATATGCCTAAGGCCCTGCTAGGCTCAAAGGTTTCCCAAGTCACAGCTCAAGTATTTGGTTACATTGTGACCCTAAGGTCACTGCTACACATGAAAAAGGATGGACCTGTCAGTATCACCAGAAGTCAAGGTGCTTCCAGTGACCAAAAAAGCTATACCGCAAGGACTGAGATGGGTGGAGCAGAGACCCATGCACCCTCTTCCGTGCCTCAAAAGGCCACCAACCTCCTAGCTCATGGGCTTTTTGCTAGCCGTGCCTCATCTGACACCCTCTTCCCTCAGCCCCCTCATCTTAACTGGGTTCTTCCTGAATACTCAGGCCACCCAAGTAGGTCCCCCCCCCAGGCCAAGTCAATTCTAGCACCCTATTTCTTTCCTTCAGAAGCTTTTCAAATCTGTAACCATTCTGTCTGTTTCCTTGTTTATTTACTAATCTCTCTTACTAGAGGCTAAGTTTGGGAGAGATGGGAATCTGTGTGTTTTGTTCCCCTACTGTTTTCCCAATGCCTGTTCAACCATGCATGGTGACCACATGGCCCAGTATAATTAACACATTTTATGGTCTCCCTGGTGCCTGACCCCTAACAGGTGCCCAGTAACTATGCGGGGGAATGAATGAATGAATGAATACAAGCAGTAAAAGTCAACATTGTCGGTATTGCAGCACACCCTGGATCCTGGTGGGTAACTTTTGCTTTTCTAATTCCCCTGCCCATATCCCTCTGGACTGAATCCTTGTCAGCCACCACTCCCTTGGACTCTTGCCTGGCTGATCCCTTCTCATCTGTGTTCATTCACATGCCCCTCTCACCCCCACCATGCTGGACCATCAGGTCTTCATAGGGCTGCCACTGGCCTGACAGAAGCCACAGCCATGGCTGCGATTAGCTCCTTGGATTTCATCACATTTGCAAGCTCTAGAAGAGAGGGAAAGAAGAATACTAGGAGGGCACAGGGTGTCAGGAGCAGAGGGTGAGGACCACGATGGGAAACATTAGCAGGAGTGGATGCCACAGAGGAAAAGGAGGACCAGCCAAGAACAGGCCCCTGGGTCAGGGGAATGAGCATCCTAAGAAGAGGATCTGCAAGCCACGGAGGCTCTGAAACATGACTGCAGGGGCTAAGGAACATACAGTAGGATTCAGTTTGGGTAAAATCAATGCATAAGTGTGTCACAGAGGGTGTGTTATCGCACTGGTTCTTTCTGGGTGCCAACATGACAGCTGACTTTTAAAAATTCTTCTTTATGACAGTCTTCATTTTCCAAGTTTTCTATAATTAGAATATATTTATATACTGCAAACATATACATCAAAGGATGGGAAGGAGGAAGACTGGGAGGTGGAGGATGCAGGGCCCCTGGGGGAGGACAGGCAGCCGAGGCAGCCCTGGGGGAGCTCTGAGGCTGTCTTGCCCTCCCCAGTGTACGGCGTCCCCCGGGCATCCTGGAATTCCTTCTCATCTGGGGCCAGGATTGCTCAGCTCCCAGGCAACAAATGCAGGATTTGTGCAAGTCATGGGGCTCACTGTATCTTTTTTTTTTCCTTCTTCTTCCCTCTTCCACTTTGTATTTTGTAAGAATCTAATTTTAAATTCTCCAGATGCCATATTTTTGATCTCTTCAATTGATTCTTTGCAGAAATGGAGTAACAGAAGTGTTGTGAATCTCTTTAATGGAAAAGGATAAAAAGGCCATGAAGGCTTGGAAGGCAGTCACTGTCCAGTTCCCTCTCAGCCAGGCCTCCTCTTCGTGGTCCCTGTTCCACCCCCAGCCATGCTTCTGCCTGGTGGTTGACATGCACAAAGGCCCCACCCACCTGCATCCCCCAAGTCAGAAAAGTCATCTTTCTGCCACAACTGGAGGCAGCTATTGCACAAGAGACCATAACCTGTAGCTGTGGAAGAGTCTTTGGCACAAAGAGAAGCTCATACTTCCCAACCCCTGCAGCAAGCTTGTTCCACCCCCCACCCTGCCTGGGACATTGGCCAATGTCTGAGGAGATATTTGTTCTCTGCAATGGGGAGAGGGAGGCTACTGTAAGGCCAGGGATGCTGCTAAATATCATACAATGTGGAGGACCGCCCCTTACAATGAAGAAGCTCCGTAGTCCCGAATGTCGAGAGTGCCATGGTGACATTGTCCAGCCTGCTGGACAGTGAGCCAGGCTCTGGGCCAGGCCCCCATGTGCCACAACTCAGAGACTCTGACTGCAAGGCAGCCTGCAGCTCTGACGGCTGTCCATCCTTGGCTGATCCAGACATTGGATTGGCCCCTTATAGCAATGGCTGGCGTGGCTGGGATGCAGGGCATCAAGGCTGCCTCACCATGGAAGACCATGCCCCTGACTCCTCTTCGGCACCCAGGGCCACCACTCACTGCTTCTCTGCTATCTGTGCTCTGAGTGGGGCTCAGGGGCTGACTCATGGGCCTCAAATCCCAGCACCGTCACTTATGAGTCACTTAATCTCCCTGAGCCTCAGCTTCCTCATTTGCAGAATGGCAACACCTATTTCATAGTTTGTTGTAAGACCTAAAAGGGTTAATATCTGCAAACTTTTTAGAGCAGAGCCTGGTACATAGTAAGTGCTCAATAACAGCAGCCATTAATATTATTAATATTATTACTCAGATGAGTGAAAGAGATTGCTGGGCACCATAGCACGTTGTGACTGCAATGCAAATGAGGCAATGGTTGGGTCAGTTCAGTGAGGGTAACTGCTTCAAGCATCTCCATATCTGTGTATGAGATCTGTGTATGGGATCTCCAGATCAGGTCACCAGGATGGGATAAGATCCCAATGTCATGAATGTGCTGGCTTCCCCCTCTGATGGGGAGTCCAGCAGAATAGATGTGGCTCTTTGGACTCTTAACTTCTTCTTGAACTTGGTGAATCTAAAATCAGCAAGAGCATATCTTACCACAGCCCTTGACCTTTCTGGGACCCAGATGCTGGCAAGAGCTCAAAGCAAAACCAGGCAAGCACCCACCAGGCCCTCTGAGACTCTGCAGTGGCATTTTGAGGCAGCAACATATGGACCCAGCCTAAAAATAAACCCTTAAGCCTTCAACTATTTTTACTACCAAGTAACACATGTCATTGACATCCATCAGGGGTGTCCATGGTACACACGACTGACAACAAAAGAGTAGCTTATACATTCTGACAGTCACTTTAATGTGGATGCTTTAGAACGGCCAAGCCAGGAAGTCCCGCTGACACCATGTTTCAGGACATGCATTCGAGCTGGCAGTGAAGACGGGGGATCAGGAAGGACACGGAGGACAGGGAAGGTGGTGCAGACGGCAGAGGGAGGGGCTCTGCGGGCAAGGCCATGAGCATGAGATCCCAAGGTGAGGGTCCACCCCAAGGGCGGGACAGCCAGGCAAGGGAGAACAGGACGGCCAAGGGCAGCCTCCAATGTCTGTGTCTGGATCTGGCTCTGCTTTGGCCTGTTCTGCTAGAAGGCCTCCAGCCACACACTTGCTTCTGCTGGTGTTTGAGACTCTGTTCTCTGATGCCACAACTGACAATCCCTGGAAAAGCAAAGCAACAAAACCAGCTATAGAAATCTATGCCCAAACCTTTATGGACAAGAGGAGTGTATCAGTCTGTTTCATGCTGCTGATATAGACATACCTGAGACCAGGAAGAAAAAGAGGTTTAATTGGACTTAGAGTTCCACATGGCTGGGAGGCCTCAGAATCATGGAGGGAGACAAAAGACACTTCTTACGTGGTGGCAACAAGAGAAAAGTGAGGAAGATGAAAATGTGGAAACCCCTGATAAAACCATTAGATCTCATGAGACTTATTCACTACCACAAGAACAGTATGGGGGAAACTGCCCCCATGATTCAAATTACCTCCCCACCAGGTTCTTCCCACAACATGCGGGAATTATGGGAGTACAGTTCAAGCTGAGATTTGGGTGGGGACACAGCCAAACCATATCATTCCAGCCCTGGCCCCTCCAAATCTCATGTCCTCATATTTCAAAACCAATCATGCCTTCCCAACAGTCCCTCAAAGTCTTAACTCAGTTCCGCTTTAACACAAAAGTCCATAGTCCAAAGTCTCATCTGAGACAAGGCAAGCCCCTTTTGCCTACTAGCCTGTAAAATCAAAAGCAAGCTAGTTATTTCCTAGATACACTGGCAGTACAGGTATTGGGTAAATAAAGCCATTCCAAATGGGAGAAATTGGCCAAAACCAAAGGGTTACAGGGACCATGCAAGTCTGAAATCCAGTGGGGTAGTCAAATGTTAAAGCTCCAAAATAATCTCCTTTGACTCCAGGTGTCACATCCAGGTCATGCTGATGCAAGAGGTAAGTTCCCATAGTCTTAGGCAGCTCTGGCCTGTGGCTTTGCAGGGTATAGCCCCACTCTGGGCTGCTTTCATGGGCTGGCATTGAGTGTGGCTTTTCCAGGCACACAGTGCAAGCTGTCAGTGGAGGCACATGGTGCAAGCTGTCAGTGGATCTACCATTCTGGGGTCTGGAAGACGATGGCCCTCTTCTCACAGCTCCACTAGGCAGTGCCCCAGCAGGGACTCTGTGTGAGGGCTTCGATCCCACATTTCCCTTCTGCACTGCCCTAGCAGAGGTTCTCCATGAGGGCCCTGCCCCTGCAGCAAACTTTTGCCTGGGCATCCAGGTATTTGCATACATCTAAATTCTAGATAGAGGTTCCCAAACCTCAATTCTTGACTTCTGTGCACCTGCAGGCTCAACACCACATGGAAGCTGCCAAGACTTGGGGCTCCCACCCTCTGAAACCACAGCCCAAGCTCTATGTTGGCCCCTTTCAGTCATGGCTGGAGCAGCTGGGACACAGGGCACCGGGTCCCTAGGCTGCACACAGCATGGGGGATCCTGGGCCCAGCCCACAAAACCACTTTTTCCTCCTGGGCCTCTGGGCCTGAGATGGGAGGGGCTGTCATGAAGGTCTCTGGCATGGCCTAGAGACATTTTCCCCATGGTCTTGGGGGATAAGCATCTGGCTCCTTGTTATTTATGCAAATTTCTGCAGCCAGCTTTCATTTCTCCTCAAAAAATGAGTTTTTCTTTACTACTGCATAATCAGGCTGCAAATTTTCTGAACTTTTATAGTTTCCCTTTTAAAACAGAATGTTTTTAACAGCACCCAAATCACCTCTTGAATGCTTTGCTGCTTAGAAATTTCTTCCACCAGACACCTAAATCATCTCTCTCAAGTTCAAAGTTGCACAAATCTTTAGGGCAGGGGCAAAATGCCACCAGTCTCTTTGCTAAAACATAACAACAGTCACCTTTGCTCCAGTTCCCAACAAGTTCCTCATCTCCATCTGAGACCACCTCAGCCTGGAGCTAATTGTTCATATCACTATCAGCATTTTTGTCAAAGCCATTCCACGAATCTCTAGGAGGTTTCAAACCTTCCCACCTTTTCTTGTCTTCTTCTGAGCCCTCCAAACTATTTCAACTTCTACCTGTCCCCCAGTTCCAAACTCACTTCCACATTTTCAGGTATCTCCCACCCAGTCCCTCCCACAGCATGTGGGAATTATAGGAGTACAATTCAAGATTAAATTTGAGTGGGGAAACAGAGCTAAACCATATCAAGGAGCCTTCTTGAAACCTCTTCCTTCCCCTAGGCCTTCCTTTGCTCCCTCCCTCCCACCTCATGATGGTCTCTTAGCTCTGAGAGTGTCTTACAGACAGCTTGAAACAAACTTCCTCTTCTCTCCCATGTCCAGCTCTGCCTTTGGGTGCACCAATGCTTTCCATCTTCGCCCACTCTGTCTTTCTGATCTCAAAGATAGGGCCTAACTGCTGGGTATGCACAGAATTTATTATGCCAAACAGCAGACTCCATTAGGCCTGGGCTGGGTCCAAATCTCCAAAGGTTTAGGCAGTAAAACAGTCCAGAAGCATCCATTCTAAACCATCCCCCTGCCCCTTTTCTCCCTCAGGCCTGTGTCTACAAGGGCACCACCAGCCCTTGGCAGGGCCAGCTGCACAGTGCACAGAGCATTGACTTTGGAACCAGCAGAGTTGGGTTTTAGTCCCACTCTGGTGCTTACTAGCTGCTTGAGCTCGAGACAGTGACTTGACCTCTCTAAACTTCAGTTTTCTTATCTGTGCAATACGGGTGACAATGCCTATCTTACGGAAATGTTGTAACCAAGATAATTCATGGAAAGCCTTTAGCACTGTACCCAGGACATAGAAAATGCTCAAAAAAGTATAAATTCCTGTTGTTATTATTGCCATCTATATGCACAACCTCTAAAGCAAGAGTTGCTACCCTGGGGCTCAAAGATGAATTTCAAGTAGTTTGTGAGTCCACCCATAGAAATTAAATGCAAATTTTTAGTTCGATGTGTGTATATTATGGGAGCGAGTTCCTGGCTGTCATCAGAAGTTCAGAGGGATCCATATCTCCACCCTGCCCAAGTTAGGAACTTGAGACAATATTACAGAATTGTCAACACATAATGGTCAACTCTGAAGTCTGACCACTTGGATCAGCCAACTGTGTGACCTTGGAAAGTCACTTCATCCTTCCCCCCTGCTTCAATTCCTATTAATAATATGGGGCTAACGATAATACACACCCCACAGGGCTACTGAGAACACTCCATGAGATTTTGCGTTTCAGGGTGAGAACAGTGCTTGGCACACAGACGTGTTATATGTACAAGTGTTTTTTATGCAGACACATATACATAGCACACACAGTAATATATACACTGCATATACAAATACTGTATCAGTGCTCATTTTTATGATCAGGAAGCACTGTTCCAAAGCCTGCAGTTGATTCATCCCACCCTACTCCTTGCTCATTCCCTCCTGCATCTCCTTCTCTGCCTTGGAATTTCTTCTCCCTCAACGTTCCCTGATCCTTGGCATCTTGAAACACCATATAAGTCAGCAGAAATAATGGGCAGAGGATTATTCCTTCTAAAGGAAGAGGGGGAAGAATCAAAGTCTGGGGCTCGGAAACCAGCCTAGTAGAGGGAGGATGCCATGAAGCTCGAGGTGCAAGTCTTGGGAGTTGCTAAGGCCCTGGGCGCTGGCTCTGATGTGGAGTTAGAAGTCAGAGTCTAAGTCTAGCTGCAGAGAGAAGTGGGCTCAATAGAGGCAGGTGGAGTCTGGCCCTAGCCTAGGGAGGTAGGGCTCTGGCGGGCTTGGGCACAGCAGGGTGTGGACCAACCAGGGGCTTGGGTACATCGCAGCACAGCAGGCATCTGAGTGTCCTAGTCCCAGAATGTGCAGCCCTGTGCCACCCTCTGGGAAGGATGGGGCTTTTCCACAGCCAGGCTGGGAAGGATGGGCTCTGGGTCCACAGGACAGACAGCACTATCTGCAGCTGAGCAGGAATGGTAGAGAGTGATATTCAGTCGTCAAATTAGAAACATCACAAATTCCCGGAAATGATAGTGAAGCAATTCTGCTTGGAAGGGTACAGGATCAATGGTATTGGCAGGACTTTCATGTCCTCACACACTACAGAGAAAGTTGTGGTGGCTTCCTCAGCCTGCAGGGAAGGCACAGACGAGGATAAACATCTACACCAGGACTGTAACGGGCAGCCAGAGAAGGCTGGCATTGAGGGATGGACTCCAGAAACAAGTTCCCTCATACATGAGTTATCCCAATTACTCACAGCCCTGGGTAGTGATTAGAGGGAAAACTATTGAGAAATATATATTTACTCCAATTCTACACTTGATCAGAATGAAACACATATCATTAGCCATAAAAGTAGGATTCAGACAACAGAGCATTATTTGCAAATGATAAACAGACATGGGCACAGATTTAAACATGTACAAAAGATGTAAATCTGAGCAATGAATGCTTAGTTCTATTGCTACTGAAGGCAGTTCTTATGTGCTGCCTGGATTAGGTGGGTACATTCTTACATGGTTACTCTCTATTCAACAAACTCTACAAGTGATGGGCCAAGGACTTGTACATAGGAAACAAATATTCTGCCATTCTAGGGAGCCAGAGGCTGCCAGAAAGGGTCTCAGAGATCATTCTGAGTAGTCCATGAGCCAATAGCACCAGTATCACCTGTGAGCTCCCTGGAAATGCATCGCAGACTGAATGTGCACATTCACAAATTCTCAGCTGATTTGGATGCATGTGAAAGTTTGAGAAGCATCTCTCTAGGCCAGTTTTTCAACCTTTTAAAATCAAGGACCCCTTATGAGGATTCACATAAAATGATTGCCTCCTTCTTCAATGTGGTTTAAAATTCAAAATAAAATGAATAAAAACAAGTCAAAGCAAGGGTCATTCTAAAGATGCTTTTTCAAAATGCACATATCCCTCCCTTCTGGCTCCCACCTACAATGTGTGATGCAACAACCACTCTCCATGACTCCAGGAAGTCAGGGCTGGGGAGGCATGCCCTGGCAAAGAATGACTGACAGAGAGCTACAGTCCCACTGTGCAGATGGCATGCTCATAGCCCAGAGAGGGGCCGCCCCAGAAGCTCCAACTTCCACACTGGTGCTTCCCAAGGCAGGGAGCCTCAGTTCTAGATAGATACAAGTGTTAGAAATGACTTGAAGTTTGCTACCCTGGAATGTACATTTCACAGCCTGAGTGCCACCATCCAATGTCAGTTTTTGACAACAGTCCCCATTTCCCCTAAGAGTCTCCTTCCTTCAAGTGAATACCCTGAAGTCCTTCAACATCCATCTTGCAACATAAAGTCCTTCTTCATCCTGGTCATCCTCCCATGGCCCACTTGAGTTTGTCAAAGTCCCTCTTTGAGTATGGGTAGCAAGGAATATACTTAAGCTTTTCTCTTTTCTTTTACATTTAACCTTACACTAATAAAAAAAATGCATTCTTATTGTAAAAATAACACAACTATGTTACAAAGAACTTTTCAACACAAAAGATTAAAAAATCATTCCTAAACCAGTCATCCTCATACCCATATTATTATTAGCATGTTGCCATATTTCCTTCTAGTCTTATTCAACTGTGTATACATCCTTACATGGTAATGTGCATAATAAACAGATAATTCTGTAGGCTGTTTTGTTATTTTTTAACTTAAACATTTTTTATGCTGCAGCAGTTTTGACAATCATGATTAGCCTCCCGCTCCAGTGTGTAACTGAGAACTGAACTCAGTCCCCTGAGCCAGTGATAATGATTTGGCTGTGTCCCCACCCAAATCTCATCTTCAATTCCCACGTGGTTGTGGGAGGGAATTGAATCATGGGGGCAGGTCTTTCCCGTGCTGTTATCATGATAGTGAATGAGTCTCGTGATATCTGATTGTTTTAAAAGGGAGAGTTTCCCTGCACAAGCGCTCTCTGCCTGCTGCCATCCATGTAAGAAGTGACTTGTTCCTCCTTGCCTTCTGCCATGATTTCGAGGCCTCCTCAGCCAGGTGGAACTGTAAGTCCATTAAACCTCTTTCTTTTGTAAATTTACCAGTGTTGGGTATGTCTTTATCAGCAGCATGAAAATGGACAAATATAGATGGTTTGACCAGTTCAGAGGAAACAGAGAACAGTTTCTCCACCTATGCTTTCACATGGCAGCTGCATGACATTGTTCATCTTGCACCCACAGGGTCTCACAAATGTGTTAACTCCTTGGAGCCCCTTCTTCTACTCTGTACTGGTGTCATCTACTTTTAGGGAGGCCTAAATACACAGGACATTCATCCATTTATTCATTCATTGGACAAGAATTTGCTGAGACCCACCATGTACAAAGTGGTGTGCTGGGGTCTCTGTCTGCAATGGGGAACAAGGCAGCTCTGGTCCCATGAGCTCATGGATCTTTCATGGTGGTGACCTCAGCAAAGCAATGGAGCACAGGAAGGGGAAGAGACAGAAATCCAAGGAGAACCCATCACAGACTAGCCATGGGTGCTTGACTTGCATCCATCAGCTCACAGAATCCTCACAGCTCTTTTGCTTTGCAGATGAGGAAAAAGAAGTTCAAGGATACTTGCCCAAAGTCAAAGAGGTAGTAAATGGCAATGGCAGGCCTCAACCCCAGGAGTGCCTCACTGTAAAGCTCTTTCTGAATTCCCTAAATTCACATGGAGATTTTAAGACGTTCTTTCTCTCCTGACCCTCCAGTAGGCTCTAGAAATTTTAGAAGGCCATTAAGAGGCACTCCCAACAATGTGCTTCAATTATTTCAAAAAAGAAAGACAAAAATAACAGAATACTGCCTGGTCTCAGAGGTGTGATTATATTTGGAGAAGAGGAGGGGAAAGGGGGACACTTTCTACAGAAGCACATCCACCAGGAGCATGATTTACACAAAAGTGTAATTTAGATACCTAATTTTTCATTTGACCGGCTAACAAACATTTGTGCAATTTAAATCTTTTCAGAGTCACTCTGACAACCAAGTATCCACGAGTTGACTCAGTCTGCTTCTTATCACCATCAGACTTTGAAAACTCCACCTCCCGCTTCATAATTACTCCAGGCAATCAGCACCAACTGATCAATCAAACAAAGAAAATTGCAGGTTTGAAGCTTTAATTAAATCTATCCGGCACTATCTAATTAAAGAAAATCTTTACTCTTCTACATACTCCAAAATAGAAGAAGCCCACTCCTTCGGGGTTTTACAAATAATTTGCCATGTTGAGGCCTTCACCTAGCTTACACTGGAGGAAGAGTGCAGTGGAGAAAAGACGGCCATTCCCTCTTCCTTTCGTTCAAGTGCAGGCAAATTCCAACATCGAGGGAGACAGGGCTATAGAAGAATCATGTCTCTGGTAGGTTTCCTCTCATCCATCACTGTCCTTTAGGGTAGATGGGTCCTTGTTCTGGCTGATGGTTGCCCAGGGCCTTTCTTCTGCCCTCCACAGGCCCATGTGGCTGGAGGGCACTGGCTCAGAGCAGGGAGAAAATGCTAAGACTCAGCCACACCTTGTTAGCATTGGGCTTATGAGCCATCCTGAAGCTCATCTTTCTCCTCTGCAAAATGGGCTGAATATGACACTTCAATTGGATTGTTGAGAGAAGTCAATAACATAATATGCCTGAGAAGCCACAACAGTCAAACGGAATTGGGAAGAGCAACACTGGGCGCTTACAAGAGTGGGGCCTTGCAGTAGTGGGTATTTCCAAACCTGCCTCGGTCTGCAAGAGCTCTTCGTGTCTGCATTCCGCCACCCCTGCAGACCGAGGCAGGTTTGAAAAAGGTCCACGACTGCAACGCTTTTTGCAGACCTAGAAAGCTAGACTAAACTTCTTTATTGCCCAGATGTCTGTCGCTCTGGACAGTGAGGAATTCCTCTTACAACTGAAATCCAGCTCCACTCTCAGAGCTGGCATCTGTCCCCGTTCCCCTTTGCTTTGTAAGGTTTGTGTAAGTTTAAGATTTGCCTTGTCTTTGACGTAGTTGTGGCACTCTGGAGAAGGGAGAGATGCATGTGCCTCTACCAGTTGCCAAGGCATCACAAAAGCCCCCATATCCCTAGTTGAGAGCCCTGTGGGATAAAATAATCAAACTGGGAAGGAGTCAATTGTTCAGGCTTGCTTCTTTATGAGGCTTGATAAGGTAGCCACTGCTTATGGAGGGACAAAGGTGGCAGTGGTGATGGGAGAGACTGAACTGGCGCAGTGAAAGGTTGCCGGGTGCAGAGGAGTTAGCCACTATAAACTTCGTGAAAACATTTTCTCCTCCAAGCAGGACTGAAGACACTGCATTGCCAGCCCGAAAGACACTAGGGGCATCATGGGGTCAGAAACTGCTTCCATGAATTCAACAGCCAGACTAGTAGTCTCTCCTATCGATGGTGTCTTCACCATGTCATCTGGGGAGCACCAGTCAGCTGTAGCTCCTGGGGCAACTGGTGTGGTAATATGTGACGTCTAAGTTTACATACAAGTTTATTTCTCACTTATGTAAAATCCAATCAATCAGCAGCAGATAGGGGAGGGGGTGGGTTCTGCTCCATGCAGTCATCCAGGCATCCAGTCTTTGTCCATCTCCTGTCTCCAGGGAAAGACAAAAAGATGACTGCAGAGGAGATTTTCTGCCCAAACCTAGATGGGGCACACATCATTTCTGTCCACCTTCTACTAAGTCATATGGCTCCATCTAGATGCAAGGGAATCTGGGAAAATATTGTCTTTAGCTAGGCAGCTGCTTCCCACTAATGTCTACACTGTAGAAAAGGAGCAAGATTGATGGTGGGCAATTAGCCTTCTCTGCCACACTGCTTAATGTGCCATTGGAAAATAAACTGTTTGCCTAAGACAAATGCTAGAATTGTTGAAACAGCCAAGAGCAGTACCTACGTACAGTAGAAAGAATCCCAGAAGGTCAGGAATATTTTATAGTCCTTCTACATGCATCTCCAGCATCATTCAATCACACAATTTCAGAGCTGGAAGAACCTCTGGAGTTCCTCTAGATTTAAACTCTCATATTTTAAGTAAGGAAAATGCAGCTGGCCCAGAGAAGGAATAAGACGTAGTGAAGATCACAAGCAAACCAGGGGCCAAGCTGGGACAGAACCCAGATTTCCATGCCCCTGGCCTGGCTCTTGGCACCACATCTTGTGACAGAGTAGACCCACCTAAGGGTACAATAATTTGGCTCTTTTGTCACTTAAAAGTTGAGAATTGATTTAGTTTTAGATTTACTTTAATTCCAAGAGAATGAGGGACTCAATACTTGGGAGGTGCTTACCTGGGGACCATGTCTGCTGAAAAAGAAACAGAGGGAAGACTAGAATAACAAGTCTAAACCTGCCTCCACCCTGCAGACAGTATCTTTAGGTCACCAGGGTCCTTGACCAGCAAATTCTGTGGCCCCAAAGATTCAGGGAATAAAAGTCGGGGAAAAGAAGGGGGAAACTTCCTACCTCAGCAACAGTGCTATCAGCAGCCACTTGGAAGAGAGGGGCTGATGAGGGTGTAGGGGTGGCCAACTCTGCTCTAGGGGAATGTTGCATCTTTGGCCAGTATCTCATGATACTGCAGGCAGGACGAATTGTGAGAAGTGATGCAGGCAGGCAGCACAGCCTTTTGGACTGAGTCTTGGGCTCCAGAAGGTATCAAATTTTGGCTGCTATTAAACAGCAGACTTGGTGAATGAGCAAGGTGAGGCTTTGCCACAAATACTGATTTTGACCTTGAACCACAGGGTCCTACTGTGAGTGGAGAGATTGCTCAGGACCCCGACACTGCTGCCCACCTGGCTTTGTGTATCATCTGCTGCCAACCCCTCCCCCACCATGTCTGCCCAGACCCTCCCTTTGGCATTAGGGGATGGAGCACATGGTTGCCCCACGGGGTCACTGCAATTGGTTTCCAGAGCCTCATCTCTGGCAGACCCCACTCCTCCCCTTCCACAGACCCCTTCAGCCTTGGTCAGATGGTGCTGACCTGTGTGAACTTGGGGTGTCAAGCAGATATTAGGACCCCAGGTATCCAGCCTCCCACTCCAAAGCCTGCCTGGTGAAGGACTATGAAGGAAGCAGACTGCAGTAACCCCACAAAACAAGCCACTTCCCTGTCCCAAGAAGCCCTGCCCAGCAATGACCAGCAGGTTTTGTCTTCTGCACCCCTCTTTGTCTGTCTCCTTATTAACCATAGCTAACTTTCCTGATTAAACACACAGCTCCTACCAACAGGTTTGCCTCTGGATGGCAAATTTGCTAGCATTTAGGGTGAATCAAACATATTTACTTTTCAGATGTTAGGGGTTTAATAAAATCCATAATGCCTTTGGCCTCAAACCCTCTTCCTATTAATTATTAAACCCTTGTATGTTTCAAGGGTAATTGAATCCATGTTTCTAATTAGTTTACATTTAATTCATCAGAATAATTTTTAAAGGTCTGATGGATGTCCCAATAAGCCTCATGGGCAGTTTAATGAATCTTTATTTAAAAAGAAATTGGACACACACCAAACTGTTAACCGCGGTTACCTCTAGGAAGCGAGGCTGGGACAAGGGCCTGGGAAAGGAGGCAGCTGCATTTTTCTCACTGTATACACTGCTGCCTTTTTAAAACAGAAAATACCTATTACATGTACTATTTTAGAGAAACTGATTAAAAGGGAAAATGGAATGGATTTTTTAAAGGAAACTGAATGAACGAATGCAAATAAATCTAAAGCAATGAAAAGGCATTTTGGTGTAGTGGCAGAAAGCCTTGTTTCTGGCTCTAGGAGACTCCTAGCCCACCCCTATTTAGCCACTGTTTTAGTCCATTCTTGCATTTGCTGTAAAGAAATACCTAAGACTGGGTAATTTATAGAGAAAAGAGGTTTAATTGGCTCACAGTCCCACTGGCTGTACAGGAAGCATAATGCTGGCATCTGCCCGGCTCCTGGGGAGGTCTCAGGAAACTTACAACTATGGTGTTAGGCAACGGGGGAACAACCACATCACATGGCAAAAGCAGGAGCAAGAGAGATGGGGGAGGTGCCACACACTTAAACGACCAGATCTCATGAGAACTCACTCACCATCGTGAGGGCAGCACCAACAGGATGGTGGTAAACTATGCATGAGAAATCCGCCCCTGTGATCCAGTCACTTCCCACCAGGCCCCACCTCCAACACTGGAGATTACAATCCAACATGAGATTTGGGTAGGGATATAGATCCAAACTGTATCAGCTATTTGGCAGCTTAGAGGCCTTACATGCTTACTTAATTTCTGCAAAGGGAATTAATACTACCCATGTCCTAAGGGTATTGTTGAATTATTAGATAACATGTATAATGCCTGTTTAAAACCTTTCAGTGTGTCCCACTTTTTTTAGATATGTGTCGATCTCCTCAGCAGGGCATACAGGGTCCTTGGGTGGAGCTGGCCCGGGGCCACTCCTCCACCTTCCCACTATACTCCAGCCAAAATGAACCCACCATTGTCATTCTGCACCTCACCTTTCTCTCACTTTTCCTCAGACCTAAGCACATACTATTTCTTGGCTCAAAACACTCCCATACTTCCTTCCATGCTCTATTAGGGATCCCTTCCTCCAGAGAGCATTCATTAATTCACTCTGTAAGTATTCGTTTAGCACCTACTATATGACAGGCACTCTGTTAGGCCCTGGAGAGCTACAATGAAAAGTAAAAGGGAAAGAGTCCTCATTATCAAAAAGCTTACAGCCCTGTGGGGCAGATGGGTATAAATCAAGTAGACACACACACACACACACACACACACACACACACACACACATAAAACCATAAAGGGGGAATGCATGGTAATCTGAGCAGGTATCACAGGAGGGTTTGACCAGGTTGTGAGTAAAGGGTGTCCCAGAGGAATTCCCTGGGCAAGGAAGGGACAACCGAGTTACTTGAAGAATAAGTAAGGGATAACTAAGCAAAGAGGCAGATGGTGGTTGGTGGGGGCAGTCATCCCAGGCCTCCAGATGAGCATCCACAAAGATCTCCCCCAAGGCTAGGTCAGATTCCCCAGTCATAGCACTTATAGCCTGATTATTTAACTGTATCCCTAAAGATACTGTAAGTTCCTTGAAGGCAGAAGCTGTCTTGTGAACTTTCATATCTCTGACACCTGGCATTCCTGGTAGGCATTCAATAAACGTAGAATAAATTACCACGACAGCATGAACACATGTGTCCAGCATGGTGGCTAGGACATAACAGCTGTTCAGTGTCCTCGTTCCTTTGTTCTCCTTGCCAGTGTCCTCACTCTGTTTCAATCCTAAACAAAGACTTTTCTCTCATCCCCATGGGTCCTCCCAGCCTCCTCCTGCCCACAGGAGAACATTCCCAGAGGGGTTCTGGGAAGCGGACCCTTCAAGGACATCCCTATTGATGTGCAAGGCACACCTTTTAAGGAATCCAACAAACAGGTCCTTTGGGGGCTTCTGCTGTGATACATATTCATAAGAAGACAGTAAATCTGACAAATTTGTGGATTTTTACAACTTCCAAACAGGTGTCTAATGCCAGTTGAGTGAAGTCTCCAACTAGCTCCAAATGACTAAAACTACATTGCACCTTAGGCTGATGACAGAATGTGTATTGCCAGTAACTGAAGGAACGAGTTGTAGTGTTTCCCGTAACTCGAGCCCAAATGTCTAAATTAAGAGATGCTTAGCTGTGTTTAACTGGTGCAGTCATCACCAGCGCCCTATAAACCCTCCAGTATACGGGATGCAGTTTATTAGCAGCGTCTTCATAGATTATGTTTGCTTGTGTCCCATTAGAAAACTTCATTCCACATTAAACTGCAATGCAATAGGATGTTTGCCAGCACGGAGAGGCCATCTAATTGCGAAAAAGCAGAGACGTGGGGATTGTTTCAGTAATTCATCCAGGCAGGGCTGACACTGCTTTATCTGGAAGGCTCTTTGTTCTTTTCTTGCTAATTTCCGAACTCCTATAGGCTCCTGGCCTTCAGGTCGAGCTCCTACTCCAGTTCCCCACCCTGATCCATTATGAGAAGAATCTGATCAGCTTCTATTGTAAATTTAATTTGAAGCAGCCAGACACTGCCTTCTGGCACCCTGGGATATGGTTGCTTGTGAATAGCTCCAGATGAAATGTGAGATGCTTTCAAGGAGATGGCTATGAACTCCTGGTAGAGAAAGGGAATTGTTGGGAGATGAATAGCATCTGCATATAGAATAAGCTGTGGGCAATGTGTCTATTGCCACCTTTTCATCAATGATGCCAGGTGCAGCTGTAAGTACATAGCATCAGTGAGAAGTTCCTATTTTGCTGAGGAGGAAACTGAGGCTCGTATGGGCTGCCTCACTTACCTAAGTCCACAGACATAGGAAGAAGATTAAAACCCAGGTATGTCGTATACTAAAGGTGTTAACCTCTCAAACCAATACACCTCAGGGTTTTTCCACCTGTGCTCTACTGCCATTTGGGGCCAGATAGTTCTTTACTGTAGACAGCTATCCTGTGCATTGTGGGATGATGATCAGCAGAATCCCTGGCCTCAACCTAGTAGATGTCATCAGCACCCCTCCACTTGCAGTTGGGACAAGCACAAATTCTCTAGATGTGGCCAAGTGTCCCCTGGGGGACAAAACTGCCTTCAGTTGAGAACCACTGCTCTACCTCATGACTCACAAGTTTATTATTTTGTCTTTTTGCTGAATTGTGTTTTCTAATTTTTCCTACAAATATACAAGTATTCCTTTTGTTTCTATCTCATCATAATTAAGGCAGTTTACATACTGTTTTAATTTATCTTGATCAACCAACCTACAAGGTAGATCTTGATATACCCTCTTTATCAATTAGGATACTGTGGATAAGACTAAAAGTGACTTGAAAATGCTATGCAGCTAGGGAGGAGCTAGAGCTCAAACTCATGCTGTCTACTGGCAAGACCAGTGTATATCCCACTGTATGGCTCTGCCACAGCAAAGCCAAAAAAAAACAACACTGGATTCCCAGCCTTAAGGAGCTTAGAAGCAGCTGGAGAAAGGTGAGGTTAAAGGGGGCTGGATTTGGGGTAGGGAAGTAACGTTTCAGCCTTTTGTTGGAATGCATCCATAAATAAAGAAGATCAGAGTGTTGGAGAGAAAAGGAGAAAAAGACGCCTTAAAAATGCAGTGAGGGGACTTAAAAAGGGAGGAGGCTGGGAGGGGGTGAGGGCTGAAAAACTATTGTGTACAGTGCTCACTGTTTCGGTGACGGGTAAAATTAGAAGCCCAAACCTCACCATCATGTAATGTATCCATGTTAAGAACCAGCACATGTAACCTCCTAATCTAAAATAAAATACATTTAAAAAGTGCAGTGAAGGCAGTAATTGCAAAACTTGTACCCATGAAGTTTTTATATTTTATTTTTCTGAGACTGGGTTTTACTGTGTTGCCCATGTGAGTCTTGAATTCCTGGGTTCAAACAATTCTCTTGCCTCAGCCTCCCAAGTAGTAGCTGGGACTACAGGTGGATGCCACTGAGCCCAGCTCATTAAGTTGTAGACAATAAACACAGAAATCCCCCCAGGTGATTCAAGCAGAGAAAAATCTGCTGCAGGCCTCTTGGTGGTCTGGCCCCGCTGTCTGTGTGGGGAAGAGAGGAGAGCGGGCTATCATGGGATCAATAATGCCACGATATATACACATTACATACACACACGACACACACATAAACAATTAACGACTGTTCCTGAGCTCAGTGCCTCCTTCAGTGTCTTTCTACCACACCTGAAATTCCCAGTCTAAAAAGTCTGATGAGTGGACCACAGATGAAGTGTCAGCACAGGCACCAAAACCCTCTGGAAAGGTCAGAGTTCCTGGGTCCTAAGAACAGAAGGGCAGGAAAAGACGTAAACTATGTTTCCAGACCACGCAAGCATCTGTAGCAGGTGGCTCACATACAACAACCCTGTAAGGCAGGTAAATGTCACCTCCATTTTATAGACAAGGCTCAGAGAAGCCAAACCTTGCATGAGACCATAGCATTAACAAATGTAGAGCCTAGCTAGGTGTAAATCTAGATCTATCCTCATTGTACTTTTCTGACTCACAGGAAAACACTGAGAGAGGTGGTAACCAACCTGCTCTATCTACCAGACAAGTGAAGAAAAATGTCAGTGCAACAAATATCCTGGTAGGCCCTGAGAACACTTTTTACTGGAGACTGAAATTCACTGCAGACTGATCTGGTTTGTTTTCCATTTCCAAGGCAGACACTACAGAGTCATCCTCCATTCCCTTCTTTTTCTTACTCCCACTCCACTGCCCTATACATCCACTACTAACTCTAGGGACAGCTCTTTTACATAGCATCATACCCGTCCACACTATCTTTACCCTTCATTGCTTTAGTACAGGCTACTGCTGTCTCTTGCCTTACCCTACGGTTGCCAGTCTGCCCTCCACCCTAATACATTTTCCCACACTGCAGCCAAATCATGCTGAAATCCTCTGCTTAAAAACCCTTAATAGAAGGGTATCCACAAAACACCTACAGATAACATCATACTTAATTCTAAAAGACAGAATGTTTTTCTCCTAACATCAGGAATAAGTCAAGACTAGCCACTCTGACCACTTCTATTCAATATTATACTGGAGGTTCTAGACAGCATAGTCAGGGGAAAAAAGAAATGAGAGGTATCCCAATTGGAAAGGAAGAATTAAAGCTTTTATTCACTTATTTAAACAAACTGAACTAACAACAAATTCAGCAAGGTCACAAGATACAAGTTCAATTTACAAAAATCAATTTATTTCTATATATTAATAATGGCTACTCCAAAAACAAATTTTTTAAAACTCATTTGCAATAGCATCAAAAAGAATAAAATTTTTATTTAAAAATTTTCTATGTCAAGATGAAGAGGCAAGACAACATGTTCAACTCTGCCTTGCCTGACCCCCTAAATTCTCATAAAAATGATCTAAAGTATATAAAGAGATGGAATATCTATATTAACTTTGGAAACTAAGAAAAAGAGATAGATACCTACATGCTGCAAACACGAAGAAATTTCTACAAGATAGAGTCAGTAAGACCTAACTTAGACGAAAGCTAGCTAGGCAGGATGTTGACAGAAAAATACAGCTTAAAACATGTTCTAAAGAAGCAACTTTAACCACTAATAGAATAAAAATCACAGAAAAAAAAAAAAGAAACAAAGAAAACTTACACTAGAAGACAGATAGAAGGAAGTAACAGTAAGGAAGTTTAAAAATAATAGAAAGCATTAAGTATCATAGAAGAGCAAACATATTAGTTATTACCAAAAAATATAAGTGAACTATACTTTCCTGTTAAAGGATAGTGACTCTCAGTTAAGATTTTTAAAAAATGCAACTACTGTGTATGTTGTGCTAAGAGCTTTTCCTAACACAATGACATAGACATATTAAAAATAGAGAAATTGGCAAAGACGGACCCAATCAATGCAAACCTGAAAGAAAAAGGGTGTAATATTGGTATCAAAGTAGAATTTAAAGCAAAAAAAAAAAAAAAAGTAGGGAATAGGGAATAATTACAATTTTTATATTGGGAAGATATATATATATATATAAAATTCACTCTGAAGATCTAATGTTTGAAAATGTGGATGTGCTAAAGAGTATAGAACAACAGTATATAAAATAAAAACTTAGAAATAAAAGGAGAAATTGACATAAGCTACAGTGAGGATGTGAGAGCAATATATTGCCTATCTTGGCAAATATCAGTTAGGCAATAGATACGAAATTAGAAAAATTGATATTAATAACATAAATTTTTCACCCTTCATCCACAGAATATCTTTCCGCATAGAACCCTGACAAAAAATGATCTTATATAGAGGGAAAAAAGTCAACAAATTCTCCAAAGTAGAAATCATAATCTAATCATAATGAAATAAAGCTAGATAATAATTTCTAAAGCATAAACAAATATTACTTGAAAATTTAAGGGGAAAACCCTAGAGTCAAAGAAAGAACAAAACTGCAATTAGAAACTCTTTCTAAAATAACAACTAACCATAAAAATTTATGGAATATGGTCAAAGCTGTACTTAGGGGAAAATGCCTCTTAATGTTTTTATTATCAAATAAGAAATAATAAAACTAATTTAATTTACAAAATCAGCAAAAGAGCAATATTAGCCTAAGGAAAGTGAGAGAAAAGAATGGATAAAGATAAAAGCAGAAATCAATAATTTAGATAATAGAGAATAAAATGGATCGATCACCCTAGCATTGAAACTTTAAAAAGACCAATAAAACAGGCAAACTTCTGGCAAGACTAATTGAGTGAAAGAAAAAAAAGCAAGTAAGAAATGCACAGGAGCAGATGTGAGAAAGGGATGTGACCCAGACACCATGGAGAAAGAAAGGCTGAGTGGGAAAACTGTACAATCCTAGGCTAACAGCCTTGACATTCTCAATAAAATAGGTGATTTTGTTGGCGATTCCCGGGACTAATATACAGACAAAAACTGATTCATGAATAAGAAGAAAATCTGATTAGACTAAAAACCATGCAAGAACATCAAAAAAAAAAAAAAAATTCACAAAGACCCAAGAGTCGCCACCAAGCACACCTGCTGCTGCCTCTTCATACCCTCAGAGCAGCACCATTCCAGTATCAAGGACAGCATCTTCCAATGTTACCTGGATTACCCTCTAGGGTCATTTCCCTGCCTATCATCCTTCAAGGTGTGAGCACCTCTGGTTCCAGGGTGCTAAAAGGCAGTGGTCTCCTTCTAGTCCTTCCCCTTTGCTAAACCTGTGTGACCTTGTGAAATGAATTAGAATAAGCAGATCATAAAGATGACAGAGATGAGGGGCACGAACAGGGACAACCTAATGAAGGTTCAACCCCAGAGCCTCATTCTCATGGCTGGTTGGCCAAGAACACTGTGCCGTGGCTGGGAACACATCGATCCTTCTGCATCCTAAGGACAAGAGGAAGCCTCCCCTGCCAGGACCACTCTCTAGGTGATGGAAATTCCCACCCTTCCATGCTAGAACACAGGCCAGACCAGTCTCCATTCTGCTGAGTCTTCCACACTTCTCACAGTCAAAAAACCCAAAGGTCAGAAAAAGACTTGACCACATATGCAGGGTCCCTACCTTAAGAGCAGAACAAGCTTAAATAACTCCAGCAGGCAGAATTGGAGAATTTGCCTCCAGCTGTCCACACCTCAATCAGTGCCCCATTGGTCTGATCTGACTTTCTATCTTTCAAACATGCATTCAACATTCATCAAACGGTCACACAGGTGCCTCATAGATGGTGCCACCTGAGCTCAAAATCTGATGGAGAAGACTGGTCCTCTTGTGAACCACATCTAGTCTTATGTTTTAGGCACCATCCAGTCCCAGTCTCCCAATTTTGTATCTCTAGCCCTGATGCCCTTGAACTCAAAACCCACATATTCAAGTGCATGTTCAACGCCTCCACCTGGATATCTAATAGATATCTAACAGACATCTAAAATTTAATATGTCCAAACTGAATCTTAACTTCCAGCTCCTCCTGTATCTACCCCCATCTCAGGAAACCACTACTTCTTCCTATGATCATTAAGGCCCAGGAGACTGGAATCATCCTCATCTCCTTTCTCCCATAGTCCACACCCAATGCAACAACAAATCCTGTCCACTCTGTGTCTGGAATACAGCACAGAGCTAACCATTTCTCATCATGTCCCCACTTCCAGGAGAGTCCCAGCCTCCTTCTTCTCTGCCCTGAGCAGCAGTCTCCAGCCTCACCCCTTTCACTCCATTTTCCCCACAATGGCAAAGGCCGTTCACAGCGGGTCCCTCCTCTGCTCAGAACCCTCCAAGGGTTTCCTGTGCCTCAGGATCAAGGCCAAAGTCCCTGCATGGCCTATGAGGCCCTGCAGGATCTACCACCTTCTACCACCTCCCAGCCTCACCTTTTCCCTTCCAGAACTTCTACATTGGCTCTGCTCTAGCCTCTAGCCACTAGCCTCCTGCATACCCTCCTCTGCTTGTGAGATGAATTCAAACTAGCAGAGTATAAAGACAACACCTGGGATGACCTGGAATGAGGATTCTAAAACTGCAGGTCTTCCTCGTCAACATGGCTGGCATGGCCTGAGTGGACTGTGCCGCAGCAAGACCACCCTCCAAAGGGTGGTCCTATACCCTTTACATTTCCTGTGTTCTTAGCCTAGAAGCTTTCCCCAGATACCTACACAGAATACCACACCATACATGATATTCAGCTCTCTGCTCATAGCTCTCTTTCCCCTCCAAAGACCTTCCCTGACCACCCTATAAAACCCAGCAGTCCTGCCATCACTTTCTTACCCTGCACCAGACATGTTATATATTTCTGTGCCTGTCTCCCACTAGCACGTAACCTCCATGAAGGCAGTGGTTTTTCTCACTGCTATACCCCAGCATCCAGGCCAGTGTCAAGACATAACAGGTACTTATAAAATATTTGTGGAATGAATTAGTGAAGAGGACTGTAGCCCTTTACCAATGTTTCACAGAACCCTGCTGAACCTCAAGGGAACATGATCAGCCCAGTCTTTTCTGGGAGAAACTGCAGGGGGGTGGAGGGGGGGAACCTCAGATGCCCCCGACCTCTGCTGCAGGCTCCCAGACTCATTTCTGTCCTGAGACGAAAGAGAAGAGGGCTGAAGACTATGCCATAAATGTGTGTGTGACCCTGCTTCAGGAGCTTGGAAGCCAAGGACTGAGATGCATCTTAAACAAAGCTTTGAGGTTAAGTACTTGGCTAGCAACCACTCATTAGTGCATCATGTCATTAGAAGCAATTAGCACCTCTGGCTCCCCCAGGGCTTGGCGGGTAAGACATTAACCCTTTGAGTTCCTGAGGAGCCAGGAAGCCTGGCTGACCTGACCTGGACAAGGCTTGTGAGAGAGCCTGGCTGGCCTCCAGGTCACTTGGAGAGTTATAACCCTGGGGTCTTCACCTTTGCTCCAGAAAAGTCTACCCTTTCTGCAGAGGGTGGAAGCCTTCCTCCCGTCTTCCTCCTGTGAGCTCTCCCCCTTAGGGGGCAGCTCAGGGGTACAGGAAGCCATCTTACTCCCTCCATGTGTTTCTCTTCCATCACTGGGATGGGTGTTAAGAGGGTGGGAACTCTGCCAGATTCAAGATTCTACATGCATAACCAAGGCCTTGCAAATGCAAAGCGAATTCCAGCAAAGTACTGGTGGTTTCAAATACTATGATGCAAGACATATTCACTGTATCACTATCAGCCTTCAACACCCATAACTCTTGGTTCCAACTTATATTTCTGTGTGTACAAATAATACACCTGTGCATGAAAAATCAGTTTCTATAGAAAGAGTTGAATTTGTCTTGAACCCTCTTGTGTTTTCTGTGTAGTTTTCCCAAATGTCCTACTCATCGGTCCTCCCAATTGGAAACCTCTAAGCAAGAGACATGAATTGGGAAACCAGAGGGGTTGAGGGAGTGTATCATGAAAACAGTGGTCTTTGTTGATGACCACAAACTTTTCACTTGAGAAAGTTCTTCCTCTTAGTGAACTTGGCTCAGATCCCAGCTGTTTGCTACAGGGAAGGTGGGCAGCATGGTACCTCGTTCGCAGATTCTCTGGCTGGGGTGGACCATCAAACACCGACAGGACATCAAAGTCCTCTTCCAGGGCAAAGGACTGGAACACAAGCTGGATCCTGTGCTGCTCTTCCGCGGTGATGGTCCACGTGCAGTTGGCATAATTGGGGTAGCCATATGGGAACCCTGGGCTCTCAACTGTCCCATTGGGACCATGCAGTTGGAACGTGCAGTTCTGGCCTGGGAAAGAGAAACAGAGCAGGTCAGAACAGCCAGAATAACTTCTAGAAGCTTCTAGAGTCAGGGGCCATGTGTCAGCGAATCATTAACCCATTTTTCCAAGTGCTTCCCACGAGCCAGCCCTGTGCTTGGCACTGAGGGAGGTACAACAGGTGACTAACATTGACTGTGGGCTTGCTGTGTGCTGTGCACTGACCAGGTGATAAATTGTGTAGCATTTTATTCAAGGCTTAGAGCAACTCTATGCAGTAGAAAATTGAGGCTTAGAGAGTCTGAACTACAAAGCAACCAATACCAGGCTGAACTCAGATTCCCCCTCTACAACATGAAATGTCAGAACGACAGTTTCAAACCTCCATTGTTCACAGCCTCCTGGCTCTTAGCTAATTCCTCTCCCCTCACTCTCCATGGAAAATAAAAGCCATTAGTAAGGATTCCCTTGTCTTTCCAATTCCAAACCCTTCTAGCCTACCCCATGCTGTCTTCATTCCTGCGACAGAGGAGCTACCTCTTCCTCCATCTAAATGGACTCTTTCCAAGAGTCTCAACTCTTCCCTACTCTTCAAGAACAGTATAGGATCCTGTTTCTCTCTTACGTGTGTTCAATCATTTCCTCTCCACTAGTACCTTCTCATTTTAATGTGCTCAAGACTCTATCATTAAGAAAACAATTCCCCACCCCACTCCTCATCTCCCTCCAGCCTTGTCTCTCTCTTCTTCTTCACACCCAAATTTATAGAAAACACAATCTGTCTATACTTTCTGTCTCCATTTTCTTACTTCCCACTCACTCTCCAATCCTGTCAATTCTGCCTTCTGTTCCCATCGATCCACCCAAACAGGTCTACTACCCATGGGCTCAGTGGCTATTTTTCCATCTTCTTGTTAGCTGACTGCTCAGTGCCTCTGATGCTGTTGCTCACCCTCCTTCCAGAAACACTCCTCTGGGCCAGAGGGTCTCAGACCTCACTGAATACACACGTCACCTGGGGATCTGTCTCAAATGGAGATTCAGATGGACACTGGGGTGGGGCTGAAGAGACTGCCTTTCCACCTTGCTCTCTGGTGATGTGATGATGCCCTGTATGGGACCATACGTTGAGCAGCAATGCCCTGAGCTTCCTCCCACAACACCATACTCCTTTCCTGCCCCTGCTCTTTCTCTGCCTCCTTTCAGGCTCTGTGCCAAGGCCTCTCCTTCTGTCTCTAATTTGGAGGACTTCCCACTTGTGCATTGGTTACTCGTAATGTCGTCATCCAGGCCAGCCCTCCCTCTGTGCTCCAGGCCCGTCACCCCTTTGGGATGCTCTCAATGTCCCTCCACCCACTCTGTCCTCTCCTGTTGCCCACTCCCCACTCAATGAATGGAATCGTGCCTCCAAATCTTTATCTAAGTAAGGCCCACCGAGAAGCTTCCTCTTCTTCACAACCCCATGGCTAATCTACCACTCTATCTCCACCTGCCCCCACCCACAACCAAGCTCATTCCTGAACTCCCATAATAAATCCTAACTGGTCAGCCACATTTACTCTGGTCCTTGCCAATCTGTTCCTCACACTGTAGGCAGAAGGTGGTGAGGTCATCCCAACTCCCATCTGCCCCAAATGTTCAATGGCTCCTCTTTGCTCTTTAATAAGGAAAAAAACATTTAAAGTATACAAGGGTCTCTACATGGCCTGGCCCTTAGTGACCACCCAGCTTCCTATCCACCAGCTTTCCAACCAAATCCTGCCTGTTTCAGTCCTTTGTACCTGCCACACTCTCATACTGCAGAGCCACAGGATGTTTGCACGTGCTGTTCTCTGCCTATAACACTCTTCCCTCCCTTCTTAGCATACCCATCTTTCAGATCTCAGCCTAGTGTCCTACCTCAATCAGGTCAAGCCCCCAGGACATGCTGTCGTGACACCATAACTTCTCCTTACTGGCACTTATTATAAAAGTAAATCTCCAGGCTTGCATATGATTGTTTCACAAATATCTGTCTTCTCACCAGGCTGAGTGCTTCATGAGAGCAGAGGCCACATATGAGTCTGCCCATCTTTGAATCCATGTCCCAAGCTCAGTATCAGGTATGTAGTAAGTTCTCAATAATTTAATATATTGCTTGTATTTATTTAGCATTTGGCCAGACAGTCTCCTAAAAACTTCACCTACATTGACTTGTCTAATCCTCACAACAGCCCTATACGGTAGATACTATTAATATCATCTCCATTTACAGATGAAGAACTAAGGCAGAAAGAAATTAAGGAATGGGGCCCAAGTCACTGTTGCACAAATGTGGGACTCAAACATACGCAGTTCACTTCGAATCCATTTTCTTCACCATGATGCTAATAAATTGACTTGACATTAATTTTTTAAAGCCCATTTTAGGGATTAACTGACAAAGGACAGTTAATCTCTTAAGGACTTTAATATTAAGAAATCTCTTAACACAAAGTATCCCATTAAATGAGAAAAAAAAGTTAAGTTCTTCCGAATAAATGCTAAAACAGGCATTTCAAAAAATTGGGCATGTAACTCTGATTAAAATAAGCATTCAAAACTAGGAAAAAGAATATTTCCTTACCATGATAAAGTATCTATTTTAGAACAATACCCTACACTGTACTTATGGTGAAACACCTGATTAAGATCGGGAACAAGACAGAGATGCCACCATCACCTCTGGGATTTCACGGCTTATTGGAAGAGCTAACCCATGCGACACAAGAAAAAGAAATGAGAAAAGAGGAAGCAAAATTATGGTTTGTAGATGATACATTAATATACCTAGAAAACCCAGGAGAATTCATTAGAAAGCTATTAGAGATAATATGAAATTTTAGTAAACTAGCCAAATACAAAATAATATACAAAAGTCAGTAACATTCCTACATGCCAATGACAGATAAAACATAAAGAAAAAGATCTTGTTTATGGTCAATACAAAATGCATATAATACATATAAATAAACTTAACAAGAAATGTGCAGGCATCATATGAAAATGACTTTTACAGAGGGATAAAACGTGAATAATTGGAGAGACATAGTAGAATCTTGAGAGGATTCAGAAAGGTTAATTTATGATATTAACCTCTTGAAAAGTTATAGAAAACTTAATTTATAAGTTTAATGCAATTTGGATGAAAAGCCCAATGACCTGTTTTAAATTTGGTAAAATGATACCTAAGTGTAACTGGAAAAACAGATTGCCATGATGGATTTTTTTACAAAAGATAGTAAATTTAGCAGTCTCATTCTACAAGACACTAGACAGCATCAAAAATCACTCATAAAAAGAGCATAGGGGTGGTCCAGGAGTAGACAGGTAGGACATGAAATGGTATTGCAAGAATGGCTTTAATGCACATAAAATATGTATCAGGCAATATTTTTTTTTAAAATGAGAAAAGAAAAAGACTTTTGCCAGGCCAACTAATTAACTGTTTGGGAAAAGAATTAGGTTATCTCCTCGACTCGCACTATGTACCAAAATACCTTCCAGATAGAGCAAAGAGTTACATGTTAAAAAAAATAAAGTCATAGAATAATTAGAAAAAAACCTAGATAAATAATTATCTGGCAGTGATTTTTAGCACAATAGCTGTGGAAGATACTGCAAGATTGATAGTTTTATATGAAAAGTATGTATATGTCAACAATAGAAACAATATCAGAAAGCATACAAAAATGTTAGAAGAAAAGTGACATCCTGAATATAGAAAGAAACATTACTAATACTTAGGGGGGAAAGTACTACTAGTAATAATTGGACAGGATCTGAACAAATTAGTTCACAAAAGAAGACATAAATGGCCCAGAAGCCAGAAAAATATCCATCCACATGATAATGAAATAAAGCCTCTATCTCCATAACTTTCAAAGGAGCCCTGAGTACACGTCCTTGAACTTCCGTCACTGATACAGGTACCAGAATTTACTTCACTCCTGTCCCAAAAACCTGCCTGGTAATGTTATTGCATCATGCCATTCATTCATTCATTCATTCATTCCTCTAGGATAGACCCTGTGATAAGCCATGGGGGACTGGATCATAGACTAGAAATAAGTAAATCCAGTCATTGAACAGTATCATGCTAGAGGGGTACACAGAGTGATTCTGAAGTATAGATGCCACAGGGGACACATCTTAAGGGCCTCCCCCTGTTCATGGTGTGGATGACAAATGAAATATCAACATTCACCACCACCACCAGCATATCAGGCCTCCGCCTCGGCTCAGACCTGCCAAGGACTGGAGATTCTGATTAAAAATCTGGGGAGGAATGGCATCTTCTGCTATAGAGAAAGAAGTGAAGGAGCTCAGAACAGAGCCTCTAGGAACATCTCCCATATAAGGAGACAGAAAAGGTAACAGAGTGGGAAACGGGGTAGAATAGTAGGAGAGGATCCAGAGGGCACTTCCATGCGGGAGAGGGTGACTCAATGTGGTGAACAGCACAGAGGGACTAAGATGAGGGTCTTGAATGAGGTCACTCAGTCTGGTGTCTAAATAGTCCCTCTGGAAGCAATGCAGAGAGCTGGAGCTTTGACCTGGTCCCTGCTGCATCCCTAGCGTCTAGAATTCAATAAGTATTTGCTGAATGGATACATCAATTTCAGCAAAGGCAGGTGGGAGGGTGGCAAGGTGGACAGAGGCCAGATTGTAATAAGCAAGATTGGCTGATGAGAAGGTGGAAGGCCATTGTATTCTAAGCAATAACTTCTACATTGTAGAAACTGTGTAAAATACAGGCAAGATTTAAAAGAGAAAACTGATTATAATCTCTTCCTTCCAGAGGCAATTACTGTTAATATTTTCATTTTTTTGAGTTTTTTAATGCATATTTTACATTATTGAGATAATACTGTTTGTATGATTTCATGTGCTACTTTTTCTGTAAGTTATTCTTCAATTTTCAATTTAAAAAGGCAATGTTCACTTATAATATGCACAGATATGCACATATGCACTACAAGTATAAAAAATATATATATACCCAGGCTTCCTCTTCCCCACCCAATCCAAAGTTACTGAAGTTAACAGCCAGGTATGTGTCCCTCCCTCACCTTCTTCTCTCTCATGCAAACCATATGGACACATTCTGGCAGAATTTTTAATATTTGGTTTAAAAAATAAGACTGTAGTTTAGCTCATTTTTCTGCAGCTTGCTTTCTCACTTAACAATATGCTGGGGACACCATCCAGGTCAGTAGATACAGATCTAACTTATTTTTTATATGAATGTGTAATATTCCATGTCATGGATGTATCTCAATTTATTCAACCATTCCCCTGTTGATGGCCATTCAGGTCATTTCTCGGTTTTCTTTTGTAACAATTCAGTAAACATTATAACATGAGCATTCCCCAAGATATTGAATCTGTTCATAAACGGCATTTTAAATGGATGCACAACTTGCCAATGTATGGTTATACTAGAATTTAGTCAGCCATTCTCCTGTTGTCAAACATTTAAATTGTTTCTGGATTTTTGTTCCATTATAAATAAGACCTGGACCCTTAGTTAGATCTGGTGACAGGATGCTGGTCGATGCAGTGGAAAATGCCTTTCCACGGCCAGAGTCCCAGAACAAATGTTCACCTATGCAGTAACTGCAACCAGCTTTTATCAGGTGGGGGTCAGGTAAGGAACTATCCACATTAGGCTGGCTTACCTCTGTCAGGGATGGCTAGAAAGGGTTAGAAGCCTGACTCATTTGGAAATCTCCCTGAAACCAATATATGTTAGTAAGTTGAGGAAGTTATAACCCAGGGCAGCCACTCCAGAATGAAATGCTAATGGAATGGGAGCTCATGCCAAAATGGCTAAGTGTCCTTTCATGCCCACGAAATGTTAAATTTCTTTCAAGAAAAAAGGCTACCTGTTCTTCACTTCCAGTGACTGATGTTCTGCCCTGTAGTTAGGAATGCTGCTACTAACCCTTATTGTAATGGCACCTTGCATTTCTCTCTAGCCAGGAGAATTGCCTTCTCTCTGCCTTCTCTCACCCAGGCCTTGAGGCTCTGGCCAATGCAGCTACCCCCATCAGGCTCAAGAACAATCCCAGAGAACTAGATTCCTCAGGCCATTGCTCATTCATTTATTTTGGATGATTTCCCCAGGACAGACTTCCAAAAGTGAAGCTGACTGGGTCAAAGGATATAAACATTCTGAGGCTTTGGCTCTGGGTTAACAAAATCCTTTCTAGGAAATGTACCCCCATTAAACTCTCAATAGTTACATCTAGGAATGCCTAGCTCACAGCACCTTTGCCAACATTGTGTATTGTCTTATTTGGAAATGTTTTGCCTGCTTAACAGGTGCAAAAAAAATGTGATCTCATTTTAGTTAGCGATTCTTTATGACTCAGATTCATTATCCTTTTCACTTTTTCTAATAATTTTAATTTTTTCCTTTTGGACTATCTGATTAAATATCGGCTCATTTTTCATTGTGATATTTATTTTTTTTCTTGATTTCTTACCTATTTATCTATTTTATATATGTGTAATATATTAATCCTTTATGCATCGCATGTGATACATACATGTTTTGTAGTTGTTTGGCCTTTTAATTTTATCATGTTTGACAAACTCAAGTTCCTAAATGTTATATACTTAAATCTTCTATTAGGTCTTACTATTTTTCTTGTCAATTTTTACTATCTCTTTATAGAGTCAGAATTTTGATCTTTTGTTGGATTTGTTACAAATACTGTTTTCACCTGGTTGTGTGCTTTTTGTTTTGTTTAGATTTCCCATTTGGATTAAAATGTTCACTTTTTATAGGCAGTCACATTTATCTCTTTTTCCTGGTAACAGCCTTCCTTTATTCACATTGAGTAAGACTTTCTCTAAACTAAAGATTGGTGGGCTTCTCAACTCACTCAACATAAAAGCCAAAGTCCTCACTGCAGTCCCCAAAGGTTTAAATGAATGGGTACCCAGATGCCTGTCCACCTCCTCTCCTATCTCTTGTCCCCTCATCCCTGTAATCCAGCCATATCCCTGTGACCCAGCCATATCCCTGTGATCCAGTCATGCTGCCTCCTGGCTACTCCCTAAACCTATCACATGCTCATCCTGGGACCTTTGCATTTGCTGATGCTTCAGCCCAGAAAACATCTCCCCAATAGCTACGTGATCCTTACTTATTTCAGGTGTCTAGTCAAATATCACCTCCTCAGAGACCATCCTAAGTAAAATTCAGACCTGCCTCTCAAGCCAAGTGTTCCAGGTGCCTGCTTTATTTCTGTCCACAGCACTTAGCACTTCTGACATATATTTTCCTATTGTTTATTTTCTGATACACTCCTCCCCCCTATTAAAATGCAATCTCCATGAGAGTGGGACGCCATTTTGTTCTCTGCTGTATTTCCAGCTCCCAGACCTGAATCTGGCACATAGTAGATGCTCACAGAATAGCTGTTGGTTGAATGAATGAATAAATGAATATTAACTGCCCACCTAGCATTCTGTGCTTGGATTGTTCCTTCACTTGACTAACTTCAGGCATTTTCAAACTCATTATCTTCTTCAGAAAGCCTTCTGGGAACCCTCAAGACACTATCAAGTATTCTTCTGCTCCTTGTTCATCATTCATGATGAATGTCATTGCCTTCGTCAATGGTGATATAATGATATGTTTATGTGGCTGTCTCTACCAGCAAACTCCCTGAGCTTTTCTTCACATTTTATTTCCATCACCTTGCCCAGTACTTGCCCATAGTAGACACTCAGTGCATATTTTTAAATGAATGGTTGAGTGAAATGAATTAATCTTTCATATTAGGTTGGTGCAAAGATAATTGTGGTTTTTGCCATTAACAGTAATAGCAAAATGTTATGCCATGACTGTTGTGATGTTATGCCATTACAAAATGTAATGCCATTACAGTTAATGGCAAAAACCACAATTACTTTTGCACTAATCTAATATTCAGAAAATACTCACCAACTTCACTTATCTGTGTATTTATGGTTTACTTTGGAAGTGGCTTAGTGAAAAGGTTAAAAGCATGGGTTTTGGGAAAAAAAAACTTTGGGTTCAAATTTTAGGTTTGCCACTTAATATTGTGTGTGGGCAACTTATTTAAACTCTTTAAGCTTTAGTTTTGACATCTTTAAAATTAACATCCACTTCCAGAATGGTTGCACAGATCAATGTGATATCTGCTGAGTTGCTAAATGCTCAGTACAGAACCTGGCACAACAAACACCACCTAAGCTTTCAGTAAAGAGTTACGCTTTTCTTTTATATAAGTGCCAGTCACATTTTGTTAAGGTTACTCACAGACATTTTAAGCACTTTTTGTTGCACTAGTGAATGCCATTTTTCTCATTATTTTTTTCTAACTGGTTTTTTACTGATATACAGGAAACCTATTGACTTTTATACATTCATCTCACATCCAGCTGGGTTTCTGAACACTTACTAATTCTAAAAATTTCTCAGTTGGTTCCCTTGGGTGTTTTAGGTACACAATCATGTTGTCTACAAATAATGATAATTTTAAGAAGATAACTCTTTTGAGAAGTTTGGCAGGAAAATTCAATTCAATTCTGCAAATATTTATTAACTGATAAGGTCAATTTTGGACAAATTTAGTTGGAGATGCCAGTGGGACATCCAGACGGAGATGGCCAGAAGGCAATTAGGGCTGTAGACTGGTGTTTGGGAGTGCAATCTGGACTGGAGATATGGATTTGTTGAAGCCATGCAATTAATGAAACTGCCCTAAGAGGAAACACAGCGGGGAGCTGCAGATGCTGGATAAATCATCGTGCCTGCTGAAGGTGTCTCACCTGCCACACAGAGCGCCAGCTGGACACCTCAAGTCTACAGTCAGCCTCTGGCCCATCACTATGCATGCCTTCTGGCAGAGGCACCCTGTCTGCTTATGAGAGTGGCAGGGGTCAAACAGTGTCTTTGGCTCTCTGCAATGACCCTTTAGGAAAGGACCGAGAACTAGGTCATTAGGGATGCTGGCGTTGAGCTTCATTTTAGCCCCTCTCCCTCACATAGAATGTGCCTCAGTCACACCACTAATTTGTCACCTGCAAGGCTTGGCCCTTTGCCTGGTACGCCCTTTGACTGCAACCTTCTCAACCCAGCAAATCTAACTCATGGCCCCAGATTCAGTCCATCTCCTCTAAGGAGCCTCTGCTAGTCTCCAGCCAGGGTTACTTTTCTCTCTTCGCCACCTGCTATCTCCCTATTTCGTGCAGTAAGTGTCGGGTGTGACAATTATCACAGATGTTTCTAATGAAGATGTGCACTGTTTTTCTCCTACAGATCTTAACAAACAGAGAGATTTCTGTGGATGTGTAATAGTCTAATTCAGGGTTTCTCAACCTCAACACTATCAACATCTTGGATGGGATAATTCTTCATTGTGGGAGGCTGTCCTGTACACATAGGATGTTTAGCCAGCATCTCTGGCCTCTGCCCACCAGATGCCAGTAGCACCTCCCAATGTGACAACCAGAATCTCTCCAGAGATTGCCAAATGTCGCCTAGGGGGAAAGTCACCCCTAGTTAAGAAGCACTGGTCTAATTCTTAGCCATGTTGGAGTTCCTAATGAAGGTTAGAAATACACTCTCTAGAATCATATACATAGGAAGCTAACCTCCCACCATTTTTATTCAATTCAGGGGATTATCAGGCCAAAGAAGCCTATTCCTGGACCCCCATGACCAGAAGTCCTTCACTTTTGTTGTGTCATGCCTTCCTTGAAGCCTGGTGACACCATCTCAAATGGTGTCTTTAAATATGTAAAACAAAATACATAGAATTGCAAAGGAAATCAGTTAGATTGAAATACAGTTTTAAAAATATAATGAAAATTGATCATATATTAATAAGTGTTCCTTTATTAATGCATTATTAATAAGATCTAGCAGTAGGCCTGATACATATTATAATTTGAAGCATAAGTGCTACTTCAAGATAATTGTAACAACTGTAATGTTCTATGGAAATATCTGTGATCTTACCAGTGACAAATTCACAGGTACTGCTAATACTACTTGTGCTTTGTTGCCTATCTTCATGATTGGTAAAAATGCCGTTTCAGTAGGAGATTAGTGAAAATAATGCAATTGCCCTCATCCAAGTTAGGGACCGCATGGATTCTATCAAAAACCCCAAAGGTCCAAGCCAAATTCAGTCTTTCATTCAGCAAATCTGGAGAATGGTTGCTTACTTCCAGGGTATATAGGTGGGGGTGTTAGCGGGCAGTAGGGAGTTGTGGGAGATGGCAGGGACAGATTGCATATAATATGGTCTATATCCTCAAGGGGTTCACAGTGGATTGTAGGAGACAGACATGGCCCATCTTACGAGCTGTCTCCATGTGCCAGGTGGTTCAGGGAGACCACGTTGTTCAATCTTAGGGGAAAAGAAAGGAGCACAGACAAACCTAGAAGGACTGGTGCTTTCATACAGGTCTGAGAAGGGACTAACATTTATGTATGTGCTTCACTAACATCTCCCTAACATTTGCAATGACCCTTTTGAAATGGTTGTTGCACCTCTGCCCCCATCATATTACAGGTGAAGAAACTAAAGCTCTTCAAGATTTAAAAACATGTTCAAGGTCAAACAAGTAGCAACAGAAAAGCTGAGATTCAAACCCAGACCTGTACAAAAGCAAAACTCAGGCTCTCAACTCTACCACCCTTCTCTCTGCCAGGCTCAAATATTTCACACACCATCTTGAGACATATTCCCAAAGCTATAGTCCTAGTTCCACTCTGCACCCAGCACCAGCGGTCAAAGCCTGGGATTTACTGAATAGAGCTTAGCACAGTTGCTGTGCCTCAGGGACTTGGATATAAAACAGGGTCTCCTGTTCCCTCTCAAGCTGGGGATGCATGGAACAAAGGCACAAAACAATGCATGGCAGGTGGGGTGAAGCAGCAAGCCTGTCCCTGTACCATATCCAATTGCTCTGTGGGAATAATCCCATGCCACTCAGCTTCCTAATTCTAACTCCAGGCTCTCTGATTCTCCTGGACATGCTTAACACAGAAGCCACCACTGTGGACTAAACATGATTTTCCCTGCCTAGTGATACAGATGCAGTTCATTTTCCATCATCCTGAGCCAACAATAGTCAGGGGTTGTTTATTATTTTGACAGGGAATCCTGGACTAGCAGAAGCATCTCTGCTTTACTGATTCTCATTATGTCACATTCCTGGATCAGAAGAAAGAGAAAGGGCCAGGTATGTCTGAGGCCAGGGGCCTCTGCCAGGCTGGTTCTACTCTTGTCTGGGTCTTTCAGAGTGAAAACAAGGAACTCTCATTGCATTTTCCCCAGCTGAGAAGATGCCTGAGCTATGACTTTGGTCCACAGGATAATGGCTAAGCACAGGAACAGACACATGAAAGTTCAGGGCTTAGCAAATGCTTGATTCATTCATTTACTTATTTTAAAGATAGTATTAGGCACTCACTTGTGTCCCAGGCATTATTCCTTCCCTCATGGAGCTTACAGTGTAATAATAATAATATATTATTAAATTTTTTTTCTGTGCCAATTACTGTCTTATGCACTGTACATATAATAATTCATTCCATCTTCACAGCTGTATGAGATAGGTACTATTACTCTCCCCTTTTTATAGATACAGAAACTGAGGTCTAGGAAAGTTAAGTAATCCACCCAAGGTCAGACAGCTGATAAATAGTGGAAATAAGAATCAACCCCAGGGAATCTGGTGCCATATCCTGTCTTCTTAACCACTACCCTATCATAGATGATGGATGGATAGATGGGTGGGTGGATCGATGAATAGATGGGGGGTGGCCAATGTAGTAAGCCAAATCCCTTTCTGGAACACTATCATACAGCAAAGAACTTCACTTTAGGTAGTCCTATCCTCAAGTGTCAGTCTTCTCAGTTAGAACTCATAGGTTTCTGCCCCATTGCCTGACATTTGGGGAATGAGTCCATTATGGTGAGGTTCAGCACAGCAGCAGAAAGGGGACCACATGGGGATGCCTATGCACATTGAACTTCCCAGAAGAAAAAGAATCATAATAATTTGAGAAATAGCAGTGAATTGTCAAAACATGTGAAACCAGGCTTATGCCGCTGTTTCTCTCACCATGCAAAACTCATGATGCCAGGACCACGCCTGACTCACTGTTAAATCCCAACACAAGCTTTGGTATTTCATATACACTCCATTAATATTTATCAAGTAAATGGATTAATCTGTCTGCTTGTCAACTGTGTCTTTTTTTTTTCTTTTCATTTATTTCTTTATCCATTAAAAACGCATGGCTCCTGTTTTATCTGGTGGAACTGGCCTCATTCCTAAAGAAAATAGGCAACTTCAAGCCCTGTGCCCTTATGTGACCCATATTTAAAAATTAATTTAAAAAATGAGAGCACATGAGAGAGAGGGAAAAAAAACCCTAACATAGTGCCATGGAATCAGAAAGCCTGGGTTCTTAACTCTGCTTTGCCACTTGCTAGCAAGGGATATGGTCAAGTCCTTTAGTCACTTAAAGCCCTTGCCCCTCTGTCTATGGAATGGGGCTTTCAAGGCCACCTTCACAGGATGCTCTGAGGCAGCTGGAGATGCTCTGAGGCAGCTGGCCCCAGTGAGTGGTTGGTGCCCGCCTGGAGCAAGAGGAGCGCTGTCCATGGTACTGAACCGTGAATGTCCTCAGGGGTGGTTGTTTCTCTTGATCCTAGGCCACTGGAGATATCTGTCCAACCTCTCCCATAATTTCTGCACCAGAAGAAGAAGAAGAAAAAAAACTACAACGATAAGAAAACAAACAACAAATAGAATTGGTGAAATAAAGAAATGGAGGGATAGAAAGAGGGAAAGAGGCTGAAGAGGGAAAGGGGTAAAGGTAGGAGAAAGGGCACTGCAGCTCCATTCAGAATCCTAGCGCCCGAGACTCTGTCCTCCAGCCTTGGGCCAGATGGAACCACAGTAGAGGTGATTTGACACAGGAGACCTGGGATAGGGAGGGCAATCCTTCCAAGGTGTACTCCTGAAACGTTCCTGGCACTTATTCTTCGGCAGCCAATGACAGGAAGGAGGACAGGTGGGAGGCTAACTCTCTACAGATGAGGGGTGGGAAGACTTGCAATCAGAAAGCATGAGGGCCAGGGTCAAGGAGGACATGACATGTGGTCACCAGCTGTTGGATGTATCGTCTTCTTTCTCCAAAGCAGCCCAACCCCCTCATTCCTCTGACGGCTTCAGACTGGACATCCACTGGGAATCCCAAAGGTTCACTCATGAAGACAGTGGCAGCAGATCCAGGTCAAACTCAGTCCAGACTATTCTTTAAATTAAGGCATTCAAAGGTCATCTGCAATTTCACTTTGTTTTCCCAATCTTCAACAGATGTGTTGCTCATTTTACACACAAAGGAAAGGTTTTGTGTTTTAGTGTCCCCAACTGCACATTTGAATTTTATGAGCTCTGATGGTGATTTGAAAATTGTTCCTATCAAAAGGGAGAGCTCAAATCAGCTCCCTCTGCTCAAGCCAAATAGTGATGGGGTTGGTATGGGCCTGGCTCAGCTCAGGCCAGTCTAGATGCCAGCAAGGACTCATCATTCCATGGACATCTGACATCTTTGTCATGAAATCTTTGTCAGTCAAGAATGGTATTGCCTACATTGTCCCCAGAGTTTTTACAGTTTTGGGTTTTACATTTAAGTCTTTCAGAGCTTCTGCACAGCACAAGAAACTATCAACAGAGTAAACATACAACGTAAAGAAGGGGAGAAAATATTTGCAAACTATGCATTTGACAAAGATCTAATATCCAGCATCTATAAGGAACTTAAACAAATTTACCAAAAAAAACAACAAAGAACCCCATTAAAAAGTGGGCAAACGACATGAACAGATACTTTCCAAAAGAAGACATATATGAGACTAGCAAGCATATGAAAAAAACTCAATATTATTGGTCATTAGAGAAATGCAAATCAAAATCACAATGAGATACCATCTTACACCACTCAGAATGGCTACTATTAAAAAGTCAAAAAATAACAATGCTGGCAAGGTTGTGGAGAAAGAGGATGCTTATACACTGTTGGTGAGAGTGTAAATTAGTTCAACCATTGTGGAAAGCAGTTTGGTGATTCCTCAAAGACCTAAAAACAGAACTATCATTCACCCCAGCAATCCTATTACTGGGTATGTACACAAAGGAACATAAATCATTCTACCATAAAGGCACATGCACATGTACGTTCATTGAAGCCTATTCACAATAGCAAAAACATGCAATCGACCTAAATGCCCATCAGTAGTAGACCGGATAAAGAAAACATGGTACATATACACCATGGAATACTATGCAGCCATAAAAAAAACAAGATCATGTCCGTTGCAGGAACCTGAATGGAGGATACATATTAAGATTTCCATCTTAAGCTAGAGGCTATCATCCTTAGCAAACCAACACAGGAATAGAAAACCAAATACCACATATTCTTACTTATAAGTGGGAGCTAAATGAGAAGAACACATGGACACAAAGAGGGGAGCAACAGACATCAGGGACTACCTGTGGGTGGAGAATGGGAGGAGGGGAGAGGATGCAAAAAATAACTACTAGGTACTAGACTTAGTACCTAAGTGGCAACATAATCTGTACAATAAATCCCCTGACATGAGTTTACCTATAAAACAAACTTGCACATGTTAAAATAAAATAAAAGTTAAAAAATAAAATAAAATATTAACTAACCCCCTACTTCCATCCCTGGCACCTCCAATCTCCCTTACCTGCTCTATGTTTTCTTTTTTCAATAGCAAGTCTCACTCTATAGCACCCTATATAATTTACTTATATACTGTACTTATTGTTTATTGTTTGTTTCCTCCTGCTAGAATATTTACTTCACAAGAGAAAGGACTTTGTTTTATCCACTGATGCATCCCAATTGCCTAGAACAGTGCCTGGCGCATAGTAGGCATTCAGTTAATACTGGTTGAATGAATGAACAAACTACAATCCAGTGCTTTTACAAAAGCACAACTCATATGGACCCAACTCCCTAAAGGCCTAAGAAACCAAACAAGTTGGTGTGGCTCTGTCTGAAAGCACACAGACCCAGAGACCCAGCTCACAGTGAAAATCTGGGAAGGAAGGATCCTGAATGCCACTTGCCTATGACTTCCATAACCATCTCCCCCACCAGACTGAGCTCCTTGGGGACAGAGAGCATGGTCTGCCTTTTTTTACCACTACATCATTGAGGACCCAGCACAGGGCTGCCACAGGATGCACATGTCAGTAAGCAGGAAGTTGAAGGAATTTCAGCCATCATTTATCAGGCACTGGCTGTGTGTGCCCCACACAATGATGACCTCTGTGCTTGCATTATTTCTGTCAAACCTTCCAATATCCCAAAGAGCAGGTGTTATTCTTCACCCCATTTAACAAATGGGGTTTGGGGTAAGTAGCTTGCCTAAGCCCACACATACATAACATCTGGCAAAGCTGGGGTTCAAACACAGGTTTCTCTGACTCCTGAGACTGAAATCTTAACATATAGGCTCTACCACTTCACTGCGATAAAAACAGGAAGGGAGGGAGGGGGGAGAGAAAAAGACGTTGAGGTGGTCATATGCCAGACATAGCATGGAGACCTAAAAGAGCTGACCAGAGCTAAGAAGCTTTTCTTGACTAGACACGACTGCATTACAGCCCTGTCTCTGTCTCCCTACCCCCAGAAGAAGGATAGAGGTGGCAGTCTTGACTGAAAGGGACCTTATTTCAATACATTCTTTCAAATTCTCTCTCTCTCTCTCTCAGTTTGAATGAGCTGAGGGAAAAATATATCTGAGTGAGTGGACAGATAATCTAAAAATTGAGTCAGGGAGTAGTAGAGAAATGTACTTCCTCTTACAATCTCTATAAAAGGAAACCCTAACAAGCCCATTGTTGCCCCTTGCCCAAACACATGCAAACCAAGGTGAAAAACATGATTAGGCTGGGCATGTGGAGACACTGGGTTCAGAACCCGTCCCAGTGACCTCAGACTGCTGTTTAGAAAACATTGCCATGGCTATTTCCCCAGATGTCCAGTTCTACCCTTAATGGCCTTTGCTCACCCTGGGCTTCCCCAACCTTGCCAGCTGCAGCCTCAGCCAATATAACTGCCTGCTGCCCAACTGCCTCCACACTGCAGCAGACAGCTCCATCCATAGGCACTCCAGCCATGAGGTAATTCAAAAGGTTTCCCAGTGGATTGCCCTGCAGAGTTCTATGAATGAAGTTCCTGGAGACACTTCAAAGCCTCCAGAAATACTTCCAATGCTAGCCTTCTTCTCCTGTGGGCATACTAAGCTTTATCACCATGCCAGAGACTGGGACACAAATGCCTGGGGTTATATGGGTGGCCTGAGAAAATCAAAGGCATATGTTGAGTGAAGAATGAATGAATGTGCCTTCCAATGAGATAATCTACAAAGAGTAAAATTTAATATGGGCCTCTAGAGTCTAGTTAGTCCAATTCTAGAGATTTCTGGCAAGAAACTCACTGGCTTGCGAGGAGCATGGGGATATAGAAAGAATGCAAGCCAATTCAATGGATCTTTACTAGGGCCTCCTAAAAGAGTCTGGCCCTGCCCTGACAGTGCTCATGGCTGAGGGGGAAGGGTGTATAACACAGGAAAGCAAGGAGTTTACAGAAAGAGAAAAAGAGGGACACGGATGAGAAGGTAGGACCCAGCTTCGACCCCACCATTGTGAGCTAAGCTCTACTCCTGGCTGAGACACCACACAGTTCAGACCTCTTAACTTGGGCTTGGAAATGGTTCTGTCTCTGAGCTCATACCCTCCTTGTGACACTTCCCACGTGAATACTTAAGATCGAGAGATATTTATCTCCTTGTAACCCCCAGAAGAAAGTGTGGGTCCTATCATGCATGAGTTGAGAGAGCCAGAGATGTCACATGGGGTGTGGCAAAGCAGGGTCCCAGGACCTCTGACTCCTGACAGATGTCGTAGATGCAACATCCTCTCAAAACATGTCTTACCTTGAAACAGTTAGGAGCACATGTTCATCCATAGCATGAATAATGTGCAAGATGCACATGGGTGAACAAAGGAAGAACACACTTACATTCAGCCATCACATGCCCCATGGTCACCTGTTGGCTTGACAGGGACTTTATTGTGGCCCAGAAAGACCTTTACAAGTGTAAATCCCTGGCGTCCCTCATGCCCCTTACAGTCCTGTGGCATCTGCTGAGGGACAGTGGGGGGAAAGATGCCTGAAGTAGGTGCCAGGGGCTGGGGAGTGACATCAGCATGATGGCAGAATAGGAAGCCCCAGACATTACTTCTCCACAGAAACACCGACTTAACAACAATACACAGTCCAAAAATCCTGTATGAGAACTCTAGAAACCAGTTAAGAACTTACAGTACCCCAGGCAAGCAAAAAGTGAAAAACCACCATATTAAAAGTGTAAAAAAAATTGTTTCATGTCAACCATAGAAATTCCTCTCCCAAACTGTCACAGTTCAGTAAGACTGAAGGAAAAAGTTCAACTTGCAGCTTCTTCCTTGGAAAGGAAAGAGAAGAGCACAGCATACATTCAATGTTCCCACTTTTCAGTGGGCTGCAGAGAGGCTGGTTTCTGTCTTTCTCACCTGACTCAGAGTGCTGCTGGGAAGGAACCAGCATACTTTCAATGCTTGGGGGCCACAGAGAGCAAAAGACAGCTCAGTGGCTTTTTGTAACACCAGAGAACCTGAGTACCATAATCAGACACAAGAGGGAGCAAGAAATTACAAGCCCCTGAAGGAAAAACAAACAAGACCCAGCAAAATTCCTTAATTAAGAGAGTACACACTCAAGCTCAGAGAATATATATCCCCAGGAAAGGCTTGTGAAGCCCCCAGAACCTCTAGCTGCTGAAGACCCTCACTTGTGTAAAACTACTCTGTAAAGACTGGGAGAAGGCGTTCGTTGTTGTTTTTCAAATGCAGAAATTACAGCAAAAAAATAACAAAGCACACACACACACACACACACACACACACACACAAGACAACATGGCTCAACTAAAGGAACAAAATAGGCTGAGCACAGTGGCACAGTGGTTCACACCTGTCATCATAGTGCTTTGGTAGGCTGAGGCAGGAGGATAATTTGAGGCCAGGTGTTCCAGACCAGCCTGGGCAAGATAACAGGACCCCCATCTCTAAGAAAAAAATTTTTTAATTAATTGGGCATAGTGATACACCTATAGTCCTACCTACCCAAGAGGCTGAAGTGGGAGGATCACTTAAGCCCAGAAGTTGAGATTATAGTGAGTTATTATCACATCACTGCATTCCAGCCTGGGAAACAGGATGAGACCCTGTCTCAAGAAAAAAAGAAAGGGAGATATACAAAATAAATCTTCAAAAACCAATCCTAAAGAAATGGAGATCTATTAATTATTTGACAAAGAATTCAAAATAATTGTCTTTAAGAAGCTCAATGTTCTACAAGAGGACACACATAGACAAATTAAATAAAATCAGGAAAACGATGCATGAACAAAATGATAATATCAACAAAAGTTAGAAACTATAATACAAAATCAAACAAATTCTAGAGCTGAAGACTATAATAACTGAATTTAAAATTTTACTAGAGGAGTTCAATAACAGACTCAATCAAGCAGAAAAAAGAATTAGTGAACTAAAAAAACAGGTCATTTGAAATTATTAAGTCTGAGGAACAAATAGAAAAAAAGAATGAACAAAAGTGAATAAGGCCTAAGGAACTTAGAGAACTCCATAAAAGAGACCAGTATGTGTGTTATGAAAGTCTTAGAAGGAGAAAAGAGAAAGAAAGGCACATAAGGCTTATTTGAAAAAAAATAATGGCTGAAAACTTCTAAATCAAAAGAAGAAAATCAATATCCAAAGTGAAGAAGCTTAAAAGACTCCAACTAGGATGATCCCAAAGAAGTCAATATTGAGACAAGAAAAAGCTAAAAACAAGGAAGGAAAGAATCTTGAAAGCAGCAAGATAAACATGACTGTCATGTACAAAAGAGCTACCATAAGATTATCAGCAGATTTCTCAGCATAAACATTACAGGCCCAGAGGCCAAAGAGGTGATATATTCAAAGTGCTGAAAGGAAAAAGACACCAGGCTAACCAAGAATCCTTTATCTGGAAAGACTGTCCTTCAGAAATGAGGAGAAATAAAGACCTTCACAGATAAACAGAAGGTGAGGAAGTTCCTCACCACCAGATCTGCCTTACAAGAATTGTAATTGAAAGGACACACCAGTCAGCAACATGAAAGCATACAAAAACATACAACTCTCTAGTAAAAATAAATATATAGACAAATACAATCCTGTAATACTATAATAGTGGTGCCTAAATCATTTTTAATTCTAGTATAAAACTTAAAAGATAAAAGTATAAAAATATAAGCATAAAACTATGTTAATGAATACAAAATTGTAAAAAGTAAAATTTGTGATATTGCTAACACAAAGTGTGTGGGGCAAAAGGAGGTGTAATGGAGTGAAGTTTTTATATGCAACTGAATCTTGTTACCAGTCTAAGACAGATTATTACAATTGTAAAATATTTTATGTAATCCCCATCGTAACCACAAAAAAATACCTATAGAAGATGCACCAAAGAAAATAAGAAAATAACCAAAGAATGTCACTACAAAACAATCAACAAAACACAAAGGAATATAGCAAGAGAGGAAAAGAGGAACAAAATAACTATAAGACATACAGAAAACAATTAATAAAATGGTAAGTTCTCTATCAGTAATTACTTTCAATATAAATGGATTAAACTCAGCAATCAAAAAACATAAAATGGTTAAATGGACTTAAAAATCAAGATCTAACTATATGCTGTCTACAAGAAACTCATTTTAGACATAAGGACATACATAAACTAAAAGTAAAAGAATGGACAAAGAATGTCCATTTACATAAGCTAAAAGTAAAAGGATGGACAAAGCAATAGGCTAAAAGTGAAAGAATAGAAAAAGGTTTTTCATGCAAATGGTAACCAAAGAGAGCAAGGTGGTTATATAATTATGTTAGAAAAATATACATTAAATCAAAAACTGTCATGAGACAAAGACATTATATAATGAAAAAAGGGTCAATTCAAAAAGAAAGACATAACAATTATAAACATATATGCACCTTAGAGTAGAGCACCCAAATATATGAAGTAAACATTGACAGAAAAAGAGACAGTAACATGATAAGGAAGAAAGATTTCCATACCCCACTTTTAATAATGGATAGATCAAACAGAAAATCAATAAGGAAAGAGAAAACCCAAACAACACTATAGACCCATTGGACCTAATAGACATATCTATAATACTCTATGCAACAACAGAATATACATTCTTCTCAAGTGCATATGAAACATTCTTCAAGACATATCATATGCTAGGCTATAGAACAAGCCTTAACAAATCCAAGAAGAGTAAAATCATACCAACTACATTTTCCATCTACAAAGGAATAGAACTAAAAATCAGTAGCAAAAGAAAAGCTGGAAATTCACAAATATGTGAAAATTAAACACCATACTCTAGAACGACCAATGGATCAAAGAAAAAAAAATCACAGGGGAATTAGAAACTATCTTCAGACAAATGAAAATAAATCATGCCAAAAACTTACAGGATGCAGTGAGTGTTAACTAAGAGAGAAGTTTACAGCAGCACATTGCACATGCATTAAAAAAGAGGAATGATCTCAAATCAATAACCTAACTTTACACTTAAAAGAACTAGAGAAAGCGAAAACTAAACCTAAAGTTTTCAGAAGGAACAAAATAATAAACATTAGAGCAAAAACAAAGCAAATAAACAATTTTTAAAATAAGGGAAAAATTAATTAACAATATCAAGAGTTGTTTTTTTCTTAGCTCGACTAGCTTAGAAAAAGTAGAGAAGCTCAAATAAAAATCAGAAATGAAAGAGAAGACTTACAATTGATGACACATAGGTAAAAAGAATTATAAAAGACGACCATGAACAATTGTATGCCAACAAATTGAAAAACCTAGGAGAAACTGATACATGTCTAGAAACGTATAACCTACCAAGACTGAATCATGAAGAAATAAAAACTCTAAACAGACTTATAGCTAGTAAGGAGGCTGAATCAGTAATCAAAAACCTACCAACAAAGAAAAGCGCAGGATCACATGGATTCACTGAAGAATTAAACATTTAATGAAGAACTAACATCATTCCTTTTTAAACTTTTCTCCTAAAATTGAAGAGGACAGAACACTTCCAAAATCATTTTATGAGTCCAGCATTACCCTAAAACCAAAATCAAAGATGCTAAAAGAAACAAACAAACAAACAAAAAACTACAGACCAATATACCTGCTGCATACAGGTGCAAAAATCCTCAACAAATACTAGTAAGTGAAATTCAACAACATATTAAAAGGGTTATATAGCATGACCAAATGGGATTTATGCTTGAAATGCAAAGATTTTGTTCAGCATATGAAAATCCATCATTATAATATCCTGTGTTAACCACATGATCATCTCAATGCAGAAAAAAGCAACAACCTTTCATGATTAAAAGAAAAAAAACACTCGGTTGGGCATGGTGGGTCATGCCTGTAATCCCAGCAATTTGGGAGGCCGAGGCTGGTGGATCACCTGAGGTCAGGTCAGGTCAGTTGGAGACCAGCCTGATCAACATGTTGAAACCCCATCTCTACTAAAAATACAAAACAATTTAGCTGCACATGGTAGAAGGCACCTGTAATCCCAGCCACTTGGGAGGCTGAGGCAAGATAATTGCTTGAACCCAGGAGATAGAGGTTGCAGTGAGCTGACATTGTGCCATTGCACTTCAGCCCAGTTGACAGAGTGAGACTCTGTCTAAAAAAAATAAAAAAATAGAAAAAACACTCAACAAACTAGGAATAGAAATTCCTAAATATAGTAAAGACCATATATAAAAGGCTCACAGCTAACATTATGCTGAATGGTGAAAAACTGAAAGCTTTCCCTCTAAGATCAGGAACAAGGTATGCATGCTCTCTCTCACCAGTCTAATAATACTGGAAGTGCCTGCCAGAGGACAAGGCAAAGAAATAAAAGTGACTCAAACTAACATTATTTCTGTTTGCAGACAACCTGATCTTGTATGTAGAAAACCCTAAAGACTCCACACATACACACAAAACTATTAGAACTAATAAACAATTTCAGTAAGGTTGCTGGATATAAAATCAACACACAAAAATCAGTTGCATTTCTGTACATTAACAATGAACAACCTAAAAAGGAGATTTGTTTTGTTTTTTCTTTTTTCTCCTCATCTTGTCTTTCATTCACAATGGCATCAAATGAATAAAATACTTAGAAATAAGCTAAACTGGGAAAGCAAAAGACTTGTACACTGAAACTGTAGAACACTGCTTACAGAAATTAAAGAAAACACAAATAAATGAAAAGATATCCCATGTTCATGACTTGAAAGACTTAATATTGTTAAAATGCTCATGCTTTCCAAAGTGATCTTCAGATTCAATGCAATCCCTATCAAAATCCCAATGGCACATTTTGCAGAAATAGAAAAAGCCATTCTAATATTTATATGGAATCTCAAAGGACTCCAAATAGCCAAAACAAATCTGAGAAAGAAAAACAAAGCTGGAGGCCCCATATTCCTAATTTCAAAACACATTGCAAAGCTATAGTAATCAAAACAGTATAGCACTGGAATAAAGAAAGAGATATAGACCAGTCAAACAGAATAGAAAGCTCAGAAATAAAAACACTGTCAAATGGTCTTTGACAAGGGTGTCAATGCTACAAAATGGGGAAAGAATAGTCTGTTTAACAAATGTTGTTGGGAAAACTTGATATCTACATGTAAAAGAATAAAGTTGGACACCTTACCATATACCATATACAAAAATTAACTCAAAATGAAATAAGATCTAAAAGTAAGGGCTGAAACTGTAAAATTCCTCAAAGAAAACATAGAAGGAAAGCTTTATGACATTGGATTTGGCAAAGATTTCTTGAATATGACAATGCAAGCATAGGCAACAAAAGCAAAAAATAAACAAATGGAACTACATCAAACTCAAGAACTTCTGTGCAGCAAAGAAAATTGTCAACAGAATGGAAAGGCAACCTAAGAAATGGGAGAAAATATTTGCAAACCATGTATCTAGTGAGCAGCTATACAGAATATATAAAGAACTCCTTCAACTCAACAATAACTGAATGAATGATCTGATTTTAAAATGAGTAAAGGGCTTTAATAGACATTTCCCCAAAGAAGACAGACAAATGGCTGACATTTGAAAATATCTGAAACATATGAAATGATGTCCAACATTACTAACCATTAGGAAAATGAAATTTAAGCCACAATGAGATATCACCTCACACCTGTTACAAGAGCCACCATCCACAAAACAGAAAATGACAAGTGTTGGTGAGGATGTGGAAAAACTGGAATCCTTGTGCGTTGTTGGTGGGAATGTAAAATGGTACAGCTTCTACAAAAAGCTGTATAGAAGACCCTCGAAAATATAAAAATAGAATTACCATATGATTCAACAGCCTATTTCTAGGTCTATATTCAAAAGAAATTGAAAACCGGATCTCTAAGAGATATTTGTATATCAATGTTCATTGCAGCAATTGTTCGCAATAGACAAGAGGTGGAAGCAACCTAAATGTACCTACATGGATGAATGGATGAAGAGCATGTGGTTTATACATACAATTGAATGTTACTCAGCCTTTAAAAAAAGAAGAAAATGTTTATATATGCTACAACATGAATGAACCTTGAAGACACTATATGAAGTGCAATAAACCAACAATAAATAAGTCACTAAACCTATAAATAAGTCACAAAAAGACATTACTGCATGATTCCATTTGTATGAGCTATTTAAAATAGACTCTCAGAGACAGAAATTAAGATGGTGATTGCCATGGGCTGGGGGCAAGGGGAGTTGTTGCTCAGTGGGTGTAGACGAGATCTTGCCAGTTTGGTGTAGCTGTTACTGAATCAACAGACTCTACCTGTTAAAATAAAAAGTCCTCATTGTTCCCACCTGGTATCTCCTAGGTCAGTGGGTCAGTGCTTCTCAAACTTTAATATGCATACAAATCACCTTGGCATTCAGTAGGTCTGGGTGGGGCTTGAGAACCTACATTTCTAATACACTTCCAGGTGATACTGATATAAATGCTTGCCTACAGTGGCTGGTTCTCAACCATGTGGCACCTGGGAAGCTTTGTAAAATCACAGTGTCCCAGTTAAATTAAATTAATTAAATTAGCCCTCTGCAAGTGGGACCCTGGCTATGGTATGGCTGAGGTTGAGAACCAGTGCTCCAGGGGCTCTTCCAAGGGCACTAACTCTCATGGAAGCAGAGCCATTGTTTTAGACCCTGTAGGCCTTCTTTCCAGCTGTTGTGCTCTTTCTCCACAACCTCAGGACTACTGAGACTTCACTATTGATGCTGAACGTCTGCTGAGAGCCACAGGTAAACACAGACGCACCTTGATCTTGGGTATACAAGAGCATTAGTTAACACTCTTAGGCAGCTGGAAGGAACTTTTCTGTTTTTTATACCTCCTGGCTTCCACTTTTCACCTCTATTTCCAGCTGGTAGGGAAATATCCTCTTCTAGTCTAGTAGAATAACGGTTCTAAATTTGGGGGTGATTTTGTTCTCAGGGGATATCTGGCAATGTCTGGAGACAATTTTAATCACCACAACTTGGAGTAGGGGGCTGCTACTGGCATCTGTTGGGGGAGGCTGCTAAACATCCCATGATGCACAGGACAGTTCTCCACAAGACAGTTGAGCCCAAAACGCCCAAGGCTGAGAAACCGTGCAGGAGATGGGAGACACACAGCTGAGCCTTTGGGGCACCCTTTTCATCTTTACCAAGCTACCCCCTCCTCCAGGTACTGAGGTCCTGGATCTGCAGGGGCCAAAATGGGAAGGGCTGGGTCCAAGAGCAGCCTCCTGCTGCATCCAGAACTTCTGTCTTCCGTTACCCTCCAGCAGCAGGGCCCTCCCTGCCTGGCCCACTCCCCTAATCCTCTTCCTCATCCAAAGTGGGTGAATTTCCTCTCTGGTGCTGCTTTGTCTCCCCCCAGGGTTTTAATTTTCATAGAGCCTCCTCCCACCCATTATACAGGTCTACCCGTTTCTATACCCCATCTGTGCTCAGGATTCAAGTTCTTTCTTATAAAATTCCTATACCCATGCAAACCAGGCCTGGGGCCAGTCATCCTGAAAGTTCTTTGAGAGGTGAGGGGCATCTGACCAGGGGACAGAGAGGCCCACTAGAGGGAGGATAGCCTGATCCCCAAACGCCTTCCTAATCCCATCTCAGTGGCAACTCAGCCAAGACACCCTGTCATCTATGTCCTGGGAACTTGTTAGGTACAGGCCCTGCTTTAAGTGCTTTGCCTCATGAAATCCTCCCAAGAGTCCTGGTAGGTAGGTATTAAGGTCATCCCCATGTATAATGAGCAGACTGAGGTTAAGTGGGGTTATTTTTATCTGCGGTTCCTGGCTCATAACTCCTAAACTCCTTGGGATCTCCAAAGTGCTGTCTTTCTTTTGTGTGATAGATTCAAGGTGGGGCTGATCACTGGAAAGAATAAGGCAGGATTAGAGGGTTGGGATTTACAGCTCCACTCCTGAACCTCCAAGGAAGGGAGAGGGGCTGAAGGTCAAGTTGATCACCAATGGCCAATGGTTTAATTAATCATGCCCATGTAATGAAGCTTTCCTAAAACCCCAAGAGGACAGGGTTCAGGGAGCTTCCAGATGGAGATTCCTGGAGGGTAGTGTACCCAGGGAGGGCATGGAAGCTCCAAGCCCCTCCCCTCTATACCTTGACCTACACATCTCTTCATCTAACGTTCATCTGTATCCTTTGTATATCCTTTATAATAAACTGGTAAATGTATATGTTCCCCTGAATTCTGCGAGCTACTGCAGCAACTTAAACTTAAACAGGGATGGGGGGGTTGTGGGAACCCCAACTCGAAGCCATTGGTCAGAAGTTCTGGAGGTTTGAACTTGTGACTGATGTCTGAAGCAGGGGGGATGTATCAGGGGCGACTGAGCCCCTAACCCACGGGATCTGACTCTGTTGTCAGGTAGATAGTGTCCAGGTTGAATTGGAGGATGCCTACCTATTGTCCACTGATCAACGTGTGAAGAAAAAAACCCACATCTTTGGCCACAGAAGTCTTCCTTTGTATTGATGATTGTTGTGGTGATGGTGGTGTGAGAGCAGAGAAAAAATGTGGCTTGACAGAACTTTTCCCTAAACAGTAAGAGACTTAAGTAAGTTGTCCAAGGTCATATAACTAGGAAGTAGTAGAGTAAGGCTGTGAACACAGGCAGTTTATGTCTACAGCCCATGAGTTTAACCACTACACTATATAGACCCTTATGTGCTTGACATTGACAATAGCCCAGGCAGGCTTGGATTCTGCTCTTGGTTTTGAAGATGGAACCCAGTTCCTCAAAGGCAAAATAATCTTCCAAAATCACTCAGCTAGTAAGTCGTGGTCCTAGGATTCAAATCCAAAATATAAATTCCATGCTCAGGCCAAGGAAAGAAAATACAAGCTTTAGAAGATGGCACCATTCATCCACTAATTCATTCATTCATTCATTTATTCACTCATTCATTCATTCATCCATCGTGCACTCAGCACACATATACTGATGCTTCCTGCCAGTGAGGCTTGTTCTCTGTGCCGAGGATCCAGAGAAAATTCAACCATGATCCTTCTGCTTGGGAGCTCACATCAATTTTGGGGAACATGCCTCATGCTGCTGGGTGGACTAAGGAGAAAGGGACAGGAGTGCAGAAGAGTCTATTTACACTTGTCTTCTGGGAGACTGGACAGATGTGGGGAGAGGATCCAGAGAGATCCAAGTGTGCACTGCTCATGTCATTGACTGGTCACCTGGGTCAGATGATCCAGGTGACACCCTGCCTCCTGGCGCACACCTGCACACTTACCTGTTGCCTTATTTTCTCCCCCATCTGTCCTCTCACTGACTTGCTCAGAACTTCCCATTCATAAGCACACCCTGGGGGAGAAACGAGAAGGGGTCCATGCTCCCCCAGTGGATCAATGCAAGGTTGGCATCCCAACTTATCATCCCAAGGTCCCAGAGAGAAACCAAATTGTAACTGTCAGGAACACGACAGAACTGTCAAAAGCAGACAAAATCAGCCACATAAATTGTGAAACCAAAGTCACAGTTCTATTTGTTCTGCAAGAGTGAACATCTCACATTTTTTTGTGTGTGTGAAGATAGAAAATACAAACAAAGACCAACCAGGAGCATTGCAAGCATTTCATCTCTGTGGAGAAACCCACCACCAGAAAATCTCAGCTTCTAGCAATGCCCCCTCCCCATAAATCTGTATCCACTTCCATCACCTCGATTCATTAAACACTCAGGGAGTCTTACAATGGGAATGAGTGTGTCCATCATCAGAAATGATTATGATCCAGTCCCTGCCCTTGACCATTGTATATCCAGCTAACATAACTAGAATATAGAGCCAGACCAGACCAAATAAAGCAGGAGACCAACTCAGGGTGTAACAAATCCCTCTATAGTGGAATCACGAATGGCTTCCTGGCAGAGGTAATATCTGCACTGGGTCTTGAAACATGAATAAAATTTCACAGGTGGAAAAGGAAGGGAAGGAAACTTCAGAGGCAGGGGAAGACAGATATAAATGGACAGAAGCTGTGGCAGGTAGAGAGAGAGGGACATAGCATTAGAGGTAGTTTGGAAGTTAAATCTCCATCCTGTGCAACAACTGGTCTGGGTAGGTTAGCCCTTGCCAGGGAAGCTTGCCCTGCCATCAGGCATTTGGGGCTCCTTCATTTGGACGGCAGGTATGGCCCTCACATGTGCTCCGGGGCACACACAGGTAGGCCGTGCACAGATGGTGCAAGCACACTTCCCATCAACCTTGGCGCTGTGTGTGTGTGTGTGTGTGTGTGTGTGTGTGTGTGTGTGTTGGCAGCAATCTGACAGGCCGTTCTGCAGAAGCCCTGCAGCACCATGGTTGCTCACCAAAATAGCATCGAGCAATTTAGGTCAGGAAGTAAGGACAGTGTTATTATTACTAGTTACTGGCGAAGTTATTTAATAAGAATGTCACATCCAATTGAGACCATGGTGGGAACTGTCAGCAGGAAGAATGTAATTACACTAACTGGAGGTGCTCCACAGATGCACACAGAGGTGGACTCTCCTCCAGCCCCACTGTCACCTGGAAGGGATTTCCTTAGGTGGGGCCATCATGCCAGGCCCCAGAATAGCCAGACACACTGGCTTTTGGTGGGGGGGATCTCCAGGACCCAACGGGAGTCTCCTCAGTGACACCATCCATGACCTGACATCCTAGTGATATTCAGAAGGGAGACGGCCTCGAAGCCCCAGCCCCACTTCTCCAACTCTAAATAAAACCCAACAGAGACATCATTGCAGAGGCATGGGAAGGCCAGAAGTCCATCCACCCACACCCTGGTCCAGACCCACTCCAGTTGTCCACAGCAGTAGCTGACTTGGAGACAAACCCTTTACTGATGGCTCTCCCCACCATTCCTCAACTGGTGTTTCTTGGACCACCTCCAAATCAAACTACTTACACTTAATCTTTGTCTCAGGTCTGCCTCCGGTGAGCTCAACCTAAGGCACTTCCCTTGCTCAAGTCTTCCAGTAGCTACCAATCCATTCCCTAGAAAATAAAGCTGAGCTCTTCCCCCACAGCCCTGGACTCTGCTGAGCCAACCTAGCACATACCTCCTGCTGCTGGTTGAGCCCTGAACTGAACCACCTTCCTGTAATGGGGCTAGGCAGAACCCAAGGATCCTTGCCCATGAGCACAGCCTCTGTGATCCTCTAAGGCCATGGTTATGAGAGGTGGCACCACTGTAGCATTTCATGGGGGGCCCAGCCTGCAGCCACTGCCCATCCACCAAGTACTATCCATGGGACACAAAAGGTACTGTGCTCCCATTCTGCTTCAAAATCTCCACCCTTTGGCATTTCGAAGAGTCCTATGCCCTTGCTCCCTTGCAGCAGCAGTTAGACACCCAGACAACAGAGATGGGGAGGGCTGGGAGGCCATACGACATCGCAGAAAGGAGTGGAGTGGGAAAAGAACGCTGATTCCCGTCATCAGGGGCATCACAGCCAGCAAAGCAGGCTGTCCTTGTGGCCAGGAGGAAGGAAAAGGAGGCAAGGAGAGACTCGGGGGTAGAGAGAAAGAGAGACATAGACGGTAGGGAGATGGGCAGGAGAGGGAGTAGGGACACAGAGACAGGACCCACAGAGACAGACAGGTAGAAAGAAAGACTTGGCAGAGAAAATCAGGGACTCAAAGAAAAGAACAGGCAGTAAGGGAGATGGGGCAGATAGGAAAAGAAACACAAAGACAGATAGCGAGACTGCAAGCCACGGAGGAGACAGAAGAGGAGAGAAAAAGAAACAGGAGGCAGAAAGTGACAGAGAACACAGGAAAGAGGCAGACAGGCACAGAGACCAGATGAGGCAGCGGAAGGCAACGACGGCATGACCCAGAGTCAGACGCTGAGAAGCCACGCACAGCTTCACAACAAAGGCTCCATCAGCACCACCCAACCCCCAGGTCCCCACAGGAGCTAACTGGAAGAATCAGAGACTGAGCATGTACTATTTGAGGAACTTAGCTTTAAATGGCAGAGAACAGGGTGGCAGCCACAGAGGAGTTCAGGGCCCAAAAAGCTTCTACTATCTATTTTGAACCTGTTTTAAATTCAAGGAGTGAAGTCAATGAAGAAGAAAAATAAAATGGGAGGGTGGAGGAGAGAGAAGGGGCATATCACAAAGAGAGACAGAAGAAAGGGGTCCTGGGCTCTGGGACCTGGGAACTGCAGGAAAACCCCACCTCTTCCTCCAGGAGTGTGGGGAGGAGGAGTGGCTGCAGAGTCAGGTAACCACAGGCAGGAGTGGATATGGAAGTCCATTCTGATGGTCTGCCTGTTCTCAGCGGGGTACCAGGGTAGTTATCCTGTGATGAACCAGGGATTTGTGCCTTGGAATTGCCACTTTTAGGATTAACAATGGAAGCTGACCAGGTGGCTGATAGAAAGATAGTCAAGGGGTCCTGGGCTTAGCTTAGAGACGTGAGTTCACAGTGGCAGCAGGATTCATAGCCCAGGTGTCCGACTCAGAGCTGAGTTGCAGGACTGACCCAGGGCTGGAGTGTGTAGAGACTGAGGGTCCTAGTGGGACAGTGGTTCAAGGGGTGCACAGTGGAGACTGGCCGACCTTGGTAACTAAGGAAAGGGGCTGCTCCAAGAGGAGTTGCTGAGGGGCTCGGGGTCTCCAGCTTTTTGAAGGGGTCTTACATGGCTGGGCACCATCACACCCATCTTCCCACCCTCCTCTCAGGCCAGCAAGATCTCCGTTTGCCCCTCAGCTATGGTTCTTCATTTGCTCCTTGTGGGAAGTGGCCTCTTCCTCCACCTTCTCAGCAATCAGCCTCACCTGCTCCCTGACCTCACTTCTGCTCCCCGCCCAAGACCAGGGATATCCTTCCTCCCACATTCTCCCTGGACCCTGTCTGAGGGCCTCTCTCCAAGCAAAACCCAGGCTGCTGACCCCTGCCTGCTCCACTTACTCCCGCACTGGAAGCTTCTGAGGCTCCTCCCCCAGGGCACTTTAAGGACTAAGTGCAGAGACTGAGGCGAAAACCTCTCCGGCTCAGCTCAGTGGTGGCTCTTGGTAGAAATTTGGGGGAATCCCATGTCTTTCAAAGACTGTACCTACAGGAAGGGAGGCTGTGCTCGGCTCTGAGGGTGTGTCTCCTACCTTCCTCCTCCCCAAGAAAGCACAGAGTGAGGGCTCCAAACCAGCACGTTGTCAAAGCAGTGGCGACTCCACCAAAAGAGAAGACCTGGGTGTTCCAGGAAGCCCGAAGTTCAGGCAGAGGCACAGACCCGCCTTGCTGAGCACAGAGCACCAGGCCCCCGCCTCCCTGCAGGACCCACACAGCCTGACAGGCTTTGTGCAGCTGCCAGCCTTGTTGAGCCCTGGCTGTTGCCAGGCATGGTTGTCAAGCACAGACTCACGTCCTGGGTCATCGGGGAGTGAGTAGGCCGGCTTTTGTTCCCAGGAAAGCCACTCCACAGACAGCCTGGAGTGCAGTCGGGAGGGACATCGTCCCTACACTCTGCCAGCTAGAAGGACAGTGACTAGGGATGGGGGAGGTTCAAGGTCAAAGCCTGACCCACCCCTGGGGCTGGAAAGCTGGGAGTTGGAACCCAGGCTAAGCAAGACGCTCACAATTGCCCAAGTCCTGCATTGCAGATTTCACACATGCACGCACACACGTCAATGGCTACAGAAACAGAGGTCCACATCCACTACATACATGCATACCCCCCGACACACCCACATACACATTTTGCACACACGGTTCTCATGCACACAGCTCTTCAGTACATGGCTACACACCCTTCCTCCCATCCTGGATGGAGGCTCCATGGGCACTGCTGCCTCCCCCTCCCTCCACTAGGATGTCAGCGCTCTTCTGGAGGAGTCTGTGGAAAGGTCTGGGTGTCCCTTCCACCTGGTGTTGTGTTTGTGAGTGGCAAAGCAGTGTACCTGTGTTGTGAAACTGTGTGTGTGAACACATGTGTATAGAATCATGTGTGTGCACATGTGCTTACATGTATCAGTGACAATACATGGACAGACGTGTAAATAGGGAGGAATTTAAAAGAGCCAATGACAGCTAGGATTGCATCCTCACCACCACCCACTACTGCAGACAGGCACATGTGCCAGGGCATCCGCCACTCCGGTTGGCTCAGTGCTCCCTGCACACACACAGCATCCGGCAGCACTGCAGGAAGGAACAAGCCCGGCCTGTGGAGTCAGACAAAACTGAATTCACAGTCCCACTCTGCCACTTGCTGGCTGTGTGACCTGGGGGAGCCCTACTCACCCTCTCTGAGCCTCAGTTCACTCCCTCATCTATAAGGAAAGCATAACAGTAATAATACCTCCCTCACAGGCATGCTGGGAAAATTAAATAAGATTATGAATATGAGACTCCAGGCCCTGGGGAGCTCAAGAAACATTAATTACCACTCATTCTCTCCCTTCCACCCCAGCCTGTGCCTTTCATTCATGGAACTGATAAATATTTATCAAGCGCTAACTGTGTGTGGCACTGGGGGTGCAGAGTCCCTGTCGTCATCCTCATGCAGCTTGTTGTCTGGTGGGGGAGACAGACAGTAAACAACTGAACAACAGCAGATCATATAGTGAGCGTGAGCAGAGCTATGAAGAAGGTGACGTGGTGGTGCTTCATCTACAGTGGTCACCTCTGACAATGCCATCCCCCAGCAGATATCTGCAGGGTAAGAGCGAACTGTGTGAAGATGGGAGAGAGCGCATTCCAGGCAAAAAAAAAAAAACAGCAGGAAGGAATGTCTGGAGGCAAAAAAAAAAAAAAATTTGTTGTTCTCCAGTAAAAGCAAAAAGGCAAGTACACTTGGGCTGTGGAGAAGCAGGCAGGGGCGATGGGAAGGGAAGTGTCGGTAGACTGGCAGTCAGGACCAGATCAAATCAGGATGGTTTCAGCTGTGTGTGTGCAGTGGGGGGGATGACCGAATCAGATCTGCATGTTTTAGGATTTCTCCAGCTGCTGTGTGAAGAAGGAACTACATGTGAGAGTAGGGGAAGCAGGTGGACCTGCCGAGGATCGATTGTCCCAGGGAGAGACAGAGGGGGGTGCCAAAGACTCATCCTGCTCAGCCCTGCCCTCAATGCCTTCCCTGCCTCCCACCCATCAGGATGTCTTCTCTGATGACTCCTGAATATAGCATCCATTTCCCAGCTCTTGGAGCATGTTTTCAAAGGCCACCTTCCCAGAAACCCCTCCTAGGTCCCCATCTCTGCACATCCACAGCTTGGTTCCTGGTTGAAAGGATAAACCAAGGCCATCCTACCCAGGAATCAAGAAAAAATATGGTATCTGATTCTCCTTAACATATCTACCCACCAGATAGAGCATAGAGTAGGTGCTCAATAAATGCTTGCATTCAACATGATACCTGTGCCTTCTGCCTAGAGTTCCATACCCCTCCCTGCTCCTGTTTCCCCACCTCTCACCTCACCAAGCAATGCTTCATTTTTGTTCAACATTATTAAGTACCTGCCATACACTGGGTCCCTGAGAGTACAAGCTCTCATTTCTCCTTCCCGACTATCCCACTTTACAGATAAGGACACTGGGGTGAAGAGAGGTTGGCAGAGCCAGCCAATAGTGAAAGTACAAGACAAGAGTGAATTATACTTGACCCAAAGACAAAGTTCTGACTGCTCTATTGGGAGCTGCAGGGGAGGGGGGTCTTAATTTTTCTTTTCAATAAACAAACAGGGGAATACATCTTGTAAGTTATTTACACAGGCCGGCCTTCCTGGGGATGTCTCTGTCCTGGACTCTCTGGGAGGGTGTGTAGATCAGACCCTGCCCGCTGACTTGGCCCTGGTATCATGTCAATCTCGGCATCCTGCACCTTCCTCCCCAGCTCCACTCCAGGGACCTAGCTTGAGGGGGGATTTACTCACCATCAGGAACTGCAGGAAGTGGAGGTCAGATTGAAGCCACAGACTCATGCTGACTCCCACTCACAGCCTCCAGGCCCTGGGGCACAGAGTGGGGATCCCTGGGGCCACCATCATCAAGCTGCTCATTCCTGATCAGACATAAAATTTCCTTCTTGTTTTCAAATGAGCTCAGGCCAGAGCCTCCACTCAGGGGGTTCTTCTGTTTCCCCTCCAGCAGCACAGCTCTGTCTTTGCACAAGCTCACCTCTCAGCCCACACATCCTTTCCCACTGCGATGCAAGGGTCAGCATTCCCTGAAAATGCCTCCAAGTGCTCATTCAGGGTTGCCTGAACCATGAGCTAGCTGGGGCTGGGCGCATCCAAATTCAGCTTTCCAAGAGACAAGGGGGACTCCAACAAATTCCCCCAAGCACGGGACAGCTAACCTTATAGACAATTCCTATAAACAGCACACAGCTTGCATATTCTTTCACTGATGAGGTGACTCACACACTTTGCCTGTGAGGAAGAGAGCAAGAGAGAGGGAGGGCTCGCCTCTGAAACAGAGTCGGGATGGATGTCAGGCAGAACACCACGGCCCCAGCACACCCCCTCCATAGACATAAGGGAGAATGGGAGACCCGTGGTGCCTCATCCTGCTGACCCTGGCTTAGTCAGCTTTCCCTTTCCCTAATAAACCCCCTAGCTTCACTCTTGCCATGTGACATTGTGGAATTCATCCCAGGTCCTGGTGGGTGACAGGTGGCACCCACAGAGAACCATCTTGCTTATTACCTACTTCCCTGTCACCCCTCTTCTTCTGATTAAGACCCAAATATTCCCTCCTCTGGCACCTCCCCCAGGTGTAATTACTCACTCCCTCCCCTCTGCTCCTGTGATAGTTAACTTTATGTGTCAACTTGACTAGGCTAAAGGATGCCCAGATAGTCGAGAAAACATTATTTCTGGATGTGTCTGAGAAGGTGTTCAGGAAAATACTAGCATTTGAATCAGTAGACTAAATAAAACAGATCTGCCCTCACTAATGTGGGTGGGCCTCATCCAATTCATTGAGGTCCCCAAAAGAAGAAATAGAGGAGAGGCAAATTCTCTCTCCTCGAGCTGGGATATTCTCCTGCCCTAAGACATCAGAGGTCCTAATTTTAGGACCTTCAGATCCTGGGACTTACACCAAGGTCCACCCCCCACTATCCCACATCCCTTTTCTCAGGCCTTCAGACTCAGACTGAATTACACCATTATCTTTCCTGGGTCTCCCTCCAGCTTACAGGTGGCAGATTGTGGGCTTTTCAGCCTTTATAATTGCATGAGCCAATTCTCATAATAAATTTTATACACACACACACACACACACACACACACACACACACACCCTCTGTTGGTTCTATTTCTCTGGCGAACCTTGACTGATACAGATTTCAAATTAATTCAGTCAATCACCAAACATTGGTTGGGCACCTCAGTGTCAGGCCTCATGCTTTGCTCTAGGACAGAATGACAGATAAGGCATAGTCCCTGTCCTTGTAAAGTCTAGTACCTTCTATTATCAGCTCTCTCCCTCTTTTGCAATACCACTTGTTTCTGTATCTAGTTGTCCACTAGACTGCTGGTTCCTCCCAAGCCAGTACAGTGGCTTGTGAATTATGTTGTCCCAGTATCTAGCACTGAACTCTGCATTTGAAGTTGTCAGAATAATAGAAAAGCAAGTCTTGCAAAATATGATGGTTCCATTAATTCAGTCAGCCCAGGTCAGGTGCAGTGGCTCACACCTGTAATCCTAGCACCCTGAGAAGCTAAGGTGTGTGGATCACCTGAGGTCAGGAGTTCGAGACCAGTCTGGCCAACATGGCGAAACCCCATCTCTACTAAAAATACAAAAATTAGCCAGGTGTGATGGTGAGTGCCTGTAATCCCAGCTACTCTGGAGTCTGAAGCAGGAGAATTGTTTGAACCCGAGAGATGGAGGTTGTAGTGAGCCGAGACTGTGCCACTGCACTCCAGCCTGGGTGACAGAGAAAGACTCTGTCAAAAAAAAAAAAAAAAAAATTAGCCCATAGTTACAGGTTGTGCAAAAGGCTATGTTTCACACTTTCCCATCCCTTGTCTTCCTTTCCCATGGTATGCCTTGCCATGTAGTCAAAGAGAGCATGCTTTGGGGTAAGGACTGGTGAATATAAAACTGGGGCAGCTCTGACCGCCAACAGGCAGAAAGAGGAGGGAGCGTCTGTGTGCTGTGCTGCCTTGTATTCGAGGTCCCCATGGTTCTCTTGGTGCCTCCATCACTTTAGAAACATCTGTTTGCCTGAAAACAGCCTACACTCTTTGCCCTCAATCTTCAAACTTCTTTAAATCTCAACTCATTACAGTAATAGCCTGGAGAAGGGAAAGTCATAAAATTGGAGTTTCTTTTCTCTCTGATAGGCCCAGGGAATAAAGAGGCTGCAAAGATCCCTTTAGGTTAATTCAGAAATGTGAAAACTTCCTATTTTCATTTCCAAATAAGTAGTCACTATATTACCATAGTAACATTTGCTGCCCTATTTTAGATTAGAAATTATTGTAAAAGAAAGCATCAAGACACATTCATTGGTAAATTTTATATAATTTTTTTTTTTTTAGATGGAGTCTCACACTGTCGCCTGGGCTGGAGTACAGTGGCGCAATCTCGGCTCACTGCAACCTCTGCCTTCCAGGTTTAAGCCATTCTCCTGCCTCAGCTCCCAAGTAGCTGGGATTACAGGCGCCCACCACCATGCCTGGCTAATTTTTGTATTTTTAGTAGAGACGGTGTTTCACTATGTTGGCCAGGCTGGTCTTGAACTCCTGACCTCATGAAATTTTATATAATCCTAAAGGGAAAAAAGTCTTTCTCTATGTATGACACAAAACCAGAAGCCAAAACATAGACAAATTTAAGTGCATAAATATGTAGAACCTCTATATGTAAAAAATAAAATAAAAATACCAGAGTATAAACACAAGGTCCAAATTGCAAAAAAGATTTGCCACACTACTACATATTAAAGAGCCAGTGTCTTCCATATGCAAAGAGTTCTTATAAATTAATAAGAAAAATATAAACAATGCCATAAAAATGAGCAAGGTGTATAAACAGATAGTTTTCAGGAAAAGAGATAGAAATCACTGAGAAACATGAAAAGATGCTCAGTTTCAGCTATAATTAAAGGAATGCAAGAATGAGCTACTTTCTGATTCCTATCAGATTGGCAAGTTTTTTAAAAGTTGTTGGGAAATGATGGAGCAGTTTGTTCCTTGACCAGTGCATCAGCATCACCAAAGAACTTGTTAGAAATGCAAATACTCAGATCTCATCTCAGATAGACTCTACTGTAGATCTATTTGACCACAGAGTCACTGACTCAAAAACTCCTGGGCCCAGCAATCTGTGTATTAACAAGCTCTCTAGGTGATTCTGATGTACTCTAAAATGTACAGTTACAAAGAACTTTCAAATACTATTGGCAGTATTTAAATTAATGCAAATTGGCAATTTAATCAGTATAAATGCATATATCCTTTGAGGCAACAAATTCATTCTACAGACATCTTCCGTCATGTTGAAATCACACACACACACACACACACACACACACACACAATTCTTTTGTTGTGATATTGTGTTTGGGGTAGCTCAAAACTAGAAAAAGCCTAAATAATAAAGAACTGATTCATTAAGTTAAAGTAACTTCTGGAATACCATGTAGCCACTAAGAAGAATGAGATAAATCTATGTACACCTACCCAGAAACAGGTATAAGAGACATTGCTGGGAGAAAAAAGCATGTTACAGAATAATGTACATGACATATCTACAATGATCCCACTTTTGTGAACTATAAATAATTTGTGTTCCATTTATAATTTCTTACATGTTTTGAAATTTCCTGGAATAATTCAGAAGAAACTGTTGATAAGTGAACTGGGCTCTGCAGTGGGAGGAAGGGCTTTTTTCACCATATGCTCTTCTATGCCATTTGAATTTTTGCCTTGAGCATGTATTACTTCTATAGTAATTAAAAAGTAGTTATAACTAATTAAACTTAAAGAGAAGAGAAAGAGCAAGCAGGAGAGGGAGGCATGGCTGGAAGGGGGAGAAAAATTAGGTCATTTGGGTAACTGCATCCTGGAGACTATCCAGGCCCCGACTGAGAAACTTGGAGATCTCGTCTGTACTTTATCTTCAGTCACACAGGTTGCTTTGGTAAAGAAAACTTAAAAACTATTTCACTGAACTGGTGGCTTTCAAAATAAATTACTTATTTAACTAAGAAAAAAACTCGCATCCATTAAACAAAGCAAGGACCCCTAAGCCACCTGATTTTCCTTCCTGTGGGTTCAGGTTCAGGCCACTCAGTTGAATGTGCTGTTGATGTTAGCTATTGAGTTTCTTTGGGTTCCAAAAAAAGTGTGAACAAGTGGTCTCTATGAAATATTACATGTGAGTGTGAGCGCCAGTGTGGACATATCCCATATTTTTAGATCAGAGATAATGAAGACAGTGTTTGTGCATGAGAACAGACACCTCTTTCACAGAGCTATGCGAACATGGTCTGTACTGGGGTTCCAGGCCTGATATACCATGATTTTTCATTGAGGGCAGTTGTTAGAGAAAATTCCTGGGGGATAGGAGCCTGGACTCCTCTGCATCATTCGCTTATCAATTCCCATGATGCCCTTAATAAAATTATCCAGTTCAGCCTTTATTACCATTTTTGGCCAGCCAGTTCCCAAATGAGTTCACTTAAACAGTAAATTGTGAAAATGCGAATCCATTCATTATCCCATCATCCTTCCATTGACCATCCATGGGTCTTTTCTCTCGTACATTCATCTGTCCATATGTCTATTTATCCCATGAATCTACTTGTTATCCATTCCATCATTTATTTCATTCAGCCATCTCATTTCATTGCTATAATCTCTATCAAGCCAATCCTGCCATCCATCCATTCACCCTTTCACTCATCTTTCCATTTACTCATCCATTCCATCCATTGATCCCATCTATTCCATCTATTCTTCCACTTTACTCCCTCATCGATCAATCATATCCTTCCATCCTAGTCATCCATGCATTTATCCATCGCCCCATATAATACCCCATCCACTTATTCATCCATCCCAAATACTCAACACTCTCTAGCAATCCATCCCATCCATCTATCCATTCTTCTATCACCCACTATTTCTATCCATACCATCCATCCATCCATCCATCCACCCATCCACTCAGCAATTCCACCTCTTCATCCCACCCCATATCCTGGACTTAGTTGTATCTCTGGAGGGGGAAGAGACTGGGGCAAGAAAGGCCCAATGAGTATAGGCAAAAAAGTGATTGACACTCCATTACTTTTTCCAAGGCCCACTAAGCTCTTTTCACCAGAACATCTTTGGGCACTCTTAACAGTAGGTCTTTATCCACACTTACATCCCTCTTCTTCCTGTCATGCCCAGATTCTCCCACTGGTCTCTGACCAGCTGGGACTTCCAGCTACCAGCAAGAGTAAACTCATCAAGCTCACAACCAGCCTGTAACCTCTAGTGTCCATCCTGGGCCCAGCTAACCATATGCTCCCTTCCCTTCTTTACCCTCCTCCCTTTGAACTCTAGCCTGGGGGTGAAGCCCTAGCCATGATGCCAGTGCCCCTGGCCCAGCATACACTCTGTTCCAGCCTGGGCCAACCTGGCTAAAACAACTTACAATCCAGTGCTTCGTCTGAAGAACGTGCTTTCCAATTGGGATGGCAAGCAACCTAATATGTAATAGACACCTGCTACAAGGCAGGGACTTGTCAGGTGCTTTCTATTTGACACCTAATTTCATCTTCCCTGCAATTCTCTGACTTAGGCAAAGGCTCAGAGGAGAAACTGCAGAGCACAGAGGTTAAGTAATTTGTCTAAAATCACACAGCTGCTGAGAAGCAGTATCAGAATTCAAACCCTGGTCTGACTCTAAAACTTCGGCTCTTGCCACTCCAACAAGCCACTATTAAGAGGACAATTTCCAAGCTAAGCCAAGTAGGAGAAATCAGAATGATGAGCAAGAAAACATTCCATTTTCTGAACTCATTCTCTAACCAAGAAAAAACAATCAAGAGAATCATAAGTTGTAGTATTTACTAAGCGTTAACTCTGTGTCATGTGCTGGCTAAACGAGCTTCTAATGGTATCATTTCATTTAAAAGAAAGTGAAGTTCCTTTGATGATCCCTCTGGGGGTCCCTCCACATATGATGGTTAAGCAGGTCCTGGATCAAGGTTTTAAGGGTTTGGGGCATGTACATTGTGTTTTGGAGCTGCACGATTCCCTCCAGGACAGGGATTTGAACATCAGATGTTTACCTTGATCACAAGCTTGTCACTAAGGTAAGGATTCTCATGTCTTTGCAAATATGTAGAAGTTCAAATCCTGCTATACACCACTTGCTGTGTTACTGTACCCAGCCTCCCTCACCTCCCTGAGCCTCTGTTTTCTCCATCTGTAAAATGGAGCTGGTAAGAGTAACCGTATCTACAGGACTGTCAAGAGACTTCAATTTAGATTTTGATGTAACAGCTTAACTTTTCTCTTATGGTTGACTATTTCATTTTCATTTTTTCCCTCTATTATAAGTAATGCTATGCATCTTATACATAAATGGTTGACTGCATGTCTGATTATTTCTTTAGGGTAAATTCTTTTAAATGGAATATCAAGTCCAAATATATGAATATTTTAAAGGCTGTTGATAATATAGTGCCAATTTGCTTTCCAGCAAGTTTGTAACAATTTACACCCCTACAGGCAATTTATGAAAGTGCCCATCACACTGCACCCTTGCCAGCATATAATACTTTTTTGGAAATGATTTTTATATATTTTTATATATACATTCATATATAACCTTGCATGAATGCACAAATATGATCTTCTCATGCACCATATCGGGGTTTCAGTGTAATTTTATTTTTCCTTTTCCTTTCACACTTGGTTTCCTCTCCATCACCCCCAACCCTCACCTAACCACGACCCACTAACCAACACTCACTCCTAGGCAACCCATATTAAAATCTAGTTTTCACCTTCACAAATCTTTATGCTTTCTTTAAAAACCACATGCATAGTACTGCCATTTGAATGTCTGTCCCGTCTAAAACTTGCGCTGAAATTTAATCCCCAAAGTGGCAGTATTGAGAGTCAGGGCCTTTAAGAGGTAAGGGCTTCTGCCCTCAGGAGTGGATTAATCCATTAATAGATTAATGGGTTAATGGGTTAATGGATTAATGGGTTATCATGGGAGTCGAAGTGGTGGCTTTGGAAGAAGAAGAAGTGAGACCTCTTGGGCTAGCACACTAGGAGGGAAAGGGTATGGTTGTTCAGTGGGAAGTGATTATGAGCCTGGTCTCTGGAGCCAGCCCAGATGGGTTCAAATCCCAGCCCCGTGTGAAAAACTTGTAAGTCACAGTTGGAGGTGGCTATGAAATCTTTGCTTAGGACCTCAGAGAAAAGTATTGTTCTCTGTTCTATATTCTCAGACGCACAGATTGGAGATTGCCCTGTGCCACCTTGGGACTCTGCAGAGAGTCCCCACCAACAAAGAAGGCCCTCACCAGATGCCACCCCTTGACCTTGGAATTCTCAGCCTCCAGAACTATAAGAGATAAATTCCTTTTCTTCATAACTTATCCATCTTCACATAATTTTGTTCTCCAGAATTCTGTGGCTATTCTTTTATAAGCAACAGAAATTTTGTGGCAATTTTGTTATAGGCTTCAGATTTTTGTGGTAATTCTGTTACAAGCTACAGAAAGCAGAGTCACAAACATACACTGACATACCCACATATACATATTTACATATACAGTAGAGGTTTGGCATTGTTTGTTTCCTTAAAACTGTATCACATTATACAAATTTCTCAGCATTTTGCTTTTCTTTCAGTAATAATGATGTTTCCATTAAGTGAAGGAAAAATGTCTACAGAGTACTTAGCATAGTGGCTGGAGCACTGAGTACATGTTATTCATTGTTGTTGTTGTTATAAATTGAAAAGACAAACTGGCATCCCTCCTAAAGATGTGAGGTTCATGGGTAAAGTGGCTCCCCCAGTCCTCCCAGTCTTGTTTGGGAAGGAACAGGCTAAGGCAATGTTACTAGGGTTGTGCATGTCATTTCTATAGTCCCTAAATCATTCTTCATATTAACTAAGGACATACTATTTGCCAGGGACCATCCATGGTCCAGAGGTAGGATAATAGGCAAAGCCAGGCATAGTCTCTGGCCTTCTGAAGCTTCCAGTCTAGAAAGCAAGAGTGACAATAATAAATTAATGGCTTTAACAGTGTATCATTATCAACTAAGTTATCCAAGGGTAAGACACACAATTCTATGAGAATGATTTAGACTAGGGGCCAGGGGGCCTTCTCCGAGGAAGTGAAACTTGAGCCATGGTTAATGCAGTGAAAGGGGAAGAGAATACTCCAGACAGAGGAACTGGCACGTGCAAAGACTCAGTGGCAGAAGAAAGCATGGCCCTCTGTGAGCTTGAAGGGGACAGCAAGCTAAAACGCAGGCTGTCTGAGGAAAGGCATCACCCCTTGCAGGCAAGGCCTGGCAAATGTCTAGAGAACACCTGCGGCCCCAGCAAGAGCTTAAAGACAAGTGTTCTCCCAATGCCTCGGATCCCACTGGGTTCAGAAGGCCCCATCACCTTGGCAACCATGAGGGAGTACCAGCCCTAGGTAAATACATCATGTATATCATCTCCATGCATTGTTACAAAGGCTTTGTGGATGAGGCACTACTGTTCCTGTTTTAGAGATGGGGAACTGAGGCCTAAAGAGATTACTATGACCCTTACACAGGCTAGTACCAAGCAGGGCCAGGATTTAAACCTGGGTCTCTCCCAATCTCCAATCTGTGCGTCTGAGAATATAGAACAGAGAACAATACTTTTCTCTGAGGTCCTAAGCAAAGATTTCATAGCCACCTCCAACTGTGACTTACAAGTTTTTCACACGGGGCTGGGATTTGAACCCATCTGGGCTGGCTCCAGAGACCAGGCTCATAATCACTTCCCACTGAACAACCATACCCTTCCCCCTCCTCTACGACCTGTGCCCTCTCCAGCCTCACTTCCTGCAGCCCCAGCCACCACATTCACACAAAGGAGCACTCAAACACACAGAACTTCTCATTTCCTCATGTGAATATAGGGCCCTTTGAGGTTTGGAGGCTCTTCCTGGGATACATTCCACTCCCTTCTTCGCCTGAAAGCTTCCTGTACCACCTTTTAAGTCCCATCTCAAATGTCACATCACTCAACAGTGAACCCACCCACCCCCATACACTGGAGTTGTTAACTCCATCTACTGGGTTTTCGTGTCTTGGTTCTCCCTCCATATTCGTTCATTCAACATCCCATAAATATTCATCGAGCCCCTACTATGTGTAAGACACTGTTCTAGGAGTTGGACATACCACAGAGAACAAAATAGACAAGCTCCCTGATCTCGTAGGATTTGCTTGAGAAGTCAGACAGTAAATTTTTTTAAATGCATATATCCTATGTTGGGTGGTTCTAAGGACTATGAAGGAAGCCAGGGCAGAGTAAGTGAAGGAAGGCATTACTGTGGATGAGGGGGTTGAGGAAACCTCTTCAAGGAGGTGACACTGGAACAAGAATTGATTAAAGTGATGGCTAAGGCTCCCCCAGGGGACAGCGAGCCCAAAATCTATTTGCATGCATGTCCCGCCACCCAGTGTGTCTGAGGAACAGCAGGGATGCCACTGGCTGGAGCAGAGTAAGTGGGGGACAAGTCTCAGGAGGATAAGATCAGGAAGAAAAGGAAGAGTGAGCACACGGAAAAGACCTTGACTTGTTTCTAAATGATGGCAGGGGAATGAAGGATCTGCCTAACCATGTTCAAAGCTCTCCAGCTACCAGGTTGGAGGAAAATGGAAAGAGGTGAGAATGCAAAGAGGGGAAACCAGGAAGGATCCAGGCAAGAGAAGAAGATGGCTGGGACTACGGGGTGTGATGGGAGTGGCACCAGGGGCTGGGATCCTGGATTTCTTTCAAAGGTAGAGCCAACAGGATTTGCTCATGGCTTGATGTGGGGGAGAGGAGGAAAGGGAGAAAGAGGTGTTGAGGATGACCACCGGGTTTTTGGGCACCACACTGCACGGTGACTGCTCTGATGTGCCTTCTTCATAGAAATGTGAGCTCCTAAGGCAGGGATGCTGTCTTCCCTCTTTGTGACACTGCACAGGGCCTGCCCCATACATGTTTGCCAAGTCTGTGAGTCATAAAGTGTCCCCAAGCAGCTTCTCTGAGCTATTCTTTTGCTGCCATGGCCTTCGGGGAAGAGATGGGTCACCCTGTCCTGGCAGCCCCCTCAGTCTCCAAGTAGGTTCTTACCTTTACACATCTGATAACAGCGAGCAAATGGGGGCATGCATCCAGAGATAAAGGATCTGCACGATCAAATCAGACAACTTGCCCTTGGAGCAGAGGCCCAGGATCGGCTCTTCTCTGCCCCCCTCAGTCTCCTTTCAGAAGCCACCTGGTGCCCCAGGAGATGCAAGTCCTGAAATTCAGATGCAAGCACCTTACAAGCCCAGTGGAATTGGCCTTTGCAAAGCCCTGCTGATCCCGTCACCATCTTCGTTCAAGGCAGGCAGAAGGATGTCTCCTTTATAAAGATGAGAAAACTAAGGCCTGGAAAGTGGCAGGGAGTGATGGAAGAGGAGAACAGCCCCCGTCTCCATCTTCTTGTGTGAAATTGTATCTGAGGAATGAAATAGCATGCTGCTCAGCAGCATGGGCTTTGGAGTCATGGAGCCCTGGATGTAACTCCAACGTTTACCAGCCATGTGTGACATTACTTAACATGACTGAGCCTCAGTTTGCCCATCTGCAAGATGGGGATAGTAATGCCATCTCTCTTATGGGCCTGTTTTAAGGCTTATATTAGATGGTGTATATAAAATGCTTGGCACAGAGGCTCATAGTAGAGACTCCGTACATGAAGATGATATGATCAGTGCCGTTATTATTGAAATGGTTTGTGATTTGTGCCAGTGCTAGATTCTATCTAGGGCTCCCGCACTGCGTGCTGTGTGAACACAGCCGTAAAAACACGATTAAGAGACTCCATGTGGATGCTGCTTTGCGGTAACAACAGCCCCAGCTCCATCCCTTACTTGCTGTATGAGCTTTGGGCAAGTCATCTCATTCCGCCAGATCTCAGACTACGCCTATAAAATGAGAATCATTATACTGCCTACTTTCAGTGGGGTCTGAAGCCCACTGAATATGATAGTCATTATAAAAAATCTAGCACAGGCCGGGCACGGTGGCTCACGCCTGTAATCCCAGCACTTTGGAAGGCCGAGGCGGGTGGATCACGAGGTCAGGAAACAGAGACTAGCCTGGCCAACTTGGTGAAACCCCATCTCTACTAAAAATAAAAAAATTGGCTGGGTGTGGTGGTGGGCGCCTGTAGTCCCAGCTACTCAGGAGGCTGAGGCAGGAGAATCACTTGAACCTGGGAGGAGGAGGTTACAGTGAGCAGAGATGGAGCCACTGCACTCCAGCCTGGTGACAGAGCAGGACTCCGTCTCAAAAGGAAAAAAAAAATCTAGCACAGTGCCTGGGTATAGCAACGTGTTCAACATAATCAGAGTCAGAATCAGATCGGCACCCCACAGGTACCAGTATCACCCCACAGCATCAGCCTCCCAGGCCATTACCAATAATAGCTTTACCAGGTGAAAAAGCTGTGATTGACTCTTCTCAGCTTCCATATATGGCTGGCTTCCTTCATAGTCCTAAGAACCACCCAACATAGGATATATGCAGATTGGCAGCCAACAGGTACCAGTGCCTGTCCACCCTAGAGCATCAGCCTCCCAGGCCATTACCAATAATAGCTTTACCAGGTGAAAAAGCTGCGACTCACTCTTCTCAGCTGCGATACACTAACTGCCCCCCCCGGACTCAGTTTAACATTGCCTCCTTCAGGAAGTCATCCCTGAGAGCTCCTGGCTGGACTCTGCCCTTCCTCTGTGCTCCCATAACCCCTCTCCTCATCCCTTGTTAAACTCTATTGTGATGCTCATCACATTGCATTTAAATGATCTGTGTAATTATCTGTCCACTCCGCAGGTGATATATTAGAAAGACTGAAAGCTTAGCGGGGTGGGGCCAAAGGACAGATCCCATGCATGTCATCAAGCTGTATATTCCAGAACCCACCATAGTGTCTGGCACAAAGTGGTAGCTCAATACAACTTGGTTAAACAGATACATGGATGGAAGACAAAAAGAAGGAAAGAAAGAGGAAAAAAGTCTTGATGTTGCTACTGCCTTATGGTAGTAACTGTCTCCGTCATTTCCAGCCTGCTCCTCTTGGCTTGGGCCTGTTGTTCCAGTTAATTTTGGCCCCTCATCTGCAAAGCAAATGTATGGTGCTCAGCCTAATCTGACATCAGTTTCTATCAAGGAGTTAACCAAGGAGAATCAGGTCTGACTCTGGAGCTGATGCATTTTAAACCGTGGTCCCATTTCCTAACGATTCACCTGGTTGAAATATATTCTCCATTTACTCTTCCAGGGGACAATGAAGGGTAAAGAAAAATGAACAATTTATTTTCTTATTTAAATATGTCACAGAGATAAACGGGCCACATTATCAATGTCTTAGTCAACATCTCCTCTCAGTCTGGATAAACGCTTTGAGAAACCTCCAAGGCTGTCTGGTATCGACAGCTGAGTCCTCTTGAGTGGGTAGGACAGGACATGCCTGCCCCAACCACCCCCAGCTGCAGGCGGTGCCAACCAGCTCAGGTTCAGATTCACTGTGCAGTGTTGGGAGAGAACACGTTCATACTACTCTTGTCTCCTCAGAGGGGAAAGAATTTCCAGTCCATGCTCTAGAGGACCAAGTACCAGTGGCACACATTGTTCTAGTCCCTGTCTGACCCCTCACTCTCTTCCTATCCTGGAGGAAGAGTGACTTGTCCAAAGGGCATTCGTGAGGAAATAACTCTGCATACTTAGCTCAGTCTCAACCCACCTTTCACCTTCTTAACTTATCCAGCAGGCCTTGCCCCTGTGAGGGAAGCCTGAGGTTGTTTCCTTTGCTGATGAATGAGTGGGCAACTTCTTAAATTCAAGAGTGATGTATTAACAAGACAATATTGCCACATATCCAAAGCCACGTCTTCCAATCAGCTTTATCAGTAAAGTAATGAAACTGACATTTTGATCTCTCCATTTGACTCCTCTTGTGTTTTTCTACTCAGTTTGTTCCAAACTTGAGAGGGGGAAGAAAGGGAGGGGGCGTTGAGGGTGTAGAGGAGAAATTGGACAAGAATGGTATTCCCTGCCTGGGATTCCCAGACCCCTGTGGGTCTTCGAAGACAGTAATGAGAGTTTGTGAGCTATTTCCAATATTTCAAAGAGCCTAATAGAAACTGCATTTATCCATGATCAAAATGCACAGGCCAAATAAATGTCAAGTGTCTGCTTTGGGCTGGAACTATTCCCAATCAGTGAGGTCACACTGCCCTTTGTCCACTCTGGTGAGAATGAGCTGTGGCCCTCGGGGGACCCCAGAGGCTTGTCAATTAAGGAATGGTGGTTCCCCAACCCCTCTGCTTGACTGCATGAGAAACTTTAGCCCCTTGGCAAGGCTGCCTGCTACTTTGAAAGAGGAAATTGAAATGAGGTGCATTTTGGTGATAAATGAGGGTAGCCTCAATTTCAGACAAAGAGAGTAAGAATGAAGTCCTAAGAAGATGCCTTTTCCCAGGGCCAAAGAACAGAACCACCCAAGTTCGGAAAGTGCATAGCTCATGGCCTCAACTCAGATCACATATGGGGGATAAAGGGAGGTCGAGGCCACAGGAGGTTGGGGAGGGGCTGAGGCTCTGTACCAGGGCAGCAGAAAGGTAGGACGGCTACACGCCTGCTTCTTTGAGTGGCGCCTCCTCACTTGGCCATGGATTTGCCCTCTTGCTGCCTGGAGGGGTGGTTCTGAATGCAGCTGAGAATGCTAATGAACCTCCTCCCTGTCCCTTAGCAGCATCTCCCCGTGTAATTTTTGTAGGGTAGGTGGGATCAGAGGAGAGCTGATCTGTGCCAGCAGACTTGAAAACACAGGAATAGAAATGGGGAAATGAATCCATGTCCCTCTCAATGAGTACAGCACAGTAGAAATTGTGCCTTGAAACACAAGACTCTGGGAGAAACTTGCAGAATGGGAGAACATCTCTCACCATAACAAAGTTAGGTTGTTCCAGGGAGAGGCAGGCATTTAGGAGTCTTGCCCCCTTCCCATAACAGTCTCAGCACACAGAGGAGAGGGGGGATCTCCTTTCTGCTCAGGCTAACAGGGGCTCTCAAGGCACCAGATGCCCCTTGTTCTACCTGAAACTGATGAGTAGAACAAACCCCCTGTCATTCTCATGTTGACAGCTGGCTGGGAAAGTGGACACTGAGGCTTCTCGAAAGGCACAATCCTAGCCCTAACTCTGCAGATGTCCTGAGTGCTCCATTCTCAAGATTTAGATTCATGGTGAAAGGAGGTGGAAAGTCCGATTCCTCAAGAGACCAAGCCATGTTCTCCAACATGATACACCAAAAGACTGATGACTTCTGTTTGTTTAGAGTCAGAGTCTCACTCTGTCACCCAGGCTGGAGTGTAATGGCACTCCTGGGCTCAAGTGACTCTCCCAACTCAGCTTCCCGGGTCACCAGGATTGCAGAAACACACCACCAGAGCCCATCACAGGACCTGTATCTTGAGGGGTATCAGGCACATGCCTGGTTATTAATAAATGAATCAGTACTTTCCCCTTTAACCATTGTTCCAGGTCCTTACCCTACCCATCAGAGCCCCAGCAGGGAGCAGGTATTAGTGGCATATCAGTTTAAGCACCTTCCAAAGCCACTCTTCACCCAAAACCTTCAAACTCTTTGTCACTTCTTCAAGAGGTACCAACTTCTCAGCGACCTTTGTCTTGCCCCTCCTCTTCCACCCTAGAGAGTAAAGTCACCCCCTTGTCTGACTTACGCATGAACCACCTGGAAGAAGCCAGGACAGATGTGGGAGCCCCCTGCAGTTGCAAGAAGGCTGTGTTCCAACTGTGCAGGAGAAATGGGATGAGTTCCAAGCCACCAGCAAAGATGCAGAAGAATGTTTGAGAATTATTTGAGAGGTAAAATCCATAAGATGTAGTTAGCGAAAGAGAGTGGACAGGGTGGAATTCCAACATGTGTCTCAGGTTGCTGGCTTAGGAAGGTGCATGACTGTGAAGATGCATGAAGCAATTCATGGAGGTGGGACACAAAAGTTTGGGATGGTAAAGTTTCTAGGGGTGGGAGAGAGTTATGTAGGTGACTGCAGGAATGAAGAATTCAGTGTGCGGAGTGGGGGAGTTACGTGGGTCAGGAGGTAGGAGCAAGGTCTTCATTAGAGACCCAAGTATGGAGATTCTCAGCATTTGAACAGTGGCATGGAAGACACAGGAGTGAATGAAAGGAAGAATACAAAGAGAAGATCACAGCCAAATACTGGAAGCTCCAATATTAAAGCAAATGTTAAGTGGGAAGGAGTGATGGGCAGTGTCAGACACTGAAGACAGGGAGGAGAGGGAGGAGGACGGTCAGAAGGTCCAGAGGCTTGGCTGTGACCAGACTCTGGAAGGTCTAGGAGCCAGGAGAGATGCTTTGATTTGGTAAACAGGAAGTCATGTGGTGCTCTGGGCTGCAACACTTCCCACGAGTGAGGAGAGTGTAAGCCAGGTGACAGGCACTGAGAAATGAATTGGCAGACACCATCTCAGGAAGCATGACTGGGGAGGAAAGGAGAGAGACGGGGTGACAGCCAAAAGGGGGTGCAAAGTCAGGGAAGGAGTGTTTTTTAATGTATTATTAAGACACAAAGAAAATGTGTGCATGGGCTAATGAGAAGGAAACAGAGGGGAGGGAGGAGTTAGAGAAATGGGACACAGGGATGCCAATTATGGCAGTGATGTCCCTGCATAACACGGGGTATGGTGTCCTCAGCACTTCCCTGCACAAATTCAGCAGCAAGGCTCATGCAGCTGTTTCCTTTAGTGTCAACTTTTCTGTGAAGTAGGACACAAGGTTGCTCAGAAGAGTGAGCGGGTGAGGCTGCCACAGAGGCAGAGCCTGTGGTCCAGGGTGGTCAAGAGCCAAGGGCAGGACACTCCAGGAACTGAGATGAGTGTGAGGGGCCACAAGGGCTGGAGCAAGAGGAAAGAGAGGTGCAGCGTTGGGTAGGATGAACTTATAGGTTCAAGATCTCATTGAGGCCCAGGGACACTGAGAGGGTCCAGATCCACAGAAGTCTACTCACTTACCACCCTACCTGATCCTACTCTTTCTGGACTAATCAGCTCATTCTTACTAAGGTGTTAATGGCTAACATTTCCCAAAATATTTAGTTTTAACATTGGCTTTCAAACCAAAGGTTTCAGTAATAATAGAATTTTCCTGAAACACAGGCTGACACAGCAACTATCTCATTGCTCTTCATCAAAAACCTCCACCGGCCCCTTGCCCAGCCTCTCAGCAATCCTTCACTCTGAAAAATCTGCCATAATTTGGTGCAGCAACAGAAAACAAAAAGGAAAATTGCATCTTTGCTGCTCCAGAAAGCAGCCTCCAGGACGATGAGTTTGATCTGACAACCACCTGATGAGTATTCATTCATTTATTCATTCATTCATTCACAATTTCTATGGAGCATCCACCATGCTGCAGGTACTGTGCTATATGCTGGGGACACAGCAGTGAACGAAAGGGCCAAACCCCCTCCTTCAGTGGGGTATCAACTTATAAGGACAAAAGGGCAAGAGAGCTGCATGCTCTGAGCCAGGTACTCTGCAAGCATGCACCTTTACAAGCATGACTTTGAAGTCAAGATTTTTGCCCCATTTTACTAATGTGGCAACTGAGGCCAAGAATGACCTAGAACCAGGATTTGCCTGGGGTTGGCCTTATTCTAAAGCTTGTGCTCAGAGAATGCACCACGTTGTGCATAGAGTATGCAGAGTGGAGAGTTAACCTGGGTCCGGAGTTCAGGAGCAAGGTCTTCGTTAGAGACCTAAGTATGGAGATTCTCAGCATTTGGACAGTGGCATGGAAGACATAGGAGGGAATGAAATGAAGAATAAAAAGAGGAAAGGAAAATGAAGCAGGCTGTGCTTGGGAGATGCCAGGTTTGCGTCCCTCCCCTCTGTTTCCTTCTCATTAGCCCATGCATTCTCAGACTCTCATAGGCATCTAAATTGACCTGGGGATCTTATTAAAATGTAGGTTCAATAGGTGGGGGATGGGGTCCAAGAGGCTACATGTCTAAAAAGCTTCCTGGCAAGGCCTTGAACCATACCTCAAAAGCAGAGGATGTAATGTTTCCCACACTCTTCTGGTCATGAAATCTTTGCCCTCCAGGGCATTTATTTACTAGTCCCCTGCTGCACTTCCTGAAACCCAAGGAATGAATGAAACACAAGGAATGGCTGAATAAATGAATGAATGCCATCTCTGGGCCTCCCAGTGTTACTGTGCTTCCCACCTTCACATCCCTATTTGTGTAACTGGCCATTTGCCTCAGTTTCCCTGCTGAGCCCCTTGGGTTTTCACTGGGACCTCAGACTCTCTAAATGCCCCTTCACTGAGCTAGGGCCCTTCTACCCTTCCAGCTCCCTCCCCTGGGTCTGGGGTCCTGTTCCAGCCAGGGACAAAGCAAAGGCCGGACCCTGGCCTCCTCGGCCCCACCCTCTGTAGCTTCCTCACACTCCCCCACACTGGCTGACCTCACCTCAGCCTGCCTGCCATGCCTCATCCTGAAATGCCAGCTGCCCCCCCCCGCCAACAGGCCTGAAGAAAATGGCATTTCAACGCTGTGTGTCTGCTCTTCAGAGAGTATTAAATCTAGAATAATGGGAATTAGTACATGGAAGAAGTTGAGGATAAGACTCCCCTGAGTGTCCTGATTTCTCACCTAACAAATCCAGAGCTGGAGGAAAGACTTAGTGATTCAGGAGCTCCAAGCTGTCAGGCCAACCCTCACCAACAGGCCTTTTGTGAAGTGTATTAAGCAGTTTAGGAATGCTAATGTGTGCCTTCAGGGCTGGTGCCTTCCCAGGCTCTTCCAGGGGGCTGCCTAATCTCATCAACACAAATCTGGTCACTCTGGTGACCACCTCTGGGCTGCTGCAATCCCTGGGAACAGGTCCTGATGCCACCAGTGCCAGGGCTAATTGTAAAGGAGGAGCAAAGGGAGGGGAAGGCAGTGCTGCAAAGGCAGCCCAGGTGTGGGCTGAGTGGTGGAGGCGGAGCCTTTACTCAAAGTCACCCAGGACCTGAGCCCTTCTTCTAGTCATTCCTGGTGGGGTTAAGACCAGGGTCATCAGAAGCTGAGCAGGAAGAACTCATTAAAGATGCAGATCCCTGCACTCTGCTCTGAGATCCTCTGATTCAGAAAATCAGGTGAGGACCTGGAAATCTTCATTTTTCTTTCTTTCTTTTTTTTTTGTTTTTTGAGACAGGGTCTTGCTCTGTGACTTAAGCTAGAGTGCAGTGGTGCAATCATGGCTCACTGTAGCCTTGACCTCCTGGGCTCAAGCAATTCGCTTGCCTCAGCCTCCTGACTTACTGGGACTGCAAGTGCGTGCCACCACACCCAGCTAATATTTTTATTTTTTGTAGAGACAAGGTATCACTATGCTACCCAGGTTGGTCTTGTACTACTGGCCTCAAGCAATCCTCCCACCTCAGCCTTTCAAAGTGCTGGGATTACAGACATGAGCCACTGTACCTGGCCAGAATCTACATTTTTAACTGGGAAACCTGTACATGGTTAAGCCTATACGCTCGAGATTCAGACTAGGTTTAAATCCAGGCTCTCCCACTCCCTAGCTGTGTGGTCTTGGCAAGTAATTTCATTTCCTTAAACTTCCGTTTCCTCAACTGCAAAATGATAGAATTCTTAGGAGTTTTGTAAAAGGTAAGGGAGGAATGAGAACTTTCACGAAGCATAGGGCCTGAATATTCAACAAGGGATATCCAGCCAGGCACTGCAGCTCATGCTTATAATCCCAGTGCTTTGGGAGGCTGAAGGGGTAAGATCTCTTGAGGTCAGGAGTGCGAGACTAGCCTGGGCAACATAGCAAGACCCCCATCTCTACAAAAAAAAATTGGAAAAAAAAAAAAGCCAAGTGGTGGTGGCATGTGCCTATAGCCCCAGCTACTCAGGAGGCTGAAGCGGGAGGATCGCTTGAGGCCCAGAGGTCGAGGTTACATTGAGCCATGATCACATCACTGCACTGCAGCCTGGGTGACAGAACAAGACTCTGCCTATAAAAAAAGGTAAAAATAGAAACTAAGGGATAGCTTCCATGAGGAAGACGATGATGCTGATAAAGGGGGGATGCAAACCTGGCACCTCCCAAGCACAGCCTGCTGCTTTAAGCCTTTGTCTGGCTGCTTCCTCTGTCTATGATATTCTACCTTCAAACTGCCCTCCTTCAACCAAATGCCTGCTCATTCTTGAAGAGCCCACTGGCACCTTCTGAATGAAGTCTTCCTTCTTCCCCCTCTCCCTCTCTGCTGTGCTGGGAGCTCCCTTGTCCTTTAGTAGCTTGTAACTGTCCCTGGGAGAAGGAATTTGGTTTTAAAAGGTATTTGTACCCATGACCCCAACCCAGGGCCACTGCACTAAGTACTCAGTGAGTGTTCCATGAACCAGCCCCAACAATGCTCCTAAGCAGACAGGAGCAGCCAAAGGCCTTAAAAAGCCACCTTGTAGGCAGAGGTACCGGGCTGAAGCCTGGTTAAAGGAAAAGTGACAGATGGGAGGGGCCTGTCTGGGGTGAGGGTAGAGGCAGCAACATCAAAGGTCAGGAAGAGGCTCTCACAGATGGTGAGGGTGAGGATGGGGGAGGAGGATGACTCTCAATGAGGGGGAGTGCTGGTTTCCTGGGAAGTAACAGGACTAGGGAAGAGGATGGACAGGAAAGAGAATGAAAAGACATAAGTGGAGGAGATTGGCAGAGAAGGGAGAGCAAAGGAGAGAGGCAGAAGGAACAAAATGTTGACAGGCACACACAGCCTGGACAAGGTAGAATACAGCAGGTTTCCCATAGACAGCACCTGGAAAGGACTTGCTGACTCGGCCCAAGCAGGTAGATTTTCTATTTTTCTTTTACTTCTTCTTTCCTCCCTCCCTTCCTCCCTCCCATCTTTCCTCCCTCCCTTCCTTCCTCCCTTCTTTCCTCCCCTCTCTCTCTCCCCACAACCTTCTCTCTTCCTTTCTGTCATTCTTTTAAGAGAGACAGGGTTTTCTAATCCTGTGGCCCAGGCTGGAGTATAGTGGCACAATCATAGCTCACTGCAGCCTCCTGGGCTCAAGCCATCCCCCTGCCTCAGCCTCTCAAGTAGCTAGGACTACAGGCACGTGCCACTACAGCAAGCTAATTTTTTAATTATTTTTTTATACAGAAGAGGTCTCACTTTTTGTCACAGAGGCTGATCTCAAACTCCTGGCCTCAAGCAATCCCCCCAAACTGCTGGGATGAGAGGCGTGAGCCACTGCACTTGGCCTATTTTCTTTCTAGATGGAAGTTTTGTGATGTTCTCAGGAAGGCAGGATAAACAGAACCATAAAGGATCCATGATTCATGGAATGGGTTTCGTGTACTTTTGACAGTTTACTCAGCTGTTTACCCTCCCTGGGAGGCCGGGGCACCAGGTAGAGGACTTGCAGAAGGAAAAGGATCCCCCTCAGCCCCTCCTTGCTGATGTGGGGCTCCAGGCACCCTCACCAAGACCTGCCTTCCCCAGTAGCCCCCTGACCTCATTGTGTTCTTTCAGAGACCTGTGGCTGCCACCCAAGCCAGCTGGCCACCCTCCTTCCTCCAAACCCTCCAGACTTCCCAATGCCCTTCTTCGGTGAGCAGACCTTCTTCCAGACCTGGAACGACCTGCTGTCACTCAACCAGGAGCCCACACAGATGAACCTGAACTGTGGCAAGCCATTTCCTGCTCCCCCTCTTCCCCCTGCTCACTCCTGCTGACCCTGCAGGTCTTGGCTTGAACATCCCTTCTCTGGGAGCTTTCCTTGATCCCTTGAGTCTGAAGAGTTGTCCCTCTTCTTTTTAAAAATTGTGGTAAAATAAATATAACATAAGATGTGCTGTCTTAACCATTTTGAAGTGTATAATGCAGTGGCATGAAGTCCATTCACACTGTTGTGCTACCATCACCACCGTGCATCCACAGAACTCTCTCCATCTTGCAGAACTGAAAGTCAGTGCCCATTAAGCGATTAACTCCCCATCTCCCCCCTCCCCAGCCCCTGGCAACCACCATTCTGCTTTCTGTCCCTGTGAATTTGCCTGCGCTAAATACCTCACACATCAGTGGAAGCATATGGTAGGTATTTATTTGCCCTTTTGTAACTGGGCTACTTTCTTTTTTATTTTTTTGGAGACAAACTCTCACTCTGTCACCCAGGCTGGAGTGCAGTGATGTGATCTTGGCTCACTGCAACCTCCACCTCTCAGGTTCAAACGATTCTTGTGCCTCAGCCTCCAGAGTAGCTGGGACTACCATGTTGGGCTGATTTTTATATTTTTAGTAGAGACAGGGTTACACCATGTTGGCCAGGCTGGTCTTGAACTCCTCACCTCAGGTGATACACCTGCCTAGGCCTCCCGAAGTGCTGGGATTACAGGTGTGAGTTACCGCACCTGGCCTGTAACCGGTTTCTCTTCACTTAGCATGATGTCCTCAAGGTTCATCCATGCTGTAGTGGGTGTCAGAATTTCCTTCCTTTTTAAAGCTGAAAGATATTCCATCATATGGATATACCACATTTTGTTTATCCACTCATCTGCACATGGACACATGGGTTGCTTCCGCCATTTGGCTGTTGTGAATAATGCTGCTCTGAGCCTGTGTGTAGCTGCCTCTCTTATGTACACTCAGCACTAAAACTTGCCCATGTCCCCAATGCAGCTGAGAGCTCAGGCACACAGAGACACTCAATAAATGCCTGCTGAAGGAATGAGTAATCCTGCCCATTCTCTAGGTATAGCCTCCATCCATTAAACTGTACTTTAACTGGGGCCTTCAGTAAACACAGGGTCTTAAGCCAGAAGAGAGACCTCCTGTAGGATGTGGGGGCCCAGGATGGACAGGAAGGTTCTAGGACTCCTCAGAGCCCTCCATACAGAGAGCCAGCCCTGCGAGAGAATGGACCCATGTGGGTCCATGGGACCCCACCATGCTCTCTAGCTCCTCAGTGCCCTCATGTCTCAATTCCTACCTCTCCCAAAACACTGATGGATCTGACTATATCAAAAGGAAGCATTTCTGTCCAAAGAAAGCTGCCAAATGCCAAATAGATGGATTAAAGATTAGAAGAAGCTATTTGTAACTTCTAAAATTAACAAAGGGCAACACCTAGACTATAAACAAAACATCTGCAAATCAAAATATTTCTAAGACAAGAAATCCAATTTTTAAATGGGCAAAGAATAGAAATAGGCAATTCAGAAAAAAGAGAAGTTCAAGCAGCCAACAAGCCTGTAAGAGAGGTTCAGGCTTACTAGTAATAAGAGAAGTGTAAATTAATACAATGAGATGGCACTTTACATTGCCAAAAATGGCAAAATTGGACAGGTGGCTAATATTAGGTACTCATGAAGACGTGGGAAGACAGAAACTCTTAGACACTCTTAGTGGAAATGTGACCTGGCACACCATTTCCATGGTGCTCTGGAAAACACCATGGCAGAACATGAAAAACTAACACATTAACCCAGGGAGCAAATCCTCCATCATATAGTCCAGAACCTTTCTCACACAGGGTCCCAAGAGGGAATGCATAAGGACGATCTTCAGATCTTCTAGTGGTGGAGTAGGGGGGGAGTTGCTAATAAGCTAGAGGGCTCTCCCCCAGGGCAACAGATACATAAAACGTGATGGATGCGGAACTCATAATGCAATGCAGCAGTTAGAGGCCACTGACTAGATACACACAAGGAGCATGGCGAGATCTGCAAAATATAGTGTTAAGTAAATAAAGAAACCAGATGAAATTTATACCTCAATATCATTTATAGAAATAAAAAATACATAGACATACATACAACCTTACATATTTTATAAGGATCCATGCATATTTGAAGACATATATCAAACACATCAGAATGAGTACTTATTGGGATTGGGATAGCTTTAGGATTTGGGATGAAGGGAGGCAAAAACTGTAAATAAGAGAGCAGTTTTGCACAGACAGGGGATCATAAAGTGCAAAGTGGAGTGAGGGTAGGATTAATTCAAATGCCATGCACCTGACATTTGGTGGGGGGTGCAGAAAACAAAAAAGTCAACTGTGCCTTCCCCGTAACTCAGGAAAACTGTCCCTGTAACATTGTCTTCTTTCCATGTTTCTTAGAACAAAATATCATAGGAGATGTGAGTCCCAGTGGTACCTGAATGCAGGGAATTTTCCTCTTGCTAGAGTTAAAGGCCTCATTCAGATCTTGTCCCGTGGTTGAATGCGTTAGTGAAAGTAAAGCCCAAGCAATCAACTCTGCCAGACTGAACTCACAGTACTGCTGCCCAGGGATGGGTGGTAGTTGGGGAAAATGCTGTGGCCAGGATGGCTGACGGGCTCTGGATGGAAACAGCTTGTTTCTTCCCTTTGCGGTCTCAGGAGCAGTCCCACAGGCCACTGGAGGGTAAGAATGGATGAAGGCCAAGAAGCTCAGCAAGCCCACCCTCCTTCACCTATCACCCCTGAGACCTGAAAAGTAGCCTGGCATGCTGTCTGCAGAGGTCATGAGCTCCCCATCCCTAGAAAGCCAAGCCAGCCTGAGCCCTGGGCAAGATCTCCCACTGGATGGGCTTAAACTAGAAACTTTTTTGATCTTATTCTAATAGCTTTGGCTTTTTTGTTTTGTTTTGTTGATTAAAGAGCTTCCAAGTCCATCATTGCATAGACAAGCTGTATATTATTATCTCCATTACATAGGTGTGAAAATAGAGGCCCAGGAAGATGAAATGATGAGCTTCTGGTCACATAGGTGGTTAGGGGCATAACCAAGACTGGAAGGCTGAATTCCTGACTCCTAGGCCAAACAAGGCCTTTCTCCTAGCTGAGGATCTGCTATGGGTCAGCCCTTCTAGGAATGCACATAGGATAAGGCCAGGAGGATAGGTCCCTGGCAGGAGGAGATGGCATCATTGAGATGTCTGTTTTCATGCTAGGGACACTTTAGCATGGATTGAAGATAAACCATTAAACTATCATCTCCTTCTTACTGCCAAGTCCATGCACCATCACCAAGTCTCCCCAGTCGCCGAGCTCTCTCCATTCCTGAAATGGCAATGGAGGAAGCAATGAAGGTTGGTAGCTAGGGATATTGAGGCTAGGGTAGGGAAAGGGGTGTGGTCAGGCAGCAACCTGAAGACAAATCTCCCGAGGCCTGATTCGACTCTACCACACTTGCTCATCACAGAAAGGGTCATCAATCATTCTGCACAAAATGCCTGCACATTCTCTGGTAATCCACTTGTATCTCAAATTTCAAAGTCTCTGCTTTTTCCCTGTAAAGTTACATCGGTCACACTTGCTTACTTTCAATCAATAAATAGATGAAGCTACTATATAATAGAACTTATTCTGTTTTCTATTTGAAAACCTAGAAGATGGACACATAATTTTTTGACGTTTCTGGATTATAATTGCACTTAATTGAGTATAAATTAGACACTGGCAGGAACGAAGGCTATTTGTGTTGCAATATAAGCCCTTATTTTCTGCTCTAGACGGCACAGGAGATTCTCAAATAAATTTCTCAGAGTAATTTGGTGCTCATAGTCATTTAACTATACATACATTATTTTTAGCATCATGAAAGTTCCTTATAATAATGATTTTTCAAGGGTGGGACTGACATCCCTTGAAAGACCAATTCAGTTTAAAATTTTCCAACAATACAGACGCAAACAGGTGGAAAGTAAGAGTCTCTAGAAGAGAGACTCCCCCAACAGAGGGGGGCCATGGAGGTAAACCCCTACTCCATCCTGGGCTTTGCTTTCTGTGAGTGGAGCCACTGTACTAGCTCTAGGGCAGGTACAATGTCTTCCTCTGATGGTGGACTTAACAGGAGCTGCCCTGGTGCTCCTGCTTTGTACCAGGCATATTTTTCTGATGGGTTCCTGGTGGTGGCCACACGAGACTCCCAGCGTCTCCCTGAAGAATCATCCCTTATGGCAGGAAAATGGAGCCTCCAGCATTTTAGGATTCATGCTATATGGAATCAAAGGCTAATGGAGACTTTATATCTGCCAGAAATTTCACAATTCAGGTGAGAAATAAACTGATTAACGTTCAAGAAGTTGTGGTTAGGAAGATGAAGATGCTACAATAATGTGAAGCGGGTCAAGCTATTTCCAGTGCCCTCCCTCACTTCCCATTTCCTCATGCCCACTCAACTGGTGCCCATTCAATTGGTTACATAATAACCCCATCTTATCTCCCATCAACCCAAACAATTCCAATACATCTGATTCCCCCTCCATCTCCTGCCATTCCACCACAACACATCTCACCTCCACTCCATCATATCCCAGATGTTCCATTCCACTCCATCCCAGCTCCACCACCCCATCTTATCCCATCCCACCCCAGTCTCTTCTAACACATTCCCACCCCACCTCACCCCTATCCCAGGCAATCCGCTGAATACTGCACACCCCACCCTCTCAATCCCATCCCTGACATCACATCTCACTCAGTCCTATCCCATTCCACTCCATCACCTATCTCACTCTATCTATCCTATCCCAATACCCCAACCCATCTTTGATCCTACCCAACTTACACTTTCCTACTTGAGCTCAGTCTATCTCAAATTATCCTGTTTCTCCAATCCCAGCCCATCATGTTCTACTCCATCTCTTCCCCTCTCCTCTGTTGTTTGGCTAAAGTTCACATTTGTGGATGTATAGTGGGTCATGACTACCTTTCATGTGACATTAAGCTACCTGAGAAGGCCAAAAGTCTCGCCTTCCCCCCAAAGCTCTAAGAACTAAGTGTGTTTAGGTGGGAGAGGAGAAAAGACTAATCAGAATCAGAATCTCATTTTTATAGGAGGGAAAAAATAATATGAGTTTACTTTGTTTCTCTTAACTTACAAAAGCAAGGAAAGAGTTCTGAGAACCATGCCATCGTTTTCAAGTTGAGAAACTCCCACATTGCATAGTCCACTCTTTGCTTTCTGTAGGTCCAAGGGAAAACCAAGCTCTTCTCAAAGTGAGTGAGCCCTGAGATGGAGTCTTTGTAAGGATAAAGACTCTGAAATAATCCTCCATTTGCAGGTTCACCCCGGGGTTTCCCCTATTGCCAGTGATGCTCTCACAACACTGCAGCAGGCAGAGAGGAGGGGTGAGAGGCCATATGCCACCCAAGGAGAGAAACCCAGGGAGGGCAGTGCAGTGCATTCTCGAGGTAGAGGGTTCTCCCTCCCTACCCTCCTGAATAAAGAGCGCTGAGCTGGGTTGATGGGTTGGGTGAGGTGACCAGGTTCTAAGGTGTGTGCTTTCAGCCAGAGGAGCAAAGAGAAAAGACTCTCCCCACTGCATATAGTGGCACCTGAGACTGGCAGAGTGTGTGAATTGTTTCTCTCATAATTCTAAGAGGCTGGTGCAGAAAGCAAGTAGACTGTAGTTGTAGTAATAGTAATAGTATCTAACATACATTGAATGCTAACAATGGGCCCAGCACTGTAACAGGTGTTTTCCATAAAGATGGGCCCTAGGGTCAAGTAGACTTGAGGTTTAATCCTGCCTTCTTTACCCACCTGCTCTACAGTCTTCAACCAACTGCTTACTTTCTGAGCCTCAGTATCTTCAAATATGATATTACAGTGATAATTAAATGGTAATGTCTATAAAGCATTTAATCAGCACTTAGTAAAGGAGAGCTATTATTATTGTGCAGATGGGCCTGGGGCTGCCTCCCACTTGAAGATGTCCCTTCACCCTTTTCTAGTCTTCCTAACCCCCAGCTGTCCTGGGAATACCCAAGAGGGTGGTCTAAGGGAAAGGGAACACTGGGCTCCAAATAACCTGCCTCTGATTGTTTCATCAGATCTGAGTGTCTCATCAGCACACTCACTGAGTGTTCACTATGTGCTCTGAGCTGGGCGACACTGCCGGACCTGAGTTCGTAGTCCTTTAGGGAAAAGAGACAGATACCACCTCTTTAAGCAAGAAATTCCAGTATGTCCTGATGAGTCTGAGGACAGAGGAAATGTGGGAAATTATGAGAGCCCACAGCAGAGTTCCATCTAGATGGGTGTTTGGGGCTAGAAACCAAGAATGACTTTACAGCCTCCCCCAGGAGTTTGTGGTGGAGAGGAATGGACAATAGCTGCTTGAGGGTTAAAAGTGTGGGACTCAGTTAAAACTGAATAAGGACAGCCGAGTGGGAAAAGCAAGGCCAAAGAAGGCAGCCTAGGCAGAAGCTTCCAGGGATGTAGTACCAGCTGGGTCTCCAAGAAGGTGACTATCAATGGGGTTATGAGTAAAGGATTTGGTGTCAGCCAGGCCTGCATCCAAACTAAGCCTTGGCTGTTTACTTAGTGTGTGGGTAAGTTATGTGTCCTCTCTGAACCTGTTTCTTCATCTATGAAATGGGAATAATGATACTGCAGGGTTCACTGGGTTGCTGAGAGGATTGAGTTAATACACGCAAGTGCTTAAGATAGTGCTGGTGAGTACTCAGTGAACGTGAGCTGTTAGCGTGACTCTCCTGGGTGCCCAGAACAGCTCTCTGAGCATGCTAGGTAGGGGAGGACATGGTGAGGGCACACAGACTTCCTGGATGGTTCCTTCAGCTCCAGCTTCTATTTAATAGGCACGTTCAATGAGGTATGGCACTGGACTGGTTGCATCTCTGGTTTCTAATCCTTCCAAAATTTCAGGAATTACTTGTCCTTTTTACAGCAGAGAGTCTGAGCCTTAGAGAGGCCCGAAGATCAGCTAGGTCTCCAACAAGGCTCTGTGGAGCAATCAGATTCCCTTAATCCTGCTGGCGTGATGATGAGAGCAAAACAGGCAGGTCAGGCACATGAATGAGGGTGAAGGGGGATGCTGCTGAAGCTGCCTGCTGGGCTCTGCCGGAGAAACCCAAACCATTCAGTGCCCAAGACCCTGCAATTTGGTCCTCCAGTCCCAGGTGCATGATTCCTATTTTTTTTTTTTTTTTTTTTTTTTTGAGACAGAGTCTCGCTCTATCGCCAGGCTGGAGTGCAGTGGCGCGATCCCGGCTCACTGCAACTTCCGTTTTCGGGTTTCAAGCAATTCTCCTGCCTCGGCCTCTAAAGTAGCTGGGACTACAGGCGCATGCCACCACGCCCAGCTAATTTTTTGTACTTTTAGTAGAGATGGGGTTTCACCATGTTGGCCAGGATGGTCTCAATCTCTTGACCTTGTGATCCGCCTGCCTCAGCTTCCCAGAGCCTGGTGCATGATTCTGATCTCACCTTCAACAAAGCCAGACACTCACCAGCCCTAGATATGGTGAGCACTCTCTGCTGCAGTCAGCTCATTTTTTAAAAACCATAAACCCTCAGCTTGATTGCAAATGGAAATTCAAATTCATACACACACTGGTGACTGAGTAGGGAAATGCCTTTCCTTGGCTCAGGGTTGGAGGAGAGTGGTATGCCAAGGAATTATTGTTGCACTGGCTCTAGAATCTAGGGAGCTATCACCAAATGGTGATACTTAGTGGTGGAGAAAAGCAACAGGGGACCAGATGTCTTTGTCATCTTATTACCTCTGCAAACCAGCTGGCTTCCTTGACCCCTGACTTAGCCTTATCAGTCCCTGGAAGACTGTCCAAGAAAAAGAAAACTATAAAAATCATCTATGCCAGAACCTGAGCTGGATATGGGGGATACCAAGAGAAATAAGGCACTGTCCCTGCCTTCAGTAAGCTCACAGTTTAATGTGTAAGGCAGACAAATAAATGCTTTTTAATACAATTCAGTTTGTACTGTAATAGAACACTGAGTACAGTCAGTGCTCTAGTCTACAAGAGGCTGACTAAAAGCAAGCACTCAGACAACATACAAAGCAGGGAATTTTTTTTAATTTGGCATTTCATTTTTTTTTAAAGCCGTTAGGTGGTTGGCATGGAAAAAAAACAGAACTTTGTCAGAATTCCTTCTACTTATAGTTTAATATTGCTTTTTAAAAAATTAGTAAGAGAGTGGAAGGCATGATAGCTTTTCATGCTCAGGCTTCTCAATCCAGAGGAAAGTAGCTAGGTTTGAGAATAATTGAGGGTATAAAACTGACAGAACTTGATGGCCACATGATAATGATGGAGTTGAGGATGATCCAAAGGTTTCTGGGCTCCATAATTGGGATGCTGCAGGAACCACCAGCTCACACAGGAAACACTGGAGGCTTAAGAAAGAAGCTAATGAGTTTGCTTTGGAAGGGAAACATCTAGGTGAAGATGTCCAAGAATCAGCTGGATATATGGGTTACCTAGACCCAGAGTTCCTGTGGACCAGGAAGCCAATAGATGTATATCAGGAGAGACATCTTGGCAGAAGAGATCTGTCTGGAAGCTTCAGAGTGTGGTAGTGGAAGAGTTGGGCAAGGACGAGCTCACCCAGGGAATGGTGAAAAATACAAAGATTTAAATGTTGCAGGACACTATACTTCAGGGAGGGGAATAAGTGTTAGTATTAGAGACTGAGAGGAACACTCAAGAGAGCAGAAAATCAGTAAAACATAGTGTCCCGGAAGCCCAAGGAAGAGAAATTTCTCCAAAGTGGCCACAGCCACAGAGAGATAAAGTACAATGTATCTGGCAATTCGGGTGGTCATTGGTGCTCTCTTCTAAAGTATTCCAGTGGCATCTTTGTCATCTTATTACCTCTTATCCTGGAAACAGAAACTGAAGCAAGGAGTGACTGGTAGTAGAGAAAAGTGACATGAAGACCCCTTTGAAGAGAAGTGACTGTGAAAGACAAAGTGAGATGGGACAGTGGCTTAGATAGGTCAATAGGCCAAGAAGCCTCCTTGGCTTGTTTTATGTTAAAGATGAGCCTGTTTACAGGTCAAGAGGAATCTTGTTTTAAGAAGGGAGGGTGTCCAAGCCTGGTGGCTCACGCCTGTAATCCCAGCACTTTGGGAGGCTGAGGAGGGTGGATCACCTGAGGTCAGGAGTTCGAGCCCAGCCTGACCAACATGGAGAAACCCTGTCTCTGCTAAAAATACAAAATTAGCTGGGCATCGTGGTGTGAGCCTGTAATCCCAGCTACTCGGGAGGCTGAGGAGAGGACTCGGTTGAACCACGGAGGTGGAGGTTGCAGTGAGCTGAGATTGTGCCATTGCACTACAGCCTGGGCAACAAGCTGAAACTGATGGAGCAGGGAGGGGACAGGTACTAAAGAGGTTGAGGGAAGAAAGTATGGGTAGGTGAGGAGACTCCCCTTTTTCAAATCCTTCTTTTCATTTGTCCAGTGATCACCAAGGAAGGGAGATGTTTCAGTCCTGAGCATCTTTTAAATTCAACAGTGTGAACTGAACACAAAATGAATGTGTTTCCCCTTCTAATGTACCAAATTCTGCCGATCTTCTGTCACCAAGTCCATTTCCAAATCTCTGTTGCCTGCAAGGCCAAACAGCCCATCTCAACGCGGGAAAGGCTTAAAAACAAATGTACTGGGCCGGGCTCAGTGGCTCATGCCTGTAATCCCAGCACTTCGGGAGGCCGAGGCGTGAGGATCACCCTAGGTCAGGAGCTCGAGACCAGCCTGACCAACATGGCGAAACCCCGTCTCTACTAAAAATACAAAAATTAGCTGGGCGTGGTGGCGCGCGCCTGTTATCCCAGCTACTCAGGAGGCTGAGGCAGGACAATCACTTGAACCCGGGAGGCGGAGGTTGCAGTGAGCTGATACCGCGCCATTGCACTCCAGCCTGGGCAACAAGAGCGAAACTCCGTCTCAGAAAAAGAAATGAAATGAAATGTACTGGAAGCTTGCAAGCCAGAGCAGGTCCTGCTAGAGAGGAACTACTCCAAGCCACGAACACAGTGCCCCGCCCCCCAGCTTTTCTACTGACCTAGGAGCTGTGAGCAAATGGATCTCTATAGGGCAGGATTCCAGCACCGCTGAGCAATGCAAGCGCCAGTGAGTCGGCCTTTTTCTCTCCCCCAGGGGCAGGATATGCCCAAGGGGCAGAAACAAATCTAGCCAGAAAAAAACAGTTTAGTCTGATCCCAAGACTTTCTCCAATCAGCTAAGCCAGAGACCGACCTCGCCTTGACAAACGTCCGGGAGGCCTGACGGGAGGTAGCAGCGGTCCCCCCACCGCCCATGTGGCAAGTCTGGGTGACCAGCAGCGTTGGTGTGGACAGCCTCCCAGTGGGTGTGGGTGTGCGAGAGGCCAGAGCTCCCAGACGCGCGCACCGCGGGCGCCCCTCTCTGGGTGTCGGTGGCTATGACTCGTAGCAGAACCTGAGAAAGTCCCGTCAGCTAGGAATGAGAGAGCCAGAACTGACTCCTGGCGCCCTCCTTGACCAAGAACCCCATCATGCGGCGGCTAAGCAGTGGGCGACACGGTCTGTGAGGATCGACTCACAAGATGCTGGAGGCCAGAGTGGGCCAGAGAGCCCGCCACTCACTGACCTGCCAGAGGAGAGGCACACTTTCCCAAAAAGAGGATCTGGGGTGGTCCAGGCCAAGCCTTCAGAGGTTCAATCAGTGGTTTCAAAACAAAACAAAACAAAACAAAACAAAACAAACCCCAAGGCTCCAGATCTAAGGTGCCCTAAGTTCAGGCCTGGGCAGCAGGTGTTTGGGTTTCTCCCCCGGTGGGTGGCAGCCTCCGGGCTAAATGAAAATGCGGTTCCAGGCATCCCGATTTGGACCCATCTCGACCCGGGCACACGGAACTTTCTAGGTTGTGGCTAGAACTGAGCTTCTGAGGGTGCTGTGGGCAAAGTGGGAGGGGTCCAGGCCAGTAGCCTCCACATGGGACTGGGTTCCCTCTGGAGGTTCGCGTACCTCCCCGCGCGCTGCAAGCTGCAGCCAGACACTCGCGAAGTTCTGGGACTCTCTGCACTCGCCAGGTCGGCCCCCTCCCGGACTCGGTCGTCGGGAGCCGGTCCCGCCGCCTGCGCCGCCACTACTGCTGCCGCAGCCCAGGCACTAGGCTGCAGCAGGGCGCGGGAAAGGGCACTTTGGCGCGGAGTGAGAACCGAGGGGAAATGTGGCAGTGCGAAGCCTGGCGGCGACACTCCCTCCTCCGCCCCCGGCTACAACCCCCACCCCCCTCTTCCCGTCGCTCAACACCCTCCAGCCCCGACCTGATCCCTCTGGCAAGGAATGCGCGGGACCCCCGCCGTGGGCACGCGCCCACCTGAACCCCCTCCTAGCTCCTATCGCCGAGGGAGGGGTGACATTTGGGGGAGGGGGATGGCGGCCGCAGCCTCCTGGCGGCTCTAGAGGGGGCACCGGTTTCAACTGGAGAAAATGGGCGGGGGCAGGGAAGGGCAGACCTTGCAGACGTGGAAATTGGGAGGGGGCGCGAGGTTCCTCTCCAGGCCCCCAGGACCAGTATGCCTGGCAGAATCGGGAGCTGGGGGGGAGTAGGGCTCCGGGAAAGTTTATCGGGAAAAAGCCTGGCACCTTGGGGTCTGGGAGGCTGGAGAAACTGAAGCCACAGACCAGGTGCCCTGCAACCCCGGGCGGGGATGTCTGTCTCCGCAGGCCCCCACATCGGCCGCATCCGGCCAAGTTGCGGCTGGGGCTGGGGTAGCAATGGAGGTGAGGACGTGGCTGAGGGTGGGGTGGGAGACGGAGGCCGGGATGAGAATGAGAGTAGGCAATTGGGGAGGGTGGGGAGATTCGGGCAGGGATAGGGGCGGGGGAAGGGACTGGGACCTGGTCGAGGATGGGTGGGCTCGAGGCTCGGGTGGGGGCGCAAGGCGGCCGCTGGCTCCTCGGCGCGGCTGGACTCACCCGCGGCGGCGGAGACGCCAGCAGCCCCCAGCCCAGCAGCAGCAGCAGAGGCGGCGGCGTTGGCGGCGGCGGGCGGCCCCAGCGGCTCCCGGCGCCCGGCACGAGCGCCGAAATCCCGGCTTCGCCCTCAGCCCTCCCCGCGGGGCAGCCGCAGCGCCCCAGCTCCCGTCCCCACGAGCGCGGCATGGCGCGGCCGACAGCGCCGAGGGAGAGGCTCCGCTCGCCGCCGAGGAGAAGGAGGTCAGGAGAGCTCTGGAGCTTTTTTCTGCTCGGAAAAAATCCGGTACGCGGGAGCCCTGAGCTTCTGCGGCTGGAATGAACCAAGTGTCCGCCCGGCCGGGGAGAGGCGCGCTGCGCTCTCGGAAATGACTCGCTCCAATCCCGCTTCGCGGGGTTCGCGCCGTGGGGCGGGGGGTGAATCCCCGGATTAATCACTCTGGAGCGGCTTCTCCGCCGCTCCAAATGCTGGGGGTGGAGGTGCAGCTAAGGAAAAAATATTGGGGGGCGGGGTTCCTCTTCAACGCCACCTCCACCTCCAGATAAACCACAAATTACATCTAAAGGGTTGTTTATCCCTGTTTGTTTTACAATTGACCAGTTTCTTTTAAGTTCAGTCCTCCCGTTTTCATTTATAAAATCACCCATAAATACACTCCCCCTCTCCACACACACACATACACACATACAGTGACACAGACACATGCACTAACACACACAGGCACATACACACACGCCTCTTCCACATTTGGAAATTGGAATCCTGTCTGGGAAAAGGTAACCAAAGAAGGACGCTGGTTCCCCAAGTCGTAGCTCTTACGAGCTGATCTTGGGTGGTGGCTTTGAACTTGCAATCTGGGGCCGGGGTGATGCTTAGGAGCCTCATTCACAATAGCCTCCTACCCCATCCTAGGAGGGGGACGTTGTGTGTAGACAGAGGCAGGGTTAAGAATTGGAGGGCGGTGGAGCGGGGATGAGGGGGTGGGGGATAGTTCATTTGACCCAGTGCGGTCCCACTCCTACCCTAAGACAAAAATCTCAGGATGACGGAGACGGTGCCTGTTTGCACGGGAGTTGGGGGTGGGGAGTGAGGTTGGTGGAAGGACCGTTCAAGAGTTACTTGTACAATTTATCCCCAAATTTAAATAATCGGACCCTGCTTCTTCCTCTTCCCCTCCTCCTCCCAGCCAAGGCCCCAAACCAAGAGAGTTCCTCCCAAGGGCGTGAACCGCTCCCCATCTCTCCCCAGTAACGGCAGCCTCCTGGCCTCAAGGGCTCAGCGTCGGTCCCCACCCCATCCCCCACCCGACTCGGTCGCCGTCTCTGTCTCGTCTACTCCAGGCTTCTCCGCCAGGCACGATGGCTCCTTCGCTGTCTACGCCAAACTCTTCGGCAAGAGGGAAGAGACGCTTCGTGGGAGGAGGCTGGAGGAAACTGGGAGGGGCAAGGCCGGAGAGGAGGCCCCTGCTGGCGCGTGCAGTGGAAAGGCACCTGCGTTGTGCGCCCCCATCCCCTTTGCCAACGCACCTTAGAGAAGCTGTGCTCGGGGCTTAGGGAGCTGCGCGTTTTGGCCAAAACTGAGCGTTGGCATCTGTGTGGCCAAGGGGGCAGTGGTCGGCAGGCGGTGGAGCCGGAGATTTTCCGGGGAAGGGTGTGGAGAGGGACTATAGGGATGGCGACCCAGGCTGGGGGAGGTTAGCCACCCAGGTTGGCCCGCTGTCAGCGTGACCAGGAATTTCCATCCAAGGAAGGGTATGAAGAGGTGATGTGGAATTGACAATCCGAATTGGGGGGCTGAGGCGGGGCTGGAGGAGTGGAGGCTTGTCCCTACTCCCTGTGAAAAACTTGCTCCCCAGATCCACGCTTTCGCAGCCTCTTAGATGCCACTCTTCCTCCCTTCCCCCTACCCCCAAGTTGTTCCGGTTTCCCTGCATGAGCTCATCCCACAGCTGGGGAGCCAGCCCGGTGGCCCTAGGCGGGCGAACCTCCTCAGAATCGCGGGCCCGGTCCCCACCCCCAACACGCTTGCTTGCCCGCCCCTCCCGACGCCGCCTCGCTGGGTGCCAAGAACCAACCGAAGCAGCCAGAACTCTTCAGTGAAAGGCCTGCTTTATGTCCCTGGGGCAGCGGGGAGGGGCTTCTCCCTTCCCATTGTCCAGAGCCAGCCCCCTGAAAGAGAGGGCTCAGCCTTCCCACCAGCCCTGGAGAGGAGGATCTGACTATTCTTGGAGTGAGTGGTGGTGGCAGCCTTGGGAGCTGTTAGCTGGGCTTGCCTGGGGGTGGGCTCCTGGCTTCTAAGCTCCGACTTTCCCCCTCTCTTGGAGGCGGGGTTCTCCTCCACAGAAACGAACTGGCAGAGATGCCCAGGCCTCCTATGCAGCCCACAGCTGGGCAGAAGAAAGTCTGGGATGCTCTATAATTCTGGGGCTGCAGGCCAATGGGCTTTCTCTTACCCCCTTCTCAGCTCCAGAACTTTGCTCTGTGGCTGCAATGGGCAGATAAGATTTACCCCCAAAACCTTCCCCAGGCAAAAGGAGCATTTGTCATCCTTCTCCCTAGGGGCTGTGGAGGGCAGGGGCACCTTTTTTATCCCTGTAAAAGGCCCAGTTACTCACATCCTCCGCCATTCTTGCTCTCTGATCTATTTGGGTCCACATGCATTTACTGAGCGCCTCCTGTGCTAGGGGCCTTGAGCGAGGCTGTGCTGTGGGCCATGCAGAGATGCACAGTGTGTGGTCCTGCTTTGGGAGGATGCAGGCCAGAGGTGGAAACCCACATGTAACTGATACCGTCAGACAGCGATAATCATCATGACTGAAGAACCAGCATGCTACAGAGAGGCATGTCAAGACAGTGAGCTTCTCTTGGACTTGGGGGATCAGAAGGCTAATTTAAGGAGGAAAGTAGGATTTGGGCTGGAACCTGAGACACGGATAAAGACCTTAGCAAGGTGAAGATGCATTTGCTCAACAAATATGTACTGAGCATCATTATGTGTCCGAGTGCTGTGCTAGACAATAAATATACACCTACTGAGCAGTCCCTGACTTGATGAAGGCAGGAAATATGTACACAAATATACATAAAGTTACTAATTCAGGATGCTACAAAAGGAAAGTTTATGGTGCTAGGAGAAGCAATACGGAGACATGCTTTAAAGAGATGGTCTGGGAAGGCTGGCAATGGTGGAAGATGGGATCTAAAATTAAGCAAAGTGCTCAGGAGGCTGAAGCCAGAGGATCATTTGAGCCCAGGTGTTCACGGCTGCAGTGAGCCATGATCCCACCACTGCACTCCAACCTGGGTGACAGAGCAAGACTCTGTCTATAAATAAATAAATGTAATAATAGAATTAAGCAAGGCAGCCATGCAAAGTTGGGGAAAGGGCTTTTGGTATAGTGAGAACAGGCAAGGCTGTAAAAAGGGAAGGGGGCCAGGAGGAGGATGGGAGATGGGGAGTGGGGCAGATCCCAGAGGATCTATTAGGGAGTGGTGAGGAGTTTGCATTTTATTCTTAGCCAGTGAGAAATAGAAGGCGTATTAATTTGCTAGGGCTGCTGCCACAACAAAGTACCATAGACCGTGTGGCTTAAACGACAGGAATGTATCGCCTCACAGTTCTGGAGGTTGAAAGTCCAAGATCAAGGCTGCAACACGGTTGGCTCCCTCTGAGGCTTCTCTCTCTGGCTTGTAGGTGGCTGCCTTCATCTCCCTGTGTCCTCACATGTGTTCCCACTGTACACATCTGTGTCCAAACTTCTTCTAATAAGGACACCAGTCATACTGGATTAGGACCCATCCTAATGGCCTCATTTTAACTTAATTGACTTTTTAAAGACTCTAACTCCAAATAAGGTCACATCCTGAAGTACTAGGGGTTAGGATTCCAACCTATGAATTTGGGTGGGGGGCACATAATTCAACCTGTAACAGGAGGAGACGATTTTTCAGAGACAAGGAGGAGAGAGAGCAGATGCTTGACAGTCAGAAAATATATGCAAAGAGATATCTGTTTACATCTATTTTCTGTGTACAGCATGGCTTTTTTAGTGAAAACTAGACAGCTCTGAATACGAAAGGTAGGTTTTCATTTCTGGGAAAGGGAAGTTAAGTGATGTGGCCTGACATATACTCTAGCTTCTCTGTGAAGAAAGGACAAGAAGGGAAGGGGTACCACTTGGAAGACTACTACAACAGTCTGAGTCAGGAAACATGGGGGCAAACGCAGACATGGGGACCCTAGAAACATCTGCAGGGCAATGGAGAGGCAGGAGTCAAAGACATACCAGCCCACCCCCATCTAGCCCAGGAGAGAGTGGGTCTCAGCCCAGCCCCCAGTGCTGGCTCCCTGCCTGCTCCCTCCCATTCTCCCTATGAGCAACAGGCAGCCGTGGGTTGAGGTGTCTTTACAATATCACATTGCAAAAAAGCCCAGTGCAGTCTAGTGACTAGCCAAGATAAGCCTAATATCCAGATAACATCAGGGTTTGATTTAGAAAGAATACAAGGCCTGATGCTTTGGAGAACTCGGCCTCATTCAGGGAGGAGCTGTAGACTTGATGCCCTGAAATTTTCATTCCTACCCAGGAAAAGATCAAAAAGCCTTCTGAAGCCAAGGGAGAGAGGGGAGCGAGCAAATGGGAGACTCTAGCAATGCGAGGGCAGAAGTAGAGGACAAGGGGAAGGCCAGGATGAAGAGAAGGGCTACAGGACAAAGATGGGCTCAGAGGAAAAGTTTAGGATCCCAACTGGGGCAGGATTTTAAAATCATGAGCATGACCAGGCCAACGCGAGTATCTCCCAAGGGCGAGGCGATCACCGTAGAGGTGGCAGCAATCTGCCGCCCAAGGAGTGGTGACAGAGGGGCTTCATGAGGAAAAAGCCCAAACCACACCAAGATGAGACCAGGAGAGGGAAGTGAGGAGGGGCTCACAGCCTAGGCCATTCCTCTAGTGCTACCACATTCTGACATTCGAAGCTCCTCCAGTCAGCGATGCTAATGTGCCTACATGTCTTTACTCATGCTGCTTCCTCTGCCGACAATACAATTTCCTATCGCATCTAATTCCTAATCATCACTCAACTCAAGCATCACCTCCCTCAAGTAGCCTTTTCTAAATCCCCTCCAACTTACACCCTCTGCTGGGTTAGCTGGCCCTTTTAGCATGGACAACTAGCTGAATATCAAACATTTCTGCTTTCTCTGCCACAGTATGAAGCAGGTTCTCAACTGAGGGCAATCCCCCCCCAACCACTACTCCCAGGGACATTTGGCAATATCTGCAGACATTTTTAGTTGTCGAAACTGGAGAGTACTACTGGCTTCTATGAGCTAGAGGTCAGGGATGCTACTAAACATCCTACAGTGCAGCAGACAGCCCAAAGAATTCTTCAGCCAAAACAGTTAATAGTGCTGACTTGTCACTGAGAAGTAGCTGCCCAGCGGGGACTATATTTCCCAGTGCTCTTTGCAGCTGGATGCAGTCTTGAAACAGGGGATCTGGTCAAAGGAATGTGAGCAGGAATGATGTGTGTCGCTTCAAGGCTTACCCCATGAAATCTTCCCAGGGTTACTTCACCATCTGCTGGCTGGATACAGAGCATTCGGGTCCCTGGGGACGGCAGAGCCACCAATGGAACAATTGTGGGTCTCCAAATCAACATGTCGAGGAAAGTCAGCCACCAACCAGGAACACCCACACTGTAACGTTATAAAAGAAAAGATCTTTACCAGTGTTAAGCCATTGAAATATTGAAGTTTGCTACAGCAGCTAGCAATACTCTTATACAGGCCTCCTTGTTTTTCGCATAGTATCCTGTGTAGTCATTTGATTACTCTTCACTTACTCTTTCATTTATTTGTTCATGCCACACTGAGCTGCATGTCAGAGTCAGTGCTAGGTGCTGAGGAAACAAATATAAAGAAGAATAAGACATTCCCATGGCCCCTGTCCTCTGGGGGTTGATAGTTTACTGAGAAGAGAGTTAAACAGCAAAGCATGATTGATTACTCCAGAAGAGATACAGCATGTGATAAAAAGAAGAAGGGCTCCTAGCTCAGCCTACAGAGAGGGGCAGATGAAAAGCAGCACTTTCTAGAAAGAAAGCACAGAGTGGGCCAGTACAGGGACGGACGGTGGAAATAGGGTAGAAATTTTCACAGGGTGGAAATAGGCCTCTGTTCTGACTCAACAGTCTTTCTATAACTGCCAGCTTTCTTATTTGTCCCTGCTGGTGGATGGGCAACTCCTAGGATGGGAACCTCTTTTCTCCCAAGTCCCACGGCCTGTATTGTGTCTGGCATTCTCTCTCCTCAGATGTCTCAAAGGAGTCTCACCCCACCCGCTCCTCTACAGCCTGCCTAGTCCTGGGCTCACCCACTTATAGTTCTCCACCACAGCCTGCCTCTCTGCTCAGCTCCCCAATTCAGGGAACAGTTTCCACATCCGCCCAGATCCTAAGCCAGAAACCTATTTATCCTGGATTCCCATCTTGCCCAGTCCCCACATCCAAGCCGTCACTGAGCCCTCCAGATTCTGCCTCCTAGACACCTCCCAGATTCTAACCAGAGTCCACAATGGCTGTGTTTCAGGTTACTTACAACAACTGAGTGACAGGTGCCCGTTTCTCCTCTTGCCCTATTCATTGCATCTTCCTCTCTGCCACCAGCTATTGTTTCAAAATATTCACCTGATTTTACAGCTCCACTGTCTTCCCCAGACTTTCCCCCATAGCCTACAGAGTAAAATCCAAGCTCCCTGCTAGACCCTCCCTAGAAGAGCCTCCATCATCTGTCCCTGCTAGCCCCTCTAGCATCAGATCTCCCTACTCCCAAATCCCCAAGCTCCAGCCATTCTGACACCCTTGTACTTCTGCAATGAGCCATGCTTTCTCTCCCCCTTCCCCCCGAGTCCTTCTGTGTTTTGTTCTCTCTGCCTAGAAAGCTCCCCTCCTCCTTCTGTGTCTGGCCTTCTCCTATTTGCCCTTCAAAATTCAGTCCAGGTGACAGTTCTTACAAGCAATATTTGTCAGTGCCATTCAGAGTGCCTGGTACATGGTGGACATTCAGGGAATTTTTGCTGGATGGGTAGATGGATAGATGGATGGATGGATGGTTAAGTAGGTACTCAGTAATGTTGGTGGAATGGACCCAAAGGTATCTCTTCTAGACTTCATTATTTGAGTTCCTTAAAGAAATGCCTCCACTGAGTTATGATTTAATGTTATGCTGTCTTCAGAGAACACTGATGTGAGAAACTGATGAACTTAACAGCATCTCTGTCTTTTATGAAAACAGAATTGCATATATTGCCCACTATGTCACTCAATGTCCTTTATACAAGGACTCATGATAAATTCATGCTTGGGGTTATTTCCTGGAAACATTTCGTCTCTGCAGATGAAGATGTGTATTTTCTGCTGTCAGAAAATAAAAACTCTGCCACCCGACGTGTTTCCATTTTTGCTTTAGCTGACAAATAAGGATACCCAATTTTATTGCCTTATTACCTCCATGCGGTCTGACCAATTCAGGTACCTGAAAGTAGCAACTGTTTCTGCTTTCTTTAGATGGAGTCAGTCCTTCCTTTATTCTTTGATGCTGTAGTTTGTACTTTTTAATCTGAAAGCTGCCTCAGATCATCTCAGCAGTAAGGTAGAAGTCTTAAGTGACTGCATTTTAGTCACCAATGTCCTGGCATGGAAGTTATGGAAGGAAGGGCAGAATACAGAGCTTCTAGCTGAAGGGTTTCCATAAAGGGCCTCACCAGGAATCCTTGGCTCATTACTGGGGTCTGGCAGAAAGACCAAAGCAGGAAGAAAGCCAGCTGAATTCTGACTTTGTTGCTACCTTACTGGACCACCACTGCCGCCACCATATTCTTTTCTTCTGTCATCTATGATCTTCCTTTTTCCTAACTTTAGGTGGAGATGTCATAGGCTGCCATTTTTATGTTACTAGGCTGTCAATAATAATAGCTAGTGATCATGATAATTATACATTTCTTTTTATTGAGAGCTTATCCTAAGCCAGGCACTCTGTTGAGAACTTCACGTGCATTTCCGTATTTAAACCTTCTCTCTACCCAAACCTATTGTTTTTACCACTTTGCTGATGAAGAATGTCAGAGAAGTTAAGCATATACAAAGCTGCCTTTATCAAGCAGTAGAACAGGAATTCAAATTCAAATGTGTCAGCTGCCACCACCCGAGCTCTTAACTGCCTCCTCTCGTGTGGGCAAGGAATGAGGCAATAATAAGGGATAAACCCTCAAGAAATGGCAGAGATCACTGATGGTGTTGCCAGGAGAGAGAAGTCACAGAGTCACAGCTTTGCTTTCAGAATACTCAAGGTACCTTTCAAAATCCTAGAAATGGCTGACTGCTCTGCAGCCCTGTCCTGTTGCTGAGACAACATGATGGGGAGGCCCATTCCTATGAATGGCAGCAACTTCCTCTTCCCTTCAGTCTTATGGTTAATTCCCCCAAGATATTTGCCTGGGATATCCCTAGCATGGATCCTGCCTATGGGCAGTTTGACCCATTGAGCATTATTTGCATGGGAACGGGTGTCCCTTTGGGTTTTAGGGACCTACAAAAACGTGTGAGTCCTAAACATTTGATGATTAGTCCCACAATCCAAAGGAAACTGCCACATGGAAATCCGTAAATATTTAATTAAATGCAGAGTATAACATTATGTCAACTTCATTAACTGTTGAATTTAGTAGTCATAAAAATTTCATTGCATTTGATAACAATTTGTAGGTTGGAGTTTTCTCTCTACACAAGATTTCTCAAGTGGGCACTAAGATTGGTGAGAAATCACAGCCCATCACAAATTAAATAAATTACTCATGGCCAAAAACTTTCAAAAGCAAAATGGCAAAAATCCTTTCAATTTTCTTCTATAGCCAAAAAGTTATTTTTATGGTGAGAGGTGGGGTGTGTTTAAAATATGTTAGATGAGGAACCTAAAAGGACCTACAAGAGTAAGAAGCCTCAGGGGCTAGGACGATTGTAAAGAGCTTAGGTCGTTTCCACCTTTCTCAGTCTTCCAGCCTAGCCATGTTTGCGTCAGAGATGAAAGCCAGGTGAAGAGAGGCTTTGACTGGATGGGAGGTAAGGGGAACTGCCTCCTCCTTAGGCCTTCCTGGTTCCACAAGAGGAAAGTTAAGAATCCTAGAATTCTAAATAATGATAGCCAACATTCATTGAATACATGCATTAACCAAACTATTATAAGCACTTTACATGTATTATTTCAATTGTTATAAAACAAGTCCATGAAGTCAGTATTTTTTTATCTGTTTTTCAGGGATGAACAAACTGAGACATTGAGGTTAAACCAACCTGCCCAGGGTAATGCAGGTAGTCAGGAGGAATTCAAGAAGTTTTCCAAGCTAAAAATAATTCACAGATGAAATGGTGTCCATGACCATTAAATTCTTCACTTCAAACTCTAAAAAAGACAGACCAAGCTCGTCTTCTTCACTACTTATCTTCAGCACCTCAAACAGTGCTGGGCATAGATACATGTGTTGGAGGAACAGAACTCCATGTTGGATGGAATCAGTTTATACCACAGTGCTGTGGACCAGGCATTTATGGAATGCTTTGCCCCTGCCTCCTTCACTAGGTGATTCTATCTAGGGTAGACATTTTTTCATCATCTCTAATCCCTGTGTCCTGCACAATTTTAACCCATGATGGGTGCTCAAAAATGAACAAAGCCTGGAAAGGCGTAAGTGATTCTGTGAGTCCATTTCTCCATCACAGAACAACTTCCCCAGTACCACAAAATTCTCCCCCCTACACAAAACACAAAAGCTGCTATTCAGAAACTCCAAAGCCATGCATTTCAGTGTAATTAACAAGCAAACTATTGTATAACGCTATCTGCCAGTTGTTGTTCAAAGGACTTTCCATGTGTTAAGCAATTGTTTAGTAATAGAACATTTACAGTAATTCTACGAAGCAAGTATTCTTTATTATCATCCCATTTTAAAGATTAGGAAATCAGGTGTTATGGGCTGAATTGTACGCTACAATCCTAAACTCAAACACCTCAGAATATAACTGTATTTAGAGATCAGGTCTTTAAAGAGGTAATTAAGATTTTTTTAAAAAGCCATTAGGATGTGTTCTAATCTAATATGACTGGTGTTCTTTAAAGAAGAGATTAGGACAGGGACACACATAGAGGGAAGACCATGTGAGAACATAGGGAGAAGACAGTCAAGTACAAGCCAAGGAGAGAAACTTCAGAATGAAACTGATCATGCCAACACCTTGATTTTGGACTTCCAGCCTCTAGAATGGCAAGGAAATAAAATCCTGTTATTTAAGTCACATAGTCTGTGGACTTCGTTATGGCAGCCCTACCAAACTAATACCCCAAGGCACAGACTCACTTGCCTAAGGCTACATTGCCAGAAAACATGAACTCAGAATCTGAACCCAGGGACTCTGGTTCTCAAGTGTATGTATTTCATGATAATGGAAATGCTCTCTGTGTTGTCCAATATGGCAGCCAGTAGCCACATGTGGCTACTGAGCACATAATACGTGGCTCATGCAAATGAGGAGCTGAATTTTTCATTTAATTTACATTAAAATAAAATTAAAATTAAAACAACCCCATGTGGCTAGTGGCTACCATATGGACATAGCTTTATACTATTTCTAAGTACACCACTTAAGATTTTTGCAGAATTTTCTAGAAATCTCATCTGTGCACTCTAAAAACATGCTCTATCTTTATTCCCTATCCCTGCTGTATTTTTTTTTTTTTTTTTTTTTTTTTTTTTGCAGTCCTTTCTGATTTAGCCCCTGTAGCCTGGTCTCCTTTGAGGGAGAGGGAACAGGAAGAGTGAGTGAGCTGGCTAACTTTCCAGAATCCTGGGGCCGGGGCAGTGCAGGGTCGTTGGCGTTCTGCTCTAAGCTTAGGTGTTAGCCAACCAAATGCCAAGCAGCACAAACACTGAGTGACATTTTCAGAACTATTAATATTTCATCAGAAATGATCACTTTTCCTTTAAAAACACTATTTTAAAAGGTTTTCTACATTCTTAACTATAATTTTATTCAGTCTAGGCCCTCGGAATTTTCCCCAAAGGAACGTATCTTCAATTTTGTAATGAAAATCAAAGGGGAATGAAGCTTGGATTTCAAAATTTAGAGTCAACATTTCCAGGAACTCAGCCCCTCTGTAAAGAGCAAGGTTGTGTATTGGGCACTTACTGTATACCAGGCACTTTACATACAGTATACCATTAATTCATCCAACACATATTTCTTGAATGCCTATTGTGTGCTAGAAACGTAATCTTCATAATTATTAACACCATTTTACAGAAAAGGAATCCTTCTCATCCTTCAGCCTGGACCAGCATGGAATGTTGCCTCCCTTCTTCTCCCCAATGTCTCACTTTGATATTAGGTTGGCGCAAAAGTAATTGTTTTTGCCATTGCAAGTGACGGCAAAAACCGCAATTACTTTTGCACCAATCTAATAGTTATTTTCCATCACAGCCCCATTGCCTCTGTAATTATTGCTGCTTTACCTGCTTGGCTAGTTTGCATCGATCTCTCCTAACTAGTAGGCTAGTGGGAGCAGGGACCATGCCAGTTTTGCCCACCCTTAGGCTTCTTCAGTGCGCAGCAACTCATCAGGCACAGAGCAGGGGTTGTATCAGTACTAGGGGAATGATGAATGAGGACAGGAGAAGTTCACAGTTGCTAGGGTCACATAGCTGGAATCTGAGTGTCAGGATTCAACCCAACCCTGCATTTATAGACTGCCATCTTCCTCAGTTTATGTCCATTCTTCTTCTTCCTTCTCCACCCTCTTGCCCTTCCTCTTCAGGGGAATTACTGGAAAAACAACCCCCTGATTCTGGGGCCAGAGAGCCTCCCCCCAGGGGAGGTACTGTGTCAGTGCCCAGTTGAATGAAGCTGCTTCCATGATGGAAGGGGCCTGTTGATCAGCAGCCGGCTGACTTAGCCCTTCTCCCTGAACCTCGGACCTCCTACCCCCTGCTCCCACCCACCTACTGAAGCTCTTCAGTGGTCAAGGGCTAGATCAGGCCTAGAGTGCTGGGGTCTGAGTCTCAGCTTCCCACTTCTTAGTGGGCCTTGGACACAATCCTTTATGACTGAGATTTGCTTTCCTCACATGTAGAACGATAATAAAAAGTACTACTAATTTCACGAGCTTTAATAGGATTGAATGTGAGCCCAGCGCTTGGCACAGGGCAAGCGCCCCGTAAAATGGCAGTTAGGATTAAAATCAGGCGGTCGAGGATGCGGGGGAGGGGCGGACCCCACGCAGCAGCTGAGGTTTGTGTGGAGCGGCGACGTGGGGCGGCGAGTGGGGCGGCGACGCGTTTGGCTTTGACTTCTGATCCCCGGAAGAGCCCTGGGGTCCTTTGGGCCCCACCCGCACCCACCCCCACCGGCGGGTCTTGGGTTCCGAACCCGGAGCGCCCCGCGCACCGAGCCGTTGCGTTTGCGTTTGAAACCCACAGAAAGAATTCCGCCGCTCGACGGCGAGGGTGTGGGAACCAGTGTCAGGCAAATTGGTGGCAGCTGCTGGGCCCAACCTGCCCTGCCAAGTCAGCGCGCTCTTAAGCCGCCGGGCCCTTCCGGGTGCGCACCCCGCAGCGCGGCGCTGCCGGGACAGGGGTCTGCTGTGGGCCGGGGCCGGAGGGCTGTGGGCCCATCCACACACGCCTCACCTCCTCTTTCCGGGGGCGGCCGAGCAGCAGCGGGAGAACGGGGGGCAGGAGGGGTAGATCGAGAGAAAGCGGGAACTGGGCCGGGGGCGGAGGGGGAGGTGGGCCGGGCCGTTGGCGCTCGCTGGGCGCGGGGTTCCCTGGGAACGCCCAGGCGAGCGTCTCCTGCGGGGCCCCGCCCCGCCCCCAGAGTGCCTAGCGCCGTGGTCCCAGGCCCGCACCCAGCCCTCCGCGGGGCTTAGCGGGCGAGCATGGGCTGAGCCCAGGCGTCGCAAGGGGGCAGTGCCAGGGACTGTGGGGGAGAGCCAGCCTCTCCCTCCAGCTGTTCCCAGATGTCATTCTGCCCGCCCAGGCGCCTGGTTCCTGATCTCCGGGGCATTCCACGGTTCCTAAGCTACTGGTTTTTGTTGACTTTTAAATATTTTCTTCTGAGGGAGAGGGGGGAGGGGGGCAAAAGTCAGGGAAGAGCAAGTAAAAACAAATCAAAATAAGCCCCCCCTCCCCCAAAAGAAAGCTGTCCTCCACCCACCCCTCCCACACAAATCAAAGGCCTCTAAACCTAACCACCTTGCTGGAGCGACAGCCAGACCGAACTGACCAGCTTCTGCCAAGCGCCATCCTCCTCTCCCTGTCTGGTGAATGAGGGGTGGTGGTGGATGTCTTCTAGCCCTGGGTGGACAGAGGGGCTTCCAGAAAGAGAGGAGAAGGATGGCCAGTGGGAATGGGCTTCTTTCGCCCTCGGCCCTGGTGGCCAAGCGCCCCTGCGCCCTGGGCCCATTCCCCAGATACATCTGGATCCACCAGGACACACCCCAAGACAGCCTAGACAAGACTTGCCATGAAATCTGGAAGAGAGTTCAAGGCCTGCCTGAGGCCTCACAGCCCTGGACCTCCATGGAGCAGCTCTCTGTCCCCATGCCTGGAATTATAGGAGACCATGAGCTCAGCTTCCAAGAAGAGTGAGTACCCCCCTACTCGGTTGGCAACAAGGGAGAAGGGAGGAGATGATGTCTGACTTTCTGAGGGAATGTTCTGGCCCAGCGTTGAGGCTGGTGAAACCCTAAAGGCTGTATATTGCCCTCTCCATAGTCCTTTGTTCAAGCTTTGTAGAAGAGCTGACCAAGGTTCTGCAGTTACCTGGGTGAAGAGCCAGGTTAGGGCTATATTCCAGGCTGCTTCTTCACCAGCCCACTAAACAGACGTTTCTCATCCTAAAGGCGTGTGAATCTGAGGTCCTTGAAAAGCCAGCCTAGACAAGGCTAAGGGTTATATGGCTCATGGCTTTCCCCAGAAGCAACTAGAAGATCCTTCCCCCTCTCCCACCTAAAGGCTAGGTATTCGCATGGATGAGTCTGATGGTTTTAAATCACATCTGGAATTCCCTAATACAGGGAGCAGCTGTCCCATTCAGCCTCCACAGAAGCTGCTGCAAGAGCACACATCAAAATATTTACTGGGAAGGCACTGACATATTCAGAGGACATAATAGAAAATTAAAGTGCGAGAAGATGGCTGTAAATAGCCTGTTTCCTGGATGGGAAATCCTGTGTCTGGGAAACACAGAGCTAAGTGTTTCTCCATGAGGGCAAAGTTGGGCGGTTATTGTTGAGAATGGATATTTGAAAGGAGAGGAAGGAGTACAGAGGAAAAAGGGACCTCATTAGGAAAAGAAAGTAAGTCTGCTGTGGTTATTAATACTGCCACTGAGCACTTATTTCATGTTTTGCATCTTCAAAGTGGACTGTAAACTTAATTAATGCTCCCAGAGTCTCTATGAGGCAGGTATTAGTGTCCCCATTTTACAGATGGATTAAGTGTTAATAATTAAGAGCTAATTAAAGACTAACTGATAATGAAGTGTTGCCTGCTCCAACATATGCTACAGCTTGGTTCAGAGATGCTCTGGGGTCGGGGAGCCATTCAGGCATTTATCAGCTGCCTTGGGTTTCAGGGATGTCTGAGCAAGAGCTAAGAAGAAAAGCAAAGTGTAACTGACACCCAGCTCTGCACTATCTTCTGTCCCTCTGTGGGCTCATTTACTTACTGCAGATGAAGGTGGAAGGCACTTTGGCGAGTCCTGCCGCCGCTGCCCTGTGCTCAGCATGACATGACTTAGATGAGAATGGCCATTCTACAGCCCAAATCCTGCTGTCAGGCCCTTCAGTGGCACTGAGCCCTTCTCCCCTGTCCGTTGCCATCTGCTCTGGGACAGGGCCTTGGCAGGAGGGCCCATGGGGCTGTGCTCAGCTCTCAATGGCCAAGGAGCTGATTGTCCACTTTGTGGACCAAGGGTCAGCAGCAATTTCCAGTAGATGGCACCCTCTTTGCCAGGTCACACTGAGTTAATGGAGACAGACTCGACTTCCAGTCTGCACTTGGCTGAAAATTGAACTGGTGCACCTTTGGCCAGCTGCTTAACTCCATTGGCCTTGATTTCCTCATCTGCAAATTGAGGATGATATGTGCTGCCTTGTCCACCTCAGAGTTGATAATGAGTATCTGATGTTATGGGAGGCAGAGAAATGAAAGATGCATTATACAAATCAGGCTGCCCTTAACATGTACTTCTTCCGGTTGGGATTTGCTGTTGTTGTTGTTTGCTTCATTCTGGGGTTTCATGCTATGCTCCATATATCTCAGGGTGCTTCAGGGGTCACCGTGGAGTCAAGTGGGCTGGTTGCTGGGCCCCAAAATCCATTTCAGCCAGAGCTGTTTAGCTTTTATCAGTTTTACTTACTGGAGTTCTGAGTAGGGCTGAATTTGGAAAAAAATATTTCTGCTATTGAGAAAGAGAGATACGGAAACCACTGACTTAGATAAATAAACAATATCCTAATTGTCAACCAAGCAGAATACAATAAGCTAGTCTTTTTTTGTTTGTTTGTTTTTGTTTTTTCTTTATTTTTTATTTTTAAGAGACGGGGTCTCACTATGTTGCCCAGGCTGGAGTGCAGTGGCTATTCACGGGCGCGATCCCACTACTGATCAGCACGGGAGTTTTGACCTGCTCCGTTTCCGACCTGGGCCGGTTCACCCCTCCTTAGGCAACCTGGTGGTCCCCCACTCCCGGGAGGGAGCTAGTCTTAAAATAAAGGCAGTATGCTAGCGGAGTCAGATAACTCTAGTTTCAGATTCTGTTTCAGCCCCATGCCATTTGAAGAATTTGTTACTGTTTAATTTATCTGAACTTTGGTTTCCTCATCTGCCAAGTAGAGATTAATACTATGCATTTCGTAGGGTTGTTGGAATGATTAAATGTGATATTTAAACATTTATGGCAATAATTCAGATATGTAAAAATTCCTTGCAATTCAGGTGTGATCACTTCTTTAAGCTCTACAATTATTGTATGAGGTAGGTAGTCTTTTAAACTTCCCACCTCTTTTTACTTTTTATTATGCAAATTTTCTAACATATAGAATAGTATGGTGAATACCTATATGTTTATCACTGAGTTTCAATAATTATCACATTGTGCCATTCTGGTTTCAAGTGCTACCCCTACCCCTTCCATTTATAAGTGAAATTCTTTGTACAGAGAATGTGACTGAGCTTTGGAAGGGTTGATTTCTCTGCCCAAGATCCTACAGTTAGGAAGTGGTAGAGCTTCAGAAATGAAACCCAAGATCATCTTGGCCCTGAGGCAATAATGTTGGTTGTCTTCTCTTAGAATCTGAAGCATCTTTGAATAGGCAAAGTATTTGGAAGTCCCATGTTCTGAATGATCACACACAGAGTGAAAAGCCAGGGAGCTGTTCTTATTGTTTCTAGAATGCCTTCAGGTGCACAAGACACCTCTCAGCTAGTCTTTCCACTGCTTAATTTGTAGACTGGTTTGGGTGGTATTTTCTTGTATTGGGGTAGATAGGTAAGCGCATTCTAGAACTCTTTTTGGCCAGAATTTGTTTTTCTTGACTCTGTACCTATATGTCATAGGAACCCAGACATTTCAAATTTGAAAGAGATTTTTGAGGCCATCTTCTGCTGCTTGTCCCTGCCAAGTAGTGCACTTGGACCATTTGTACAGTTTCTCAGATGGGGGAGCTTACCACTTCCCTTTGCTGCCCCTTCCCTTACTATGAACCCCTTCAAAAGACCATTCACTTTCTATCACTGAAACATGTCTCTATCAAACTAATTCCCATTGACCTGGATTCTGCCCTCAGTACTCCAGCCAAATCTGTCTCCTTTTTCTCTCAACAGGCCTTTAGATAGTGAAAGACAGCAAGACAGCAACAATATTCCTCCCAGAATGTTTCTGTCTCTATAAGCTAAACACCTCTGGTTTTCTAAGTTTCTCCCCATGTACCAGCTTGGTCAGTTTTTCTGTCCACACTGATGGTCCTTCTGGCCATGTAACTTTGAAAATCAAGTACAGTAATCCAGGGGTGATCCAATCCATGTAGATTTGATCCTCCCTGTCTACATCCTGGTTCCTGTTAATGACAGCCGATATCACACTCACTTTTCTCCCCCAAGCCAACTTTCACTCTGTAGACACATTTTGAATTTATTCATTCATTCACTCAATTATTTATTCAACAAATATTTATTAAACATCTACTATATGCTAGAACTGTGTGAAAAACTAGGGGGGATGGAGCTGTGAACCCCATTAATTCCTGCCTTCCTAGAGCTCACATTCTAGTACATGAGAGAAAAGAAGCTAGTAAACTCAAAAACTGTGATAACTTCGGAATGTGAAAGTGATAGTTTTCCAGTTGGAGCAGACCCATAAGAAACACATAAAAATAAACAAGATAATTTCGGTGACAAGTGTGATGATGAAAGATCATCTTGGCCCTGAGGCAACGATGTTGGGTGTCCTCTCTTAGAATCTGAGGCATCTTTGAATAGGCAAAATATTTGGGAGTCTTATGCTCTGAATGATCACACACAGTGAAAAGCCAGAGAACAGAGTGAAGTGATAGGGAGGCTGCAATCCGAGCACTTTGGGAGGCTGAGGTGGGCGGACGCTTGAGCCCAGGAGTTTGAGACCAGCCTGGGCAATGTGGCTAGACCTCATCTCTACAAAAAATACAAAAATTAGCTGGGCATGGTGGCACACACCTGCAGTTCTAGCTACTCAGGAGGCTGAGGCGGGAGGAACACTTGAGCCCAGGGAGGTCTGAGGCTGCAATGAGCCAGGATTGCACTACTGTACTCCAACCTGAGTGTCAGAGTGAGACCCTGTCACAAAACAAAAACAAAAGGAAGAGCAAATGCAAAGACTGTGAGGTGGGAGTGAGCTTTGAGAGGGACAGCGAGACTGGAGAATAAGGAGGGATGGGACATGGCCATGGTATAGGTATGTCAGAGACAGGCAGCCAAGGCCTCAGGGGGCCTGGAGGGGAGTTCAGATTTTATTCCACATGTTATGGAACACTTTTGCAGGTTTTTAGGAAGGTGTGTAACACGAACAGATTCACTAATGTGAATTAGTGAATGTGAATTAACCAAGATTGCGCCATTGCACCCCAGCCTGGGTAACAAGAGCAAAACTCTGTCTCAAAAAAAAAAAAAAAAAAAAAAAACATAGTGTGTACCTATTACTGAAATGTCTGAAAAAAATACAATGGTGGAAAAGCTGGGGACAGTCTCTGACCTCCTTTATGAACCTTCAACGTCTTGCAAAAGGCAGATCAGAACACACTATAATAAGTGTTCTGAGGCTGAAGTGCTAGTGCCATGGAAGCACACTGAGAGGACACGCGACTGGACTTTGTACTTGATCACTGGACTGGGCTTAGTACTTAGGGAAGGCTTCCTGAACAAGGCTGAGGGAAGCAAGCTGAAGCAGCAACAGATGAGACCCATGCACTGTCTGATGAAAGATGCCTATACAGTCATCAGGGAGCAGGGATGTCATGATTACTAACTGTGAAGGTTTCCATAGTTGTGTCCCTTAGCTAGGTCTTGAGAAGAGAGAAAGAACAGCCTACAGAAAGAGCCCAGCAGTTGCAGGGAAAGATGAGAAGTTCCACAGGAAATGTAGCATGTGTTAGTGACCGGGGGAAGGTGGCTGGAGCTTGCTGGGTGTGGTTGGCTTCCTTGGATGCTACCAGACCCTCTATCAGCACCCAGACTTTCCCACTTACCCATTATAACAAACCTGGTCTGCCAAGTGGAAAGGCTTTGACGGGCATTATTCCAGGCCAGACTCAGATATGGAGGTAAATCTCCTGAAATAAAAGAAACCTGTTTAAGCATTTGAAAAAAAAAAAAAAAAAACAGAAGTGATTTATTGATTGGCAGCTTTCTGGGGCTATTTGTTGCAAGAAGGAAGAAAGCTTTTTTGCACTTATTTTGGTAAACTTTCACTGTTGGCTTCCATTGGCCAGTTCTCCACGCTGGTGAACGAGTGATATTTGGGAACCCACTGGGCTTCCTTGCTTGAATTGCTCTCCCAACAAACAATCCTTTGTGCTCCTGTTATTTAAACAATTGGATGAACCCGACTTCTCTGGAAAAGTTGTTTCGAATACATAGCCTCTTTTGTTAGCATTATTCTTTTAAAAGCTTGAAACTTGGTGATGGAAGTGATAAAGACAAGACTCAGACATGGAAACTCAGGCTGATGTCTCAGACTAGAAGCCAGCTCTGAAGATCTCTGGAGTCTAATCTCAGCTACTGGTTTCCTCCTCTTGAAGGGATCAACACCTCTTTGAAAATCTGAAGAAAGCTTCTGTGCAGCCTTTTGCCTGAAACACATCCTCACATCTCTCAGTATTTGGGAATGATTTCAGAGACCCCGTGGGCCACAAGTTGGAATCCTTTTCTCTGAAACCCAACCCTTAAGCAAGTATCTCCCCCCCCCCCCCCTCTTTTTTTTTTTTTTTTTTTTTGAGATGGAGTCTCGCTCTGTCACCCAGGCTGGAGTGCAGTGACACAACCTCCACCTCTCGGGTTCAAGCAGCTCTCCTATCTTAGCCTCCCAAGTAGCTGAGATTACAGGCATGCACCACCATGCCTGGCTAATTTTTGTATTTTTAGTAGAGACGGAGTTTCACCATATTGATCAGGCTGGTCTTGGACTCCTGAGCTCAGGTGATCCACACGCCTTGGCCTCCCAAAGTGCTGGGATTACAGGCGTGAGTCACTGCACACAGCGTTTCCCTCTCTTGAGCTTCCCAATGCTGGGTCTCAGCACCTCTGTTCTTGTTTGTCAAGTGAACTAGTGCATGAAACAGTGCTGGCAGACACTGGCCCTTCTCTTCTCCAGCCCGCAACAAATCCTGGCCATCCACCTCCATGATGGTCTTTGACGCCTTGCCTCCCTGCTCGTCTCTCCTCTGCCACCCTCATCACATCTCTTCTCACTGCATTTGGTACCTTTCCCCCAGGATGCCCTCCACCCTTTGCCAATTTCATCTTATGGAGCAGGTCAACAGCACTGCTCAGACATCTTTCATGGCTCCCCCATGTCCTCTGGCCCCTTGGCCTAGTCTTTGGAGGTCTCCGTAATGGCCCTGCCTCCATCTCTAGATGCACATTTTCTGGTCTCCTGCACATGCTTTATAAACCAACAGGAGCAACCAGCAGGTGCACATCACCTTGCCTTTGTTCATGTTATTCCACTACCAGGAATGCCCTTCTCTCATATCTCTGTCTATCTAAATCTTATCCATCCTTAAGGACCTAGAATAAGTGTGTTGTCCTCTGAATTATTTGTTGTTCACATCGTTTAACATTTTTCCTTCTCTACTTTCCATGTGCCTGTTTTTAATTAAATAAACAACTATATTCCACCTCTTTCCTAAGTGTCTTAAGGTGGCCCAGATAACAAAAAAAAAAAAAAAAAAAAAAATAAGGAGACAGGTAAATTAGAGTCCCAGCACAATTTCTAGCTGTAACCAAATTCCCCCAACTTTCCGTGCCCTATTTTCCTCATCTGAAAAAATGGGAAAAGTCAGAGAGACTATTTTAAGGGATTACTATGAAAGCAAATGAAATGATATACATAAAGCTCACACAGCACTGCGAATAAGAGAAGTATTCATGTTCTTCATCATCATCACCATTTCACTGTCATCATTGTCATTATCATGGATAAAATGACAGGACATGATTGATATGGGACAAGGAGACATATACCCCAGGAAACTTAAGCTGAAGGGAAGCTACTCAACTGATGACAGCGTCTGGTTTGAGATTCTTGGCAGCCAGGGCAAAAAGAGAGATCATAGCAGTTGGTTTTCATAACTCATGTTGTCTTCTAGGAGGAAGCAGAAGGGGTCATAATAAGAGACAAATGCTTCCCTAGCTCTGGGAACCACATGGGATGGATCTTTTGAGGATGATGGAAGGGAAGAGTCAGTTTAAAAGGAGCTCTCTCTTGACCATTGGCCAGAGGGAAGGACACAGCCTCTTAATCAGAATCATCAGCACTGTTCCAGTGTGGGATTCTGATGAGGTGGTGGGCATCTGGCACATATTGTGTGCTGCCTTGTGACAACAATTCCTTTTCTGCTACTGGACTATGGGCTGCTTAAGGGCAAGGTCTGTGTCTTACTCATCTTTGTCTCCCCCAGTGCCCAGCCGAGTTCCTGGCACTTGGTGGCTATACCATGGGTATGAATGAATGAGGAAGTGAATGGTGAATAAGTCATAAAACTGCCACCACCGAGAGGTAGCCAGGATCCAAACCAAGGTCATGGTCATCAGAGGAAGCACAGAATATCAATAACTTAAGACATCGTAGTTTTTTTTCTCCTTCTGTCTTAGGCTGCAGAAAAGGAAACTAACGTTTTCTTGAACACTTTTTATGGGCCAGACTCTGTATTTTAGTCTTCTGCTTTATTTCGCTTTCTTAGCAACCCTTCCCAGTAAATGGTCAATGTTACTCTCATTTTGTAGATGAGAAAGGTGAGGCTCAGAGAGCTTAAGCAATTTGCTCAGGGACATCCAGCTCAGAGGAAGTAGCAGAGCAGGGATAGAGTTTGATGTGGCTTCAGGGCTTGAGTTCTACCCCGGAACCACGAGCCCTTCCGAATAGCCCTTCCATGTCTGCTTAGCACCGGGAGCCATGAGTGGTGAAGAAAGATGAATCATGATTAACGTCCCACTTCCCGTGTCCCCCCTTTGTAATTTAATTTTATGGTTTCGGGAGCTGTGTCACAGGTTGTGGGGAGCCTGCAGAGGTGGGCCACCAGCGGTTTGGCTTAATCCCCTTCTTAATATCTTTGTTGCAATGTTATTTCCAATTCAGCTCCCAAGTCACATTAAAAAAAAAAAAAAAAAACACCTTTTCCTTAGGGTAAGCCTTCCCTTATTAAACAGATTCAAATGAAAAGTTTTAAAGATAATTTGAACAATAAGAATCACTCTGTAGCTCCCAGCCGAAGCTCCTTTATTGCTGTATTTATTCCCTGGTATTTCCTGTCTCATTCCCCAGCTCACTGAATCCCACCCGCCCAACACTTCTAGTCCTTGCTCAGCTCACCTGTTCCCTAGAGAGAGAATCAGGTGGAGGACTTTGTGGGGAGAAGGTGTCTCACTTCCATTTGACAATATGCCTTCTAAGGCTGTCTCACCTGCCCTAACAGGCAGGACATTGTTGCAAAGCATCTAGAGGGAAATTTTCACTGGCTGGGTGTCTGCAAGTGCACCATTGCATCAAAACCAGGGTGGAGAGATGGGATGTGAGACTGGGGAAAATGGGGATGCCACAAGTGGAGAAAGAATAGCTGCTCAAAGTGCAGATACCTGGCCTCCATTCTAGATCAGTTGAATTGCTATTTCTCCAAGGGTGCTCGAGAATCTGTATTTGAAACAAGCACTGCAGGTGATGTATGCATGTGCATGAAAAGTTCTCTGATACTTTGGAGGAGGGTCGAAGATGAGGAAACCTTAGGCTTAAAAGAGAATTGTCCGGCACATCTTTGAAAAGGATGAGTTTCAAAGAAAAGTTTGGAAGGAAGGAAGGAAGGAAGGAAGGAGACTGACTTTTATCGAGTTCTAAGTGTATGTCAGGGACATTTTTAAAAAATTTGAATCTACTATATGTGAAGACCTTTGGTAAGAAATTAGATGAACATAAAGTCCAGGCTTGGCATTCAGGGAGCTGAGAGATTTCACAGTGTTGCCTCCTTTAACTCTGGGTGAATATCATTATCCCCACTTTGCAGACGAAGAGACCGAGGTCTCCGTGACTTCCCCAATTTTACACCTTTAGTAAACCAGGCTCCTGGCTGTGAATCTGGGGCAGTGGGACTCCAAAGCCTGCAGCCAGGCTTGGCTCTCCCACACCACATTGTCTCAGTCAGAGCTGCTAACATTTGCATAGCGCTCTTTACAATTTACCGAGTGCTTCCACATTCATCATCTCACTTAATCCTCACTGCGGCCTGGAGGGTGGAGGAGGGCTGGGGGTGGGGAAGCCAAAGCTTTTCCCCCAGACCTCAGCTCAGCCCTCTGCCTCCTACCAGGAAAGTCCCAGGAGACAGAGCTTAAGGGGTTTCCAGGTACTTTTGGGACACAGGTGCACAGGCCCTGGGACAGCAACTGAATGAATCTGCGGCTTCTCTCAATTGTCCCTTACCCCTTAGCTGAAAGAAGTCAGCCAGCCGGGTGCAGTGGCTCAAGCCTGTAATCCCAGCAGTTTGGGAGGGTGAGGCAGGTGGATCACCTGAGGTCAGGAGTTCAAGACCAGACTGGCCAACGTGGTGAAACCCCATCTCTACTAAAAATACAAAAAATTAGCTGGGCGTGGTGGCAGGTTCCTGTAATTCCAGCTACTCAGGAAGCTGAGGCAGGAGAATTGCTTGAATTCTGGAAGTGGAGGTTGCAGTGAGCCGAGATCACACCATTGCACTCCAGCGTAGGCAACAAGAGCGAAACTCTGTCTCAAAAAATAAACAAGCAAACAAACAAAAAAACACAGAAGTCAGCCTAAGCCCCCAACATAGTGAGAGAGAGAGAATCTACCTTCCTTCCCTGTTTCCTTTCCTTCCTGTTGGTTTTCCAAGCAGGAAGGCCATGGTGGTTTGTGTGTGTGTATATGTGCCTGGGTGTGATGTGTATGTGTACATGGGTGTGTGCATAGGTGTGCTGGTGTATGCATGAATGTGTGTATGTGTATGAGTACGTGCATGTGTGCAGGATGTGCGTGGATGGATGTGTGTGCCTGGCTGTTTCTGTGTGCATGTGTATGTGTGTGTGTGTGCATGGGTGCATGTACATGGTTGTGGTATATCTGTGTGCATGGTTGTGGTGTGTCTGTGTGCATGGCTGTGAGATGGGTGCGTAGCTGCAGTATATGTGTGCATGTGTGAATGTATGTATTCATAGTGTGTGTGCATGACTGTGGGTGTGTGGTGCATGGATGTATATGTGCCTGAGTGTGTGTGTGTGTGTGCGTGTGGGTGTGGGTGTGGCCGTGGTGTGTATGTGGGGAGAGGGTACCTGGGCAGTTCAGTGAATCCTGCATCAAAGAAGATGGAGGAAGACACAGGCAGCTTGACAGAGGTGACCACCTCCCTTCCCTCCACATTGGGCAGGGGCCACACTGGGTGCTGTGACATGTACCAGAGAAATAGGTCTCTGATCAGAGAACATGGGTCTCTGATCCCTATGCAGACAGGTAGACTCAGAAATGCCCACTGGCCTTGGCCTGAGCCAGGGTGGGGGTCCACTGGGGAAGATGCTAGGCTGGACGCCAGTCACTGCTTACATAATAAGGGGCCTCTCCTAGCTTGGAGCCTTTGGTGCCCTCCCTTTCCCTCACTGCCACAGCTCCTGCAAATCCCCATGCTGGACACCTGCCTGTCCACTGAGTTCTGCCTTCTGCTGCCTCATCCTCCTGGCTCTTGGCTGGCTCCTGGCCTCTGGCCCTCACTGAAACTGAGGCTCAGAGAAGGGAAGTGAACTATAGAAGGTCACCCTTCAGAAAGGACAGAGCTGGGCTTTGAATCCAGGTCTCCTGACTGCAAAGCTCTTGCTCTTTCTCCTCTTCCACTGTTAGGAGAAGTGGAGGGCAGGGGGTAAGAGGGGAGATTTGGGAGTCACGTGGGTCTGGGGCCCAATCCCACCCCAATACTTATTCTCTAGGGTCAACTTGAATACATCTTTTAACCTTCCTGAGCCTCAATTTCCTCTTTCTATATTGGGAAGGAAAATGCTCTGTATCCCTCATGGTTGTGGTAGGGACAAGTGCCACCTGTAAAACCAGCACCTAGCAAACTCCTCATAAATACTGGTTCAGGCCCCAGTCCCCTCCTGTCACTCCTCTAGATTGTCCTGGGAGAAATAATCCTCATCCTTGGAAACCAGAGCCTGAAACCTCCCTGCCTAAATCTCTCCAGTGGTTTCCCTGCGCCTTTCCTTAGCATCACTTCCAAGGCCTGGCAGATTCTGACTCCTGCTTTTACCTCTAACTTCTCCCCCTCCACCTCCATTCATGTGCCCCACCCACTTGAACATTATTCCCAAACGATGCATCAGCTCTTTCCCGCCTCATGGTCTTTGCACATGCTGTTCCCTGTGTCTGGCAAGCTCTTTTTGCATTCATTACCTGGCTTAGTCCTTATTCTCCTTTAGGCCCCAGTTTAAAAGACAAATGTGCAAAGAAGCCTTGTCTGCTCTCCTAACTTGGGTACCTATCACTACTATTCTCACACGCAGCATTTCACCATTGGTTTTCAGAGCAACATAGATAGTAGTTAGGAGAGAGGCATCGGAGCAAGATTGCCTCCGATCACAGCTTTGTCCCTTAGTAAGTCTGTGACCATAGGAAAATTACTTAGCTTCTCTGTTCCTTGGCTTCTTCATTTTGAAAACTGGGATGACTGTACCTATCTGTGACAAGAAGCTTTTGATATATAACAAACCACCCCAAAGCTTCGTGGCTGAAAACTGTGACTTATTTAGCTCCAATTTCTTTATTTTGGCAATTTGGGTTTGGTTCAGCAGGGGGTTCTGCTGTGGGCTGGGCTTGGCTGAACTTGGCTCCTTATCACCCATGCATCTGCACTTAGCTAGGTCTGGGCTGGCTGATGCAACTTGGAGTTTTCCTCTGTGTGACCTGTTATCCTGGGCTTGTTCACATGGAGGTTGCAAGTCCCAAGAGAAATATGAAACTAAGCCCTAATTCCCAAACACTTTTCAAGTCTCCACGTTTTACAAATGAAGATGAGAGGGAACTACCAAAGAGTATGGATCCAGGAGGGTGTGAATAAAATGGGGGGCCAGAACTATAGTTAGTCTACTGCACTACCCCACTGGCGCTGCTGCGGGGGATTAAAATGAGAGTTTTGCTTGTAAAGTGCTTAGCACAATGCCTGACTTGTTAGTTAGCACTAAATAAATAAATAATTAACCTTTCTTATTATTTTGTGAAATAGGACCTGAGGCTTTGACATATTAGGTAGCTTCCTTTAGGACAGCCGCCAGCCCCATTAAACAGTGGGGATTTGAATCTAGTTCTACCTCCCTCCAGGGACTGACCTCTTAACTAGTATGCCGTGCTGCTCCACTCACATAGACATATAACAGCAGAAACTCACCCAAAGCCGCAAGGTCAGTCTGCAGATGGACCACAGTTCAAGCCCAGGTCTGTGGCCAACTCCAGAGCCCTCCACTTCCCTCTAATCAGCCAGGTTGCCGGGGTACTGTGTTTGTCGTTGGTCTAAAATCTCATAGCTAGAAGAAAATATTTGTTTTGGTATCCTCCTCCAGCACTAACAATTTTCTGCTTGCATTTTTCTGTTGTTTGGCTCAGATGAATAGCAGTTTTCATCTTTGCTCTGTGTTATCATGTACACAGAACTGCTGTTGAGGAGCTAACAGCATGCTTGCTTAGTCATTATTCTGGGAAGGGGTGCCAACCAGTCAATAGCCTTTATTTTTGTATGACTCTACATCGCAAATGCAGAAATAATGCACAGCATCCAAGTATGGAGCTACCATCAGACAACTATCATTTCTGGAGCTGGTCAAAGCAGAGGTGGCACTGCGTGGAGCTGGAGCCGCAGAACTGATTCTGACTTGCTTCCTTTGTGAGTAGCCCAGGAGCTGGGTTAACCTCCCTGAGTGATTCACTGTGATAGTCTGTGACAGATCTGGTGGTTTTTACTAACCCAAAAGAGAAAGCAAACAGCACGGGAGAGGTGCCAGGACTGGCAAAACTTAGGGGGGAAAAAAGGTAGATTGCAGGAAATGGGGGTGAGCAGCCCTACCTTGAACCCAGCAAAGTGGTGGGGGTGCCCACAAAATTTTTCTGTGAGCCCCAAGGTGATTCCTCAAGGTTAATGCGGGTTCTGTGTGGGGTCTGCCATGGGACCGCCTTGCAGAGTTTGGGAGCTCTTACGACTGGCTCAAGCAGGATGGTCAGTGCCATCTGATCGGCTCACAGGGATGCCAGACCAGAGATGGGATGCGAGATGGAAGGCCAGAAAATGGATCCAAAGCCAGACAGGTTGCAGCCAGCTCTTAGAGGCCTTGACATGGGTAAAGGCAAGTGAACTTGTTCAGTCATTTATTCAACAAATCCCAACTGAGCTGGAGTTATGTGCCAAGCACTGTTCTAGGTTTGGAGGCCTCTGTGGCGAAGGAGATAAAGTCCCTGCCCTTGTGGGGATTAAAGACACAAAAAAGATGCTATTAAAATAGATGATGGTAATCAATACTGTGAAGAAAATAAACAGATTGATGGAGTAAGGTGAGGGAAGGACACTTTTAAATAACAGGCAGGAAAGGCTACTTTCAGACTGTGACACTGGAACTGAGACTTGAACGATGAGGAGGTGAGATTGCAAGGAGAAGCATTCCATAGGAAGTGCAAAGGCCTTGGGGCCGGAATGAACTTAGCATTTCTAGTAGATAAAAGGACAACATGGCTAGAAGAGGGAGGAGATGGGGCCAATTTGTGTAGTGCTCTGGGCATCATAAAGGAGTTTGGATTTTATCCTGTGCATAATGAGAATCCACAGGAGGAGTTTCAGCAGGAGAATGGTTTGATCTGAGTTCTGAGAATGTCCCAGCTCTGCAGGCATGCAGTTTTCTCGAATAAATAAGAACAAACAGATCTTGCTTTCTTGAAGTGGAGGGGCGTGGTGAGAGGAGACCCTGAATCAGGGACTTTTAACTGTAAGGCAAATTCCGATTGCAGCGAAGTGTTTGATAAAAGCTCTTGGGAGGGAATGGAGATGGGATGACAGTGATGGGGTTGATTTATTCCCCCAAAGTGTTGATCCAGGATTACTGTCAGGCTGGGAGGAGAATCTCTGGTAGTGTCCCTGAGGCTCTGCCCAGACTCTCTCCTGTTCAACATTTCTATTTGTAAATTGGCAGAAGAGTCAGAAGATGTGCTCATCAGACATGCAGCTGACATGGAACTGTCAGGGACAGCTAATGCCACAGATGACAGGCTCAAGATTCACTGTGATGATCCTCCACAGGCTGGAGTAATGGGATGAAACCGACAATATTCCTGATTGCATTCAGATTGGGGAACAAAGCCCGGCCAGGGATCAGAGAGAACTTGCTGGATAAAGATCTCCTGAAAGGAAGCCCAGGCTGGAGGTGGGGGAGGAATTAGTGGAGGGAGCTGGACACAGCCAACTCCCTACATAAGCTTCCACCCTCTGAGTGACAAGGTCCTTAGCCTTTCAAGGTCATTCTTCCCATCTGAAAAGTGGGGGATGATCCTGGCTACTTCCCAGGCATATGGGGAGGATTAAATATGAACACATATGTGGATGCCTGGCTTCCTGTCTGGCCTGTAGTAGGCCCAAGACATATGCAAGGGAAATATGAATTTGTAGAGGCTGGCATGAGAAAGATGGATATCCTGTGGCAACCTTTCAAGGCCATGTAGCAGGGCTCATAGCTGGGGCAGGCCCCTATATTCTTGGCACAGCAGTGCCAGCTTTCCAAGAGCCCCATTGGTTCCTGTGGTATGTCCAGAGGAGAATGGCCTGGAGGGGTTGGGTCTGAAAGCCATATCCTCTGAAAGCCACCGTGAGTTCAGACTGGAGAGAAAGAGGCAGTTGGTTGCAGGTGGGGGGTGGGGGGACATGAATGTTTCCTTAAACACCACAAAGACTGCAGTGTGGGAATCAATGGGGCAGATGCTTTTTTCATTGCTCTAGATGCCTATGAGGAGAAGTTGTGCAGAGGCACATATGGGTGTATCATAACTAAGATCTAAACATTGATAATTACATTATAATAATTATGCTGTGAGCATTTCTCGAGGGCCCACTACATACCCAGATTGTGCTAACTGTTTTGCACAATTATAGAATGCTCACAGTCTAACCTTGACAGATGAGGAATATAAGGTGTAGAAGGCAGCTCTTGAGAGGCAGAGCAGGGATTCACACTCAGCCCCTGCTAGTTCCTCTGCCAGCCTGGCTTCAGGTTGGGGAGGGCAGGAGTGACTTCCCAGGTGCTGAGAAGGGACCATTGTGGGGTGTTTTTTGGTACAGGGATCTCAGGGCCCTGTGGGGCTTCTAGAAGCTACTCTTGACCATGTGTGTGTAATATTTGTAAAAACAAACCAGAAAGCAAACACAGACAAATAGAATGATCAGTGTGTGATGACCCTATGTAACCATTACCTGACTTTAGCAATGATCAACACACGGCCAATCTTGTTTCATCTATTACTTCCTCTCTCTTCTTCGCTCCTCCTGCCAGATTAATTTTAAAGGCAGTCCCAGGCATCATTTTCTCTGTAAGTAGCATGTATCTGTAAGAGATAAGGACTCTTTGTTGTTGTTAAGTATAACCACAATACCATTATCACAATTTTTAAAAATTAACATAATTGTGCTGTGTCTTTCTAATTCAGTGAAGTGACTGTTGTATGGCTTGCTTTGCAAAGTATGTGGGAAGGGGGAGGCAAAACCTAGTCCTTCAAATGTCTGATTCCTGTGACTTGAGACTCACCTGTTCCTTTTGAGGTGGATGGTGAAGAGGAAAAGAGGAGGGGGATCTAAAACTTGAGGCCGTGGATTGGCAGCCCCTTTATTCTGATTGTTCTCAGGGGACACAGCTGGGAAAGTGAGGCCTATTTATAGGCCTAAGTCTAGACATGGGAAGGAGGCAAAGGAAGGGAAGAGGTGACAAGCCAGGGAAAGGGGACAAAGAGAGAGTGGAGGGAAGGAGAAAATAATAGAAAGTGACCTTGCTGCACACACAGATCCAATGGCCCTCCAGGAGCTGGCCAGGACCAGCCCACACTAGCTAATGCTCACAGCTGACATTGACTGAATATTTCCTGTGCACGGGGCACTGTGCTGAGCTCACATACCAGTGACCTCACCGAACGCTCTCAACCATCCCATGAGGCGGTGATGTTAAGTGTCACACCCATTTTACAGGGGAGGACCCTGGGGTTCCAGGGTCTGACATGAGATGAGCAGTGGTGCCTGGATTCAAACCCAGGTCTATTTGGCTGGAGTCTGCTTTTTGCAGGCATTACTCTCTGCCTCCAAGCACGGTGAGGTTCCATGTGGGGCTAATGTTCACAAAATACGCTGTCTTGGCTGCTGGACGATTGGTACATTCCCATGTCTTTGGTACTTAGCTCTTCCCCCAAGCTCCCCAAGCACCATGGGGGCATCAGGTCTTTGCCTCAGGACTCATCAGTACCCAGGGACTAAAGGTTTCCTGTCTGGCACAGCAGGAAGTCTCTAGGACTATAGACTGTGTCCATTCTGATTGACTGTTAAATGCAGTGACCATTCCCCTGGGTCTGTGTATGGTGTGACATTATGAGTTGTGTGCCTGCCTGTTTCTGTTCGTGTGTGTGTGTGTGTGTGTGTGTGTGTGTGTGTGTGTATGCGCATGCTTGTACACAATGAGCATTACCAGGAAGGCATAGACCCTGCTGGAAGCATTCCATGGTCACCTCCTTGGAGTCTCATCATGCCCTCTGAGAGGGTGGCCAGAGATGGAATGTGTGCTGGGCCTCCAGACTGCAAAGCGTAAATTGCAGCAGCTGAGCTCCCCTATGGGCTTCTGGATTTTTTCCCTTGGGTCTTCTTCATCGTCTTCTCCCTCAGTGCTCCCATGATAGAGGGCTGAGCAGTTTCCAGAATGCTTGCTGTGAGCCACCTCACCCACCTCTCATAGGAGCCCATTGAGTGGGGACAGCGGATGGTTCTAGGCTGGTGGCCCTGGTCCTCCTAGGAGCACTAAGCAGGAAGGTGCCTACTTGCCAAGGATGCTGGTGAGGTGGGCAGGGACACCAGCCAGGCCAATAGGATTACCATCCTCTCCACACCTGGAGAGAAGTGGCAACCAGGAGCCTAGAAGCCAGGGAACCATCAGGTGCTATCTGGCAGGTGCTGACAAGCAAGGGTGCAGTGGAGGACCCAGGGTCCAAGGTGCAGGTTGAGGCCACTATTTAGGTACAGGGAGACCCCAGTGAATCAGTGCAGGGACCACCCAACTGCTGGTGCTGCCCATGAAGTGAGGCCCAGTGCAGAGGCTATGATTGGGTCAGAGGCCAGAGTGAACACGGGTATCCAAGAGGCTACTGTAGGGGATCCAGGGGGCAGGAACCAACCAAGGCCGATGGTGGTGTAGACACGAGAGCTGACCTTTGAATCACTTACTCTATGCCAGACACCATCCAAAGTGCTTTGCACCTCTATGATACTCCTAGTAATGAGAGAAGGAGACAGAATACCAAGATGCTGAACAACCTGCCCAAGGTCACACAGATGGGAAGTCACTGGGTCAGGGTGTGAGCTCAGGCTGTCCACTCCACCATTCTGCAGTGAGGTAATGGGGGCTGCATTACGCTCCTGGGGTCTTCTCAGGACTCAGTCCCAGCACCCTGGACTCCACACTTAGAGCTGATGGCTGGCTCCTGACCCCTTTGGTGCTGGGCAAAATTCCCCAGTGAACTTCTTCTCTGGTCTTTCATTGCTTCAGGTCCTGAGTATGAAGAACAGGAGGGATGGACTAGAATTAAGGTTCAGTAAGGCTGTGACTTGCCCTAGCTCACTCAGCAAGGTTGTTGGGAGAGGACCCAGGTTTCCCCATTTTCAAAACCATGCTCTCAGTGCTGCATCCTGCCAGTGTGGTGCAGAGCCCTGTGGGGGTCCACTGTGTGTCCACTGGGTTCTCTTACCTGGAAGTGTGTTTTTGTCATGTTATGCATCCACCTCCCTTTTCTGGGGCCTATGTCCTGCTGCAGAGCCACACCTTGGTGAGCTGGCACTAACACCGTCCGTCTCTCTGACACATTTGCAGAGCTCTGGAGCTCAGCAGTGACAAAGATGAGATCTCCCTGTTGGTAGAACAGGAGTTCCTGAGCCTCACCAAAGAGCACTCAATCCTGGTCAAAGAGAGCTCCGAAGAGCTGGAGGCACCGGGCAGCTCTCCCGAGGGGGACCAGAGACCTGGCTCCCTGCATTCTTGCCCCTCCTGTAGTGGCAGACGGTAATGAGTGCCCCAGAGGGTCCGTCATTGTCGGCGACAAGCTTCCAAAGCAGAAGGTGGCCACATCCATTAATGGCAGCAGACAGGACTGTGATTCTGCCATGTCCACTGTCACAGACATTCTGCGTGCCACCAAGGTCAAGAGCCGCAAGGGGACAGATGACAGAGACCGCATCCTGGGTGCCTCCAACTTGGAGGTCAGCAAGCTTCTGGCCCAGTTTCCACTGAAGTCCACTGAGGCATCCAAGGCCCCTGACAACAATAAGGTGCTGGAGGAGACAAGGGTCATCAAAGACTTCCTGCAGAACAACATGTTCAGTGGCCCTGGACTCAGGGGAGCCCACGGGGCTCAACCCATTTCTGCTTCCACCTCCCCCACCTCCTCCTGCACCCCCTGACAAGCTCCCTGAGCTCTTTGCTCAGAAGAGGCAGCTCCCAGTGTTTGCCAAGATCTGCTCCAAGCCCGAGGCTCACCTTGCTGTGGAGAGGCACCACTTGATGGGTGAGTGGGGCTGGAACTGGGGTAGAGTGGGCCTGCAAGGAGGAGGCCCTTCCCAAGAAGCCATCAGGACTGCATCATGTACATAAAGTATCTTTGTGCAAAGCAGGACAAAGCAGCCTCTCTGGTGGGCACAGCCCCGAGGGACAAGCTGTTTTCAACCCCCACAGGCTTCTTTTGCTGGGTGCCCCTTTGCAGAGTACAGCTTTTGTGAGCAAACCCAGAGGCCCTGATCTCAACATACTTTGAGAAGACAAATAGGAACCATGTAGTAACTGGCTTAATTTTGGAATCAAACAGGTATCCAGAGTGCATTGAAGGAAGTGTTCACCCTAGCTGGGTTCAGGGCAAAACTGCAGCATGGGGATGTTAAGATGTATAGAAGAGAAATTTGATTGGTAGCTGGGATCATTTGGCATCTATCTCATGAAGGCACCTGTTCTGGACGTGAGGCCTGATCCTCCGTCTCTGGGGTAGCGGAGTGGATACATAAATTATCCAGGCACAGTGCAGACTGTTGACTCTGGAATCTGTTTCCTGGGACTTACTTTATTGAGGAGGTCACATTCTTCCCAGGAAACCAGCCACCTCCCAATATTCTCCTACTTTATGCCCAGAATTCTGTGTGTTGTTCTGATATAACCAGTCAGACTATAAGGTTCCAAGAAGGTAGACTGATGGCCATGGCCATTGCCTAGGGTCAGCAGTCACTAGGAGAGTGACCATACTCCTGTTAGCCAAAAGAACAATTCCCTCTGGGCTATGAGCATGGATGAGTAAGTGAGAGATGCCTGTATTGGGAGGGTCCAAATTCATCTCCCTGAGAAAATAAGAGCAAGGTCGTCTAAAATATTCTGTGTCCTGGAGCATTGCAGGAAGGCCAAGGAGTCAGAGCTATGGATAGCAAGCTGGACTCTGGGTCCTGGACAGGGCTCTAGGAGCCAGAGGGCTTTAGGATGAGGGGCTGTGGGAGAGAGATAATTGAGCTCTTCCCAGAGGGGGAGAACTTCCTCCTACCTCTTCTCCCAGAGGGACCCATGGATACTTCCCTGTTGGATGTGGCTGCTGGATTGGAAGCATTTCTGTCCCACCCACCCTGCCCACCATTGGTGTATGTCTGTGTGTACAAAAGTGTGCCAAAGGAGCTGTGAAGGTTTGAGTGTATTGGTTAGAGAAAATGCAGGAGTGGTGCATCTAAGCATGTCCGTGTATACTTTTGTGCATGTGTCTGTCATGCGTGTAGTTGTATACATGTCACTAAGTCAAAAGAACAACAGATAGGAATGTGTATGTATCTGTGTGCCCAGACCTTGGAAGAGGGAGCTTTGCAGATGTTTAAGGTGCCTGTAAATGTGAGTGGGAATCTGCAGGTGCATAGGTCTCTGGGGAAAGGGTTATTATTAGTGGGTACTGTTATTTCAGCTCACTGGCTAGGGGCTGAATTTGGCAACTGGAGAAACTCCTGGAAGAGACTCTAGGGATTTTTTGCTAAAAATGTTGTTTCCTCCTAAATTGGCCCAGGCTAGAGCAGCTCTTTCCTTTGCTGGGATTGTGCTAGGAAGACAGGCTTAGCCTCCAAGCTCAGCCCCCAAGCCACTGGACTAGGAGGCCAAAAGCTGGTGGGGATCAGGTCTATTATCAACAGGTAACACTGAGGCACAGGTCCTTTCTGGCTGCAACTAGAGAGATCCCGGTGACTGCTGTGGGCCAGCGCAATGCACAGCCATCCAGTGGGTGGCCAGGTCTCAACTCCCACAAGCTTCTTTTGCTGGGTACAGAAGAAGTGAGGATCTGTGATGGTCCCAAAAGTACCTCTGCATTGGGAGAATAAATGCTCGGTCTCTTCAGAGAGAGACCTGGGTCTGCCACCAATCTTGTCCCTGCTCCACACTCCAGCCATATCCAGTGATTCACAATGTCTCTTTGATGCTTTCAGGCTTTTGCCCACAGTTATCCATGCCTGCCATGCCTTCCTCCCCAATACCCCTAGATGTAAGGCCTTGCTGAAACCCTACTTCCTTCTGGAAGGAACCTTCTCAGACAGAAGCAGTCTCAGCCACCCTGTTTTCCCATTTCTTCCCTCTGCCACCTCGTGGTGTTCATCTGCCTTGTCCTGGAGCTATTTCTGGGCATGTCTCTCTCTTTTCCTTGTTATGAGCTCCTGCTGGGCACAGTCTGGCTCTGACTCACAACTGTGTCTCCAGCACTCAGGTCAAGGCCTGGCACTGACAAGTGTGCTGAATCACCTGTGAGTAATAAAACAAAAGTAGAATCCAGGATGAGAGACCACAAAGTGCATGGCTCAGACCACATGTTCTGTAGAAATGTGTGTCTCCCTCATTAAACCATGTGCTCACTGAAGGCAGAAACTGCGTCCAAGACATCCTTCTATCCTCAACCTGGCACTGTGGATGGTTGGAGAGAAGGAAGGGTGGAAGGAAGGAGGAAGGGTAAGGAAGGAGAGGAAAGAAAAAGCTAATTGGAAGAAAGGAATGATGGAAGGAAGGATGAAGGGGTAGATGGATGCAAGGAAGGTAGGAATATAAAGATGGGATAGATGGATGGATGGACAGATGGATGAATGGATAAGTAGATGGATAGAAGGAAGAAAGACAAAGATGATGGACAGATGGGTGGATGAATGAACAGATGGATGGATGGAGAGATGGATGGATAGATGGATTGATGGATGCATAAGATCGGGGGGATCAGAATAGGCAGGGGCCAGGGAAGATTTCAGGGAGAGATTGGGATTGTATTTGGCTGAAAGAGAGTCCGCCAGAGTGGCCCAAGCCTCAGGTGTGTATTACAGAGGATTCATCATTTAATTCACCAAACGGTGCTTCCAGCATCCAGCGCTTGGCCTTCTAGAGGCATTAACTCAGTTTCTCTCTTCCTATAGAATGGAGCCCTGGCACCAAGGAGCCAACAAAGGGTCGAGAGAGCCTATTTCTCAGCCAGTGGCCCCAGAGCCAGAAGGACACCTGTGGTGAGGAGGGTTGCTGTGACCCAGTGGGCACCGCATCACTTCCCCTGCCGCCCAAGAAACCTGCATGTCCAGCCGAGAAGAACCTACTCTATGAGTTCTTTGGGGCCACCAAGAACCCAAGCCGGCAGCTGAAACTTCGAAACAAAGTGGAAGTGGATGGGCTGGAGCTGAAAGGTGGGCTGACCTACCCAGGGAGGGGCGGCAGGGGAGGGGGTTGCAGCGACCCTCACAGGCTTCAGGTGGCTCTGTCACCAAGTGGCTGTCTCATCTATAGAAAATTCACTGCCTTTCTATAGTTGTCAGTTTTAAAACCTACAAAATGGGAAAAATGACTTTCTCCCTATATCCCTTCTTGGGAATACAGTTGCTAGAGAAATGTAGTTGGCTTTCAAGGGTCATATCAGCATTATTAATAGTCACTTCTGAATATAGCCCTGATCCAGCATGTATTATATCCTCTGAAATTGCCCAAGCCAAAACAAAAAATCCTTGCTTTAGATTATTTCTACATTGAGATTATGTTCCTGCTTTCTCTTCCTTGCCCTCCTACAACTGTTCTAGTCAAACCTCTTTTTCCAAAAGGATGCCAATAAGGGGGACACAGAGGACCCATTTGTGATTTTTTAAGCCCCCACAACATCTTGTAGAAAGGAAGAATCCAGGATTCTTATCCTGAAACAACTCAATGTAACTTCATTCGTTTAGACCAATTTTGAGTCGCTGCATGCTGAATTTAATGTTTTAAAAAATTTAATGTTTAAAAAAAAATTTTTTAATTCCCATATAGATACAATAACCTGTGCAAGTTTCTTAGTGTTGCCAAATATATATCCTTAGGGAGGGGCTGCTTTAATCATTTGATAAGGATGAATTCCAATGGCATAGCAATGGTTCATATAAAGTTGGATTTTTCTAAAGCAGTTGAAAGAATTTCATTTTGTAAGTAGGTGAAATATAGCCCTAGCAATCTGGTTTATTGTATTCCCTTGCTAAACTGCCTTCTTTACTAGTGAATGATGGAAAGAAAAGCTCCAAGCCAGACCTACTGGGAATTTCATCCCTTCCAAATTGGCAAGGCGTGAACTAATGATGTTTACCTTAGTTGGAAACGTACTAGAACTTTGAAGAACCCTCTTGGAGCTTAAGGGACCTGACCTGTGAGACTGAATCCCCAGGGAAGTTGTGATGCTGAAAGTGTCCTGGCCTCTCCCCTGCCTCCATCCCTGACCCACTATACCTCTCCTGTGACTTGCAGTTAACGCACCTGTGACAGGTGCTGACAAGAACAACCTGAAGCACACAGGGAATGTTTTCACTCCACACTTTGCTACAGCCTTGACCTCAGCAACCCTGAACCAGCCATTCTGGCTCAACCTGAACTATCCACCTCCACCAGTGTTCACGAACCCCTCCACCTTCCTGCAGTATCAGGTCAGTGAGCGGGCCTGGCTCTCCTGTGGATATCCATGGGTTTTTTGGCCACAGAGGAGGTGTGGCTGGCAGGGGGCCTATTCACAAAGAGCCTGTAGACTCTTCTGAATGACTTCCCTACATGGAAGAGGCTTCGTGGGGGGCTATGGTAGGACATTGTCAACTTGTCAGCTTGTCAGTTATTTTTTTTCACTGTAGTCACATCAGACCCACCCCTTGGTTTATGTGCGTGCATGCACACATCTACACACACATATGTATATAGAGTCCTAACTTTCCGTTGTCTGAATTCCAGTTCACGCTGTGCCCTTCACTGAGAGCCTTGTTTTGCTGGTTGTGGCTGGTTACGTGCTTGGGCTCCCAGGAGAAGATGATATGGCAGTCCTTGTTTCCCACCTCCTTCCTGTGACTTCCTTTAAGGTTGGATGGCATATATCCTAGATTACTTGGGACAGTCCCGATTTTGGTCTTCTGTTCCAAGATAATATTAATGGCATCCATTTTCACTCTCGTGTCCTGGTTTGGACAACAAATTACGGTCGGCCCTCTGTATCCACGAGTTCCACATCCTCAGATTCGACCAGTCTTGGATGGAAAATATTTGAAGAAAGAAATAATAAAAAACAACAATACAACAACAAAAAATAATGCGAGTAAAAGATAATACAGTGTAATAACTATTTACATAGTATTTACATTATTAGACATTGTTAGTAATCTAGAGATAAAAGGGTACAGAAGCATTTGCATAAGCTTCATGCAAATACTATGCCATTTTATATCAGGGACTTGAGCATCCTCATGTGCCGTTTTATTTTATTTGAGACAGAGTCTCACTCTATCGCCCAGGCTGGAGTGCAGTGGCACAATCTTGGCTCACTACAATCTCTGCCTCCAAGATTCAAGCGACTCTCCTACCTCAGCCTCCTGAGTATCTGGGATTACAGGCATGTGCACCACCACACCTGGCTAATTTTTGTATTTTTAGTAGAGATGGGGTTTCACCATGTTGGCCAGGCTGGTCTCGAACTCCTGGCCTCATGTGATCCATCTGGCTCAGCCTCCCAAAGAGCTGGGATTACAGGCATGAGCCACCGCACCTGGCCCTCAAATGTCATTTTATACCGGAGACTTGAGCATCCTCAGATTTTGGTATCCACAGGGCAGAAGACGGGGGGTGGCCTTAGAACCAATCTTCTGAGGTTACCAAGGGATGAGTGTACATGGCCACCTTACTTAAACTACACCCAAGCAAGTCTTAGCTTGTACCAACCAAAGTGACTTGGCACGCATTCTCGTTCTTGGGCTTGTAGCTAAAGGAGAAAACCAGTGGCCAGACACAAAAGGATAGTAAATCACCTCTAGCAGGGCTGGAAATTCTACTCACAGAACTTATTTATGCAGGGAAAATGTAGTTTCTTTATTTTGTCGATTTAACTTAATATCCCTTAAGAGCTACCACCCACTGGGTAGAAGGAGGGGAAAATTAAATAAATGTCCACTCTGGTTTAAGCCTTAGTCTAATCCAATAACTTAAATAGTCCCTTTAGGCAGGACTCAGTTTTTTCAGGAAAGATTCTCCATGCCTAAGATTTCTGTCTTCTGTTCCCCTCACTGGCTTCTCTCCAGAAATGCGTGTCGTTGTATGGGGGAAGGGTAGGAACTCAAACTTGTGCATCCAGGACCTTGGCAATTTGCTGCCCCAGCCTGGCCCAGCACAGCATGAAGTGAGAAAGTAGAGAAGGAAACACCTCTGACTCGGCTTGTCCTGTTGCTATGTCCCTTCCCCTCTCTCCACCCCTTGGAACTCTATGTCATTCTTTCCCTTACAACACAGCGCAAGCCTTATGTCCAATGGGGAAGGGGGATTGTCTCTTCTCCTTATCAAATGCCCATCAATGATAGACTGGACAAAGAAAATGTGGCACTGGCCGAGCGTGGTGGCTCACGTCTGTAATCCAAGCACTTTGGAGGCCAAGGCGGGTGGATCACCTGAGGTTCGGAGTTCAAGACCAGCCTGACCAACATGGTGAAACCCCATCTTAAAAAAAAAAAAAAAAAAAAAAAAAGAAAGAAAATGTGGTACATATATGGCACATATACACCATGGAATACTGTGCAGCCATAAAATACAATGAGTTCATGTCCTTTGTAGGGACTTGGATGAATCTGGAAACCATCATTCTCAGTAAACTGACACAAGAAAACCAGACACCCCATGTTCTCGCTCATAGGCGGGTGTTGAACAATGAGAGCAAGTGGACTCAGGGGAGAGGAACATCACATACTGGGGGACAGTTGGGGAGGGCTAGGGGAGGGACAGTGGGGGGGTGGGAAGGGTGGGGAGGGGATAACATGGGGAGAGATGCGGATATAGTATGCACCTATGCAACAACCCTGCATGACCTGCACATGTACCCCAGAACCTAAAGTAAAATAAAAAACGACTCTTCAAGCTGACCCACCACACTTAGCTCCTGAATCTTAAAGGAACTTAGCAAAGCCTCTCTCTGTTTTGTTTTCAAGCTTTTTGTTTGTGTGTTTGCTAAAGAGAACAAGTCCCTATCCCCTCCCCAAGGAGGGAGAGCTCACGCCTCATTGTGGAGGTGAGAGGTTGTAATGAAGTGACCTAAGAAAGAAGCTAAAGTGAACTAGTTTCATATTAGTAGTTTATTGTCCTTACACAGGTCTTGGAATGTCCTGTTCGGTGAGTCACTGACTCCTCTACCAACATGCTTCTACCCTTGCATTTTTGTTTGGTTATTCACTATTCATTTATTCATCTGCTTGTGATTTACTCACTTCTATGTATTAATTTAAGTAATTTTGAAAACCTTTGCTCCCCACACCTGCTAGAAGCTGAGCATTGTGCCAGGTAGAGGGATTCGAAGATGACTAAAGTCAGGTGTGGCGGCATGGTCCTGTAGTCCCAGCTACTCCAGAGGCTGAGATAGGAGAATTGCTTGAGCTCAGGAGTTCAAGTCTGGCCTGGACAATGTAGTGAGACCATGTCTCTGAAAAAAATGAGGAATAAGATAGAAGCTTGGAGTCTAATGCAAGTTCAGGAATAAACCAGAGACCAGCTCTATATGCATCTCCACCTCTAAAGGGGAAACAACTGCATAATTTGTTTAGTACAAGCCAATTCACTCTAAAATGCCCTCACAGAATTCACCATGTAAAACTAATTTGCAATGGTTTGCTTTATTAAGTGGGGGATAGCATCTCTTTGCTATGTTAATTTCTTCTGACTTCTTGGAGTGGGTGAGATTTGGACATATCATTTTCTGAGCATGAAGGTCCTCTGTCTTTAGTATCATACATCTGACTATGAGGTTCCTAGGCTTCTGAGCAGAAGCAGCAGAAGGACCCTGGCTGGTAAGGCCTGCTGGGTTCTACGAGACAGTTTAAGCACCGAACGGGCCCCGCTGAAATTGGCTGTGGAAGGCATTGGTCCTCCCAGGTGGAAAGGAAGGGCAGCATAATTTACCTTCTCGCAGCTTCTGTGATCTCACAATGCCATCCAGCTTCAAGATAGCTGATCAAGGGGCCTGAGATAATAGAAGGCAGGTTTTGAAACCAGTAGACTTGGCTTTAAAGGTTCTTCTGCTTCCAAGTTAGGGCTTAGGATGGTTAGCTGCTCAGAGCCATGGTTTCCTCGTTTGTGAAATGGGTTCATAATAATTGCAGCAGCAGCAGCAGCAGCAGCAGCTACTGATATGGTTGTAAGGATTAATTGAGTCTATGGAAGGGTAAAGACTCTGTAAAATTTAAGCTGTGACACAGATGTTGATTTTTATTATGATTCAGCCTCAATCTTCCAAGGAAATGGGGTCAGAGAGCTCCGCAGACCTTGAGGGGACAGAGAGGAGAAATGGGGGAACAGTCTAGCCTGGTCTCTTTCCTGCTTAGCATTAGGAATAAAGATGAGGTCCCAAATTAGGTTTTCTCAGAGCTCTGTGGTGGAAGGACTCAGAGACATGGAAGACAAAGTCCCCAACACCGGGGGAGCTTCAGAGGCCCCTGGGCTACTTGGCATAAAGAAACTCTACTCCCAGTTAAGGAGGCGGGGTGCGTGGGAAGAGGCCATGGCTTAAGCAAAGAACAGCGAATGTTAATTTACCCTTGCTTGTGATTTTACACACTTGCAATTCTAACAACTAGAAATGTTCTTGAAGTCATGCAGTGTTTTCTAACTAATGACCGTGGCACCATCTCCTGATAATCCACCCTGGGACTGATTAGGGGTGGGCAGCTGTTTGCCATCCACAGAGCCTAGGGCAGACTGGCACAAGCAGGTGTGAGATGGTGAAGGCTGGGGAAGTTGGCTGTGGAAAGCAGGGGGCACTTTCCTCCCTGGTGCTCCCAGGAGGACCAGGGCCACCAGCTTAAGCCCTGGATGGGCTCCTGCGAGGGGTGGCTGGGTGGCCCATGCTGGGCATTCTGGAGACTGCTCAGTGCTGTACCCTGGGAGTCCTGAGGGAGAAGATGATGAAAAAGAAGCAAGAGAAGATGAAAGAGTCCCATAGGGGAGCTCAGCTGCTACACCGTAGGCTTTGCAGTCTGGAGGCATTAGCTCTGGCCACCCTCTCAGAGGGCACAATGAGTCTCAAAAACGGTGACCATGCTCCCAGCAGAGATCTTGTGTATGACAGTGTGCACACACATATGCACACAAAAGTATATACACACATGTTTGATGTATACACATATAAACAGAAACAGGCAGGTGCACAACTGCCCATAGAAAGCAGAGGTAAATGCTAATGGGCTTGAGAGGAGGGGGCAAAACAGAGGAGGGACACTCAGCAACCTGCCCAGTGGTCTTGAGGCTCATGGAGGGCTGGGAACAGGTGAGGCAACCCCATCAGTCAGACTGCTCTGTCCAGGTTCAGGCAGAGGCTGGGGTTGCAGGGACAGAACAGCGGTCATGATGGGAGAGACAGGCTGCCCTGGGCTGCAGGGCTTGGAGTAAAGGGGGAGCAGGTGACTGGTTTCAGGTAAAGGAGTGAGCAAAAGTGGGAGGGGCCTGAGCACAGGAACATCAGGTGTGTCCCCCGCATGGGAGCAGAGAGCAAGGAGAGGCTCTGAGAAGATGTGCCCTCTTGGGGACCTGGAAGATGGAGCAGGAGGAGAGCAGGGAGATCTCCTCACAGACTCCACATCAGAAAGTCCATAGGCCATGTGGAAATCCTCAGGGGTGTGGTGTCAGCCATCATCAACACTTTGGTCATTGGCACAAGCCGAGCCCAGAATGAAGGCAGCCTCTCGGGCCGCAGATCTTCTGAGATGTCCTGGGCTGAGAGGTGCTTTGCGTTTTGAGCCTCATCTAAAGGGAAAACTGGATTGGCAGGTGGAGGCAGATTCTGAGACTGGAGCTGACCACTCCCACAACAGCAGTTCTGCTCTGTGTGTGTGTGTGTGTGTGTGTGTGTGTGTGTGTGTGTGTGTGTGTCTTTTGTCTGTATGTGCACACATAAGCACCCCAAGACAGAATTGTGAGTAAAATGTCAATTTCCCATCTGGCTGAACGGCCAGAGAGCCTATTTAAGGGAGGAGGCAGTGAGAGATGACAAACACACTGAACATTGAGTCCTTACTATGTGCTGGGCTCTATTCTAAGCTCTTTAGATGTATTAACTCATTCATCCTCACACTGCGCCTCTCCGTAAGCTACGGACACAGGTGTATGCATGGGCACATAGACATACAGCAGCAGGAACCCACACTAACACACCTGGGTTCACAGTTGTATATTTGTACACAGAAGTACACAGTTGCATAGACAAAAATGCAAACACATATGCAGGTGTACTTAAATAAACATGGATGCAAAGCAGCACACACATGTAGAGATATACGTGGACACCTTGTGTCTTCAGGGGGCAGGTATGGGATTAGGGGAAGGCATTTCGAAAAGTCGTGTGGACAGCAGCAAAGAGAATGTGGCTACCTTCACAGGCTTTGCAGGCCTGAGCACATATGATTTTTTAGATAAGGAAAAAGAGGCTCAGAGACGTGAAGTGATTTGCCCAAGGTCACACAGCCACTAAGAGATCCAGGGCCCAGGAGGCAGTCAGGCTCCTGAAGCTCCCTGTCTCCCATACTCACTGAAAAGGCCATGAAGGCTGCTGAAGATTCCCATGTGGTGTGAATCCTGCTTGTCTCGGCCTGATCCCAGCTGGTCTCAGACAGCCCATGGGTCTGGCCAGTGATGTGATGGGACAAACTCAGCCCTGTCTGGAGGTCCAGGCATGTGGGCTGGAGACTGAGCTGAGTAGCTGCTGCCTTCTGGCATAGAAGCCCTTGCCTGGCCATACTGAGCCTCTCTTCCTCCCCCAGGGCCTGTATCCACAGCAAGCAGCGAGGATGCCCTATCAGCAAGCTTTGCACCCTCAGCTGGGATGTTACTCCAGACAGGTAAGTAGACGACCTCTCCTCCTCCATCCTGGCTCCATGAAGGCCTTTGGGTGACAGGGTGCACCTGCTCCCTCCTCTTGTCCAACTGGTGACCAGCCAATATACTTTTGGCCCACCATTGGCTCCAGAGTACAGACTCACATACCAGCATGCATGTGGAAAACACAAACTGATGTCCGTATGTGATAACAGTGGGCACTTAATGGAGCCCTTCCTGCGTGCTGGGCCCGCCCTTAAGGACTGTGTCTGCACTAACTAATTTAGCCTTCAAAATTACCCTGTGAGGTAGGTTATAGATGAGGAAACCCAAGCACAGAGAGATTAAGTAACTTGCCCAAAGTCATAAAGTGAACATGCAAGTTAGGTGTTGCTGTGGCAATATACAGCCTCCACAATTCAGGGACTTTCAACAGTAAATGTTAATTTCCTGCTCAGGTCTATGGGCTGGCTGAGCTGGGCTGTGGATCAGGTTTAGGTGGGTTCTACATGCCTCTTCTGGGCGTGTCTGAAGATTCAGTACCTGTTGCTCTTTCCATGGTGGACGGCAGGAGCCCAAGAGGGCAAGCAGAAGCACGCGATGCCTCTGAAATCCTCAGCTCAGACATATCCATAGGAATTTCCACTCACCTTCCACTGGCCAACGCAAATGACATGGCTTTGCTCAGCATCAGTGGGCCTGAGGAGTCATATTCTTCCCATGTAGGGTTGCCAGTTAAAATCCAAGACACCCAGTTACATTTGAATTTCAGATAAACAAGGAAAAAATGTTTAGTGTAAGTAAGTCCCAAATATTGCATGGGATATACTTATGCTAAAAATATGTATTATTTATATGAAATTTGAATTTAACTGAGTGTCCTGTATTTTTATTTGCTAAATCTGGCAACACTACTTTCACGGGTAGGTCAGGATAAATATCTGTGGGACAATATTTGAAGTTTGACCTCTGGCAGGCTGGCACTCCAATGACCATGCTCTACCATGTCTTGTACATAGATGCACAAAAATACCACACAAAAATAAAGCAGCAGAAATAGAAATGCAAACACACACACACATATGCAGATAGAAACACAGGTATAGTTGTACACATGCCACCAACCTGTAGGAGTCTGCATCCAGGCACAGGCACACAAATAGATACAGAAGCACATTGAGGGATATTGAGTCTTGGGGCAGGGATGGGGGTGTGAGGAAAGGCGCTTAGAATGGAGAAGTAGAGGGTACCAACACCCAGCCCACGATAGCCCCAGGCTGGCCTTGCTCCTCCACACAAAGGTGGACACCTCCACGCTTCAACTCATAAAGCCTCTGACTCTCCTCTCTCCCCCAGGGAGCCCCACCCTCCCTGCAAACTGCACCTCTGGCCTGAGATGTGTTAGAATGTTTGAGAGGGTGGGGAAGGGCCCTTAGATGTAGGCAGCTTTGTTACCTGGGGCAGCACTGGTTTCTCTGCAGCAGGAGCCATTGCATCCTGAGATGAAGCTAGGATGAGAGATGATCTGGGTCAGGGAACTTCAGCCCCATCGTCTCCACCCCTTGAACAGGGATATCATCCACCTGGCTCCAGAGAGAATCTTTTTAGACAATTGCGTGTATGTGTGTGCACGCATTCATGTGTATGTATTTGAAGAAAGTAATATAAAAACATGGTAAAAAAATTTCAAAACTTGGAGGCAATCACTGTTTAATGGTTTTTTACATATTTTCTGGTGATATCTATTTATATAAACATTTTTATATAAATGCGGCATTCTGGGCACACTGTTCCATTGCTTTTGTCAGGGAGGAGTGTATTTGGAGATGGCTCCAGAGTAGGTTATAAAGCTCTGTTTTATAGTTTTATCAGATACATGGAATCAGGGGCACATTTTCAATAATACTGTGTGAGCTCTAGGACCTGACTCCTCCACTTTGATCCTCTCCCAGGGCCAGGCACTTCCTCCCCCATGAGGACAGGGGTACTTTCTGCCATGCTGACCCACTTCTGTCCTGGGAGGTGCTCTTGGCGTGTTCTGACCTTTAACTCATCACCTTGGGGTCTGGTGCCTGCACCCAGCATCACCAGGTGCCACATCTCCACTGGAGAACATTGGGGAGGACCAGGAGGGGGAGGACTCAGGTTTCCAGAGAGGACATAGGAGAGAGAGGCTGGTGCGAAACAAGATATGGGCTCTGGGCTTACCCTGCTGGGGTCCTGACCACAACTCAGATGCTGGAAACACTGAGAAAGTTGCTTCGCTTCTCTGAACCTCAGATTTCCTGTCTCCAGACTGGAAATCATAATGGTCCTACCTCACAGGGCTTTCTGGAGTTTTAATGACAGGATCCATGTGAAGGGCTGGGCACATTCCAAGCACTCAACGAGTGCTAGCCTTTGTGGATTTTTTTTTTAGATAAGGGCTTGTGGGGTGAGAGAGGGCTGTCAGAGTGCCTGAACCCTGAGCACTTGGACCCCAGACTTGTATTAAAATGGAAATCCAGAGTTTCTTCAAGTTCTGACTACTCCCCCTCAGCACACAAGAGGATGGATGTCAGCTTTGTATGAGAAAAGGTTTTCTGATATTTGGAGCTGTCAGTAGTGGAATGCAGTGCTCATAAGGTAACCAGCTCCCCATCTTTTAGGTATTCAAGCAGACACCTTAGTGGTCTTTTCTTTCCTCCCTCCTTCCTTACACCTCTCTTCACTTTTCTCTCTCTCCCTTTCTTGCATTTATTCATTTAACCTATGTTTGTTAAGCAGCGACTGTGAGCCAGGCACTGTCTTAGGGCTGGGGAGATAGCAGTCAATGAGATGGATGAGGTCTCTGCTGTGTCGGGGCAAGATGGTGGGAGCCCCAGTCTTGGCGGGACTTTGTTATGGATAGTCTGGGAAACTCTACTGAATTCTTGTATTTTCCTAGAGTTTGTGCTCAACCCCATTGCCCTTTTTTGCCCTTCCTCCTAGACTCACACTGTCCACTATGGCAGCCACCAGCTATATGTGGCTATTTAAATTTAAATTAGCTAAAATTAAGTATAATTCAAAACTCAGGTCTTCAAGCACATGAGCCACATTTCAAATGCTCAACTCTCGTGTGTGGCCAGCGGCTTCCACATTGCAGGGCACAGAAGTAGGATATTGCTGCCGTCAAAGGACTTCTGGGCAGGGCTGTCTCGGACTTGGAATCGGTTGAAAGGATCTCAGGAGAGATAGAAGCCAGAGCTGTGTAAATCGCAGCAGCTTTTTGGGGATAATGAAAGCCGTAAAAATAAACAAGGGGTTTTTGAGATGGTTATTGACAAAGGGAAAAGCTAGGAAAACAGGGAAGAGAATGGAAATACTATTGATTAGTTATTTACTATATGCCTGTCTCTTTACTTGTATCACCTGACCCCCTCCCCCACTAACAACCTAGATAGTGTTTTCCCATTTTGCAGATGGGGAAACTGAGGCTCAGATAAATTAGGTAACTCGCTAGGCTCACTATCGAAGTTGAGCCCTAGGCTTTCTCCATTTCAACATGTTGCCTTCTGCATACCCAACAGGGACTGAGGAGCACAGGGGCTGAGGCTGGGGGTGGGTGGCTGGGGTTAGAGTTGGGCTGGGGAATGGTGACCTCACCCTCTCTTCTCTCTGACCTGCAGGTAATGCCATACAACCCACAGCAGATGGGACAGCAGATCTCCGCTCTTCCTACACCCCACTAACGAGCTACACCCCTTTTGTCCAGCCCAATTATCCCTACCATCAGAGGACACCTCCAAAGATGCCTGCCAACCCCCGAGACCCTTCCCCCATGGCAGGAGATGGACCGCCGTACCTCTTTCCCCAAGCATATGGGTAAGTCAGCCCACACTGGAAGCCTAAGGGTATCCAGAAAGCTGGTGGGAGCGGGGGCAAGTGGGGTGGGCTTACTGGTGCTTTCTCGGTATGCATGTCCCATGGCTGTGGGGTGGGATGGGCCTTGTACCTGTGGCCAGTAGTTAGCTGGGTCCTGGAGGAACTTAGTGCAGAGATGAACAGGGTCTGGGGCCTGGTGGGCCCCTTTCGTAGGTGCATTTCAGGGCTGGTTGCAGAAATGCAACTGCACAGTCTATAACATATGGATACCCCACTCCATGGGCAGGACAGGTGGTACAGTGATGCATTTGCCTTTACCCATGTGCTTGGTTACAACAAGACATGGCCAGCTAATCTCCTTAGAGCTCTCACCTCCTACTGTCGGCACCCTGAGCTCCTTGCCAGGCTAATCTCCCGAACATCCCATTGACTTCGTGACGGGCTCTGCTGAACAGCCTTCGACTGCTTATCAGGGCTGCCCACACTTTTCCACCAAGTTCCCCAAACTGCAGAGGCAAGGAGCTTCTATTTCCTGGGACGGTCTGAGAGCTTAAGAGCAAACAGCCAGCACAAACTCAACATTCTGGCTGAAAATTCTACTCAAACTGTGCATGATATTGAATCATAAATTTGTGTTTGTTTTAATAAAACAATACGTAGCCACTCATTCCCACCCACAAAACCTTACACTAATATGGATGCTCCAAGTGGCAGGTGGTACCATGTCATTCCTGGGAATCCCAGTCTCCCAGGCTCACCCTGGAGAATGGGCGACCTGGTTTGACAAACTCACCTTATAGGATTAAGTCCCAACTTCCCAGCCTGACGGTGATTCCCATCCTTCTACCTCCCTGTCACAGAACCTTTACTACAGTGCCGACCCATGTCCCCAAACTCTCATCCTTTCAATCAGTGTTTTCTGCAAATAGCTTGTTAAAAGGGATAAATGCTAGAAAGTGGTTTCAGTAGTCAGATCTGTTTGGGAAAAGCTGTGAGAAACAGAGATAAACAGATTTCTTAACTGTTGGAATTCTCAGATCATTTAATTTCCTAGGGTGCATGAAGAATGTTCAAGAAGGTGGTTGATAGTATTATTTAAACATGAAATCCACACCCTTAAAAAAAATCTTTTCCTTCCTTCCTTCCTTCCTTCCCTCCTTCCTTTCCTTCCCCTCCTTCCCCTCCTTCCCTCTTTCCTTCTTTCTTTCCTCTCTCTCTCTTCCCTCCCTCCATCTCTCTTCCTTTTTCTTGCAGAGTATGTCTTGGTGTGTTCCACCTAACACACCCTGGGAAATGCTGTGTTAACACATGTAGTTAATTTGAATTTAGCCTGCAGGGGACCCATAGATGAATAGGACATGCTTCTTCCCTTCAGAGAACTGAGAGCAGATGAAATGCGGGGCACAACAATGTTAGTGCCTTGGCAAAGTGAAAACCATCAAAGTGGCCAATGAGGACAGAGGCAGGATCCCTGCAGGAGTGGAGGGAGGTTCCAGTGAGCTGAGCTGGGAGGAGGGCATTCCAGGCAGGAGGAGCAAGGCCCTCAGATGGGAAGGTGTGCGGCAAGCTGGAGGCCTGGGGAATAAAGGTGTCTGGCTGAAGCATTAGATTTGTCTCTGAAAAAGGTGGAAAATAGGATTGTAAAAGGGAGGTTGGGACTGGATTATGAAAGGCTTTGGACTGCTAGGCCTGGGGATCCAGGGAAGATTTATGCACATCAGAGTGAATTGATGGGCTGGCAGGAAGAGAAAGAGGAAGCAGGATAGGGTGTGTCCTGGAGGTGACTCTAGGGGCCTGTGGGAGAGATTATCATCCCCCCCCTGGAGGTGAGAATAGAGACCCAGATGAGCCCCCTGCAGGCTGGCCAACTTCTACATTCTGTGCTGTGACTCTGGGCTCTGGGAAGGTAGACTTGCTGCAGAAGATACCTCTGGCTGTCTCTGGGAGGGAGGGTGGTCTCAATGTCTCCTCAGCCAGCTTTTGGGAAGCACCAGTTGGGAGCTGTGAGACCAGACGGTTGAGACCTGGTCTCTACAGGTCTGCAGAGGGGCAGGGGCTAAAGGAGTGGGAAGGCAGCCTGAGGAAGGAGCAGCCTGAGAAATGGGAGGCAGCCTGGGGGAGAGCCAGAGACAGTGGAGGCAAAGAGGAGGACGAGGAGGAGAAGCAGGGTGGATTGGTGCTCTGAGAGACTGGGGAGACCAGGGACCACGAGGTCAGAAAAATAATGTAAGGGGTGCAAGCCTGAGTACCCAGAGGGGATGATCTATTCATTCAAAACATATTGATCCAGCATCTTGTGTGTGCCTGGCGCTGTTGTAGGCACCAGGGATACTGGAGTGAATGAGACAAAGCTTTTCCTTCTTTTAAGGCGCTTTCATTCTAGGAGGAGAAACGGACAATAAGGAGATAAGCGAGCATGCATGCAAGGCCAGGTCCTCAGGATATGGGTTGGGGTCGGGGGAAAAATCAAGGGCAGCCTCTTGAGCCAAGTTCTAAATGAAATGAGAGAATGAACCACACATATATGTGGGGGATGAGCCTCTGGGCAGAAAGAATAGAAAGTGCAAGGGTTCCGAGGTGGGAACCTGTGGCTGGAGCACAAAGTGTGAGGGAGAGAGTGGGTGGAATTGAAATCAGAGGTAGCCAGGCCAGACCACACAGGGCCTGGTAGGTGTGGCTAGAGGTTTTGTTTCAGGAGCAGCGGAAAACCATGCAGGCTTTTAAATTTATGAGGACATGTTCTAATTTTCTATATAAAACATATCACATTGGCCAATGTCTGAAAAATGGACTGTGAAGGTAAGAGCTGAGGCAGGGGAGTAGGCTAGGAGCTTTATAGTTGACTGAGTAAGAGGCATTGGTGACATGGATGAAGGCAGTGGCCCTGGGAAAGAGGACAAGTGAAAAGATCTGTGATGTGTTATTTTCTTGGTAGAATTGGTGGGGCGTGATGATGGTTGAATGTGTAATGAGGGAAAGGGGAAAAGTCAAACATAGTTCCTTGGTTTTTCACTTGTGCAACTGAAGCAGCAGCAGTGCCAAAATACTAAGGTCACTGGGCCAGGCGCAATGGCTCATACCTGTAATCTCAGCACTTTGGGAGGCCAAGGTGGGTGGATCACTTGAGATCAGGAGTTCGAGACCAGCCTGGCTAACATGGTGAAACCCTGTCTCTACTAAAAATACAAAAATTAGCCGGGCATGGTGGTGGGTGCCTGTACTCCCAGCTACTTGGGAGGCTGAGGCAAAAGAATCGCTTGAGCCTGGGAGGTATAGGTTGCAGTGAGCCGAGCTCACGCCACTGCACTCCAGTGTGAGCAACAGAACCAGACTCCACCTCAGAAAACAAAACGACTAAACTCATGATGCTTAGAGCAAAGATCTGTTTACCAAGAATTGGTCTTGGACATGGAAAATTGAGTCTCATTAGACAGATGGGTGGAGCTCTTGATAGGTGCATGTAGGAGTCTGGAACTCAGGGGAGAGGTTGGGGCTGGTAATACATTTGGGAGCCATTCGCATGTAGATTTCAAGGCATGGGATGTGATGAGATGAGATGGCCCAGAACATGCAAGTATAGAGAAGAGAAGAGGTCCAAGGGCTGAGCCTTGGGACTTCCAGCATGTAGAGGCTGCGGAGACGTGGAGGAATCAGCAAAGATTTTATTAATAAGAAGGACTATCTAGTGAGGTGGGGAAAAAAATGGGAAAGTGATGTACAGGAAGCCAAGTGAAGAAAGTGTTTCCTAAGCAAAGTGCTGGCTTTGGGGGCCTGACACGAGATGCTAGATAGAACAAGATCAAGGTGAGGCTGCACCTGGTTGGGAGGGTCTGTGGGCTTAAGTGGAGAGTTTTGTGTGAAAGACAAGGAGGGTCAGCAGAAAAGGAGGAATCAAGAGACAAAACCGTGTGAAGGGGGAGAGGAATGAGCAAGAGGCTTCCATGTCCTCAGGGAAGAAGAAGTAGAGCCCTCCCCCTCTGCCAAGTCAATTTGCATACATTCATCAGGGTGGGATAACCATACAATTTATCTTCCAAGCAACAATAAATTTTAGAGTTAAAAGGAGTACAGATAATAATTATACCAGGCCGGACACCAGCACTTTGGGAGGCCGAGGCAGGTGGATCGCCTGAGGTCAGGAGTTTGAGACCAGCCTGGCCAACACAGTGAAACCCCGTCTCTACTAAAAATACAAAATATTAGCCAGGTGTGGAGGTGGACACCTGTTCCTATTCTGTTCCCACTGCAGAGATTGCAGTGAGTTGAGATCGTGCCACTGCACTCCAGCCTGGGTGACAGAGTGAGACTCTGTTTCAAATAAATAAATAAATGAAACTATAAAATAATTATACCAGAAATACCAGCATAGAGGCTGGCCCACGCAGACTGGGACATATGCTGTCGTACTCAACAGGCAGCTCAAGTTCCTCCTCTTCCAGGAAGCATTCCTTGATAGTTCTCATCCATACAGATTGCTCCTCTTTCTGGCCCTCTAGTGTACATCCTGTCTAGATCACGCCGGTGGCCACTGATCTGATCAGAAGTTTTCAACCTGGAGGAGCTAGCTGCATGTGTGGCAATCAGATATGAGCTGCGTCATGATAACTGTTGATTACTGATAATTGTTAAATGCTGAAGTATGGGTTGCAGTCTTCATTTTGTAAGTCAGAGTGGAATGCAGGGTATCCCTATAATAACATCATTATGGTTTCTGAATAATCTTCCAATATGGTTTCTGAAAGAGAGAAACAGAGATTGGGTCACCGATCTCATGGATTGCTCATGAGGCACCCACATTGTGTCAGGTCCTGGGCACTGGATATGAAATAGGTGAAGTCTCTGCTCTCTTGGCAGTTATTTTAGTGAGAAGGGAGTGAAACAACCCAGCCTAACTTGCCCACGGACACTCAGTGAGCAACAGACACAGTGAGCTGCTAAGGCACCACAAATGAATGCCGTGGTCTCTTTCCATTGCTTCTCCCCCTCCTCCGCCCCCTCTCTTTCTGTTTCATCAGTTCATAGGAGGGTACCATGAATGTGAGTCTCTTCTATAATATGCATCTGCCCAGCTGAAAAGTGATTGAGAATCCCAGGATTAGATTAAAGCTAGCCATTTGCTCTCCTGTAATTTGTATTGAGTTCTGTTCCCATTCATTCAAAATATCTGAACAGATGGGTGAAGAAATTACAGTAGGATTCCAGAAGTGTGAGTAAATGATTCCATCTGGAGAGGTCAGGGAAGCCTTCACAGAGGAGATGGCTTTTGAACTCTATTTTGAAGTATGGATAGAAGTGTGCCAGGGAGAAAGGAGAGGCACACGCTCTTAGAGGGTGAGGCTCACGTCTTAACTCTTCCTTCCCTGAGGGTCCAGCAAAGCTCTAGGCACTCAGTGGTGTCTCAAGGCTTACTTTTCAGTCAGGGTTGGAGTGAAGGACCCGATTTAGCTTGGTGCTGGTAAGGGGAGCAGGGACTCTGGGATTGTCCAGACTCGAAAATCTAATGCTGGACCTGCCGCTAAGTTCTCTGATGTTGTAGATTTTCCTGAGGGACACGTCTGGTCCTCTCAGGCAAGTAGAGTGGTCACAGGAATACAGGTAAGAGGCTTAGATCCAGAGAGGGTCCCTGTTCTGTGGGTCTTGGGCAGAAAGAGAGGGTAGGCTCCCTTGAAACAATCTTTACTGGCTCCAGGGGCTTCCTGATCTAAGTGAGCATAAGGAGAAGCTCTTGATTGTCCTCTAATTGTATTATTTTAGCATTTCACTTTCCCAGAGCCAAAGCTTTTTATGCCAAAGCTTTTTTCTTATGCTAAAACCTTTACCCTCCAAGCCTGTCATGGTCTTCACTGTTTCTGAGAACCATAAAGTTAATATATCATGGTGTTCACCCTCCCTTTCTTCCAGGTTCGGCTCAACATCTGAAAGTCCCGTGATGCACAGCCCCTATTTTTCCTCCAGTGGGAATGGCATAAACTTTTAGATCGCCTTCTCTTCTCCCTTCTCCTCCCTTAGCCCTTGGATCAGGACTAAGGGCTCTGAACTTCTGGGTTCTGCAAAAGCCTGGTATGAAGTTTGGAAAGGCAAGGTTTCGACCAGGTCACAGACAGAAAACAGCAAGACCAGATTCATCTATTGACCAACACTGACACACAAATAGCCCCCCCTCACACACGGCACAAGCTACACACACACACACACACACACACACACACACACACACACACTCCTCATATTCATACTTGCTTGCTCAACCACTTATGCATCTGTATTTAGCTAACATGAGTGATTTTTGTTTTTGTTTTTGTTGGTAAAATAGAAGTAAGACACTTAATTTTAGAAAGTTTGTATTTTATGATAAAAGTGTGAGCTGCTTGAAATGGAGTACGCCTGTTTATTTTTGTGGTGTTCTGCGTAATCTTTACTGCTCATGTTCCCCACGAGACTCAGCGTTTACTCAGGACGTGAAAGGAGACCACAGGCTGGAGTCCTCGGAGTGATGCTATCTAAATATGGGACTTCAGGGATCATAAGCGAGAGGGCTTATCTCTTTTCTCCAGTGATCCACTCATTTCTCAACGTCCCAGTGTATGCATCTCAGGAACGGACATCATAAAGACAGTGCATTCTGTCCCATCCCAAGTGGAAGTTTTCCATAAAAAGTCTCTTTGGACAAATGATTGGAAAATGTAGCCTGGAAAACAATTTCAAAACTAACGCCAAATGTCACAGACTATATCCAATGATCATACATCCGTACCAAGATGGAGGTCAATCTCAAAACTGCACGTAATGGTGGCATCCCTGGACCTATGTTGTTCAACACTTACCAATGACTCGAATAAGGACATTGAGAGCAACTGGATCACATTTATGGAGGACACGAGTCTGGGAAGAAGAGACAGCCTGGATCTGTGACAGCACACATTCTTTAACTCTCCTATTGTGCACCCTTGGCAGACATCGCTAATCAGCTGTGTCATTCTAGTCCCCCGAGCTTGGACAAAGCCACAGAGTCATTCTCCCTGTGGTGCTCCAGACAGCTGTCACTGATCAGAGTTCGTCTGTGAAATAAAACCCACGGGCCATGTGTAAACAGGAATTAATGTAAGGATACACTTTGGCCTAAAAAAAATGAACTGTGCACATCCAGGTTGGACCAGAATTCTCAGTTCTGACCTGCTCTATTACCAACCCTGTTATTCACCTGGAAGTGGAAACTCACCTTGGCTGAGGCCAGCGAGAGCTAGTCTGGGGAACATTAGGAGTTCTAATCCAGGTAGTAATGAGAGGCTGGGGGTCTGGAAGTCACCCGTGTCTCAGGATGGGCTTAAGTCCAGTGCCCACAGGATCATTTATTTTGCTCTCACAATGTAACCCCATTGGCCTCACCAGTTTTTCTTTCTGGGGCCTTGGAAACCAATTTCTCTCCCAAGTTCCCTCAGGATGTATGCCTTCTTAACTGTCTTCATGGTCTGATTCTAGGATTCCCTGGGAGTCCTTCAACTCCCTACCCCAATGTTGGACTCTACTTTGGGCATTTCTTATTTCTTCTTGATAGCCTTGTTTAACAGTCTGTCCCAAAGGTCTTCTTAAATTATACTTCCAGTTATTGATCCAGGCTAGACTATAGCTTGCCACCCTCCCTTGATCTCAGCATGTTGGGAAGCAGGAAACAGTAAGGGAAAGAAAGATCATAGGTTTGCCTTTGGTCATTCCTGGCTTCTTAGCTACTTTGCAACTATAACCTGGGGCAGAACACTTAACTTCTCTGAACCTCATTTCCGTGAATGGCCATGTTAAGAGTTGTGAGGACTAAAAGATAATGCAGATTTAATATAAACTTTGTCTATTTAGCATAGACTTGCGGCTTTAAGATGGCAGAGTGAAGATGTTTCTGTTCCTCTTCTCTTGAAACTTACCCCCAAGTAACAAGGAGAACAAGTGAACCTGTACAAACTCTGTCCTCAATTAAACTAGGAGAAGTTGGCAATCCCAGCCCATATACAAAGGAAGAAATGGGATAAAGGAAAGGGAAATCCTTTATCAGAATGGGGAAGATCCCATGGCAATGCTTGCCAAAGGAAATATCAACAATAAGCTAGCCATTTCTCCTGCAGAGCCCTGATGGTCCTAGGAACTGGAGGTGCAAGGTGCTAGACTCTATGGAAGGTGGGGGGCTACGAAGAGGTGAAAGCAACCTGGTCCCACAAAGCCAAAGGCCGTGGCCAGTTCTGTAGGAGACAGGAGGCATTTTCTCCAGAGAAACATACAGACCATGCATAAGGGCTGTGGAGATGGGGGCCCAGGTGGAAAATGGGGGATCAAGTAAAATACACATACACTCCTCAATGCCAGCAGCTAGGTTTAACCAAGAAGCAGAGGATTTCTCTGGAGAAGTTGAATTCTCCCAAGGGATTGGGAGGTACCAGTGAAAATTACCCTATGATTAATGCCCTTTTACAAAGAGCTTCCAATCAACTTTTTAGAACAGTCTCCAACAAGAAGGAAATAGATCAAAGCAAAGGTAAGAAGGAACTAAGGAGAGACAGACCCTAATATTCTAAGGGAGATAAGGTAGTACATTTTACAAGGATGATATGCCATATGCTTATTTTTTAAAATCAGAAGGAGTAAATGCTTTTGGAAATTAAAATGGTGATAGTTGAGGTAGTTTTTTTAATGAAAGGGCTGGATCTTTCATCAGAGGAGATCTCATGAAAGGAGAATGAAAAAAGACATAAAGGTGGGTTATAAGAGATAAAAGATAAGCAAATGAGAGGATCAGTCCAGGAGACCCGATATCTGGCTAAGGGACATTTTAGGCATCAGAATGAAAATTGAGGGGATGGAAATACTGACAAAAAAAAAAAAAGAAAATCCCCAGATTGAAAGACCTAAACAAGTGCTCAGCAAAGTGAAAGATGGACATCGAAGAATATCCCTATGAAATTTCAGAAAAGCAGGGATAAAGACAAGATTCTAAAATTTTCCAAAAATCCAACTCACACACACATGTTCAAGAACCAAATGGCATCAGAGTTCTCAACAGTAACACTGGCACCTAGAACACCCAAAACAAAGACAACAGAACTTCAAGTGGAAATAATTTTTGACCGAGAATTCTAAATTCAAACTCTGCCCTGTGAAGGTCAAATAAGATGTTTTCAGATATGCAAAGTCTCAAAAAATGTACCTCCCTGCACATTTTTCAGGAAGCTAAGGGAAGGTGTGCCCCACTAAGACAAGTGGTTAAACAAAGAAAGAAGATGTGGAATCCAGGAATCAGGTATTCAATGTGGGAGGGAGGCTAAGGAGATTCCTGGGGTGATGGGAAAGGAATGTCTTCACTCAGGAGCCGTGAAGCAGAGCCCCTGAGAGCCACCACCACCAGTCCAGATTGGAGTAGGAAGTTGGTGAACTCCAGAAGAGAGGCATGTCAGTGGGGGGTCGGGGAAGGGCCGGAGAAAAATGATAGATTATTCTGACAGAGTTAATTCTGTGGAAAATTGCATTAAGAGTTGCTTTATAGCAGTTGGTGGGGGTGGGAAGATTTAACTATAAATTCAAATTTTAAAAGGAATAATTGTTATTAACTCAGCAGTGACCAATATTTACCTGGTCACAACAATAAAAAGTTCAAATATAGATTTAACAAAAAATGGTGATAAATTATAAGTATGGTGGGGTGAGGAAGGTGGAGAGAGGGTGTGAATAGAGCTAAAATCCTCATTTATCATAACAGGAAGGCAGGAGGTAATATCTAAAATGGATGATACCAGGGACAGTGGAATTCATATAATTATGTAGAAATCTGGAGATAAACACCAAGATGAAGAGCCAAGAGAGTTAGGGGGATTGCCTAGGAGAAGCAAGGTGGATTTGTGGGAAATGATGGTGCAGGGATCACTGCCTTGTTTGTGAGCCTCTTAGCACGATTTGACTTTTAAACCATGTATATGCATTACTTTAATAAAAATAAGCATTTATCTAAAAGAGAGAAATGGCATGTGGAACACTAGTATGATGCTTGGCACACGGTAGGTATCAAAAATGCTTGTTGAATTGTGTCGAGCTGCCTTTTGACACAGCTAGAGCCCACTGCCCCAGCTCTCATCCCAGGATGTTTGAGAATCAGATTCTCAGAAGTCCTTAGAAATTGTTATCTCAAGAAATTCTTGTGGAGAAAATTTAAAGGAGGGCCTGCAGCCAATGGTCAATGCCTTTCTAACACATTGCACCCTGACTCTGTTCACTTCTCAGGGAATTCCAGAAATAGTTGAGGAATAATGGGAACAGGGACCCTGAGTGCTTTTCCTGGTTCAGCAACATGAAGTCTGGATGGGACTGAAAACTCCCAGCTCTTCTCTAGGTTCCTTCCAACCCACCTTCCCCCACCCCATTCATTCAGCACATAGTCACTGAAAATGTATTCTTAGGGATACAGCAATGGGCAAGACAGACACAGTACCTGGCCCCATGAATGTTTAAGCATAGCTATTCGATCATAGTTACAGTGAAAAGTGATGAGGTTACCAAAGGCACACGCTGGGACCTATCCTGTACATATCAGGATATCAAGGTCACCCAACCCAGTTCAGGGGGTCACATAAGTGATGACTGCTCTTTTAACATTCCTTGCCCTTGCAGTGAATTCTCTTGTGACATGTTTTTAAGTTGTAAGCCTCTAGTTTTCTTCCTGGACACACTCTATTTGCGAATCTGTTTTTCTTTCTTTCTTTTTTTTTTTTTTTTTTCCAGAGGGAGTCTTGCTCTGTCCCCAGGCTGGAGTGCAGTGGCATGACCTTAGCTCACTGCAGTCTCTGCCTCCCGGGTTCAAGTGATTCACCTGCCTCAGCCTCCCGAGTAGCTGGGACTACAGGTGCATACCACAGGTGCATATCTGGTTAATTTTTGTATTTTTAGTAGAGACAGAGTTTCACCATATTGGTCAGACTGGTCTCGAACTCCTGACCTTGGGTGATCCACTGCCTTGGACTCCTAAAGTGCTGGGATTACAGGTGTAAGCCACCGCATCCAGCCTATTTGTGAACTGTAACTACATAAGTAGTCCTTATGTAGTTAAGCAAGTTGAGGAGCAGCATTTTGGAGTGGGGGGTTCTAGAAATACTTCCTAAAATAATACCAGCTACTAATTATCAAACACTTACAATGGAACAGGCACAGTGCTATTACACATCACCTTTATTATCTAATGTTCGTAATAACCCTGTGAGATATATATATTTATTACAGATGCAGAAACTAAGGTTCACGGTGAGTAAGTATCTAGTTTCAGGTGATCTAGTGAGCCAGCATTTTTACCCACGTCTCCTGGTGCTTCCCTGTTTCTTGTAACAGCCCACAGTGAAGGAACTTTGTTGGAACTAATACCATATGGTTGATGGCTATTAAATTTTCAGACAACTAAGATTTCTGAGGCATTTTCCAGTAAGAGCTGCTGTCATAAGAGAGTAGGAGGCAGAGGCTGAGGACATCAGGGAAGCAGTGGTGGATTCTCCATAAGAAAGGGAGAGGTCCCCTCAAACAGGGAAATCAGCTCTCAGCCTTCAAACTCCTCCTCCTGGGCTTCAGATCCTTCTTCCACCCTCCCTCCTTTGGGAGGACTTCCTTAGTTCTATGTTATATGTTCCTCCATATGACAGGGATTGTTGATTGATACAAATATGCATTCCCTCTTTCTCCTTAGTAAAGGAACCACACCTTCAGAATGACACATGGCCATCCAGAATATGTGGGTTAGTTATGGCCAAATGGGATGTAGGCAGAAATGTTCTGTGTGGTTTCTGGAGTGGAGGTCTTGTGATGAGGTTGGTAGAGCAACCAACCTCAAGAAAGAACTGGGCCTCTTAATACCTGTGAGACTGTAGAAGGGCCAAACCAACCCTCCCACAAGGGAGTGCCTATCCCTGGGTTTTATTTACACAAGAGGAAAGTGAACGTCTTTTAAAAGGTACTGTAATTTTGGGTTTCTTTCACACATCACCAATCCCAATCCTAATTGACATTTTAAAATGAAGTAACACTATTTTTCAAGAAAACGATGAGTTTGTGTCCTTTGTAGGGACTTGGTTGAATCTGGAAGCCATCATTTTCAGCAAACTGACACAAGAACAGAAAACCAAACACCGCATGTTCTTACTCATAGGTGGGTGTTGAACAATGAGAACATATAGACTCAGGGAGAAGAGCATCACACACTGGGGGCAGTTGGGGGTAACCAGCAGTTAGGGGAGGGACAGCAGGGGGTGGGGAGAGTGGGGAGGGGATAACATGGGGGAGAAATGCTGGATATGGATATAGTATACACCTAAAGTAAAATAAAAATAAAAAAGACTGTCCTCTTTTACTACCAGGTGTTCCTGAGGTTAGGTAATGTTCATCCATCCATCCATTCATCCATCCATTCACCCATCTTTCTATTTATTCATCCAGTTATTTAGTAGATGTTTATTGAATGCCTCCCTTGTAGCAGGTATTGGGCTAGGTGCTGAGTTACATAGGTAAACAATCATATGTTCTGCCCTCACAGAACTATCAATCTCACAAAAAAGAAGACTTTTCAAGAGAGAAAAGCTTTCCTTGCCACAACCATATTACCCAGACATCACCAAAAGGAGAGGGAGATAATTGACTTAGTGGGGGTCAAGCTCATAAATGAAACATATTTGTCATTTGCTTCACTTTACAAGGAGAGAAACAGTCCTAGAGAATGCAAAGGTGGCCTATCTATATTCTCCAGGATTGCAGCTGTTTGTCCAATAAATGGGGCCAAGTCCCACTATCAGTCAGGGCCCAGGCGTGAGACAGAATGATTTCAATTATTGAACAGAATTATTCTGTTGACTTCAATATCTCAATTATTTCAACAGAAAGAATTTAATATATATAATGGTTAATTCTGTACTGAAAAACTGAAAAGGCATAAAAAGAATTTCACAGGTATCACAGAAGTAACAACTGCAGAAGCAGCTGCTGCCCAAAGGGAATAGGGTGTAATGATTGAAACCTAACAGGCTAGAGGAGGAGCCTCGAGGAGCTTATGTCTGGATCTGGGAAGCAGGGGCTGTTTGGCTGATGTTAGTGTCTGTGGGCACAGAGGAGGGCTTTATGATGTAGGGACCCATTCTCTGAGGAGGAGGCACATCGAGGCTGGTTTTGCAAGTTTGCAAGTGCTGGGAAAATGGTAAACTAGATGCAACGGTTACCATTGGAAAAATATTGCCATTGCCAGGTTGACGTTGACCAGCACAGAGCCAAATGGGACCAAATAATCCCTTCTTCTCAAATAATGTCTAGCCTCTAGTGCCCCTTATTGGCAGAGCCTGACAGGGAACCAGAAGGCAAAGCAGAAATATGGCTTGCAGAGTTTCAGGAGCATTAGGAATGAATTTGAAGCCAAGTAACTGGCCTAATAACTGGAAAACTCTCGGTTGTATACTGAATGTTTATGTCCTCCCAAAACTCATATGTTGAAATTCTCACTCCCAGTATGATGGTATCCGGAGATAGGACCCATGGAGGTAATTAGGACTGGATGAAGTCCTATCGGGTCCTATTAGGTTAGATGGGTATAGTGTCCTTATAAGAAAAGATACAAGAAAGCCTACTCTCTCTCCCAAAGAAGAGGTCATGTAAGCACAGAGTGAGATGCAAGCCACCTATATGCCAAGAAAGGAGGCCTCAGAATAGAACCTACTTGCTGGCACCCTGATCTTGGTCTTCCGAGCCTTCAGAACTGTGAGAAACAAATTCTTGTCATTTAAACCACCCAGTCTATAGTATTTTGTTACGGCAGCCCAAGCAGACTAAGATATTCTCCAGTAACCTTGACATGGGAAATTCTAAGGTTTGTGGAATACTCCAAAGTTACCAAATGTAGAAGTGAATACTCTCCAAGAGTTATCTTCTGAGACTCATCTCAACCAGTTCACAAGCACCCCAAGCCTTAGAGGAGAGTGTGTGTATGTTCCTGGATATTAAAATTCCCTGGACAAGACAATTTTTGCATAATGTTTTGCCAAATCTTCTTCATTCTTCAGAAATTGCCTGTTGTCCTTCAGGAATCACCCCAGGAAACAGGGGGGCTGGGTGGGGATGCTCAAAAGCTATTAATCAACAGACAAGTTGTCTTTTTGCTGCATCATAAAGTCTTAAGGCTTAGCTTCAGCAGTTTATTAAATTATCAGAATGCCAAGAAAAATAGCTTTAATAACACATTTCTGCCTATCTATTATTTTTTTATAACCTAGAGTGGAGAATTAAAAGGCTCTCTACCATTTAAAATAGCATTTTTAAAATTAAAATGAACATGTTAGAGGGATTTTTTTTTTAACTCAAAAAAGAAGCCATTGATTCTGGATGTGATTACTCTAAGCCAAAATTTTATGGCTAAATCTTTGTGTGGTGTAAAGGAAGGAGGAGAAATGGTTTTCCTTGAAAGGCTTAAAAGTATATTAATTAGAACAGGTGGATGGGCAGGTCACTTTGTCCTCACATGTGGTTTAGTGTTACAAATACTATTTTCAAGAATTATGATGTAGAAGTAGCCAAGATAAAGATACTGTCTAGAGACTAGCTGGCCACCCAAATGGAGCCTTGAGGGGAGCAGAGCCACAGTAAAGTGCCCACAGTTCAGGTTCTGCTTCTGAGCTTTGCCAATTCAAAAACTTTATCAGATCCTCAGAACTGACCTAATTCACAGGTCAATGTATAAACCGAATTGTAAGTTATTTCTAATGAGAGACTCCCCAATAATTTTTAGAAAGCAATTGTTTAACTATGAGATAGACTTTAAGCATAGATTACATGGTAAACACACCACAGACTGTGCCCATAAAGTTTATAGTGTGGGTGATGGGGGAGGGTGAGAGATACAAATATACTATGAAATGTTTCTACTATCATGGAGAGAAGTACAGGTGCCATGGAGATGCAGAGGGTTGTAGTGTTGGTTATCTACTGCTCGGTGTAACAAATTACTCCAAGACATACCAGCATAAAAGAGTAACACTTATGGTCTCACAGTTTCTGTGGTTCAGGAACTCGGGCACAGCTTGTCTGGTTCCTCTGCTTTAGGGTCTCTCACAGGAAGCAATCCAAGTGTCTTCTAGGGCTTCAGTCTTATTAGAAGGCTTGACTGGGGAGGGTCTCCTTACAAAGTGAGTACTAGCATGTTTGTTGGCAGGATTCAGTTCTTTTCATGCT